>CP136055.1:525999962-527249962 GCA_032464435.1 Aegilops umbellulata | reverse complement strand
TAAAGTAGTCACGTTGATCCAACGTGTCTCCCATTATCGAGTTGAATGGGGTTTTCTCATGATTATCAAACTAGTGTTTAATATTTTTCACATAGCGAGCATCAAGGGTTTTAGGAGCTTCCCCGTCTCCATTAGTAGCAAGTACACATATTTTTTTGGCATTTCATGTTCCATATCCATAACTAACGATAGAGAACAACTCAGAACATAAAATAACATCTACTTAGTGATAAAGCAAACAAGCACACACGAGAATATTCACCCCACGCTATAGCTCCCTGGCAACAGTGCCAGGAAAAAGGTTTTGATAACCCACAAGTATAAGAGATCGTTTGTAGCCTTTTTCAATAAATAAGAGTGTCGAACCCAACGAGGAGCTAAAGGCAGAACAAATATTCCCTCAAGTTCTATCGACCACCGATACAACTCTATGCACACTTGACATTTCTTTACCTAGAACAAGTATGAAACTAATTTGCAAGAATGAAACTACGAGTACTTTGTGAGAATAAAACTATGAATAAAATGCAAGATAATAAGAGTAGATAGCTTTTGTCACTCAAGAAAGTCATTTGTCCCTAGGTGATCGATAACTAAACTGGTGATCATCGTTGCAATTTCATATAAGGGAGGACTACTAGGGAAAACCCTAGCAGTAGCGCGGGAATAATGCCTATCAGTAGCGCTGGTTACGGCGCTACAGCTAAAGGTTAGCAGTAGCGTCTGTTGACCCACGCTACTGCTATATCGACTTAGTAGTAGTGCTTTCACTAAAGAGCGCTACTGGTAATTACTAGTAGCGCTTCTCTCAGCCCGCACTTCTACTATTATTTCGTATTTCACTTTTATTTCATGTTGTATTCATACACCTTTATACAAGTTTTCATACAGCAGCAATTTAGAGATTGTTTTTACATCATAATGAGTTATTACATCACAGGGTGAAAGAACCGTGGACTAGATTCAAGTGGATGGACATACACTTGAAACTAATTCGTGGTTCTTTCACCCAATAATATAATAAAAATCATCATCATCATATCATTAACAACTTGTCATCATAATACATCATTACCATATAAAACCTCCTCATGATCATCGTTTTCATCAATGATACATCACATAGCAAGTTGGTCACTAGTCATAATCACAACTACTCCTCATCATCAACTCTAATACATTGTACCACATAATAAACATATTGTACCTCATAGGACCTACTACATTCTCTTAGGACCTACTATATTCTCTAAGGTAAAATAGCAAAAAAAAAGAGATAGCCCCTGACTCTCCATTATGGAGAATAGAGATTATCCTCTCTCCAATTCTTGCCTTTCGCTTAATGTTGCTTCCAAGAACCTCCTTACGACTGTCCAAACATTTTTTCCATTCTTTGATTAGCATGTGTTCACCGGTTTTAGAAATCCGATATGCACAGGTGATATCCCTAGGATGACCTGGCTATATGTTCAGAACATCAAGGCGACCATACTGATACATCAGATGAGGCACACAATCCATCGGGATTTTCTGTTGAAAAACATAGTAATAACTTCGTAGTTAGCAATGATGTACTAGTTTTAGAAGTATGCAAAAGATGCACGGATGTCGTAATAGTAAAAAAATCTTACCAGGGTATCTCCATAGAAGTTACCGTGGTTCAACACGTGCACGAGTGGCACCTATTCACCATAATCTGGAGGAGTTCGATAATAGGTATTGTAATTCTCAAGATCAGTACAAAATGCGATCAGATGAATTTTCTCATTATAAGTTAATTTGGAGCCATCGGTGTAGTGGGTTTTGTCTACCATCTTCCACACATTCTTTTAAGAATGAAAATAAGTTGTCAATGGAAATAAGCTGTCGACCATTTTGAAATAAACAATATAAATTAGTTAATAACTATGTTTGAGAAACTCACATAGCGGTAGAATCGGAAGCGTATCAACAAGGACCCAAATGTCCATATTGTCTTGCTCGATGTCAGGATCACCAAGATCCATGGTGACAATCATATCCTCATAAAAACCATACATTTTGCAAAGTGCTTCCCAATTTTGGCAACCAAAATGGGTTACGCTCTGAGAATTGTACAGATTTACTTCAAAATCCATATCATGATGGGTCCTTAGGTGTATTTTCTTTGTTTCAAAATTTTCATGATCTTCAAAACCCATCCTCTCCAAGACATAGCGTCTTACATGGCATGGGATAAGCTAGTCGAACTGTAAAAGATGAAAATTAGACGTTGAAATAGTTGAAGTCGTGCTTAATTACGAAAAAAACACTTGTCGTCATTGCGTACCGTTTTAACATCGAACGTCTCCTCGAGCTTAATGCTGAAGTGCTGATCTTCGTCCATGTAAGGCTTGTCGGACAGACCTCGATCGTCGTGGCACCAGCTGCACTCCTCCGGGAGACTTTCGTCATCCAATTACGACATTTCCTACGTTCATAATTCAAAGATTAAACTTGTATAATTAAATATATGTACTAAAAAACCTAAATTAGATCATTATTATTCATCACGGGATGACTATCGGTCCGTCAAAATGTCATTTAATTATTTTTCAAGAAAATCAAGGCCACTCGATATTTCCTACATATTCTAGCACAAGTCATGCCAGAATTCACGGAAAAATACGGCATGACCTTTGCTAAAAAAGGACATATCAAGCGCCTGAAATTTGCCAGAACGGAAATTAATCAACACTCTGGCAAATCATAGGCTACTCGGAGTTGTAACCTGAACATGACCGACCACTTGGGCAACCACATATCCTATTTGAGCAACACAAGATATATATGTTTTTATCTACACCATATCTTATAGGACTTATATTGACATGGAGATTTGGTTGGTCTCACCTCGAGGTCGGAGGGGGTCAGTGACGGGGACGACGGCAGGGATGATGGAGGGGCTCCTAGATTTCTGCAAAAACAAAAACCCTATAAGTTATCACTAATAAATCCCGAATAATTTCTTAAACTAAAAAATAACAACAAATATGACATGTTCAACTAGTTCTATTAATTCAACTAGTTCTTACTAAATAAACTTTACTATAAATAGAAAAAAACTAGTACTTTCGAAAAATAAAGTAGTTCAACTAGTTATATTAATTTTCTTAATAAAAATACATTAGTTCTATTAATTCAACTACCTTATTAATTTACTTATTAAACTAGTTCAACTAGTTTATTAATTTACTTACTATTTATTTTAAACCCTTACTAAAAACAGTAAAAAAAACTACATTATACAATAGTAAAAAACATCTATTATTAACCATACTGCCCTAATTAACATCTACTACTACTAAAAATAATTATCTATGAACCATAAATTAACATCTACTACTACTAAAAACATCTACTAACTAAGCAGAGAGAGAGAGGGGGTGGGGGAGGGGTGGGGGCCTTACACAGAGAGGGGAGAGACGGTGGCATGGAGGTGCTCGGCGACGGAGGTAGGGCGGCGAGGGTGGGCTCGGGATCGGGAGGTGGCGGTCCTGGGCGGCAGCGGTGAGGTCGATGGCGGCGACGGCGACGGGCGGCGGCGGTGAGGTTGAGGGCGGCCTCGGGCGGCGGTGGTGAGGGCAGGCTCGGGCTCGGGCGGCAGCGACAGAGGAGTAGGGGAACAGGGGGGAAGGACTTAGCAAAATTTTGAGCCCACGGGTGGTTAAGTCGAACTAGCAGTAGCGCTCTTAAGGAAACGCGCTATAGCTAATTTAGCTATAGCGCGTTTTAGAAAAAAATCGCTGCTCCTAAAGGAAGCAGTTATTTCTTTTCTTTATCCCAATATCAGTACCGCTTTGTCTTGGAAAAACTCTATAAGTCTAAGCATGTAAAAACATCAAAAATATACAATGGTCATCATTGATCTATTTGTG
The DNA here is from genome assembly GCA_032464435.1 of Aegilops umbellulata. Classification (NCBI taxonomy): domain Eukaryota; kingdom Viridiplantae; phylum Streptophyta; class Magnoliopsida; order Poales; family Poaceae; genus Aegilops; species Aegilops umbellulata. The sequence continues at coordinate 527,246,066 of CP136055.1, read as the reverse complement.
TAGAATCTAAATAGTCAACATGAATCCTCACCGTACCTGTATAGGTACAGGCGAGGATTCATATTGCAACCACAAATCCTACACATATAGTTCAATGAGGACCAAGTGCTCGAGATAGTTTGAGAAGTAACATATTTAAGGTGGTAAACACCTTGTTCTCTTAGCAGTATGGGCTAAACTTATTAGTTGCGGTGATACTTAGCAGCAGTGAGTTTTGAAGAAAAATGCTGCTACTGAGTACTTTAGTAGTAGCGCGTCCAGGAGAAGGGTGCTACTACTATATCTAGCCTGGAGGCAACGCCGTGGCAATTATAGTAGTAGCGCTTGTTTCACCTAGAGTGCTAGTGCTATATGGGTTTTAGTAGCGCAGTTTCCTGGAGCTCGCTACTGCTAATTAGCAGTAGCGTTTGTTTTTAAACCACGCTGCTGCTAAGATTCTATGTACAAGGTTTTCCCTAGTAGTGGAGAGGCATAGGCTAACATAATTTCTCTACTTGGATCATATGCACTTATGCTTGGAACTCTAGCAAGCATCCTCAACTACTAAAGATCATTAAGGTCGTAAAACCCAACCATAGCATTAAGTATCAATTCCTCTTTATTCCATACACAATGACCCCCAAACTCGGGTTTGTACTTCTGTCACTCATGCCACCCACCATAAGAGATCCATGAACGCATTGCAACACCCTATAGCGGGGATCCCTCCGTTTGCGCGACATGGAGGGCACCATAGGATATCACCAATATAAAATATACAACTCAAACCAATCATGATCATATATCAACCCATAGGACAAAACGTATCTACTCAAACATCATAGGATAGCCACATATCATTGGGAAATAATATATAGTGTTGAGCACCATGTTTAAGTAGAGATTATAGCGGGGAAAATAGGTGTTACACCACTACATAGAGGGGGAGAAATTTGGTGTTGACGATAGCAAGGTTCTTGATGTAGATCGCCGCCATAATCCTAGAGAGGGGGAGAGAGCCCCATGCTTCTTCTTCCTTGGCCTCCCCCCTAGATGGGAGGAGAGTTCCCCCTCTGTTCCTTGTCCTCCATGGCAGTCGAGGGGCGGGAGCCCCTTCGAGATTGGATCTCCCTCTCTTTTCTCTTCTGTTCGCGCTCCCCAGATCTGGCCCTTCACCGTTTCTTAAATTCAAGGGGATCCATAACTCCGATTGGGCTGAAATTTTGAGGGGATTTTTATCCATAAATTATTCTTGTGGCAAAATATGGGAAACAACCGCCTTACGAGGTGCCCACAACACTGCAGGGCACGTAGGGCACCCCCTGGCGCTCCCTGGTATCTTGTGGGACCCTCGAGCATCATCTTGCTTGATTCTTCTTCCAAAAATTCACATATATTCCAAAAACAATCTTTGTACAGTTTCATCGCATTTGGACTTCGTTTGATATGGATATTCAATGAAACAAAAAGCATGCAACAAATAGGAACTGGCACTGAATCAATATGTTAGTCCAATAAATCATATAATTTGTTGCGAAAAGTATGTGAAAGTTGTATAATATTGGCATGGAACAATAAAAAATTATAGATACAACGGAGACATATCAGTATCTGAGTGGTCAGCAGTGACGACAGCGAGGAGTTGCACGGCGGCCGGAGTTCGACAATGATGATTACTGCACTATGCTGAACCTCCGAGCGAGATGGTGGGTTCTGGTGGTGGTTGGCTGCGTGCTGAGCATGTTGGAGTGCCTGGACAAGAGCTTTGATAGCACTAACGACGACAGTGATGATCGCAGCGGCGCTGAGCTCTCGGCCATGATGGGCTAGCACGACTAGGGGATAAGGGGGTAATGAAGTGGGAGCTCACAGCGAGGTGAACAGAGGGCTCGACAGGTGCGGGGACGACCGGTAGGTAGCGAACCGAGCGACGGTGTTCGTCGGCCGTGGCGACGAAGATGGAGGGGTTGAAGGGCGTTCGGGGTCGCGTGCTTCAGCTTGGGGCTCCATGGCGTCGAGGCGGATCATTTGGGTAAAATAGCGGGGAGAGGGGAGCTCTGTGGTGATGGCTACAGCGAGCGGTGGCAACGGGCGCGTTCGGGTGTGCGTGAGAGAGAAAGATAGAGGATGGGAAGGAACAAGGGGAGAGTGAGAGAGAGAGACCAGGGAGGTGCGTGGCGACGCGAAGGACGTCCAGGCAGGTAAGGAGAGAGGAGGTGGCCGTGGTGCGTGCGTGCGCATGTGGAGCACACACCCTCCTGCCCACTAGCAGGAGGTTGAAGATGGTGGCCAGCGCTGGGCTGGGTCGGCTTCATTCCTGGGTTAGGTAAGCCACAGTACTGGGCCGGATGGTAAGCTTTCTGCTTTTATTTTATTTTATTGTGTTTTATTTTCTTTTTTATTTATTTCTTTTGCCACTGTCTTCAAATGAAACAATTTCAAAACCAGTGAAAAATTACCCTAATATTTTATATTGCAAATGTAGTTACCCAAAGGCACATAAATTATTTCAGAGTTATTTGAACTTATATTCTAATTATATGAATATAATTCAAATTCAAATAGCTATTGATTTAAATTCAATGTCCCAAAAATAAATTGTTAAAAATGTTCAATAATTTTGGTTTGGATCAAAACCCTTGCCAAAATTATCAAACAGCGATGAAGGGATTGTTGGAAACATTGAATGAGATTTCTAGGGTTCTTGCCCTACTTTCATTTAAGTGAGGCTTTGAAAAATTCCCTCAATTTAAATTTCTTGAATTTAAACATGATGCATTATGCTCTCTAATGCAACTATTTACAAGCAATATTCTAGGATTGTGACAACTCACCGCCACTAAACAAGAATCTCGCCCCGAGATTCAAGCATAGGGTAAGAGGAACAAGGGACACGGAACTGATACAATCTTCATGATCCAATTGCTGTTCTTGAAGACGTTGATTCTTGCATCATATTGATCTTGATATCTTGCTACGAAATCTTCATCCAAACATGATGACAACAGAAAGAAACTCTACAGGAGTCGATCTTCTAGAAGATCAAGCAACTCACGATCAGCTCATGGAACGAGACATCATAACATCTCTCGAGTTGAGACACAAAACACATATTAAGGGTGATGGAAAGAAGCAGGAGTCGAAGGTTCATTTGATAGGCAATAATTCCATGCTTAGAGATATGGTGAATAAGTGTCAAAGTAGCAAGAAGATAAATTGCCATGATTCCATATCGAGGCACCTTAGGGAGGTGACTCATAGAATTATTCCCTTCTATGGCAAAAAGAATTACTTTTGATACAAGGATCATTGACACTCTTCATACCAGGCTAAGGCAATTCGCAAACGATCATTTGAAGGAGTTCAAACAAATGGCATACTTAGTTTGGAAAGGAAACTAGAGTTATAAGACAACTCAGCAAATGGAAGGCACATTCCAATTGATACCGAGGATATAACCTAGTGTCTGAGCGTGCTCTCAAGAACTTGAGCATCTCCATATTCATCAGGGATTTTGCCAACATCTGTGCCAAAGATCTTGGTGATACCTCGTACTACCATGATGGATAAAGATGGAGAATGCGGATGCAAGGGAAGAAATCACTGTCTCAGATTTTACCTTATTACCAATGCCAACGGTATAAAATTTGGATATCGACCGAGAGACATTTAGCACTCCGCTTCTAAAGTTCTCCTTGATATACTAGCGTAGCCCAACTATAGGTACTGTACCTAGAACATCAAGTAAAGGACAGACTTCGGAAACGCAAAATCTATAAGGAATAACTTCCAGAATAAGTCACAGGAAATCCTCATGGGGAAATGGCTAATGTTGCTGATACAAGATATTGTAATAGCAGATCTTCCGGCGAGGTGTGTTAGCCACAACATCCACTTTACCGGGCTATAGAGAGACCGGTATTATAATTCCTGGGGATTGTTCCAACCATTATATCTGCCTAAGATTTAGATCTGGTTGGTGTCGGGATATTCCAGACTCAACATGTCTGAAAAAGAAGGTTTGCCACACAAATCAATGACATGACATTGCGAGATTCTCGAGAAATGAACTACGATAGCAAGCTCCAAAACATAGCTAGATTATAAGATACACGTGAACACACTATCCAAGATAAGTGTGACCACATAGAAGTCTTACATCAAAACACTACCGAGTTCTGGATGGGAACCATCATCGAGGATATTGAAGTCCTAGCATAAGTCATGATTCTTAAGAAAGAACTTCTTTTCATTGAACAAGTCAATCAGTGGCTTGGTGTGCTCGAAAACACATATAGAAAGGAGGCGGCCAACCTATCAATCCATAGAGTACTCCGCACATGCTTGACTAACTTGGGACGATTCCAGAGGAAACAAAACAAACTTTTCTCGAATTCACAGTGGTAACTTGCACCAGATGCATCTGAACTTAGAGGAAGTCACTTGTTCCATCCAAACATAAGCTTCATGAACGGGACACAAAGAGAATGCTTACAAAAGTTTCCAACACTAGCTTAGTGTTCAACATGAATCATATAAGAGATAAAATGATGTTGATGGGCTCGACAACAATTCAGCTAGGTTTCCATGGAGATGGAATTCCACAACTATACGAACAAGATGGTAGCATTAACTACTAGGGAAAAGCCTAGCAGTATCGCCGTTTTAGGTATAGTAGTAGTGCGGGGCACTGTGCTACTGCTACGGCGCTACAGCTAAACGTTAGCAGTAGCATGGGCCTGCCCGCACTACTGATATACCTACTTAGTGGTAGCGCTTCTTCTAGAATGCGCTACTGGTAGTTACTAGCAGCGCGCCTCTCTATACGTGCTACTACTATTATTATTCTATTTCTCTTTTTTTATGTCATATTCACACACCATTATACAAGTGTTCATACAGTGCCAATTTAGAGATTGTTTTGCATCATAATGAGTTATTACATCATTGGGTGAAAGAACCGTGGATTAGTTTCAAGTATGGATCCAAAGTGACCAAGTCATGGATTAGCGTGACTTGTTCACTTTGGATCCATCCACTTGAAACTAATCAATGGTTATTTCACCCAATGATATAATAACTCATCATCATCATCATCATCATCATCATCATCATCATCATCATCATCATCATCATCATCATCATCATCATCATCATCATTATCATCATCATAATATCATTAACAACTTATCATCATAATACATCATCAACTCTAACACATTGTACCACATAATAACAACTTCTTATCATCATCATAGTCATAATCAACACTAACTAATTGTTCTTAATACCTAGGACCTACTCCTCTCTCCTAGGTAAAATACCATAAAAGAGATAAATCGGTCCATCTCCATAATGGAGAATGGAGATAAACCTATCTCCAACTTGTGGCTTGCGCACAATCATGTTGTCTCCAATTAGTTGCGTGTGTGCATTTATCACTTTGCTCCATTCTTTGATTTAGAGCTTTCCATCATTCGAAGAAATCGAGTATGTAGTATACAAAGCTTTCGAAGGAGTTGGTTGTAAGTTAACCATATGCATATAACCTTCGGTAAACATCATGTAAGGCACAACCTCCTTCGGGAGCCTCTATTGAAAAATGTAATAGTAACATATATAGTTAGCAATGTAGTTTATATACTTAAGAAGAATGTATGCAATAAAGTTACATCATTAACAAAATCTTACCAAGTTTTTGGCTGAAGTTACCATCATTGAATTTATGCACTAGTGTCAGGTATCCAGTAAAATTTGGGAGGATAGAATGATTGGTTTTAAAGGCCTCAACATCATCTATGAATGAGCAAGATAACCTTTCTCCTCACAATTAAGCTCAGAGTCATAGCCGTAGTATGTCGTGTCTACGACTTTCCGAGTATTTTTGGAAGATAAGAAATAAGCTGACAATTATAAATAAAGATGTTTAGAACCGATGAACACCAAATATTTTAGAATTAACAATATAAATTCACTACTGGAATTTTCTTATTTGTCGTCTGCCAATTCTTTGTCGTTTCCTGGCGGACGGCAAAGAAGGTCTTTGCCGTCAGCTTGCAAAAAAGGGACGGCAAAGAACTGGCTGATGGCAAATAATGTCTTTGCCATCAGCCAGTTCCTTGCCATCCGCCGTAAGCGGGCGGACGGCAAAGAGGAAGGTGGGCCTCACTAACGAGTTGTTCATAAAAAAACCTAACGGCCCCCTCTTTGGCGTCCTCCAGCGGACGGCAAAGAGCAAAAAAGCGGACGGCAAAGGGGCCGGACGGCAAAGAGATAACCTAACTAACGGCTCCCCACCCTGCCCCCTCCCCCCTCTCTTTCTGTCCTCTCTCCCCGACGAGACCATTGCTAACCGCCGCCGCCCCGACCACGCGCCGCCCCCTTGCCCCGTCGCCCCACCACCCGCCGCCACCCCCTTGCCCCGTCGCCCCACACCCCTCCCCTGTGGCGCCCCGACGTCCACCGCCCCTCGGCCGCCCCTTCGACGCCTGCTAGCCGCCCGCGGCCGTCCAGCCGCCCCGCCCCCTCCCTTGCGTGGCCGTCCCCGCCCCGTCCCGCCGCGGCCTCCCCCTCCATCAGGCCGCCGCCGCCCCCACCCGCCGCGGCCCTCCCCGCCCCGTCGCCACCCTGCCTCGTCGCCGCCCCATCGTCGCTCCCTCCACGACCCGTTGCCGCCCCCCACAGTGAGCCCCTGCCCCTCTTTTTCTTTCTATTTTTTTCTGTTTTTCTTTTCTGTTTAGTTTAGGTTATTTAGTTTAAGTCTTTTCAGTTTAGTTAGTTTAGGTTATTTAGTTTAATTAGTTTAGGTTATTTAGTTTAAATAGTTTAGGTTTAATTAGTTTAGGTTATTTAGTTTAGTTTTTTTGTTTAGGTTTAATTTTAGGTTTAATGAAAAAAGAAGAAGAAAAGTAGAATAAGTAGATAGGGGGAGGAGGAGGAGGAAGAAGAAGAAGAAGAAGAAGAAGAAGAAGAAGAAGAAGAAGAAGAAGAAGAAGAAGAAGAAGAAGAAGAAGAAGAAGAAGAAGAAGAAGAAGAAGAAGAAGAAGAAGAAGAAGAAGAAGAAGAAGAAGAAGAAGAAGAAGAAGAAGAAGAAGAAGAAGAAGAAGAAGAAGAAGAAAGAAGAAGAAGAAGAAGAAGAAGAAGAAGAAGAAGAAGAAGAAGAAGAAGAAGAAGAAGAAGAAGAAGAAGAAGAAGAAGAAGAAGAAGAAGAAGAAGAAGAAGAAGAAGAAGAAGAAGAAGAAGAAGAAGAAGAAGAAGAAGAAGAAGAAGAAGAAGAAGAAGAAGAAGAAGAAGAAGAAGAAGAAGAAGAAGAAGAAGAAGAAGAAGAAGAAGAAGAAGAAGAAGCAGAAGAAGCAGAAGAGAAGAAGAAGAAGAAGAAGAAGAAGAAGAAGAAGAAGAAGAAGAAGAAGAAGAAGAAGAAGAAGAAGAAGAAGAAGAAGAAGAAGAAGAAGAAGAAGAAGAAGAAGAAGAAGAAGAAGAAGAAGAAGAAGAAGAAGAAGAAGAAGAAGAAGAAGAAGAAGAAGAAGAAGAAGAAGAAGAAGAAGAAGAAGAAGAAGAAGAAGAAGAAGAAGAAAAGAGACCCCGACCCGACCCCTGACACCCCGACACCTCGGCACGACACCTCGACACCGACCCCCGACCGCCGAGACGACACCCCGACCCCGACCTCGACCCCTGACCAACCGACACCCTGATAACACACACCGACCCCGACCCCGACCCCGAGCCCGACACCCTGACACCCCGGCGCGACCCCGACACGAAACCCCGGCACGACACTCCGACCCCGACACCCTGACACCACACCCCGACCCCGACCCCGACCACAGACGCCCCGACACCTGACACCCCGACCACCGACACCCTGACACCACACCCACCCTTACCCCGACCCCGACACTCTGACACCACACCCCGACCCCGACCCTGACACCCTCACATCCTGACCCCGACATGACACCCCGGCAAGACACCCCGACCCCAACACCCTGACACGCTGACACCACACCGCGACCCAGACCCTGACATCCCGACCCCGACACGACACCCCGGCACGACACCCCGACCCCGACACACCGATACCCCGACACCACACCCCGACCCCGTATATATTTGTGTTTATCGGGTGTATTTTTATTATGGTCATGATTATGATGCACTTAAATTATATACATATTATTATGTTCATGTCAGGTATCCAATTTTTTTATGTTGTACTAATTTTGTTTACTTTTTGTCATTGCAGGTGTTGACAGGATGCCGGGCAAGGGTCCAGAGCGCCCCGATCCTCCTGCGAGCGCTACTGGGAGGGGTGGTTCCATTATTGCACCCCTGCCCCTCTGGAGAGCGCTGGTAGATAGTATGCAGACAACTGCGGCGGGCGCTTCTTCTACGGCTGGGAGAGGTCGGGGGAGGACGAAGAAGCATGCTAGTGGTGGACGTGGCAGCGGGAGAGGTAGGAAGGCTGTTACGTCTTCCTCGCCGCCATCCTCAGTTGATTCACCCGACCACAGGAGTGCTCCGTCTGACATGGACCCGTCTCGGACTCCGGTCCATGAGCCTCTGGTTGCTGATCCTTCCCCCCACCAGACTTGGGTGGCCGATCCTTTGCCCCACGTGAGTCCGGTCCCAGAGTCTTTGTCTCAGAAGACTCCGGTCATGGGGTCTTCGTCCCAGAAGACTTCGGTCACGGGGTCTTCGGCCCAGAAGACTCCCGTCACGGAGTCTTCGACCCACGAGACTCCGGAGGCTAGTGGCCCGGAGGATGGTAGCGAGGACACCTTTTTAAATGATAGCTACAGCGACGACGAGCTGGTTGAGAAGGGAAAGAAGGTCTACAAGTGTGGCTGTACAAAGCTCCCGCCCGTGCCGACGACCCCCGACCAGAGGTGGTTGATTGCGCCTAAAGGGTTGAAGTAAGTGCATTTACTATTTTTTAACCTTTTGCCTTCATTTTCCTTCAAATTAATATCAATGTATTGGCCTTGTCATACTGTAGGGGCTGGGTACGCCCCCTGGTGCCCGTAGGCCCAACCAGGTCCTTGGTGTGCTTTGCCGACAACACTTCCCTGGGTGGGTCACGTTGCCCGGTGAGGGTCAGGTTCCACAGCTAGCACTGACCTGGGAGTTGTACTCGGTTTCCCAGGCCCCGCCGGAGGAGAGGGTCGATGATGTCTTGTGCGAGATGGTGGCCGACATTGTGTTCCGTCGGTTTTGGGTAATTCTCCTTTATGGAATTAAAAATCAGCACTACCTAGTGATTGTACTAATCGGTGTTGCTTTTTTGATTGCAGACCATCTACAGGGTTTCAGAGGGAGAGCAGGAGGCCGCGTCTATGGTTGTCGAAAATGAATGCAAGCGCCTACTTCAGAACTTAAGGAACGTGGCTCGGGTGCAGGCCGTTCGAGACTACTACGCCTCGAAGGGTATTAGGAGGGGCAAGCAGAAGTGTCGTGGCAAGTTTCTGAGTAAGGAGAAGTACATGCAGGTAATTACCTATTCTTAAGGCCTTGAACTTACTTTTCTTGATTTGATTTGTAGGTGTAGCGCTGAAATTTCTCTTGACTCACTTAGGTGCCCCCGAGATGGTGTGTGAATACGATGGACTATTGGGAGGCGTTGGTGGATGCGTGCTGCTCTGACCAATGGAAAGTCGAACACCAAAAGGCCAAGGATAAGCTCGACCAAATGGAAGGTGTGCTACACCATCAAGGGAGCTCCAACCTGTTTGAGTATGGGGATAACTGGGTATGTGGTTTGCTACATGATTCATGCAATTCATTCTTCATGCTAGCATTTATCCCTTCCAAAATGACTTAATTAATATGCTTAGTTAGTTAAAAAATGGCATAACTACCTTGTATAGTTCATTTATGCCATATTCAGCTCTAAAATGACATAATAACCTTAGATAGCTCTATAAAATGACTTAATATGCTATAGTTAGCTCCAAAATGACATAATAACCTTGGATAGCTCAATAATGACATAATTAGCATACTTTGGTAAAAAATGGCATAATAATCTTGGTTACCTCGAAACTGACCTAAACTTAGCTTATTTTCCTCGAAAATGACATAACTAATACTTTGGTCAAAAATGGCATAATAACCTTTCTTAGCTCCAAAATGACCTATTTACATAGCAATATCATTCTCCAAAATGACCTTAACTAATTGTTTGCTCCTCTCTCTCAGACGCACCACCACAAGAAGCCTGTGGCAGGTATGGTCGACCTCTATGGCATGGCCCATATGGCCCCGTACAAGAAGGCCAAGCCATTCACGAAGGCTGACCTAGATGATCCAGAGAACTTCACCAACAAGTCCTCCTGATGTCTACTACGCAACCTTCTTCTTGTAGACGTTGTTGGGCCTCCAAGTGCAGAGGTTTGTAGGACAGTAGCAAATTTCCCTCAAGTGGATGACCTAAGGTTTATCAATTCGTGGGAGGCGTAGGATGAAGATGGTCTCTCTCAAGCAACCCTGCAACCAAATAACAAAGAGTCTCTTGTGTCCCCAACACACCCAATACAATGGTAAATTGTATAGGTGCACTAGTTCGGCGAAGAGATGGTGATACAAGTGCAATATGGATGGTAGATATAGGTTTTTGTAATCTGAAAATATAAAAACAACAAGGTAACAAGTGGTAAAAGTGAGCGTAAACGATATTGCAATGATATGAAACAAGGCCTAGGGTTCATACTTTCACTAGTGCAAGTTCTCTCAACAATAATAACATAATTGGCTCATATAACTATCCCTCAACATGCAACAAAGAGTCACTCCAAATTTACTAATAGCGGAGAACAAACGAAGAGATTATGGTAGGGTACGAAACCACCTCAAAATTATTCTTTCCAATCAATCCGTTGGGCTATTCCTATAAGTGTCACAAATAGCCCTAGAGTTCGTACTAGAATAACACCACAAGACACAAATCAACCAAACCCCTAATGTCACCTACATACTCCAATGTCACCTCAAGTATCCATGGGCATGATTATATGATATGCATCACACAATCTCAGATTCATCTATTCAACCAACACATAGAACCTCAAAGAATGCCCCAAAGTTTCTACCGTAGAATCACGACGAAAACGTGTGCCAACCCCTATGCATAGGTTCATGGGCGGAACCCGCAAGTTGATCACCAAAACGTACATCAAGTGAATCACGTGATATCCCATTGTCACCACAGATACTCACGGCAAGCCATACATCAAGTGTTCTCAAATCTTTAAAGACTCAATCCGATAAGATTACTTCAAGGGGAAAACTCAATCCATTACAAGAGAGTAGAGGGGGAGAACAAACATAAGATCCAACTATAATAGCAAAGCTCGCGACACATCAAGATCGTGCCAAACCAAGAACACGAGAGAGAAAGAGAGATCAAACACATAGCTACTGGTACATACCCTCAGCCCCGAGGGTGAGCTACTCCCTCCTCGTCATGGAGAGCGCCAGGATGATGAAGATGGCCACCGGTGAGGGTTCCCCCCCTCTGGCAGGGTGCCGGAACAGGGTCCCGAGAGGTTTTTGGTGGCTACAGAGGCTTGCGGCAGCGGAACTCCTGATCTAATCTCTGTTCTGGAAGTTTTAGGGTACGTGAGTATATATGGGTGCAGGAAGTACATCGGTGGAGCTTCGGGGGCCCCACGAGGCAGGGGCGCGCCCTAGGGGGGTGGGCGCGCCCCCACCCTCATGAACACCTCCCTTGGCTCCTGACGTGTTGTCCAAGTCCATCCGGTAGTTTTCCTTCTAAAAATAACTTCTCTAGTTGATTTCGTTCTGTTTCGACTCCGTTTGATATTCCTTTTCTTTGAAACACTGAAATAGGCAAAAACAACAAATCTGGGTTGGGCCTCCGGTTAATAGGTTAGTCCCAAAAATAATATAAAAGTGGAAAATAAAGCCCAATATTGCCCAAAACAGTATATAACATAGCATGGGGCAATCAAAAATTATAGATACGTTGGAGACGCATCACCTCCCACCACAAGCTTGTGTGTTACAGAGACAAGGGGAGGACTTTAACCCAAGCCAAGATCCTTTTGATACAGAGATATTGATGACATATGGTGGCAGGAGGTCCCATGGCTCTCAAGCCATTGGTGATGGACTGATACGTTGTCCTAAGACTCTCCCGCAGATCAAGAAGCGCATGAGTACCTCTGATCCTGAGATTACGCCTCATGCACGGCCTGTGGAGATCGCCATGGCGGCTAGTTAGACGGACTCTCTTACCTTTCCTCCATTACATTGTGTGTGCGTCCGTCGATGATTACATGATGCTAACGAGGAGTGGTGTGTTGCAGACTATTGTTGAGAAAGAGAGATTGAAGACGAAGGCGCTTGTGGAGGAGGCAAAAGGGAGGCACAAAGGGAGGCGGAGGAGAAGCAGAGGGAGATGGAGGATAAGACGGTTAAGCTGTTGGAGGAGGAGAGGAACCAGAACGACAACACTAATCGGGCCCTATACGAGCTCATCGTGGTACGTTTCTCGTGCATATTACTAAGCCCAATCATGCACGTAATGTTCGCATTACTATCTAATATGACTGACTTGTGAGAACCAAATGTGCAGACCATGTACGAGAAAAACGGTCAGGCCCCTCCGCCGATGCCCCAGATTGCTCCGGCGACCACGGTGAGTTTGATTTGATTGGTCGTTTCTTACTACTATTCACATTTCAGTTTGCGAACTTGCTAATGAGACATTATTGGAAATGATCTTTGGTGCAACATGGATCCAGACAAGCATCGACCACTCCTTCTGCCAATGCTGGAACCCCGACCGGTCCTTCACCTCCGTCTGGCACTGGCGCAGCCCCGAACATTCCTACACCTCCGTGATAACGTTTTTTTCTATCTTATTTAGCGTGTTTAGTACATTTGTGACATAATTTAGCCTATTTAGTCCACAAATGACATAGTAAGATGAAGAAAATCCAGGAAGAGGAAGAAAAGAAGGAATAGGAAGAAAAGAAGAAGAAGAAAAATAAGAGAAGAAGAAGAAGAAGAATTTCTTCTTCTTCTTCTTCTTCTTCTTCTTCTTCTTCTTCTTCTTCTAGTTTTCTTCTTCTTCCCCAAAATGAAGTTAGCTCTAAGTTATATCAAAAATGGCATAATAGGCTTAGTTCATTCAAAATGGCACAATTAGCTAGGTTAGCTCCATTTTACCTAAGTATGCTTACTTCTTCTTCTTCCTCTTCTTCATTTTCTTCTTCTTCTTCTGATTCTAGCTAGTCTTCTTCTTTTCTAACTTTCTTGTTTCCATTTTGCAGATTTAATTCACTATATGGAAGCTTGCATGGATGGAGTGCTTGTTTCACTTATCTTTTTTTTGTTTGTATCGATGAAAAACATGGAACTTGTTATATGGTTGCATGGAACAATGTGTTGGACGAACATTGTGATATGTAATATGTATATATGGATGGAACTATGTTTATTATGTATATATGTATGTTGTGATGGAGATAGATATGTATATGTATATCTGTGTGTTGGATACATCATATATGTGTATCTGTGTGTGCCTGTGAACAATATATATATATGTATATCTATGTGTGAATTCCTGTGAAATTAAATGGATTCAAACAACAACAGGGGATATATAACCTCTTTGCCGTCTGCTAGCGGACGGTAAAGAAGACACGTGGCAGCTACCTGTGAAACCTGGGAACACTGGCTGCCTATTTGGTCAACTTGCCGTCCGCCAGCGGATGGCAAAGATTCAAATCACTTTGCCGTCTGCCAGCGGACGGCATAGCTGGCCACGTGTCAGCTTCGCAGTACTGCCTAGCTAAGCTCTTTGCCATCTGCCAGCGGACGGCAAAGTGACTTGAATCTTTGTTGTCCGCTGGCGGACGACAAAGAGCGTTGTTAACCCCCTAACGGCTCTCACGCCACTGCACTGCTACCCATTCTCTTTGCCGTCTGCTGGCATCGGATGGCGGAAAGCACAATCCTTTGTCGTCCGTTTCTGAAAAGCGGACAACAAAGAAGGCCTTTGCTGGCACCCTTTCGTTCGGACAGTTTGCCGTCTGCTGGCGGATGGCAAAGTGGTTTGCCGTCCGTGAACCATGCCTTTGCCGTCCGCCATGGCGGACAGCAAAGAAGCTGATTCCAGTAGTGATTACTTAACTTAGAAAATTAGTTTGACAAACTAACATTTAGGAAAAACTGGAGGCATATCCACATCCACCCAGATATCGATATTATCATCATCATCATATTCGGGACGAATATTAAATGTTATTTGCATACCCTCATCAAATCCATATGCCTTGCAAAGAGCTTCCCAATTAGAGCAACCAAAATGGGAGTGATTGTCCATATTGAACAGCTTAACCAGAAACACATAACCATCTTTAGTTCTTAAGTGAGCCACCCTCGTCTCCATATTCTCAAAGTCTTTGAACCCGAGCTTCTGCAATACATATGGTCTTGCATGGCACGGGACGTACTAATCGAATTGAAAAAAAATCCAGGTATTAAACATTGACCAAAATAAGCACAAGTGATGATATTAATTATGATGAAATGCTTGTCGTCGCGTACCATACAAACATCATAGGTCTTGTCCAGCTTCACGGTGAAAAACCTATCATTTTGCAGGTGAGGATACCTGTCGCACAAACCATGGTCATCGTAGCAGTAATTACACTGCGGGATCCTATCATCATCAGACATCTTCCATGTTCAAAATTGAAAGATTAAACTTCTGAATTTCAATATATGTACTGCAAAAACTTAATTCGATCATTAATATTCATCACGGTTTGACTTTTAGTTTGTCGAGACTTTTGTTGAAAACTCTCATCTCACATGGTGTATATGGTGGGCACTCCCTCTCTGATATATTCGGCCGTCGGTGATGGTCGCTCCTCCCTTCGTCCCCGAGTGCACTACACCAAATTGTCTAGCACACGAGAATGAAGGAGAGGTGACCACCACGACAACAGTCGGGATTCTTCTTCACCTCTGACATTTGCGACCGTTGGTGATGGTCGCTCTTCTCTTCCTTCCCGTGCATTACCAAATGGTCTCTCACGAGAAAGAACAGGAAGAGTGACCCTCATGACAATAGTCGACATTCTTCTTCTCTCATATATGGTGGACACTCCCTCACTATTTTTTCACTGTCATGTATGGAGTCCCAACAAACTCAAAGGCAAACCAAAATGTCGTTTAATGCTCTTTTCAGAAAATCCAAGGCACTCGATATTTCCTACATTCTAGCACAAGCCATGCTAAAATTCACGAAAAAATCCAGCATGACCTTTGCTAAAAAGGACATATCGAGGGCCTGAAATTTGTCGGAATGGAAATTAATCAACACTCCGGCAAAACATAGGCCATTCTGAGGTGTTCCCTGCAAACATAGGCCACTTGGGTAAGCACATATCCTATTTGGCTACATCATCATCATCGACATCAACTACAGGGGGATTTGGCTACTCTCACCTCAAGGTCGAATGGGGTCGGTTACGGGGACGACGACGGGGATGATGCAGGGGCTCCTTGATTTCTGCAAAAAAATATAAACCCTATAAGCTATCAACTAAACATTATTATGCTGATTCAAAAGACCTACATTTACTAAAAAATCAATATATCTTATAACCCGAATACTTCATTTGGTTAAGCATAACTAATGTTTGTTACTAAAAATTTCCATACCTAAATTTTCTTACTAAAAATTTCTATTACTAAATTTCTCATATGGCATGGCATTGCGATACATTTCTATATTCAAAATTTTGTATACCTAAACAATTTCTATTACTAAACTTTCTATTCAAAAGACCTATATTTTTTGTTACTAAATTTGTATACCTACATTCAAATTACCTACATTGTACAAGAACAAGAACAAGAACAAAGAAGGCATGGAGGTAGGGAGGAAGAGGAGGGGGGAAGGAGGTAGGGAGGGGGAGGAAGGAGGGAGGGAGGGAGGAGGGGGGAGGACGGAGGAAGAGGAGAGGAGGGGGAGGAAGGAGGGAGGGATGTAGAGGAGGGGGGAGGAAGGATGGAGGGAGGGAGGAGGGGGAGGAAGAGGTGCCTCACTGGAGGTGGCGCGCCAGTGACGGGCGACGGAGTGGGGCGACGGTGATGGCCGGGTGGTGCAGCGCCGCCGCTAGCGACAATGGGGGGTGGTGGCGTGCGGGCTGCGGCGGCGGGCGGCGGTAGGGGGACGGTGACCAGAGAGTGTGAGTGAGAATGTGTCGTGATGGAGAGAGGGAAATAGGTGGGAAGACCATAGGATAAGGTGGCTTTAGCAGTAGCGCAGGAAGCCAAAAAGTGCTACCGCTAAAACATTAGTTGTAGCGCGTTTACAGGAAAAGCGATACTGCTAGGGCAAAGCATGTAAAAATACATCAAAAATACATTGGTCATCAAAGATCTTTTTGTGTAGAATCTGAATTGTCAATATGAGTCCTCACCTGTCTAGGAACCGGTGAAGACTCATATTGCAGCCACAAGTCCTACACATAGAGTTCAATGAAGACCAAGTGGATGTGATAGTTTGAGAAGTAACATATTTAAGGTGGTAAACACCCTGTTCGCGGAGCGAGGTGGGACTAAACTTAGTTGCAAGGTGTGTACTAACCTTAGTAGTAGCGTGCGTTGGAGAAAAGCGTTGCTACTAAGTACAATAGCAGTAGTGCGTTTACCAAACATGTGCTACTGCTATACCTAGCTTGGCGGCAAGGTTGTGGAAATTATAGTAGTAGCGTTTTTTCATCCTGACGCGCTACTGCTATGCAGATATTAGTAGCGCGGTTTGTTATCACGCGCTACTGCTAAGTAACAGTAGCGCCTTATTTTGAAACGCTCTGCTGGTAAGATTCTGTGTATAAGGTTTTCCCTAGTAGTGATTGGTCAGACCAAAAGATATAACAATGTATGCTCGGGGAACATCCATGAGTAAGAAAACATTATGAACATCGTTAGTTTTGATTTTGATTCTACAATAGCCCACACTCAAATCTAAAGATTGGATAAGACAATAGATTCAACAACTAATCGCAAGGATCAATCCGATGAAGATATCATGTTTCTTCAATACACACACAAACACAAGATATCCCTTTTAAATGAACTAAGTTAGGCAAAGCTTTTATCCTCCAATTCTCCAAGTTGTTGTTTAGCTTAACCAACTAGCTCAGGGGTATCCATTGCAGATTCTTGGAGAAAGGGTGGTTTAGAGGAAAACCAACTTGATCACGAGCTCAACATAAAAGTCAGGGAACAACCTGGTAATACTTCTGAGAAGATATTCGGAAAATCACGAACCACTCATATGTTAATAAGCTCGAGAACAATCTTCCTTTTTAGGGCAAGACGATGTGATCAAATAAGCAAGGGATTGACACAATCCTAACTCATTGATCGAAAAATGCACCAAGAAAAAATGGACTAGGTAGCACGATCAATCTTAGAATGATGATTCAATAACCAACATGATAAGAATGAAGTTATTGTCCATTAACTACCAAGCAACGGGGTTGCTAGGAGTATTGATTTCACACATCACAGTTCACTTGTCGGCATTTGGGTTAGAACCAACACGGGGTCTGAGGAATGAACAATGATGGCAATAAGTAACACTGCGCCAAGAATTCAAAAGATGGTGTGCAATTCCCATGACAATCCTGACATAAACGGGGTAATACCTAGGGTAGAATAGGACAAAAGCTAGATTGGCATTTGATACGTCTCCAATGTATCTATAATTTTTGATTGTTCCATGCTATTATATTATGTGTTTTTGGATGTTTATGGGCTTTATTTTAGACTTTTATATTACTTTTGGGACTAACCTATTGACCCAGAGCCCAGTGTCAGTTCCTGTTTTTTCCCTTGTTTCAGTGTTTCGCAAAAAAGGAAAATCAAACGGAGTCCAATTGACCTAAAACTCCACGGAACTTATTTTTGGACCAGAATTAGCCCACAGAGTACCGGAGTTGCACCAGGGGAGTCCCGGGCTGCCCACGAGGGTGGGGGGTGCGCCCACCCCTTAGGGTGCGCCCCCTGCCTCGTGGACAGCCCGGAGGTCCACCGACATACTTCTTCCTCCCATATATACCCTAAAAACTTCGGGGAGCAGAATAGATCGGGAGTTCCACCGCCGCAAGCCTCTGTAGCCACCAAAAGCCCAATCAGGACCCCTTTCCGGCACCCTGCCGGAGTGGGGGATCCCTCACCAGTGGCCATCTTCATCATCCGGGCACTCTCCATGATGAGGAGGGAGTAGTTCACCCTCGGGGCTGAGGTTATGTACGAGTAGCTATGTGTTTGATCTCTCTCTCTCTCTCTCTCTCTCTCTCTCTCTCTCTCTCGTGTTCTTGATTTGGCACGATCTTGATGTATCGCAAGCTTTGCTATTATAGTTGGATCTTATGTTGCTTCTCCCCCTCTACTCTCTTGTAATGGATTTAGTTTTCCCCTTGAAGTAATCTTATCGGATTGAGTCTTTAAAGATTTGAGAACACTTGATGTATGTCTTGTCGTGCGTATCCGTGGTGACAATGGGATATCACGTGATCCACTTGATGTATGTTTTGGTGATCAACTTGCGGGTTCCGCCCATGAACCTATGCATAGGGGTTGGCACACGTTTTCATCTTGATTCTCCGTTAGAAACTTTGGGGCACTCTTTGAAGTTCTTTGTGTTTGTTTGAATAGATGAATCTGAGATTGTGTGATGCATATCGTATAATCATACCCACGGATACTTCAGGTGACATTGGAGTATCTAGGTGACATTAGGGTTTTGGTTGATTTGTGTCTTAAGGTGTTATTCTAGTACGAAATCTAGGGCTGTTAGTGACACTTATAGGAATAGCCCAACGGATTGATTGGAAAGAATAACTTTGAGGTGGTTTCGTACCCTACCATAATATCTTCGTTTGTTTTCCGCTATTAGTGGCTTCGGAGTGACTCTTTGTTGCATGTTGAGGGATAGTTATATGATCCAATTATGTTATTATTGTTGAGAGAACTTGCACTAGTGAAAGTATGAACCCTAGGCCTTGTTTCCTAGCATTGCAATACCGTTTATGCTCACTTTTATCTTTAGTTACCTTGCTGTTTTTATATTTTCAGATTACAAAAACCTATATCTACCATCCATATTGCACTTGTATCACCATCTCTTCGCCGAACTAGTGCACCTATACAATTTTCCATTGTATTGGGTGTGTTGGGGACACAAGAGACTCTTTGTTATTTGGTTGCAGGGTTGTTTGAGAGAGACTGAGGGAGTCCTGGATTAGGGGGTATCCAGACAGCCGGACTATATCCTTTGGCCGGACTGTTGGACTATGAAGATACAAGATTGAAGACTTCGTCCCGTGTCTGTATGGGACTCTCCTTGGCGTGGAAGGCAAGCTTGGCAATACGGATATGTAGATCTCCTTCCTTGTAACCCACTCTGTGTAACCCTAGCCCCCTCCGGTGTCTATATAAACCGGAGGGTTTAGTCCGTAGGACCAAGTACCACAATCATACCATATGCTAGCTTCTAGGGTTTAGCCTCTCCGATCTCGTGGTAGATCAACTCTTGTAATACTCATATCATCAAGATCAATCAAGCAGGAGTAGTGTTTTAGCTCCATCGAGAGGACCCGAACCTGGGTAAAAACAACGTGTCCCCTGTCTCCTGTTACCATCTGCCTAGACGCACAGTTCGGGACCCCCTACCCGAGATCCGCCAGTTTTGACACCGACATTGGTGCTTTCATTGAGAGTTCCTCTGTGTCGTGATCATTAGGCTTGATGGCTCCTTCGATCATCGATAGCGATGCAGTCCAGGGTGAGACTTTTCTCCCCGGACAGATCTTTGTATTCGTTTGGCCATCAAGAGTTACGCCCCTGGCCATCAGGTCAGGTTTGGAAGCTTAAACTACACAACCGACATCCGCGAAGACTTGATCTTCGACGGATTTGAGCCCCTGCCGAGTGCGCCGCACGGTCACGATGAGCATGATTTAGCTCAGCCATCGGACAGTGTTCAAGAGATCGCACCTGCAACCGCTCCGACCCTCAATTCAGAGCCAATTGCGCCATCCATGGACGGGTGGCTAGACCCCACCACGGAAGCCGTAGTCTCAGCGGCAGTCGAGCCGAATACCAACCTTACCCTTCACGAGAGCCGTGAATCCAAACTACCGGATTCTTCTCCAGCCACGGACTCTGAACCGCCTGCGCCCGTGCCTATCGAATCCGAATGGGCGCCGATCATGGAGTTCAACTTCGCGGATATTTTTCAGCACTCGCCCTTTGGCGACATACCGAACTCATTAAGGTCCCTCTCCTTGTTAGGAGAAACCTGGCTGAACTATGTCCGGCAGGATTGGGATGCCGATGACGAAGAAATTCGCCGCCCACCCACCACCCACTTAGTAGCCACTGTCGATGATTTGACCGACATGCTCGACTTCGACTCCGAAGACATCGACGGTATGGACGACGATGCAGGAGACGAACAGGAACCACTGCCCACAGGGCACTGGACAGCCACCTCATCATATGATATATATATGGTGGACACACCCAAAGAAGGCAATGGCGACGGGACAGCGGGGGATGACCCCTCCAAGAAGCAACCCAAGCGCCGACGTCAGCGGCGCCGCTCTAAGTCTCGCCAAAGCAAAAGCGGTGATACAGGCACAGGAGATAATAACAGTCCGGACAGTGCCGAAGATAATGAAAATCCACTCCAACAAGATTCAGAGCAGGAGGATGGAGAAGCCAGCCCTCCTAAGAGAGCGGCAAATAGAGAGGCAGAGGATGATAATTACACGCCTCCCTCCGAAGACGAGGCAAGCTTCGATGACGACGACTTTGTCGTGCCTGAGGATCCCGTCGAGTGCTATCTCTTGAGCTTGCGTTGGTTTTCCCCGAAGAGGAGAGGATGATGCAGTAGAGTAGCGTAAGTATTTCCCTCAGTTTTTGAGAACCAAGGTATCAATCCAGTAGGAGGCCACGCTCAAGTCCCTCGTACCTGCACAAATCGATATTAACTCGCAACCAACGCGATTATGGGTTGTCAATCCCTTCACAGTCTCTTATGAGAGTGAGATCTAATAGAGATAATATTTTTGGTATTTTTGATATAAAGATGCAAAGTGAAAAGTAAAAGGAAAATTAAAAGCAAAGCAAGATTAAAGTGATTGAGATTGATATGATGAGAATAGACCCGGGGGCCATAGGTTTCACTAGTGGCTTCTCTCAAGAGCATAAGTTTTCTACGGAGGGTGAACAAATTACTGTTGAGCAATTGACAGAATTGAGCATAGTTATGAGAATATCTAGGCATGATCATGTATATAGCCATCACGTCCGTGACAAGTAGATCGAAACGATACTGCATCTACTACTATTACTCCACTCATCGACCGCTATCCAGCATGCATCTAGAGTATTAAGTTAAAAGCAGAGTAACGCTTTAAGCAAGATGACATGATGTAGAGAGATAAGTTCATGCAATATGAAATAAACCCCATCTTGTTATCCTCGATGGCAACGATACAATACGTGCCTTGCTGCCCCTTCTGTCACTGGGAAAGGACACCGCAAGATCGAACCCAAAGCTAAGCACTTCTCCCATGGCAAGAACTACAAATCTAGTTGGCCAAACCAAACGGATAATTCGAAGAGACTTGCAAAGATAACCAATCATACATAAAATAATTCAGAGAAGATTCAAATATTGTTCATAGATAGACTTGATCATAAACCCACAATTCATCGGTCTCAATAAACACACCGCAAAAGAAGAAGATTACCTCAAATAGATCTCCACAAGAGAGGGGGAGAACATTGTATTGAGATCCAAAATGCGAGAAGAAGCCATGTAGCTAATAACTATGGACCCGAAGGTCTGAGGTAAACTACTCACACTTAATCGGAGAGGCTATGATGATGTACAAGCCCTCCGTGATGACGGCCCTCTCCGGCGGAGCTCCGGAACAGGCCCCAAGATGGGATCTCATGGATACAAAAGTTGCGATGGTGGAATTAGGTTTTTGGCTCCTGTTCTGTTCGTTTGGGGATATGTGGGTATATATAGGAGGTAGGAGTACATCGGCGGAGCACCGAGGGCCCCACGAGGCAGGGGGCGCGCCCTGTAGGGGGGGGGGGCGCCCCCCACCCTCGTGACCGCCTCCGGTAATTCTTGGAGTAGGGTCCAAGTCTCCTGTGTCTTATCCGTGAAGAAAATCACGTTCCAAAAAGGATTTTTCTGTTTAGACTCCGTTTGATATTCTGTTTCTTCAAAACACTGAAATAGGAAAAAACAGCAATTCTGGGCTGGGCCTCCGGTTAATAGGTTAGTCCCAAAAATAATATAAAAGTGGAAAATAAAGCCCAATATAGTCCAAAACAGTAGATAATATAGCATGGAGCAATCAAAAATTATAGATACATTGGAGACGTTTCAGGCATCCCCAAGCTTGATTCCTGCTTGTCCTCGAGTAGGTAAATGATAAAAAAGAGAATTTTTGATGCGGAGTGCTACTTGGCATAATTTCAATGCAAACTTTCTTAATTGTGGAATGAATATTCAGATTAGAAACATTCAAGACAAAAGTTCATATTGACATAAAAAAATAACACTTCAAGCATACTAATAAACCAATTATGTCTTCTCAAAATAACATGGCCAAAGAAAGTTATCCCTACAAATTCATATAGTCTGGCTATGCTCCATCTTCACCACACAAAGTATTTAAATCATGCACAACCTCGATGACAAGCCAAGCAATTGTTTCATACTTTAACATTTTCAAAACTTTTTCAACCTTCACGCAATACATGAGCGTGAGCCATGGATATAACACTATATGTGGAATAGAACGATGGTTGTGGAGAAGACAAAAAGAGGGGAAGATAGTCTCACATCAACTAGGCGTATCAACGGGCTATGGAGATGCCCATTAAAAGATATCAATGTGAGTGAGTAGGGATTGCCATGCAACGAATGCACTAGAGCTATAAGTATGTGAAAGCTAAACAAAAGAAACTAAGTGGGTGTGCATCCAACTCGCTTGCTCACGAAGACCTATTTTGAGGAAGCCCATCATTCTAATATACAAGCCAAGTTCTATAATGAAAAATTCCCACTAGTATATGAAAGTGACAACATAGGAGACTCTCTATCACGAAGATCTTGGTGCTACTTTGAAGCACAAGTGTGGTAAAAGGATAGTAGCATTGTCCCTTCTCTCTTTTTCTCTCATTTTTTTATTTGGGCCTTTTCTTTTTTTATGGCCTCTTTTTTTATTTTTTTGTCCGGAGTCTCATACCGACTTGTGTGGGAATCATGGTCTCCATAATTCTTTCCTCACTTGGGACAATGCTCTAAAAATGATGATCATCACACTTTTATTTTTCTTACAACTCCACAATTACAACTCGATATTTTCCTCACTCACTACAACAGGACCCCCACTATAACAACGCATTTTTTCGTATCTAAAAGTCCATATATCCGTTGCTAAGCTCTTTACCAACGGTTTGGGATGCGTAGCCTTATCCAGTGTTGCTGGCGCATAATGAAACGCTGATGCCTCCATTGGTAAAAGGGACCGTTGCAAGAGTACAACACATAAAAACGGCTTTTACAACAATTGTATATGTTGGTGATTACTATACAGGAATCCAAATCTCATTGCTTGGCAACAGAGAATTTGCAACGTTTCATGTGTTTTTTTACATATAAAATGTAACAATATTATTATGTTGTAGAAATTAAATTAATGCTCCACATAATGGTGATAAGGATGACCAAGTGAGGAAAGAAACAACATACCCATGAGAGGAATAATAATTCATATATTGAACAAAACTGTTGGATTACAATAGTTGATATTACAGGAGGAACATCATCCAAATGTGATGCATAATCTAAATATTTTCTTGACTTAACTAAAAGCATCCATCAATATTGCTAGAACTTAATTAAAACTTAACCGAGGAACATCATCCAACAGGAACAATATCCTACAACTTAACTAAAACTGAAAGCATCCATCATCATCATCATGACCCAATACATCATCATCATTGCAGTATACTTGCCACGCACCCATATAATCATCCATATATCTTCTGAATCTACAAAGAAAATAACAAGATGAAATGTTAACACACAATACATTGACATGATGCAAGTAGTGACGGGTTACCCAGCAAATAAGAAAAAATACTTCTTACAAAGGGGTATTACTTTAGAAACATTTGTTGCCCAGCTAGATTATGACTATTACAAAGAAAAGTTTTGACCTGAAAGTATTCCCTTACAACACAATATACTACTTCAGGTCACAAAACAAACATAAACAGATCCAGGGAAAGATAAAGCATCATTTTGACATGTATAGATCATGTATTAAGCACCACCCTCTCAGGAAGAGAAAAAATGTGCTCAAGAAATACTTATGGTATTGTCAAAGGTCCAAGCGAGCGCAACACTTTTCCTTCCATACACAGCGCTAATACTTCTCATTCCAAGAGACAGGAGCAAATCAAATGTTGATAATTTCACACAGTAGTCAGGAACTTTCGGTTCGAAAACTTTACCACATGTAAGCATGGTAGGATAGATCAATACAACATATGTGGTTGTGGCCTAATGGGAAATTCAGCAATTTATGAACCGTGACAACACGAGTGCATGTGGGTAATTCAGCACTCTATGAATCAAAGTGGTCAGAGCTAAGTGGTCAGTTTAGCAATGTACGAATCAAAAGGGCAAGGGCATCACTAAGAACATTCCTATCGTTTCCGCCTTCACAAATAGTTAAAACATGGAAATTGAAGACAGTTACCAGAATAATGACTAGGAACACTGTTGTCTCTTGGACAAATCTAATCATAGCTCCAGCCGTCCATGATGTTGGCCTCCATCTTGATAGTGCCGGAGAGAATGAGTGCAGCGCCTCACATTAAATTACACACAATAATAAGTAAACTATTGGCAAAATAGGAGTACATAAATAAGTAGTTGAATAAGAGCAGAAAAAGGCAGCAAAATGGTTAGAGCTAATCTAAGCAACAATGGATTAAATAAATAATCACCACAATGGAAACAGTCTTAGTTGAAGGTAAAACTCAATGATGTACTATGAATGTAGAGATTGGCACACTGAAAACCACCAAATGGCGTTGAGTATTTGTTTCTTTGGAAACCTGCACACACATAGACAGTGAGTCTCTACTTAACAAATGACAAACAGGATGATTGACTGAATCTGAAAGAAGGGGTCCCTGATTCTGTCGAAGTAAGGAGAGCTTCCTTCCTATGAACAACGACAAGGATCCAATAGATCCCAACAAGAATGACAAGATATAATCCAAATTCTGTAGAATAGTAAGATCATACACAATCAGTACATTAACAGGCGTATCATTGCAAAATGGAGAGAAGTATTTACCAGTGTTCTGAATCATATAAACAGGATCAAAGCAACAACATAGAAGAAACAATGTGGATTATTAATTTACCTGCTCATTAAAACAAAGGTGTACGTGCTTCTCCCAACAGGTCCATGTCGTCTAGTATTTGAGCTGGACGTGAGGGCCACCACTAGAAAGCTACTCCCTCCACCTAAATATCCTGACTATCAGACTCATGAAAAGTGTGAAGTTGCAACAAAAAACTTTGATTAGTAACTCATTAAAAGTGCCATACAGAGACCTATTAAGAATGGATCCCTCCTAAAATATTATAACTCTTGAAATAGACTATTTAATATGGGGTTCTTATATATGAAGTAGTGCTTATCTACATCAGAAAGTTGAAAGGATTGCCGACTCATCTAGCAAGGATTGATGAGTTAGCAGCGTATAAGAATTTTTTAAAACTTTGATGCTCCATTGATATCTAATAATAACTAACTTAATAGAATAACAATCAATGTATGAATGTAAACCAACGGAGATTGGAAGCCTGTCTGCAGCCTTACCAGTGTTCGTCAATGAATCGCACAAGGGCCAAACTCTTTTGACACAAATTAGCTGCAATAGAATCAGGGATGCATACCTAGACGTCTACAGGATCAGATAAGAAACAGAGGTTAGAGAAAGGGGAGAGATAGGATGAATCTAGGGGAGGGGATGCACTCACCAGATGAGAGCAAAACGACAGGGCCACCGGCGCCGGAACCGACGCCCGAAACCCTAGCCATGGGTCACGGGTGGTATTTGGTGGCCGCGAGCGCCGGATCTAGCCGGATGGGAGGGCGCCGTGGTGTGAGGTGGCCTTGGGCTGTGCTTCGCGATGGCGGGATTCGCCGGAGGTCACCTGAATCAGCCGCCGCAGGTGGCGCAACGAAGAGCTGCCTCAAGAAGGAGAGATGGGATGTGAGAGGGATGGGTGGGTGGGGGATGCTTTGGATCTACGAGGTTGGAGGAGAAGGAGAGGAGGGGAGGGCCGGCGAGGAGGTGGGAGGAGGAGGGTGACGAGGTGGTTGGTGGCGGCGAGGTGGGAGGAGGAGGGTGACGAGGTGGTTGGTGGCGGCGAGGTGGGAGAGATGAGGGGCATCGGGGCCTGTTTCTCACGCGTCCCTCTCTCCTTTTCTGTGTTTTTTTCTTTTTCGTATGTCCCATGATTGGATTAAGAGCTGCAAATCTTCAACGCATATGTGCAACCTTTAATATGCGTATCTATTATGAATTTTACAATGTATAACCAAAATGTTGTAGAATATGTGTTGCTTTATAGGGGGTATCCTTGTAGTGACTTGGGACAATGCTCTAAGAACAAGATATGACTCTATATGAATGCCTTCGGCAGGGTACCGGGATATGCAATGAATCAAGAGTGACATGTATGGAAGAATTATGAATGGTGGCTTTGCCACAAATACGATGTCAACTACATGATCATGCTAGCAATATGACAATGATGAAGTGTGTCATAATAAACGGAACGGTGGAAAGTTGCATGGCAATATATCTCGGAATGGCTATGGAAATGCCATGATAGGTAGTTATGGTGGCTGTTTTGAGGAAGATATATGGTGGGTGTATGATACCGGCGAAAAGTGTGCGGTATTAGAGAGGCTAGCAATGGTGGAAGGATGGGAAAAAGTGTATATAATCCATGGACTCAACATTAGTCATAAAGAACTCATATACTTAGTGCAAAAATTTAGAACTTATCAAAGCAAAGTATTACCCGCATGCTCCTAGGGGGTTAGATTGGTAGGAAAAGACCATCGCTCGTCCCCGACCGCCACTCATAAGGAGGACAATCAATAAACACTTCATGCTCCGACTTCGTTACATAACGGTTCACCATACGTGCATGCTAAGGGAATCACAAACTTCAACGCAAGTATTCTTTAAATTGACAACTACTTCCACTAGCATGACTCTAATATTATCACCTCCATATCTGAAAACAATTATCATGCTTCAACCTTTTCTTAGTATTCAACACACTCAAAAGAAAATTTCACAAATCATGAATACCAAGCATATTAATATTAAGCAATTTACCATGCTATTACGACTCTCAAAATAATTTAAGTGAAGCATGAGAGATCAATAGTTTCTTTAAAACGAACCACCACTGTGCTCTAAAAGATCTAAGTGAAGCACATAGAGCAAAATTACAACGCTCAAAAGATATAAGTGAAGCACATAGAGCAAAACTACATAGCTCAAAAGATATAAGTGAAGCACAAAGAGTATTCTAACAAATTTTAATTCGTAGATGACTCTCTCAAAAGGTGTGTACAGAAAGGATGATTGTAGAACACTAAAAAATAAATACACAAATAATACAAGACGCTCCAAGCAAAACACATATCATGTTGGTGAATAAAAATATAGCTCCAACTAATTTACCGATGGAAGTGGACGAAAGAGGGGATGCCTTACGGGGCATCCACAAGCTTTGACTTTTTGGTGTCCTTGGATTATCTTGGGGGTGCCATGGGCATCCCTAAGCTTATCCTCTTTCCACTCCTTGTTCCATAATCCATCAAAAGAATTCACCCAAAACTTGAAAACTTCACAACACAAAACTCAATAGAAATATCGTGAGCTCCGTTAGAGAAACAAAACATAAAACCACTTCAAGGTACTGTAATGAACTCATTCTTTATTTATTTTGGTGTTAAACCTACTGTATTCCAACTTCTCTATGGATTATAAACTATTTTACTAACCATAGATTCATCAAAATAAGCAAACGACACACGAAAAACAGAATCTGTCAAAAACAGAACAGTCTGTAGTAATCTGTAACTAACGCAAACTTCTGGAACTGCAAAATATCTACAAAAATTAGAAGACCTAGACAATTTGTTTATTGATCAGCAGAAATTCGAATCAATATTTGATCACGTTCTGATGATTTTTAATAATTAGGGCACTGAACGCAAAGTTTCTGGAAATTACAGCAAGATCAAATAACTATCATCAAAGAAGATCCAATAGGTCTAGCTTGGCACAAACACTAAATTAAACACAAAACCACATCCAAACAAAAGGTAGATGGGTTATTTATTCCCTAACATAAGAAAAGCACAAAAAAACTAAAAATAAAATTGGGTTGCCTCCCAACAAGCGCTATCGTTTAACGCCCCTAGCTAGACATAAAAGCGAGGATAGATCTAGGTATTGCCATCTTTGGAAGGCAATCCATAAGTGGCTCTCATGATGGTTTCATGTGGCAATTTTATTTTCTTTTTTGGAAAGTGTTCCATGCCCTTCTTTAATGGAAATTGGAATCTAATATTCCCTTCCTTCATATCAATAATCGCTCCAACCGTTCTAAGGAAAGGTCTACCAAGAATAATAGGGCAAGAAGGATTGCAATCTATATCAAGAACAATGAAATTTACGGGCACATAATTCCTATTTGCAACAATAAGAACATCGTTAATCCTTCCCATAGGTTTCTTAATTGTAGAATCCGTGAGATGTAGGTTTAAAGAGCAATCATCAAGATCGCGGAAATCTAGCAAATCACACAAAGTTTTGGGGATAGTGGAAACACTAGCACCCAAATCACACAAAGCATAAAACTCATGATCTTTAATTTTAATTTTGATAGTTGGTTCCAACTCATCATAGAGTTTTCTAGGGATAGAGACTTTCAACTCAAGTTTTCTTCATAAGATTGCATCAAGGCATCAACAATATGTTCGGTGAAGGCCTTCTTTTGACTATAAGCATGCGGATAATTTAGCACAGATTGCAACAAGGAAATACAATCAATCAAAGAGCAACTTTCATAATTAAATTCCTTGAAATCCAATATAGTGGGTTTAGCAACATCTAAATTTTTATTTCTTTCAATCCCACTTTCATCAATTTCATCATAGAGATCTAAATACTACGAACTTTTGGAACGCCTTCTAGGTAAAGGAAGATCATATTCAGTTTCATCAAGATTCATATTGCAAAACAAAGATTTTATAGGGGACACATTGATGGGGAACGCTGCAGAAAACAAAACATTTCCTACGGTTTCACCAAGATCCATCTATGAGTTCATCTAGCAACGAATGATTGGATGCATCTACATACCTTTGCAGATCGCGAGCGGAAGCGTTCAAAAGAACGGGGGTGAGGTAGTCGTACACGACGTGATCCAAATCACCGGAGATCCTAGCACCGAACGGACGGCACCTCCACGTTCAACACACGTACGGTCAGCGTGACGTCTCCTCCTTCTTGATCCAGCAAGGGGGAAGGAGAGGTTGATGAAGATCCAGCAGCACGACGGCGTGGTGGTGGATGCAGGGCGTCACAACAGCAGGGCTTCGCCATGCACTGCGAGAGGGAGAGGTGTAGCAGGGAGAGAGGGAGGCGCCAGGGGCAAGGGTGCGGCTGCCCCTCCCTCCCCCCTTTATATAGGCCCCCTGGGGGGCGCCGGCCCCTGGAGATCCCATCTCCAGAGGGGGCGGCGGCCAAGGGGGGTGGAGTGCCCCCCAAGGCAAGTGGGCGCCCCCCACCCTAGGGTTCCAACCCTAGGCGCAGGGGGTGGGCCTTGGGGGGCGCACCAGCCCACTAAGGGCTGGTCCCCCTTCCCACTTCAGCCCATGGGGCCCTCCGGGATGGGTGGACCCCCGGGACCCATCTGGTGGTCCTGGTACAATACCGGTTACCCCCAGATCACTCCCAATCACCGAAACTGTACTTCCTATATATAATTCTTCACCTCTGGACCAATCCGGAACTCCTCGTGACGTCGGGGATCTCATCCGGGACTCCGAACAACATTCGGGTTACTGCATATACATATCTTCACAACCCTAGCGTCACCGAACCTTAAGTGTGTAGACCCTACGGGTTCGGGAGACATGCAGACATGACCGAGATGGCTCTCGGGCAATAACCAACAGCGGGATCTGGATACCCATGTTGGCTCCCACATGCTCCACAATGATCTCATCGGATGAACCACGATGTCGAGGATTCAATTAATCCCGTATACAATTCCCTTTGTCAATCGATATTTTACTTGCCCGAGATTCGATCGTCGGTATCCCAATACCTCGTTCAATCTCGTTACCGGCAAGTCACTTTACTCGTACCGTAATGCATGATTCCGTGATCAACCACTTTGATCACATTGAGCTCATTATGATGATGCATTACCGAGTGGGCCCGGTGATACCTCTCCGTCATGCGGAGTGACAAATCCCAGTCTCGATCCGTGTCAACCCAACAGACACTTTCGGAGATACCCGTAGTATACCTTTATAGTCACCCAGTTACGTTGCGACGTTTGGTATACCCAAAGCACTCCTACAGTATCTGGGAGTTACACGATCTCATGGTCTAAGGAAAGGATACTTGACATTGGAAAACTCTAGCAAACAAACTATACGATCTTGTGCTATGTTTAGGATTGGGTCTTGTCCATCACATCATTCTCCTAATGATGTGATCTCGTTATCAATGACATCCAATGTCCATAGTCAGGAAACCATGACTATCTGTTGATCAACGACCTAGTCAACTAGAGGCTTACTAGGGACATGTTGGTGTCTATTATTCACACATGTATTACGATTTCCGGATAACACAATTATAGCATGAATAAAGACAATTATCATGAACAAGGAAATATAATAATAATGCTTTTATTATTGCCTCTAGGGCATATTTCCAATATTCTCCCACTTGCACTAGAGTCAATAATCTAGTTACATTGTGATGAATCGGACACCCATGGAATTCTGGTGTTGATCATGTTTTGCTCTAGGGAGAGGTTTAGTCAACGGATCTGCTACATTCAGGTCCGTATGCACTTTACAAATATCTATGTCTCCATCTTGAACATTTTCATGAATGGAGTTCAAGCGACGCTTGATGTGCCTGGTCTTCTTGTGAAACCTGGGCTCCTTGGCAAGTGCAATAGCTCCAGTGTTGTTACGTAAGAGTTTGATTGGCCCCGACGCATTGGGTATGACTCCGAGGTCGGTGATGAACTCCTTCACCCAAATTGCTTCATGTGCTGCCTCCGAGGCTGCCATGTACTCCGCTTCACATGTAGATCCCGCCACGACGCTCTGCTTGCAACTGCACCAGCTTACTGCCCCACCATTCAAAATATACACGTATCCGGTTTGTGATTTAGAGTCATCCAGATCTGTGTCGAAGCTAGAGTCGACGTAACCCTTTACGACGAGCTCTTCGTCACCTCCATAAACGAGAAACATTTCCTTAGTCCTTTTCAGGTACTTCAGGATATTCTTGACCGCTGTCCAGTGTTCCTTGCCGGGATTACTTTGGTACCTTCCTACCAAACTTACGGCAAGGTTTACATCAGGTCTGGTACACAGCATGGCATACATAATAGAACCTATGGCTGAGGCATAGGGGATGACACTCATCTCTTCTATATCTTCTGCCGTGGTCGGACATTGAGCTGAGCTCAATTTCACACCTTGTAACACAGGTAAGAACCCCTTCTTAGATTGATCCATATTGAACTTCTTCAATATCTTATCAAGGTATGTGCTTTGTGAAAGACCTATGAGGTGTCTTGATCTATCTCTATAGATCTTGATGCCTAATATATAAGCAGCTTCTCCAAGGTCCTTCATTGAAAAACTCTTATTCAAGTAGGCCTTAATGCTGTCCAAGAGTTCTACATCATTTCCCATCAAAAGTATGTCATCTACATATAATATGAGAAATGCTACAGAGCTCCCACTCACTTTCTTGTAAACACAGGCTTCTCCATAAGTCTACGTAAATCCAAACGCTTTGATCATCTCATCAAAGCGAATGTTCCAACTCCGAGATGCTTGCACCAGCCCATAAATCGAGCATTGGAGCTTGCACACCTTGTCAGCATTCTTAGGATCAACAAAACCTCCCGGCTGCATCATATACAATTCTTCCTTATGGAAACCATTAAGGAATGCCGTTTTGACGTCCATTTGCCATATTTCATAATCGTAGAATGCGGAAATTGCTAACATGATTCGGACGGACTTTAGCTTCGCTACCGGTGAGAAAGTCTCATCGTAGTAAACCCCTTGAACTTGTCGATAACCCTTAGCGACAAGCCGAGCTTTATAGATGGTCACATTACCATCTGCGTCTGTCTTCTTCTTAAAGATCCATTTATTTTCTATGGCTCGCAGCTCAACGGGCAAGTCAGTCAAAGTCCATACTTCGTTTTCATACATGGATCCTATCTCGGATTTCATGGCTTCCAGCCATTTGTCGGAATCCGGGCCCGCCATCGCTTCTTCATAGTTCGAAGGTTCACCGTTGTCTAACAACATGATTTCCAAGACAGGGTTGCCGTACCACTCTGGTGCGGAACGTGTCCTTGTGGACCTACGAATTTCAGTAGGAGCTTGATCAGAAGCATCTTGATCATCATCATTAATTTCCTCTCTAGTCGGTGCAGGCACCTCAGAAACGTTTTCTTGAGTTGCGCCATTTTCCGGTTCAAGAGGTAACACTTCATCAAGTTCTACTTTCCTCCCACTTACTTCTTTCGAGAGAAACTCCTTCTCTAGAAAGGATCCATTCTTGGCAACAAAGATCTTGCCTTCAGATCTGAGGTAGAAGGTATACCCAATAGTTTCTTTAGGGTATCCTATGAAGATGCATTTTTCCGACTTGGGTTCGAGCTTTTCAGGTTGAAGTTTCTTGACATAAGCATCGCATCCCCAAACTTTTAGAAACGACAGCTTAGGTTTCTTCCCAAACCATAATTCATACGGTGTCGTCTCAACGAATTTCGACGGAGCCCTATTTAAAGTGAATGCGGCAATTTCTAAAGCATAGCCCCAAAAAGATAGCGGTAAATCGGTAAGAGACATCATAGATCGCACCATATCTAATAGAGTGCGATTACGACGTTCGGACACACCGTTACGCTGAGGTGTTCCAGGCGGCGTGAGTTGTGAAACTATTCCACATTTTCTTAAGTGTGTGCCAAATTCGTGACTCAAGTATTCTCCTCCACGATCTGATTGTAGAAACTTGATTTTTCTGTCACGTTGATTTTCAACCTCACTCTGAAATTCCTTGAACTTTTCAAAGGTCTCAGACTTGTGTTTCATTAAGTAGATATACCCATATCTACTCAGGTCATCAGTGAGAGTGAGAACATAACGATAGCCACCGCGAGCCTCAACACTCATTGGACCGCACACATCAGTATGTATGATTTCCAATAAGTTGGTTGCTCGCTCCATTGTTCCTGAGAACGGAGTCTTGGTCATTTTACCCATGAGGCATGGTTCGCACGTGTCAAATGATTCATAATCAAGAGACTCTAAAAGTCCATCTGCATGGAGCTTCTTCATGCGTTTGACACCTATGTGACCAAGGCGGCAGTGCCACAAATATGTGGGACTATTGTTATCAACTTTAACTCTTTTGGTATTCACACTATGAATATGCGTATCATCACGTACGAGATTCATTAAGAACAAACCATTAACCATCGGAGCATGACCATAAAACATATCTCTCATATAAATAGAACAACCATTATTCTCGGATTTAAATGAGTAGCCATCTCGAATTAAACGAGATCCAGACACAATCTTCATGCTCAAACTTGGCACTAAATAACAATTATTGATGTTTAAAACTAATCCCGTAGGTAAGTGTAGAGGTAGCGTGCCGACGGCGATTACATCGACCTTGGAACCATTCCCGACGCGCATCGTCACCTCGTCCTTCGCCAGTCTCCGTTTATTCCGCAGCTCCTGCTTTGAGTTACAAATGTGAGCAACTGCACCGGTATCAAATACCCAAGAGCTACTACGAGTACTGGTAAGGTACACATCAATTACATGTATATCACATATACCTTTTGTTTTGCCGGCCTTCTTGTCCGCTAAGTATTTGGGGCAGTTCCGCTTCCAGTGACCACTTCCCTTGCAATAAAAGCACTCAGTCTCGGGCTTGGGTCCATTCTTTGGCTTGTTCCCGGCAGCTTGCTTGTCGGGCGCGGCAACTTCCTTGCCGTCCTTCTTGAAGTTCTTTTTACCCTTGCCCTTCTTGAACTTAGTGGTTTTATTCACCATCAACACTTGATGTTCCTTCTTGACTTCTACCTCTGCTGATTTTAGCATAGCAAATACTTCAGGAATGGTCTTTTCCATCCCCTGCATATTGAAGTTCATCACAAAGCCCTTGTAGCTTGGTGGAAGCGACTGGAGGATTCTGTCAATGACCGCGTCGTCCGGGAGATTAACTCCCAGCCGAGTTAAGCGGTTATGTAACCCAGACATGGTGAGTATGTGCTCACTGACAGAACTATTTTCCTCCATCTTACAGCTAAAGAATTTGTCGGAGACTTCATATCTCTCGACCCGGGCATGAGCTTGGAAAACCATTTTCAGCTCTTCGAACATCTCATATGCTCCGTGTCTCTCAAAACGCTTTTGGAGCCCCGGCTCTAAGCTGTAAAGCATGCCGCACTGAACGAGGGAGTAGTCATCGGAACGTGCCTGCCAAGCGTTCATAACGTCTTGTTCTGCAGGGAGAACAGGTGCGTCACCCAGCGGTGCTCGTAGGACATAATCTTTCTTGGCAGCTATGAGGATGATCCTCAGGTTCCGGACCTAGTCCATATAGTTGCTGCCATCGTCTTTCAGCTTGGTTTTCTCTAGGAACGCGTTGAAGTTGAGGACTACGTTGGCCATTTGATCTACAAGACATATTGTAAATATTTTAGACTAAGTTCATGATAATAAAGTTCATCTAATCAAATTATTTAATGAACTCCCACTTAGATAGACATCCCTCTTCTAGTCATCTAAGTATAACATGATCCGAGTCAACTAGGCCGTGTCTGATCATCACGTGAGACGGACTAGTCAACATCGGTGAACATCTTCATGTTGATCGTATCTTCTATACGACTCATGCTCGACCTTTCGGTCTTCTGTGTTCCGAGGCCATGTCTATACATGCTAGGCTCTTCAAGTCAACCTAAGTGTTTGCATGTGTAAATCTGTCTTACACCCGTTGTATGTGAATGTTAGAATCTATCACACCCGATCATCACGTGGTGCTTCGAAACAACGAACTGTCACAACGGTGCACGGTTAGGGGGAACACTTCTTGAAATTATTATGAGGGATCATCTTATTTACTACCGTCGTTCTAAGTAAACAAGATGCAAAACATGATAAACATCACATGCAATCAAATAATAAACGTGACATGATATGGCCAATATCACATAGCTCCTTTGATCTCCATCTTGGGGCTCCATGATCATCTTTGTCACCGGCTTGACACCATGATCTCCATCATCATGATCTCCATCATCGTGTCTCCATGAAGTTGCTCGCCAACTATTAATTCTACTACTATGGCTAACGCGTTTAGCAATAAAGTAAAGTAATTTACATGGTGTTTCTTGATGACACGCAGGTCATACAAAAATAAAGACAACTCCTATGGCTCCTGCCGGTTGTCATACTCATCGACATGCAAGTCGTGATTCCTATTACAATAGCATGAACATCTCATACATCACATATAGATCATTCATCATTCATCACAACTTTGGCCATATCATATCACAAAGCACTTGCTGCAAAAACAAGTTAGACGTCCTCTAATTGTTGTTGCAAGTTTTACGTGGCTGAATTAGGGTTCTAGCAAGAACGTTTTCTTACCTACGTGAAAGCCACAACGTGATTTGTCAACTTCTATTTACCCTTCATAAGGACCCTCTTCATCGAATGCGCTCCAACTAAAGTGGGAGAGACAGACACCCGCCAGCCACCTTATGCAACTAGTGCATGTTAGTCGGTGGAACCGGTCTCACGTAAGCGTACGTGTAAGGTTGGTCTGGGCCGCTTCATCCCACAATACCACTGAAGCAAGATAAGACTAGTAGCGGCAAGAAAGTTGACAAATCTACGCCCACAACAAATTGTGTTCTACTCGCGCAAGAAGAACTACACATAGACCTAGCTCAAGATGCCACTGATGGGGAACGTTGCAGAAAACAAAAAATTTCCTACGGTTTCACCAAGATCCATCTATGAGTTCATCTAGCAACGAATGATCGGATGCATCTACATACCTTTGCAGATCGCGAGCGGAAGCGTTCAAAAGAACGGGGATGAGGTAGTCGTACACGACGTGATCCAAATCACCGGAGATCCTAGCACCGAACGGACGGCACCTCCGCGT
This sequence comes from Aegilops umbellulata, assembly GCA_032464435.1. Classification (NCBI taxonomy): domain Eukaryota; kingdom Viridiplantae; phylum Streptophyta; class Magnoliopsida; order Poales; family Poaceae; genus Aegilops; species Aegilops umbellulata. The sequence continues at coordinate 527,209,409 of CP136055.1, read as the reverse complement.
TCAACACACGTACGGTCAGCGTGACGTCTCCTCCTTCTTGATCCAGCAAGGGGGAAGGAGAGGTTGATGAAGATCCAGCAGCACGACGACGTGGTGGTGGATGCAGGGCGTCACAACAGCAGGGCTTCGCTGTGCACTGCGAGAGGGAGAGGTGTAGCAGGGAGAGAGGGAGGCGCCAGGGACAAGGGTGCGGCTGCCCCTCCCTCCCCCCTTTATATAGGCCCCCTGGGGGGGCGCCGACCCCTGGAGATCCCATCTCCAGAGGGGGCGGCGGCCAAGGGGGGTGGAGTGCCCCCCAAGGCAAGTGGGCGCCGCCCCCACCCTAGGGTTCCAACCCTAGGCGCAGGGGGTGGGCCTTGGGGGGTGCACCAGCCCACTAAGTGCTGGTCCCCCTTCCCACTTCAGCCCATGGGGCCCTCCGGGATGGGTGGCCCCACCCGGTGGACCCCCGGGACCCATCTGGTGGTCCCGGTACAATACCGGTGACCCCCAGATCACTCCCGATGGCCGAAACTGTACTTCTTATATATAATTCTTCACCTCTGGACCAATCCGGAACTCCTCATGACGTCGGGGATCTCATCCGGGACTCCGAACAACATTCTGGTTACTGCATATACATATCTTCACAACCCTAGCGTCACCGAACCTTAAGTGTGTAGACCCTACGGGTTCAGGAGACATGCAGACATGACCGAGACAGCTCTCGGGCGATAACCAACAGCGGGATCTGGATACCCATGTTGGCTCCCACATGCTCCACGATGATCTCATCGAATGAACCACGATGTCGAGGATTCAATTAATCTCGTATACAATTCCCTTTGTTAATCGGTATTTTACTTGCCCGAGATTCGATCGTCGGTATCCCAATACCTCGTTCAATATCATTACCGGCAAGTCACTTTACTCGTACCGTAATGCATGATCCCGTGATCAACCACTTTGATCACATTGAGCTCATTATGATGATGCATTACCGAGTGGGCCCGGTGATACCTCTCCGTCATGCGGAGTGACAAATCCCAGTCTCGATCCGTGTCAACCCAACAGACACTTTCGGAGATACCCGTAGTATACCTTTATAGTCACCCAGTTACGTTGTGACGTTTGGTATACCCAAAGCACTCCTACGGTATCCGGGAGTTACACGATCTCATGGTCTAAGGAAAGGATACTTGACATTGGAAAACTCTAGCAAACGAACTATACGATCTTGTGCTATGTTTAGGATTGGGTCTTGTCCATCATATTATTCTCCTAATGATGTGATCTCGTTATCAATGACATCCAATGTCCATAGTCAGGAAACCATGACTATCTGTTGATCAACGAGCTAGTCAACTAGAGGCTTACTAGGGACATGTTGGTGTCTATTATTCACACATGTATTACGATTTCCGGATAACACAATTATAGCATGAATAAAGACAATTATCATGAACAAGGAAATATAATAATAATGCTTTTATTATTGCCTCTAGGGCATATTTCCAACACACATCAATAACTTTTAGATCTTCATCTTGATTTTCATAGGTATTGGAAGAACATGCTTTAATAAAGGCATCTTTTGAAGCACGCATCCTAGCGGTTCTTTCCTTGCACTCATCAATGGAACTTCTCATAGATTTGAGAGACTCATTGATATCATGCTTAGGAGGAATAGATCTAAGCTTTAAAGAATCAACCTCAAGAGAAATTCTATCAACGTTCCTAGCCAAATCATCAACTTTAAGCAATTTCTCTTCAAGCAAAGCATTAAAATTCTTTTGTGAATTCATAAACTCTTTAACACTATTCTCAAATTGAGAGGGCATCTTATTATAATTTCCATAAGAGTTGTTGAAGGAATTTCCATAATTATTAGAAGGATTACTAGGATATGGCCTAGGATTAAAATTCCCTCTATAGGTGTTGTTACCAAAATTATTCCTACCAACAAAATTCACATCCATAGATTCATTGTTTTTCTCAATCAAACTAGACAAAGGCATATCATTAGGATCAGAAGAAACACTCTTAGTAGCAAATAATTTCATAAGTTCATCCATCTTTCCACTCAAAACATTGATTTCTTCTATTGCATGCACTTTTTTAGTAGAAGACTAGCAAAAAGGCCCGTGCGTTGCAACGGGTAAAAGTAGAAAAATGCGAGCACCTTTACCTGCGAAAACAGCAATCGAATATTAGTTTTCCACTGTATAAATAGAGTGGAGCAAAAGTTTTTGAGTAATTAATCTAGAAGGTATGTAATTTTATTCACTATTCGGAAATATGATGCAGCAAAAACTAAGAATGATGTGGGTGATAAATAACATCTTGTAGAACACATATGACCATTGACGTGGATATAAACATTAAGGGGCAGCAGGACTACTTGGCTTTTTTCGCTGGTTATAACTCAGAGGTAAGATTTTATCTATTGATGAAGGTCCTTGATCCAAGCACACATTCGTGCTAAGCAATCTGCTACCTCTATTCTGATCTCTATGAATTTTATGAGGAATAAACTCCGTAGGCGGAACAATCCAAGCTGTTACCAGAAAGAACGGACAACGCCATCGTTGAATCCGATTGCACGATGATAGGCATGTCAGAATATTTTATAGCTAGCCCCATGCAATTTTTTTTTGAAAAATATCGAGACTTTATTCATTAGATATAAGAAGTACATCGTTCATGAGGATCATTACAATCTCATCTACAGGTTCCTCAAACCAGACAGAAGTCAAAGAAAATCTAGCTAATTTAGCAAGCTCATGAGCTACTTTATTTGCTTCTCTATTACAATGTTCGAATCTAGTAATACTATAATCACAAGCGTAATGAAAACAATCGTCGAAGATTGATGCTGCCGCGCCCGCTGATTGTCCTCCATCCTGCATAGTATAAATTACCTCTAGGTTATCTGAGTTAATAATAAGGCGATTACATCCCGCCCTTTGCGCCAGAGTTAAACCAAACTTGAGAGCAAGAGCTTCCGCCATCAGCACATCTGCGCAATAATCGATCTTCCCATTCCATCCAACAATAAACCTGCCTTTATCGTCTCCCAGGACCGCCCCCATCGTTCCCCTAAGCATATCATGGTCAAAAGAAGCATCAACATTAAGTTTCACGAAACCTCTAGGGGGACAGGACCATCCTTCCTTCTTAATGGTAGCCTTGGGCGATGAAGCATTAACAAAGTTTGTGGTAAGTGCTAAAACACCCATTGAAATCTGCAAGGCATTTTGTGTTGTCTCCTTATGCACTAACTTCCGTCTTTCCCACCATAAATACCATGTTGAGATAGCAATCATCTCACGCACATTGTGGTGACCTATCATCCTCAATTCTTGGTCCGGGAGGAGCAATCATCTCCAGCATGGTCTACCTCGCACGCTTTATCGATAATATCAATTATCCCTAGCCTTTTCCAAACCTCCTTTGCTTTCCTAAAGCGGAAAAACATATGTTTTGTATCTTCTAAGCCCTCTGAGCAAGTGGGGCAAGTGGGCGAAACCTTCATATGTCTATTAGCAAGTGTAACCCGGCATGGGACAGTTCCATGAAGCGTACGCCATATAAAAATTTTCACTTTTGCCGGGCAAGATAACTTCCATATCTTACTCCAAATAGGGTTAGCTGTGATTCGCCCCATTCCATTGGAGTATTTTAATTTGTTACCATACTGATTTTCCCACTCGATGGAATATGCTGACCGAACCGAGAACATTCCATTTTTTGTATAGCTCCAAGCAATAAAATCTGGCATATCATATTGCGAGAGTGGAATTGAAAGAATCCGTTGTATATCGATGGGCCACATAGTTTGTTTGATGAGTTCTTCATCCCAATTATTGGACACAGGATCAATGAGATCACCTACCTTGGTTAACAGATGTCCCCCCTTCGGCGTTACAATTCTCCTATTAGCACAGTTTGGGATCCAAGCATCTTCCCAAATATTTATTTTTTGTCCATTCCCCACTCGCCAGATATAGCCTCTTTTCAGGGTAATGATGCCTGCCATAATACTCTGCCATGTAAAAGAAGAGCCTTTCCTTTGTTTAGCATTCATCAAGTCACCATCAGGGTAGTACTTTGCCCTTAAGATAGAAGCACAGAAAGAATCAGGTTTATCCAGAAGACGCCACGCTTGTTTAGCGAGCAATGCCAAGTTGAAACAATGAATATCACGAAATCCCATGCCTCCTTGATTTTTAGGAACACACATTTTCCACCAGGACATCCAATGCATCCTTTTCTGGTTCTCCTCGTCTCCCCACCAGAAATGCGTTATCGCGTCAATGAGTCCTTTACAATTTTTTTAGGAATTTTATCGACCGACATTGCATAGGTGGGTATGGCTTGGATCACAGCCTTGAGCAGGATTTCCTTCCCCCCGATGGACAACAATTTCTCCTTCCAGCCACTAATTTTCTTAATAATTCGTTCAATCAAAATTGGGAATAGTGTGTTTTATCCATCCCCACATTTGCTGGCAGACCCAAATATTTATCAGTAAGAGCCTCCGTCATTATATTCAGTGTTGTACATAACCGTGCTCTAGTCTCCACCTTCGTATTGGGGCTAAAGAAAATGCTGGATTTTTCAACGCTTACCAATTGTCCTGACGCCTTACAGTATAGATCAAGCGCTGCTTTTAGAGCTTCTGCATTGTGTTGGTTTGCTTTCATAAGAATCAAAGAATCATCTGCAAATAGGAGATTTGTGATAGGTGGGGCATCTCTACAGACTTTTACACCTGAGATAGTTCCAATTTCCTCTGCGTGTGTGAGTAAAGCATTCAGACCCTCGGTACATAACAAGAAAAGGTATGGCGACAACGGGTCTCCCCGTCTCAACCCCCTTGTGGGCTTGAAACTCTCGCTTTCCTCTCCATTTATCCTAACCCTGTACTCAACTGTTGAGACACATTGCATAATAAAATTCACCCATTCTTGTCGAAAACCCAATCTCAACATAATTTCCTTCAAAAAAGACCACTCAACTCTATCATAAGCTTTGTGCATATCCAGTTTTATCGCGCAGATGCATTCTTTACCTTCTCTTTTGTTCTTGATTGTGTGGAAACACTCATAGGCTACTAAAATATTATCTGTTATCAATCTGCCAGGTACAAAGGCACTTTGAGTTGGGCTAATAATATATGGCAAGAGAACCTTCAAGCGAGAGGCCCCCATTTTTGCAATGATTTTATATACCACATTACATAAGCTGATCGGCCTAAATTGGGTTACCTTTTTTGGTGAATTAACCTTTGGGATCATCACAATCGCTGTATTGTTCCAACCGGCTGGAATAGTGCATGTATTGATCGCTTGCAAAACCTCCTCAATTAGGTCATCCCCTAACATGGGCCAAAATCTTTTATAGAAGATAACATGGAGTCCATCCGGCCCGGGGGCTTTTAGATCCCCAATATCGAACAAAGCCTTACGAACTTCTTCAGCAGTATAAGGGGCGAGAAGAGTATTGTTCATTTCAGAAGAAACTCTTTGACAAACAAGGGACAAGACCTCTTGGATTGGACATTGAATTTCCGATGTGAAGAGTTTTGCGAAATAACCAGTGATGTGATCCTGTAGCTCCTTATCCTCTCTCCAGACCGTAGCCGTAGCTGCATTATGGAAGAAAGATGTGTTACGGTCCCCGTGCATCAACCAGTTTGCACGACCTCTTTGTAGCCAGAAAATTTCCTCCTGGTCTAAGAGGTTTTCAATAACCACAATTATCTCCTTCTGTCGGCAACGAGACTCAGCATTCGTCGGGCCGCGTCGCAGTCTCTCTAACTCTTTTTTCAATTTCTTAATTCTCTGCTTCGGACCCTTTAAAATTTCACGATCCCAATCATGAAGATCAGCATGCACGGCTCTCGTTCGATCCGCAAGAGAAGGCCCAATACCAGCTAACTATGCCTTCTCCCAAGATGCCTTAACGATTTCATTAACGGTGTCTTCATGTAACCACCTAGCTTCAAATTGTTTTGCACGTCCCGCTGGTTGCTTGAAAATATTCTCGTCTAGATAATCTGTATCGAGCACTAGCGGGCGATGGTCAGAATGAACATGTTCTTCATTAATCACCTTTGCACGAGGGAATTTGAGTGCCCACCCAATATTACATACTGCACGATCAAGACGCTCTCGAATATCACCTCTGCACCAAGTAAAAAGGTCGCTAGTGTAACCTAAGTCCTCTAGCCCACAATCCATAAGGCATTCACGGAACTCCCTCATCATACCATTTGGTCTCGCATTACCGCCCTCTTTTTCCGAAGAATATAATATTTCATTAAAATCCCCCAAAATTACCCAAGGATGGCCCCCCTTACTATGAAGATTGCGAATATCATCCCAGGATAAGCTGCGTTCATTCCAGTTCGGACGACCATAGAAGCCCGTGAATCGCCATTGCACAATATTTTCATTCATAAATAAAACATCAATAAAATAAGGCGATACATAGTTCAACTCAATTTTATTCGACTCATAATAAAACATAACAAGGCCACCGGCCCGACCATCACTCTCCACTACAAACATAGAATCAAAGCTTAAGACATGGCGTAGCTCATCAGCTTTACATTTATTCAAATGAGACTCTGAAAGAAAAACTAAATCTGCCTTTATACGCCCCTGTAGTTCCAGGAGCTCGCAAAGTGCCGTTTTGGAGAGCATTGCCACGGCAGTTCCATGCTAAGATTTTCATTTGGCCCGGCGGACCTCCTCCTCAAAGGCTGCCGATGCGCCATTTTCACCTTTATCTTCTCCAACAAACTCCACCCCTTGTGGAACATACTCCTCCTCTTTCTCATCGGTCTCTTTTGCAACATGTGTGACCACACCATCCACGTTCTGCACCGCGTCAACTCGACCTGTACACACTCGCTTTGAGGGGCCGGTAATGTCCCCGTATAATATACGCTCATAACTATCCAACGATTTCTCGAAAGAGAACTCTAGATCACTACCCGCCGGGCGTACATCAGGAAAAAGGCTCCTGTTTTTGCCTAGGACTTGCGTGCGGGCGTTCTCAGATCGCTTACTTCCCCCTTTCTTGTTACCTTTTTTTCTCACTCTTTCTAGGGTGGCCCTGCGTGTGAGTTTTCACAGCGCTAAATTTGAAATTGGCAATATCTATTGCTGTCTCACTCCCAGCCGCCGCAAGTCTCGCAGCAACTGCACCTGAAAGTGCTTCAAGTATTCCAGGTTGGAATAGAAGCTTCCCCGTTTCAGTATCAGTCGAGTGGCCCATGATGGCCGCCCCCATCTCCTGGCTTGCCCGAGCCACCGAATACTGCTGTACCGAACTAGGCACACAAGGCGGCTCGCTGGTCAGGGCCACATGCAGCGGCGATTGGCCCTCCTGGCCAAAAGGCAATCCCCCGCAGGGGTTCTTGAGCATCGCCAGCTCCCGGCCCTCCTGGCCGAGATTGGCATGTTTCCCCAGCGCCTTCGCCTGGCCCTCCTGGCCCGGTTCAGCGCCTGCAAACTCCTTCGTCGCCATGGTTGCTGAAGAGGCAGGGACTGCAGCCCCATGCAAATTATTATCGCATGTATCTCCGCTTCGAGAGCTTCGTTGCAATGGAATAACTATCGATATGCAGTGAATACCACCGAGTCATCCTGCTTCCGAAGCACCATTCCGGCCGTTGCTGGACGTCAGCTTCCACGAACACACCATCAACTGGGAGAGCGACCATGTTTGCCAGCAGTGCTGCAGCGGAACTACTATTTTCTAGAATAATACAGTATTGTACACCTAATTTGTAGAACAATAGCAGACTAAGGCATAGTCTAGTGGTGGGAAGGGGCTGATGCCTTCCCAGCCACCTAGGTTCAAGGCATGATACTTGCAATTCGGGTTTGGTGCACCAATTATACTGTAAGGGGTTCCCTTACAGTCTTTCTGTCAAAAAATGTTTGTAGAGCAATAGCAAAAACTCGTTTAAATTTATGTATGTATGTTGATTGAATCCTAATTACATGGAGCCCATAGCTGACATATCTTTTGTAGTCTAATAGTGAATATCCTAGGCATCAATTTTGAAGTAATAAATGTCTCCCCGCCTAGCCCTCGTACGGCGGTGCGTCTAACATCGTTGGTGGGCGTGTGGAGGTGTGTCTCCGGCAGATCTATCTCTGGTGGATTTGCTCGGATCTCGTCGTTGTTCGTCTACGTTCGTGTGTCTTCGGTTTGGATCCTTCCGATCGACGTTCTTTTTCATCGGCGGCGGTTGCTGTTCTGGGGTGCTCGTCCTATGGGGCCTTAGCACGACGACTTCCCGACTGTCTACTACAACAAGTTGTCCCGGCTCCGGTGATGAAGGGGCGATGACGGCGGCGCGCCTTCAGCTCGCTTTGGTGCTTGTAGTCGTCGCTAGGTGGTCTACGGATCTGGATGTAATTTTTATTTCTGGTGTTCGTTGTACTACCATGATTGAAGATGAATAGATTGGAAGTTTTTCCGCAAAAAAATAGATGCTTAGCGTACTTGGTAACTCTAATTCTCCTACTAATGCAGGAGATCCTTCATTTGATTCTTCACCCTGATGATTATTATTTTTTCTTCATTTTGTAGCAGTATGCCCATTTGCCTGCCCGACGGCCCATAAGGGTAGCGTGGAACAACTACCTGGCCAAGTATGCGGAATCTTTTTTGTTTCTTATAGCAGAAAAGGAATTAGTACCACTTCGGTCTTTTTTAAAAAAATCTCAAAAATAGAATATGAGTGTACCGCCCTTCTTAAGCAAAGCCTGGGGTACATTGAAGCCTTCATATGCATGCACGATGCATGCATTCTCTAGCCGATCCATGTGTAGGATCAGCTAATTGGACTAATTAATAGAGGCCTGCATATGACCTTTTTTTTCCAAATCCCTACCTGTACTCAATTCCTTTCCTTCTTCAGGCATGCCTGAGGAATCTGTGCGTAAAGGGCCCAACTCTTTACCCTTTCCTCCTTATTAATTCCCAAGGCTGCTTATTGATTTGAACTCACCAACGTATATAAATTGGTTGTATTGCCTGTAAAAGAGCGAGGTGGTACTATATAAGATAAACACAACCTATTTTCATTACACAAGCGGGCTGCAACATGTGGGCGAGACATGAAGAAAGGCCACGAGCAACGGCCCAAGCTGGCCCATGTGTGAGAGACGTGCGCCCATTGAATAGAATACCTTACCCAATTTTCTCGACACAACAGGTCCTAGTTGAGTTGGACGTGACCCTAGTGTGTTAAACTGAAGGTCGTGAGTTCAATTCTGGATAGAAGCATTTTTCGGCATGATTTTTTTATAAACAGGCTAGATGATGGGCCGACTTCATCGGGATAGAGCATGGGCTGCGTGCTTCGGATGGGCCGAGGCCAGTTGTCATTATTATTTTAGACGAGCGTGTGCAGAAAATAGTACCACCTCGGATACTAAAATAAATCTAAAAAATAATATAGGTGAACGGATGAAAATTTTGGAGAAATGCACCTTGCTTTACTAGTAGCTATAGATCTTTGAGTATACCATTGAGAATAATTAACCATAATATTTTCTAGCAGTTTAGTAGCATCTCTGTCGGTGGGAACGACACCTATGGGATCACAAGAATCCCTACTACGGTTGCGGGGCGCGGGGTCGTGAGAAGAGCGGATCAAACAGATAGCACACGGTTCCTTTACCCAGGTTCGGGCCGCGAAAACGCGTAAAACCCTACTCCTGCTTTGGTGGATTGTATATCTGTGTTCTTGAGCTAGCTATGTGGCGCGAGGAGCTCCAAAAAAGCCGAATCCTCCTCCTGGTCGCCTTGGGCCTCCTTTTATACGGAAAGGGGTTGCCACAGTGGCACACAAGAGGTGGAAAGGGTACAGTGGTGCGAGGTTATACCTCGCATTACATGCCAAGGCGCATTGAATGCGTCTTGCTTAGGTGTCCTTGCTTCATCGAGGACGGGGGAGAGCCCTGCCTCATCCGTCGCCGCTCCCTCTCGCATCGACACGCGCCCTGGCCAGCGGTGCCCACGGTGCCATGTAGGCAGGCAGGCAGCTGAGGTGGCGCAGTGGTGGGTCTCCACGGAGATCTGCATGCCGCCACGCAGGTGCCTACCCAGCTGGTTGGGTCGGCAGCTGCATGCGAACGGTGGTGGAGGTCTGATTGGCGTGGGCCTGATGGTGGCCCAACGGGTGTTCATGGCAAGGGCCTTGACGGGGCCCCGGCAAGGGTCTTGCCGTGGCGCCTGCTGTCATCCCCGACAAGACTCTTGCCGGGGGCCTTGTGGTCCTCCTTGGCTAGGATCCCGCCAAGGATCATCATCTTCTAAAGTGTGTATCTGATCTTGAATGTCTTCACAAAGATCTGCATGCCACCACGGGGATGCCTCCCGAATCCTTGCCCCATGGGGGCAGTGGACTCAAGGGTGACCCGCTCCGTAGGTGTGGAGCGAGCTGCCACGGCAAGGGTCTTGCCGGGTTTGCTAAAACCGCCTCCTGGCAAGGATCTTGCCGGGGGAGTCCGCTTCGTCCCCTTTGCTCTTTCTGGTCTTGGTCTTGGCGTCGTTCTGCTCCTCTCGAGATTCGATCTTACCTTGGCTCACCTCCCTTGCCTTGCTCGGTGTGGCGGTGCCCGTGGCTCAGACTGCCCGTGCACAGTTATAGGGGTACAAAAAAGTGTACCCCTCTTTTTGTACACCAACAGGAGCCCCCGGGCCTGGGCCACACGTAAGCGCAATCGCGTCGTTGGGCTAGGCCCAAAAACGGTGCGCGGGCAGGCGGGGCGGTTTTTACCGCGGTAAGTCTCTTGGCGCGCTGTGCTTCCCACGCTTCCCGCGCATGGCGCGGCCTCAGGAGGCGTGTGTGACGTGGGCAGCATGCGTGGGGCTGAGCTCTGCACGCATGCGTCACGTCCTAGTCAAGGGGGCGGTTTGCGCCTTCCCCTTAAGCGGAGGGAGGCGTGGGGGCGCGGTCCATTTACTGAACGGGGCCGAGGCGTGATCTTCAAGGCGTCCACTCCCCACGATCACGGGGTAGGGAGAGGTCGCCTCATCCATCGCCTCGGTCCTGCACGCCTGCCACGCGGCTCTCATGCGCTTGGGGTGGCGAACGGTGGAGGCGGGAAAACGGGCCGCCGCGGTGTGGGGCAGCGGGTCGGTCCCAGTTCCTTGCGCCTTCCGTGTCTTGATTGGCTGAGCGGGGCGGCCGAGCCCACACCCCGTTCCTTTATAAAGAGCGGGAGGGGGGATGTCGTCCCGCATTCTTTCATCTCCTCCTTCCTGTAGCTTCTGCTCCCCCTTCCATCCGCCATGAAGAGAGGGAATCCTGGTCCTTCAACGGTGGCGGCAAGGGTCGCCGCTCGGTAACGCGTCCCTCCTTCTCCTGCACCTGCGGTGGCAGAGCCAGCCGCGAGGGAAGGGGGAGGGGGTGAGGCCGTGGGCGAGGCCGAGGCGCTCGGGGAAGAGGAGGACGGGGCGGCGCTCCCGCCTCGCCTTCGCCAGCAGTTCCTCCCCCTATGGAGGGCCACATAGGGGATGACCCTTGCGAGTTCTTCGTCAGGCTGCGCCGGCCGCCTCGCCGTCGCCTTCGTCTCCCGACTCCATTTGCGCGGGAGATGGAGCTTGATCTGCCGGAGTCATTGCGGCTGCACATGAGGGGCTGTGGGATCAGTGACACGCGAGTTCGCGTCGACTTCCCAGCCCCTCACGTGATGTATCTTCGTCGGGGATGGAAGACATTTGCTCAGATCCACCGCCTGGCGGAGGGGTTCAATCTCCATTTTAAGCTGATGGAGGGCGGCCTTCTCTCCATCAAGGTCATCGGCGATTTTGGAACTCGCCTGAAGTGCTGTGTGGTGAGCTCCTCTGATGATGAAGATTCCTCCCCGGGCGAGAGTGACGAGGAGGACAGCGACAGCAGCGACGAGGGTGATGGGCGGCAGGATGATGGGTCCGACTAGGGGTCGGTCCCGTTCTCCTGGGGTGATGTTGGCAGCAGCAGCATCTGCATCGAGCCCCCACCAACTCCTCATGGCTGTCTCCTTGGTGGCTGGCGTAGGAAGTGCGGGAAGGCGAAGAAGGCGGATGGCGGGCCGTCAGCTCAGAGTACGCGAGCATCAATGCCTTCGTCGCGTATCGCCGGTCTTGCCGCCTTGTCTTCCAGCTCTTCTACCGTCATCATCAACACCACCTTCCTGTGGAGGTGGCCGCTGGGATGTTTTCCTGGTGCCTTCTTGTTGGGGAACGTAGCAGAAATTCAAAATTTTCCTACGTATCACCAAGATCTATCTATGGAGAAACCAACAACGAGGGGAAGGAGAGTGCATCTACATACCCTTGTAGATCGCTAAGCGGAAGCGTTCAAGTGAACGGGGTTGATGGAGTCGTACTCGCCGTGATCCAAATCACCGATGACCAAGTGTCGAACGGACGACACCTCCGCGTTCAACACACATACAGCCCGGTGACGTCTCCCATGCCTTGATCCAGCAAGGAGAGAGGGAGAGGTTGAGTAAGACTCCGTCCAGCAGCAGCACAACGGCGTGGTGGTGGTGGAGGAGCGTGGTAATCCTGCAGGGCTTCGCCAAGCACCACGGGAGAGGAGAAGGACTTGGGAGAAGGGGAGGGCTGCGCCAGCACATTGGTACGGCTACCCTCCCACCCCCCACATATATATAGGGGCAAGGGAGAGGGGGGCCGACCCCCTCAGATCCAATCTGAGGAGGGAGCAGCGGCCAGGGGGGTTCCCTTGCCCCCCAAGGCAAGGGGGGCGCCCCCTTCTAGGGTTCCCCAAACCCTAGGCACATGGGCCCTAGGGGGGATGCGCCCAGCCCACTAAGGGGATGGTCCCTCTCCACATACAGCCCATAGGGCCCTCCGGGGCAGGTGGACCCACCCGGTGGACCCCCGGAACCCCTTCGGTGGTCCCGGTACAATGCCGGTATCCCCCGAACTCTTCCGGTGACCGTATGATGACTTCCCATATATAAATCTTTACCTCTGGACCATTCCAGAACTCCTCGTGACGTCCGAGATCTCATCCGGGACTCCGAACAACATTCGGTAACCACATACAAACTTCCTTTATAACCCTAGCGTCATCGAACCTTAAGTGTGTAGACCCTACAGGTTCGGGAAGCATGCAGACATGACCGAGACGTTCTCCGGTCAATAACCAATAGCGGGATCTGGATACCCATGTTGGTTCCCACATGTTCCACGATGATCTCATCAGATGAACCACGATGTCAAGGATTCAGTCAATCCCGTATACAATTCCCTTTGTCTAGCGGTATTGCACTTGCCTGAGATTCGATCATCGGTATCTCGATACCTTGTTCAATCTCGTTACCGGCAAGTCTCTTTACTCGTTCCCTAACACATCATCCCGTGATCAACTCCATGATCACATTGTGCACATTATGATGATGTCCTACCGAGTGGGCCCAGAGATACCTCTCCGTCACACGGAGTGACAAATCCCAGTCTCGATTCGTGCCAACCCAACAGACAATTTCGGAGATACCTGTAGTGTACCTTTATAGCCACCCAGTTACGTTGTGACGTTTGGTACACCCAAAGCATTCCTATGGTATCCGGGAGTTGCACAATCTCATGGTCTAAGGAAATGATACTTGACATTAGAAAAGCTTTAGCATACGAACTACACGATCTTGTGCTATGCTTAGGATTGGGTCTTGTCCATCACATCATTCTTCTAATGATGTGATCCCGTTATCAATGACATCCAATGTCCATGGTAAGGAAACCGTAACCATCTATTGATCAACGAGCTAGTCAACTAGAGGCTTACTAGGGACATGGTGTTGTCTATGCATCCACACATGTATCTGAGTTTCCTATCAATACAATTCTAGCATGGTTAATAAACGATTATCATGAACAAGGAAATATAATAATAACTAATTTATTATTGCCTCTAGGGCATATTTCCAACAGTCTCCCACTTGCACTAGAGTCAATAATCCAGTTCACATCACCATGTGATTAACATTCACAGGTCACATCGCCATGTGACCAACATCCAAAGAGTTTACTAGAGTCAATAATCTAGTTCACATCACTATGTGATTAACACTCAATGAGTTCTCGGTCTGATCATGTTATTCATGTGAGAGAGGTTTTAGTCAACGGGTCTGCAACATTCAGATCCGTATGTACTTTGCAAATTTCTATGTCATCTCATAGATGTCGCTACTACGCTATATTTCAAACAACTGTTCTACTATACGAATCCGGTTTACTCTCCTCAGAGCTATCCGGATAGGTGTTAAGCTTGCATCGATGTAACTCTTTACGTCAAACTCTTTATCACCTCCATAACCGAGAAACATATCCTTATTCCTTCTAACGATAATTTTGACCGCTATCTGGTGACCTACTCCTAGATCACCTTTGTACCCTCTTGCCAGACATGTAGCAAGGCACACATCAGGTGCGGTACTCAGCATGGCATACTGTATAGAGCCTATGACAAAAGCATAGGGGACGACCTTCATCCTTCCTCTTTCTTCTGCCGTGGTCGAGCTTTAAGTCTTGATTTCATACCTTACAACTCAGGCAAGAACTCCTTCTTTGACTGATCCATCTTGAACACCTTCAAGATCATGTTAAGGTATGTGCTCAGTTGAAAAAATACCATTAAGCGTTTTGATCTATCCTTATAGATCGTGATGCTCAATGTTTAAGTAGCTTAATCCAGGTTTTCCATTGAAAAACACCTTTCAAATAACCCTATATGCTTTCCAGAAATTCTACATCATTTCTGATCAACAATATGTCAACAACATATACTCATCAGAAATTCTATAGTGCTCCCACTCACTTCTTTGGAAATACAAGTTTCTCATAAACTTTGTATAAAACCAAAAATCTTTGATCATCTCATCAAAGTGTACATTCCAACTCCGAGATGCTTACTCCAGTCCTTCGAAGGATTGCTGGAGCTTTGCATACTTGTTAGCATCTTTCAGGATCGACAAAATCTTCTGGTTGTATCACATACAACCTTTCCTCAAGAACAAGGAAACAATATTTTGACATCCTATCTGCAAGATTTCATAAATAATGCAGTACCTGCTAATTTCAACAGACTCTTAGCATCGCTACGAGTGAGAAAGTCTCATCGTAGTCAACTCCTTGAACTTGTCGGGAAACATCTTAACGACAAGTCGAGCTTTCTTAATGGTGACATTTACCATCATTGTCCGTCTTCCTTTTAAAATCCATCTATACTCAAAAGCCTCACGACCATCGAGCCGTTCTGCCAAAGTCTACACTTTGTTTTCATACATGGATCCTCTCTCGGATTTTATGGCCTCGAGCCATTCATCGGAATCCGGGCCCACCATCGCTTCTCCATAGCTCGTAGGTTCATTGTTGTCTAGCAACATGACTTCCAAGAAAGGATTACGTACCACTCTGAAGTAGTACGCATCCTTGTCTCTACGAGGTTTGGGAGTGACTTGATCCGAAGTCTCATGATCACTATCATACGTTTCCACTTCAATTGGTGTAGGTGCCATAGGAACAACTCCTGTGCCCTACTACACACTAGTTGAAGTGACGGTTCAATAACCTCATCAAGTCTCCACCATCCTCCCACTCAATTCTTTCGAGAGAAACTTTTCCTCGAGAAAGGACCCGATTTGAGAAACAATCCCTATTGCTTTCGGATCTGAGACAGGAGGTACACCCAACTGTTTTGGGTGTCCTATGAAGGTGCATTTATCCGCTTTGGGTTCGAGCTTATCAGCCTGAAACTTTTTCACATCAGCGTCGCAGCCCCAAACTTATAAGAAATGACAACTTAGGTTTCTCTAAACCATAGTTCATACGGTGTCATCTTATCAGAATTACGTGGTGCCCTATTTAAAGTGAGTGCGGTTGTCTCTAATGCCTAACTCATAAACGATAGTGGTAGTTCGACAAGAGACATCATGGTATGCACCATATCCAATAGGGTGCAGTTATGATGTTCGGACACACCATCACACTATGGTGTTCCCGACGGTATTAGTCGTAAAACAATTTCCACAATGTCTTAATTGTGTGCCAAACTCGTAACTCAGATATAAATCTCTATGATCATATCATAGACATTTTATCCTCTTGTCACGACGATCTTCAACTTCACTTTGAAATTACTTGAACCTTTCAATAATTCAGACTCATGATTGATCAAGTAAATATACTCAGCATCTACTCAAATCATCTATGAAGTAAGAACATAACGATATCCACTGCGTGCCTCAGCACTCATTGGACTGCACACATCAAAATGTGTTACTTCCAATAAGTTGCTTTCTTGTTCCATTTTACTGAAACCGAAGCTTTTAGTCATCTTGCCCATGTGGTATGATTTGCATGTCTCAAGCGATTCAAAATCAAGTGAGTCCAAACGGTCCATCTGCATGGAGTTTCTTCATGCGTATATACCAATAGACATGGTTCACATGTCTCAATCCTTTTCAAAAATGAGTGAGTCCAAAGATCCATCAACATGGAGCTTCCTCATGCATTTTATACCAATATGACTTACATGGCAGTGCCACAAGTAGGTCGTACTATCATTACTATCTTATATCTTTTGGCATGAACATGTGTATCACTATGATCGAGATTCAATAAACCATTCATTTTAGGTGCAAGACCATTGAAGGTATTATTCAAATAAATAGAGTAACCATTATTCTCCTTAAATGAATAATCGTATTGCGATAGACATAATCCAATCAAGTCTATGCTCAACGCAAACACCAAATAACAATTATTTAGTTTTAACACCAATCTCGATGGTAGAGGGAGCGTGCGATGCTTGATCATATCAACCTTGGAAACACTTCCAACACATCTCGTCAGCTCACCGTTAGCTAGTCTCCGTTTATTCCGTAGCTTTTATTTCGAGTTACTAACACTTAGCAACCGAACCGGTATCTAATACCCTCATGCTACTAGGAGTACTAGTAAAGTACACATTCACATAATGTATATCCAATATACTTCTATCGACAGCCTTCTCATCTACCAAGTATCTAGGGTAATTCTGCTCCAGTGGCTGTTCCCCTTATTACAGCAGCACTCAGTCTCGGGTTTGGGTTCAACCTTGGGTTTCTCCACTAGAGCAGCAGCTGATTTGCCGTTTCATGAAGTATCCCTTCTTGCCCTTGCCCTTCTTGAAACTAGTGGTTTCACTAACCATCAAGTATTGATGCTCCTTGTTGATTTCTACTTTCGCGGTGTCAATCATCGCGAATATTTCAAGGATCATCATATCTATCCCTGATATGTTATAGTTCATTACGAAGCTCTAGCAGCTTGGTGGCAATGACTTTGGAGAAGCATCATTATCTTATCTGGAAGATCAACTCCCACTCGATTCAAGTGATTGTTGTACTCAGACAATCTGAGCACAAGCTCAACGATTGAGCTTTTCTCCCTTACTTTGTAGGCTTTAAGAAACTCGTCGGAGGTCTTATACCTCTTGACGTGGGCATGAGCCCGAAATCCCAATTTCAGCCCTCGAAACATCTCATATGTTCCGCGACATTTCAAAATGTCTTCGGTGCCTCAATTCTAAACCATTTAACATTACCGAACTATCATGTAGTCATCAAAACGTGTATGTTAGATATTCGCAACATCCACAGACCACGTTCGGGGTCCAGCACACCGAGCGTTGCATTAAGGACATAAGCCTTCTATTGTCCGCATAATTGCTACTATCAACATTCAACTATATTTTCTCTAGGAACATATCTAAAACAGTGGAACTAAAGCGCGAGCTTATGACATAATTTGCAAAGATCTTTTGACTATGTTTAGGATAATTAAGTTCATCTTATGAACTCCCACTTAGATAGACATCCCTCTAGTCATCTAGGTGATTACATGATCCGAGTCAACTAGGCCGTGTCCGATCATCACGTGAGACGGACTAGTCATCATCGGTGAACATCTTCATGTTGATCATATCTACCATACGACTCATGCTCGACCTTTCGGTCTCTTGTGTTCCGAGGCCATGTCTGTACATGCTAGGCTCGTCAAGTCAACCTAAGTGTTTCGCGTGTGTAAATCTGGCTTACACCCGTTGTATGTGAACGTAAGAATCTATCACACCCGATCATCACGTGGTGCTTCGAAACGACGAACTTTCGCAACGGTGCACAGTTAGGGGAAACACTTTCTTGAAATTTTAATGAGGGATCATCTTATTTACTATCGTCGTTCTAAGCAAATAAGATGTATAAACATGATAAACATCACATGCAATCAAAAAGTGACATGATATGGCCAATATCATTTTGCTCCTTTTGATCTCCATCTTCGGGGCTCCATGATCATCATCGTCTCCGGCATGACACCATGATCTCCATCATCATAATCCCCATCATCGTGTCTTCATGAAGTTGTCTCGCCAACTATTACTTCTACCACTATGGCTAACGGTTAGCAATAAAGTAAAGTAATTACATGACGTTTATGTTGACACGCAGGTCATAAATAAATTAAGACAACTCCTATGGCTCCTGCCGGTTGTCACACTCATCGACATGCAAGTCGTGATTCCTATTACAAGAACATGATCAATCTCATACATCACATATATCATTCATCACATCCTTTTGGCCATATCACATCACATAACACTTGCTGCAAGAACAAGTTAGACGTCCTCTAATTGTTGTTGCAAGTTTTTACGTGGCTGCTACAGTGTTGCTAGCAAGAACGTTTCTTACCTACGCCAAAACCACAACGTGAATTGCCAATTTCTATTTACCCTTCATAAGGACCCTGTTCATCGAATCCGATCCGACTAAAGTGGGAGATACAGACACCCGCCAGCCACCTTATGCAACTAGTGCATGTCAGTCGGTGGAACCGGTCTCACGTAAGCGTACGTGTAAGGTTGGTCTGGGCCGCTTCATCCCACAATGCCGCCGAATCAAGATTGGACTAGTAACGGTAAGATAATTGACAATATCGACGCCCACAACTGCTTTGTGTTCTACTCGTGCATAGAAACTACGCATAGACCTAGCTCATGATGCCACTATTGGGGAACGTAGCAGAAATTCAAAATTTTCCTACGTATCACCAAGATCTATCTATGGAGAAACCAGCAACGAGGGGAAGGATAGTGCATCTACATACCCTTGTAGATCGCTAAGCGGAAGCATTCAAGTGAACGGGGTTGATGGATTCGTACTCGCCGTGATCCAAATCACCGATGACCAAGTGCCGAACGGACGACACCTCTGCGTTCAACACACGTACAGCCCGGTGACATCTCCCATGCCTTGATCCAGCAAGGAGAGAGGGAGAGGTTGAGGAAGACTCCGTCCAGCAGCAGCACACCGGCGTGGTGGTGGTGGAGGAGCGTGGTAATCCTGCAGGGCTTCGCCAAGCACCACGGGAGAGGAGAAGGACTTGGGAGAAGGGGAGGGCTGCGCCAGCACATTGGTACGGCTGCCCTCCCACCCCCCACATATATAGGGGCAAGGGAGAGGGGGGCCGGCCCCCTCAGATCCAATCTGAGGAGGGGGCGGCGGCCAGGGGGGTTCCCTTGCCCCCCAAGGCAAGGGGGCGCACCCTTCTAGGGTTCCCCAAACCCTAGGCGCATGGGCCCTAGGAGGGGGATGCGCCCAACCCACTAAGGGGCTGGTCCCTCTCCACATACAGCCCATAGGGCCCTCCGGGGCAGGTGGACCCTCCCGGTGGACCCCCGGAACCCCTTCGGTGGTCCCGGTACAATGCCGGTATCCCCTGAACTCTTCCGGTGACCGTATGATGACTTCCGATATATAAATCTTTACCTCCGGACCA
The DNA here is from genome assembly GCA_032464435.1 of Aegilops umbellulata. Taxonomy (NCBI): domain Eukaryota; kingdom Viridiplantae; phylum Streptophyta; class Magnoliopsida; order Poales; family Poaceae; genus Aegilops; species Aegilops umbellulata. Next base: position 527,189,567 of record CP136055.1, on the reverse strand, counting down.
TTCCGGAACTCCTCGTGACGTCCGGGATCTCATCCGGGACTCCGAACAACATTCGGTAACCACATACAAACTTCCTTTATAACCCTAGCGTCATCGAACCTTAAGTGTGTAGACCCTACGGGTTCAGGAAGCATCCAGACATGACCGAGACGTTCTCCGGTCAATAACCAACAGCGGGATCTGGATACCCATGTTGGTTCCCACATGTTCCACGATGATCTCATCGGATGGACCACGATGTCAAGGATTCTGTCAATCCCTTATACAATTCCCTTTGTCTAGCGGTATTGCACTTGCCCGAGATTCGATCATCGGTATCTCGATACCTTGTTCAATCTCGTTACCGGCAAGTCTCTTTACTCGTTCCGTAACACATCATCCCGTGATCAACTCCTTGAACACATTGTGCACATTATGATGATGTCCTACCGAGTGGGCCCAGAGATACCTCTCCGTCACACGGAGTGACAAATCCCAGTCTCGATTCGTGCCAACCCAACAGACACTTTCGGAGATACCTGTAGTGTACCTTTATAGCCACCCAGTTACGTTGTGACGTTTGGTACACCCAAAGCATTCCTATGGTATCCGGGAGTTGCACAATCTCATGGTCTAAGGAAATGATACTTGACATTAGAAAAGCTTTAGCATACGAACTACATGATCTTGTGCTATGCTTAGGATTGGGTCTTGTCCATCACATCATTCTTCTAATGATGTGATCCCGTTATCAATGACATCCAATGTCCATGGTCAGGAAACCATAACCATCTATTGATCAACGAGCTAGTCAACTAGAGGCTTACTAGGGACATGGTGTTGTCTATGTATCCACACATGTATCTGAGTTTCCTATCAATACAATTCTAGCATGGTTAATAAACGATTATCATGAACAAGGAAATATAATAATAACTAATTTATTATTGCCTCTAGGGCATATTTCCAACACTTCTGCCGCTCGTACCTCGCCTAGGTGCTCCTTTTGCCCTTTTCGCCTCCTTGACCTACCTCCTGAGGAGAGGGACAAGAAAGGGATTACGGGCACCTTATCTCTTTTTAGTTTGTAAGCCTTCGGGCCTTAGCTGAATTTAAAAGTTGTAATCCCATCGTTCATGTTTTTCATCCCTATGGACTGTACCTGAGTGGAATGTTTTTAATGAAAAAGTGATGCTTGCCGGGTCATTTGTTTGCAGGTAGAACCCACGTCAAGGAGTAAATCCTTGATATATCTAAGATAAACATTTCCTTACCCGGCAGTAGGCCTTGTCGTCTTACCACGTCGCTCGACCTTTCTCACGCTTTTGGCAGAGGCAGGGATGAGGCGGGTTCAGGCTCCTCGTTCCATCTTTTCGCTGCCGCGACTACGACCAAACCTGGCCCCAGGAACGAGCCCTAGGGCCTAGAGTTAGAGGAGCACGGTAGCTTTAGGAAGGAACGAGGTTTCACATACCTCAGTCCATAAGGGAATGCATGATAAGGGATGAAGAACTTATCTGAAGCTGTAGCCCCCGACAACTCCGGTTTGCCATGGGCGAATCTTTGCGCTTGCAGCCCCCGACAGTACTGGCTTGCCGGGGTCTAGATGCTGGTCTGTCCCTCTTCTCCTTTTCGTCCTCAAGTGATCCGGCAAGGATATCTGTGAGTCCTGCGAACCAAGGAAGACAAAAGAACGGCAAAGATACGGACACTCGACCTCTAAGCTGGGGGTTAGTTGCCCCTAAGCACTATCAACCCTAACCAAGGACGAGACTCGACCTAGCTGCATGCTATAACTTAGGGCGCCATCGCTTGATTTATTTATGCTCAGGGTATGCGCCTGGCTTTGTACAAAGGGTTACATGCATCATCGGCAATGCTTGTACAAAAGGTGGCTTGCCGGGGGGCCCGACAAGCCGTGCCTCACGGGTAAAACTTGCGTAGATGCTCAATATTCCAAGAGTTACTCACCGGAACGGCATCCTCTGTCTCCAGGTGGACTGCGTCGGGCCTGGTGACTCATATTACCCGCTAAGGGCCTTCCCACTTTGGCGTCAACTTGTTGGAATTCTTGGCCGATTGAACGCACCGAAGAACAAGGTCGCCTTCCTCAAGGCTTCGGGCATGGACCTTGCGGCTATGGTAGCGGCGCTAGGCTTGCTGGTAGCATGCTGCTCTCACAACCGCCCGAAGACGATCTTCCTCAAGGAGCATTGCGTCATCTTGCCGCAAATGCTCTTGCTCAAGCTCATCATAAGCGAGCACTCGAGGTGACCCGTATATGAGTTCAGTGGGGAGAACTGCTTCTGCCCCGTATACCAGGGCAAAGGGTGTCTGGCCGGTGGCTCGATTTGGCGTCGTCCTGATCGACCAAAGAACCGCCGGCAACTCATCAATCCAGCGCCTTCCACTCTTGTGCAGGCTGTCAAAGGTCTTGGTCCTTAATCCTCGCAGTACTTCAGCATTTGCCCTCTTAGCTTGACCATTGCTTCGCGGGTGAGCAATGGAAGCGAAATAGACTTTGCTGCAGAGGTCTTGGGTATATTGCATGAAGGTGCGGCTTGTGAACTGTGTGCCGTTGTCGGTGATAACCCTGTTGGGTACACCAAAACGGCACATTAGTCCCTTGAAGAACTTGACGGCTGACTGAGCTGTGACCTTCCTAACTGCCTCCACCTCCGGCCACTTTGTGAACTTGTCGATTGCAACGTACAAGTACTCAAAGCCCCCGACAGCGCGGGGGAAAGGGCCCAGTATGTTGAGCCCCTAGACCGAGAAGGGCCAGGAGAGAGGAATGGTTTGAAGGGCTTGAGCTGGCTGATGAAGCTTCTTTGAATGGAACTGACAAGCTTCACACCTAGTGACTAGTGTCGTCGCATCCTGGAGGGCGGTGGGCTTGAAGAAGCCTTGCCGAAATGCCTTGCCGGCAAGGGCCCTTGACCCGATGTGTGATCCACATATGCCTCCGTGTATCTCTGCCAACAGCTCCAGTCCTTCCTCTCGAGGGATACACTTCAATTTCACACCGTTCGGCCTCTTTCTGTACAGGACGTCATCGACGAACTGGTACATGGTAGAGCGACGAGCTACTTTTTCCGCTTCTTCCTGCTCCTCAGGAAGTTCCCCTGTTTGGAGGAATCGGATGGTATGCTGTGCCCACGCTGGAGCCTGGGGCTCGACGACGAGGACTAAAGGCATTTCCTCCGCTATAGGAGCGGCTGTCTCGACGGCAAGAACTTGACGCTCCGCCGGAGCTAGCCGTCCCGTTGCGGGCTCAGTGTCCCCGGCAACATCCTTGTCGGCAGCTCCGGGGAGCTCGGCGGGAAAGTACTTGCCGGGCCTTGATTTCCTCCTCTTGTTCTGCTCTGTTGATGGATCAACGGATGGCTGAGTTAGCTGAAGCACAAAGGTACCTGGTTCCACAGGTAGCTTGAGGGCAGCGCGTTTTGACAGGTAATCGGCGACATCGTTCTCCGCTCGGGGAACGTGTTCAGCCTGTATACCGTCGAAACGCTCTTCCAGCTTTCTCACTTCATCGACGTAGGCCTTCATCAACGGGCTCTGGTAATCCTTGTTAACTTGCTTGACGACAAGCTGCGAGTCACCCCTGACGATGAGTTTCTTGATTCCGAGGTCTGCCGCGATCCTAAGACCGACAAGCAGCACTTCTTACTCTGCCGTATTGTTTTTTGACACCTCCTTGGGGAAGTGCATCTGGATCACGTACTTGAGGTGCTCTCCGGTGGGCACGACAAGCAGTACGCCAGCCCCGGCGCCTTGTAAGGAGAAAGCTCCATCAAAGTACATGATCCAATTGCAACTTGCCTCCTTGCCGGGGAGAGCAGTCTCTTGGGCTTCTTCGTCAGGTGTGGCGGTCCATTCTGCAATGAACTCTGCCATGACTCGGCTCTGAATCGTTGAAGTACTTTCAAACTTGAGGCCAAAGCTGGACAGCTCCAGTGCCCATTCCACAATTCTTCCCGTTGCATCTGGATTGTGCAATATCCGTTGCAAAGGGAGGCGAGTGACGACAGTGACCTCGTGTGCCTGGAAGTAGTGACGCAGCTTCCTCGAGGCCATAATAAGGCCGAAGAGCAGTTTCTGCATGCCGGAGTACCTTGATCTAGCCCCCTGCAGGAGGGAACTAACAAAGTAGACCGGGTGCTGCATCATTTTCTTCTTCGGTGGCACTTCAACTAGCTGTGTCGTCTCCGCATTGGTGGTGTCGGGCTCTGTCGCTGTCATGACCTCGTCGTCAACCTCCCTCTACGCCACTAGCGCGGCGCTGACCACCTGGTTCGTTGCCGCCGGGTATAGCAGCAATGGCTCCTGTGGCCTAGGCGCAACTAGTATTGGCGCCGAGGAGAGGTACTTCTTCAAATCTTGCAATGCCTCTTCGGCTTCTGGCGTCCACTCCATCGGGCCCGCCTTTTTCAGGATCATGAAAAAGGGAAGGGCGTGCTCGACAGACTTGGAAATGAGCCTGCCCATGGCGGCGACGCAACCAGCAAGCCGACGCACATCCTTGATTCGCTTGGGTGCTTCAATCTGCTCTATAGCTTTGATGTTGTCCGGATTGGCCTCTATCCCATGCTGTGACACCAAGAACCTGAGAAGCTTGCCGGACGGGACGCCAGAGACACACTTCTCAGGGTTTAGCTTGAGACTGATCTTGCGCAGGTTTGCAAATGTCTCTTGCAAATCTGGTATGAGGGTTGCCCTGTCCTTGGTTTTGACCACTATGTCATCCATATAAGCTTCCATATTTCTATGGAGCTGGGGTTCAAAACCAATCTGGACCACCCTTGCAAACATCGAACCAGCACTCTTCAACCCGAAAGGCATCCGCATGAAACAATACGTACCACATGGGGTGATGAATGATGTTTTCTCTTCGTCTTCTCTTGTAATGAAGATCTGGTGGTAGCCAGAGTAGGCGTCGAGGAATGACAACAGATCACACCCAGCCACGGAGTCAACAATCTGGTCGATGCGTGGCAACGGGAAGGGGTCTTTAGGACAAGCCTTATTGATATATGTGTAATCAATACACAGTCTCCACTTCCCATTTTCCTTGCGCACTACGACCGGATTGGCCAACCACGTTGGATGGAGCACTCCTCTCACCAAACCCGCTGCTTCCAATTTCCGGATCTCTTCTGTGATGAACTCTTGTCGTTCCAAAGCTTGCTTTCTGACCTTCTGCTTGACGGGCCGCGCATGAGGACAGATAGCAAGGTGGTGCTCAATCACCTTCCTGGGAACGTCGGGGATGTCGGAAGCTTGCCATGCAAACTCATCGACATTCGCCCGCAGGAAGGTGACAAGCGCGTCTTCCTATTTGTCGTCAAGGGTGGAGCTTATGCTGAAAGCTCCTCCCGTGCCGTCCTCATTGACAGAAACCTTCTTGGTTCCCGGCGGTATGGCCCTGGGCTTCTTGTTTCCGCCGGTGGAGTTCTCTGGCACGTCCTCGACGGCAACGCTACACTCCGAAGAGGTGTGCTTGCCGGAGTGGGTGTCCATGGTCTCACCGGTGATCTTCTTCTTCTTCCCTCCCGGGGTCCCAGCGGCAGGAGCAAGTGCCCTAGTGGCGGCAGCTGCTGCAACTACTTGCTGGTACAGCTGGTTATCGCATCTTTCTTATCGGAGGGGATGGTGATGATCGTCACAGGTCCTGGCATCTTCAGGTGTTTTAGGCGTAGTGTGACGCCGCCATGAACTTGGCCAGCGTTGGGCGGCCAAGGATCCCGTTGGGTTCAGGTCGCTTCCAAAAGTCATGGGCAGCGTGACCTTTCCCTTGGGTTGGCTTCTTGCGGGTTGACCCCCCCTGAAACGTGCCCGTCTCTTCGAGGTCTCCATCAGGAATCTGTAGTTTCTTGATTACGGCAGGCGAGATCAAGTTCAGACCGGCCCCGCCATCGACTAGCATCTTCGTCACCTTGAGGTTGCATATTGTCAGTGAAACCAAATGGAAAGCACCCGACCGCAGTAGTGCGATCAGGGTGATCCTTAGTGTCAAAGATGATAGGTGTGCTGGACCACTTCAGCGGCCTTTGGGCATCAAACGATGGCTCTGCTGCTGTAATCTCTCGCGCCCACTGTTTAAGCCGGCGGTGAGAAGTATGCAGCGAGGCACGGCCATCGACGCACATGGCCTCTGTAGCTTTCTGAAACTCTTGGTCGCCGGATTCATCCTCCTCTTCGTGATCGTCGTCTTCTGGCTTTCTGTCACCGCACCGGGCGTGCCTCTCCTTTTGTTTATCCTTGTCGCGACGGCCTGCCTGGCCGTCACGCTTCTTGCCGGACCCCTCAGCACCATCTTGGCCCTTCTCCTAGTCCCGCCTCTCATACTCAGCTCTCTGCTTCTCAGTGAGGAGCTCAACCTGTCGGCAGTCTTGGAGGGCATGGCCTTTGGTGCGATGGATCTTGCAGTATCACTTGTCGGAGTTTCCTGGCTTCTCGGCAGCCGCCAAGGCCCGGCAGGCGACACAACCGGCAATTTCCTTGCCGGGGTCATCTGCCTTGGTTTTCTTGGCGGAGCCGGTGTCATGAGATCCCTCGACGGCAAGCACGGCTTTACCTTTGTGCTTCCTGTTGCGGCGCCGGCCTTTCTTCGCCGGAGCTGCAGTATCCTCATCTGAGGAGTCGGTTTCCACGCCGGCATCTTCACCGGGGTACTTCCTTCCCTCTTCAGCTCGGGCACATCTGTCAGCAAGAACATAGAGTTCTGCCACATCTTTCACCTTGTTCATTGCCAGCTCTTCGCGCATCTTGCGGTTACGCACGTTCTGATGGAACGCGCTGATGATGGCGGCAGGGTGAACATCGGGGATGTTGTACTGTATCCGGTTGAACCTCTGTATATACTTGCGGAGACTCTCGCCTCCCTTATGGGGAATGACGTGCAGGTCGCTCGCTTGGCCATGGGATTGGTGGCCTCCAGTAAAGGCGCCCACGAACTCATGGCACAAATCCGACCAGGAGGAAATAGAGTCTATCGGCAAGTGCATCAACCATGACATGGCGTTGGGTTTAAGAGCCAACGGAAAGTAATTCACAAGCACCTTATCGTCACAGGCTCCGACAGCCTGCATCGCGATGGTGTAGATGCTGAGGAACTCGGACGGGTGGGTCTTGCCGCTGTACTTTTTGCCCATGTCAGGTTTGAAGGTGTGGTGAGTGGGCCACTGGAACTGCCGCAGCTCATGGGTAAAAGCCGGACATCCTACCTCGTAGGGTAGGCCTCCAGGGCTCTCTGGTGCCGGGTGGTTCACAGCAGGCCCTGCTCGCCTGTCAGACTGGTTGCGCGCTCCGCGCCGGCGCTCGATAGTGGTTCGAGCGTCTTCATGTTCTCGTTCCCGAAGGACTTGGCGCTGGTCACAGTGGGTCCGCGGGTCGAACGACGCTATGGAGATTTCGTCGCCCGTAACATCGCGACGGGCTGGCGTCCGCGGTACTGGGCGAGGAGGAGGCGAGTGCACCGTGGTCGCGGCGCCGCCCGCTTTCCTGCCACTGGTGCGCGGGACTCCATCGGAGCATCGACCAGGGGGCTCCACCGGACTCGGTTTGTTTTTGTTGGCCACCGCAACAAGGTTTTGGGTAGTGGCTCTCCGTTCGTCGAGTTTCCCCGTGGTGGGAGGAAAATCGGGGAGCAACTGCGCGCGAACTAGGGCTTCTGCTGGCATTGGTGGCAACGAAACCTGCATGGATCGCGATGCGCTTCGACTTCAGACCATGTCAGAAGGAGCTCTATCACGACCCCGCGGTCGCATGCCATCTTCACCAGCGCCTCGGCGAGTGGGCAGGTCTTCTACATCCCGGGAGTGGCGCTTGGGGCTATTCCTGCGGCGACGCCCGGGGTCTTCGACGTGATCGCGCCTTTCGCCGCGCGCCGCTTGAGAGGAGCGCGCCGGCGGCGTCGGCGTGGGAGTCTTGGAAGCCCTCGCGTCGCCTTCGGGCAGGGTGGCAGCGATCTTGGAAGGCCCCGCGCCACCCGCGGAGGGCCTGGCTCCGTCTTTGGATTTGTTAGCGTGCGGCCCGTTACCAGGCGCACGAACATCGCCGCCTCCCAAACTCCGCCTGCTAGGATGGTGTTGGTGTTTGCGAACGGCGCCCCGGGTCCTTTCTGCGACCGGTCCGCTGCTCGCCCGCGTCGGGACGGGATGCCCGGCTTCCGACGGGCCAACCGCCACCGTCGTCTTCTTCTTGGGCGCCATGACGATGAAGAAGCGTCGAACTAACTGCTAAAGCCGATTCTCACAACTGCGCCCCCTACCTGGCGCGCCAAAGATGTCGGTGGGAACGACACCTATGGGATGACAAGAATCCATACTACGGTTGCGGGGCGCGGGGTCGTGAGAAGAGCGGATCAAACAGATAGCACACGGTTCCTTTACCCAGGTTCGGGCTGCGAGGACGCGTAAAACCCTACTCCTGCTTTGGTGGATTGTATATCTGTGTTCTTGAGCTAGCTATGGGGCGTGAGGAGCTCCAAAAAAGCCGAATCCTCCTCCTGGTCGCCTTGGGCCTCCTTTTATAGGGAAAGGGGTTGCCACAGTGGCACACAGGAGGTGGAAAGGGTACAGTGATGCGAGGTTATCCCTCGCATTACATGACAAGGCGCATTTAATGTGTCTTGCTTAGGTGTCCTTGCTTCATCGAGGACGGAGGAGAGCCCTGTGTCATCCGTCGCTGCTCCCTATCGCGTCGACACGCGCCCTGGCCAGCGGTGCCCGCGGTGACATGTAGGCAGGCAGGCAGCTGAGGTGGCATAGTGGTGGGTCTCCACGGAGATCTGCATACCACCACGCAGGTGCCTGCCCAGCTGGGTGGGTCAGCAGCTGCATGCGAACGGTGGTGGAGGTCTGATTGGCGTGGGCCTAATGGTGGCCCTACGGGTGTTCATGGCAAGGGCCTTGCCGGGGCCCTGGCAAGGGTCTTGCCGTGGCGCCTGCTGTCATCACCAGCAAGACTCGTGCCGGCGGCCTTGTGGTCCTCCTTGGCTGGGATCCCGCCAAGGATCATCATCTTCTAAAGTCTGTATGCCACCACGGGGATGCCTCCCGAATCCTTGCCCCATGGGGGCAGTGGACTCAAGGGTGACCCGCTCCGTAGGTGTGGGGCGAGCTGCCACGGCAAGGGTCTTGTCGGGTTTGCTAAAACCGCCTCTCGGCAAGGATCTTGCTGGGGGAGTCCGCATCGTCCCCTTTTCTCTTTGTGGTCTTTGTCTTGGCGTCGTTCTGCTCCTCTCGAACTTTGATCTTACCTTGGCTCACCTCCCTTGCCTTGCTCGGTGTGGCGGTGCCCGTGGCTCAGACTTCCCGTGCATAGTTATAGGGGTACAAAAAGTGTACCACTCTTTTTGTACACCGACAATCTCCTAAAGTGATTTCCATAAATGTGCCTCCCGCGGCCAAATCTAAAAGATTTCTAGAAGCAAAATTCAATCCGGCATAAATTTTTTGTATAATCATCCACAAATTTAAACCATGAGTAGGGCAATTACGTATCATTAATTTCATTCTCTCCCAAGCTTGTGCAACATGTTCGTGATCAAGTTGCTTAAAATTCATAATATCGTTTCTAAGAGAGATGATCTTAGCGGGAGGAAAATACTTAGAGATAAAAGCATCTTTGCACTTGTTCCAAGAATCAATACTATTTTTATGCAAAGACGAAAACCAAGCTTTAGCACGATCTCTAAGCGAAAAAGGAAATAGCTTCAATTTAACGATATCATTATCGACATCTTTTTTCTTTTGCATATCGCATAAATCAACGAAGCTATTCAGATGAGTAGCGGCATCTTCACTAGGATGGCCGGCGAATTGATCTTTCATAACAAGATTCAACAAAGCAGTATTGATTTCACAAGATTCAGTGTTGGCAAGAGGAGCAATCGGAGTGCTAAAGAAATCATTATTGTTGGTATTGGTGAAGTCACACAATTTGGTAGTATCTTGAGCCATCGCGACAAACAAGCAATCCAAGACATGAGCAAACAAAAGGCAAGCGAGAAAAAGGAAAACGGAGAAGGAGATTGGTAAAGAGAGGGCGAATAAAACGGCAAGGGTGAAGTGGGGGAGAGGAAAACGAGAAACAAATGGCAACTATTGTAATGCGGGAGATAGGGATTGTGATGGGTACTTGGTATATTGACTTTTTGCGTAGACTCCCCGGCAACAGCGCCAGAAATTCTTCTTGCTACCTCTTGAGCTTGCGTTGGTTTTCCCCGAAGAGGAGAGTATGATGCAACAGAGTAGCGTAAGTATTTCCCTCAGTTTTTGAGAACCAAGGTATCAATCCAGTAGGAGGCCACGCTCAAGTCCCTCGTACCTGCACAAATCGATAGCAACTCGCAACCAACGCGATTAGGGGTTGTCAATCCCTTCACGGTCTCTTACGAGAGTGAGATCTAATAGAGATAATATTTTTGGTATTTTTGATATAAAGATGCATAGTGAAAAGTAAAAGGAAAAGTAAAAGCAAAGCAAAATTAAAGTGATTGAGATTGATATGATGAGAATAGACCCGGGGGCCATAGGTTTCACTAGTGGCTTCTCTCAAGAGCATAAGTTTTCTACGGAGGGTGAACAAATTACTGTTGAGCAATTGACAGAATTGAGCATAGTTATGAGAATATCTAGGCATGATCATGTATATAGCCATCACGTCCGTGACAAGTAGATTGAAACGATTTTGCATCTACTACTATTACTCCACTCATCGACCGCTATCCAGCATGCATCTAGAGTATTAAGTTAAAAATAGAGTAACGCTTTAAGCAAGATGACATGATGTAGAGGGATAAATTCATGCAATATGAAATAAACCCCATCTTGTTATCCTCGATGGCAACGATACAATACGTGCCTTGCTGCCCCTTCTGTCACTGGGAAAGGACACCGCAAGATCGAACCCAAAGCTAAGTACTTCTCCCATGGCAAGCACTACCAATCTAGTTGGCCAAACCAAACGGATAATTCGAAGAGACTTGCAAAGATAACCAATCATACATAAAAGAATTCAGAGAAGATTCAAATATTGTTCATAGATAGACTTGATCATAAACCCACAATTCATTGGTCTCAACAAACACAATGCAAAAGAAGAAGATTACATCGAATAGATCTCCACAAGAGAGGGGGAGAACATTGTATTGTGATCTAAAATGAGAGAAGAAGCCATCTAGCTAATAACTATGGACCCGAAGGTCTGAGGTAAACTACTCACACTTCATCGGAGAGGCTATGATGATGTAGAAGCCCTCCGTGATGACGGCCCTCTCCGGCGGAGCTCCGGAACAGGCCCCAAGATGGGATCTCGTGGATACAGAAAGTTGCGGCGGTGGAATTAGGTTTTTGGCTCCTGTTCTGATCGTTTGGGGATACGTGGGTATATATAGGAGGAAGGAGTACGTCGGTGGAGCACCGAGGGGCCCACGAGGCAGGGGGGCGCGCCTTGTAGGGGGGGCGCGCCCCCTACCCTCTTGACCGCCTCCGGTACTTCTTGGAGTAGGGTCCAAGTCTCCTATGTCTTATCCGGGAAAAATATCATGTTCCAAAAATGATTTTTCTGTTTTGGACTCTGTTAGATATTCTATTTCTTCGAAACACTGAAATAGGCAAAAATAGCAATTCTGGGCTGGGCCTCCGGTTAATAGGTCAGTCCCAAAAATAATACAAAAGTGGAAAATAAAGCCCAATATAGTCCAAAACAGTAGATAATATAGCATGGAGCAATCAAAAATTATAGATACGTTGGAGACGTATCGTCGAGCAAGAGCGCTTCAAGCGCCGGCTTATGGCCACGGCAAATAGCCTTAAGAAAAAGTAACAGCAGCTTCGAGCTGATCAAGATTTGCTAGGTGACAGATGGACTGAAGTCCTTGCGGACGAGGAATATGAACTCGAACGCCCCTCCAAGAGTTACCCAAAGCGCACGCTGCTACCCCGATTGGAGGAGGAAGCATTAAAACCTACATCTCCAGCGTATGACGCGGCTGATTGGCCACCTCATGGCCGCGACAGGGAGGCATTTCAGCCAAAAGCTCAGGCCGCACCCCGACGCCACTCAAATAAAAATGTCAAGGCACGGGGAAATACGCTAGACCTGCGAGACGTATTAGAGGACAAAGCAAAGCACGCAAGATCGATCTACGGATTGCGAGGGCGCCCCACTACGCGAGAGGATGACCGTCACGCCGGATACAGTAAAAGCATATCCGGCCGGGCCGAACACAACAGACAAGACTCATTCGAGCTGTGTCGCGATATAGCCCAATACAGAGGCGCCGCACACCCCCTATGCTTCATAGACGAAGTAATGGATCACCAAATCCCAGAGGGTTTCAAACCCATAAATATCGAATCATACGATGGTACAACAGATCCAGCGGTATGGATCGAGGACTACCTCCTACATATCCACATGGCCCGCGGTGACGACCTACACGCCATCAAATACCTCCCACTCAAACTCAAAGGACCATTTCGGCATTGGCTCAACAGCCTGCCAGCAGAATCCATTGGCTGTTGGGAAGATATGGAAGCCGCATTCCTCGACAATTTCCAGGGCAGTTATGTTCGACCACCAGATGTCGATGACTTGAGCCACATAATTCAGCAGCCAAAGGAACCGGCCAGGCAATTCTGGACACGGTTCCTGACAAAGAAAAATCAAATCATCGACTGTCCGGATGCAGAGGCCCTAGCAGCTTTTAAGCATAACATCCGCGATGAGTGGCTCGCCCGGCACCTTGGCCAGGAAAAGCCGAAATCTATGGAAGCCCTCACGACACTCATGACCCGCTTTTGCGTGGGGGAGGACAGCTGGCTGGCTCGCATCAATAACATATCAAAGAACCGTGGTACTTCGGATACCAAGGATAGCAATGGCAGGTCGCGTTGCAACAAACACAAGCGCTGCATCAACAGCGACAACACCAAAGATACGACAGTCAATGCCGGATTCAGAGGCTCCAAACCCGGTCAGCGGAAAAAGACATTCAAAAGAAGCACTCCAGGCCCGTCCAGTTTGGAGCATATACTCGATCGCTCGTGTCAAATACACGGCACCCCCGACAAGCCAGCCAACCACACCAACAGAGAATGTTGGGTGTTCAAGCAGGCCGACAAGTTAAATGCCGGAAACAAGGATAAGGGGCTGCATAGCGATGACGAGGAGGAGCCTCGGCCGCCGAACACCGGAGGACAGAATAGGTTTCCCACACAAGTGCGGACGATGAACATGATATACGCAACCCACATCCCCAAGAGGGAACGGAAGCGTGCGCTAAGGGACCTACATGCGTTGGAGCCAGTCGCCCCAATGTTCAACCCATGGTCCACCTTCCCGATCACCTTCGATTGCAGGGACCACCCCGCTAGTATCCGTCATGGTGGATTCGCCGCACTGGTCCCAGACCCAATCATTGACGGATTTCACCTCACTCGAGTCCTTATGGACGGTAGTAGCAGCCTGAACCTGCTTTATCAGGACACAGTGCGCAAAATGGGTATAGACCGCTCAAGGATCAAACCCATAAAAACGACCTTCAAAGGCGTCATACCAGGTGTAGAGGCCCATTGCACAGGCTCAGTCACACTAGAAGTGGTCTTGGGATCCCCGGAAAATTTCCGAAGCGAGGAGTTAATCTTCGATATAGTCCCGTTCCGCAGTGGCTATCATGCATTGCTCGGGCGAACCGCATTCGCAAGATTCAATGTGGTACCACATTATGCATACCTCAAGCTCAAGATGCCAGGACCTCGGGCGGTCATCATTGTCAATGGAAACACAGAGCGCTCTCTCCGAACGGAGGAGCACACTACGGCCCTCGCAGCAGAAGCGCAAAGCAGCCTCTCAAGGAAATTCACCAGTTCAGCGATCATACACCCGAACACAGTCAAGCGCGCCCGGGTAATCTGCAACAAGACCGCCTGGCACCTTCCGAGCTCGCATAGCAATGCGGACCCCACCCCAGTCCTAGCCAAACGGCGAAATTCGTGCCACGCGTACATAGTTACGCATTGAAAATACCATGGGCATAGGTGGGGGGGGGCACGACTATGGCACGCCCCAAAGCGCGGCTCAACCGCACTAGGGGCTTCTCGCTTTGTTATTTTTCTCTCTTTCTGGACTTTACTCTCTGGAAACCCCATCCGGCAGTACAACTGCCGGACACACGATACAACAACCAAGGAGGCAGAAAGCTACGTCGCATTATGGAATTCCCAGGTGGTCTCTGATAACGAGTGAAATATCTGCTTTAAATACCATTCCGCAGCTTGCCCTTGGAGAGGACATGTCAAATAGTCCTGTTTTTTTTGCTTATCGCATTACTTGTATCATCCTGCTTCAATGCACCTTTTTGAATAAAAATGCATAGCACTAGTCTATTACTGCATTCTCTATTCTTTCTTTTATATATACATACATACATATATATATATATATATATATATATATATATATATATATATATATATATATATGTTCATTCATGACATTCAGCACCCGTACACTCTGGTACGTACAATACGCCAGGGGCTTAAGCGTACCCCATAAAACGGCGTGAGAAGTCCGAACACTTTCGACATTGCGGCACCCCGAACTTATAGCATTATATGCATCAACTCCGAATCATGTCTTGGGTCAGTAGTTGGGTTTGCCCGGCTCCCATGTTTTGGTACCTTACGTTCTGCTATATCGGCTAAGGTAGCACTGGGAGAACTACTGCGATTGTGCCCGGGTTCATCTAGGTAAGCACCTCAGTAGAGAAAGCTAAAACTGACTGTATGATAAAGCGAGAGCTGGTCGCTATTCGAGAGGTCTCGAGTCCTTAAAGACTTATGTCGCTTAGAGCGCGGAGTCGGCTTTGTCCGGCTTAGGCGTGTATAGCGCCCCGAACTCGGCCTTCCGAATACTAGGGGCTTTGCCAAAATTTAAAATTATAGAATTCTCTGGCTAAGTGAGAGTGATAAAGCATTATAGTCTGATTGCCTTGTTCGTTGCGCCGAGCACCTCCCTCGAAGGACCCAACAATGGGAAAAAGAGTGCTCAGATTTATCCCGAACACCCCAGCACTCGTGGCATGGGGGCAAAAGCCGACGACTGGCCATCTCTCAGATTTGATAAACAGCCGCACACAAGGTAATATTTTAAATTCAAACAAGCGTTGCATAGCGCATATGAAGAAGTTTTCATAATACAGGATCACACGAGCAAGTTCACTCAAAACTTACATCCTTGGAACACTCATCCGCCATAAGGCGGGCACCCTTGAGGACACCCTCATAATACATCTCATGGTGGCGATGCTCCTTGCCCTGCGGTGGCCCCTCATTCACCAGCTTCTCAGCGTCCATCTTGGCCCAGTGTACTTTAACATGGGCAAGCGCCCTGCGGGCGCCCTCGATGCAGACGGAGCGCTTGATGACTTCAAGCGAAGGACAACATCCAAAGGCCGCCTCACCAAACCAAAGTAGCTCCCTGGCATGGCCTGTCTAGGCCATAGCCGGACTATAAGACCCTTCATGGCCTGTTCGGCCGCCTTATGGAGCTCGACCAATTGCTTCAGCTGGTCGCTTAAGGGCACCGGGTGTTCGGCCTCAGTATACTGAGACTAGAACACCTTCTCCGTCGAGCTCCCTTCCTCGGCTCGGTAATACTTTGCGGCATCCGACACGCTGCGGGGCAAATCTGCGTATGCTCCTGGAGAGCTCCGGACTCGGGTATAAGTAACAAGTAATTTACTTTCACATGCTTGCTTTCCATAATGAATGCCTTACCCGCCGCTATCTTCTTCATCACCTCAACTTCCTGGAGGGCCTTTTGGGCATCGGCCTTGGCATGCTTGGTGCTCTCGAGGGCCGCGGCAAGCTCAAACTCTCGCGTCTTCGAATCAAGCTCCAAGTCTCGTGCTTCTTCACGCGAGCCTGGATCTCTTGCTGCACCTCGCCAACCCGTGCCTCTTGTTTCTCCCGCTCGGTGCGCTCCTTGGCCACTTTGTTTTCGGCCTCGGACAACGCTTGCTTCAGGGCCGCCACTTCAGTCGTGGCCCCTGGCACATTCATGATGATCCTATCATTTTTCAACCACATCTTTTTTTCATATATACATAGACAAGGTATTACTTACCTTTGTTCTCCTCGAGCTGCCTCTTGGCAAGGCCGAGCTCATTCTTGGACCGCTCGAGGTTCTGCTTCAGTGTTGCGACCTCCGCAGTCAGTGCGGCAGAGATTAGCAGCGAAGCCTGCATACGCATATAAACATACTTATATTAGACTCCTGCAGATATTAGTCGATCCTCTATTTGACTTTTCTTTGTGAACGCCAAACAGAGCATCAGGGGCTACTGTCTATGCGGTAATATTTTCCTATATTTTAATTACTTACCTCAAAGCCTGTTAGAAGGCTGGCATAGGCTTCAGTCAGTCCGCTCTTGGCGGACTGAACCTTCTTGATCACCGCACTCATAATAGTGCGGTGCTCCTCTTCGATGGAAGCGCCGCTAAGCACTTCCAGCAAATTGTCCTGTGCCTCCGGATGGACGGAGGTCACTGGCACGGGCGGCTTGCCCCTCTTGGCAAGGGGCCGCCTGCCGGAGTCCGGAACCACTGGAGGTTCCGGCGCGGAGTTTGGTTGAGGGCCGAACTTGGAGCCCTTGGGTGTCTTGCCCCCTTTGCACCTGGAGTCCGGAAGGTCGCCTTGAGGCGCCTCCAGGACTACCTCCCCTCGGCTTGGAACCCTTTGAGACAATGCCTCGACATTGTCCGTAGGGCGAGGGGAGGAGGCGGTTGGAAGTGAATAGCTATTCATATCCGACGAATCCAAGGAGCCGCTCGACGAGGATACGTCGATACGGGATCGGGGCGGACTGCATGATCATATTCGTCGTTAGGAGAAGCAGTGCTAATATGCTATGAGTTACTCTGGCATCGAATACTTACGACTTCGCCAGGGGCTTGGCCCTTCGTGACCACTCGTCTCCATTGTCGGCGGCGGTGGTGGAATAGTCCAGAAGGAGAGTCCTTCCCTTCTTGGACCCTCCGGCCTCCCCGGTTGGGGCGACCTTCCTTTTCTTGGCTTCCCCGGCTAGAGGGGGAGAACCTTTATCTGCCTCCTCCTCGTTTTCACGGGAGGAGTGCGTCTCGGAGTTATCGGACGATGAGTCCGATACCACCTGGCGCCGGGAACTCTTTCGGGTTCCCGTGCCTTTCTTCTTGATCTTCTTCTCCGGCACCTCATAAGGAGCCGGAGTCAGCATCTCCGTCAGGAGAGCGTCTGCAGGGTCTTCTGGCAGAGGGGCCGGGCAGTCAATCTGCCCCGACGTCTCCACCTAGTCCTGTCAAAGGCATGGGAGCTTAGACCCCGCATATGGTTATACTGGAGAAAATGAATACCCTATAGGTAACAAAGGAGCTTACCGCGCCGGCTTGGCGCTGCGCGCTGAGTCCTTGATCCTCGGTGAGGGGAGAGGGAACCTCGGCACTCTTAAACAACACCTTCCAGACTTCCTTGTGCGTCGTGTCGAAGAGCTCGCTATGAGTCTGGTGCTGGGCCGGGTCAAACTCCCACAAATTAAACGCCCGTTGTTGACACGGGAGGATCCGGCAGATGAGCATGACCTGGACTATGTTGACAAGCTTGCGCTTCTTATTTATCATATTTTGTATGTAGGTCTGGAGTCCGGTCAGCTCTACCGGATTACCCCAGAGCAGGCCCTTCTCTTTCCAGGAGGTTAGTTGCGTGGGGATTCCGGATCGGAATTCGGGGGCTGCCGCCCATTTGGTGTCACGCGGCTCGGTGATGTAGAACCACCCCGATTGCCACCCCTTTATGGTCTCCATACAGGAGCCCTCGAGCCATGTGATGTTAGGCATCTTGCCCACCATAGCGCCTCCGCACTCTGCCTGTTGGCCGCTCACCACCTTCGGTTGACGTTAAAAGTTTTCAGCTATGGGCCGAAGTGGGGTTTGATGTGGAGGAAGGCCTCACACACGACGATAAACGCCGAGATGTTGACGATGAAATTCGGGGCCAGATCATGGAAATCCAGCCCATAATAGAACATGATGCCGCCGACGAATTGTTGGAGGGGAAACCCCAGTCCACGGACAAAGTGGGTGAGGAAGACCACCCTTTCGTAAGGTTCCGGGGTAGGGACGATCTGCCCCACGGTGGGCAGCCGGTGCGCGATATCCGCGGCAAATTATCTGGCCCCGCGCAGCTTTTTGATGTGTCCCTCCGTGATGGAGGAGACCATCCACTTGCCTCCCGCTCCGTACATGATTGGAGAAGGTTCAGGAGGAAGATGTGGACTTGGGCGCTGGAGCTCGAGTGCACGAGAATGGATGAGCAGGGAGGAAGAAGGCGTGGGTAGAAAAAGGTGAATCCTTATCCCTTTATAAGGGCGGGCGAAACTATGCGTCCCCACCAGCCTGGTAAAACTCACTTACCCCCCAAGCGCCGTAATCAATGGCGCGGTTGGGTTACCCATGTCCGTATTGATGGGAATCCCATAATAACGGGGACACGATCTCTACTTCGACAAGACGTGCCAAGGAAACTGCCTCGTGAAACGCGCTGAGATTGGATATGAAAAACGATTCGAATAAAGACTTGGCTGTGGTGTGATGTCACACCACGGGGTACGTCAGCAGATTAGATTTGTGGAAATATTATTCTCTCTACGGTGGTATGTGGATCTTGTTTTGCAGAGCCGGACACGATCCTCGTGTTCAAAATCTTCTATGAAGTATTCGGAGGAGGAACCTGCCTTGCAATGCCGAAGACAATCTGCGCGCTGGTCTCATCATCATTGAAGCCTGGTTCAGGGGCTACTAAGGGAGTCCTGGATTAGGGGGTATCCGGACAGGCGGACTATATCCTTTGGCTGGACTGTTGGACTATGAAGATACAAGATTGAAGACTTCGTCCCGTGTCCGTATGGGACTCTCCTTGGCGTGGAAGGCAAGCTTGGCAATACGGATATGTAGACCTCCTTCCTTGTAACCGACTCTGTGTAACCCTAGCCCCCTCTAGTGTCTATATAAACCAGAGGGTTTAGTCCGTAGGACCAAGAACAACAATCATACCATAGGCTAGCTTCTAGGGTTTAGCCTCTCCGATCTCGTGGTAGATCAACTCTTGTAATACTCATATCATAAAGATCAATCAAGTAGGAGTAGGGTTTTACCTCCATCGAGAGGGCCCGAACCTGGGTAAAAACATCGCGTCCCCTATCTCCTGTTACCATCCGCCTAGACGCACAGTTCGGGACCCCCTACCCGAGATCCGCCGGTTTTGACACCGACAGAGACCATCTTCATCCTACGCCTCCCACGGATTGATAAACCTTAGGTCATCCACTTGAGGGAAATTTGCTACTGTCCTACAAACCTCTTCACTTGGAGGACCAACAACGTCTACAAGAAGAAGGTTGCGTAGTCAGTAGACAAGCAAGCTCTTTTCTGGCGCCGTTGCCGGGGAGGTGAGTGCTTGAAGGTATATCTTTAGATCTTGCAATCAAATCTTTTTGTTTCTTGTTTTAGCACTAGTTTAGTTTATAAAGGAAAACTACAAAAAAATGGAATTGAGTTTGCCTCATACGCTTCATCTTTTTAATATCTTTCGTGAGTATGATGGAAAGGAAAATTGTGCCAAAGTGTTAGAAGAAGAATGCATTAAATTGTTTGGAACTAAATCTTTGAATGATGAGAATGATTGCAATGTTGCTAGTATGAACTCCTTGAATATCCATACTACTAATGATGATTGCACTAGTTATGATGAAAATGCCTCCTATAAACATGTCAATTTTTGTGGAGTGCATTGGGTTTGCAGGTACTCACCAAATAGGGAAGATAGATATTGCAAGAGGCATAAGTACTTGGAAACAAAATGGCTGCAAGAAAGGCTAGATGTTAGTGCTGAAAATTTAAAATATCTTTACCGTACTTGTGAACTTTGCAATGATCATGGTCATTTAAATATCAAATGCAAATTGTTTCATGATCGAATCGTGTCCAAAAACTGTGATGATTTGATTTCCCTTGCACATCATAATGAACTTAGTTTGCTTTTTGTCAGCGTTTTGGGAACGGGGGTCCTCAGAATTGCCTGCCTGCAGCCTGCGGTGTGGCTCGAGTGGGGGCGCAGCGGGGCCCAGCTTCATCAGCTCAAGCTCAAGACCCTCGCGAGGGGCCAAGCCTTGCGGGGCGGACGACAGGAAGCTTCCTCAGGAGCATCCTCATCAGGCAGGCTCGCGAGGAGCCGGAGAGATGAAGGCAGGGGCACCTCACCAGGAGCCCGTGACGCAAGCCATGACGATCGAGATCAGGCGGGCGCCGGCCTGCGCAGTGTCCTTTTTTCCCCTTCAGTGCAAAGGGAGCAAGCACAGGCCAAGGCATCGGGCAAAGGTTACCATTCCGGTGCAACGAGACCAAGACCAGCAGAGCGGCAGGACGGAGGTCACCGACGGAGACCAAGAATGCTTTTGGCAGCCGAAGACCACCTTTGGTCAGGATAACTTGTACTGGATGTTCCCCTTCAAAATGGCCAATTGTTGGCGCCCTTCCCGCTCATTATTTGGGAAGAGGACCAAGGCCTCTATAAATAGGACTAGGCACCATAGGGATCGAGGAGAGAGATTCGGACCAAGTAGAACACACCGCACCAGCTCAAGAACACCTCTCGTGGGGCCGTTCTTCCCCTGTATTGTTCATCATCAGCCCCTGAGGCAATCCACTACACCACACACTGGAGTAGTGTATTACACCACATCGGTGGCACGAACAAGTATAAACCTCATGTCCCTTGTGTGTTCTTCTTTCCAGCCTAGATTTCTTGCGAGCCATAGAAGCGCGAGTCGGTAGGGGAAAGATCTTCGTGCGCACCCCAGAGTTCGAACCTTAAGGGTCTGCCGGAACCCGAAATCCAACATTTGGCGCGCCAAGTAGAGGTGCGCTGAAATCTTTCTTCCGCTGTTCGCGTGTGATCTTCCGTAGTGTCCATGGCTGACGCTCGTCGGGCTCGTGCCGAGCGCCGGGCTGCTCTCGCCACCCGCGTCGCCTAGACGGCGCCCGTCGACGGACGCCCCAGTCGTTCCCTGTCGCCTGCCGCCAACGCCGGCACCGGCCTGGCGGGGAACGAGCAGCAGGCCTCGTCCCTGCATCCTTCGGTGCGGCGAGAGGGCCACACCGCCACCCCGTCGTTGACTCCAGCCAGTTCGTCGTCCCACGCCCGTCGCGCCCCACGGACACGAACGCTGCGCTGCTCCTGGCAAGAGAGCTCCTGCACTACCGCCCCGTCGACGACCTCTACGAGGACTGGCTTGCCCTATCATCGAGCTTGTCAGCGCCGCAGGGGGCTCTCCTTTGTTGTCCCTCTTGCTGCCTCTCCCTCCATTCCGCGCATGGGCGAGGATCAGGAGGCGCCTCCGCCACCTCCTCCCCAAGAAGGCGCCTTGGCTCCAAGGCGCGCAGCCCCAGGGCGAGACCCTCCACGTCCGGCGCCTAAGTGGCAAGAAAGGAGCTGCCAAGAGATCCCTCATCCCCAAGAAGGTGCTCGCGCGCTCCCAGCACCGGCGTGCCAAGATCGCGTCCCTGCGCCTCCACGCCAAGACCCCGCGCTGCTCCAAGCGCCGACATGTTGTAATCCTCAGGAGCAAGCCCAGCACCAGCAAAGGGCGCCGGTGGCCACAGCAGGCTGCCGCGCCTTCACCCCCGAGCTACGCGGCGTCACATGGCGAGGCAAGTTCAAGCCTGATCTGCCCCCCCCCCCCGCTATGATGGCACAGCGGACCCCGTGGAATTCCTACAGCTCTACGAGCTGGCCATCGAAGCCACCAACGGAGACGAAAAGGTCATGGCGAACTGGTTTCCCATGGCGCTCAAGGACGGCGCCCGCACCTGGCTCCTGAACCTGGCTCCTAGCACGATCTCCTCCTGGGACGAGATGCGCACTCGCTTCATCACCAACTTCTAGGGCACTCGCGACCGGCCCCCGGCCATGAGCGACCTACGCCGCATCAAGCAACAGCCAGGGGAAAACCTGCAGAAATACATCTAACGCTTCAACAACGCTCGCCTCAAGATCCCCAAGGTGACTGAGGAAGCCATTATCTTGGCTTTCTCCGATGGCGTGCGCGACATCAAGATGAAGGAGACAGCAATCCATGAAGACCTATGCACATCCCTAGAGTTGTTCAACTTGGCGACCAAGTGCGCCAGGGCTGAGGAAGGGCGCCTCTCCCTCCGCGAGCTCCCGGCTGCCGACCCAGAAGAGAAAAAGCCCAAGGCCAAGGACGTGAAGCGTAAGGGAGCTGCCGTGCTCGAAGTGGAACCATACACCAAGCGAGGCAGGGATCAACCTGAGTCATCCAAGGGCAGCCGATACTGCGTGTACCATGACCTCCACACCCAAAACACCAACAAATGCCAAGAGCTCAGGGCCATGCAAGATGGGCGTATAGGCACATGCCCCGAGCGCAACGATAGGGGCTATGGCCGAGGAGGAGGAAGAGGTGGAGGATGATGGGAAGACAGTGGCCCCCGCCAAGGGTGGCGTGACCGAGCTCGCGAGGATCGCTGGCAGGACCAGCCTCTCGAGGGAGGCTGGAGGGATCTGCCTCGTGAGGATCGCCCGCACGGCAACACATGCCTCCCTCCTTTACCACCACCGCCAAGGAGGAACGAAGACCAACATCAAGACGAGGGGGCTGGGGGCTTCCAGGAGCCGCGCGCAATCCCTTGCATCTTGGGTGGCGCCCAGGCCCTAGCCTCACAGCGCATCTTCAAGCAGTTTGCTCGCGAGGTGAATGCATTCCTCCCCAAGCTTGAGGCCACGTGCCCTCTCAGGTGGTCTGCGTGCGCTATCACGTTCAGCTCAGCGGATCAGTTGAAGTGTGCGGCAACGGCCGGAGTCCTCCAGATGCTTTGCTCCCCAGTCATCAGCCATGTGCAGGTCACCAGGACCCTCGTCGATGGCAGAGCAAGACTCAACGTCCTGTCCGCCGAAACGTTCGACAATCTCCAGGTGCTGTATGATCAGCTTCAGCCGACCAAGCCTTTCTCAGGAGTCACTGATGGTCCCATTGTTCTGATAGGACAGGTTCGCCTTCCAGTCACCTTCGGGCAGCACAACAACTACCGCACCGAGCTCATCTACTTCGACGTCGCCCACATTCGCCTGCCATACAATGCCATCCTCGGGTACCAAGCCCTGGCAAGTTCATGGCAGTGACTCACCATGGCTACAATGTCCTCAAGATGTCAGGAAGCGGTGGAGTCATCACAGTACCCTGTGAGGAAAGGGACGCAGTGTGTTCACTTGAGCGTGCCTTCCAAGCCACAGCAATCGAAGACCCAGATCACAGGAGCATAAGACTTCCCGAGGCGACCCCTAAGAAGAAGAAGGCTTCGCCTGGCCCAAGCCGTTAGGAGGCAGGCGCCTCCGGAGGCGTTGCGTCAGGATTTGCACCCGTTCAGGGAGCGCCACCCTCTGTCGCATAGGAAGGCGCGCCCAGCGCCCTCCTCAGGCAGGGCTCAGGGGCTCTTTCTTGGAGAGCCACCAACTTTGCCAAGGTCACGAGGGAGGCGCTCGGGCACCACTTGGAGGGGTGCTTCCAGGCACGTTTCCCTCGGGAAGGTACGAGGCAAGGAGGACCTAACCCTCAGGAGTTCATCGCAAGAAACACCCAGGAGCTACCCGAGCCGAGAGTTGTCGGTGTCAAAACCGGCGGATCTCGGGTAGGGGGTCCCGAACTGTGCGTCTAGGCGGATGGTAACAGGAGACGAGGGACACAATGTGTTACCCAGGTTCGGGCCCTCTCGATGGAGGTAAAACCCTACGTCCTGCTTGATTAATATTGATGATATGGGTAGTACAAGAGTAAATCTACAATGAGATCAAGGAGGCTAAACCCTAGAAGCTAGCCTATGGTATGATGGTTGTATGTTGGGGTTCTTGTCCTACGGACTAAAACCCTTTGGTTTATATAGACACCGGAGAGGGTTAGGGTTACACAAAGTCGGTTACAATGGTAGGAGATCTGAATATCCGCATCGCCAAGCTTGCCTTCCACGCCAAGGAAAGTCCCAACCGGACACAGGACGAAGTCTTCAATCTTGTATCTTCATAGTCCAGGAGTCCGGCTGAAGGTATAGTCCGGCTACCCGGACACCCCGTAATCCAGGACTCCCTCAGTAGCCCCTTAACCAGGCTTCATTGACGACGAGTCCGGTGCGCAGATTGTCTTCGGCATTGCAAGGCGGGTTCCTCCTCCAAGTTCTTCATAAAAGTTTGTAAACACCAAGGGTAGTGTCCGGCTCTGCAAAATAAGTTTCCACATGTTGCCATAGAGAGAATAATATTAACACAAATCTAATCTGCTGACGCATTCCGTAGTGTGACATCACACCACGACCAAGCCTTTATTCGAATCGTTTTTACTTCCCCACCTCAGCGCATTTTGCGAGGCGGTTTCCTTGGCACGTCTTGTCAAAGTAGAGATCGTGTCCCCTATTTACGGGATTCTCATCAATACGGACGTGGGTGACCCAACCGCGCCATTTATCACGGCGCTTGGGAGATAAGCGAGTTTTACCAGGCTGGTGGGGACGCATAGCCGCATCCGCCCATATAAGGGGATAAGGATCCACCTTTTTACCTACGCCTTCTTCCTCCTCTGCCTATCCATCTCCTGCGCACCCGAGCTCCAACGCCCAAGTCCGCACTTCCCACCTCAACCTTCTCCAGCCATGTCCGGAGCGGGAGGTAAGTGGATGGTCTCCTCCGTTATGGAGGGCCATTTCATAAAGCTGAGGAAGGCCGGATACTTGTCTAACGACATCGCGCACCGGCTTCCCGAAAAGGGGCAGCTCCTCCCCACCCCAAGGCCCCATGAGAGGGTAGTATTCCTTCCCCATTTCCTCCGCGGACTGGGTTTTCCTCTCCACCCATTTGTCCGGTGGCTCATGTTCTACTGTGGCCTAGATTTCCACGATCTGGCCCCGAACTTCGTCCTCAACATCTCGACGTTTATCGTCGTGTGTGAGGCCTTCCTTCGTATCCGCCCCCATTTCGGCCTTTGGCTCAAGACTTTCAACGTCAAGCCGAAGGTGGTGCCCGGCAGCCAGGCGGAGTGCGGAGGCGCCATGGCGGGCAATATGGCCAACGTCCTTTGGCTTGAGGGCTCTTTTGTGGAGACCCTGAAGGGGTGGCAGTTAGGGTGGTTTTACATCACCGAGCCGCGCGACCCTGAATGGGTCGCAGCCCCCGAGTTTCGATCCGGACCTCCTACACGGCTCACGTCCTGGAAGGAGACGGGCCTGTCATGGGGAAACGAAGAAGAGGTGACCGGACTGCAAACATGCATCCAATCCGTGGTGAACAAGCGGCTCAAGCTGTCAATATAGTCTAGGTCATGCTCGTCCGCCGGATCCTCCCGTGTCAACAACGGGATTTCAATCTGTGGGAGTTCGACCCGGCGCAGCACCCAACGCTGAGCAGGCTCTTCGACACGACCTACGAAGACGCCTGGAAGGTGCTATTCAAGGGCGCCGAGGCTCCCGCATCCGCATCCGAGGATCGCGGATTCAACGCGCAGCGTCCAGCTAGTGCGGTGAGTTATCTTTACCTTTTACAGGACATTTGTTTCTCATAGTTTGACTCTATGCGGGATCTAAACTCCCTTACCTTTGACAGGAGTGGCAGGCGAAGTCCGGACAGGTCAACTGTCTGGCCCCTTTGCCTGAAGACCCAGCAGATGCTCGTTTATCGAAGCTGCTGGCTCCGGCACCTTATGTGGTGCCGGAGAAGAAGGCCAAGAAGAAGGCCACGGGGACTCGAAAGAGTTCCCGGCGCCAGGAGGTGTCGGATTCTTCATTCGACGAATCCGAGACGCGCTCCTCCCATGAAAACGAGGAGGAGGAAGAAGAAACCTCTCCCCCTCCAGCGGGGGGAGGAAAGAAGAGGAAGGACGCCCCAACAGGGGAGGCCGAAGGGTCCAAGAAGGGGAAAACCCTTCCTCCGGACTACTCCTCCGACACCGACAAGGGCGAAGAGGAGTGGCCGCAAAGGGCCAGGCGCCCGGCGGGATCGTAAGTATTCGGATACCAGAGTAACTCATAGCGTTCCCTTGTTGCACAGCTTTTCCTTATGTCGAATATTACTATGCAGCCCGCCCAAGGCCGGGCTCGACGAGTCGTCGAGCAGCTCCCTGGATTCGTCGTATGTGAATTCACTTCCGACGGCTACCTCCCCCCGCCCTACGGACGACGCCGAAGTGTTGTCCCAACAGGTTCCAAGCCTAGAGGAGGTGGTCCTGGAGGCGCCACAAGGCGACTTCCCGGACTCCAGGGGCAAAGGGGACAAGACCCCCCAGGGCTCCAATACCGGCTTTGAGCCGGACACCACGCCGGAATCTTCAACGGTTCCGGATTGCCGTAGGCGAACTCCATCCAAGAGGAGCAAGCCTACTGAGCCGGCGGCCCCCGTCCAACCAGAGGCGCCGGACAATCTGCTGGAGGTGCTTAACGGCGCCTCCATCGACGAGGAGCACCGTACTATTATGAGTACAGTGATCCAGAAGGTTCAGTCCGCCAAGAGCGGACTGACTGAAGCTTGTGCCAGCCTTCTAACATGCTTCGAGGTAAGTAAAAAATATGTAAAAATATTACCGCATAGACAGTAGCCCCTGATGCTCTGTTTGGCGTTCGGAAAGAAAAGCCTAATAGAGGATCTAATAAATTTCGCAGGAGTCTAACAAAAAATGAGTCAATATGCGTATGCAGGCTTCGCTGCTTGCAACCGCCGCACTGACTGCGTAGGTAGGCACCCTGATACAGGGTCTCGAGTGGTCCGAGAAAGAGCTCGGCCTTGCCAAGCGGCAGCTCGAGGAGAAAGAAGGTAAGAGATACCTAATAGAAATATATAAAAAGATGCAATTGCAAAAAATGACAGGATTATGCTACTTATTGCAGGGGCCACAACTGAGGTGGCGACCCTTAAGCAGGCACTGTCCGAGGCCGAGAAGAGAGCGGCCTCAGAGCGCACCGAGAGGGAGAAATTTGAGGCGCAGGTCGGCGAGGCGCAACAAGAGATCCAGGCTCTCATGAAAAAACATGAGAGTTTGGAGCTTGACTCGAAGACGCGAGCGTCCAAGCTCGCCACGGCCATCGAGACTGCCAAGTCTGCCAAAGCCGAAGCCCAGAAGGCCCTCCAGGAATTGGATGCGGTGAAAAAGATAGCGGCGGGTAAGGCATTTTTTATGCAAAGCAGACATATAAAAGTAAGCTACTTGTTACTTACCCGAATCCGGAGCTCTCTAGGGGCGTTCACAGATCTTCCCCGTAGCGTATCCTATGCTGCTGCATTCTATCGAGCCGAAGAAGGCAGCTCGACGGAGAAGGTGTTCTGGTCTCAGTATTCTGAGGCCGGACACCCTGTGCCCTTGAGCGAACAGCTGAAGTAGCTGGTCGAGCTCCACAAGGCGGACGAACAGGCCATGAAGGGCTTCATAGTTCGGCTGTGGCCTGGAGAGGCCCTGCCTGGGAGCTACTTCGGACTGGTGCGGCGACTGGTGGAGGCCTGTCCAACGCTCGAGGTCATCAA
The DNA here is from genome assembly GCA_032464435.1 of Aegilops umbellulata. Taxonomy (NCBI): domain Eukaryota; kingdom Viridiplantae; phylum Streptophyta; class Magnoliopsida; order Poales; family Poaceae; genus Aegilops; species Aegilops umbellulata. Next base: position 527,161,970 of record CP136055.1, on the reverse strand, counting down.
GCGCTCCGTCTGCATCGAAGGAGCCCGGAGGGCCCTTGCCTGCGCTAAGGTGCACTGGGGCAAGCTGGACGGTGAGAAGCTTGTGAAGGACGGGCCACCGCCGGGGAAAGAGCATCGCAAACCTGAGAACTATTATAAGGATGTTCTGAAGGGTGCCCGCCTTATGGCGGATGAATGTACCAAGGATGTAATTTTTGAATGCACTCGCTCGTGTTGTCCTGTGCGCTGAAAACTTGTTCATGTGCGCTAAGCAATGCTTGTTGAATTTAAAATATTACTTTCTGTGCGGCTGTTTATCAAAAATTGAGAGATGGCCAGTCGTCGGCTTCTGCCCCCATGCCACTAGTGCTGGGGTGTTCGGGATAAACCTGAGCACTCTTTTTCCCATGTTTGTGTCCTTCGAGGGAGGCGCTTAGCACAACGAACAAGGCAATCGGACTATAATGCTTGAACACTCTCACTTAGCCATAGAACTCTATAATTTTAAATTTCGGCAAAGCCCCTAGTATTCGGAAGACCGAGTTCGGGGCGCTATCCACGCCTTGGCCGGACAAAATCCGGTTCCTCGCTCTAAGCGGCATAAGTCTTTAAGGACTCGAAAAACCTCTCGAATAGCGACCGGTCTCTCGCCTTATCATGACAGTCAGTTTTAGCTTTCTCTACTGAGGTGCTCAGCCCAGCTCAACTGGGGCACAATCGCAGTAGTTCTCCTTGTGCTACCTTAGCCGATATAGCAGAACATAAGGCACCAAAACATAGGAGCCGGGCAAACCCAACTATTGACCCAAATCATGATTCGGAGCCGATGCATATAATGCTATAAGTTCGGGGTGCCGCACTTGTGAAAGTGTTCGGACATCTCACACCATATTAAGGGGTACTGGAGCCCCTGGCGTATTTGCCATATCACAGTGTACGGGTGCAACATGTCATTAATGAACATATATATAAAATGAGAGTAATGCAAAAAAAGACAAAAAGCTATGCATTGTTTATAAGAAAGCTGCTATCCAAGCAGAATGATACAAATAGTGCGATAAGCAAAAGAAATTGGACTATTTAACATGTCCTGTCCAGGGGCAGGCCGCGGAATTGTATTTAAAACAGGTATACTGCTCGTAATAGAGACCACCTGGGAGTTCCACAATGCGGCATGGCTTGTCTGCTTCCCTGGTTCTTGCATCGTTTGTGCGGCAGTTGAATTGCCAAACAGGTCGTCCGAAGTATGGAGTCCTGAAAGTAAGAGAAAATAAAGAAAGAATTCGGCAGCCCCTAGTACGGTTTAAGCCGTGTTTTGGGCGTGCCGTGATGGTGCCCCTTCCCCTGCGCCCATGGTATTTTGAGAGCGTAGTTATGTACGCGAAGTGCTGGTTTCGCTATTTCGCGAGGGCTGGGGTTGGGGCCGCATTGCTACGCCTGCTCGGAACGTGCCAGGCGGTCTTGTTGTAGGTTACTCCGGGCGCGCTTGACAGTGTCCGGCTTTTTGAAGGCCGGACTGGAGAATTGCCTGGAGAGTCTGCTTTGTACTTCTGCTGCGAGCGCTGCCGTATGCTCCTCCGTTCGGAGAGAGCGTTCGGTGTTTCCGTTGACCGTGATTACCCCTCGATGGCCTGGGATCTTGAGCCTGAGGTATGCGTAAGGCAGTACCGCATTGAACTTTGTGAATGCGGTTCGTCCGAGCAGTGCGTGATAGCCACTGCAGAACGGGACTATGTCAAAGATTAACTCCTCGCTTCGGAAGTTATCCGGAGATCCGAAGACCACTTCAAGTGTGACTGAGCCTGTACAGTTGGCCTCGACACCTGGTATGACGCCTTTAAAGGTCGTTTTGGTGGGCTTAATCCTCGAGGGATCTATGCCCATTTTCCGCACTGTGTCCTGGTAAAGGAGGTTCAGGCTGCTGCCGCCGTCCATAAGGACTCTTGTGAGATGAAATCCGTCAATAATTGGGTCTAGAACAAATGCGGCGAACCCGCCATGACGGATACTAGTGGGGTGGTCCCTTCGATCAAAAGTGATCGGGCAGGAGGGCCATGGGTTGAACTTTGGGGCGACTGGCTCTAGCGCGTATACGTCCCGTAATGCACGCTTCCGCTCCCTCTTGGGGATGTGGGTTGCGTATATCATGTTCACCGTCCGCACTTGTGGGTGAAAACCCTTCTGTCCACTGTTGTTCGGCAGCCCCTTGTCTCTATTTTCGGCATTTAACTTGCCTGCCTGCTTGAACACCCAACAATCCCTGTTGGTGTGATTGGCTGGCCTTTCGGGGGTGCCATGTATGTAGCACAAGCGGTCGAGTATTCGGTCCAAACTGGATGGGCCCTGTGTATTTCTTTTGAATGGCTTTTTCCGCTGACTGGATTTGTAGCCTCGGAATCTGGCATTGACTGCCGTATCCTCGTTGCTGTCGCTGTTAACGCGACGTTTTTTCTTGTTTCGGCGTGACCTGCCACTTTTGTCCTTGGTATCCAAATTACCAAGGTTTTTGGTTAAGTTGTTGCTGCGAGCTAGCCAGCTGTCTTCTCCCGCGCAAAAGCGGGTCATGAGTGTCGTGAGGGCTGCCATAGATTTCGGCTTTTCCTGTCCCAGGTGCCTGGCAAGCCACTCATTGCGGATATTATGCTTGAAGGCTGCTAGGACCTCTGCGTCCGGACAGTCGACTATTTGGTTTTTCTATGTTAGGAACCGTGTCCAGAATTGCCTGGCCGATTCCTCTGGCTGCTGAATTATGTTGCTTAGGTCATCAGTGTCCGGTGGTCGCACATAGGTACCCTGGAAATTGTCGAGGAATGCGGCTTCCAGGTCCTCCCAAGAACCGATCGAATCTGCTGGCAAGCTGTTAAGCCAATGCCGGGCTGGTCCCTTAAGTTTGAGTTGGAGGTATTTGATGGCGTGTAGATCATCGCCGTGGGCCATGTGGATATGAAGGAGATAATCCTCGATCCATACCGCAGGATCTGTTGTGCCAACATATGATTCGATGTTCACGGGTTTGAAACCCTCAGGGATTTTATGATCCATTACTTCATCTGTGAAGCATAGTGGGTGTGCGGCGCCTCTGTATTGGGCTATATCACGACGCAGCTCGAATGAGCTTTGTCTACTGTGTTCGGCCCGGCCGGATTTATTATGTCCGGAGTGACGATCCCCTTCATGTGCCATAGGGTGCCCACGCGATCCGTAGATCAATCTTGTTTGTCTTGCCTTGTCCTCCAGTATCTCTAGCAGGTCGGGCGCGTTTTCCCGTGCCTTAGCATGTTTTGGGCGGCGCCAGGGCACGGCTTGAGTGGAGGGCCGAGAGGCCTCTCTGTCATGGCCACGAGGTGGCCGGTCGGCCATGTCATGCGCTGGTGATGTAGGTGCTTCCTCCTCTAATCGGGGTAGCAGCCTTCACTTTGGGTAACTCTTGGAGGGGCGTTCGAGTTCATACTCTTCGGCCGCAAGGACTTCAGTCCATCTGTCAGCTAGCAAATCTTGATCGGCTCTAAGTTATTGCTGCTTTTTCTTGAGGCTACTTGCCGTGGCCATAAGCCTGCGTTCAAAACGCTCTTGTTCGGCTGGATCCTCTGGCACGACGAATTCGTCGTCGTCGAGGCTTGCCTCGTCTTCGGAGGGAGGCATGTAATTATCATCCTCAACCTCTTTGTCTGCCGCTCTCTCATGAGTGTTGGCTTCTCCATCCTCTTGCTGGAGGGGGTGTTCTTCGGTGCTATCCGGAGTATTATTATCTCCCATGCCGGAATCACCGTTTTTGCTTTGGCGGGATTTAGAGCGGCGCCGCTGACGCCGGCGCTTGGGGTGTTTCTCGGATGTGTCAACCCCCGCTGTTCCATCGCCATCTCCATCTTTTGGAGTGTCCACCATATATATGTCGTATGACGAGGTGGCCTTCCAGCGCCCTACAGGTGCTGGTTCTTGGTCGTCTCCTGCATCGTCGTCCATACCGTCGATGTCTTCGGAGTAGAAGTCGAGCATGTCGGTTAAGTCGTCGACAGTGGCTACGAAGTGGGTGGTGGGTGGGCGTTGAATTTCTTCATCGTCTATATCCCAACCTTGCTGACCGTAGTCCGGCCAGGGCTCTCCTGATAAAGAGAGAGACTTTAGCGATTTCAGGATGTCGCCGAAGGGCGAGTGCTGAAAGATGTCCGCGGCGGTGAACTCCATGATCGGCGCCCAATCGGATTAGATCGGCAAGCGCGCGGAGGGCTCGGAGTCCGGAGTGGAATCCAGCCCCTTGGAGTCACAGGCCTTGCAGAGTGCGGGGCTGGTGTTTGGCTCGATCACCTTTGAGATTGCAGCCCCAGAGGCGGCGTCCAACCACTCGTCCTAGATTGGCGTAGTAGGCTCCGAATTAAGGGTAAGAACCGAAGCGTGTGCGGCCTCCAGGGCACTGTTCGGCGGCAGAGCTAGATCATGCCCATCGAGACAGTGCAACGCGCTCGGCTGTGGCTCGAATCCGTCGAAGATTAAGTCCCCGCGAATGTCTGCCATGTAGTTTAAACTTCCAAATTTGACCTGATGGCCAGGGGCGTAGCTTTCGATCTGCTCTAGGTGGCCAAGCGAATTGGCCCGCAGTGCAAAGCCGCCGAAGACAAAGATCTATCTGGGGAGAAAAGTCTCACCCTGGACCGCCTCGTTGTTGATGATCAAAGGAGCCATCAGGCCTAAAAGCGACGACACAGAGGAACTCTTAATGAAAGCACCAATGTCGGTGTCAAAACCAGCGGATCTCGGTTAGGGGGTCCCGAACTGTGCGTCTAGGCGGATGGTAACAGGAGACGAGGGACACAATGTTTTACCCAGGTTCGGGCCCTCTCGATGGAGATAAAACCCTACGTCCTTCTTGATTAATATTGATGATATGGGTAGTACAAGAGTAGATCTACCACCAGATCAAGGAGGCTAAACCCTAGAAGCTAGCCTATGGTATGATTGTTGTATGTTGGGGTTCTTGTCCTACGGACTAAAACCCTCCGGTTTATATAGACACCGGAGAGGGTTATAGTTACACAAATTCGGTTACAATGGGAGGAGATCTGAATATCCGCATCGAAAAGCTTGCCTTCCACGCCAAGGAAAGTCCCATCCAGACACGGGACGAAGTCTTCAATCTTGTATTTTCATTGTCCAGTAGTCCGGCTGAAGGTATAGTCCGGCTACCCGGACACCCCCTAATCCAGGACTCCCTCAAGAGTCATGCGCGGTAGCCGCTGCTTGCCCACCGTAGCCCCACATCCAGGCGAGGATGGTGGGCTGCGCGTCTGCATCGATGTGCCAAGGCTGAACTGAGCCGTATCTCAGGAGCGCCTCTAGCCTTGGCGCGTGGGGCGTTGCGAGGGTCCACCTCACAGCTACGTTCGCATGCCTTTCGGCCTGCCGAACGTGGTCGCCGCTCATCAGCGACTGCTAAGGAGCATTCTGGAGGCTCAGGAGGTCAGGCATTGTGCGGTCCTGGCAGAGATGGAGATGGCCCTCGAAGACCCACCTGTGCCCCCGGATCCTCCCGAGGCTCCTGGGCCTGGGGGCTCATGAGGGTCGACGTCTTCACCGCGCGCCGCCCGCTTCTTCAGCATCGCTTCATCTCCAACGGCATCAGGTGACATCTTTCAAAGTTCCATTTTTAGCTGGGAGCGCCCACATGGCCGCGTCATTCCTAGGCTGCGTGGGTCCATCCCTGCGGCATGTATACGTTTTGCTTATGCTCTTTACCTACCTTGTTGGGGGCGCCCCCCGGGCTGCATCATCCCCATTCTGCTCGGGCCTGGCCCAGCGGCGTCTACTTTTCCCGCATCTACCTGAAATGAATTTGCTCCTCCGCGCTTAACCAGATTTCCATGATCATCACCTCTTGCTTATCGCGGACTTCTCCGCTCTCATGCAAAGCGCTTGCACGTTAAAAGGGGGGTACCTGAGCTTCGCAACTCATGGGCTCCTATTAGCTCTCCAGCGCTCACCCCCTGGCCTTAACCCACGGCATCGCGACCTGTCATACCAGCAGGGGCTGAGCTCACTCGAGGGCCGGGACCTGAGGACATAGAGCATTTGCATTCTAACCACCCTGCAGGAACACACCATTGATAAAGGCCCAGAGCCAGGCGCAACCCACCTCGAGGTAGGGCCTCGTGAGTCCTGCGCTGGCTCACGAGTGCCCAGATACACCGCTCCTAGCCCTACCGTGCCGGCCACGCGTCAGGGCGGGGCTGTACATGCCCCGGGGGCTCCTCCCGGAGGGGAGCCCCCCTCCCACGTACCAGTGGAAGCACCATGCTCCGCGCTGGTGATAAACAACTGAGGGCGGCCCACGGCCGTACCAACCTTAGGGAGCCCGGAGCTCAGTGTCCGGCACCGCCGCAACGCCTCCCCTCGGGAGTGCCGCACGAGGGGGCTGGACACGGGGGCTACGCCCGGGCCATGCCCGAGCGCACGCCACCCAGCCAGGTCCCTCGGACCTCGTCGTCGCGCGCCCCTTCCCGAGCGGAGCCAAGGTATGAAAACCCGTTTGAACGTCAAGGGGGACTCCTGAGCATCGCGACTCAGGAGCCTAACTGGTCATGTAGCCCCTCACTCCTTAGTCCCGTCCTGGTTTCCGGTCGGGGCTAGCGGCAGTTGAGGTATGCACGGGGCCGGTCCCTGCCGACGCAGAATGACAAATCCACTCCTTTGCTCCCCCTTCCCTACTTGTTGCTTGCGCGTCAAGGGGGACTCCTGAGCATCGCGACTCAGGAGCCTAACTTGCCACGTAGCCCCTCACTCCTTAATCCCGTCCTGGTTTCCGGTCGGGGCTAACGGCGGTTGAGGTATGCGCGGGGCCGGGCCCTGTCGATGTAGAGCGCAAGCAAATAGGAGGGGAAATGCAAATTCCAGGGAATTCAAAGCAAATATTACAAGCCATAGATTGTTTCATGATGCCAAACACAAGTTTAAACGCCTCCGTGAGGCATGGTGCATGTTGCAGGAGTAAAAACAGGACAGATGCCGCGAAGGGATCACTCTCCAGTGGCGTCGCCGCCTGTAGTGGAGTCACGCTGGGTGACTTCGCCTCCTGAGGCAGCGGAGCTGGCAGCACCGCGCCCGGGCAAGGTACTAAAGGCGCGGAACCTCCCCAGCATAGTCTCGGCTCGACCTTTCACGGCCTCAGCAGCAGCGACAGGAAGGTCGCCGCTCACGGGTTCCAGTAGGCTGTCGAAGTCAACATTGGGGTCGCGCATGCCTTGCAGCTCGACCTACAGCGCCTTGCAGCGGCCCTGGGCAGCCGCAGCGTCGCCCAGGGCAGCGTCGCGAGCGGCCTTGGCTTGGCTGGCGGCCTGCTTCTCCCCATCGGAGGCCGATATGGCCTGGCTCAGCGCTGCTCGGACGGAGGCGGCAGAACGGGCCCAGCCAGAAGCTAGCTCCAGGCGCCCGACCATTAGGCGAGGGTCCGCGCTTAGAAGATCCTCCTGCAGCTAGCTCAGTTCATTGGCGACCCGGTCCAGGACGGCGGCAGAGGGATCAGAAGAGATGGGAACCGGTGGAGCGCGCGGAGAGGACGGCAGCGTGATCACGGCTTGGCAGGAAGGAACCCCCTGGGCCTTAGCTACCCCGGCTGCAGCATCGAGCGTGGTCGCCTCCAGGGTCAGCGGGGCCACGGGGGCTAACTCCTCGCCGAAGCATCCTGTTGGCCTCGGGAAGACGATCGGGCAGGGGAGGCGCGAGCCTCGCCGCCTCCTTCCCCAGCAGATGAAGGCGCCACCCCGGCAGATGGACTCGCTCCAAGCAGGGCCGTAGAAGCTCCTCTCAACCTCTTTGCTGCAGGTGCCGGCCTGGCAAAAGAATGCAAACATCAAGCCTCGATGGCAGAAACCAAGCAAAGCACGAGTCGAGCACTTACTGGTCGTCGTTCGCGGACTCAAGCATCTTCCGGCCAAACTTGAAGCCCGAGAGCCTGCAGCTGGGGTCAGCCTTGGGAGGCCTGGAAGCAGAAGGCACGTCAGGAGGGCTGGAGCTGGCCTCAGACCACCCGGGGACCAGAGCGGACCCTGGGAGAGCTAGCCCCGACCTGCCCTTCCTTGTGACCAAGGGAGAGTCCTCCCCTCCTCGCCTGGCGCCGGCCTCGTCGTCGTCCAGCATGGAGCGGAGGGCCCGGGACCCTCGCCAGTCGCCTCAGAGTCAGACTCTTCCTCCTCCGCCTCTCTTCCCCTCACTCCCGCTGGAGCTGCCGGAGGACACATCCACCATCACCAGCACCGCCAGATCCTCGGGAGCTTCTGCAGGTACCAGCCCCTCACCATTGAAGGTGGGCATGGTGTTCACCACCTGCTCCCAGTCGTCGCGAAGGAATAGGGGGACGGGGGCGCCGACCGGGCTCGCCCCGTCTCCCCCAACCAAGGAGTGGAGGGTCGCGACTAGATCCTCGTCGGTCAGAGCCTCGGAGCTTAGGCGCAGGGCGGCGTCCGCTTCCCCAAGCCTCCACAATGGGAGCGAGTGTTCCTGGAGTGGAGCCTCCCGGTCAACTTAGCCGCCCCTAAGTTGCCTGGCCTCAGGTCCGCGTTCATCCTCTTCAGCACCGGCTTCGCACGGGGGTCGACGAGCTCCGCGCGGGACCACGGCGTCAACGGCCTTGGGCTGCCCCATAGGCAACACCAGTCGGGGGTGGAGGCGCCCGACGTCCACCATGACCCACGTGCTCCGGAAGCCTTCGATCCTCTTCCCAGGCTTCGAGATAGCATTGGAGTTGGAGTATGCGATAAAGCTCGCGCATGCGGAGATATGGGCACGAGAAACCCGGAGGGAAAATAGTGGCGCAACAAGGCCACCGAGGGCTTTACCCCAACATGAGCCTCACAATAGTAAGTGAAAATCGCCAGGAGAAGAACAGAGTTGGGGTGGAGATGCAGAGCTTGCAAGTTGTATTGGCGGAGAACAGCAAAGAAGAACTCAGAAAAAGGAGGCACCAGACCGGCGATGATGGCGCTCACAAAGAACGGATACAAGGTGCTCCCCTTGCCCTCAGGCTGGTCGGAGCCGGCCTTGAGCACAGTCGCCCCCTTGCTGCCCTGCGCCACCATCATCAGGCGCGTGAGGGCGAGGTTCTTCTCCGACAAGTTCGGGGGATCCAGAGCCGGCGAGTACGAAGCCTCGGTCGGGGACTTGCGAGACGCCATAGCGTGCTGGATGGGAGACAGATCTGGAGGATTTCGGGAGCAGGAAGGAGAAGAGCGAGAAAGGGGATCTGGGGCAAGGCGAATGAGAACAAAGCGAGTAAGTCTAGCCCGGGCACCTCTTTTGTCAGATGGACGGTTGCCGAGGCATCGTGGGGATGCGCAGACACCCACGTCCAATCAGTCGCCACACGGCACCCAAGGCCGCAGGCTATTGGGGCCCACGACGCTTCGCGCTTGCCACTTTGCTTCTCTGCTAAGCCAAGCCCGGGCGCGCCTTGGGCCCGGGGGCTATTGTCGGCGTTCTAGGAATGGGGGTCCCTAGACTTGCATGCCTGCAGCCTGCGGCGTGCCTCGAGTGGGTGCCCAGCGCGGCCCAGCTTCAGCAGCTCAAGCTCAAGACCATCACGAGTGTCCAAGCCTTGTTGGGCGGACAACATGAAGCTTCCTCAGGAGCAGCCTCATTAGGCAGGCTCGCGAGGAGGCGGAGAGATCAAGGCAGGGGCACCTCGCGGGGAGCCCGTGACGCAAGCCATGACGATCGAGATCAGGCGGGCGCCGGCCTGCGCAGTGTCCTTGTTTCCCCTTCGGTGCAAAAGGAGCAACCACGGGCCAAGGCATCGGGCCAAGGTTACCATTCCGGTGCAAGGAGACCAAGACCAGCAGAGCGGCAGGACGGAGGTCACCGTGGAGCACAAGATGGTGTTAGCGCCAGTGCTTTTGGCAGCTGAAGACCACCTTTGGTCAGGATAACTTGTACATGATGTTCCCCTTCAAAATGGCCAATTGTTGGCGCCCTTCCCGCTCATTATTTGGGAAGAGGACCAAGGCCTCTATAAATAGAACTAGCCACCATAGGGATCACGGAGAGAGATCCGGACCAAGTAGAACACACCGCACCAGCTCAAGAACCCCTCTCGCGAGGCTGCTCTTCCCATGTATTGTTCATCATCAGCCCCTGAGGCAATCCACTACACCACACACTGGAGTAGGGTATTACACCACATCGGTGGCCCGAACCAGTATAAAACTCGTGTCCCTTGTGTGTTCTTCTTTTTGGCCTAGATTTCTTGCGAGCCATAGAAGCATCAGAGTTTGAACCTTAAGGGTCTGCCGGAACCCGAAATCTGACACTTTTGGGTTATGAAGAAATGAAACGTCAAACTAAGCATATTCCAGAATATAACCTTGATAAATTCCTCGATATTGATCTACAAGAAATTTATATGTATTGTGCGGTGAATTGCATCGAAAATCCTTATATTGCCAATTACATAAAGAAAATAAAACAAATAGAGGATGAAGAGAATACTAATGAAAGGGAAGAGACTTCCCAATATCCTCCTATTATTTCTTATGATGAATCAGGTAACGAGGAGGAGCCTTCCATTCAACCAATCTCATTAATAAGGAGCTCCAAAAAGAGGATTGAACCCACACATGATGTGGTGAAGAAGAAGAAAAGAAAAAGGAGGAGAGGTAAAAAGGTATCCCTTCCAAATAATGTTGGTCCTATTATTGTTGTGCCTCATGAAAATGAATCAAAAATAATTGTGGAAGATGATGCACTTGATGATGATTTAGTTATGCCTATTGCTTGTTGTGATGATTATGATTGGGAAGATAATGATACTTCCTATGATCTTGAAAATCTTTTTGGAACTTGCTTGGAAGAATATAATAATGTTTGCTATACTATTGGTGCTATCATACTATTGATGATGAGAGTGATTATGCTTATGATATGAAAAGGCCCAAGCTTGGGGATGCTATGTTTGATGAAGATGATGTTTTTGAGAATATATTTGCTGCAATTAATTTTTGTCCCATGCTTGGGGATGCTATGTTTAATAATGATGATATTTTTAGCCTCCCAAGTTTTGATATGCAAAGTTGTTATAATGATAGCATGCCTTCTACCTATGACGATTATATTGATGAAAGTGGGTTTGAAAGAGTGTCAAATTTAGGAAGTAATGATCCCACTATTTTGGAGGATTTTGATTCTTATAATATTTGTTAAAGTGCATTTGGGGAGGTCATGACTTTATTTAGTGATGTATCCACTATTTCGGAAGAGGTTTCAATCGATTATGATGAGAACAAATTTGCTACTTATGACGATTATTGTGATGAAACTTATGCTATAAAAAGTAGTTATGGTTATATTTATAAAACTTGTCATGATTATGATTCCCCTTTTTCTGAACATTACTCTTTTAATGTGGAAACAATTTATAGTATTCAGGTCTCTTATGATACTCCCACTATTCCGAATGAGAAGAATTTTGCCTATGTGGAGAGTAGTAAAATTTCTATGGTAGTAGATCATGAAAAGAATGCTTTAGGTGATGGTTATATTGTTGAACTCATTTATGATGCTACTGAAAATTATTTTTAGGGAGGAATATATGCTTGTAGGAATTGCAATAATATCAAGTTTCCTCTCTATGTGCTTAAAGTTTTGAAGTTATGCTTGTTTTGCCTTCCTATGATAGTTGATTATTGTTCCCATACATTTTTTGATCACAAAATCCCTATGCATAGGTAGTGGGTTAGACTTAAATGTGCTAGTCATATTCTTCATGATGCTCTCTTTATGTTTTAATTCTTATCCTTTATGTGAGCATCATTGAAATCATTATGCCTAGCTAGGGGCGTTAAACGTTAGCGCTTGTTGGGAGGCAACCCAATTTTATTTTACTTTGTTGCTTTTTTTTGTTCTGTTTAGTAATAAATAATCCATCTAGCTTCTGTTTAGATGTATTTTTATGTTTTAATTAGTGTTTGTGCCAAGTAGAACCTTTGGGAAGACTTGGGTGAAGTCTTTATGATCATGCTGTAAAAACAGAAACTTTAGCGCTCACGAGATTTGCTTCAACGTTTTACTGGAGAGTGATATTTAGTTGATTCTTTTTTCAGATGATTACTAGACAAATTACTCAGGTCCACCAATTTATTTTAGAAATTTTGGAGTTCCATAAGTATACGTTTGATACAGATTACTAAAGACTGTTCTGTTTTTGACAGATTCTGTTTTCATTGTGTTGCTTGCTTATTTTGATGAATCTATGGATAGTAAAATAGTTTATAAACCATAGAGAAGTTGGAATGCAGTAGGTTTAACACCAAGATAAATAAAGAATGAGTTCATTAAAGTACCTTGAAGTGGTGTTTTTTTTCTTTCGCTAACGGAGCTCATGAGATTTTCTTTTAAGTTTTGTGTTGTGAAGTTTTCAAGTTTTGGGTAAAGATTCGATGGACTATGGAATAAGGAGTGGCAAGAGCCTAAGCTTGGGGATTCCCAAGGCATCCCAAGGTAATATTCAAGGATAACCATTAGCCTAATCATGGGGATTCCCCGGAAGGCATCCCCTCCTTCGTCTTCGTTCATCGGTAACTTTACTTGGAGCTATATTTTTATTCACCACATGATATGTGTTTTGCTTGGAGCGTCATTTTTTTCTTTATCTTTGCTTGCTGTATGAATAAAATACTAAGATCTGAAATTATTAAATGGGAGATTCTTCACATAGTTGCATAATTATTCGACTACTCATCGATCTTCACTTATATCTTTCGGAGTAGTTTGTTGTTTGTTCTAGTTCTTCACTTATATCTTTTAGAACACGGTGGTGGTTTTATTTTGAAGAAATAGATGAACTCTAATGCTTCACTTATATTATTTTGAGAGTCTTAAATAGCATGGTAATTTGCTTAAATAATCCTAATATGCTAGGTATTCAAGAATAGTAAAAACTTTCTTATGAGTGTGTTGAATACTAAGAGAAGTTTGATGCTTGATGATTGTTTTGAGATATGGAGGTAATAATTTCAAAGTCGTGGTAGTTGAGTAGTTGTGAATTTGAGAAATGCTTGTGTTGAATTTTGCAAGTCCCGTAGCATGCACGTATGGTAAACGTTATGTAACAAATTTGAAACATGAGGTGTTCTTTGATTGTCTTCCTTATGAGTGGCGATCGGGGACGAGCGATGGTATTTTCCTACCAATCTATCCCCTAGGAGCATGCGTGTAGTGCTTGGTTTTTGATGGCTTGTAGATTTTTGCAATAAGTATGTGAGTTCTTTATTACTAATGTTGAGTCCATGGATTATACGCACTCTCATCCTTCCATCATTGCCAGCCTCTTCGGTATCGTGCATTGCCCTTTCTCACATTGAGAGTTGGTGCAAACTTCACCGGTGCATCCAAACCCCGTGATATTATACGCTCTTTCACACATAAACCTCCTTATATCTTCCTCAAAACAGCCACGATACCTACCTATTATGGCATTTCCATAGCCATTCCGAGATATATTTCCATGCAACTTTCCACCATTCCGTTCATCATGACACCTTCATCATTGTCATATTGCTTAGCATGATCATGTAGTTGGCATAGTATTTGTGGCAAAGCCACCATTCATAATTCTTTCATACATGTCACTCTTGATTCATTGCATATCCCGGTACACCGCCAGAGGCATTCATATAGAGTCATACTTTGTTCTAGTATCGAGTTGTAATCATTGAGTTGTAAATAAATAGAAGTGTGATGATCATCATTTAATAGAGCATTGTCCAAAAAAAGAAAGGCCAAAGAAAAAAATAAGACCCAAAAAAAAGAAATAAAAAGGGGCAATGCTACTATCCTTTTTTCCACACTTGTGCTTCAAAGTAGCACCATAATCTTCATGATAGAGAGTCTATTGTTTTGTCATTTTCATATACTAGTGGGAATTTTTCTGTATAGAACTTGGCTTGTACATTCCAACAATGGGCCTCCTCAAGTGCCCTAGGTCTTCGTGAGCTAGCAAGTTGGATGCACACCCACTTATTTTCTTTTGTTAAGCTTTCATACATTTATAGCTCTAGTGCATCCGTTGCATGGCAATCCCTACTCCTTACATTAACATCAATCGATGGGAATCTCCATAGATCATTGATTAGCCTCGTTGATGTGAGACTTTCTCCTTTTTTTTGTCTTCTCCACATAACCCCCATCATCATAGTCTATTCCACCCATAGTGCTATGTCCATGGCTCACGCTCATGTATTGCGTGAGGGTTTATATGTTTGAGATTACTAAAGTATGAAACAATTGCTTGGCTTGTCATCGGGGTTGTGCATGATGAGAACATTCTTGTGTGACGAAAATGGAGCATGACTAAACTATATGATTTTGTAGGGATGAACTTTCTTTGGCCATGTTATTTTGAGAGGACATAATTGCTTAGTTAGTATGCTTGAAGTATTATTATTTTTATGTCAATATGAACTTCTATCTTGAATCTTTCGGATCTGAATATTCATGCCACAAGTTAGAAGAATTACATTGAAATTATGCCTAGTAGCATTCCACATCAAAAATTCTGTTTTTATCATTTACCTACTCGAAGACGAGTAGGAATTAAGCTTGGGAATGCTGATATGTCTCCAACGTATCTATATTTTTTGCTTGTTCCATGCTATTATATTATGTGTTTTGGATGTTTATGGGCTTTATTTTACACTTTTATATTACTTTTGGGACTAACCTATTGACCCAGAGCCCAGTGCCAGTTCCTGTTTTTTCGCTTGTTTCAGTGTTTCGCCAAAAAGGAAAATCAAACGGAATCCAATTGACCTGAAACTCCACGGAACTTATTTTTGGACCAGAAGAAGCCCACGGAGTACCGGAGTTGCACTAGGGAGTCCCGAGCTTCCCACAAGGGTGGGGGCGCGCCCCCCTGCCTCGTGGACAGCCCGGAGGTCCACCGACGTACTTCTTCCTCCCATATATACTCATATACCCTAAAAACTTCGCGGAGCATAATAGATCGGGAGTTCCGCCGCCGCAAGCCTCTGTAGCCACCAAAAACCCAATCAGGACCCTGTTCCGACGCCCTGCCGGAGGGGGGATCCCTCACCGGTGGCCATCTTCATCATCCCGGCGCTCTCCATGATGAGGAGGGAGTAGTTCACCCTTGGAGTTGAGGGTATGTACCAGTAGCTATGTGTTTGATATCTCTTTCTATCGTGTTCTTGATTTGTCACGATCTTCATGTATCGCGAGCTTTGCTATTATAGTTGGATCTTATGTTGCTTCTCCCCCTCTACTCTCTTGTAATGGATTGAGTTTTCCCCTTGAAGTAATCTTATCGGATTGAGTCTTTAAAGATTTGAGAACACTTGATGTATGTCTTGCCGTGCGTATCTGTGGTGACAATGGGATATCATGTGATCCACTTGATGTATGTTTTGGTGATCAACTTGCGGGTTCCGCCCATGAACCTATGCATAGGGGTTGGCACACGTTTTCATCTTGATTCTCCGATAGAAACTTTGGGGCACTCTTCGAAGTACTTTGTGTTGGTTTGAATAGATGAATCTGAGATTGTGTGATGCATATCGTATAATTATACCCACGGATATTTGAGGTGACATTGGAGTATCTAGGTGACATTAGGGTTTTGGTTGATTTGTGTCTTAAGGTGTTATTGTAGTACGAACTCTAGGGCTGTTAGTGACACCTATAGGAATAGCCCAACGAATTGATTGGAAAGAATAACTTTGAGGTGGTTTCGTACCCTACCATAATCTCTTCGTTTGTTTTCCTCTATTAGTGGCTTTGGAGTGACTCTTTGTTGCATCTTGAGGGATAGTTATATGATCCAACTATGTTATTATTGTTGAGAGAACTTGCACTAGTGAAAGTATGAACCCTAGGCCTTGTTTCCTAGCCTTGCAATACCGTTTACGCTCACTTTTATCTTTAGTTACCTTGCTGTTTTTATATTTTCAGATTTCAAAAACCTATATCTACCATCCATATTGCACTTGTATCACCATCTCTTCGCCGAACTAGTGCACCTATACAATTTACCATTGTATTGGGTGTGTTGGGGACACAAGAGACTCTTTGTTATTTGGTTGCAGGGTTGTTTGAGAGAGACCATCTTCATCCTACGCCTCCCACAGATTGATAAACCTTAGGTCATCCACTTGAGGGGAATTTTCTACTGTCCTACAAACCTCTGCACTTGGAGGCCCAACAACGTCTACAAGAAGAAGGTTGTGTAGTAGACAATCAAGCTCTTTTCTGGCGCCGTTGCCGGGGAGGTGAGTGCTTGAAGGTATATCTTTAGATCTTGCAATCGAATCTTTTTGTTTCTTGTTTTAGCACTAGTTTAGTTTATAAAAGAAAACTACAAAAAAAATGGAATTGAGTTTGCCTCATATGCTTCATCTTTTTAATATCTTTCGCGTAGTAGACAATCAGCATTTTGATGTGGAATACACCTGATTTAACCCAATCCTCGAAATGGATGACGTGCTGGAATTTGTTTCTCCTAGACATTCTGAAATAGAATGGCTTGATGGACCACAAGAATAATAGGCATCCATGAACACAAATGCACATATACTCTTGACTATCAATTGATAGACGAAGGCCCGAATACAACTAAAGAGGGACAACTCAACACATGCCTTTTCTGAATTGTGGGTGCATATATTAGCATGTTGAACAAAGCTCAACATATTTCTTCCGGATAACCCATGCAAAAAGGTAGGATTGACTGTGTCACAATATAGAATGGAGAACACATCGAGAACACTCTTATTGTGATCTTTTAGTTCGGAAGAACTTCTGCCATGGCGGTTCATGGTATTAGAAGAATGATATACCATGGACATTGAAGACTATCCAAATGGTACTAATATCCTAAAGGAACAAAAAAACACTATAACCAAGAATGTACGGAATGAATCATGGGTTCAGGAACCCAGAAATATAATACCTACTAACTAAAGGGCATCACGAAATGCTTTCGAGAATGATGGCCAGTATTATCACACGAGGAATACAACACAAAGGTCGAATCTCTGGGTGGTTCACTTGAGATAACACCGTCTCCTATTAACTCCAACAAATATGTTAATGTAATGGAGTACCTCAACACAACAATTTGTGTGTCTAGTCTGGCGAACGGACACCGGAACAGGAAGAAATGACTTGCAAATGCGTTAGATTATTTAGAAGCCTGGGACAACTCAGACAACATAACGACTATACGGGCATGAAAAACGAGAAAACCTAGAAGACAAATGGCAACATACAACTAAATTCGTATGGACACACTAATCCGAGAACACAACACATTTCCTATAAGTCTCCCAAATAGTAACTCGTCATCCTGACAGATATATGAGAAAGCCTATTTTCATAACCCCGTAGAAAAGACGAGGGTGACTCAGAATCAGAATGACACAGGGTTAAGGAGCAAAAAGAGCCTTATGTTCCCTTCCACAATCAATTCCCTTATATAACTAAAGCAGTTCTAGACTCGACTTCGACCGGTTTGGCTTGGTAATCCTACAGGTAGTCAAGCTCTGATACCAAAGTTATCGTGACCCAACACATAGCAATACACATCATACGTATGCAGAACATGCAAGTATGTGTTGGTACAACATGGCATCACAACATAACTCTACGACTCAAGTATTTATTTAAGAGGCCCTGAAGAGCCATACACAACATGATATTACAAACATGGGTCTCATGACCCAAATACAAAATCATACAAGCAACAAGCCGAAGCATAAACCTATCTGAGTACAGACAGCTAAAAAGGAAGAAGGTTAGGAAGCACTCGCATGGCTTTCACTACGAGTGGATTTAGCTGGTCTAGACCTACGAGGAGTGCGGGGCCACTCACTATTAGCAGAGTTATCAGGTGCGACACCCTTCCCTTTTCCCATTCTTTTGGCGGCTAGAGCACGTCGATGTGAATTTTACCGAAATGGTTGCCAGCATTCGAACCAAGAAGTAATTCTCGAGGCTCGTCCCAAGTTAGTGGCACAAATGTTTGCTCATTACTATCGAAATATTTCAGATCAACATGGCTCCAAGCATAATCAGAATTGATGGATTTGCATGAATCTTTAAATGAAATAATTGTTTCTACCACCTTTCGATAGCAAAATCCAGACAAAAGATGCGCTTTTGTACCTTGTAGGATGTTAGTATCCATTCTATCTGCGAGCCGAAAGGCAAGCACTTGATCAATTCTACAGTTAGGCAGGTAATAATTTAGTCAGGCAGGCAACAATTCATGCACCCATTGGCCAAATGCTAGCGATATTTTCATGTTAGATCACACATTACAAGGGGTTCAAGGCTTACCTAGCCAGAATCCATCAGTTCTCTGCTACTCCAGGTTCAACCCAATCCTCCCCATGGTGATAGGATGGAGGTCGGTGGCCCTCGACATTTCCCAAGCTTATGCAGCTCAAGCTTCTGCCGCATGTCCACCCTCTAGTTCCCCTCAAGCCACTACAAGCCTGGGGCATGTAACATGGTGGATCAGTGCACCGTGGGTGAGGGTTCCTATCGATTGCAGGCTAGATTGGGCGATAGTGGTGGGCTGGGTGGGTAGGGCTTGGAGGCGTACGTGCGGTGCAACTTTTCTTCGGTTGCCCCGCTAGAGGGATGGTGCGACGGCGGGCGCTCCGCCGGGCGGTGGCGGTAGCGACGGTTGTGTGGGGAACCGGCTTGGGTACAAGCTTTTCAAAATGGGGTGAGAGAGAAAGAGAGAGAGAATGATCCACCTGCCTAGGCCCTACATGTAGTAAGTTCCCTCCGCCCCACCTGTCAGGATATCAATCGACCCCACTAGTCAGGAGTAGACCCAAAAAACTAAAGAGGAGGTAGCGGTCAAAGGCTTTGACCAGACGATGATGCAACGTTCGGGCTTTTGTGAGCAGGTAGTGGAGGGGGGAGGGTAAAAGTAAGCAAAGTTAGTTAGCTTCGAAAAAACAGAGCACAACTAAGGAACTAGGGGCACAAAAATAGAAATCTCAAGATAATATGAAGAGGAGAAAATGGGTTAGCAATTTTACCTGTAGTTTCTACATGGAAAGTGAAACTATAAATCATATATTCTTCTCCTGCTCTGTAGCTGCTTAAATGTGAAGCTCTATATGAAGTGTTGTCGGCTGCATGATAGACCAACTTGTTTTACTCAGTATTTCACTTGGGTTGCCGAGAAACTTCCTCATGGGGTTAATTTTCATGTTATTTGCATTGCTGCTTTTTGTTGGTCCCTCTAGAAGACCCAGAATAAAGCATGTTCTGATAAGAAACTACATTCACCACCTATTGGACAAGATCAGTTACTTTTGTGTCTTTCTGCGCTATTGGACATGCTTGCAAAATGATGGGATCAAGAGTGTTGTGCTGGAGGAAGCCACTAGGATTCAAGTTGCTGCTGTCAGGGTGCACGACGCATCTCGTGGATTGCCAAGTGGTAGTATGCTGCGTATTAGTGAAATGTGTCAAGGAGGATCAGATGGATGCGGATTAGGGGCACCAATGACAGTAATGATATGTGTCTATTTTTGCTTCAACGTCGTATTTTGTTAGGGCATCTCCAACACCGACCCATGAACCGGACACCGCAACTGTTCATGTAAGGGGGTAGGTGGGCAGTCTGCGGATACGGATGTGGGAGCTGGCCATCCAACGCTACCAACATACATTTCAAACCACATTTCAACTAGCCAGACAAAATTCTTGCACAAGAGATGATATTCATACAAACCAGAGCACATTCATTACACTTCCAGCGATCTCGTCCTCCATCTCTCATCTCCATAAGCGGTGACCCGTGAAGTGAAGGCGCGCTCTCCAGGGAGGAAGAGCAGAACATGGGAGATGGACTGGCCCACTTGGGACACACGGCCCTGTCGCCTCCCATGCCCTACTAATCCTTAGAGGAGTCTGTGACATGTCCTTTGCTTGTGGACGTGAGGTCCACGATGGAAATAGAGGGGCCTGCTTTCTCGTCGCTCCACCGGCGCGACCAAAGAATATTTGGCGATGCGTAGGACGCACAACTAGCGATGTTCTGGTCCACGATCGCCTGCGTAGCCAGCACCGCCTCTGCATCTGTGTCCGGCTGTGTCACCTGTGCATTGCGAGTACCAGCTTGAGTGCGGGCGGCCTCATAGAGCACATGCTTCTCGACGATGAATTTGCGGTTCGTCGTGCCCATAGCCGCCACTACTTCCTCGCTTGCTCGCTCACCGTAGATCTAGCCCGCCGCCAGCCGCTGCTACTCAAGGAGGATCAGGTTGTACCACTGCTCCTCCTACGCCTACCAGAATAGTGACTTAGGTGCCAACACAGGCTGCATGTCCGCCATGGCGGCATTGAAGTGTGTCTGCGCCTGCTCTGTGGTCAAGCCGACATGCACCCGTGCGGGCTTCAGCGTCGAATCGTTCTCGGAGCCCATCTCCATCATGGGGTCGTCGTCGCAGACCTCGGGGGATGATCTGCCTAGAAGGAAATATGCCCTAGAGGCAATAATAAAGTTTTATTTTATATTTCATTATTCATGATAAATGTTTATTATTCATGCTAGAATTGTATTGATCGAAAACCTAAATACATGTGTGAATACATAAACAAATACCGTGTCCCTAGTAAGCCTCTACTAGACTAGCTCATTGATCAAAGATGGTTAAGGTTCCTAATCATGGACATGTGTTGTCATTTGATAACGGGATCACATCATTAGGAGAACGATGTGATGGACAAGACCCATCCATTAGCTTAGCATAATGATCGTTTAGTTTGTTGCTATTGCTATCTACATGTCAAATACATATTCGTTCGACTACGAGATTATGCAACTCCCGGATACCATAGGAATACCTTGTGTGCTATCAAATGTCACAACGTAACTGGGTGATCATAAAGATGCTCTACAGGTATCTCCGAAGGTGTTTGTTGAGTTGGCATAGATCAAGATTAGGATTTGTCACCCCGAGTATCGGAGAGGTATCTCTGGGCCCTCTCGGTAATACACATCATAAGCTTGCAAGAAAATGACTAAGGAGTTAGTCGCGAGGTGATGTATTACGGAACAAGTAAAGGGACTTGCCGGTAATGAGATTAAACTAGGTATGAAGATACCGACGATCGAATCTCGGGCCAGGTTCCGCTATTTGTTATTGACCGGAGAGGTGTCTTGGTCATGTCTACATAGCTCTCAAACCTATAGGGTCCGCACGCTTAACGTTCATTGACGATATAGTGTTATATGAGTTATATGATTTGGTGACTGAATGTTCTTCGGAGACCCAGATGAGATCACAAACATGACGAGGAGTCTCAAAATGGTCGAGAGGTAAAGATCGATATATAGAACGATGGTATTTGGACACCCGAAGTGTTTCGGGACATACCGGGAAGGAATCGGGTCACCGAAAGGGGTTTTGGGCACCCCCCGGCAAGTTATGGGCTTAATGGGCCAAAGGGAGGGACAAACCAGCCCACTAGGGGGCTGGTGTGCCCCTCCACTTGTTTGGCCAGCACTAGGGAAGGAAAAGGGGGAGGGCTAGCCCCTCCTGCCTTTCCCTCTCATGGGAGAAAGGAAAGGGAGGGGCACCACCCTCCCCTGCCTTTCCCCCACTCCAAATAAGGAAAGGAGGGAGCGTGGCTAGGGGGGACCCCAAATAGGATTCCTCCTACTTGGGCGCCTCCTTTGGCTACTCCTCCCTCCCTCCCACCTATATATATGTGGGAGGGGGGCGCCTAGCACAAAAACAGACAATTGCCTAGCCGTGTGCGGCGCCCCCTCCACCGTTTACCACCTCGGTCATATTTTCATAGTGCGTAGGCGAAGCCCTGCGAAGATCACTTCACCATCACCGTCACCACGCCGTCGTGTTGACGGAACTCATCTACTACCTCGAGGTCTTGCTGGATCAAGAAGGCGAGAGATGTCACCGAGCTGAACGTGTGCAGAACGCGGAGGTGTCGTGCGTTCGGTACTAGATCGGTTGGATTGCGAAGAAAGTTTGACTACATCAACTCCGTTGTGAAACGCTTCTGCTTACGGTCTACAAGGGTTCGTAGACACACTCTCTCCTCTTGTTGCTATGCATCTCCTAGATAGATCTTGCATGGGCGTAAGGAAATTTTTTGTTTTCATGCAATGTTCCCAACACGCCTATCACGGTGGCTCTGCCTGACAGCCGCAAAGGGTAGTGACCTCTGCTTCATCTCCATCGAAAGGCCCTCCTACAGAGCATTCCCGCTCGCGGTCATTGCAGATGTGGTGCATGGAGGAAGATTTTGAGCAGACGGGGTTGTGGTGTGTTGGTGTGGCTGCCTTTAAATGGTGGATGCCAGTCAGGCCAAGCGCCCGGGTGCGTCAATGCGTGGGTGCTAGAGTTGGTTTCTTGGACGGCAAGTCTGTTTAATGGCGATAGATAGAGGGTCGAGCATTGAACGTACGTGGTAGATATCCATCCCGTCTTCTCCAGTAAATGTCTCTCCGGCATTAACATGCACAAACACTAGGGACGCAACGCGGACAGTTGATAACCCACAAGTATAGGGGATCGCAACAGTTTTCGAGGGTAGAGTATTCAACCCAAATTTATTGATTCGACACAAGGGAAGCCATAGAATATTCACGAGTAAGTAGTTGAGTTGTCAATTCAACCACACCTGGAAGACTTAATATCTGCAGCAAAGTATTTAGTAGCAAAGTAATATGGAAGTAACAGTGATGGTGGCAAAAGTAACAGTAGCAGTTTTGTAGTGATTGTAACAACAGTAGGAACGAAAGTAACTTAGCAAAGATCAATATATGAAAAGCTCATAGGCATTGGATCGGCAATGATAATTGTGTTGGATAATATTCATCATGTACCAGTTATAACCTAGGATGACATAGAACTAGCTCCAATTCATTAATATAATATAGGCATGTATTTCATATATAGTCATGCGTGCTTATGGAAAAGAACTTGCATGACATCTTTTGCCCTAACCTCCCGTGGCAGCGGGGTCCTAGTTGAAACTAAGGAATGTGAAGGTATCATTTTAATAGAGAACGGGACCAAAGCATTATCAGTTAGTGAATACTTGAACTCCTCAAACTACGGTAATCACTGCAAAGAATCCCAATTACTGTCACCTTGGGGTATGCGGATCGTAACTCATAATATGTGTCTACAACTTGCAAGATAGGATCAAGAACACAAATATATTCATGAAAACATAATAGGTTCAGATCTGAAATCATGGCACTCGGGCCCTAGTGACAAGCATTAAACATAGCAAAGTCATAGAAACATCAATCTCAGAACATAGTGGATACTAGGGATCAAACCCTAACAAAACTAACTCGATTACATGACAAATCTCATCCAACCCATCATCGCCCAGCAAGCTTATGATGGAATTATTCACGCACGGCGGTGAGCATCATGAAATTGGTGATGGAGGAAGTTTGAGATGATGATGGCGACGGATCCCCTCTCCGGAGCCCGGAACGGACTCCAGACTAGCCCTCCTGTTGAAGAACAGGAGGCGGCGGTGGCTCCGTGTCGTAAAACGAGATGAATCCTTCTCTCTGGGTTTTTTCTCCCCGAATAGGTACTTATTGAGTTGGAGTTAGGGTCGGAGGAGGTCCAGGGGGCCCACAAGCCTGCTAGGCACACCCCTAGGGTTGTGGCCTCTGGGTGGACCCCCTCTGGTTGATTATTGCGCCAGTATTTTTTATATAGTCCACAAAAATTCTCCGTAAATTTTCAGGTCAATCGGAGAACTTTGATTTCTGCATAAAAATAACACCATGACAATTCTGCTGAAACAACGTCAGTCCGGGTTAGATCCATTCAAATCATGCAAATTAGAGTTCAAAATAAGGGCAAAAGAGTTTGGAAAAGTAGATATGATGGAGACGTATCAGCAGTGCCCTCGGCTGACGAGTCGCTTGAATGCCGACAACAGGCGAGAGATCTCGCCCGCTCTAGGCCAGCGTCAATGCAGAGCGGCCGCTCTGGAGCGGCGTGAATGCTGGCAGCTGGCCTCGGGAGGGAAAGTGTGCGGGCGTGGGAGGTTTTTTTTTGTGAGCCAAGTTAGTCACACGCGGACGTGGCGGCAACGGTTCGGACGCACGCTACCCCTCTCCTAGTTTCTCTCCGGTTTGTCGGAAAAAGTGCGTCCGGACGGACCGATTCATGGCCGCGTTGGATGTCAAAACACGTCCTCCCTTCAGGTTTACAGGGCGCAATTTAAAAATCTCACCGAGATAGATGATGAGTGGTGGAATAATTTTTATAGTTTACAAAAGTACTTAATTAATGCACTCATTTTTCTCACAAAGTTATGTTTACCAATGCATTAGTAACTGCAATGCATGCATGCATAAACAATAAATGACCCAGAATTTTTACATGCATTGATCAATTTTCTCTTTATCCTTGCTTTTAATAATTTAATACACCTTAAAATCTTAACATGTAATAAGGGGACAATCAAATTGAGACTTATAAAACGGAAAAACTAAAATTTTAAGATAAAACCTATAAATGGGAAGGGATGGAGTACTATCTTCCTTTTACCTTTTATATAGCGGCTGGTAGTTTTTTGGGGGGAGATTAGGATCGCCCGACGGATAACAATGCGTGTGTCTACCGCCACCCTGGCCATTGGATCTGATTTAATAAGATAGCTAGGAGCAACGTATTACTAGACTAAGTTTTGCAACTCAGTTGTTGTTGCAATCTTCACACCGCAACAATTCGTGTGTTGTGGGATCTGGATCTGGATTCCTTTGAGTGCACTCGTCACCTGTGCTCCTCCCGAGTTCTCTGTCAAGCTCACACCTCCTCGCGCTGCTCCGACCATCACCACCAATGCTCGCCGCCGGCAACACGCCGGCGACCCGCCGCGGCTGCCGCCTGCCTCCACCATGAGCGTCGGCCGTCGCGGTGCGCCCATACTCAAGCTGCATCGGCCATCCCGAGGAAGCACCGGCGTCTGCGTCCATCGCGAGAAGTTGCATCCACCATGACCCCGCCGTCCCAGGGAGCACTGGCCTTTGTTTCGGCCGACATGGTCGCTTCTTGCTGCTCAATGTCCACTACAACGAGTTTTTGCAACAAGGTCTTTAGTGCAAAAAAACAGTAACAAGATCTTTGTTGTCAAAAAAAAAACCAGCGAGCCCTATGTTGCAAAAAACAAAATTGCAACAAGTTCTCTGTTACAAAAAAAGTTGTAACAAGACATCTGTTGCAAAAATTATCTACAACTTGACCTAGCTTGCAAAAAAAAAGTAACATAACCGGTGTTACAGAAATTTCCTGCAACTCAACATGTGCTGCAATAGTAGTAGATAATCCTCAATCGCTTAATTCATCAGATTGGACGGCTCGCCAGGCGACCGATCTTTGGGGCGCCCTTTTTTTTCTGCAACTCAACATGTGCTGCAATAGTAGTAGATAATCCTCAATAGCTTAATTCTGCACGTTGTTTCCGTCAGCAGCCGTGTTTTTGCGACTTCATCTTTTCACCCTGCTGTGCCAGGATTGCTTACGTTTGTTTTCATCTTTCTTTTATTTGATTTTCGAGAACTTTTGTATTACGAACTATGTTCCGATGTGTTCCCGCCTCCTTTTCCAGGAGGCGTATGAAAAAAAATGTCCAATTGAAAGAGGCAAGTCTCGAATCTTTCTGCAAAGCAGAAAAGTATTTCCTGTGTGGTTACAGTACAATGAATTTTGAATTTTTCAAAGTGCTACCAGAATAAAAAGTTGAGTGACAAGTAACAACAGACAAGGCCCATGCACAAAATCAGACTCCAAGTTAAAAGTTCGTCGCATAACATAACTGAGAATAGTCGGATAACATAGGAGTTATACAGGGCAGATAATATTTACTTTAAAGTCATAATCGAATCACACAACATAAGTTATACTCCCTTTGTCTCAAAATAAGTGCCTTGACCTTAGTACAACTTTACACTAAATTAGTACAAAGTTGAGACCCTCGGCAAACTTCCAACAATGTTGGTTGGTCTTGTCCGGCTTACGTCTTTAGGTAAACAATTGCCTCCACGTGTGTAGTGCTTGGAGGTTTCAAATAAACACCGGTCTCACGATATCGTCCTTGTCCACAACAAGGAGGGACCAAGCAACGGTTATCTCCAGCTCAGCATCATCAACGTTAAATTTCTTCTGGCTGAAGCCAAAATATTTGGATGCCAAGGAGACATGTCCTTCTGCGATGATATCACCGGATGACGAGCAAGTCTGTACGACAACTTTCAAGCTGCCTTCATGTTCTACAGAGACCACACGCCTCGACAGATCAAGGTAGCCCTCTGAACCACCGGGCATTGCTTTTTTAAAACGATCAAGCAGCACGACTTCACCAGATGGGGCATTAGCAACATAAGTAGGTTTACCATTGATGATCTTGCGTGAGTATGATGTTGTCGAGCAAGAAACTCGGCATCGACTTTCAACACGCTGCCGTGTCCCCTGTTTAACAACACGGACACTGCAGATCGTGGCCTGGATCGTCTCCACAAGCCGCTCGACGCATAACTCTATTTTGCAGAAGCGGTTCTCGAAGCAGATGGTATGAACACCAGGATAACGAGCGTAGAAATCGCGTGTTGCGCTGATCAATGCTCTATCTCGAGACACTGCTCCACGTTCAACTTTTAGCTGAATTTCAAAGCGAACAGGGTCTCTGCAGAGAATTGCACGAGACGGCCCAATCAAGCGCAAATATGGATTCTGCAAGCATTCGTCAATCACCCCGTTAACTACTAATCAACAAGAGATGAAAAAAAAAAACTCAGGGAGACATGTGCAGAAATATACCCCCCAAAAAATGAAAGCAAAGATATTATACGTACGTGTTGCCTGATTCTTTGGGGCGTTATCCTACTGTGCGCGAAGAGAAGGTTGCGACTGTTATCGACACTGTCCCGAGCAGCAACCACACCATACACACACAATGGCAATTTGAAGCCACCTTTAATTTCTGTCAGTTTAATGGAGAGGATCTGCAAGGTCTCCGCGACGATAGCATCGTCTAAGCTGGGTTTAGGTGTCAAGTGTGTGAAATGCATGGAGCTCAATTGCGCTGCATGCAAGCACCAAAGAGAAGCATGTGTTAGAAATCAAACATGAACTAGTGTTAGATAAGCAAAAGGCCAAATATATTCCCTTGGCGCTTGTACAAGGAAGTTCGATCAATCAAAGGTAAAAGGACGGGAGGAATTGAAAACTAGCTACCTAAAGAAAATTAAAAGTGCATGCATGTCAACTCACTTGTGTCTTCGAAGAAACCGCACCCCTCGTGTCCCCATCTAGATTCCCAGGCACTTCTGTAGGAAGCGAAATTCTCTCCCTCAGCGGCCATCTCCTCCTTCTCCATGGTTAATTCTTGGGCTGATTTGCCTATGTCCATCTCGTCAACAACTTCCAATCTGCCGGAAGATATGGGTTCGGCCATGGACGTCGCCGGACCAATCTCCTCGATAGTTATCTGCTTCCGTTCGCACAGCTCGTCCTCGATGCTCGTCTACTTCCGGCGATTCTTCCTCCGGCTATTTTCTTTCGACCAGATTGGAACTTAGGGTTTCTACCGAAGACAAGATCAGGGTGGTATATGATCATATATATTTATCTTGCGAGCCTTATAACCAGCCCTGTCCGACCCG
This sequence comes from Aegilops umbellulata, assembly GCA_032464435.1. NCBI lineage: Eukaryota > Viridiplantae > Streptophyta > Magnoliopsida > Poales > Poaceae > Aegilops > Aegilops umbellulata. Next base: position 527,134,309 of record CP136055.1, on the reverse strand, counting down.
GTTAAGGACATCCAGAAGCACCGGCCCCAATCGGATACGTACCGTACGTGCCATGGAAAATAATACAATCTCGACCGTTTTTCTTCTTTATCTCTATTTTGGGCATCTCCAAGGCTGACTCGCAAATTTGCTCTCGTAAACGTTCGCTCAACTAACCGGACGAAATTCATGCAAACACGACGAATTTTCATATGAACCAAATAAAATTCATTACATTTTGAACATTTTTCATTAAAAAAAGGCCGGACCCTAAACCTATTCTATGGCGCCCACGTGGCCCACTTCCTTTGTATTCCACATAGGCAACCACGTCACATAGGCAACCACGTCCTTCATCTGCCATCTCCATAAACAGTGGCGGGTTCGAGACCAGTCAAGTGGAGATGCGGTCTCCGACGAGGAAGAGTAGAACATGGGACACAATGCCCTGCCATCTCCCATACCCTATTCATCTCAGAGGAGTCCGCAACCTATCCGTCGTCGGCGTCGGTGGACGTGAGGTCGATGATGGACGTGGACGGTCCGTCACTATCCACCTGCCACATGTGCCCCCGAAAGTTGGACGGCGACGCGTAGGACGTGCAGCTGGTGGTGTTGGAGTCCTCGACCACCAGCGCGTGTGCGGCCACGGTCGCGTCCAGCTCTGCCGGCTCTGCGTTTCGAGCGGCGCCTTGAGCACGCGCGACCTCATAGAGCGCCCATTGCTCCGCAACGAAGTTCAGGTTCGCCACGACCGCCTCGCTTGCGCGCTTGCTTTACATTTGGCCCTCTGTCAGCCGGTGCTGCTCGAGGAGGAACATGTTGTACCTCTGCTCCTCCTGCGTCTGTCGGAACGCCAACATAGGAGCCGGCTTAGGCTGTTCCCCCTCTGCTATGACGATGTCATAGTGCGCCTGCTCCATGGCCGGTCCAGCATGCAGCAGCGCAGGGTCCGACACTGTGTCATCCTCGGAGCCTGTAGGGTCGTTGTCAGAGACCTCGGGCAAGCTGGTCGGCATTTTGTGCTTGACCAGCTATGTGCGGCGGGTCTGCCATGCGGCTGCAAGGGCGGCCACCTCGTGCTTCTGCTCCGATGACATGCTCTGCCACATTGCGCTAGAGCTTGCGGTCATGGTGGATGCGGTGCGAGGGAGGAGGAGGATGTGGAGCGGAAGTGTTGTGGTGTGGAGTTTAGCCGGTTGTGATCGCCTTTAAATAGTGGATTCTGATGAGGCCAACCGTCCGGGTGATCAATGCACGGTGCCGGAGTTGGTTCCTTGGCGGATGAGCCTGCTTAATGGCGGCATATGTACGGACAAGCAGTAAACGGGCGTGGTCGATATCGGTCGCATCCTGTACAACAAACGTTGCTCCAGCATTAAATAGGCGCGACCGATTCTCTCGGCCTGCACGCCGCTTCAATGCTAGTGCGAGTAAGAGGTCACATCCGCTCTGGGTCGGTGTCATTGTGGAGCAGCCGCTCTACAACGGCATGAATGTGGGCAGCTAGCACCGGGCGAGAACGCACGCGGGCGAGTTTTGGGTGGGCCATGGTAGTCAGGAGCACGCATGGTACCGGTCCGGAGGCCCGCAAAGCCCCCACCCACTTTGTCTTCGGTTTGCTGGAGAAGGCGCATCCGGACCGACCTGTGGACCGATACAGGACGACGTTGGATAGTAGAACACGTCCATACTGCGCGGTCCGAACATTTGCGGATGGTTTGAGGGTCGATGCTGAAGATGCCCTTATATCTTCTCTTCTCATCTCTCCTATTTTCTCTTCTCTTTCTCTCATACTATCCTTTCCTTTCCTTATCTCCCTCTCCTATCGTTCATATCTCCTCCTCCTATCTACTACAAAATATCCTATCTAAAAGTAGGAAAAGTTTCCCTTTTCGCTCGTGGGCAGGCCCAGCTCAATTGGGTATTTAGGTGATTAATCACTATTTTCTCCAAAACCAAATCTGCACATATATTATAGACATCTGCAAAAGAACGAAATTGACACTGTTCTCTTTATATAACTTTTTACTAATTAAGCAATGTGCGTTTCTCTGAATTTTTTTGTCCCATCACCGTATAGAATTATTTTCTTCCTTGCCTATTTGACGGGAGCTCCTAACTAGCGCCTTTAGCGGCGGTCCATACTCTTGGCGCCTATAGAGGTATCTCTAGTGGGCTTTTTATTTGAAGCCCAGTCGGCTGTTTCACTGGTTCACTGTATGGCACCCCCGCTCAGAGCATCTGGTTTACCTTGTGTTGTCGGCCAAGAGATAAAATCGTCTGGCAACACACAACAACTTGGAATAGAAACAACCACTTTATTAATATCTTACAAATACATAGGTTCAGTGGTTACATAGGAAAGCCAGGCCAAGCGGCACATGCAGTGTAGCTACACTATCTGCATTATTTAGTAGACATCCCAGGGGCCTCGATACTAGTAGATGGAACTACTGTTGGAAATATGCCCAAGAAGCAATAATAAAATGGTTATTATCATATTTCTCATTCATGATAAATGTTTATTATTCATGCTAGAATTGTATTGATCGGAAACTTAAATACATATATGAATACATAAACTACACTGTGTCCCTAGTAAGCCTCTATTAGACTAACTCGTTGATCAAAGATGGTTTATGTCTCCTAATCATAGACATGAGTTGTCATTTGATAACGGGATCACATCATTAAGAGAATGATGTGATAGACAGACCCAACCGTAAGATTAGCATCAGAACGGTTAGTTCTTTGCTATAGCTTTATTCATGTCAAGTACCGGTTCCTTAGACCATGGGATCGTGCCACTCCTGGATAGTTGAGGAATACTTTGTGTGCTATCAAATGTCACTTCGTAACTGGTTGATCATCAAAGGTGCTCTACAGGTATCTTCAAAGGTTTTTGTTGAGTTGCATGGATCGGGACTGAGATTTGCCACTCCGTGTGACGGAGAGATGTCTTTGGGCCCTCTTGGTAATACAACATCATAAGAAGCTTCATGTGACAAATGAGTTTAGTAACAGGATCTTGTATTACAGAATGAGTAAACAGACTTGCCGATAACGAGATTAAACTGGGTATGGTGATACCGACCACTGAATCTCGGGAAAGTAACATATCACTAAGGGAATTGCATACGGGATTAAGTGAATCCTTGGCATCATGGTTCATGTTAGGACCGAGAGTATATCGACCAGAGGGGGTGAATGGGAGATTCAAAATTTCTTTCAAAAGTTTTGAATTGATCCCAAACACAGCAGCGGAGATAAGATACGGTAGATAAGAGCTCAATCAAGCATACTATTGAGGAACAAAATCTTCTAGGTAAGATGCAATGATGGTTCGAGCACAGTATACGATAGGCTTGATGACAATGATGGTAATGCAATATGCCAACAGGTAAACTATCATGACAGAGAACTAGAACTGATATGCGATGAATAACTGAGATAAACAACTACGAAGATGTAAGCGATCACAACACAGATGATGATTAGAACTTGAATAGCCCAACAGGATGAATATGGTGCAACACTAAGGACATCAAATAATACCTAATGGAGATGACAGATGAAATGAAAGCAAAAAATATGCAACAGAGTATGGATGATGAGATAAACTATCATCACAGAGCACGAATGAAAACCACTGAAATTATTGTAGTGAAGTAAATAGAAAAGGTGGTGCTCAATGGTGACAGTGAGATTTGGTAGACTAGTTCACCCTTCTGCCAAAGGGCTACGTCTGGTTGGACAGGCTGTGACTTAACACGGAAGATAAACTCTCTTCACCCTATTCTCCTTCAACGCAGAGATGATCAGACTCAGGTTGATTTCACTCATGGTAGATACTTGTCGGTGATCTCCAAACCTTCGGTTGTCCTTCCAAACCAAAATCACTCTTGGTTATTGAAGATCTACCTCGGTGAAGTCAACAACTCTTCAACACTCGAGCCGAAACCTATCCATCTGGAGAGTGCACATCTCTCAAGAGTAATAAGTACAAGAACTCTAACTCATAACTACTATGATGCTAAACCACTGTCTAAGTTTGGGCCTCTTGATTTTTCTCTCGGTGGATCTTAAACTCAAATCACTCGGAGATGGTTGCTCAAATCAATCTTCTCAAAAATCTCAAGCGGGGCAGCCAATGAATATCGTTGGAGCGGGGTGGCTATTTATAGCCACAGCCTTCCCTGATGGGAAATGACCATTCTGGACACTCGGTCCAGCCAATGGCCAACCGACATGTTTACAACGATCAGATTTGGGAGCAACGGTAACATTACTTGAGGGACAAGTAATGCTAACTCCTCGGTCTGAGACAAATCTCTTGCAGCGAAGAAGATCATTGTCTCTTGCTCGCAAGTATTTGCTCGGAACACCAAGATATTTCTCTCACAACTTTCATAGGACTTGGCTAAGCATCACAGCGGATCTAAGCTTCGAGAACCTATACCCCTCTTAATACTACGGATGTCCTATGACTCAAATAAATGAAAGAAGAACAACGAAATGAATACTAGGTCTTCACTTTGTCTTCGACTTCCATTCGCTGCAGTCAATTTCTTCGAACAACGATACCGAAACATATGCTTCACTTCAGTAGTAAACTTCCATGGGGTTAATTCCTTCACATTAATCTTCTCGTCTATGTGACTTCAGCAAATACAGCTCGTTCTTCTCTGCAACGCAGATATACTTCGGTGAAGTTCCTCAAACTTGACATTGGAGACATCATTCTCTTCAGTTCTGTAAGGACTATTTCTCTCTGTATGCACTAGCAAACAAATCAGTCCATGCCTGTTTCTGTCAACAATCTCCAAAACATAGGTAGGCAGATATTGCACCAACAATCTCCCCTTTTTGGACGATTGTTGACAAAGGAGATCATTGAAGGATAGATAACGAATGGAATGAAATGCGAGGGATAATAAGAGACGAGAGATAATTATGAAGATAAAACACGCTCCCCTGAAGATATTCATCAGAGCATAAAATAAACCGGAGGGTGACGAGGTAATTCTTCGTATGAGTGTCATTGACAAAATGATCTTATTCTTGACTTCTTGTAATGCACTCAGCGGTGTCTGAGATAATTCCTGTCACACAATCTTCAAACTGAATTAGATATAGTGAATACTTTGAAAAGATCTGTGACGAAGGATAAGTCAGGAAGGTTTTCTCATAACACAATTTGAATCCACACGAGATGTAAGTTTCTTGCAAGTTAGATATTCGATAAAGAATAGAGCAAGATAAACATGAGTATATTCACTACTAGGGAAAAGCCTAGCAACAGCGAGGGTTTTGGGCCTCTCAGTAGCGCGGGCACCGGCGCTACTAATAAGGCGCTACAGCTAACGTATAGCAGTAGCGCTGGTTGTCCCACGCTACTGCTATACATGAATAGCTATAGCGCTCTTTGGGAAAGGGCGCTACTGATATTATCTGCAGCGCTGTTTGCTGGGACGCGCTACTGACAATGCGGCGCTACTGCTAAATTTCCCCCCTCGCTACTACTAGTTTATTTATTAGTTTTTTTCCTGCATATTTGTTTTGTATTTGAATAGGCTTTATACAATAATGTTTAGCATATCATACACATACAAATGTAATCATAGCATATACATACAATTAGTCTCATCAATCATGTCATCATCATAATCATCATCCAACACAAAGTGGTCTCGTCATCATCTTGAAAATAGCGATACAAGTCTCGAATGATATGCAAATACATCGTCATCCATCTAAACAATGATATACACGAGAAGAGCTATCACTTTGACAATATGAGTTCGTATCCCTCTTTCGCATTAGCGTGAACCTCTAAACTAACTACCGCCTGTCGCTCGAAAACCGGAAGGGCCTGACACTCCGGCCACTTGTCGTATATATATATATATATATACTCCTGGCATAGCACTTCTGCGCCATCTATGATCTATGCACCTGCATCATCACATTAGTCGATGATATGCAACATATATAGTTGAGCAACAGAAAGAGACAGACTTGGCAAAAATAAAAACAACATATCATAAGCATACATAACAAAGTTCATCGTACCCCAAAATGCCCTAACTAGAGTGATTTTTGCTAGTCGAGGAGGAGGACGGTTTAATTACATCACAAATAAAGTTTCACCGTGCATAACTCAAAGTTTTGTCATACAGAAAGTATGGACTAAACGGACACATTGTCATATATCGACAATCACTCCAACATGTCATTCCATCCATCCAAGTCAGCGAGATAGTCCCCGAGCCTAGTGAAAGGCTTCAGGTCGAGACGCTGAGAGGATATCCATGTTCGGACGTCTTTCCGCGACATTTGTCCTTCTCCGTAGAACATCCCTGTTTTTCCGACGACCTCCTTCATGATGATTTGGGCAAGTTCGCGCTGGATGTTATAGAACTCAGCTCGAAGTCGATGATCCTCGATATCTCCTATGTCCTTTGCTCATTGCAGAATATGGGCATCGCCGGAAGAAATTGCCATGCGAAGGTTCTGGTGATCCCGTCTATACTCCAGCATGTGGTGTAGGACATAGAATCCATCATTAAGAGAATCGTCGGGTTGCTGGATGCAGCAGAAGTCGGTCTTATGGCCGAAGGCAACCCTGCCGCCCGTCATCTTCTTGTCCCTGACCTCTCCACCTAGTGATTGGTAGTGAAACATAGCATTGTCGAGAACATCCTTGATGTGGGTGTAATCCTTTTTGTGAATGTTCTTCGACGAGTCCAAGTAAAGAGCGTGGGAGGATCGGGGGTAGAGGATGATGAGGACGGCGCGCCCGCCGCTGCGCAAAATAAGTCCTCAAATTAATTAGCCTCCACCGTGCAAATGAATGATTGAAATCGAAGGAAGGATAGCAGCGCGGATGACTTACACAGGATGATAAGGCACGATAATCGCCCCCTTGTCCTTATTGGTGAGCATGAAACTGGCGATGTAATCCCTCGCGTATTCACGGTGATTTGCGCAGACTCCCAAGAAGCCCTCGTGCATGTAGTACGGGTCAGCGACACAGATATGAGGTATCTGCTCAACCCCGATGACGTAGTTCATGTGCAAGGCATAAAGGCGGACAAACGTAAAATCCAGCTTCTTCACGTGAAACATGTCGAATATGTAATCGAATCGGAGGAAGAACTTATCCGCGGGGAAGCTGTCGACGTACGACATTTTCCGCGGAACGTTAACCACATAGAGTGGGTATCCTGGATCTTTCGAGGCGATGAGGTCTTTCTCTACCCGCAGCACATCGTCATGAAGTCTCTTTAGATCGCCGAATCTGGCCCGTAGCGCTGTTGCAGGTAGGATTGGTTGACCGGGGATATGCCATTTATCCGCATCAGGGATATCTATACGGTCCTGAAGCCGAGGCTGCTGAGGCGGCTGGATCATAGAAACAACTTTTTTGCCTTTCCTCGCTCTCTTCCTAGACTTCTTTACTACCGGAAGGTCGTCCATAATATGTTGAGACGGCAATTCAGGCACCGACTCATGACACTCAAACCCTGAGGAGGCGCCAGTGTAGACATACTGTTCAGTAGCGCCATCGTCGTCCTCATCCTCATCCATGGCGACGTCATCAGCGACTAATGGAGCCTCCTCCTTACCCCGACCGCTATCACCCAACCCGACACCCGACGCTAATTGGGTAGGTGGGGTGTTGATGTTCATACCTTGCTGAGGCTGCGTGCTCGTGGGTGTGCTCCCGGCCGCCTCCAGACGAAGAAGACTCTTTGGCCACAAGAGGACCCACCCAGCATTGCAACAATCACCAAGCCGCCGCGGTGTCTCCTCGTGATCCCCCAGTAGTACTGGAGGAGGCAAATTCTCGTGGCCTGGTTTGACACTGGCCATGGAAACCTTGAAGACGTTCGGGGGGATCGGCCGGCTGTGGAACAATGGTTCCTTCGGCTCCATTATAGTCGCCTTCCTCACGTCCACCTTCTGGTTGCCGATGGTGTACAATATGGTGCACGGGGTTTCGTCGGCCTGCAAAGAAAAGTCTGCGACGTGAGACATACGAAAGGCAACAAAAGAGGGAGATTATACATTTATATTGAAGGGCGCCGGTGTGACAGATACCATGAGGGCGTCGAGCTCAGCCAAAGACAAAGCACCGCCTAGCACGTCCGGTGCGGGAGCAGGTACAGCTGCAGGTGCTGGTGCAACGCTAGTCGAGCTGCTCCCCGCCAAGAAGTCGGCAAGGGGAAAGTCCGTTGCATCTTTTTCTGGATTTTGCCTGCGCCAATTGAAAACGGATGGAACCAAGGTAGTAGAAATATCTACAGCCACCTGTTTTGCGGCAGCTACCACTGTTGCGACTGTCTCAGTTGAACTTTTCTCAACCGCAATCTCAACCCTCTTGTCGATGTTTTCTTCATTTAACCTCCGTCTTTCGTTTCTCTCCTCCGTGGTCTCACGGTAGTAATTCTTCCACGTGGCGCCGTCTCCGACACCGTGCACGCGTCCATACGACGGTCGAGTATCCAGCGGTTGTAGTTTCAATATGTTCAACGCCCGGTTGAATGGAGTGTCCCACTTGGGCCTCGCCAATGCCTCGGACGGCGAGTCGCTTTCGGCCGCAATCCTGTGCTGCTCTCTCTGCAAAAGGCACAACGATCGTTTACAAATATGACTAACGTGTGCAGTCGAATTGATCAGAAACTAAAATTACCAACAGTCTCATGAACTCCTTAATGACCGGTGTTGTCTCGTAAACCTTGTTCACTGGGTCCCAACGGTGCCGGGCCCCGAGGACGTCATGCTCCTGCGGGACGGTGAACTCCGCCAAGGGGTCTGGGATGCCTAGACTCGCGGCTTCTGTGTCCTCCTTGGCCCATTTGGACCTCTTTTCGCCGTAACCACGGCTTCCGAGGTGGTGGCTCCCAAAGTTCCTCTCTTGAAGCCCCTTCATGTACTTAGACTTTTTTTTGGCATCTTCGGCCTCGCAAGCCTCCTTGAATATTTGAAACTGCTCTTCCGTGATTGTTGGATTATCCTTTACAATCTCGGAGTAGGGTTCCTTCTTATCGATGATTCTTGCTTTCACTCAATTTTTCCAGGCGGCCAACGCGTCGCTAAACTTGGTCATGGCGTGTTTGTTTATCTTCTTCATTGCCGGGTCCTCATTTAGATATATTAAAACTGCGCACCTTTCCAGCCCTCTCAATCTATTAGCGTTCTGGGCCATTGGATCTTCAGATTTTAGCATTTTTTGCCGTCCGATTGCTCTTAATCACTCGTCCACCCGCTCCATTCTCTGCAAACGAGCAATTTCCTTGCTGGGCTGCTGCTCCGGTGGCATTTTTGAGCAGCTGCGGTAAACTTGGGCCTACTGGGCTTCTATCACCCTCCCCGTGAAGCCAGAAAAAGGTCTATAGGTGTCCCCTCTGGCTCGTGCGAAAAGAATCACCCCTCAAAAGGAAACTTCTGTCTTGGAAGGGAGACAAGGGACCCACGCTCACCCAGGCCTACCGCTCGGCGAGAAAAAGAATTCAATCAGGCGTACGTTCTCGCTCGCCAGTGCGGCTCTGTAGCTGATGCGGCAGGGAGATGTGAACGGGTGCTGCGGCTGTTGAGTGACGCATCGTGGGCGATTCAAGCAATCCGCTAGCATTGAAGCAAGCAGTCAAGCGTCAGTTCCTGGATGCCACTAATGGCAGCTGAGGTGGCCCCTTCACGGCGACTAATGGAGGTACGTACACGTTACTCTTTGCTCCCTACACCTTCATCCGCCTATATATGATTTGTCGCCTCAAGCTCTACCCGTTCCCCTTCTTATCCCGGCAGGTTGCGAGACTTCATGATCTATACATACATGCAAAACTAGGTGCGGAGCAGCCACTGCCACTATCTCCACCTCCACCATACCTCCTCCATCCACCTTCTATCTTGCCACTCCGCCGTCCGCGCCATACGAATGATAGCAGTGGCGACGATGAGCTCGAGGTTCCTGTCTGCCCTTGGTCGACACCCTCACAAGAACGCAGACCGGGGGCAACACACAGATGTTTTCTCGGCACATGGTGCCATGGCTGCACTCTCCGTTCAAGCGTCGTGGCCTTTCCCTCGGGAGTGCCACCACAAGGAACATTCAGTTTTTGCTGCCATCGCTTGGATTGATCTGTTGTATCAGGTATCTAATTCCACTACATGTTCAGGTGCAATCTGACACTCCTTCCCCCCTAATTCTTCATGTTTTTCTTGATTTAATACACGTTCAGTTATAACTTTGTTTGATCTGGTGTATCAGGCGAAACGAGCTATCCTCATTTCCGTGTAAAAATGTTGAGTATGAATTTATATGATCAGATGGTGCAGCTATAGAGGATAATGTATCTGACAATATTATGTTCTTCCAGTGATATGTGCGTCTATGGTTCAGTCCGATAGATGAACTATGTCGCTTTTTCTTCTAAAGTAAGTGGTCACGGGCAACAAAGCTTGGAGATGGAAGAATGGGACCTTCAGGACAATTCTGTTAATAACAATTAATCAGCGAGAATACATCCACAAGTCAGAGGACGAGTTATGCCCAGTCTATAAGTAACTGTTGTATCAATCTGATGTTTTTAACTACGATCAAGGTAAGCTCTAATTTAAAATAAAGTAATTTTCAATTTTCATAAATCTTATTTCTGTTTATTCGAAAACAGTTATCTAGGTTTTGTGAAACTTTATTGTGTTTCTTCTTTGCCTTCAAAGTATTGGGTGTTTAGTTTTTGGAGGTCTTCATTCTAGAAGAATATCTGCTGCAGAATAAGAATCAGGGAACTCAGTTTGACAACAGAGTCAATTCAGTCTTGCAGGATCTACTTTTATGAGTTTTTTTCTTCTTGAAGCTCACATGGATGTTACAGTATAGTTTTCTAGCCTAACAAATTAGTGTGCATCAAGATTATGCACAACTATAATTTTGAAATTCTTAGTTTTTTACGCTGTAAATTGACTTGGTACGGCTGTCCCGAGTTACTGTCTATATGGTTTTGGATGATATTATTTTTCGCTTATGGTCTACTCGTTCATTTCTTATGGTCCCTTATTTTCCTTGAAGTAATCACCAATAGGCATGTTTCTTTTTTGCGGGTACATCTTGGTTGTCATTTATCTTAACTTTGATTGAACTGGAAATGCTTGGATGTGGACAAGGTTTTAACTAGCTGAGAACAGTTAGCATATGCTCCATGAACAAGATCATTCTTGTAGCTGTTCCTCGATAGTAGACAACACCAACTAATTACGTGCTTACATGCTTATGCACGGCTTATGATCTTGGTTACCTAGGCTCAGTATGTTGTACGTTATGCTAGAGTTGTAGATGTCTGGCTTATGAACTAGAAGTTGTATGACTCATTTCACCAAGTCTGCACATATTGCTATCCTTTTATATGGCATGTCATACTAGGGTATTACAACTTAATTTTGATATGCAACGAACCAAAAATTGATGCATGATATGTCATATCCTCGTTAAATAGGGTATTACTACTTCACCAATACTAATGGTCTTCTTCCAGTTCGATGCATTACTTAGTATGGCCCAGCACTGCAATATATTTCCATTATTGTACCATATAAATTTTAAATATATCTTGTGGCACTTTATTTATGTAAAATTCTATTATTCTATAGTAACGATTGCCGGGCGCGGCAACGCGCGCCACCAAAGATCTAGTTTGGATCTTTATAATCCTTCTCATTCCGGCCCGGGAACAAGAATATCTGGTGAAACTTCTTTAGGAGGGAGCTCCTCATATTTTTTATCTTCTGTAGTTTCTCATCGTTGATGGTGGCGGTTGTCCGTACGATGCAGCCTATTTGATTGCCGTAGCATCGACGCGCTTCCTCGAGCGCCGTTGGCTCAAATTTGACGTCGTCCACCTCCGTGACCACCACTCTAGTAGTCTTGAGTTTGTTAGGAACCCGTTGCCTCTTTGCTTTCGGTTCTACACCGGCTCCGCACCCAGAGGCAGCGCCGGTCTCAGTCTCGGCGCCGGTCTCGATGCCGGTCTGAGTCTGAGCGCCGGTCTCAGTCTCAACACCGGTCTGCGTGTCGGTCTGAGTCCCTGATGCCACCGGTGGGCCCAACAATAACATTGGTTGATCGACGGTAAGGCTAAAAAATTCGTCTGCCGCCCAGTAGGCGTCGTAGCAATCACCAGAACGCTGCCCTTCATCGTTGCTACCCACGTTTCCTATTATTAAATCTAGTCAATTAATTCTAGACCTAATAAAATGAATAATGACATAAAAAGGCCTATTGTTTTGCAGGAATGTTGACTCCTTCCTGGTGAGGCAAATCCCGGGCACTCGATATGCCCTAGTTTGTAGCACAAGTCATGTGGAAATTCACGGAAAAATTCGGCATGACCTTTGCTAAAAAGTGGACAAATTGAGAACCTAAAATTTGCCGGAACAGAAATGAATCAACATTTCGGCAAAACATAGGCCACTGTCACGCCCCAAGACCGACGCTTCAGACGCCTTCCATGTTTTTCGTTATCGTCGCGTGTATTTGTTTGTTTGTTGCATACATCATGGCATCATCCGCATTGCATCGGCACTCGTTGCCATCATTGTTTTCAAAGCTTGCATCGTTCGTAGTTGCCGCTCCTCGCTTGTCTCCGTTGACCTTTTGACATGCCCCTTTGTCGTTGTCTTCCTCTCTCAGACCCCCTCGCTTGCTCGTCTGAAACTTCCCTGAACCCGACCCGCACAGTCATGACCGTTGAGTCCGGATCATCCCCTAACATCTATAAAACATCTCCGTTTTCTTATTTGAACTCCCTATCTATTTATTTATCGACCGTCCGATTAAAATCGGAGGGACCAAATACCTCTAACCAAAATCCTCGTGCTTTATAAATATCAGCATAACCCTAGATGTCGTCCCATCCGTCAAATCCTCCCCCTGCCCAGTCGGCCGCCGCCACCCTCTTCCTTGGGATCGCTCCCGATCAAAAAATCCACCAGCCAACCAGTTCTCCTCGATCCAAATCCTCCCTCGTCGTGCGCGCCCATCCACGAGCAGCCCAAGCCGCATTCAGCCAGTCGCAGCGCCTCCCTGCTCGATATTTTGCTCGAGGCGTTCGAGTACATCGCCGGAGATGAGTGCCCCGAAAGCCCCGCTCCTTTCCCCCTCCTGCTTCTCTACCTCTCTTTCTCACGATCTCCCCTTCCTCTCTCTGTTTTCGCTCACGGGAGACCACCATGGCCGCTGCATCAAGCTCCGTCGTCGTCGTTTCGTGCCGGGCCTGGATGGTTCGATGCTCCGCGCTCCCGGATATGCCACCGCCGCACCAGGCGCTCAAGCCCCGCCGTGCCGCACCTCTGCCTCCTCTGCACGCGCACCCGAGCATGCCAGCGCCCTCCATCTCGACCCGTCCCGCTCACTGGTAACGCGCCGTCGCCCTGCATCGAGCGTTGACCCTGCACGTGCGAACCACTTCTTCGCATCGCCATGAACCTCCTCACTCGCGCCTGCCGCGTCTGTCATCTGCAGGAGCCAGGGTCGCCGCCTCCTTCAGTTCGTCAAGCCACAAGTCAGGATCGCGCCCCGGCCCCGATCTGGACCGGATCCCCTCTGCTCCGCCGGCCCTTCACCTCGCCCTGTTCGCCCGTTGCTGTCCCTGCCGACGTCCCCGGCCTCGTCAACCCCCGCCTCCTCCTCTGCTTCGAGCAGGAGGACGAGACGCGCCCGATCCGCCTCGTTTGCTCGTCAACGCCCGTGCCCTGCCTCGCTATGACCGCGCCAAGTTCCACGACCGCACGCGCCTGGGCCGGCCTCGCCTCGACCCAGCTGGCTCTGCCTGCCCCCATTCCTCTCCACCGGTGGGCCGAGACCATGGGTCAGCTCCCCACAGCCCCTCCTCTCTGTTCAGCCCAGTCCGCGAGAGATGTGGCCCAATTACTGTTTTTTTTAGATCTACGATTTTATCTAATTTCCAGTAGACTGCAGTTTTCAGAAAAGCCCCTCTAGATCATGCATATAATAACTCATTAACCGTGCATCGTATCAAAATGTTTTATATATGTAAAATGCTTAGAATTCTGTCTAGTTTCATAATATACCAATTTCATCCATGTTTAAGATGTTTAAATTGCTGTTCGATTAAATTTGCATAAATGCCATGTTAAAATGATTTATTTCATAACTAAATAACCGTAGCTCCAAATTTAATCAAATTTATATGTAAATGGGGTGAAAAAATGCCTAGTTTATCATGGTGTACTTTGTTTTACTGTTTAACAACATTAAAATATGCTTTAGGACAGAACAGTACCAAATTTAAAATATGCACATGAGGTTCTTCCGGAATTGTTGTTTGTTGTTCCGGCCTCATTTAAACTTGCCTAAATAGTTAGTTTACTTATGCTTCACCCCTTGCCATGTTTAATTACATTTAATATTGTTGGGTACATAACCGAGAGCGAACTAAATATTTGAATGTAGTGTTTCGTCAATATGTAACTCGTTGCATATTGAGCTCCACTTAATTTGTAGAATTGTTTGTGCACTTCGCCATGCCATGAATCATTAAACCGGACATGCATCATACTTGATTGTGCATCATGCCATGTTTATGTGATGGTTGTTTACTATGTTGTTTGCTTCTTTCCGGGGTTGCCTCTTCGGGTTAGTTCCGATAACGTCACGTTTGTGAGGATTTGTTCGACTTCGTCCGTTTGTCTCCTTCATGGACTCGTTCTTCTTCCTTGCGGGATCTCAGGCAAGATGACCATACCCTCGAAATCACTTCTATCTTTGCTCGCTAGTTGCTCGCTCTTTTGCTATGCCTATGCTACGATACCTACCACTTGCTTATCATGCTTCCCATATTGCCATGTCAAACCTCTAACCCACCTTGTCCTAGCAAACCGTTGTTTGGCTATGTTACCGCTTTGCTCAGCCCCTCTTATAGCGTTGTTAGTTGCAGGTGAAGATGAAGTTTGTTCCTTGTCGGAACATGGAGATGTTGTTCCATGTTGGAACATGGATATGTTGGGATATCACAATATCTCTTATTTAATTAATGCATCTATATACTTGGTAAAGGGTGGAAGGCTCGGCTTTATGCCTGGTGTTTTGTTCCACTCTTGCCGCCCTAGTTTCCGTCATATCGGTATTATGTTCCCGGATTTTGTGTTCCTTACACGGTTGGGTGATTTATGGGACCCCCTTGACAGTTCGCTTTGAATAAGACTCCTCCAGCAAGGCCCAGCCTTGGTTTTACCATTTGCCACCTAAGCCTTTTTCCCTTGGGTTCTGCAGACTCAAGGGTCATCTTTATTTTAACCCCCCCGGGCCAGTGCTCCTCTGAGTGCTGGTCCGAACCGAGTAGACTGCGGCGCCACCTTGGGGAAACTTGAGGATTGGTTTTACTCGTAGGATGTCTCATCCGGACGTGCCCTGAGAAAGAGATATGTGCAGCTCCTATCGGGATTTGTCGGCACATTCGGGCGGCTTTGCTGGTCTTGTTTTACCATTGTCGAAATGTCTTGTAGCCGGGATTCCGAGACTGATCGGGTCTTTCCGGTAGAAGGAATATCCTTCGTTGACCATGAGAGCTTATAATGGGCTAAGTTGGGACACCCCTGCAGGGTATTATCTTTCGAAAGCCGTGCCCGCGGTTATGAGGCAGATGGGAATTTGTTAATGTCCGGTTGTAGAAAACCCGAAGTTGATCTTAATTAAAATACATCAACCGCGTGTGTAACCGTGATGGTCTCTTCTCGGCGGAGTCTGGGAAGTGAACACGGTGTTGGAGTTATGCTTGACGTAGGTTGTTCTAGGATCACTTCTTGATCATAGTTGTTCGACCGTGCTTTTGCCTCCTCTTCTCGCTCCCTTTTGCGTATGGTAGCCACTAGATATGCTAGTCGCTTGCTGCAGCTCCACCTCACTACCCTGTCCTACCTTTAAGCTTAAATAGTCTTGATCTCGCGGGTGTGAGATTGCTGAGTCCCGGTGACTCACAGATACTTCCAAAACCAGTTTGCAGGTGCCGATGAAACCGTGCAGGTGACGCAACCGAGCTCAAGTGGGAGCTCGATGAAGATCGTGTTCGTTGTGTTGTTTCGTTTCAGTTGATCAGTAGTGGAGCCCAGTTGGGACGATCGGGGATGTGTGTATCATTTGGGGTAGTCTTCTTTTATTTTGGTTCCGTAGTCGGACCTTGATTGTATCTGTTTGATGTAATGCTTTACTCATGTATTGCGTGAAGTGGCAATTGTAAGCCAACTATGTATCTCTTTCTCTTATGTATTACATGGGTTGTGTGAAGATTACCTCACTTGCGACATTGCTTTCAATGCGGTTATGCCTCTAAGTCGTGCTTCGACACGTGGGAGATATAGCCGCATCGAGGGCGTTACAAGTTGGTAATCAGAGCCATCCCCGACTTAGGAGCCCCCTGCTTGATTGAATCGCTGACTTTGTTGAGTCTAGAACAAAATGTTTTGAGTCTTAGGATTATAATTATCGGAGAGTAGGATTCTTTTTACTCCTCAGTCCCTTTGTCGCTCTGGTGAGGCCTCCTGACGTAGAAGTTTTGACTCTCCTTTCCTCAAATTTCACTAAAAAAATTTAGGATCACGCGGGTATCTTGGAATCGTTCCGATGGTTTTGTGACGAGAACATTGTTCTTGGTGCCTCCTGACATTTAGGGGTTGTGGCAGTGTCCCGGGGAGTTGAGCTCCGAGGTGTTGTCGTCACAGTTTTATCATTGCAGTTCTGGAATACCTGAGTTTTGCCGACATCGAAAATCTCTCTTATGCAGTTGTTGGTGAGATAACCTCGATAACCCAGTACTGGGGCGAGCTCGAGAGTATTGCCATAACTCGTATAACGGATGCTTTTCGAAGGTTGAGGCAGACGATTTCCGAAGGTTTCTTGGTTATGTGTTGAAGGATGGATACAGCTGGATCTAGGTATTGTTAGTTTGGGTGATATATTTTGTGTCCCCTGTATCCCCAACACCAGATTGCATAACCAGAAAGTTTCAGGAGTTTATAAGTGGGAATTCAAGTATCTCGTAGGTTATCTTTACAACACACACATGATACGATATGGGATCTATCATATGGTTGTTTCCGGCTTATTTCCTAAGCCAATCCTTTGTTTTGTTTTAAGTTGTGGTATTCGAGTTGCTTCAAAGTCAAATGTTGATTCCATACCTTTTCTAAGCGGTGTTCTCATATTTTTATGTGGATGCTAATCCTTCTTGTTCATCAAGGTTTTCTTTTCAATCCTTTCCAACCGGTGTGTTTCTCTTTAAGTAAATCCGATCATTCCAACATTTGCAAGATCAATTCTAAGCTTTTTCTGAACGGTGTTCATTTCATCCGACCCAAGTTGTCTTTGTTTTCCCGCCCTCCCACCCTTTTTCTTCAAGGACTCAGATTTTTTAATCAAGTATCCTTTTTTTGTTGATGCGAAATCTCTTCATTCTTTTCTTTCTATGTTCTTACCTGGTGATTCTCATGAAGATACTAAGGAAGCTTCAAGTCTATTATTCTTCGTTCTTTCTTCTCCGGTGGACTCAAGTCAAGCTTTCAGTGTTGATTGTATCGTTTTCCTCGTTTCAAGTGCTTTCTTATGCCAGTGTATCTCTTAATCATTCACCTCTCGCTATTCATTTGTTCCGGAGTGTTGAAGATATCTCAGAAGATTCGTTTCCATTCTCAATCCGTTCAAGGTATTTTGAGGTTCTTATCTCAGTCAAGCCATTTAATTCAACTGATGTAATCTCTCTTTTCAAGCAATTCTTTCAACGGTGTTTCTTTTGAGTGGGCCCTAACCCATAGGTCTTTTCCTAGGATCTTACCTGACTCTTCTAATTTTCCCGGAGTTATTCTCAAATTCTTTTCCAAGTTTGATGTAAGAATGGATTATCATCAGTCATATGTCTTTCTCCAAGATCTTTCAAATACTTTTCATCGTTGGTTCAACCTTTCCAATTTCCATTCCGGAGTGCCTCAACAATTCATGGTGGTGTTTCTCGTCGTCATTCTCGGATTTTGACGACCGAAGAAGAGTTTTTTTCCTCCAAATCCTTATCCATTCTTCCAAAGATTCATGGTTCTAGCTTGATGCCATCCTCTCATAATTGTTTTCGATTGTGAGAATTTTTTTTCTCACCCATCCGGAGCATTTCAGGAGTCTTTTCAGTTTGATTCTCCGGAGCCTATCATCTCAAAATTATTCATTCAAGCTTTCATCTCTCGTTCTCCAAATCTTACCGGTGCATCGTTCAAGTATTCTCTAATCAGTTCATGATCTCTTCGTTCTCATGTATCTAAATTCTCTAAAGTATCTTCGTTCTTTTTATAATTCTTCCCGGTGATTCGTTCTCTTTTCTTCGTTCATTTTCAATTCTTACGGTGGTTCTTCAAGAGTTCTCTTCCTTTCTTATCATATAGATTCATTCGTTCTTTTCAAATCCTACCGGTGGTTCGTTGAAGACCTTCCCAAGTTTGTGCTATATATCTCTTAATCCTTCCTACGAGAATAAGTAGTATGCCAAATCCATTGCTTGTCATCAATTTAATTGGTGAAGGATGAGCGTAATGTAATTCTTATTCTTGTTTCATCGAGTAAATTCAAGTCCTTATTCCGGAGGTTCATCAAAATTCTTGATTTCATCTGTTCATCTTTCTTTCCGGAGTTCCAAGTTTTCTCGGTTATATCATTTCAAAGCTTCATTTTATCACTGCAAGGCTTCAACTTGTGTTTTTCAACTTCTCTTTCTTTCTATCATCCTTTTATTACCGGAGTTCTTCATGGAGGCTCTACTTGGTGGTTCGTCAAGGATTCTTTTCATTCTTCATTTGTTCTTCAAGATTTTCTCGGAGTTAAGATCCGCCAAGCTATACTCTAAAATAAACATGGTGTTCAACACATGTTTTGTCTTGAGGAGTTCAAGTATTCTTCATCTTGCATTCCGAAGTGCAATTCTTTCCATCAATATCTTTTGAGGTGGTGTTATGTCGTTCTTGACAATTTCCCTTCGTGTTTCATGATTCACATGTTGTCAAGAATGAGGTATATTAAATCCATCAATTTCTTCCTTGGAGTTATCTTGGTTTATATTTCACCTAAAGTCTTCCCTAAGGATTGTTGCTATTTGTGGTGCTTATCAATGACCCAAGTTTTCTCCTATCCTCTTGGTGAAAGAAGTTTTTCATCTCTTTGGTGTTCTCAATCAAAGTAATTGTTTCCGTTAGTGGTCGGTTGTCACCTCATAATTTTGAGATGTTTTCCATAATCCCACAACAAGCTTGCGCTTTTCGTTGTTGATTTCCCAACAACTCCGTTCAATCCTTCCTTGCAAGGATGCTCTTGAAATTCAATTGTGGTGGAAGTTGTTATTTTTTCTTCTCTGTCCCTTTATCCCAACAATCTAGCTACTATTCTTTTGTTCTGGAAGCATTGTGATGTTGCTCTCTTCGACCCACCATCTTGTTTTGTCAAGATCATGTCCTTTTCCTTGCTAATCCATTTAACCGGAGTGTTGTGTCATCCCTTCAAGTTCTTTTCTTCTTATCAAGTCTTGCATCTCTTCTCAACCGGAGTGCTGTCTGAAATCTTTCTTACCCCTTGTGCCATTCTTTTAATAGTTCCGGAGGCAGTGTGTTGTTAATTTCAGCAAGTATCCTCTCATCTTGTCAAGATCATGTTCAAATCCCTTCCATTTTCAGTCGGAGTGCTGCCCAAATCATGTCATTCTTATTCCTTCTCTATCTTGTTTTAACCGGAGTGGTTTCAATATCTACCTTGTCACTTAACCTCTTGGTTCTCGTCGTATCCCATGTTCCTCTTATCTAACAGAGTGTTTTCAAGTTCGTTCAACTTCGTTGTGTTCTTTCTTTCAACTTTTCAACCTCTCAAGGTTCATTGGCTTCACTCGTTGGTCAAAGAAGCAACTTAGTTTTACCTTTCTCTCCCTCTTCTGTTTCTCTCCGGTGCCATCCTAGATCTCGGGACGAGATCCTCTTGTAGTGGTGGAGTGTTGTAACGCCCCAAGACCGATGCTTCAGACGACTTCCATGTTTTTCGTTATCGTCGCGTGTATTTATTTGTTTGTTGCATTCATCATGGCATCATCCGCATTGCATCGGCACTCGTTGTCGTCATTGTTTTTAAAGCTTGCATCGTTCGTAGTTGCCGCTCCTCGCTTGTCTCCATTGACCTTTTGACATGCCCCTTTGTCGTTGTCTTCCTCTCTCAGACCCCCTCGCTTGCTCGTCTGAAACTTCCCTGAACCCGACCCGCACAGTCATGACCATTGAGTCCGGATCATCCCCTAACATCTATAAAACATCTCCGTTTTCTTATTTGAACTCCCTATCTATTTATTTATCGACCGTCCGATTAAAATCGGAGGGACCAAATACCTCTAACCAAAATCCTCGTGCTTTATAAATATCAGCCTAACCCTAGATGCCGTCCCATCCGTAAAATCCTCCCCCTGCCCAGTCGGCCGCCGCCACCCTCTTCCTTGGGATCGCTCCCGATCCAAAAATCCACCAGCCAACCACTTCTCCTCGATCCAAATCCTCCCTCGTCGTGCACGCCCATCCACGAGCAACCCAAGCCGCATTCAGCTAGTCGCACCGCCTCCCTGCTCGATCTTTTGCTCGAGGCGTTCGAGTACATCGCCGGAGATGAGTGCCCCGACAGCCCCGCTCCTTTCCCCCTCCTGCTTCTCTACCTCTCTTTCTCACGATCTCCCCCTTCCTCTGTCTGTTTTCGCTCACAGGAGACCACCATGGCCGCTGCATCAAGCTCCGTCGTCGTCGTTTCGTGCCGGGCCTGGATGGTTTGATGCTCCGCGCGCCCGGATCTGCCACCGCTGCATCAGGCGCTGAAGCCCCGCCGTGCCGCACCTCTTCCTCGTCTGCACGCGCACCCGAGCATGCCAGCGCCCTCCATCTCGACCCGTCCCGCTCACTGGTAACGCGCCGTCGCCCTGCATCGAGCGATGACCCTGCACGCGCGCACCACTTCTTCTCCGCATCGCCATGAACCTCCTCACTCGCGCCCGCCGCGTCTGTCATCTGCAGGAGCCAGGGTCGCCGCCTCCTTCAGTTCGTCAATCCACCCGTCAAGGTCGCGCCCCGGCCCCGATCTGGACCGGATCCCCTCTGCTCCGCCGGCCCTTCACCTTGCCCTATCATGCCTCCCATATTGCCATGTCAAACCTCTAACCCACCTTGTCCTAGCAAACCGTTGTTTGGCTATGTTACCGCTTTGCTCAGCCCCTCTTATAGCGTTGTTAGTTGCAGGTGAAGATGAAGTTTGTTCCTTGTTGGAACATGGAGATGTTGTTCCATGTTGGAACATGGATATGTTGGGATATCACAATATCTCTTATTTAATTAATGCATCTATATACTTGGTAAAGGGTGGAAGGCTCGGCCTTATGCCTGGTGTTTTGTTCCACTCTTGCCGCCCTAGTTTCCGTCATATCGGTATTATGTTCCCGGATTTTGCGTTCCTTACACGGTTGGGTGATTTATGGGACCCCCTTGACAGTTCGCTTTGAATAAGACTCCTCCAGCAAGGCCCAACCTTGGTTTTACCATTTGCCACCTAAGCCTTTTTCCCTTGGGTTCTGCAGACTCAAGTGTCATCTTTATTTTAACCCCCCCGGGCTAGTGCTCCTCTGAGTGCTGGTCCGAACCGAGTAGACTGCGGGGCCACCTTGGGGAAACTTGAGGATTGGTTTTACTCGTAGGATGTCTCATCCGGACGTGCCCTGAGAAAGAGATATGTGCAGCTCCTGTAGGGATTTGTCGGCACATTCGGGCGGCTTTGCTGGTCTTGTTTTACCATTGTCGAAATGTCTTGTAGCCGGGATTCCGAGACTGATCGGGTCTTCCCGGTAGAAGGAATATCCTTCGTTGGCCGTGAGAGCTTATAATGGGCTAAGTTGGGACACCCCTGCAGGGTATTATCTTTCAAAAGCCAAGCCCGCGGTTATGAGGCAGTTGGGAATTTGTTAATGTCCGGTTGTAGAAAACCCGAAGTTGATCTTAATTAAAATACATCAAACCGCGTGTGTAACCGTGATGGTCTCTTCTCGGCGGAGTCTGGGAAGTGAACACGGTGTTGGAGTTATGCTTGACGTAGGTTGTTCTAGGATCACTTCTTGATCATAGTTGTTCGACCGTGCTTTTGCCTCCTCTTCTCGCTCCCTTTTGCGTATGGTAGCCACTAGATATGCTAGTCGCTTGCTGCAGCTCCACCTCACTACCCTGTCCTACGTTTAAGCTTAAATAGTCTTGATCTCGCGGGTGTGAGATTGCTGAGTCCCCGTGACTCACAGATACTTCCAAAACCAGTTTGCAGGTGCCGATGAAACCGTGCAGGTGACGCAACCGAGCTCAAGTGGGAGCTCGATGAAGATCGTGTTCGTTGTGTTGTTTCGTTTCAGTTGATCAGTAGTGGAGCCCAGTTGGGACGATCGGGGATCTGTGTAGCATTTGGGGTAGTCTTCTTTTATTTTGGTTCCGTAGTCGGACCTTGATTGTATCTGTTTGATGTAATGCTTTACTCATGTATTGCGTGAAGTGGCGATTGTAAGCCAACTATGTATCTCTTTCCCTTATGTATTATATGGGTTGTGTGAAGATTACCTCACTTGCGACATTGCTTTCAATGCGGTTATGCCTCTAAGTCGTGCTTCGACACGTGGGAGATATAGCCGCATCGAATGCGTTACGGCCACTAAGCATCATTCCAGCACATGTCATATATAGTTTGACCAAGTTTTTGAAAAGAAAAAACAATTCTGTTTTTTTATAGCTAAATGCCATAGCTACTGTTTTTTATTTGTAGCTAAATACTTATTTTTTTGTCTAAAGCTAAAAGTATTTAGCTAAATATATTCAGGTCCATAGTCCAAATAATTCAAATTTCATTTGAATGAAATTTGGAACAAATTCAGGTCCTAAAAAAATTGCTAATCATTTTTCCTAAATGTTACAAAATGCCTACTGCCTTAAAAAAAATCTAGGGTTCATATTAACACCTAGGGTTCATATGAACATCAACACAGTATCAACATATATATGAAATTGCCCTAGCAGAGAGAGAGAGGAGGGTAGGGGACAGTAGAGGCAGAGCCTTACGGTTGGCGGCAAGGGCAAGCTCTGGCTCGGGCGGCGGCGGTGAGGTCGAGGGCGGCGGCGGTGAGCTCGAGGGAGGCGACGGTGAGGTCGACGATGGCCTCAGGCGGCGGCTGTGAGGTCGAGGGCGGCCTCGGGCGGCGGCGGTGTGGTCGAAGGCGGCCTCGGGCGGTGGCGATGTGGTCGAAGGCGGCAGGGCGACGGCGGCAATGGAGCAGTTGGGGGACAGGGGGGCCGGGAGTAGAGAGAGGGGGAAAGGACTTAGCGAAATTTTGAGCCCGGATTTGAGTCAAACTAGCAGTAGCGCGTTTCGCCGAAACGCGCTATAGCTAAGGTAGCTATAGCGCGTTCTGATAAAACGCGCTACTGCTATTCCATTCTGTTTTTACTTGTTTTTTACTTTATTTTAGTTCCGTTAGCAGTAGCGCCTTACACGTAAGCGCGCTACAGCTAAGGATATTAGCAGTAGCGCTGGCCTGTATACGCGCTACTGCTATGTTGGGCTAGCCATGTGCGCCCAGTTCAAACATAGCAGCAGCGCTTTTCGCTAGTACGCGCTACTGCTAAAGTCATAGCAGTAGTGCTGTTTATTTAAGTGCGCTGCTACTAAGTAGCAGTAGCGCTTGATTTTCTACAGCGCTACTGGTAAGATTCTGTATATAGGCTTTTCCCTAGTAGTGATTCCTCAAAGTGGATATGCTTCGGATGCGGTTTTCCTGCAATAGAGATAATATGAAAGATAATTGCGAGGAAAAACACTGTGTCAGTCATATAGATAGCGTTCACAGCATAAGAGATTAAAGCTTGGGTTGACTTGCTTTTCCTGCATGGTTTGATAATGAAGGATAATAGTCATAGTATTTCCAATCACAGCAAATATAGTTCATTTATTGCTCAATGCATCTCTCCTCTTTGTAGCATCACTTGATGATTTCCTGTCATTCTCGTAGAGCGAACACTTTCCATGCTCGATAGATAAATATCGATGATAATCATTGCAAGGGTACCTGCAAGCAGATAGTTTGAAGCAAATGATATTGTAGGGAGGTTATTAACATTACATGGCGACCGAGTATTTCAACACCACGGGCGGTGCGTTAAGTTCATCAAGCAAATTGTTCGAGGGAAAACCAAAACATTCATCTGCGAAAAGCAAATGGCGAATCAAAACACCATGCAAATACCCCCCCAAACATCTATCGCCCGATTTACTTCTCCCCCTTTTTGTCAACAAGTGTCAAAAATGAAAGAAAAAACATACGAGGAACTACCCTTCCGGAGTATCCTCGGAATCAGAATTGAAACTCCTCGTCGAATCAGAATCCGCAGAGCGAGGAATGGTCGAGGCAGACATCATGGGCTCTGGAGGAACTGATGGGATGAACATCTGGCTTGTAGATGAGTGTCCCAGTTGTGTCTTCAATTTCATCATCGTGTCCGACAAATAGCAGGTCAGTTGATGCAGAACAATCAGGGAGCACAGGGGTTTGCCTTCTAATACGAGGAACAGCAAGTAAGTCCAGGTAGTTATAATCCTTCTTGATGCCTTTGGATTCCTGCTGCTTACGTGAATAATGATCCCTTAGAAGAGTCCAAGAGCGCTTGTTTGCTTCCTTCTCATGTAGAAGGGTTTGGCGAGCATAATTGTGAAGTGAATTCAGCTCGGTTATCAACTCCAGATTTTCTTTTTGATCAAGCTTGATGTGGCTTTCCAGTGCTTGCTATGTGCGTATGAAGATTTCATACAAAGAAGGATTTTCATTTCGAGGGATTTCAACCTTGGCCTTCTGAACTTTCGGAACAACTTCAGGTGCAGACGAAGTGCCAACAGCATCAACAGGTGCCTTCCCTTTTCCAATATCCTTCACCATATGGAGAGTGTCACTTACTAGTGGTATGAAAACTTTCTGAATATGAGCCCAGAAGAATTTTTCATTGGTGAGCTGCTCAATTGCATACATAATCCACGGGGCATATGGCTTCAGAGATTGCGAGCTGTCAGGAGCACAGGCCAAATTGCGAATGAATAGATCTGGAACATCAAACCGAATTCCTTGAGAGATGGTGAGAAGAGCATTTCATTGATAGAACTTGGTCTGTTCGTTGGTGTGAGAGAATTGCATAGGATATGAAACATCACTTTGTTGTCATAGGCCAGCTTCTTAGGATCCACATCAACACATTCATCTCCAACCAAATTGGGATTCATCAGCATGTGAAGTTGTGCTTCAGACACTTCCCAGTAATGCAGCCTGTGTTCTCGATCTTTTTCAAACTCGCACCGGGAAGATTCAACATAGCCAAAAACTGATCTGTCGAGCATTTGATCTTTTCCCTTCTAGTCATCCATTCGGGGATCCATGTTGAGCTATCTCCAAGCTCTCCTGAGATGTATAGTGTAGCATAGAACTGATGGATTACCTCATGATTCCAGCCATAATTGAATCGCATAAAACCATTCAGTAGGGCATGCTCAATATGCTCGATGGCATGGTGGAAACATGGTATTTCTTCGAGCTCAGCAAAGTTCAATATCTTGTGATTGAATATCTGATTCTTGTCGAACAAGATCCGAGCATAGTACACAGCTTGTTCTTGAGTCCAAAACCTGGGTGACAGTGAGGTTTTCTCGCCTTCATACGGGCTGGTCCCAAAGAATGCTAGCTTCGACAGATAAAGCTCCTGATTGAATGCAGGACCATTTGGCCATATCTAGCAAGGAACAAGGGAAATGTTTCGTGGGGATTCTTTAGATTTTCATCATCGCTTATTTCCATGGGCTGAATGTCATCAGATGCTAGCACATTTTCATCAGTGGGCTTAAGTGGAGCAAGGGGCTTTTTCATCTTCTCTGGTGCAGATGGCATTGAAGCACTTGTTTGACCTTCATTTTCCTTCGCTGGAACCCCTTCAGCGGCTTTCTGGCTATCAAGCAGTAGGGCCTCTTATTTAGGTGGACTTTCAACAGTGGGAGGCACTACAACTTCTTCGTACACTTGGGTCACAACATCATCTTTCTTGGTTTCTTGAGGCACTGCGGGTGGAACAACATCTTCATGAGCCATGGGCTCTTAAGCTTTCTTTTCTTCCTGTTCTGGCTATGAAGCAGTAGAAGCAGGAGCAGGATCAACCTCCATCTGGGTAGGGGCACTAGATGAGGTGACTGGGGTGGTATTTACTCGGGTAGCATTAAGATCCTCCTCAACTTTGTCATCCTCCTTGTTGGATCCGGAGGGCTCAACTGGCATTTCCTTCTAAGGCGATGAAGCTGCCTTCTCAACCAAAATACCTTCATCAATTTTCTCCCCAGGGGCTTGCTGCTCGGGCACGACATTTTCTTCGTCATTCTTGTTCAGAAAGATATCCACCACATCAGGTTCTTGAGCAACTGAGGTAGGAATAATGACTACCGCAGGCTCAACTTGCTGCATGGTTTCTTCCTCGTGAAGAGGGGTGGTGGTATCTGCTGCAATGGAGCACTTGAGTCAATGGGAGCATCAATTGCAGGATTCTGAATACAGCGATCCTTGATTGCCTTCGACTTACTGGCTCTTGCTTCTGATGCTTGTCTTCCTGAATTATTTGTCGAGCAAGATTTGCTTGGTGCCTAATCTCATCATTTCTTCGGTCACACAGCTAAGATACATCCATCTTCAGCCGCGAGTGCCACTCAAAATTATTATTCCTCATAACGGTGAGGGCTTTTAAGATCTCAAGAATTTCCTTATTTAGGTTCTTCCTTTCAGATTCAATGCTCGCATCTTTCCTCATTTGCTCGAGGGTTTTCTTGTCCTTGACAGCTTGGTTTAGTTCCTTGGTTATCTCTCCCAGCTCAGCGAAATGTTTTCCTACCAGCTTGGTAACATCATTAGGAAGGTTCGAACAGCTCAAATCAGTTGATTTTGCATTGTAGGCAGCACATTCAATGAGATCAATCATAAGATCGAATTCATACTTTTGTTCCTATGTGGAAGCAGGAACACTGGATTTTTCTTTGTTGACAGAAGCATGACTTTTCTTCGGGCAGCATCTTTCTTTTCGCAGACGGGGCAACAGAGCCTGAAGGTTTATTTGAGACAAGAGCAGGTGCAAGCCTTGGTGACATTCTCAACGGAGGTGAAACTTTTGCTGGTGAGGAAGTTTGGTATGGCTTGTCAAGAAGAGCTCATTGATCATACATTGGTATTTCTTCGGGAGCATATTCATCGGAGGACTCATCAGACAAGGCAGAAGCTGCCTTCTTGGATTTTCTGGCAACTGGTTTCCTTCTTGAGGCATGAGGGGAAACTGACTTCCTTGCCTTTCTTTCTTTTTGGGAAGAGGCCCGATCCTTCTTCTCTTGAACATCTTGCTGGGTCAACTCAACATTTCTCTGTTCCACTTGATTTTTCGTTGTGGCCTTGGCTTCATGCTTGGCCTTGGCCTTGGCTCTCTTTTCCACTTCTTCGGAAAAATCAGCCAATGTTTTCAGTGAGTCGGCATGAGCATTTGCAGGAGAAGGTGGCCTCACTTTTTCATCATCTGAACCGAGGCAA
Organism: Aegilops umbellulata; assembly: GCA_032464435.1. NCBI lineage: Eukaryota > Viridiplantae > Streptophyta > Magnoliopsida > Poales > Poaceae > Aegilops > Aegilops umbellulata. The sequence goes on along the minus strand of CP136055.1, from coordinate 527,106,641 downwards.
CCCTCGGTGATGTAGTCATTCCAGGGTGGACTGAATGTGAACAAGATCTGATATTTCCTTCGGACATTCTCATGATTGAGCCATTTCTACGCCCAGTGACGGCGAATCCTATGTAGCATGTTATTTCTTTCGGTTGCAGTTTCAACTCCAGGTGGAGTTCTATATCCTTAAGGATCAGACATCTCAGTAGCGGTGTTCCTTTCTCTACCACGACCTCCCTTCTTGGTATTTCCATCACAAAATAATGTCTTTGAATTGGTGATATTTTCATCCTCGGGCTGGCTGTGAGCCGAGGGAATATCATCTTCCTCTTCTTAAGATTGAGATTCAGACTTCTTCTTCAGTAATTTGGGTGGCTTGGATGGTTTTCTTCCACCAGTCAACTTGACTCGTTTAGACACAGGTTGTTGCTGAGGCATTTCTTCTTCTGACCCAGACCACTCTTCTGAACTATGAGCCATGACCACTCCTAAGAGAAAACAAAACAAAGCGAGGGAAAACAGGAAAGGGTCATAAAATGCACGGAGGCATTTTTGACAGAAAACAGAAAGTTTTTCGGAAGCAGCAAAGGAATTCATGGTATATGCCTTAGAAGATATGATTGACAGAATTGCAACATACCATAAGGCAGAGTGTCGGTGTCAAAACTAGGGGATCTCGGGTAGGGGGTCCCGAACTGTGCATCTAAGGCGGATGGTAACAGGATGCAGGGGACACGGTGTTTACCCAGGTTCGGGCCCTCTCGATGGAGGTAATAGCCTACTTCCTGCTTGATTGATCTTGATGATATGAGTATTACAGGAGTTGATCTACCATGAGATCTTAGAGGCTAAACCCTAGAAGCTAGCCTATGGTATGATTGTTGTTGTCATATGGACTAAACCCTCTGGTTTATATAGACACCGGAGGGGGCTAGGGTTACACAGAGTCGGTTACAATAGGAGGAGATCTTCATATCCGTATCACCATGCTTGCCTTCCACGCCAAGGAGAGTCCCATCCGGACACGAGACGAAGTCTTCAATCTTGTATCTTCATAGTCCAACAGTCCGGCCAAAGGATATTGTCCGGCTGTCCGGATACCCCCCCAATCCAGGACCTCCTCAGTAGCCCCTGAACCAGGCTTCAATGACGATGAGTCCAGCGCGCAGATTGTCTTCGGCATTGCAAGGCGGGTTCCTCCTCCGAATACTCTTGTATCTTCATAGTCCAACAGTCCGGCCAAAGGATAGTGTCCGGCTCGACAAAACAAGTTCCACATACCACCGTAGAGAGAATAATATTTCCACAAATCTAATCTGCTGATGCATCTTGAAGCATGATATTACACCGCAGCTTTGTCACTATTCGAACCATTTTTCCCAAACTGCCTCGACGCATATCGCGAGGCGGTTTCCTTGGCAGTTTTGTCGAAGCAGAGATCGTGTCCCTTTGTCGCGGGATTCTCATCAATACGGACGTGGGTAACCCAGCCGCGCCATCAATTACGGCGTTTGGGGAACAAGAGGTTTTACCAGGCAAGTGGGGAGGCGCATCGCCTCTTCTGTCCTTATAAGGGGACAAGGATCTATTCTTCTAACCCGCGCCTTCCTCCCAGCTCATTCCCTTCTGGTCAAGCTCCAGCGCTGAAGCGTTCCTCTTCTCTGCCCACAAAAGGTCCTATGAAGATGTCCGGACCCAGAGCGGGAGGCAAATGGATGGCCTCTACCGTCCAAGTGAAGGATATTAAAAAGCTTTGGAAGGCCGGGTACCTGGCCAAGAAAATCAGCCACCGTTTCTCGATGGCGGGACAAACCATCCCTACTCGGGAACCCCATGAGAGGGTTGTATTCCTCCCTCATTTCGTCCACGGGCTGGGGTTTCCCCTCCACCCGTTCGTTCGCGGCATCATGTACTATTATGGGGTCGATCTTCATGATCTGTCCCCCAATTCCTTCCTCCATATCTCGACATTCATTGTCGTGTGCGAGGCTTTTCTCCGCATTGCACCGCACTTCGGTTTATGGTTGAAGATCTTTAATGTGAAGCCCAAGGTGGTGAGCGGTGAGCACGCCGAGTGTGGGGGTGCCATGGTGAGCAAGATGCCCAACGTTATATGGCCAACTGGAACCTTTAATGATTCTATCAAGGAGTGGCAACAGTAGTGGTTTTATATCACTGAGCCGCGCGACACAGTGTGGGCCGCCTTTCCCGAGTTCCGGTCCAGCGCCCCCCTGCGGCTTACATCCTTGATCAAGAAAGGCCTAGACTGGTCTTCGTCCGACGAACTTTCGGCGCTCTTGACGCATGTTGAAGGTATGGGAGGCAAGAACATTGGACTTGCCAACGTGGTCCAGGTGATGTTGATTCGCCGGATCTTGCCCTGTCAGCACCGCACTTGCAATTTGTGGGAATTCGATCTGGCGTGGCACCAAACCTTGCGGGGGTTTTCAACTCCTCACACAAGGACCTTTGGAAGGTGCTTTTCAAGTCCGGCAAATCATGGCCGGACTCCACCGAAGACCGTGGGTACCAACTGTCTCGCCCGGCAAGCTCGGTGAGTTATCAAACTTAACATGCTTGACACAATTCTCCCAGGGCTGGACGAAGAAGGCGGAGCGGATCCATTGTCCGGCCCCGCTGCCCGAAGAGCCGGCCATCCCACTTCTGACGAAGATGTTGGTCCTGGCACCTTACGAGGTGCCAAAGAAGGCAACCGAGAAGGGGTCCAAAAAGACCCGGGGCGGCCCTCGTCGCTGCGGCACTTCGGACACAACATCCGAAGGTTCCAATTCCCACCCCGCCTCCGAAGAGGGACGAGGAGGAAGACGAATCCCCCACGGGGGGAAGAAAGAAGAGGACGGCCTCTGTGCACTTAGAGGCCGAGCTCCCCAAAAGGGGAAATGTTCCTCTTCCCGAGGAGTCCGCTGCCGCCGCCGACAGTGGCCCAGCATGGGATCCCAGGGCCCAGCCCCTGGTGAACTTGTAAGTGTATAAGATCCGAGTGTGTTTTAGGTGTCCGGACTCATTGTGACTTAGTATTTTAACCCAAACCATATTTTTGTAGTCCGGCGGGGTCTCGTGCCAAACAATCCTCATCAGAGGACTCGCTGGGTGTCGGTGTACAAAACTAGGGGCACATTTTTGTACCCCTTTACCTGTGCATGGGCAGTCGGAGCCACGCCCACGGCCACACCAAGAAGAGCGGAGGAGGTGAGCCAAGGTAAGACCGAAGCCCAAGACGAAACAAAGCAACGACAAGGACCAAGGCCACAAAGATCAGATGGGCGAAGCAGGTTTCCCCGGCAAGGATCCTTGCCGGGGCAGCTCGCCCATGCCAGCCGAGCGAGCCACCCTCGAGCCCACCAACACTCAACACATGTGTTGGGATAGGGCTCGGGAGGCACCTCTGTGCTGGCATGCAAATCTTTGTGAAGACAAAGAATATTCAAGATCAAGTGAGGATGGGAAGGCAGCCATCCTCGCTGAAGGAACCCACAAGACCACAGGCAAGATCCTTGCCGGGGACGCCTGCGTGCCACGACAAGACCCTTGCCGGGTCATCCGGCAAGACCCTCGCTGAGCGCATGATCAGGGCCACCATCAGGCCCGCACCAGCCAAGTCTTCACCGCCGTTCGCATGCAGTTGCCGACCCAACCAGCTGGGCAGGCACCTGCGTGGCTACATGCAGCCCTTCGTGGAGGCTCCACCACCGCGCCACCTCAGCTGTCTGCTGCCTACATGGCACCAAATGCACCGCTGGCCAGGGCACGTGTCGAAGCCTGGAGGAGCGGCGACGGACGGGACGGGCCTCGCCCCCGTCCTCGATAAAGTAAGAGGACACCTAAGAGATGCATTAAATGCACCTTGTCCTGTAATACAAGGGATAACCTCGTGCCACTATAGACCTTTCCACCTCCTATGTGCCACTGTGGCAGCCCCTTTTGCCTATAAAAGGAGGTCCGAGGCGACCAGGAGAAGGATTCAGCTTTTTGGGGCTCGTTACACCCCATAGCTAGCTCAAGAACACAGAATACATCCACCAAAGCAGCCGTATGGTTTTACGCATCCTCGCGGCCCGAACCTGGATAAATGAACCGTGTGCTTCTCTGCCAGACCCACTCTTCTCTCAACCCCGCGCCCCGCAACCACAGTAGAGATTCTTGTGATCCCATAGGTGTCGTTTCCCACCGACATCTTTGGCGCGCCAGGTAGGGGACGCAATTGTGAGAATTGGTTTTGGCATTAAGTGGGCGTTTCTTCATGGCGATGGCTCGAAGGGAAGCAGGAGAGGGGGTCGAAAGATCGACGCCGGCGCGACCACAAGGAAAAGCTAAGTCACACCGAACCCTGAGTACTTTCTTCCCTTTTTATATGAGGTTATCGTCCTCGGAGATCTGGCCTATGTATGGGAAACCTGCACGCAAAGCCCCCCCTCCCCCCCGCGATCGGCAGCGCCTTTGTTCTATTTCGAGTCCGCTCAACAACTCAAAGCCTGACGCGTCAAGAGTGGTGGGGTAGCCTTCCGCACCTGGCAACGCTCCTGATTCTGACTCGAGTCAAACTCGACAGTTCGGGCGCCCGCGCTCAGGGCGGTAAGGTGGTTCGCCCGGCAGCACGCACACACGGCATGCCAATGGGGATCCGTCCCCACACCGCCGCCCTGGGTTTACGCGCTGGCAAGCCTACCCGGTCACGTAGGGTGGACATACAAGGAAATATCGAACATGAAAATAACGTGCATGATACTAAAAAGTGCTGCAGAGTTTGATACGTCTCCGTCGTATCTACTTTTCCAAACACTTTTGCCCTTGTTTTGGACTCTAACTTATATGATTTGAATGGAACTGACCCGGACTAACGTTGTTTTCAGCAGAATTGCAATGATGTCGTTTTCTGTGCAGAAAACAAAACTTCTCGGAATGACCTGAAACTCCATGGAATACCTTACAATAAATAATAAAAAATCCTCGCCAAAGATGAAGACAAGGGGCCCCACACCCTATCGATGAGGGTGGGGGGGGGCGCCCCCTACCTCGTGGGCCCCCTGGACACCTTCCGACGCCAACTCCAACTCTATATATTTGCTTTCGGGGAGAAAAAATAGAGGAGAAGAAATCATCGCGTTTTACGATACGAAGCCGCCGCCAAGCCCTAAAACCTCTCGGGAGGGCTGATCTGGAGTCCGTTCGGGGCTCCAGAGAGGGGGATTTGTCGCCGTCGTCATCATCAACCATCCTCCATCACCAATTTCATGATGCTCACCGCCGTGTGTGAGTAATTCCATCGTAGGCTTGCTGGACGGTGATGGGTTGGATGAGATTTATCATGTAATGGAGTTATTTTTGTTAGGGTTTGATCCCTAGTATCCACTATGTTCTGAGATTGATGTTGCTATGACTTTGATGTGCTTAATGCTTGTCACTAGGGCCTGAGTGCCATGATTTCAGATCTGAACCTATTATGTTTTCATGAATATATGTGAGTTCTTGATCCTATCTTGCAAGTCTATAGTCACCTACTATGCGTTATGATCCGGCAACCCCGAAGTGACAATAATCGGGACCACTCCCGGTGATGACCATAGTTTGAGGAGTTCATGTATTCACTATGTGCTAATGCATCGCTATATTCGGAATACATGCCTACATTACATTGATGAATTGGAGCTAATTCTGTGTCTCCCTATGTTATGACTATTACATGATGAACTACATCCGGCATAATTATCCATCACTGATCCGATGCCTATGAGCTTTCCATATACTGGTTTACGCTTATTTCCTTTCCTATTGCTACTGTTACAATCACTACAAAACACCAAAAATATTACTTTGCTTTCTTTACTCTTTTGTTACCGTTACCACCACTATCATATTACTTTGCTACTTAACACTTTGTTGCAGATACTAAGTCTCCAGGTGTGGTTGAATTAACAACTCAACTTCTAATACTTGAGAATATTCTTTGGATCCCCTTGTGTCGAATCAATAAATTTGGGTTGAATACTCTACCCTCGAAAACTGTTGTGATCCCCTATACTTGTGCGTTATCAAGACCTTTTTCTGGCACCATTGCCGGGGAGCATAGCTCTATTCTTTGAGTCACTTGGGATTTATATCTGCTAGACACCATGAAGAACTTGAAAGACGCTAAGACAACAATTTATCCCTCAACTACGAGGGGAGGTAAGGAACTGCCATCTAGCTCTGCACTTGATTCACCTTCTATTCTGAGGACCTAAACCTGCTTCTGCTATTCGTTCTGATATGTCGCATCTTATTGATGATGCCACTTCTGCTATGCATGATACTTATGATGAAACTACTTCTATGCTTGATACTACTATGCCCCGTAGTGAATTTCTTGATGAACAAATTGCTAGGGCTAGAGAGAAAGAAATTATTGAATCTAATAATATTGATGAAAATGATGATGAGGATAGGCCTGTTATTCCTGAAGGTTATATTTTTGATAGAGAAGCTTCTGCTGCTATTCTAGCTTGCAACGATAACGATGAGCTCAGAAGGTTAATAGCTAAATGGAACAAAGAATAACTTAGAGATAAAATGAGGCCGGATCCTGCTTTTGCTACTTCACCTATTTGTGTTCCCGATAAGGATTATGAATTCTCTGTTGATCCTGATATAATTACTTTGGTTGAATCTGATCCTTGCCATGGTTATGAATCTGAAACTGTTGTGGCACATCTTACTAAATTAAATGATATAGCCACCCTGTTTACTAATGATGAGAGATCACGCTACTTTTACATACTTAAAATATGTCCGTTCTCATTAAAGGGTGATTCTGAGATATGGTTTAATTATCTTGATCCTGGTTGTCCGCGTAGTCCCCAGGATAATTTATTACTTCTCTGCTAAATATTTCCTTGCTCATAAGAAACAAGATGCTTTAAAGGAAATATACAACTTTGTGCAAATTAAAGAAGAGAGTCTCCCACAAGCTTGTGGGAGGCTTCTCAAGTTACTTAATGCTTTGCCTGATCATCCTCTTAACAAAAATGAAATACTTGATATCTTTTATAATGGACTAACCGATGCTTCCAGAGATTACCTGGATAGTTGTGCTGGTTCTCTTTTCAGGTAAAGAACACCGGATGAAGCTGAAATTTTATTGAATAATATGTTGGCAAATGAAAATAATTGGGCACCTCCTGAGCCATCTCCTGCTCCAGTTAATGATCCTATTCCTAAACGAACTCCGAAAAAGAGAGGTGTTCTATTTCTCAGTCCCAAAGATATGCAAGAGGCAAAGAAATCTATGAAAGAAAAAGGTATTAAAGCTAAAGATGTTAAGAATTTACCTCCTATTGATGAAATACATGGTCTTAATTTACCGCCTGTTGAAGAAACATATGATCTTAATCCTTTATTTATTGAAGAACCTCCTGATCCCGATATCCCGACACAGGTGGTAAAGGTAAATTCTCTCTATAGATATGATAAAGCTGAAGTCCCTCCTACTAAAATTGCTAGTCAGTGCTTGGATGAGTTTGATAACTTTATGTTTAAGCAAGACGATTTTAATGCCTATTTTGGTAGACAATTGAAACAAAATGCTTATATGATTAAACGCTTGGGTGATTATATGGCTAATATTAGAGGTGAACTTAAACTGGTTAGCAAACATGCTTCTATGGTTACCACTCAAGTAGAACAAGTACTTAAAGCTCAAAAAGAAGTGCTCGATGAAATGAATAGTAAGAAAAATGATTATGTTGTCAGAGTGGCTAGTAGAACTAGTAGTATGACTCAGGAACCTTTGTATCCTGAAGGCCACCCCAAGAGAATTGAGCAAGATTCTCAGAGAAATAATATTGATGTTCCTAGTTCTTCTAGAAAGAAGAAAAAGAAAAATGATAGAACTATGCAAACTTCTAGTGAACCTATTGCTGAACCACCTGATAATCCAAATGATATATCTATGTCTGATGCTGAAACACAATCTGGTAATGAACATGAACCTAGTGAAAATGTCAATAATGATGTTCATGATGATGCTCAACCTAGTAATGATAATGATGTCGAAGTTGAACCTGCTGTTGATCTTGATAACCCACAATCAAAGAATCAGCGTTATGATAAGAGAGACTTTGTTGCTAGAGAACATGGTAAAGAAAGAGAACCTTGGGTTCAGAAACCCATGCCTTTTCCTCCCACACCATCCAAGAAAAAGGATGATGAGGATTTTGAGTGCTTTGCAGAAATGATTAGACCTATCTTTTTGCGTATGCGACTGACTGATATGCTCAAAACTAATCCTTATGCTAAGTATATGAAGGATATCATTACTAATAAAAGAAAGATACCGGAAGCAGAAATTTCCACCATGCTAGCTAATTATACTTTTAAAGGTGGAATACCAAAGAAACTTCGAGATCCAGGAGTAGCTACTATACCATGCTCCATTAAAAGAAATTATGTTAAAACTGCTTTATGTGATCTTGGAGCCGGTGTTAGTGTTATGCCTCTCTCTTTATATCGTAGACTTGACTTGAATAAGTTGACACCTACTGAAATATCTTTGCAAATGGCTGAGAAATCAACTGCTATACCTGTCGGTATTTGTGAGGATGTTCCTGTTGTGGTTGCAAACGTTACTATTGTAATGGACTTTGTTATTCTTGATATTCTCGAGGATGATAGTATGTCTATTATTCTTGGAAGACCTTTTCTTAATACGCAGGGGCTGTTATTGATTGCAACAAAGGCAATGTCACTTTTCATGTTAATGGTAATGAGCATACGGTACACTTTCTGAGGAAACAACATCAAGTTCATAGTATCAACTCTAGTGGAGAAATTCCATCAATTATATTTGTAGGTTTTGAATTTCCTCTTCATACTGTCAAGAAGAAATATGATATTCTTATTATTGGGGATGTGCATATCCCCGTTGAGGTAACCTAGTGTTATTCGAAATTTCCCCGGTTTCATGTTAACCGGAATGAGTTTGTTAACAAGACTTGATCAACCTTGTTAGTGGATTCCTTTTGATGAGCATGAGATGGATGAAACTAGAAGCACAACCTTCTGTTACCCTCTCTATACTTTCTGTTATTTAGTTGAAATAAAGTAAAAATAGTATTTTTTTCTGTCTGTTTCCTGGTTTATCCGTGCAATATAAAAATATCTCGAAAATAAAAGTCCTCAGAATGCCATGCCAATTTAATATGATTTTTTGGGAATATTTGAGGATTTATGGTGCAAAAATTACCGCGGGGGCAGCTACCACCTGGCCACGAGGGTGGAGGGCGCGCCCTACCCCCCTAGGCGCGCCCCCCTGCCTCGTGGGCTCACGGTGGCCCTCCTCCACTTATCCCAGCACTCATCCTCTTCTTCTTCCTCCCACAAACACGAAAAACCAACTCAAGCACGATTTCCAGCAATCTTTGCTTTGATTTTCGATCTCCTTGCTCAAAGCACCTCTCGCAAAACTGCTTGGGGAGATTGTTCCTTGAGAAAAGCAACATGCTTAGGAAGATGTTCCAAGGTGGTTCTTCTAAGAAGCAAGGACCCAGGCTTGCTATGCGTGATGCTGACGAGGAACCACCAAGATACGCTCTAGTGCGGCCTTGCGAATGGCCGTCGGAAAATTTTATGGATCATGCAGGAATTAAAGAAGAATTTAAAGCATATTTGCGTAATTCCGGTCTTTAGAACTTTGAGGCAGACAAATGCCCCCAGTATCATGATCTCATAAGCTCATTTGTGAGGAGGTTTGAGTATTTATCTTTGCGCAATTCTCCTTCAGTCATGTTTGATCTTTATGACAAATCTTATACCATGGACTTAGAGGATTTCACTTCTGCTTGCAAACTTCCACAATGGGGTAATGTTAGAGATCCCCCTAAATTTGAATTTAGAAACTTTCTTGCTAGTATTACTATAGGGGAATCTAGAGATATAACACAAGCTACCATAGGGAGCATTCACTTTCCTGCTATACATTATTTTGCTCTCTTCATCGGTAGATGCATAAATGCTAAGGATGAAGCATGTCACATGTGTGTCCCTGACCTTAGCATTCTCAGGAGTGCTGTGTTAGGAGACCAATCTTATCATATGGGAGCCATTGTAGCTCGTAGGTTGCATCATAATAGAAATAATGGAGATTTCTTTGGAGGAATTTATGCAACCCGCTTAGCTATATTTCTTGAGATAGACGTTCGCGAAGGAGACATAGTGTTGCCTCCTGCTTATTTAGATTTTGATTCTATGGTTTCTCACCATTTTGTTGAGAGGACTGAGTCACCTCTCCAATACCGATTAATCTTTAACAAACGACATGTTGTCCGTATTACTCTCCCTGCTCCTGCCTTCTTTGATTACCAGGCAAACGGAAGATATACTATTAACAGGGAGGAGGCAGATGAGTACGAGAGGAGAGCGGACGCAGCCCGACTCCACGCTGCAGTTCAGAAGGCAATGGCTGCTGCATCATAGTACGATCCCGACTATTCTTCGTCGCAGTACGACCCCAGCTACACCTAAGGGTATCCGCCAGGCTATCCCTGGCAATATACCAACTTAGACCAAAAGCATAAGCTTGGGGGAGTATGTATTTCTCACCGACATTACATTTATGTTCACACACACTCATTGCTAGATGTCAGTGCTCATACTCTTTCACTGTAATATCCATGTTAGTTTATTTTCTGTTTCTTGCTTTCTTCTTGTGTGTTTGATAAACCTTAAGAAAAACAAAAAAAATAGTAGTAGTTTACTTTCCTGCTGTAGTAGTAATAATCAAAAATAAAACCAAAAAATATTTCCCGTTCTTCTTTTGCTTGTTGGGAGCTTTCCCGTGTAAATAGTTTTTATTTCTTTCTTTTCTTTGGGGGTCGTAGGAGAAGACCATGATTAAATTGTTAAAGTGGCTCTTATATGCATTATTGTTGATTTAACCAAGATTCCATATTGCCTTGTTTCCTCCTGTTTATTGAATGCTCCCAGATTCCAGGTTAGTCCAATGCACATGCACTCTTATCAATATTCACATCGTTCGGTCGTTCAAGTGAAAGGCAATTATGATGATATATGATGGACTGACTGAAATGAGAAAAGCTGGTATGAACTCGACCTCTTTTGTTTTTGTAAATATGATGAGTTCATCGTTCTTGATTCAGCTTATTATGAATAAACATGTTTGCAATGACAATTAGAGATCATAGCTGCTTATGCCATGCTTGATTAGATATGAGTTATAATGGTTTACCTTGCATGCCAACATGCTATTGAGATGGTTATGATGTGGTATGATGGGGTGGTATCCTCCTTTGAATGATTTAAGTGACTTGACTTGGCACATGTTCACGCATGTAGTTGAAACAAATCAATATAGCCTTCACGATATTTATGTTCATGGTGGATTATATCCTACTCATGCTTGCATCCAATGTTTATTAATTTTAATGCATGTACATGGCTGTTGTCACTCTCTAGTTGGTCGCTTCCCAGTCTTTTGCTAGCCTTCACCTGTACTAAGAGGGAATACTGCTTGTGCATCCAATCCCTTAAACCCCAAAGTTATTCCAGATGAGTCCACTATACCTTCCTATATGCGGTATCTACCTGCCGTTCCAAGGAAATTTGTATGTGCCAAACTCTAAACCTTCAAATAAACATTCTGTTTTGTATGCTCGAATAGCTCATGTATCAACCGAGGCTGCCCTTATCTTCCATGTTAGGCGGGTTATTCTCAAGAGGAGTGGACTCCGCTCCTCACTCACGAGAAAATGACTGGTCACCGGGATGCCCAGTCCCATGCTTTATGCAAACTAAATCAAAATTTAATTGCAAACAAAACTCCCCCTGGGACCTGATGTATGTTGGAGACACTCGTTGTTTCGAGCAACTCATGGATTGATGCTTGTTGGTGGAGGGGGAGTATAAACTTTACCATTCTGTTTGGGAACCGCCTATAATGTGTGTGACATGGAAGATATCGCCATCTCTTAGTTGCTATGTTGACAATGAAAGTATACCACTCAAAATATTATTTATCTCTATTTCAAAACCGAGCCCTGGCACCTCTACAAATCCCTGCTTCCCTCTGCAAAGGGCCTATCCATTTACTTTTATGTTGAGTCATCACCCTCTTATTAAAAAGCACTAGATGGAGAGCACAGCTGTCATTTGCATTCATTATTGTTAATCTATATTGGGTATGACTATGATTGGATCTCTTTTACCATGAATTACAATGTCTAGTCAGTCCTTAATCTTTAAAGGTGCTCTGCATTTATGTTTTGCGGTCTCAGAAAGGGCTAGTGAGATACCATCTTGTTATATCATATTATGATTGTTTTGAGAAAGTGTTGTCATCCGAGATTTATTATTATGGGTTGCTAGTTGATTATGCTATTGATATGAGTGATTATGAGACCTGAGAATTATTGCAAATGTGGTTAGTTATGATCTTTGCTGACAACTTGAATGCCGGCTTCACATATTTACGACAACAAGGGCAAACAGAGTTTGTAGAAGTTTTTCTTTTTCTCTTTCAGTTTGTCAACTGAATTGCTTGAGGACAAGAAAGGGTTTAAGCTTGGGGCAGTTGATACGTCTCTGTCGTATCTACTTTTCCAAACACTTTTGCCCTTGTTTTGGACTCTAACTTGTATGATTTGAATGGAACTAACCCAGACTGACGTTGTTTTCAGCAGAATTGCCATGATGTTGTTTTATGTGCAGAAAACAAAACTTCTCGGAATGACCTGAAACTCCACGGAATACCTTACAATAAATAATAAAAAATCCTCGCTAAATATGAACACCAGGGGGCCCACACCCTGTCCACGAGGGTGGGGGGCGCTCCCCCCCAGGGCGCGCCCCCTACCTCGTGGGCCACCTGGACACCTTCTGATGCCAACTCCAACTCTATATATTTGCTTTCGGGGAGAAAAAAATAGAGGAGAAGAAATCATCGCGTTTTACGATACGGAGCCGCCGCCAAGCCCTAAAACCTCTCGGGAGGGCTGATCTGGAGTCCGTTTGGGGCTCCGGAGAGGGGGATTCGTTGTCGTCGTCATCATCAACCATCCTCCATCACCAACTTCATGATGCTCACCGCCATGTGTGAGTAATTCCATCGTAGGCTTGCTGGACGGTGATGGGTTGGATGAGATTTATCATGCAATCAAGTTAGTTTTGTTAGGGTTTGATCGCTAGTATCCACTATGTTCTGAGATTGATGTTGCTATGACTTTACTATGCTTAATGCATGTCACTAGGGCCTGAGTGCCATGATTTCAGATCTGAACCTATTATGTTTTCATGAATATATGTGAGTTCTTGATCCTATCTTGGAAGTCTATAGTCACCTACTATGTGTTATGATCCGGCAACCCCGAAGTGACAATAATCGGGACCACTCCCGGTGATGACCATAGTTTGAGGAGTTCATGTATTCACTATGTGCTAATGCTTTGTTCCGGTTCTCTATTAAAAGGAGAACTTAATATCCCTTAGTTTCGATTAGGACCCTGCTGCCACGGGAGGGTAGGACAAAAGATGTCATGCAAGTTCTTTTCCATAAGCACGTATGACTATATTTGGAATACATGCCTACATTACATTGATGAATTGGAGCTAGTTCTGTGTCACCCTATGTTATGACTATTAAATGGTGAACCACATCCGCCATAATTATCCATCACTGATCCGATGCCTACGAGCTTTCCATATACTGGTTTACGCTTATTTACTTTCCCGTTGCTACTGTTACAATCACTACAAAATACCAAAAATATTACTTTGCTTTCTTTACTCTTTTGTTACAGTTACCACCACTATCATATTACTTTGCTACTAAACACTTTGTTGCAGATACTAAGTTTCCAGGTGTGGTTGAATTGACAACTCAGCTGCTAATACTTGAGAATATTCTTTGGCTCCCCTTGTGTCGAATCAATAAATTTGGGTTGAATACTCTACCCTCGAAAACTGTTGCGATCCCCTATACTTGTGGATTATCAGAGTTATATTACATCAAATTGTTGCTGCGGCTCTAACTAGAGATAGCAATTGTCTTGGTTATGAACCTGCAGCGGCGATAAGAAAACGGGGTGCCTAATCCCGGGTCTGGCCCTCCACCCTCAGAATTCCGCCGATTCGACTGATGAAGGGATCAATGCGCTCCCTGAGCGGCGCAAGGTCGGTCCCGTCCGGCAAGCTCTCCAGCGCGGCGTCGAAGTCGAGGTCGGCGGTACCAGTGCACCACCTTGGTGTGAACCTTGGTCATGGCGCCCTGGCAAAGCATCCGGGACTCGTCGGCCAGTGAGGCCGCCCGGCTGGCGTGGAGCCGCTCCAGAGCACCGACAACCTTCTCAAAGAACATGGTCAGGCTGCAATTGGCGCTCACGCTCTGCTCCGGGACATACCCCATGTCCGGCATCCCCATGATGGCCAACTGTGTGGCGGCCTGGTTGTCGACGATGGCGAGGCGATCGAGCTAACGGTTCTCGCCCTCCACGTGCTCCGCAAACTTGAGGCCCTCGTTCTTCGGCAACAGCTTCTCGCCCACAAGCTCCTTGGCCAGGGTCACCTCTCGGGTTGTAGCCTCTGACAGCACCTCCTCGAGACCCTCCAACTTCAGCTAGAAGTCTCTGATGGAGTTGTTGGCCTCGGAGAGCTCCCCGGCCTTGCTGACGATCTCGCCCTGCGACTCTATCAGAGCACTATTGAGCGTATCCTTTTCCCGAGACAGATTCAGGGCCTGCTCCGCCAGCCTGTTGCGCTCCTCCTCCAACTCCTTCACCTCGCCGGCGTGGACCTGGGCCTGAGCATCGAGTGCCTTCTTGTGCCTCTGCTCCAGCTCACCGGTCCGCTGCAAGACGAGCTTCTCCACCTCGGCATCTTTGCCACGAAGTATGGCGGCGAGCTTCTCCTCGCATGCGGCCAGGTCCTCCTCCTGGGAGTTCAGCACAGCCTCGCGCTGGGTCCGAATGGCCTCGACGGCCTCGGCCGAGTTCTTCGCCGCCTCCTGAGCTTTCTCGACGTTGGCAAGCTTCATGGTGAGCTCCATGTCGCGCCTGGCCTGCTCGCCCTGGGCAGCCTTGAGCTCCTCGTGGGCCTCGCAGAACCAGTTCTGCGCTTCGGCGACGCGCTCCTGGAGGTCCGCCTCCGCCTTCTCTACCACCGTCGTCCTACACTTCACCTTATCCAGGCGGGCGCGGTAGAGCGCCTGGAGCTTCCGGAAGCTGCCGCCCATGGCCTGGAGGAGCCGCTCCTCCTGCGAGCCGTCGCCACCATCAATTGGCTCGTCGACAACTCCAAGCCCGACAGCGGCAAGCACCTCGTCATCGAACACCTCTCCCTCGATGGGTTCCCTAGTGCTTGACACGCCTGGGAGGTGAACGAACAAGTCATCGCTCACCCTCAGGTACTTGCCAGAGCCGGAAGCAGCAGAGGAGGAAGGCTGGTCGCCAGCCTCCTCCTTCTCCCCGGCAGGCCCCTTGTCGGGCTCCTCAGCGGCAGCCTTGCCGGCCTCTCCGGCGGGCCCCTTCGCGGCGGCCTCGACAGCATCCTTGGCGGCCTCCTCAGTGGCGGCCTTGCCGGCGGGCCCCTTGGCGGTGGCCTCAGCAGCGTCCTTGGCGGCCTCCCCGGCGGGATCCTTGGCGGCGTCCTCGGTAGCCCCCTTGGCAGCCTCCTCTGTGGCGATCTTCTCGGTGTCTACCTTGGCGGCCTTGGCGACACCCTCGATCACGGCGTCCACGTCCTCTGGATCCTCCATGGAGGAATCTGAGCGCCGAACACAGGGGTGAGGCAAAGCCAGGACCAAGAACCAGAAAGAAGAAGAAGCAGGGACGAACGGCGAGCGACTTACCGGTGCCAACACCCGGCTGGGAAGCAGAAGTCCCCTCCCCGCCAACATATGGCGTCGAGGCAAAGCCACCGTGCCCAAGTTCTCTTCCTCCTCCTCCTTGTGAGTGAGCTCGGTGCTTGGCGCCCTTGCCGGGGACGCCCCTCGGGGCGGTGTAGTCGATGCGGGTGGCGCGTTGGGAGTAGCCCCCTTTGGCTCCTCCTGCTGCCGCTCCCCTCCTGCACACTTGGCAAGGTCAGCATCAAAGCGTCGCGCCCTTGACACGTGTCGAAGAGGGAAGAATGATGAACTTGCGCTGGGGGCATTGCGGGGGGCTGCTATCCGGGCTGCTCAACACTACCAAGGGCGCCCTCGAAGCACCGGCTGGGGGCTGGCCACCCGTCGAGACCTTGGCCCTTTTTTCTCTCTGGGACAGCGTCTCCGCGTCCCTGTGAAGACAAAAACAAGTCAAGATCAGTACCACACAGTGAGGAGGCAGAGATAACGAAAAAGAATCAGACACTTACTTGTCGTCCGCCTCCTCCTCTGCGGTCTTCCTCTTCCTCCTCGGACTGAGGGATCCGAAATCAAAGGTGATCCCCGTGCCGACGTTTGCTGGAGGAGGGGAGGAGGGGAGGGAGGCGGTGTCTGGGACCGCCTGGATGAAGAAGAGGCGGCCGTTTTCTTGTTCACTTCGACCTTTGTCGGCTTCTTCGCCGCCGCGGCCCTCGTGTGAGGCCGGGACCCTTCCAAAGTCAGTTGCGGTTGCGCAGTCCTGCGGGGCCGAACCGGCTCGCCGGAACTGGCCCTCCGCAGGACTCGCCCCCTCCCCGCAGGTGGCGCCGGGTCTGCGGTCTCCTCCTCCGACGACGACGATGACTCGCCGGTCACGTCGTCAACCAGTGGAGCCTCGGTGCCGGCGCTGCTAGCTCCCCCGCCGGCCACCGCCCATCGGGTAAGCTCATCCTCTTCCGCGGCCGTCGTGGCCTTGTCCGCCACACCGCCATCATCGCTGGCCTCCCTGGCGAGCTGTGCCTCCCTCGCCCTGGTGGCGATGTAGTCCAGCTCCGCCTGGGAAGTGTCCTGGACAAGCAGCCGCTCGGCATCAGCATCAACATACCTCTCATGCAGGGTGTCGAAGAACTGCTGCACCTCTGCATCCTTCGGGTCCTTCCAGCTCGGGATGGGGCCGTGCGCGTTGCAGTCCGGTATCATAGCAATGATCACGGACCGACGTGAGTTGTTGCACAACGGGACCACCCCTGTTGGCAGCTTGAACAACGGCCCCTTGAGGACCTTTTCGGCCTTCGCGGTGGCCCTCGCAATCTTGCCGGTCCGCTCGACCTCGCCGTCGCGGATCACGTCAAGCTGGAAGAGCCGCTGGCAGAAGTGGGCGTGCGCCATCACCGTAAAGTTGTGGTCGAGGCCTGGGCGGAGTCGCATGATGTCAGCGGGGTTCGTGAAGAGCCAGGTCGGCCTCCCCTTGTTATGCAGCGGAGCAATCCGGCGGTGGATGAAGTCCGCCCCGATCTTTCGAAGGTGAGCCCATCCTGGGTAAGCTGAAGAATTCTGGTGATGGTGACAGAGAGCCTTCCGTCGGCGGCATCGACATCGCTCCAATCGCTGCCGCGAACTGGCGGTGCCCAACGAACTTTGCAGAACGCCGGCGGGTCCTTCTCTTCAATCCAGCACCACCAGCCCCGTCACTCATCCCACCTCTCCTTCATGGCCCCGTCCGGGTACGCCTCCTTGGATCTTGGGATCCAGGTGATGCAACCAGAGATGGCACCCCCTGTTTGGATCCGAGGGTAGAAGTAGTGGCTGAAAAGCACCGTGTTGGGGTGCACCCAGGCGAAGCCTTCGCAAAGGTGCGCGAAAAGGACCATGCACGCCACCACGTTCGGAGTGAAATCCAAAAGACGGAAGCCAAAGGTGTGCATGATGTCGCTGAAGAAATCAGAAAAGGGAGGACAGAGCCCGCAAGAAAAATAATCAACGAAGAAGGGATACCGATTTGGGTCAGGCTCGGCGCAGGCAGCAGGGATGGCGCGCGTAGCCGGGTGCCCCGAATTCCCCCCCCCCCCCGTCTTCACCCCCATAGGGGCCTGAAGAGTTCCCTAAGCTCGAGCACGTCGACTGTCGAGGGGAAGAAGAAGGCGGACTGCGTCCGGTCCCCCGACAGCGCGCTCTCCGGCGGCTCCACGGCCCCGGCGTCCTCGGCCACCCCCTTGCCCTTGGTGGATTTTGGCGCCATCGTGAAGGAGGAGGAGGAGCGGAGGGCGGCAGAAGTGCAATGGCAGCGGGCGGAGGCGAAGCTTGGAGAAGAAGAGGGAGGCAGGCGGAGGTCTCTGAGATTGGGGTTGCACGAAGGGTAAAAGGAACAGTGCGCCCACGGTTATCCGTTTTTATGGGGAAGCCGCGGGGCGCGCTGCCCATTTACTGCGATGTGACGCATGCTTGTGGGAACCGCCCCACACATGTCGACCACGTCACGCACGCCCCTCCACGCCGCGCCGCACGCGCGGGTCGTGGGAAGCGCAGCGCGTGAAAAATCTTACCGCGGTAAAAACCGCCCCGCCTGCCCGCACACCGTTTTGGGCCTGACTCAACAACGTGTCGCGCTTATGTGTGGCCCAGGCCCGGGGGCTCTTGTCGGTTTACAAAACTAGGGGCACATTTTTGTACCCCTTTACCTGTGCACGGGCAGTCGGAGCCACGCCCACGGCCACACCAAGCAGAGCGGAGGAGGTGAGCCAAGGTAAGACCAAAGCCCAAGACGAGGCAAAGCAACCCGAAGGACAAAGACCACAAAGATCAGATGGGCGAAGCAGGTTTCCCCGGCAAGGATCCTTGCCGGGGCGGCCCCGGCAAGACCCTTGCCGGGCAGCTCGCCCACGCCAGCCGAGCGAGCCACCCTCGAGCCCACCAACACTCAACACATGTGTTGGGACAGGGCTTGGGAGGCACCTCTGTGCTGGCATGCAGATCATTGTGAAGACAAAGAATATTCAAGATCAAGTGAGGATAGGAAGGCAGCCATCCTCACCGAAGGAACCCATAAGACCCCCGGCAAGATCCTTGCCGGGGACGCTTGCGCGCCACGGCAAGACCCTTGCCGGGTCATCCGGCAAGACCCTTGCCGGGCCACCCGGCAAGGCCCTTGCCGGGCCACCCGGCAAGGCCCTAGCCCAGCGCACCATCAGGCCCGCACCAGCCAAGTCTTCGCCAGCGCTTGCATGCAGCTGCCGACCCAACCAGCTGAGCAGGCACCTGTGTGGCTACATGCAGCCCTTCGTGGAGGCTCCACCACCGTGCCACCTCAGCTGCCTGCCTGCCTACATGGCACCGCATGCATCCCTGGCCAGGGCGCGTGTCGAAGCCTAGAGGAGCGGCGATGGACGGGACGGGCCTCGCCCCCGTCCCCGATAAAGTAAGAGGACACCTAAGCGATGCATTAAATGCACCTTGTCCTGTAATACGAGGGATAACCTCGTGCCACTGTAGACCTTTCCACCTCCTGTGTGCCACTGGGGCAGCCCCTTTTGCCTATAAAAGGAGGCCCGAGGCGACCAGGAGAAGGATTCGGCTTTTTGGAGCTCGTTACGCCCCATAGCTAGCTCAAGAACGCGGAATACATCCACCAAAGCAGGAGTAGGGTTTTACGCATCCTCGCGGACCGAACCTGGATAAACAAACCGCGTGCTTCTCTGTCAGACCCGCTCTTCTCTCAACCCTGCGCCCCACAATCGCAGTAGGGATTCTTGTTATCCCATAGGTGTCGTTTCCCACCGACACCGGGCTCAAGTGCTATGGGGAGCGGGACGCCCCCAAAGGCCCCATCCTCCAAACAGGTCTTCAACACCGAGGCTTCGTCCTAGAAGGACCCCGGCCAAGGAGGAAAGAAAAGAATCATGAAGGCGACGCCTAGAGGTCAAACCTGAGGAGCCGGACACATGGGGGAAAAGATTCTCATGGGGGCTAATGGCGGGAGCGATACTGAGTTTGGCTGCCAGCCGAATGCTTTGTTAATGGCGTTGAAAGACGCCTCCCTCGTTGATGAACACCGTGCCCTTATGGGTGCGGTGATTGAGAAAATTCAGTCAACTGAGAGTGGACTGAACGAAGCCTGTATCAGCCTTATAAAAAGCTTTGAGGTATGTTTATGTGTTGTCGAAGAGTGTCATGGTACGGATAGTAGCCCCTGATACACTGTTTGGTTAAGAAACCGAACAGAGGATCTAATATATATTCGCAGGAAGACTAATTTAAATGACAGTAATTTCTCTTCTATCATAAGCAGGCGTCTATAGCAGCTGCTGCCTCCCATACTGCGGAAATCTCCGGACTGAATCAAAGTCTGGAGCAGGCCAAGGAAGAACTTGACCAGTTGAAAATGCAGTTGAGGGACAAACAGGGTATGCACAAGTCTTGTTCACGTTTATTGTGAATGAATTTGGAGTATGAACTAAGTTTTACGACATTTCGTTAGGAATTGTGACCGAAGTCGAAGCCCTCAAGAAGGATGTGGCCAAAGCCGAGAAAAATGCGGCCACTAAGCAGGCTCTTCATGAGAAACACGAGGCCAGGGTTGTTAAAGCTGAACAGGACCTACAAGAGGCCGTAGAGAAATGCGAGACCTTGGAGCAGAGTTTAACTGTGAAAAGGTCTGAACTCACCAAGGCTCATCAGGCCACGAGCGATATCCAGGGGGAAGCCCGAAGCACCCTGCAGGAGATCGGAGAGGCGAGGAAGATCGCAGCTTGTAGGGTGTTTCCCCCGTAGAGTAAGTATTTTGGGGTGGGACTTACATTTCTAATTTTGAATCCGAATTTCTCAAGGGTATTTTCTGAGCTACCTCGCAGCGTATTAGATGCCACTCAATTCTACCGAGCCGAAGAAAGGAATACTACGGATAAGCTCTTCTGGTCGCAGTATTTGGCACCGAATTATCCGGTGCCTTTTGTCGATCAACTGAAACAGCTGATCAAACTGGAGAAGGCGGCGGAACTAGCCAAGAAGGATTTAATTATCCGGCTGTGGCCTGCTGAGCCGATCCCAACTAGCTACTCCGGGCTCGTGAAGCGGCTAGTGGGTGCCTGTCCTCGACTTGACGTCATCAAGCGGTCGGCCTATATGGAGGGTGCACGAATGGCCTTCGCCCGTGCAAAGGTGCACTGGGGGAAGATGGACGCTGAAAAGCTGATGACCGTAGGACCGCCGGAGGGGAAAGAGCACCGCAAACCCGAGTTATATTATAAGAATGTCCTGAAAGGATCCTACCTTGCCGCAGAGTTGTGCACTAAGGACTTTATATTTCCATGAATGCAAATCATGTTTTCCTTTGTAATGTTAAAACAAGGTCAGTTATATCAGTTACCGCATGTTATATAAAAGTTTACTCTCCTGTGCGGCCTTTTTATATGTTAAATCCGAGAGTTGGCCAGTCGTCGGCTTCCGCCCCCACGTATGAAGTACGGGGGTGTTTGGGATAAACCTGAGCACTCTTTATCCCAGTTTTGGGCCCTCCGAAGGAGGTGCTCAGCACAACGAACCAGGCAATCGGACTATAGGGCTTTACCACTCTCACTTAGCCATGGGAGCTTTTGTATGGTCGGCGCAGCCCCTGGTGTTGGGAAGACCGTACTAGGGGCTCTATAAGCACCTGATCAGAGAAAGAATCGATCCATCGCACGCAGCATTGGTTATGGCATTGTGCGGAAGAAATCCTTCAAGATTTTGCAACCTCTTGAACAGCTGACCAGCTCTTGCCTTATCATGATAGTCGGTTTTAGCTTTCTCTACTGAGGTGTTCGTCCGGAAGAAATGGGACACAATCACAGCAGTTCTCCCAGTGCTACCTTAGCCGATATAGCGGAATGTAAGGTACCGAAACATGGGAGCCGGGCAAACCCAACTATTGACCCAAGACATGATTCGGAGCTGATGCATGTAATGCTATAAGTTCGGGGTGCCGAACTTCCATGAAGTTGTTCGGAGTTTACTGCCGTATTATGGGTAAAACGTAGCCCCTGGCATATTTTAAGGCGTATCGCCATTTGCAAATGCCACTTTTACAAAAGAATTTCAATAAGAAATTATCAGCAGATATGTGTCATATAAATCCTCATATTGTATTTAGGTGGTATGTCTATGCGTATAGGTACAAATAATGTGATATATAAAAGAAAGGAATATGACTGCGGAACCTGCTGAAACCAGGTGGAAGAGGCTGAGTGCGGATCCGTAGTATAACCGGATGGTCATTGCGGGGAATGTCAAAGGATTACCTTACGCGTTCAAGCTGCCTTCATATAGTCCATCCTGGTCGGCCCAAAGGTGAACCTGCAGGGGAAATGTAAGAAATATTTATTTGCCGCGGGGTAGTTAAGCCGCCGAGTGCGGCCTGTCCTGGCCTTCGCCGGAATGTTTAATTGAGCCCTGGACGGGCTAGGTTATCCTTCCGTAAAGTAGGTCGGAATCCCTTAACGGTATCCATAGGCCCGGTCGTCTGCTTGAGGTTCGGCTGCAAGGTGCTGCCTGTTGTCTCTGCTGCTAAGGCAGTGGTGTATATGCTGGTGTCGAGGGAAAGTGCGGCCTTTCCATTAACCGTGATGACATCGCATGGACCGGGAATTTTGAGCTTACGGTAGGCATAATGTGGCATCGCGTTGAATCGAGCGAATGCGGTTCGTCCGAGCAGTGCTCGATAACTACTGCGGAAAGGGGCGATTTCGAAGTTTATCTTTTTGATACGATGATTTTCTGGTGAACCGAAGGCTACCTCGAGGGTAGTGGAGCCTGTACAGCGTGCCTCCTCACCTGGTATAATGCCTCTGAGGGTGGCTTTAGTGGGTTTGATCACCGAATGATCAATTCCCATCTTGTGCACTGTATCTTGGTAAAGCAGATTTAGACTGCTACCGCCATCCATAAGGATTCGAGTGAGGTGGAACCCGTATATTATTGGTTCCAGGACTAGTGCGGCTGGATTGTCCTGATTGGCGTTGACCGGACGGTCCGTGCGGTTGAAGGTGACTGGCCCCAGTTTATATTGTGGGACGAAATGTTCCATTGAGTCACCGTCCCAAAGGATGGATATCCGGTCCGAGTTGGTAATTTGGGTGGTATGTGCCATGTTCACCGATTGAATATGCGGGGGAAATTTCTTTTGCCCTCCAATGTTCGGTGGTCCGGGCTCTTTGTCGCTACTGTCGCTTTGAGACTCCCCTTTATCTCTGGTGCCTGCCCTGCTAGCTTGTTGGAAGACCCAGCATTCTCTGTTGGTATGGGTGGCTGGCATGTCTGGGGTGCCATGAATTTGGCATTGGCGATCGAGTATGCGGTCCAGACTGAAAGGACCCGGATTTTTATTTTTGGGTGTCCCATTCCGCTGGCCGGACTTTGAGCCCCTGAACCCGGCATTAACTGCTGTGTTTTCGACATTTTCACCATATTTGCGGCGCCTATGTTTGTTGCGTCGTGGTTTGCCGTTGCTATCCCTGGCTTCTGATGTGCCAGGTTTGCTTGTTGTTTTGGTACTACGAGCCAACCAGCTATCTTCGCCCGCACAAAACCAGGTCATAAGTGTCGTGAGGGCTGCCATGGATTTTGGCTTCTCTTGGCCGAGGTGCCGGGCGAGCCATTCATCACGGATATTATGTTTGAATGCCGCTAAGGCCTCAGCATCCGGACAGTCTACAATTTGGTTCTTCTTGGTTAGGAACCCAGTCCAGAATGTCCTGGCCAATTCCCCTGGCTGCTGGGTTATGTGACTTAAATCATCAGCATCCGGTGGTCGCACATAAGTGCCCTGGAAGTTGTCGAGGAATGCATCTTCCAAATCCTCCCAACTGCCGACGGAGTCTGCTGGCAAGCTATTAAACCAATGCCGAGCTGGTCCTTTGAGTTTTAGTGGGAGGTACTTGATGGCATGTAGGTCATCGCCACGGGCCATGTGGATGTGGAGGAGGAAATCCTCAATCCATACCGCGGGGTCTATTGTGCCATCATACGGTTCGATATCTACAGGTTAAAAACCCTCTGGGAATGCGTGATCCATAACTTCATCGGTGAAGCATAGGGGGTGTGCGGCGCCTCTGTGCCGGGCTATATCACGATGCAGTTCATATGAATCTTGTCTGCCGTGTTCAGCTCGGTCGGATTTATATTTAGTGTATCCGGCGTGACAATCGTCGTCGCGTGTAGGCGCGCGCCCTCGTTATTCGTAGATCGATCTTTCGTGTTTTGCCCTGTCTTCCAATACATCTCTCAGGTCTCGCGTGTTGCCCCGTGCCTTGGTATTTTTGTTTGAATGGCGGCAGGGTGCTGGCTGATTTTCAGGCTGGAATGCCTCTCTATCTCGGCCACGAGGTGGCCGATCAGCCGCATTGTACGCTGGTGATGCAGGTTTCAATGCTTCCTCCTCAAGTCGAGGTAGCAACCTGCGGTTTGGGTAACCTTTGGAGGGGAGTTCGAGTTCGTATTCTTCGGCCGCAAGGACTTTAGTCCATCTGTCTGCTAGCAAATCCTGATCACCACAAAGTTGTTGTTGTTTTTCCTTCAGGCTATTTGCTGTGGCTATAAGCCGGCGCTTAAAGCGCTCCTATTCGACGGGATCCTCGGGCAAGACAAATTCTTCGTCGTCGAGGCTCACTTCGTCTTCGGAGAGAGGCATGTAATTGTCCTCCTCTCCCTCTGCCGCTCTCTTGGGAGGGCTGGCTTGTTCATCCTCCGGCTCTAGATCGTGCTGGAGGGGATTGTCATCATCTTCGGCACTGTCCGGAGTACTTTAATCTCCTGTGCCGGTATCACCGCTTTTGCTGTGGCGAGACTTAGAGCGGGGCCGCTGACGTCGGCGCTGGGGTTGCTTCTTGGAGGGGTCATCCTCCGTTGTGTTGTCGCCATTGTCTTATTTGGGTGCGTCCACCATGTATATATCATATGATGAGGTGGCGGTCTAGTGCCCTGTGGGCAGTGGTTCCTGTTCGTCTCCCGCATTGTTGTCCATACCATCGATGTATTTGGAGTCAAAGTCAAGCATGTCGGTTAAATCGTCGACAGTGGCTACTAAGTGGGTGGTGGGTGGGGAATGAATTTCTTCGTCAGCCACGTCGCATTCTAGCCGGACATAGTTCGGCAAGGTTCTCCTGATAAGGAGAGAGACCTTAACGAGTTTAGCACATCGCCGAAGGGCAAGTGCTGAAAAATGTCCGCGGAGGTGAACTCCATGATCGGCGCCCAATCGGATTCGATAGGCACGAGCGCAGGCGGTTCCGAATCCGTGGCCGGAGACGAGTCCAGTAGTTCGGCCTCAGGGCTCTCGTGAGGGGTAAGGTCAGTATTCGGCTCTATCGCCACTGAGGGTGCAGCCTCCAAGGCGGGGTCTATCCGCCCGTCCTCGGATGGCGTGATCTGTTCCGGATTGAAGGCCGGAGTGGTTGCTGGTGTGATTTCCCGAACACTGTCCGATGGTAGAGCTACGTCATGCTTGTCGTGATCGTGCGACACACCTGGCATGGGCTCGAATCCGTCGAAGGTCAAGTCTCCGCGGATGTCGGCAGTGTAATTCAAGTTTCCGAACCTGACCTGGTGGCCAAGGGTGTAGCTCCTGATCTGCTCCAGATGGCCAAACGAGTTGGCCCGCAGTGCGAAGCAGCCAAATACAAAGATCCGTCCGGGGAGGAAGACCTCACCCTGGACCGCATCTCTACCGATGAAATAAGGGTCCATCAAGCCTTACGGTGATGACAAAGTGGAACTCTCAATGAAAGCACCAATGTCGGTGTCAAAACCGGCGGATCTCGGGTAGGGGGTCCTGAACTGTGCGTCTAGGGCGGATGGTAATAGGAGGCAGGGGACACGATGTTTACCTAGGTTCGGGCCCTCTCGATGGAGGTAATACCCTACTTCCTTCTTGATTGATCTTGATGATATGAGTATTACAAGAGTTGATCTACCACAGATCGTAGAGGCTAAACCCTAGAAGCTAGCCTATGGTATGATTGTTGTTGTCCTACGGACTAAACCCTCCGGTTTATATAGACACCGGAGGGGGCTAGGGTTACACAGAGTCGGTTACAATAGGAGGAGATCTTCATATTCGTATCACCAAGCTTGCCTTCCACGCCAAGGAGAGTCCCATCCGGACACGAGACAAAGTCTTCAATCATGTATCTTCATAGTCCAACAGTCCGGCCAAAGGATATAGTCCGGCTGTCCGGATAACCCCCAATCTAGGACTCCCTCATAGAGTAACAACTTATCTAATCTTTCGAACAACTACACATGAACCCTAGATTGCAGATAACCAGTACGTTGATGGAGACTTCAACCCACGAAGGGTAACGGTTGCGCGAGTCCACGGAGGGCTCCACCCACGAAGGGTCCACGAAGAAGCAACCTTGTCTATCCCACCATGGTTGTCGCCCACGAAGGACTTGCCTCACTAGGGTAGATCTTCATGAAGTAGGCGATCTCCTTTCCCTTACAAACTCCTTGGTTCAACTCCACAATCTTGTCGGAGGCTCCCAAGTGACACCTAGCCAATCTAGGAGACACCACTCTCCAAGAAGTAACAAATTGTGTGTTGATGATGAACTCTTTGCTCTTGTGCTTCAAATGATAGTCTCCCCAACACTCAACTCTCTCTCATAGGATTGGATTTGGTAGAAAGAAGATTTGAGTGGAAAGCAACTTAGGGAAGGCTAGAGATCAAGATTTATGTGGTTGGAATGGAATATTTTGACATCAACACAAGTGTAGGTGGTTCAATCTCAAAATATGTATTGGAAGTGTAGGCATGTTCTGATGGCTCTCTCCACGAATGAAGAGTGGGTGGAGGGGTATATATAGCCTCCACACAAAATCTAATTGTTACACACAAATCACCAAACTCGGTGGGACCGAATCATTAAACTCGGTCGGACCGATTTAGTTCGAAATGTGAACGTTAGGATTCTTGGTGGGACCGACATGTCAACTCGGTGGGGCCGATGTCATTAGGGTTAGGGTATAACGTAATCTTGGTGAGACCGATTACACAAACTCAGTGAGACCGATTTTGGTAATAGACAAACAGAGAGTTGGTCAGGCAAACTTGGTGGGACCGATTCGTTCATCTCGGTTGGACCGAAACGTTATGAAAAGGAAACAAAGAGTTTGCATTGCAATCCCGGGGGGACCGATCGCTCATCTCGGTTTGACCGAAACGTTACGAAGGGAAATAGAGAGTTTGCAACCCCATCTCGGTGAGACCGAGATCCCTATGGGTGAGACCGAATTGATTAGGGTTTCTGGCAGTGGCTATGTCAACTGAACTCGGTGGCTCCGGATGTGAAACTTCGATGGGGCCGAGTTGGACTTTTTGGGTTAGGACATATGTGGTTATGAGAAAGTAGTGGAGGGTTTTGGAGCATATGACTAAGCATTTTGAGCAAGAATATCATTAAGCAACACCTTATCCCTTCTTAATAGTATCGGCTTTTCCTATAGACTCAATGTGATCTTGGATCACTAAAATAGAAAATGTAGAGTCTTGTGCTTTGAGCTTGAGCCAATCTTTTGTCCTTAGCATTTTGAAGGGTGCACTTTCTAATCCATGCCATGCCAAACATTGAGCTTTCCTGAAATATTTATCTTGGAATAGCATTAGCTCAATGAGCTATATGTTGTTAGGAATTACCAAAACCACCCAGGGATAGTTGCACTTTCACTTATATCCTATGAGTAAATGGTTGAATGATTTGAATATCATAAATATGAAATTATATATGTTTCATATGCTTATCCCATGGGGAGTAATGACTTCACATATAAGTAGAGGTGGTAAATTTATTGAAGGTTAGCAAACATTGTATTGGTCACTTGAACAATTCATGAAAGAATATTGAAGGAAGAGAGATTTCACATATAAGTATACTATCTTGGACATCTTCTATGATTGTGAGCCCCATTAATTATTTTCAAACTTGATCAAATTAGTTGAAGTTGGACAAGGAAGACAACTTAATGAGTTATGTTTGGGTATATTTGTATATAAGTTATATTGTTATAGATCCTCCAACATGTGGTGCTTGCTATTTAGAATCCTTTGCTAGCCAAAATATCTGTAGTAAGCGGGAATACTGCTTGTGCATCCAAATTCCTTGAACCAAGTTTCTTCCAGGAGTGTCCAACATATCTACCTATATGCGGTATTTACCTGTCGTTCCAAGTAAATTTGCATGTGCCAAACTCTAAACCTTCAAATAATAATCTGTTTTGTATGCCAAATCGCTCATGTAGCGACTAGGGGTTGTCAATATATTCCATGCTAGGTGGGTTATTCTCACGATGAGTGGACTCCACTTATGATTCACGAGAAATGGCTGGTAACTGGGATGCCCAGTCCTATGATCAAAAGATCAAAAACAAAGTCACAAATAATTTAAACAAAACTCCCCCAGGATTGTTGATAGTTGGACGACACCCGTTGTTTCGGACAAGCCGTGGAGTGTGATTGTTGGTGGAGGGGGAGTAAAATCTTTACCTTTCTGTTTGGGAACCGCCTAAAATGTATCTAGTATGGAAGATATTGGGAACTCTTGGTCATTATGTTGACAATGAAAGCATACCTCTCAAAATTATTTTCATCTCCGTTTTAAAGCTTCAAGCTCTGGTACCTCTGCAGATCCCTACTTCCCTCTGCGAAGGGCCTATCTTTTACTTTTATGCAAGAGTCAGTAGTATTCCTTATTTCTCCAACCTAATTTTTAGTTGGCAAGCATCATGTGATGGGGAAAGATGTAAGCATATATGGTCATTCAAATATATTTGATCATGACGTTATCCATAGGCCCAGTCGTCTGCTTGAGGTTCGGCTGCAAGGTGCTGCCTGTTGTCTTTGCGGCTAAGGCAGTGGTGTATATGCTGGCGTCGATGGAAAGTTCGGCCTTGCCATTAACCGTGATGACGCCGCGTGGACCGGGCATTTTGAGCTTACGGTAGGCATAATGTGGCACCACGTTGAATCGAGCGAATGCGGTTCGTCCGAGCAGTGCTTGATAACTACTGCGGAAAAGGGTGATTTCGAAGTTTATCTTTTTGATACGGTAATTTTCTGGTGAACCGAAGGCTACCTCGAGGGTAGTAGAGCCTGTACAGCGGGCCTCCTCACCTGGTATAATGCCTTTGAGGGTGGCTTTAGTGGGTTTGATCGCCGAATGATCGATTCCCATCTTGCACACTGTATCTCGGTAAAGCAGATTTAGACTGCTACCGCCGTCCATAAGGATTCGAGTGAGGTGGAACCCGTATATTATTGGGTCCAGGACTAGTGCGGCTGGATTGTCCTGATTGGCATTGACCGGACGATCCGTGTGGTTGAAGGTGACTGGCCCAAGTTCATATTGTGGGACAAAAAGTTCCGTTGAGTCACCATACCTAAGGATGGATATCCGGTCCGAGTTGGTAATTTGGGTGGTATGTACCACGTTCACCGATTGAGTATGCGGGGGGAATTTCTTTTGCCCTCCAATGTTCGGTGGTCTGGGCTCTTTGTCGCTACCGTCGCTTTGAGACTCCCATTTATCTCTGCCGCCTGCCCTGCCGGCTTGTTGGAAGACCCAGCATTCTCTGTTGGTATGGGTGGCTGGCATGCCTGGGGTGCCATGATCTTGGCATTGTCAATCGAGTATGCGGTCCAGACAGGAAGGACCCAGATTTTTATTTTTGGGTGTCCCATTCCGCTGACCGGACTTTGAGCCCTGAACCCGGCATTAACTGTTGTGTTTTCGGGATTTTCACCATATTTGCGGCGCTTATGTTTGTTGCGTCGTGGTTTGCCGTTGCTATCCCTGGCTTTTGATGTGCCAGGTTTGCTTTCTTTTTGGTACTATGATCCAACCAGCTATATTTGCCCGCACAAAAGCGGGTCATAAGTGTCGTGAGGACTGCCATGGATTTTGGCTTCTCTTGGCCGAGGTGTCGGGCGAGCCATTCGTCACGGATATTATGTTTGAATGCCGCTAAGGACTCAGCATCCGGACAGTCTACAATTGGGTTCTTCTTGGTTAGGAACTGGGTCCAGAATGTCCTGGCCGATTCCCTTGGCTGCTGAGTTATGTGAATTAAATCATCAGCATCCGGTGGTCGCACATAAGTGCCCTGGAAGTTGTCGAGGAATGCATCTTCCAAATCCTCCCAACTGCCGACGGAGTCTGCTGGCAAGCTATTCAGCCAATGCCGAGCTGGTCCTTTGAGTTTGAGTGGGAGGTACTTGATGGCATGTAGGTCATCGCCACGGGCCATGTGGATGTGGAGGAGGAAATCCTCAATCCATACCGCAGGGTCTATTGTGCCATCATACGGTTCGATATTTAGGGTTTAACACCCTCTGGGAATGCGTGATCCATAACTTCATCAGTGAAGCATAGGGGGTGTGCGGCGCCTCTGTGCCGGGCTATATCATGATGCAGTTCATATGAATCTTGTGTGCCGTGTTCGGCTCGGCCGGATTTATATTTAGTGTATCCGGCATGACGGTCGTCGTCGCGTGTAGGCGCGCGCCCTCGTGATCCGTAGATCGATCTTGTGTGTTTTGCCCTGTCTTCCAATACATCTCGCAGGTCTCGCGTGTTGCCCCGTGCCTTGGTATTTTTGTTTGAATGGCGGCGGGGTGCGGGATGATTTGCAGGCTGGAATGCCTCTCTATCTCGGCCACGAGGCGGACGATTAGCCGCATCGTATGCTGGTGATGTAGGTTTCAATGCTTCCTCCTCAAGTCGAGGTAGCAACCTCGCTTTGGGTAACCATTGGAGGGGCATTCGAGTTCGTATTCTTCGGTGGCATCTATCTGCTAGCAAATCCTTATCAGCACGAAGTTGTTGATGTTTTTCCTTCAGGCTATTTGATGTGGCTATAAGCCGGCGCTTAAAGCGCTCCTGTTCGACGGGATCCTCGTCGTCTTCCGAGAGAGGCATGTAATTGTCCTCCTCTACCTCTGCCGCTATCTTGGGAGGGCTGGCTTGTTCATCCTCCGGCTCTAGATCGTGCTGGAGGGGATTGTCATCATCTTCGGCACTGTCCGGAGTACTTGGCGAGACTTAGAGCGGCGTCGCTGACGTAGGCGCTGGGGTTGCTTCTTGGAGGGGTCATCCTCCGTTGTCTTGTAGCCATTGTCTTCTTTGGGTGCGTCCACCATGTATATATCATATGATGAGGTGGCGGTCCAGTGCCCTGTGGGCAGTGGTTCCTGTTCGTCTCCCGCATTGTTGTCCATACCATCGATGTCGGTGGAATGAATTTCTTCATCATCCATGTCCCATTCTAGCTGGACATAGTTCAGCCAAGGTTCTCCTGATAAGGAGAGAGACCTTAACGAGTTTAGCACATGGCCGAAGGGCGAGTGCTGAAAAATATCCACGGAGGTGAACTCCATGATCGGCGCCCAATCGGATTCAATAGGCACGAGCGCAGGCGGTTCGGAGTCCGTGGCCGGAGAAGAGTCCAGTAGTTCGGTGTCACGGCTCTCATGAGGGGTAAGCTCAGTATTCGACGCTATCGCCACTGAGGGTGCAGCATCCAAGGCAGGGTCTATCCGCCCGTCCTTGGATGGCGTGATCTATTCCGGATTGAGGGTCGGAGTGGTTGCTGGCGTGATTTCCCGAACACTGTCCGATGGCAGAGCTACGTCATGCTCATTGTGATCGTGCGGCACACCTGGCATGGGATCGAATCCGTCGAAGATCAAGTCTCCATGGATGTCGGCAGTGTAATTCAAGTTTCCGAACCTGACCTGGTGGCCAGGGGTGTAGCTCTCGATCTGCTCCAGATGGCCAAACGAGTTGGCCCGCAGTGCGAAGCCGCCGAATACAAAGATCTGTCCGGGGAGGAAGACCTCACCCTGGACCGCATCGTTACCAATGATCGAAGGGGCCATCAAGCCTTACGGCGACGGCACGGTGCAACTCTCGATGAAAGCACCAATGTCGGTGTCAAAACTGGCGGATCTCGGGTAGGGGGTCCCGAACTGTGCGTCTTAGGCGGATGGTAATAGGAGGCAGGGGACACGATGTTTACCCAAGTTCGGGCCCTCTCAATGGAGGTAATACCCTACTTCCTGCTTGATTGATCTTGATGATATGAGTATTACAAGAGTTAATCTACCACGAGATGATAGAGGCTAAACCCTAGAAGCTAGTCTATGGTATGATTGTTGTTGTCCTATAGACTAAACCCTCTGGTTTATATAGACACCGGAGGGGGCTAGGGTTACACAGAGTCAGTTACAATAGGGGGAGATCTTCATATCCATATCGCCAAGCTTGCATTCCACGCCAAGGAGAGTCCCATCCGGACATGAGATGAAGTCTTCAATCTTGTATCTTCATAGTCCAACAGTCCGGCCAAAGGATATAGTCCGGCTGTCCGGATACCCCCCAATCCAGCACTCCCTCACAGAGTAACAACTTATCTAATCTTTCGAAGAACTACACATGAACCCTATATCGCAGATAACCAGTACGAGGAAAAACTACTGAAAGGACATGCGGTGCCCCCATGTGTGGTTTTGGTAATTGATGACATTCTCTATGGACTAATGGTTGCATTGAGTTATATTTGAAGGATTTGTCCATAGGCTTTTCTTGAAGTCCATTTGTTGGTTTCAAGGAGTTTATGAGTTGACCAAGGTGCTATTAAGGAATTATCCAAAGATTGGTCATGTGAGTGTTGAGCTTATTGAAAGCATGTCTTGAAGAAGAAGAAGATTGTGTGATCATTCATGTTTACCTTCAAGACATCATCCAAATGAAGAGAGTTGGAAAGATTCAAGGTTGATCAAGACTAAGTCAAGAGTGAATCAAGTTGATCAACTCACAAAGCGTAGAAGATGTACTGAAAGGGATCAAGTGATCCCATTGTCCATTACGCTTTGTATACTAACACATGGTCTATGTGAGAGTTCTATGTGGGGTTCGGTTCGTGTCCATGGGCTTGCGTCAAGAGGGTGATATCATACGACCCATGGAGAGGATGACATCAAGTGGTGATCTTCATCAAGATTGTCGTGTGCAAGTTCAAGTGGAGCATCACGAAGAGATCAAGTGCTTGAAGCTTGCCATCCATTGTGGTGACAGTGGACTTGTGAAGATGTGTCAAAGAATGGCTCACCCATAGTGGAGTACGGGGGAGCAATCAACTAATCTTCATTGAACCAACGCAATCAACAAAGGTGGTCCATCCTGAGGAGGACAAGATCTTCATCATCTAGCTCAAGTGGATCATGCGCAAGGCAAAGGTTTTCCCTTGATAGGTTCTCCATTTTACCGGTCTCATGGTGGTAGTTTGGAGACCGGGTTATAGGATCGATTGCCGTACTATCAAGGGGGGCTCTCAAGTGAGTAGGTAGATCGTATCGTTCGTAGAGAGCTCAAACCATTGCATGCTTGCATCATATTTCTTGGTTCTTGTTTGGTTTTCTCCTTGTCAGATTTGGATCTTATGGTCATCTTCTTGACAAGCTCAATTTCATCGAAAACGGAGTTCACATGCTTCTTCTATTGTGTTTTCGGTGTTGGAGGTTTTACCGGTCTTATTCGAGGAAAGGTTCTCACCATTTTCTTATGAGCCTTTTCTCACTTGCTTATTGATACGTCTCCAACGTATCTATAATTTATGAAGTATTCGTGCTATTATGTTATCCATCTTAGATGTTTTATATGCATTTATGATAACCCACAAGTATAGGGGATCAATTGTAGCATCTTTCGATAAGTAAGAGTGTCGAACCCAACGAGGAGCTAAAGGTAGAACAAATATTCCCTCAAGTTCTATCGACCACCGATACAACTCTACGCACGCTTGACGTTCGCTTTACCTAGAACAAGTATGAAACTAGAAGTACTTTGTAGGTGTTGTTGGATAGGTTTGCAAGATAATAAAGAGCACGTAAATACAAAGTAGGGGCTATTCAGATAAAGACACAATAAAGTAAATATAGCGAGTGTGGAAAAGTGGTGGTA
The DNA here is from genome assembly GCA_032464435.1 of Aegilops umbellulata. Taxonomy (NCBI): domain Eukaryota; kingdom Viridiplantae; phylum Streptophyta; class Magnoliopsida; order Poales; family Poaceae; genus Aegilops; species Aegilops umbellulata. The sequence continues at coordinate 527,072,835 of CP136055.1, read as the reverse complement.
GGAGTTGCGAAATTGTCCCTAAGAAATTGACTACTTTACTAGACCGATAGCAAGATAATAAAGAGAACGTAAATAAAAATTAGGGGTTGTTTAGATAAAGACACAATAAAGTAAGTATAGCGAGTGTGGAAAAGTGGTGGTAGGAGTTACAAAATTGTTCCTAAGCAATTGACTACTTTACTAGACCGATAGCAAGTTTTAAGTGGGAGAGGCCACTACTAGCATGTCATCCCTGACTTGGAATTCTATGCACTTATGATTGGAACTATTGGCAACCATCTGCAACTACTAACGTTCATTAACGTAAAACCCAACCATAGCATTAAGTGATATTGGTCCCCCTTCAATCCGGTATGCATCAATTTCTATGCTAGGTAGAAGCTTCTGTCACTCTTGCCCTCGAATACATAGTCCTATCAACATGCAACTAACCCTATGGTGTGATCCACGCGCGCGCTCATATGATGGGCACTAAAGGACAGCAATATAACCACAAGCAAATTAAATCAATCATAGCAATTCATCAACCACTGATAGGACAACGAAAATCTACTTAGACATCATAGGATGGCAACACATCATTGGATAATAATATGAAGCATAAAGCACCATGTTCAAGTAGAGGGTATAGCGGGTTGCGGGAGAGTGGACCGTTGTAGATAGAGGGGGGAAGGTGATGGAGATGTTGGTGAAGATCGCGGAGGTGTTGGTGAAGATCGCGGTGATGATGATGGTGGCCACGGCAGCGTTCCGGCGCCACCGGAAGAGAGGGGAAGAGGGGGGGGCCTTCTTCTTCTTCTTCTTCCTTGACCTCTGCTCTAGATGGGAGAAGGGTTTCCCCTCTGGTCCTTGGCCTCCATGGCATGGGAGGGGCGGGAGCCCCTCCGAGATTCAATTTGTCCCTCTGTCTCTCTATGTTTCTGTGTTCCGCTATTCTGCCCTTTCACCGATTCGTATATATACGGAGATCCGTAACTCCGATTGGATTGAAACCTTCGCCGAGATTTTTTTCCGAAACTTAGCTTTCTTGCAGCCAAAGAAGAGCAGAAACCGCCTTACGGGGGGGCCACGAGGGGGCAGGCGTGCCCAGGGGGATGATACGTCTCCGTCGTATCTATAATTTTTGATTGTTCCATGCCAATATTATTCTACTTTCATATACTTCTGGCAACTTTTTTTGGGACTAACATATTGATCCAGTGCCCAGTGCTAGTTCCTGTTTGTTGCATGTTTTATGTTTCACAGAAACCCAATATCAAACGGAGTCCAAACGGGATAAAAACATACGGATAATTATTTTGGAATATTTATGATTGTTGGGAAGTAAAATCAATGCGAGACGGTGTCCGAGGGGGGCACGAGGTAGGGGGGCGCGCCCCAGGGTGTCAGGCGCGCCCCTGACCCTCGTGGCCACCCTGTAAGGCGGTTGACGCTCTTCTTTTTCCGCAAAGAAGCTAATTTTATGAGAAAGATCTGGGCGAAAGTTTCACCCCAATCGGAGTTACGGATCTCTGGATATTTAAGAAACGATGAAGGGCCAGAAAACAGAACGCAGAAACAGAGAGAGACAGAGAGACAGATCCAATCTCGGAGGGGCTCTCACCCCTCCCATGCCATGGGAGCCAAGGACCATAGGGGAAACCCTTCTCCCATCTAGGGAGAAGGTCAAGGAAGAAGAATAAGAAGGGGGGCCCTCTCCCCCTTGCTTCCGGTGGCGCCGGAGTGCCACCGGGGTGTGACACTCCAAAAATTTTATTTGGTTTTAGCAAAAACCTTGCTGGTTTTTCTTTTGTGAAATGAGGCCTTTCAAAATTTTCAGAAAAACAATCCTCTTAAAAATCCTTTTTCTTTGGCTAGGATTGTTATTTCTGTTTTCTTCTTCAAACTTTGGGTTTAACCTTTTTAAAACTTCTCCTCTGTTGGTTCTCTTCTCAAATTATTTTGGGAGTTTAATCTTTTCTTTTTAAAAGGAAAACTCTATGAAAATTTGGGATGTTCATTCTTTTGATAACCACCCATGACCTTGTATTTTTGCCCATGAAGTAAAACCACTCCAAAACCTCCTCTCCTCCTTGTTAACAACCCAAGTTCCCTGTCCCAACTCATCCAAACACGTTTTGGATTTTATTTTGATTATTTCACCACTCAAATCTTTTCTGATTTTTATTTTGAGCCTGAACCATTTACAAAGCAAGTACCCTATAGAATTTGTATTTGGACCTCAAACCAACTCTGTTGGCTAGTCCTTGGTACCCTCAACTCAGAACCATCTTGACCCACTCATCTTCTTTTCAAATATTTCAACTTACACTCCCTGCAAGTTTGGACCAGATTTGCCAAATTTGGTGAAATTCATATCTGCACTTCTCCAAAAATTCCACCAAAAATCAGGCAGCCTACTGGAGCAATGAGAAGCCACTCTACCAAAAATCAGCCCAAGGAAAAATCCCTACATGCCTAGATCATTCTGTCGAACACCTTGCATGCACTGTTTCAGTTCATATTCAGTTAAATTCAGACTTTCAGTGTCGATCTTCTTCAGATAAGTGCAGTCACATGCTCACAGTGCCCCTTGGCACGTTGCTCGCCGCCGGGCCTGCTTGTCCGGATCCCCGCACGCGCGCTTGGCGCCTTCCTGGCGTCGGTGGTGCCCTGGCCCGCCTGCGTCGGCGTGTCTTGCGGCGGATGAACTACCGTAGGAGCAGACATGGAGCAGAACGGCGGCTCAACGCCGTTCACCACCGCCCAAGCCCCCTGGTGGCTCCGCGTGGCCATCTCCGCGCCAGCGCACGCATGCAGCACCGTCGCTGTGGCACGGTGCGCACAGAGCACGCTCTCTGCCGCCGACGGGCCCGCGCTGCCCCGTTCCGTCGAACTCCACCTAAGCAAGCAAATCCCGACGCGGTTGGCACCTAAACGGACTCAGTGGACCTCCACGACGAAGCTCAACTCCTAAACCCTCCCGACCAAGCACTGCGCCGCCGTAATCCTTCGTCGGAAAACTCCGTTCACGGACACCGCCTCGGATCGCCTATAAAAGGAGACCCCGAGCTCCCCCTCGAGCACACACGCTCCCTACACCTCACATACACCCCGCCTGGCCATTGGAGGGGCCTCGAGGAGCCCTTCTTCCTCGACTCCGGCCACCTCCGTCCGCCTCTGGCTCCAGCTGCGTTCACTGCGGTGAGGCCATCTCCGGCGTCTAAACTCCGTCTGCAACCCTCTTCCACGCCTCATACCCTAACACCCTCGTCAATTTGAACATTGGCAGCCCCTCCGGCGAGCTCCATCCTCGTCCGAACCGCCGTCCGCCGGAGCAGGGGCCACCGTCGACACAGTGCACGTCGACGACCACCACGACCACCACCTGACGCGGAATGGCGCCCTGAACACGGAGGTAACCTCCGATCCCCCTATCTCGCCGTGGATCGCCGCCGGCGATCGCCGCGGCTCTCCGGCGCCAAAGGCGCCGTCCCGTTTTCAAACCCGACGGGTGGGACCGCCCCGTCAGGTTTTTCTCTTTTTCTTTCGAATCGTTTTCTGAAAGCGCATTCGGGCAAAATACGTCTTCTCTTCTGAGCCGGCGTATTTGAGACTGAAACGTTTTCTGCTTTTATAAATAGAACCCTGAGAAGTTTCTGTTTCATTACAAATGGGTCCCTAGACAAAAACCTTTATAACTTTTAAACAGAAACATATTTTTGAGTGATTCGTTTTCTGTTCTCTTCAAAATTTTGTCTAGTTTTTTATCATATTTATTTGAAAATGATTTGGAATACTTTTTGTGCACCTCTCGGTATTCACGATAGCGCGTATATTCTCTTTATACCATAGATACCGAAGGAGGTGACGGGACCGCGAACTTCACCGAGCTAGACTCCGACTACTCTGAACCAGGCAAGCATGTTTGAACTTTTGATATGATGAGTGTCTTGGAATGTTTTGCATTTAGTTAGTTTCATGGTATGTTATGGAGCATACCGATGAACTGTTTATTATGCATTGTTGGGACAAGTAAGTTCGATGATCCATACATTGTTGGATGTGTATATGCAAGGCCATGTGTTGGTAAGAAGGTGGGTAAGATGGCAGTGTTGTAGCATGCCAGTCTTATGCCATGCAAGTTAACTTCAGTACCAACCCGTATCGGTTGGGTTCATATCCATTTCCTATCCCTGTACTACCACATGTTTCCCGAAAGGGATATGGTTTAGTAAGTCGCAAACCGCTTTCTTGGTACACACCAAAAAGGAGAGGCCGGGATGATGGTTCCATGGCCCTGGATTAAAGCCAGCCATCCGGTCAGGGGGCATGGGTGTTTCCGGTTGGGACCGAGAGGGGGGCACCCCTTAGAGCGCGCGTATATAAATTTGATCCCATGCTATTCGAGATTGTGATCTCCCCGTCTCAAAAGTTTTTCTTGGACGATGTCGAGGGTGATTCCTGGCATCGAGAGGTTGGATGGGTGTGTACTGGTTAGTTGTGTTTCCTTCTGAAATACCATAAACGGAACTAGTCTTTGTGACTACGGAAATCCGTTAACTGGGGGAAATTTTGTACAAACTCTGCAGAGTCATATATCCTCAAATCATCTTATCTATATCCAAGTTCCGTGCTAACTGACATGTGCCAGTTCTGGTGACAGATTATCCGGTGGGACCATGAGCACTAAGATTAGTTAAATGTTTATTCTTGTGGATGGACTAACCCGTTTATTTTCAAGAGTTGAATTATAATTATTTTTCCTTGTCAGTAAAGCCCTTTATGTGGTGTCGCTCAGACGCCCGACTGCGGCATTTCTTTTAAAGCCCTTTATGTGGTGTCGCTCAGACGCCCGACTGCGGCATTTCTTTTAAAGCCCTTTATGTGGTGTTGCTCAGACGCCCGACTGTGGCATTTCTTTTAAAGCCCTTTATGAGGTGTCGCTCAGACGCCCGACTGCGGCATTTCTTTTAAAGCCCTTTATGTGGTGTCGCTCAGACGCCCGACTGTGGCATTTCTTTTAAAGCCCTTTATGTGGTGTCGCTCAGACGCCCGACTGTGGCAATTCTTTCTTTTATTTTATTGATCACCTTTCGAGGCGTCGCTTCAGACACTCGATCGGTTCTTCCTTTATTTTTACTGTTGGGATTTCAGGCGGACTACCGCCGTTTCCCTTTTGCTTACCCTGCCTAATATTACTTTGAATGTGCATTGGTAATTTAATCATGACGCACTCATGCATGCATTTGTTATATCTTACATCCGAACTGTCTTGCGAGTACTTCCAAAGTACTCGCTGGCTTGTTGATTAGGCCAGATGCTGACGAAGGTGATCTCATGGATGAGGAGTTCGATAGCGAGTCCGACGCCTAGAGGAGTCCCAGTCAGTCTCGTGCGACCCTGGACTTGGTCACTGTTTTATACCCGCTTCCGCAACCCAAATAAATTCATCAAGCCTCACCTCGACGCTCGATGGGATGTTAGTTTGAGAGTCACATATCCACTCCCCACTGTGTTATTCCACCACTCCCCAGTTTTGAGTCAGTAGTATGCCACCACACCATTATATTATATCCGCCTTTATGTATAATTATTGGCATGTCTGTAATAAATTGTTGAGCATCATCAGCTCAACCCTGTAATATATTTGATGCTACTGGCTTATTGTATCAAAAGTTTGTCTACCAGTGAGGAGGTTTTATCTAAACTGGATTCTAAAGATTGGTTTCTCAATAAATATTTTTATTGGAAAACCGGTCGTGACAAGCTTGGTACCAGAGCCAGGCTGACTGTAGGAAGCCACTAGGTGTGATCGCTAATCGGTTATTAGCATATTAGAGCCCATTTATGTTTTTACAATTGTAGACATTTTTTTTTCTGACAGCCAGCATATATTTATGATCTGACTCTTCAGAATTTTTTTGTAGATGGCCGACAACAGCTGCGAGTCTCAGACCTTCGCCAACGTGCCCGATGGGTTCGTCAAGCTTCTATCCTTCATCGTTCAGGTCCCGATGGGGCCATCTGTGCGCCCGGTCGTCTCACTTTGCCAGCACAAAGTCAACGACAGTCTGACTATGCACCAGGCCTCGGTGCAATTCAGGGGAGGGCGTGGTGAGTTACGCCGCTTCCGGTTCATGGGTAGAGCCATGCCCACAGAGAAGCATGCTATCCAGATGGCAGCCCGCGATTCAATAGCTCGCCTCAGGGATGTCCTTCCCGTGATGAAGGCTCGTCGTTACCGCTATCTTCCATGCCACGTGCCTTACACCTGTCACTACGCATACTCCTGCCCCAGAGGAGAATGAGACGAGGCCTTTGAGATGCTTATTGAGTATCTTCGGGCTCTGGAGGGCGCCTTCGACAGCTTGGTGGATGACTTTGTGGCCGCCCGCATGGACTCAGTCCGTGGCTGTGCTGCCAATAGGAGGGAGCTCCTGCCCACAGCACCGCCACTGACTTATGCCTCATCATCAGCATCCTATGCACCAGCTCATTGCCTGCCTTCTACTGAGGAGTTCAACCAGGTCATTGCGCCCACTCCAGCGCGCACTGCACGGACCCTCACGCCGACTCCTATTCGTGTTATTCCGCCCCTGGCACCCGCTCCATCTACTCGGCGCAGCACTACTCGTATGGAGCCCATTAGCGAGGAGGAAGTTGAGTCTCTAGCCTCGCTACGCCTCACCCTTGGCAGGGCCAAGGACATCATCAACATCTCCGACTAAGTACGCTTAGTCGTCGCGCAATGTACCGCCATGTAAGATATGGGAAGTAGCCTGTTTGCGCATCATGTAGGATCTGGAGAAGTGCACTAGCCTAAATAACATGTCAGGATTATGTACGCATATCCTGAGTGATGTATTGTATAATTATCGCCCGCGTGTAAGATACGTAATGAGCAGTCTTTCTCCGTGCGCAAATTAAATGGTTTTCTCTAGTAATCTTGGCTATTTGGTTTCTTTGCCAACCTTGTACTTTTATGGATTTTTTTTCGTTTGCTTATGGTTTTCGCAAAATATATCCCCAGAGTGAAAAATGTCTCGTCCTTGGACTCGCTCCATGCCAGCTCCGCCAGAGGAAAATTATGGCACTCAAGCAAACAACAATTTTGCACAAGGGCAGTCGAACCACTATTATGACAATCAACCAGGCAACAATTTCACTCAAGGTCAATCAAGTCAACAGGGTAGTGAGACGGCACTATCCCAAATGTGCCGCCTTTATGAACAAAGTCAGCAACAACATCGTGAAATGATGAACCAAGTCGTCAACATGGAAAATCACCATGGACAGTATCAACAGCATTCTAAATTATCCGAACTACAGAAGACACGTCCCCAGACATTTTCTCACACTGACAAGCCGCTTGAGGCCGAAGACTGGCTTCGTGATATGGAGAGAAAATTAATTATTGCAAAATGCTCAGACCCAGAAAAGGTACTGTACGCACCGCATTATCTCACGGGAGCAGCCGCATCCTGGTGGGAGAATTTCATGCACATGCATCCCAGCAAAAATGATATAACCTGGGATGATTTCAAGGAAGGCTTCCGTGGCGCACATATTCCTAAAAGTATTATGAAAATCAAGAAGAGGGAGTTCAATGACCTCAAACAACGGAACATGACAGTATCATATTACAACAGTCAGTTTACTCTATTGTCTCGCTACGCAAATGAAGAGCGTATGACTGAAAGCAAGAAAATGGAGAAATTCCTTGACGGCCTAGCACCTGCGCTTAAATGCCAACTGGTCATACACACTTTCCCAGATTTTAAGACACTGGTGGATAAAGCCATTACGCTGGAGAATGAGAGACGCAGTTTGGAAGATATCCGCAAGAGAAAAAGGGACCAGACTAACCAGGCTCGCAATCACCGAAGCAAGACAGATTTTCAAAAGGGTGGAACACACAAATCCCCGTCCAACGTCTCACGCCCAATCAAGAATTTTCATGCAAGGGACAAGGAGTTCACATATCGCGCTGGCGTTACTTGTTACGCCTGCGGAGAGGAAGGACACTATGCCAAGCAGTGTCCCAAGAATAGAAACTCAGCACCAAAGCCGAACAACGGCAACAACAATTCAGTGCCCAAGCGAAACAATTTCAATCCCAACAACAACCACAGGAAGGGTCATCTGAACCACGTAACCAAAGAGGAGGCACAAAATGCTCCGGATATCGTACTCGGTACGTTTCCTGTCAACACAATACCTGCAATGGTTTTGTTTGATTCTGGAGCTTCTCACTCTTTTGTTTCGAAAAGTTTTGCTTTGCAAAATAATTTTTCGATACTTCCTTTGGAGAAATCCATGATCATCAAGTCCCCTGGGATTCAGCAAGTTACTCAGAATTACTGTCAGGATGTGATTATTGAGTTCGGAGGGCTGAAGTTTTACGCAAACCTTATTGCGTTGGAAAATAAGGGACTAGATGTCATCCTTGGGATGGATTGGCTAACCACAAATAAAGGTTTCATTGACTGTTTCAACCGGACCGTAATACTCACGCATCACCTCGGGAAGACAATAAGGGTATCCGCCAAGGAAAGGAAAATACCCAGGCAACCAAGACTGAATAAGGTAGATGTTTCTAAGCTAAGCAAGGTTCCAGTAGTATGTGAATTTCCAGACGTATTCCCCGAAGAGCTACCAGGCATGCCACCAGACCGAGAGATAGAATTCAACATTGAGCTTGCACCAGGAACCACCCCCATATACAAGAAACCATACAGAATGGCACCGTCCGAGTTAGTTGAGCTGAAGAAACAAATCAAGGAATTGCTGGACAAAGGATACATTCGAGCCAGTTCCTCACCTTGGGGATCACCAATTTTATTTGCCAAAAAGAAAGATGGAACACTGCGATTGTGTATTGACTACCGAGCACTTAACATGGTCACGGTCAAGAACAAATACCCGATGCCAAGAATAAATGAATTATTTGATCAGCTCGCTAAGGCCAAGGTATTCTCAAAAATTGACTTAAGGTCAGGATACCATCAATTAAAGGTACGAACAGAAGATATCCCCAAGACAGCATTCACCTCCAGATATGGATTGTATGAGTTCACAGTAATGCCTTTTGGATTAACAAATGCTCCTGCATATTTTGTTCACCTCATGAACAAAGTATTTATGAAGTTTATGGACAAGTTCGTTGTGGTATTCATCGACGATATTCTAGTATACTCCAAAACACCACAAGAGCACGCTGAACATCTCAGAATTGTACTAGGAGAACTCAGGAAACACCAATTGTACGCCAAGTTCAGCAAGTGTGAATTTTGGTTAAGGCAAGTGGGCTTTCTAGGCCACATGCTGACCCAAGACGGTATCGCAGTAGACCCAGAGAAAGTAAAAGCCGTACTTGGCTGAAAGTCACCAGCCAGCGTGACAGACATCCGAAGCTTCTTGGGAATGGCAGGATATTACCACAGATTTATTGAAGGGTTCTCCACCATAGCCAAGCCTATGACACAACTACTCAAGAAAGACAAGAAGTTTGAATGGACAGAAGCCTGCGAGAAAAGTTTCCAAGAGCTAAAGCGGAAACTAACGACAACACCAGTATTAATCGTGCCAGACATACACAAGAATTTTGAAGTATATTGCGACGCGTCCAGAAAAGGTCTTGGATGTGTATTGATGCAAGAAGGCAAGGTTGTCGCCTACGCTTCAAGGCAGCTTCGCTAGCATGAGGAAAATTATCCCACTCATGACTTGAAAATGGCAGCGGTCATTCATGCACTTAAGGAATGGAGGCATTTCTTACTGGGAAATCGATGTGAAATATATACGGACCATAAGAGTCTCAAATATATTTCACGCAGCCAGAACTAAATTTACGGCAACGACGCTGGTTGGAATTGGTAAAGGATTATGATGTTGGTATCCACTATCATCCAGGTAAATCGAATGTGGTGGCCGATGCTCTTAGTCGGAACCCCAGCTCCGACGAAGGCAATCTACAGGGCTTGAGACCCGAATTCCAACAAGAATTTGCCAAACTCAACTTGTTAATGGTGGCGGAAGGCACCATAGCAAACTTGGAAATACAGCCCGACCTTGTGGAGAAGATTAAAGGAGCTCAGCCTGGTCACCCCAGCATCGAGGGCATCAAAAGAAAGGTGAGCAAGGGCAAGACCTCGGAATTCGTCGTAGACGATGGAGGGATATTATGGTACAGGGAAAGACTCTGCGTGCCAGACATAGAAGACCTTAAACGGCAAATTTTGGCTGAAGCCCACACCGCCCCATACTCAATCCACCCGGGGGGAACCAAAATGTATAAAGATATTCAGGAAAGATTTTGGTGGCACGGTATGAAGAGGGACATAGCCACTTTCATTGCATGTTGCGACTCTTGCCAACGCATAAAAGCTGAGCATCAGAGACCAGCCGGATTACTGCAACCAAACAAAATACCTGAGTGGAAATGGGATGAAATAGGGATGGATTTCATTGTTGGACTACGTCGGTCACCACACGAGAATGATGCTATATGGGTCATCACCGACAGGTTAACCAAGGTAGCACATTTTATTCCAGTAAGAACAACCCACACCACTCAGAGGCTTGCTAAGATTTACCTCTCCCGCATAGTCTGTATGCACGGTGTCCCAAGGACTATAATATCCGACAGGGGCACTCAGTTCGTCTCGAGATTTTGGGATCACTTACAACAGGCACTGGGAACTCAACTAGCCTTCAGTACAGCTTACCACCCCCAGACAGATGGGCAAACAGAACGCGTAAACCAGATTTTAGAAGATATGCTAAGAGCATGTGTCCTCACATATGGAACCAGTTGGGAAGAAAGTCTGCCATACGCCGAGTTCGCATACAACAATAGTTACCAGGCCAGCCTGCAAATGGCACCATTTGAGGCTCTATACGGACGGAGATGTCGCACCCTGTTAAATTGGTCCGAGATCGGAGACAGCCGCATCTTCGGACCAGACATGCTCAGAGAGGCCGAGGAAAAGGTCAAGTTAATCAGGGATCGACTCAAGACCGCCCAAAGCCGATAGAAGAGTTATTACGATCAGAAGCATCGTGGGGTCAGCTTCGAACCCGGAGAGTTTGTGTACCTACGAGTATCCCCTATGAGAGGACTACAACGATTCAAGATTAAAGGGAAGCTAGCACCAAGATTCATCGGACCATTCTGTATATTGGCAGGAAGAGGCACGGTAGCCTACCAGCTAGACTTACCTAAGGAATTATCAGATATCCACACCGTATTCCACGTTTCGCAGTTAAGGTAGTGCATGAGCAAACCAGAGAAACAAGTGTCCCATGAGAACATCGATGTGCAACCAGACCTCACCTATCGGGAACATCCAGTAAAAATATTAGAGGAGTCTGAAAGGAGGACCCGACAGAAGACCATTAAATTTTTCAGAGTTCAGTGGAGCAATCACACAGACAGCGAGGCAACTTGGGAAAGAGAGGATTTCCTTCGATCAGAGCATCCATACTTATTTAAGGATCAGCTGAAATCTCGGGGACGAGATTTTTCCTAAGGGGGTAGGTGTTGTGACACTCCAAAAATTTTATTTGGTTTTAGCAAAAACCTTGCTGGTTTTTCTTTTGTGAAATGAGGCCTTTCAAAATTTTCAGAAAAACAATCCTCTTAAAAATCCTTTTTCTTTGGCTAGGATTGTTATTTCTGTTTTCTTCTTCAAACTTCGGGTTTAACCTTTTTAAAACTTCTCCTCTGTTGGTTCTCTTCTCAAATTATTTTGGGAGTTTAATCTTTTCTTTTTAAAAGGAAAACTCTATGAAAATTTGGGATGTTCATTCTTTTGATAACCACCCATGACCTTGTATTTTTGCCCATGAAGTAAAACCACTCCAAAACCTCCTCTCCCCCTTGTTAACAACCCAAGTTCCCTGTCCCAACTCATACAAACAAGTTTTGGATTTTATTTTGATTATTTCACCTCTCAAATCTTTTCTGATTTTCATTTCGAGCCTAAACCATTTACAAAGCAAGTACCCTATAGAATTTGTATTTGGAACTCAAACCAACTCTGTTGGCTAGTCCTTGGTACCCTCAACTCAGAACCATCTTGACCCACTCATCTTCTTTTCAAATATTTCAACTTACACTCCCTGCAAGTTTGGACCAGATTTGCCAAATTTGGTGAAATTCATATCTGCACTTCTCGAAAAATTCCACCAAAAATCAGGCAGCCTACTGGAGCAATGAGAAGCCACTCTACCAAAAATCAGCCCAAGGAAAAATCCCTACATGCCTAGATCATTCTGTCGAACACCTTGCATGCACTGTTTCAGTTCATATTCAGTTAAATTCAGACTTTCAGTGTCGATCTTCTTCAGATAAGTGCAGTCACATGCTCACAGTGCCCCTTGGCACGTTTCTAACCGCCTGACCTGCTTGTCCGGAGCGCCGCACGCGCGCTTGGCGCCTTCCTGGCGTCGGTGGTGCCCTGGCCCGCTTGCGCCGGCGTGTCTTGCGGCGGCCGAACCACCGTAGGAGGAGACAGGGAGCAGAACGGCGGCTCAACGCCGTTCACCACCGCTCAAGCCCCCTGGTGGCTCCGCGTGGCCATCTCCGCGCCAGCGCACGCATGCAGCACCGTCGCCGTGGCGCGGCGCGCACAGAGCACGCTCTCCGCCGCCGACGGGCCCGCGCCGCCCCGTTCCGTCGAACTCCACCTAAGCAAGAAAATCCCGGCGCGGTTGGCACCTAAACGGACTTAGTGGACCTCCACGACGAAGCTCAACTCCTAAACCCTCCTGACCAAGCACTGCACCGCCGTAATCCTTCGCCGGAAAACTCCGTTCACGGCCACCGCCTCGGATCGCCTATAAAAGGAGACCCCGAGCTCCCCCTCGAGCACACACGCTCCCTACACCTCACATACACCCCGCCTGGCCACTGGAGGGGCCTCGAGGAGCCCTTCTTCCTTGACTCCGGCCACCTCCGTCCGCCTCTGGCTCCAGCTGCGTTCACTGCGGTGAGGCCATCTCCGGCGTCTAAACTCCGTCTGTAGCCCTCTTCCACGCCCGTACCCTAACCCCCTCGTCAATTTGAACATTGGCAGCCCCTCCGGCGAGCTCCATCCTCGTCGGAACCGCCGTCCGCCGGAGCAGGGGCCACCGTCGACACAGTGCACACTGGCGACCACCACGACCACCACCCGACGCGGAATGGCGCCCTGAACACGGAGGTAACCTCCGATCCGCCTGCCTCGCCATGGATCGCCGCCGGCGATCGTCGCGGCTCTCTGGCGCCAAAGGCGCCGTCCCGTTTTCAAACCCGACGAATGGGACCGCCCGGTTTTTCTCTTTTTCTTTCGAATCATTTTCTGAAAGCGCATTCGGGCAAAATGCGTCTTCTCTTCTGATCCGGCGTATTTGAGACTGAAACGTTTTCTGCTTTTATAAATAGAACCCTGAGAAGTTTCTGTTTCATTACAGATGGGTCCCTAGACAAAAACCTTTATAACTTTTAAACAGAAACATATTTTTGAGTGATTCTTTTTCTGTTCTCTTCAAAATTTTGTCTTGTTTTTTATCAAATTTATTTGAAAATTATTTGGAATAATTTTTGTGCACCTCTCAGTATTCACGATAGCGCGTATATTCTCTTTATACCATAGATACCGAAGGAGGTGACGGGACCGCGAACTTCACCGAGCTAGACTCCGACTACTCTGAACCAGGCAAGGATGTTTGAACTTTTGATATGATGAGTGTCTTGGCATGTTTTGCATTTAGTTAGTTTCATGGTATGTTATGGAGCATACCGATGAACTGTTTATTATGCATTGTTGGGACAAGTAAGTTCGATGATCCATACATTGTTGGATGTGTATATGCAAGGCCATGTGTTGGTAAGAAGGTGGGTAAGATGGCAGTGTTGTAGCACGTCAGTCTTATGCCATGCAAGTTAAGTTCAGTACCAACCCGTATCAGTTGGGTTCATATCCATTTCCTATCCCTTTACTACCACATGTTTCCCGAAAGGGATATGGTTTAGTAAGTTGCAAACCGCTTTCTTGGTACACACCAAAAAGGAGAAGCTGGGATGATGGTTCCATGGCCCTGGATTAAAGCCAGTCATCCGGTCAGGGGGCATGGGTGTTTCCGGTTGGAACCGAGAGGGGGGCACCCCTTAGAGCGCGCGTATATAAATTTGATCCCATGCTATTCGAGATTGTGATCTCCCCGTCTCAAAAGTTTTTCTTGGACGATGTCGAGGGTGATTCCTGGCATCGAGAGGTTGGATGGGTGTGTACTGGTTAGCTGTGTTTCCTTCTGAAATACCGTAAACGGAACTAGTCTTTGTGACTATGGAAATCTGTTAACTGGGGGAAATTTTGTACAAACTCTGCAGAGTCATATATCCTCAAATCATCTTATCTATATCAAAGTTCCGTGCTAACTGACATGTGCCAGTTTTGGTGACAGATTATCCGGTGGGACCATGAGCACTAAGATTAGTTAAATGTTTATTCTTTTGGATGGACTAACCCGTTTATTTTCAAGAGTTGAATTATAATTATTTTTCCTTGTCAGTAAAGCCCTTTATGTGGTGTCGCTCAGACGCCCGACTGCGGCATTTCTTTTAAAGCCCTTTATGTGGTGTCGCTCAGACGCCCGACTGCGGCATTTCTTTTAAAGCCCTTTATGTGGTGTCGCTCAGACGCCCGACTGCGGCATTTCTTTTAAAGCCCTTTATGTGGTGTCGCTCAGACGCCCGACTGCGGCATTTCTTTTAAAGCCCTTTATGAGGTGTCGCTCAGACGCCCGACTTCGGCATTTCTTTTAAAGCCCTTTATGTGGTGTCGCTCAGAGGCCCGACTGTGGCATTTCTTTTAAATCCCTTTATGTGGTGTCGCTCAGACGCCCGACTGTGGCAATTCTTTCTTTTATTTTATTGATCACCTTTCGAGGCGTCGCTTCGGACACCCGATCGGTTCTTCCTTTATTTTTACTATTGGGATTTCAGGCGGACTACCACCGTTTCCCTTTTTACTTACCCTGCCTAATATTACTTTGAATGTGCATTGGTAATTTAATCGTGACGCACTCATGCATGCATTTGTTATATCTTACGTCCGAACTGTCTTGCGAGTACTTCCAAAGTACTCACTGGCTTGTTGATTTGGCCAGATGCTGACGAAGGTGATCTCATGGATGAGGAGTTCGATAGCGAGTCCGACGCCTAGAGGAGTCCCAGTCAGTCTCGTGCGACCCTGGACTTGGTCACTGTTTTATACCCGCTTCCGCAACCCAAATAAATTCATCAAGCCTCACCTCGACGCTCGATGGGATGTTAGTTTGAGAGTCACATATCCACTCCCCACTGTGTTATTCCACCACTCCCCAGTTTCGAGTCAGTAGTATGCCACCACACCATTATATTATATCCGCCTTTATGTATAATTATTGGCATGTCTGCAATAAATTGTTGAGCATCATCAGCTCAAACCTGTAATATATTTGATGCTACTGGCTTATTGTATCAAAAGTTTGTCTACCAGTGAGGAGGTGTTATCTCAAACTGGATTCTAAAGATTGGTTTCTCAATAAATATTTTTATTGGAAAACCGGTCGTGACACGGGGGCCATCATCATCACCGTCATCTTCACCAACAAACTTCACCTCCATCATCACCAACTCTTCCCCCCCCCCCTCTATGCAGCGGTGTAACCTCTCTCTTGCCCGCTGTAATCTCTACTTAAACATGGTGCTCAACGCTATATATTATCTCCCAATGATGTATGGCTATTGAGGGAGTCCTGGATTAGGGGGTGTCCGGATAGCCGGACTATACCTTCAACCGGACTCCTGGACTATGAAGATACAAGATTGAAGACTTCATCCCGTGTTCGGAAGGGACTTTCCTTGGCGTGGAAAGCATGCTTGGCGATACGGATATGTAGATCTCCTACCATTGTAACCGACTCTGTGTAACCCTAACCCTATCCGGTGTCTATATAAACCGGAGGGTTTTAGTCCGTAGGACAACATATAACAATCATTCCATAGGCTAGCTTCTAGGGTTTAGCCTCCTTGATCTCGTGGTAGATCTACTCTTATATTACCCATATCATCAATATTAATCAAGCAGGACGTAGGGTCTTACCTCCATCAAGAGGGCCCGAACCTGGGTAAAATATCGTGTCCCTTGTCTCCTGTTACCGTCCGCCTAGACGCACATTTCGGGACCCCCTACCCGAGATCCGCCGGTTTCGACACCGACATTGGTGCTTTCATTGAGACTTCCTCTGTGTCGTCCCTTTTAGGCCCGATGGCTCCTCCGATCATCAATAGCGATGCAGTCCAGGGTGAGACTTTTCTCCCCGGATGGAACTTCGTCTTCGGCGGCTTCGCACTGCGGGCCAATTCGCTTGGCCATCTAGAGCAGATCGAAAGCTACGCCCCTGGCCATCAGGTCAGATTTGGAAGTTTAAACTACATGGCTGACGTCCGCGGGGACTTGATCTTCGACGGATTCGAGCCATAGCCGAGCACGCCACACTGTCACGATGGGCATGATCTAGCTCTGCCGCCGAATAGTGCCCTGGAGGACGCACATGCATTGGTTCCGACCCTCGATTCGGAACCAACTACGCCGATCGAGGATGAGTGGTTGGACGCCGCCTCGGGGGCTGCGATCCCAACGGCGATCGAGCTGAACACCAGCCCCGCACTCCGCAAGGCCCGTGACTCCGAGGGACCGGACTCCTCTCCGGACTCCGAGCCCTCCGCGCCCCTGCCGATCGAATCCGATCGGGCGCCGATCATGGAGTTCACCGCCGCGGACATCTTTCAGTACTCTCCCTTTGGCGATATCCTGAAGTCACTAAAGTCTCTCTCTTTATCAGGAGATCCCTGGCCGGATTAAGGTCGGCAAGGTTGGGATACGGACAATGAAGAAATTCAAAGCCCACCCACCACCCATTTGGTAGCCACTGTCGATAATTTAAACGACGTGCTCAATTTCGACTCCGAAGACCTCGACGGTATGGACGACGATGTAGGAGACGCACATGAACCAACTCCTATAGGGCATTGGACAGCCACCTCATCTCATGATGTGTACATGGTGGATACACCTAAAGGAAGCAACGACGAGGAACACAGGGATGCAACGAGGGATTGTTCTCTCGAAAAGCAATCAAAGCAGCGACGTAAACGCCGCTCCAAGCCCCGCCTTGATAAAGACAGCAGCCATACAGACCCAGCCATAGGGCAGGATGAGCCAGCGGACGACGAGCATGCCTTAGAGTAACCGTCCAAATAGGGCAACTCGGGCAAACAAACTGAACAACCCATCCCCGGCATAAACGGCATTCCGGACGACCTTACACCGGATAAGCTCATGGAGCAGAAGGACCTCCACAAAAGGCTCGTTGCTACTGCATGAACCCTGAAAAAGCAGAAGCGGAAGCTCAAAACTGTGGAAGATGCACTCAGAATCAGATGGAGCAAGGTACTCAACACCGCAGATAAATATCGCGGCAGTCGCCGCACCAAAAGCTATCCGAAGCGAAAGCTACTGCCTGAATTCGACGAGGATGCCTTAGAGCCCCCGCAGTCAAAAAGTAATAAAGCCACCCGGTCAGATAAACGACCCCATGGCCAGCACGGAGCGGCAAGCGGCACCGCACACAAGCTGGCACGCGATCCACTTAAGGATTCGCATAAAAAAGATGGCGCAGCCAGATCTATTTATCAAAACCAGTATCCGAACACCACGGCACACCCAAATACAGGGGTGCCGCGCACCCCCTTTGTTTCATCGATGAGGTCCTGGATTATGAATATCCAGCGGGATTCAAGCCCGTAAACAAAGAGGCGTACAACGGAACAACAGACCCTGGAGTCTGGATTGAGGATTATATCCTCCACATACATATGGCTAGAGGAGATGACCTCCACGCCATAAAATACTTACCCCTCAAGCTTAAAGGGCCACCCCGGCATTGGCTCAAAAGCCTTCCCGAAAACACAATTGGAAGATGGGAAGAGCTCGAGGACGCTTTCCAGCAAATTTTCAAGGGACCTATGTCCGACCTCCGGATGTAGACGACCTTAGTCACATAACTAAACAGGCCGGAGAGTCAGCTCGGCAATTCTGGAATAGATTTCTTACTAAAAAATCAGATAGTCAACTATCCGAACACCGAAGCCTTAGCATCTTTTAAGCATAGCGTTCGAGACGAATGGCTCGCCAGACACCTCGGCCAAGAAAAGCCAAGAACAATGGCCGCATTAACAAGCCTCATGACCCGCTTTTGCGCAGGAGAGGACAGCTGGTTGGCAAGATGTAGCACCAGCGAACCAAGTACATCCGAAACTAGGGATGGAAACGGAAAACCGCGACGCAACAAGGACAGGCGCCGGACTAAGGAAAACAATCCAAAGAGCACGGTAGTCAATGCCGGATTCAAAAACTCGCGGCAGAATCAGAAGAAGCCGCCCCTAAAGGATAACAGGGACGAGCTATCCAACTTAAACACAATCTTGGATAAGATATGTCAGATACACAGTACTCCCAGGAAGCCCGCAAACCATACCCACAGAGATTGGTGGGCTTTTAAGCAATCCGGCAGACTCAACGCCGAACACAAGGGGCTCGAAACACCAAGCGAAGACGATGATGAACCCCAAAAGCAGAGCACCAGGAAACAAAAGAATTTTCCACTAGAAGTAAAAACAGTAAACTTACTTCACATAACAAAACGAGCGGCGCCCATAGAGGTACGCGCCATACGGCCTATCCCAAAGGAGTCTCGCCACTGGTTGTCAAAACTAATAGCCTTCGATCATCTGGATTACTTTAGAAGTATCAGGAATGCAGGCTGGACTGCCTTGGTACTCGATCCAATAATCGGTGGACTCCAGTTTACAAATGTCCTGATGGACGGCGGCAACGGTCTAAACCTGATATATCAGGACACAATCCGCCACATGGGGATAGACCGAACAAAAATTCGCCACAGGGAAACCTCCTTTCAAGGGGTAACGCCAGGTCCGGATACCCATTGCATGGGTTTTCTCTGGCTTGAAGTTATGTTCGGCTCCCCCGATAACTTCCGTCGCGAAAAGCTAACTTTTCACATCGTCCCATTCTCAAGTAGCTATCAAGCACTGCTGGGATGCGAAGCTTTCACTCGCTTTAACGCAATACCGCATTATGCATCTCTTACGCTTAAGATGCCCGGTCCTCGAAGCATCATCTCACTAAAGGGAAACATGGAACGTGCCCCCCACATGGAAGATTGTGCGACTGCCTTAACAGCCCCACCATAAAACGGCTTCACCAGCCAAAACATCCAAATAGGTCGTTAAGACCACGGACACGGTTAGACGACTCCGGCATAAAACATATAATTGATAAAGGCTAAATAGGCGTATACCTCTGCGCTAGGGGCTCCACGCATATAAAATAGGAGACAATCAAGCTCGATTTTATCCATTTCAATTTATAATTTGTTTATTTAGTATAACTTCTGTTCGGCACGACCTCTTCTCAACTAAGTTCCTCTCTTTTACAGATGAACACCGTGTTGCGCCCGTCCAGGATACGGCACAACGGAGACACAGGCGTAGACGTCCAGCAGGGACCCATTCCAAGGATTCTTTTTAGATTAAGACCCTGCGTAATCCTTTTTTACTGTCTCTTGTTGATACACATCCTCCGGTTTTTCCGTATAATCAAGGAGGAGGCTGGCGTCTTGGCATGTGGCCTAGTCAGAATTTTTGCGCGTACCTGGACAATAGGGGCTTATAACCAAGGGTGTTGTCCCGCCCACGCTCATAAAGACCGAATACCTTAGGGAGTGTTCGGGGTCGCGAGTTTGGCCTTATATGCATCAGCTCCGAATCATGTATTTGGTCAAATGTTGGGTTACCCGGCTCTAGTGTTTTGCTGCCTTACGTTCCGCTCTATCGGCTAAGACGACACCAGGAGAACTACTAAGATTGTGCCCCGGTTCGGCCAGGCGAGCACCTTAGTAGAGAAAGCCGAAAAGTGACTGTCATGATATAGCGTGAGACTAGTCAACCACTCGATGACTTACCAGAATCTATAGGATTTCTCCGCATTAACGAAGGGCCGTTTCCCGACCAGGCACTGACGTGCCCCGAATTCGGGCGAGCGCAGGCGCCACCAGCGGATAAGTAGCCTCACTGTCAAGCTCCTATGGCTAAGTGAAAGTGATAAAGCATTATAGTCCGATTGCCTAGCTCGCTGCGCTATCACCCCCTTTGTAGGACCAAGACGTTGGATCAAGTGTGAAAATGCGCGTTCTGCGAGCACCCCCGCATTATTTGCATGGGGGCTGAAGCCGACGACTGCCATCTTTCAGATTATATATATATCTTAGAACGGCCGCACAGGAGGTGTTACAAATACTTGAAGGCACAAGTATAAAAAGCTTCTACAATTTATCAAAATATTGTTTTACAATAACATGTGCTATTCGAACATAGCATCCTTCGAGCACTGCGTCTCTATTACACGAGCGCCCTGAAGGACTTCCGGAAAATAGTGCTCGGCAGGTACTCGGGTTTAGTCCGAATCTCGGGATGCAACAATGGTGGTCTCCATCTCCGCCCAGTATGTCTTGACATGGCAAGAGCCATCCGTGCACCCTCTATGCATGCTGACCTCTTGATTGCATTAATACACGGAACCGCACCAAGGAACTGCTGCACCAAGCTGAAATAATTTTTCGGCTCCGAGCTCTCCGGCCACAGATGACTCATGACGCACTTCATGGCGAGTCCGGAAAACCTATTCAGCTCGGCCCATTTGGCCAGACGATAGGCCACCGGCAGTGGACGCTCTGGATTGTGGAACTGCGACCAGAAGAGTTTTTCCACTTCGTGATCTTCTTGATCTCGAAAGTGTTCGGTCACATCAGTAGCACTCGCCGCCAAATCCAGATAGGTGTCCGCCACACTCCACAACCGGTCCAACGGAGCATGCTTAGGATCACAAAACTTCCTTCGCAGCATAAAGGGCTTTCCAGCCGCGATCTCTACAGCCTGACGAAGCTCCTCCCTCGCAGCTCTCATCGCAGAGCGAGCATCCTTGGCATCAGCAACGGTTTTCTCCAAGTCCGTCTGTTCCGCCCGATCTTCTTTTTCCAGAAGCCTGCAACGGTCAGCAGCGCTTTTCAGCTTCACGGCCATCTCGGCCATCTCTTTCTTGCTTCGGCAGTGAGCAGCCTGTTCGGCTCTCAGCTCTTCAAGGGCCTTCTCGGCAGCCGCATCACTTTTTCTGGCTTGCTCCTTGGCTCGGGCAAGTTCCGCCCGAAGACTCTCCATGGCAGCCGCACCATCTGCATCAAGCACACATATAGTAAGATACTAGCGTAAGCTCCTCTTACCAGGCGCCACCGGAGGGGGTTACATACCTTGTGCCTCGTCAAGCCGCTTGTTAACAAGCACGATGTCGGCCTCTGCCACGTTAAGTTGCCGCTTTAGCTCGGCAAATTCATCAGTCCGGCTGGACGCCGGACACTTTGTCACCTACATACGAAAACGACATTTTAGACCTGGGGTTATGATCCTCTGCGCACCGTCAATTTTGACAACACACAGAGTCTCAGGGGCTACTATGTGCACAGGGCGCGTCCTATTTATACGCCACTGTTAAAAAAGGGTGCGTTATTCCGCGTACCACAAAACCCGTCAGTGAACTTCTGACGGCCTCGTGCAATCCGGTTTCCGCGGACGAAACCCTTTCAATCACCGTGCCCATCAATGCATGATGCTCCTCTGAGATAGATGCTCGCCCTAGCAGATCCTCCAGCTCCTCTAACCATGCACCGGGCGGTGCACACTCGTCCTATGGCCTTTTTCGAAGGACAGACGCGGAGATCCTTGGGGGGCATATGGCTGCCTTCCGGCACTGCCGGATTCAGAGAAACCCTCCGCGACGATACCTCAAGGACGCCCGTCTCTCTAGGCGGTTTGGTAGGGGGAGGCGTTCCGCTCTCCAACATCTCCGGAAGAAGATCCCTGGAAGACGAGCTCTGCTAAGAAGGGCCGAGATCCGAACTACAAGGTAAATTTTCGGTTACTCTTCTTAGATATAAAACAAGGATTCTTCTCAAAGAAAAACCTCTCTCTACTTACGGCTCGGTGGAGGGCTGGCCCCCTTGAGGGCATAGTTCGGCCGAGGTATCCCCCGGCGTAGGACCCTCTGACGAAGATTTCTTCCCCCGTTTTGAGGCCACAGTCTCTGGGTCTTCAGAGGCGATCCTCTTCTTTCCTAGAGGAGAGGAACTTTCGATTCCTTCCCTCAGAACAACCTCCTTCGAGGGGGCCATAGTTTCCTTGTCCCCTCCCTTGCTTTCCTTCAAAGGCACAATCTTCAACATCCTGACCAGCACGAGATCCGGCGTGGTCTCGGGGAGGGGAGCGGACACCTGATAAGCTTTGCTTTCGCTATCCACTCCTGTTTAAAGAACAAATCTTTAGAAGCAAGTTTTACGACAAATATACGGATAGTGAGTCCGGGCACAAGGCGAATTACTTTAGTATCCGGGCGATTGCAGCTCAGGCCTTCGTCCTCGGTCAAGTCCGGACACGTCGCTTGTGATCCGAAGAACAACTTATACATCTCCGCGGGCGTTGCGCCCATGAAATGCTGGAGAACTCGCGGTCCCTCCGTATTAAACTCCCACAGGCGAAGGGGGCGACATTTGCCGGGCAGGGTTCGGCGGATCAGCATGACCTACGTCACTTTGACCAGGCTGAGGCCTCTTTCTAAGAGATCCCTGATGCGGCCCTGCAACAAGGGCACGTCCTTGGATGACCCCCAGTCAAGTCCTTTATTGACACATGACGTTAGCTGAGGTGGGGGACCCGAGCGAAAGGCAGGTGGCGCCACCCACTTGGTGCCCCTGGGAGCGGTGATATAGAACCACTCTCGTTGCCATAAGCTGAACTCCTCTTGAAACGAGCCCTCCAGCCATGGAGCATCAGCATTCTTGCTTATAACAGCACCTCCGCACTCAGCGTGCCGCCCCTCGATCATCTTCGGCACTACCTTAAAGGTCTTGAGCCATAGTCCGAAGTGAGGGTTAGGGTTACACAGAGTCGGTTACAATGGTAGGAGATCTACATATCCGTATCGCCAAGCTTGCCTTCCACGCCAAGGAAAGTCCCTTCCGGACACGGGACGAAGTCTTCAATCTTGTGTCGTCATAGTCCTGGAGTCCGGCTGAAGGTATAGTCCGGCTATCCGAACACCCCCTAATCCAGGACTCCCTCAGTAGCCCCCGAACCAAGCTTCAATGACGACGAGTCCGGTGCGCAGATTGTCTTCGGCATTGCAAGGCGGGTTCCTCCTCCAAATACTTCATAGAAGATTTTGAACACTAAGGATAGTGTCCGGTTCTACAAAATAAGTTTCCACATATTGCCAGATAGAGAATAATATTTACACAAATCTAATCTGCTGACGTATTCCGTGGTGTGACATCACACCACGGCCAAGTCTTTATTCAAAACGTTTTTACTCCCCCACCTTAGCGCATTTTGCGAGGGGGTTTCCTTGGCACGTCTTGTCAAAGCAGAGATCGTGTCCCCTTTATTTACGGGATTCTCATCAATACGGACGTGGGTAACCCAATCGTGCATGTTGGCATGTCTTCTCGATTAAAGGCGACTCCCAAATAGTTACGGGGAGGGCCCTTGGTATTCAATATCTTATAAAGAGACCAAGGCCTTACTCCTTTCTTACAATCTCAAACGATTTCGCCCTTCGCCTCGAGTTCCAACACCCAAGGCTCCAAATTTCGGGCGCCTTGGATCTTCAACAATGTCCGGTTCCGACCTTTGAGGCCGATGGGCGCCCTCTTCCATTACGGAGGAGGACGTGCTAAACCCGAGAGAGGCCAGGCTCTTGACCGGCGAAATCTCGCATTGGTGCCTGCTCAAGGGCAAGTCATTCCCAATACCAGGCCTGGTGAGAGCGTGGTGTTCATGTCTCACTTCCTTTGGGGGCTAGGCTTCCCAACAGATCCTTTCGTGAGGGGGCTCATGTTTTATTATGGGTTGGAATTTCACGACTTAGCTCCAGAGTCCATCCTCCACATTTCCTCTTTCATCGTCGTGTGTGAAGCCTTCCTCCGTGTTAATCCTCACTTTGGACTATGGCTCAAGACCTTTAAGGTAGCGCCGAAGATGATCGAGGGGCGGCACGCTGAGTGCGGAGGCGATGTTATAAGCAAGAATGCTGATGGTCCATGGCTCGAGGGTTCTTTTCAAGAGGACTTCAGCTTATGGCAACGAGAGTGGTTCTATATCACCGCTCCCAGGGGCACCAAGTGGGTGGCGCCACCTGCCTTTCGCTCGGGTCCTCCACCTCAGCTAGCGTCATCGGTCAATGAAGGACTTGACTGGGGGTCATCCAAGGACGTGCCCTTGTTGCAGGGCCGCATCAGGGATCTCCTAGAAAGAGACCTCAGCCTGGTCAAAGTGACGCAGGTCATGCTGATCCGCCGAACCCTGCCTGGCAAACGTCGCCCCCTTCGCCTATGGGAGTTTAATCTAGAGGGACCGCGAGTTCTCCAGCATTTCATGGGCGCAACGCCTGCGGAGATGTATAAGTTGTTCTTCGGATCACAAGCGACGTGTCCGGACGTGACCAAGGACGCAGGCTTGAGCTGCAATCGCCCGGATACTAAAGTAAGTAGCCTTGTGCCCGGACTCGCTATCCGTATATTTGTCATAAAACTTGCTTCTGAAGAATTGTTCTTTAAACAGGAGTGGATAGCGAAAGCAAAGCTTATCAGGTGTCCGGCTCCCCTCCCCGAGACCACGCCGGATCCCGTGCTGGTCAGGATGTTGAAGATTGTGCCTTTGAAGGAAATAAAGGGAGGGGACAAGGAAACTATGGCCCCCTCGAAGGAGGCTGTTCGAAGGGAAGGAATCAAAAGTTCCTCTCCTCTAGGAAAGAAGAGGACCGCTTCTGAAGACCGGGAGACCGTGGCCTCAAAACGGGGGAAGAGATCTTCGTCAGAGGGTCCTGCGCCGGGGCATACCTCGGCCGAACTATGCCCTCAATGGGGCCAGCCCTCCACCGAGACGTAAGTAGAGAGAGGTTTTTCTTTGATAAGAATCCTTGTTTTATATCTGAGAAGAGTAACCGAAAATTTAAACCTTAGCCCTTCTCAGCAGAGCTCGTCTTCGAGGGATCTTCTTTCGGAGATAATGGAGAGCGGAACGCCTCCCCCTGCTGAACCGCCTAGAGAGGCGGGCGACCCTGAGGTATCGTCGCGGAGGGTTTCTCTGAATCCGGCAGGGCCGGAAGGCAGCCACATGTCCCCCCAAGGCTCTCCGCGTCCGTCCTTCGAAAAAGGCCATAGGAAGAGTCCGGCACCGTCCGGTGCACGGTCGGAGGAGCTGAAGGATCTACTAGGGCGAGCATCTATCTCAGAGGAGCATCGTGCATTGATGGGCATGATGATTGGAAGGGTTTCGTCCGCGGAAAGCGGATTGCACGAGGCCGTCAGAAGTTTACTGACGGGTTTTGAGGTACGCGGAATAACGCACCCTTTTTTAACAGTGGCGCATAAATAGGATGCGCCCTGTACACATAGTAGCCCCTGAGACTCTGTGCGTTGTCAAAATTGACGGCGCGCAGAGGATCATAACCCCAGGTCTAAAATGCCGTCTTCGTATGTAGGTGACGAAGTGTCCGGCGTCCAGCCGGACTGATGAATTTGCCGAGCTAAAGTGGCAACTTGACTTGGCAGAGGCCGACATCGTGCTTGTTAACAAGCGGCTTGATGAGGCACAAGGTATGTAACCCCTCTAGTGGCGCCTGGTAAGAGGAGCTTTAGCCAGTATCTTACTATATGTGTGCTTGATGCAGATGGTGCGGCTGCCATGGAGAGTCTTTGGGCGGAACTTCCCCGAGCCAAGGAGAAAGCCAGAAAAAGTGATGCGGCTGCCGAGAAGGCCCTTGAAGAGCTGAGAGCCGAAAAGGCTGCTCACTACCGAAGCAAAAAGAGATGGCCGAGATGGCCGTGAAGCTGAAGAGCGCTGCTGACCGTTGCAGGCTTTTGGAAAAAGAAGATCGGGCGGAACCGACGGACTTGGAGAAGGCCGTTGACGATGCCAAGGATGCTCGCTCTGCGATGAGAGCTGCGAAGGAGGAGCTTCGTCAGGCCGGAGAGATCGCGGCTGGAAAGCCCTTTATGCTGCGGAGGAAGTTTTGTGATCCTAAGCATGCTCCGTTGGACCGGTTGTGGAGTGCGGAGGACACCTATCTGGATTTGGCGGCGAATGCTGCTGATGCGACCGAACACTTTCGAGATCAAGAAGATCGCGAAGTGGAAAAACTCTTCTGGTCGCAGTTCCACAATCCAGAGCGTCCACTGTCGGTGGCCGATCGCCTGGCCGAATGGGCCGAGCTGAATAGGTTGTCCGGACTCGCCATGAAGTGCGTCATGAGTCATCTGTGGCCGGAGGGCTCGGAGCCGAAAAGTTATTTCATCTTGTGCATCAGTTCCTTGGTGCGGTTCCGCGTATTAATGCAATGAAGAGGTCAGCATGCATAGAGGGTGCACGGATGGCTCTTGCCCGTGTCAAGACATACTGGGCGGAGATGGAGACCACCATTGTTGCATCCCGAGATTCAGACGAAAGCCGAGTACCTGCCGAGCACTATTTTCAGGAAGTCCTTCAAGGCGCTCATGTAATAGAGACGCAGTGTCCGAAGGATGCTATGTTCGAATAGCATATGATATTGTAAAATAATATTTTGATAAATTGTGGAAGCTTTTTATACTTGTGCCTTCAAGTATTTGTAACACCTCCTGTGCGGCCGTTCTAAGAAATATATATATATATAATCTGAAAGATGCCAGTCGTCGGCTTCAGCCCCCACGCAAATAATGCGGGGGTGCTCGCTGAGCGCGCATTTTCACACTTGATCCAACGTCTTGGTCCTACAAAGGAGGTGATAGCGCAGCAAGCTAGGCAATCGGACTATAATGCTTTATCAATTTCACTTAGCCATAGGAGCTTGGTAGTGAGGCTACTTAGATAGCCCCTGGTGGCGCCTGCGCTCGCCCGAATTCGGGGCGCATACGTGCCTGGCCGGGAAACGGCCCTTCGTTAATGCGGAGGAATCCTATAGATTCTGGTAAGTCATCGAGTGGTTGACCAGTCTCATGCTATATCATGACAGTCAGTTTTCGGCTTTCTCTACTAAGGTGCTCGCCTGGCCGAACCGGGCACAATCACAGTAGTTCTCCTGGTGCCGCCTTAACCGATAGAGCGGAACGTAAGGCAGCAAAACACAGGAGCCGGGCAACCCAACATTTGACCAAAGACATGATTCAGAGCTGATGCATACAAGGCCAAACTCGCGACGCCGAACACTCCCTAAGGTATTCGGTCTTTATAAGCGTGGGCGGGACAACGCCCTTGGTTATAAGCCCCTTGTGTCCAGGTACGCACAAAAATTCTGACGTGGCCGCATGCCAAGACGCCAGCCTCCTCCTTGATTATACCAAAAATCCGGAGGATGTGTATCAACAAGAGACAGTAAAAAAAGGTTTATGCAGGGTCTTAATCTAAAAAGAATCCTTGGAGCGGGTCCCTGTTGCACGTCTGCGCATGTGCCTCCATTGTGCCGTATCCTGGACGGGCGCAGCACGGTGTTCATCTGAAAAAGAGAGGAAATTAGTTGAGAAGAGGTCGTGCCGAATAGAATTATACTAAATAAACAAAGTATAAATTGAAATGGATAAAATTGAGCTTGATTGTCTCGTATTTTATATGCGCGGATCCCCTAGCACATAGCTATACGGCTATTTAGCCTTTATCAATTATATGTTTTATGCCGGACTCGTCTAACCATGTCCGTGGTCTTAACGACCTGTTTGGATGTTTTGGCTGGTAAAGCCGTTTTATTGTGGGATTGTTAAGGCAGCCGCACAATCTTCCGTGTAGGGGGCGCGTTCCATGTTTCCCTTTAGTGAGATGATGCCTCGTGGACCGGGCATCTTAAGCGTAAGAGATGCATAATGAAGTATTGCATTAAAGCGGGCGAAAGCTTCGCGTCGTCCTAGCAGTGCTTGATAGCTACTTGAGAGTGGGACGATGTGAAAATTTAGCTTTTCGCGACGGAAGTTATCGGGGGAGCCGAACATAACTTCAAGCTGGAGAAAACCCATGCAATGGGTATCTGGACCTGGCGTTACCCCTTGAAAGGAGGTTTCGCTGTGGCGAATTTTTGTTGGGAATATCCCCATGTGGCGGATTGTGTCCTGAGCCAGTGCCGGGCTGGCCCTTTAAGCTTGAGGGGTAAGTATTTTATGGCGTGGAGGTCATCTCCTATGGCCATGTGTATGTGGAGGATATAATCCTCGATCCAGACTCTAGGGTCTGTTGTTCCGTCGTACGCCTCTATGTTTACGGGCTTGAATCCCACTGGAAATTCATAATCCAGGACCTCATCGGTGAAACATAGGGGGTGTGCGGCACCCCTGTATTTGGGTGTGCCGTGGTGTTCGTATACTGGTTTTGTTGCATTGCTTACGAGAGCTTGCTTTCTTGGCCCATAAATAGATCTGGTTGGGCCATCTTTTTGATGCGAATCCTTAAGTGGACCGCGTGCCGGCTTGTGTGCGGCGCCGCTTGCCGCTCCGTGCTGGCCATGGGGTCGTTTATCCGACCGGGTGGCTTTCTTACTTTTTGACTGCGGGGGCTCTAAGGCCTCCTCGTCGAATTCAGGCAGTAGCTTTCGCTTCGAATAGCTTTTGGTGCGGCGACTGCCGCCATATTTATCTGCGGTGTTGAGTACTTTGCTCCATCTGATTCTGAGTGCGCCTTCCGCAGTTTTGAGCTTCCGCTTCTGCTTTTTCAGGCTTCGTGCAGTAGCAACGAGCCTTTGGTTGAGGTCCTTCCGCTCCATGAGCTTATCCGGTGTAAGGTCATCCGGAATGCTGTTTACGCCGGGGATGGGTTGTTCGGTTTGTTTTCCCGAGTTGCCCTGTTCGGTCGGTTGCTTTAAGGCATGCTCGTCGTCTGGCGGCTCATCCTTCCCTATGGCTGGGTCTATATGGCAGCTGTCTTTATCAAGGCGGGGCTTGGAGAGGGGTTTACGTCGCCGCTTTGATTGCTTTTGGAGAGAACGATCCCTTGTTGCATCCCTGTGTTCCTCGTCGTTGCTTCCTTTAGGTGTATCCACCATGTACACATCATGAGATGAGGTGGCTGTCCAATGCCCTATAGGCGTTGGTTAATGTGCGTCTCCTACATCGTCGTCCATACCGTCAATGCCTTCAGAGTCGAAATTGAGCACGTCATTTAAATTATCGACAGTGGCTACAAAGTGGGTGGTGGGTGGGCTTTGAATTTCTTCATTGTCCGTATCCCGACCTTGCTGATCGTAATCCGGCCAGGGCTCTCCTGATAAAGAGAGAGACTTTAGTGACTTCAGGATATTGCCAAAGGGCGAGTACTGAAAGATGTCTGCGGCGGTGAACTCCATGATCAGCGCCCAATCTGATTCGATCGGCAGGGGCGCGGAGGGCTCGGAGTCCGAAGAGGAGTCTGGCCCCTCGGAGTCACGGGCCTTGCGGAGTGCGGGGCTGGTGTTCGGCTCGATCACCGTTGGGATCGCAGCCCCCGAGGCGGCGTCCAACCACTCATCCTCGACTGGCGCAGTTGGTTCCGAATCGAGGGTCGGAACCGATGCGTGTGTGGCCTCCAGGGCACTATTCGACGGCAGAGCTAGATCGTGCCCATCATGACAGTGCGGCACGCTTGGCCGTGGCTCGAATCCGTCGAAGATCAAGTCCCCGCGGACGTCAGCCGTGTAGTTTAAACTTCCATATCTGACCTGATGGCCAGGGGCGTAGCTTTCAATCTGCTCTAGATGGCCAAGCGAATTGGCCCGCAGTGCGAAGCCGCCGAAGACGAAGATCTGTCTGGGGAGAAAAGTCTCACCCTGGACTGCATCGCTATTGATGATCGGAGGAGCCATCGGGCCTAAAAGCGACGACACAGAGGAACTCTCAATGAAAGCACCAATGTCAGTGTCAAAACCGGCGGATCTCGGGTAGGGGGTCCCGAACTGTGCGTCTAGGCGGATGGTAACAAGAGACAAGGGACACGATGTGCTACCCAGGTTCGGGCCCTCTTTATGGAGGTAAAACCCTATGTCCTACTTGATTAATATTGATGATATGGGTAGTACAAGAGTAGATCTACCACGAGATCAAGGAGGCTAAACCCTAGAAGCTAGCCTATGGTATGATTGTTATATGTTGTCCTACGGACTAAAACCCTCCGGTTTATATAGACACCGGAGAGGGTTAGGGTTACACAGAGTCGGTTACAATGGTAGCAGATCTACATATCCGTATCGCCAAGCTTGCCTTCCACGCCAAGGAAAGTCCTTTCCAGACACGGGACGAAGTCTTCAATCTTGTATCTTCATAGTCCCGGAGTCCGGCTGAAGGTATAGTCCGGCTATCCGGACACCCCCTAATCCAGGACTCCCTCAGGGGGTGTCCGGATAGCCAGACTATACCTTCGGCCGGACTCCTGGACTATGAAGATACAAGATTGAAGACTTCGTGCCGTGTCCGGAAGGGACTTTCCTTGGCGTGGAAGGCAAGCTTGGCGATATGGATATGCAGATCTCTTACCATTGTAACTGACTCTGTGTAACCCTAGCCCTCTCTGGTGTCTATATAAACCGGAGGGTTTTAGTCCGTAGGACGGACCAACAATCATACCATAGGCTAGGTTCTTGGGTTTAGCCTCTCTGATCTCGTGGTAGATCTACTCTTGTACTACCCATATCATCAATATTAATCAAGTAGGATAGGGTTTTACCTCCATCGAGAGGGCCCGAACCTTTGTAAAAACATCGTGTCCCTTGTCTCCTGTTACCATCCGCCTAGATGCACAGTTCGGGACGCCCTACCCGAGATCCGCCGGTTTTGACACCGACATTGGTGCTTTCATTGAGAGTTCCTTTGTGTCGTCACTTTTAGGCCCGATGGCTTCTTCGATCATCAATAGCGATGCGGTCCAGGGTGAGACTTTTCTCCCCGGACAGATCTTCGTATTCGGCGGCTTTGCACTGCGGGCCAATTCGCTTGGTCATATGGAGCAGATCGAAAGCTACGCCCCTGGCCATCAGGCCAGGTTTGGAAGTTTGAACTACATGGCCGATATCCACGGAGACTTGATCTTCGATGGATTCAAGTCACAGGCGAGCGCGCCGCACTGTCACGATGGGCATGATCTAGCTCTACTGCCGAACAGTGCCCTGGAGGCCGCACCCGTGTCCGCTCCGACCCTTAGCTCAGAGCCGACTACGCCGATCGAGGATGGGTGGTTGGACACTGCCTCGGGGGCTGCAATCTCTATGGCGATCGAGCCGAACACCAGCCTTATCCTCGGCGAAGCCCGTGACTCCAAGAAGCCGGACTCCTCTCCGGACTCCGAACCCTTCGCGCCCTCGCCAATCGAATCTGATTGGGCGCCGATCATGGAATTCACCGCCGCGGATATCTTTCAGCACTCGTCCTTCAGCGACATTCTTAATTTACTCAGGTCTCTCTCTTTGTCAGGAGAGTCCTGGCCGGACTATGACCGGCAGCATTGGGATGCGGACGGCAAAGAAATTCGACGCCCACCCGCCACCCACTTCATAGCCACTGTCGATAATTTAAACGACGTGCTCGACTTCGACTCCGAAGACATCGACGGTATGGACGACGATGTAGGAGACGAACAGGAACTAGCGCCTATAGGGCACTGGACAACCACCTCATCTCATGATGTATACATGGTGGACACACCTAAAGGAAGCGACAGCGAGGAACTTGGGGACACAACGAGGGATCGTTCACTCGAAAAGCAATCAAAGCGGCGACGTAAGCGCCGCTCCAAGCCCCGCCTCGATAGAGACAACAGCCATACAGTCCCATCCATAGAGCAGGACGAGCCGGTGGACGACGAACATGCCATCAAGCAACCGTCCGAACATGGCAACTTGGATAAACAAACCGAACAACCCGTCCCCGGCGAAAACAACAGTCCGGACGACCTTACGCCGAATAAGCTCATGGAGCAGGAGAACCTCCACAAAAGGCTCGTCGCAACTGCGCGTAGCCTGAAAAAGCAGAAGCGGAAGCTCAAAACTGCGGAAGACGCACTCAGAATCAGATGGAGCAAGGTACTCAAAACCGCAGACAAATACGGCGGCAGTCACCGCACAAAAAGCTACCCAAAGTGAAAGCTACTGCCTGAATTTGACGAGGAGGCTTTAGAGCCCCCACGATCAAAAATTAAGGAAGGCACCCGGTCGGATAGACGACCCCATGGCCAACCTAGAGAGGCAGGCGGCACCACACACAAGCCGGCACGCAATCCACCCAAGTATCCGCATCAAAAAGATGGCCCAGCCAGATCTATCTACGGGCCAAGAAAGCAAGCTCTAGTAAGCAATGCAACACAACAAATACCCAAACATCACGGCACACCCAAATACAGGGGTGTCGCACACCCCCTATGTTTCACCAATGAGGTGCTGGACCATGAATTTCCAAAGGGATTCGAGCCCGTAAACACAGAGGCGTACGATGGAACAATAGACCCTGGGGATTCGAGCCCGTAAACACAGAGGCGTACGATGGAACATGGATTGAGGATTATATCCTCCACATACACATGGCCAGAGGAGATGACCTCCATGCCATAAAATACTTACCCCTCAAGCTCAAGGGGAGAGCCCGGCACTGGCTCAAAGGCCTTCCCGAAAACACCATTGGAAGTTGGGAAGAACTCGAGGATGCTTTTCGGGCAAATTTTCAAGGGACCTATGTCCGCCCTCCGGATGCAGACGACCTAAGTCATATAACTCAACAGCCCGGAGAGTCAGCCCGAAAATTTTGGAACAGATTTCTTACTAAAAAGAATCAGATAGTCGACTGTCCGGACGCCGAAGCCCTAGCAACTTTTAAGCATAGCGTTCGAGACGAATGGCTCGCCAGACACCTCGGCCAAGAAAAGCCAAGAACAATGGCCGCATTAACAAGCCTCATGACCCGCTTTTGCGCAGGAGAGGACAACTGGTTGGCAAGATGTAGCACCAGCGACCCAAGTACATCCAAAGTTAGAGATGGAAACGGAAAACCCCGACGCAGCAAGGACCAGCGCCGGAATAAGGGAAACAACCCAAAGAGCACGACAGTCAACGCCGGATTCAAAAGCTCGCGACAGAGTCAGAGAAAGCCGCCCCTCAAGGGCAACAAGGACGAGTTGTCCAACCTAAACAAAATCTTGGGCAAGATATGTCAAATACACAGTACTCCCGGGAAGCCTGCAAACCATACCCACAGAGATTGTTGGTTCTGCAAGTAATCCGGCAAACTCAACGCCGAACACAAGGGGCTCGACACACCAAGTGAGGACGATGACGAACCCCACAAGCAGAGCAACAGGAAACAAAAGAATTACCCACAAGAAGTCAAAACAGTAAACTTACTTCACATGACAAAACGAATGGCGCCCATAGAGATACGCGCCATATGGCCTATCCCAATGGAGTCTCGCTGATGGTTGTTAAAAACGATCACCTTCGACCATCAGGATTACTTTAGAAGTATCCGGAACGCAGGCTGGACTGCCTTGGTATTAGATCCAATAATCGGCGGACTCCACTTTACAAATGTCCTGATGGACGGCGGCAGTGGTCTAAACCTGCTATACCAGGACACAATTCGCAACATGGGGATAGACCCAACAAAAATTCGCCATAGCAAGACCTCCTTTCAAGGGGTAACGCCAGGCTCGGATGCCCATTGCATGGGTTCTCTCCGGCTAGAAGTCATGTTCGGCTCCCCCGATAACTTCCGTCGTGAAAAGCTAACTATCCATATCGCCCCATTCTCAAGTAGCTATCAAGCACTGCTGGGACGCGAAGCTTTCGCCCGCTTTAACGCAATACTGCATTATGCATCTCTTACACTTAAGATGCTCGGTCCACGAGGCATCATCTCATTAAAGGGAAAACATTGAGTGCGCCACCCGCGCGGAAGACTGTGCGGCTGCCTTGACAACCCCACACTAAAGCGGCTTTACCAGCCAAAGCACCTAAACGAGTCGTTAAGACCACGGACACGGTTAGACGAGCCCGGCATAAAAATACAATGGATAAAGGCTTAATAGCCGCATACCCCTGTACTAGGGCCTCCGCGCATACAAAATAAAGAGATAATAAAGCTCAATTTTACCGATTTTTTAATCATACTTTGTTTATTTAGTACAACATACGTTTTCGCACAATATTTTTATCAACTAAGTTCCTCTCATTTATAGATGAACATCGAGCTACGACCGTCCAGGATATGGCACAACGGAGACACAGGCGCAGACATGCATCAGGGACTCGTGCCAAGGATTCTTTTCAGATTAAGACCCTGCGTAAACCTTTTTTACTGTCTCTTGTTGATACACATCCCCTGGTTTTCTTGTATAACCGAGGAGGAGGCTGGAGTTTTGGCATGTGGCCACGTCAGAATTTTGCGCGTACCTGGACACCAGGGGCTTATTACCAAGGGCGTTGTTCCGCCCGCCTTCACAAAGACCGAAAACCTTAGGGAATGTTCGGCGTCGCGAGTTTGGCCTTATATGCATCAGCTCCGAATCTTGTCTTTGGTCAAATGTTGGGTTTGCCCGGCTCCTGTGTTTTGCTGCCTTACGTTCCGCTCTATCGACTAAGGCGGCACCAGGAGAACTACTGCGATTGTGCCCCGGTTCGGCCAGGCGAGCACCTTAGTAGAGAAAGCCGAAAACTGACTGTCATGATATAGTGTGAGACTGGTGAACCATTCGAGGACTTACCGGAATATTTAGGATTCCTCTGCATTAACGAAGGGCCATTTCCTGGCCAGGCACATACGCGCCCTGAGTTCGGGCGAGCGCAAGCGCCACCAGGGGCTATATAAGTAGCCTCACTGTCAAACTCCTATGGCTAAGTGAAAGTGATAAAGCATCATAGTCCGATTGCCTAGTTCGCTACGCTATCACCTCTTTCGTAGGACCAAGACGTTGGATCAAGTGTGAAAATGCGCCTTCTGCGAACACCCCCGCATTATTTGCGTGGGGGCTGAAGCCGACGACTGCCATCTTTCAGATTATATATACATATATCTTAAACAGCCGCACAAGAGGTATTATAATACTTGCACGCACAAGTATAAAAAGCTTCTACAATTTATTAAAACATCGTTTTAGAATAATATATGTATTCGAACATAGTATCCTTCGAGCACTGCGTCTCTATTAAACGAGCGCCTTGCAGAACTTCCTAAAATAGTGCTCGGCAGGTACTCGGCTTCCATCCGAGTCTTGGGATGCAATAGCGGTGGCCTCCATTTCCGCCCAGTATGTCTTGACACGGCCAAGGGCCATCCGCGCACCCTCTATGCACGCTGACCTCTTCATCGCACTGATATGCAGCACCGCACCAAGGAACTACTGCACCAAGTTGAAATAACTTTTCGGCTCTGGCCATTCCGGCCACAGATGACTCATGACATACTTCATGGCGAGTCCGGACAACCTATTTAGCTCGGCCCATTCGGCCAAACGATCGGCTAATGACAGTGGACCCTCTGGACTGTGGAACTGCGACCAGAAGAGCTTTTCCACTTCGCGATCTTCTTGATCTTGGAAGTGTTCGGCCGTATCTGCGGCACTCGCTGCCAAATCCAGATAGGTGTCCGCCGTACTCCACATCCGGTCTAATGGAGCATGTATAGGATCACAGAACTTCCTCCGCAGCATAAAGGGCTTTCCAGCCGCGATTTCTCCGGCCTGACGAAGCTCCTCCTTCATAGCTCTCATCGAAGAGCGAGCATCCTTGGCATCGACAACGGCCTTCTCACTACTGGCTAGCGGACGGCAAAGAAGCTCTTTGCCATCAGCTACCAAAAAGCAGACGACAAAGAACTGGCTGATGGCAAAGACCTAATTTGCCATCAGCCAGTTCTTTGCCGTCGGCTAGCGGATGGCAAAGAGGGAGGGGGCCCCACTGACGAGCTGCTTAAAAAAACCTAACTGCCCCCCTCTTTGCCGTCGCGGACGGCAAAGGGGGGCGGATGGCGAAGAGGGAGGGCCCCACTAACGTTAACGGCCGCGCCCCACCCCGCCCCTCTCTCTCTCTCTTTCTCTCCCCAGTACTCGTCGCCGCCCCGTCGCCCCACCATCCCGCCGCCGCCCCAGCGCACCCCCGCCCCGTCGCCCCACCACCCCCCCCGCCGCCCCGGCGCCCCCCCCCCGCCCCGTCGCCCCCGCCGCCCTGCCGTCTGGGCGCCGCCATGCCCCGGCGCCCCAGCACCCCTGCGCCCGGCCCCATCGCCACTGCCGCCCGGCGCCGCCGCCCCAGGCGGCCCCGCCCCCCCTCCTCCGCCGCCCCAGGCCGTCCCGCCCCCCTCCTCCGCCGCCCGAGGCCGCCCCGCCCCCCTCCTCCACCCAGGTGAGCTCTCTGCCTCCTCTTTTTTTCCTTTTTTCTGTTTTTTTATTTTTAGGTTTATGTTTAGTTTAGATTTAGTTTTAGTTTTAGTGTTAGGTTTAGTTTTAGGTTTATAGGTTTAGTTTTAGTTTAGTTTTAGTTTAGTTTTAGGTTTACATTTAGTTTTTTCCTTTTTTTCTATTTTCTTAGTTTTGGGTTTAGGTTTAGTTTAGTTTTAGGAAATAAGAAGAAGAGTAAAAGAGGAGAGGAGAAGAAGAAGAAGAAGAGGAGGAGGAGGAGAAGAAAAAAGAAGAAGAGGAAGAAGAAGAAGAAAAAACAGGAGATGAGGAGAAGAAGAAGAGGAAAAAGGAAAGGAGGAAGAAGAAGAAGAAGAAGAACAAGAAGAAGAAGAAGAAGAAGAAGGAAAAAAAGGAAGAAACGGAAGAAGAGGAAGAAGAAGAAAAGGAAAAAAAGGAAAAAAACCCGACCCGACACGGTACCCAGACCCCGACCCGGCACCCCGACACGACACCCCGACCCCGATACCCCGACCCCGACCCCGAGAGCCCGACCCCGACCCCGACCCCGATCCCGACCCCGACCCCGACCCCGACACCCCGACCCCAAGCCTGACCCGACATCCCGACCCCGACACCCCGACCCCGATAGCCCGACCCAGAGCCTGACCCGACACCCCGACCCTGAGCCTGACCCGACAGCCTGACCCCGACACCACACCCCAACCCCGAAACAGCACCCCGACACCGACACGGCACTACCCCGACATCGACACGACACCCCGACCCCCTGACCCCGAAACAGCACCCCGACCCCGACACGGCACCTCGACACCGACACGACACCCCGACCCCCGACACCTCCCGAAAAGGTGTTCTTTGGCCTTCCAGAGGCCGACGGGGTCATATATTTGTGAATTATTGGTTAGGTCATATATTTTTCGATTTTGTTATGAAAAACATCATATATAATTGTGTTGATCATGTAGTTTTAAATGTGCAGTTGTTTCATCGCTGCGAGGTTTGGTGTTCGACGACCTCGCCGTGCGTTTGACGAGCTCTGCCCCTTCGTTCGTGGGTGAGCACAAATGATAAGTCCTCCTCCCCCATTAATTATTCGATCTATTCCGATGAAACTTGATAGCTAGCTATATATGTGCCTTGAATCATCAGTATGCGTGACTAATATGTGTCTCCCGTTCGAAAGCGTCATAGTTATAAATATGCATGCATTTGCATATTTATAACCTTGATTCTTTCGAATTGTCCAACGCTACCCCTGGACAGCCCGAGTATGTGTAGATTGGGTTCGTTTTCCCATATGCTTTGCTCCGGATCCAATGCATAAATTTCGTCAGTGCCTCCCCTGGTGTTCTCCGGGTACACATCCTCTCCATTTATTGCAGAGACGTGTATCAGGAGAACAGCGGGGAGGTGCTGCCGAAATTTTGCGTCGGATCCAAAGCATAGCATGGGAAAATGAATCCAATCTACACATACATGGGTGGGATTAGGACCCATCATTACCTATTAGAGTGTAGGTTGCATGGACGTAATAAAATTGACAAAGTAGATCAACTGATGAATATATACATGGTTAATTACATATATAATTGTTGTGTGTCCAGTAGCTCTGAAAGTCAAGATGAGTGACCGTGCGTGGATGTATACCGGTTACACTGGTCAGAACAAATGGAGCGCTGGATGGTTCACAAAAACCAAGGGGTTTGTGCAAGCCGCATTTGCAAATGGCCAAAAGAAAACCTGGTGCCCCTGTTTCCGGTGC
Source organism: Aegilops umbellulata (assembly GCA_032464435.1). Classification (NCBI taxonomy): domain Eukaryota; kingdom Viridiplantae; phylum Streptophyta; class Magnoliopsida; order Poales; family Poaceae; genus Aegilops; species Aegilops umbellulata. The sequence continues at coordinate 527,034,550 of CP136055.1, read as the reverse complement.
AGCAATTGGGAAACGAAGACAGAGGCTGAAATGGGTAAACACCTGCAGAAGAGTGGTTTTACGCCCGATTATACGGTGTGGACATTTCATGGTGAGTCTGCCCAACGTGACCGAGCTGAGGTGGATCGTCATCGCACCGACGAGCATGGTACCGGGATGGAAAACATGGTGCAAGACTATGATGATGCTCGGGATTCGGACGAGGAGATGGAGGAATCTGCAAAGGCCTTCAATGAAATGTTGGAGTCTTCAAAACGTCCGCTCCACAAGCACACTGAGCTTTGTCAGTTGGATGCCATCTCACAAGTAATGGCTCTGAAGGCTCAGTTCAACTTGGGTAAAGAATGATATGACGCAATTATGACTGTATTTGGACGCTTTCTACCAAAAGGCCATGTAATGCCTGCAAACCTGTACCAGTCGGACAAAATCCTCCGTGCACTGAAGATGCCCTATGAGAAGATACATGCCTGTGAGAAAGGATGTGCCTTATTTAGGCCTGACTATGCGGACTTGAACTATTGTCCCATTTGCAAGTCTGCCAGGTATATTGTGGTAGACAACGGTATGGGTGAGAAGACACAGACCAAAATCCCCGTTAGTGTTCTTCGGTATATGCCAATCGTACCAAGACTTCAACGTCTTTTCATGGCCGAAAAGACAGCCAAACAGATGACATGGCACAAAACAGGCAAAAGAACCGAACTAGATGCAGATGGGAATCGGATGATGGTACACACATCGGATGATGTTGCGTGGAAAAAGTTTGATGAATTACATGCTGACAAAGCGGCAGATTCGAGGCATCCTTGAGTCGGCATCAACATGGATGGGTTCAGTGTGTTTGGTATGACGGCAGCCCAATACAGTTGTTGGCCCGTATTTGTCTTTCCACTCAATCTCCCCCCGCACAGATTATTCAAAGAAAGAACATTTTCCTGACGTTGATAATTCCAGGACCCAACTATCCGGGGAAAATATGAATGTGTACATGCAGCCGCTTAAGGACGAATTGCAAGAAGCTTTGGATAATGGGTTCAAGACATACGACGCCTTTAGCAAATGAACTTCATAATGCGTGTCTGGTACATGTACTCGACGCATGACTTGCCGGCGTATGCGCTATTCGTTGGCTGGTGTGTGCATGGAAGTTTCCCATGCCCCACATGCAAGGGAGCTCTTGAGTTTCGTTGGCTTCAGGCCGGTCGCAAGTTTTCTTGCTTCGGCATGCATAGACAGTTCCTGGATCCTCGCCATAAGTTTAGGAAAGACAAGAAGAACTTCATCAGGGGTAGAGTTGTCAAAAACTCTGCACCACCTGCATTGATAGGCCAACGGACCCTAGATCAGTTAAACGCTCTCGAGCCAGATCCACAACGTCCAGGGTACTTCAAGGGGTATAATACTAAGCACGCGTGGACTCAAAAAACATGCTTATGGGATCTGCCTTACTTCAAAGACCTCCTTTGCCCACACAACATCGACGTGATGCACACTGAGAAGAATATCGCCGAGGCACTTTTTGGTACATTGTTCGGCATAGATGGGAAGTCAAAGGATAATACTAAGGCTAGAGTCGATCTGGAGGCGCTATGTGATAGGCCGTTACAAAACATGAAAGAACCGAAAGGAAAGCAGAACTGGACGAAGCCAAAGGCATGGTTCAATCTTGGAAGGCCAGCTATGAGGGAAATTATCTTGTGGGTGCAACAGCAGTTGATGTTCCCCGATGGGTATGCAGCGAATCTAAAGAGGGGAGCGAATCTTGATAAACTGAAGATATTTGGTCTCAAGAGTCATGATTGGCACATATAGATTGAGCGGGTAATGCCGGTGATGTTGCGTGGCTTCATCCCTGAGGATGAATGGCTAGTACTGGCAGAACTCAGCTATTTCTTCCGTGTTCTTTCTGCTATCGGCGAAGGAGGTACCGAGTATTATGGGAGAGTTGAAGCAATTTATGAACTTTCGTTCTATGGTGAAAACCCACCGAATGTCGTAGTCTTCAAATGTTATTGGTTTCAGCCGAAGGAGACTAGAAGGACTCATGAACATATAGGGCTAGTTAAAATCAACCAAAGCACCCATTTAGATTTTCCTGATGTTTATATTACGGCCCAACAGGCGACCCAAGTATTCTATCTACCGTGGGCCTGCCAAAATAATCCAAATATGAAAGGTTGGGATGTCGTTTATGAAGTGACGCCACGTGCTAGACTTTCTCCCCCAAAGGAAGAGGATTATGAGCCTCACATTAACCCAGACACATATGAAGGAGAATTCTTCCAAGAGACACGTCTTTCCAAAAAGCGTTTCAATAACCTCTATACTTCACCCCAAAACATTGAAGTAGACAGCGACAATGAATCGTACATCACCTTAGAGGAGGAACAAGAAGAGCCGGAACAAGAAGAGGTTACTGTTGCGGATGACCTGTCAATGCTTGACCGATTACGTCAAGGTGGCCTTGCACATGTTGATGCCAATGAACCCTATGAGCCCATCATTGATTATAGTGATGATGATGATTATGCATTTATCGATGATACTGATCGAGATTATTAGTAGTGTCAGGTATTCAATTTTTTTATGTTGTACTTGATGATGATACACTTAAGTGATATACATATTATTATTCATGTCGGTACTTTTTTTTATGTTGTACTAATTTCGTTTATTCTTTGTCATGGCAGGTGTTGAACGATTGTGGGCGCTGGTCGGGAGCGCGCCGAGGCCCCTTCTTCGTCGGCGCGTGGTGCGAGGTCTTCCATTCCACTCGCACCTCTCCGCCGAGCGTTGCTAGACAGTATGGCGACACCGCCGGGCCCTTCTTCGTCGACCGCGGTGCCCAGCAGGGGACGAGGTAAGAAGAAGAAAGGAGGTGGAGCACGTGGTCGCGGGAGAGGAGGTAGGGTGACTCTTACGGCGCCTTCCTCGCCGCCGCCCCCAGCTGTTTCACCCGAGCACGTGACTGCTAGGGTGGACTCGTCTGAGGAGGAGGCTGCACGGACTCCGGTCCACGAGCCTCCGGTCCACGGGTCTTCGGCCCACGAGCCTCAGGTCGACGGGCCTTCGGCCCACGAGACCCCAGAGGAGCACACGTCTGGATGGGGTAACCGGTCGGGTCAGCCTGAGGAGCCGAGTGGCCATGCTGATGATGGCGGGGAGCCGACTGATTTTGAGGAGCAGGGGGAGGAGAGGGGCAACGTCTACCAGTGTGGTGCTACACGGCTCCCGTTCGTGCCGGCGACCCGCGAGCAGAGGTGGTTGATTTTCCCTGATGGGGAGAGGTAAGTGCATTTAATCTTTTTGTACCTTCTGCATTCACGTTTCTTCCAATAACTGATGTGTTGGCCTTGTCATGCTGCTGGGGTTGGGACCACCATGAAAGTGTCCGCCGGCCCAACTCCGTCCTTGGGTTTTCCATGTTGCCTGGTGAGGGTCGTCTTCCAGAGGTTGGATTGACTTGGGAGCACTACTTGGCTGCCCCGGCCCCGCCGGGAGAGATTATCGACGGTGTATTGTGCAAGACGAGGGCAGACGTGGTGATCAGAAAGTTCTGGGTAATTGCTCCTTTACACAATTAAAAATCTTCAACTAGCTATTTATTAATTGTACTAATCAATATTGTCTCATTTGATTGCAGACATTCTACAGGTGTGAGGAGGGATACGAGGAGGAGGCGGCAGATGTTATCCACAACGAGTGTAAGCGCCTACTTCAGAACTTACGGCATGAGGTTCGGGTGCAGGCTGTTCGAGACTACTATGCCGGGCGTGGTATCAAGAAGCCCAAGCAGGAGTGTCGCGATAAGTTCTTGAGTAAGGAGCAGTACATGAAGGTAATTCTTAAGGCCTTGTACTTACTTCCTTCATTTTAGTAATTCATAGCCGTAGCGCTCAAGTTTCTATTTGCTAACTTAGGCCCCTCCGAGATGGTGTGCGGATCGGATGGATTGTTGGGAGGTGTTGGTCAATGCGTGGTGCTCAAAAGAATGGCTGGCCACCCACAAAGAGGCCAAGGATAAACGTGCCCAAATGGAAAGTGTGCCACACCACCAAGGCAGCTCCAACTTATTTCAGTACGGGCGGAACTGGGTATGTGGTTTGCTTCATGATTCATGCAATTCATTCATCATGCTAGATTTAGCCCTTTAATTACTAATTTACTTTGTTTCTCTCTTTTAGGCACGCTACAATAAGGCGGATAAGGTGCTAGAGGTGTACGACCTGTATGCCATGGCCCACACTGGCCCTTACAAGAATGTCAAGGCATTCTCTATGTCTGACCTCGGTGATCCAAAGAACTTCACCAACATCTCCGCCCACGACAAGCTCGTGCAATATAGAGATCAGGGGAAGGCGAGGAAAGGGGAGAACTTTAACCCGAGCCAGGGTCCCATTGATACAGAGCTGCTGATGATATCTGGTGGCGGGAGGTCCCATGGCTCCATAGCCATGGGAGATGGACTTATCCGTTGTCCTAGCACTCTCCCGGAGATCAAGGCGCGCTAGTCCAGCTCCGCTCCTGAGATAAGGCCTCGTGAACGGCTAGTCCAACTCGCCTTCAAGGTTAGTTATACGTACTCAGCTATCTTTCTCCATTACATTGTGTGCCCTTCCATCAATGATTACAAATGGTCATGTGAGTGGTGTTGCAGGCTGTTATACAGAGTGAGAGAGATAGAACGGAGAAACTTCTAGCGGAGGCGGCGGAGAGGCAGCGGGAGTTGGAGGAGAGGACGGCAAAGATGTTGGAGGAGGAGAGGGGACGGAATGACATGCAGGCAAGGGCCATGTACGAGCTCCTTGTGGTAAGTTTCTTCTGCAGATTACTTGCTAGTCTTAACATTTGAGTCTCATTACTAACTAGTATGACTCTGTTGTGAAAACCAAATGTGCAGTCTGTGTGCGAGAAGTCCGGTCAGACAGCTCCGCCGATGCCAGTGATTGCTCCTGGGAGCACGGTGAGTTTAATTTGAATGGACATTACTTGCTAGTCTTAAAATTTGAGTGTCATAATGCTAACGAGACATTGGAAATGATCGTTGGTGCAGCTTAACTCCAGAAACACATCGCACGATCCTTCTCCAGCTACCGGCGCGAGCCAGCCCGCTCCTACACCTCCGTGATCACGGTAAGTTTCTCTAGTGTTTTGCTTAACAAATGCATAAAGACCTAGACTTAGCTTTATTTCCTCCAATATGCTTACCATAATGACCTAGAGTTAGCTTCTTTTCCTCCAAAATGACGTAATAAGCTTACTGACCTCATAAACCGTCCATTCTACCTAAGTTAGCTCTAAAATGACTCATTTTACCTTAGTTAGCTTACAAGTGATCCAATTTATCCAAGTTAGCTCTAAAATGACCCATTTTACGTATATTAGCTCCTAAATGATCCATTTTACCTACGTTAGCTTTAAAATGACCCATTTCACCTAGGTTAGCTCCAAAATGACCTATTTCACCTAGGTTAGCTCCAAAATGACCCATTTCACCTAAGTTAGCTAAAAAACGATCCATTTTACCTTAGTTAGCTCAAAAACGTGGCATTTCACCTTAGTTCGCTCATAAACGACCCATTTCAACTAAGTTAGCTCCAAAATGATCAATTTCACCTAGGTTAGCTCATAAACGACCCATTTCACCTAGGTTACCTCGTAAACAACCCATTTGACCTAGGTTAGCTCATAAATGACCCATTTCACCTACGTTAGCTCATAAACAACCTATTTCACCTAGGTTAGCTCATAAATGACCCATTTCACCTAGGTTAGCCCATAAATGACCCATTTCATCTAGGTTAGCTCATAAACGACCCATTTCACCTATATTAGCTCATAAACAACCTATTTCACCTACGTTAGCTCATAAACGACCTATATCACCTAGGTTAGCTCATAAACGACCCATTTCACCTGGTTAGCTCATAAACGATCCGTTTCACCTAGGTTAGCTCATAAACTACCCATTTCACCTAGGTTTGCTCATAAACGACCCATTTCACCTAGGTTAGCTCATAAACGACCCATTTCACCTAGATTTGCTCATAAACGACCCATTTCACCTAGGTTTGCTCATAAATGACCCATTTCACCTAGGTTAGCTCATAAACGACCCATTTCACCTAACTTAGCTCCAAAATGATCCATTTCACCTAGGATAGCTCATAAACTACCCATTTCACCTAGGTTAGCACATAAACGATATATTTCACCTAAGTTAGCTAATAAATGGCATATACTTCTTCTTCGAGTCTTCTTCTTCTATTCTTTTTCTTCTAGTCTAATTCTTCTTCTAGTCTTCTTTTTCTAACTTTCTTATTTGTCATTTTGTAGGTTTCATTCACTTCATGGAAGCCAGCTTCCTATGATGGATTGCTTGCTTTTTCCTGTTTTTTCCTTTGATGCACTTCTTGTATTCTGCTCGCTTGCTATGATGAAACTTTGCATATTGTAATATGTATGGATCGATGGAACTATGTGCAACCTACTATGTATGTATGGATGAATATATATGTGCTGGATATTTACTATGTTGGATATTTATGTGCTGGATATTTATGTGATGGATATATATGTGCTGTGATATATTTGTTGTGATAATTTTTGGATATAAGAAAAATAGAATAAAAAAGAGGCAGTGCAGGCTCTTTGCCGTCCGTGGCAGACGGCAAAGACCCCTTTGTCGTCGGTGGCACACGGCAAAGGGGGCACGTGGCGCCCACCTGTGCTTCCTGGGGGATGGACCATTTGGCCAATTTGCCTACCGTGGCGGACGGCAAAGCTAAGCTGATGGCAAAGGCTTTGCCTTTGCCGTCCGCCGGGCGGACAGCAAAAAAAAGCAGGCGCTGACGTATTGCTGATGTCATCTGGCGAACGGCAAAGAGGCGCTCAAATTTGCCGTCCACTGGCGGACGGCAAAGGCCGCCGTTAGCCGCCTAACAGAGTAACGCTGGCGGACGTGCAACATTTTGTCGTCTCCCCTCTTTGCCGTCCGCCGCTATAGGCAAAGGGCTCTTTGCCGTCCTGCATAAAAAGCTGACGGCAAAGGACCTGTTTGCCGACCCTATCTTTGCCGTCACTGTTTGCCGTCCGCCGCGGACGGCAAAGTGCTTTGCCGTCAGCTGTCCGTACCTTTGCCGTCCGCCATGGCAGACGGCAAAGTACTGGATTCGTGTAGTGTCTCCAGGTCTGTCTGTTTCGCCCGGTCTTCTTTTTCAAGAAGCTTGCAACGGTCAGCAGCGCTCTTCAGCTTCACGGCCATTTCGGCCATTTCCTTCTTGCTTCGGCAGTGAGCAGCCTGTTCGGCTTTCAGCTCTTCAATTGCCTTTCCAGTAGGCGCATCACTTTTCCTGGCTTGCTCCTTGGCTCGGGCAAGTTCCGCCCGAAGATTCTCCATGGCAGCGGCACCATCTGCATCAAGTGCACACATTGTAAGATACTGGCATAAAGCTCCTCTTACCAAGTGCCGCCGGAGGAATTACATACCTTGTGCCTCGTCAAGCCGCCTGTTGACAAGCGCGATGTCGGCATCTGCCACGTCAAGTTGCCGCTTTAGCTCGGCAAATTCATCAGTCCGGCTGGCCACCGGACACTTCGCCACCTACGTATGAAGGCGGCATATTAGACCTAGGATTATGATCCTCTGCGCGCCATCACTTTTGACAACGCACAGAGTCTCAGGGGATACTATCTACACAGGGCGCATCTTATTTATGCGCAACTGTCCAAAAAGGGTACATTATTTCGCGTACCTCAAAACCTGTCAGTAAACTCCTGACGGCCTCGTGCAATCCGCTCTTCGCGGATGAAATCCTCTCAATCACCGTACCCATCAATGCGCGGTGCTCCTCTGAGATAGATGCTCGCCCTAGCAGATCCTTTAGCTCCTCCATCCGCGCACCGGACGGTGCCAGACTCATCTAATGGCCCTTCTCAAAGGCTGGACGCGGAGGGCTTTGGGGGCCCAAATGACTACCTTTCGGCCCTGCCGGATACGGAGGAACCCTCCACGACGATACCTCAGGGTCGCCCGCCTCGCAAGGCGGTACGGCAGGGGGAGAAGTTCCGCTCTCCATCATCTCCGGAAGAAGATCCCCCGAAGAGGAGCTCTGCTGAGAAGGGCTGAGGTCCGAGCTACAAGGTAAGTTTTCGATTACTCTTCTCAGATATAAAGCGAGGATTCCTCTCAATTCTTAGAAAGAAAACTCCTCTCTACTTACGGCTCGGTGGAGGGCTGATCCCCTTGAGGGCATAATTCGACCGAAGTATCCCCCAGCGCAGGACCCTCCGACAAAGATTTCTTCCCCTGAGGAGAGGAATTTTCGATTCCTCCCTTCCGAACAACCTCCTTCGAGGAGGCCGTAGCTTCCTTGTCCCCTCTATCGCTTTCCTCCGAAGGCACAACCTCCAACATCCTGACTAGCACGGGATCCGGCGTGGTCTCGGGGAGGGGGGCCGGACACCTGATTAGCTTTGCTTTCGCTATCCACTCCTGTTTAAAGGACAGCTCTTTTAGGGGCAATTTTATGATAAATATACGGATAGCGAGTCCGGGCACAAGGCTACTTACTTGAGTATCCGGGCGATTGCAGCTCAGACCTGCGTCCTCGGTCAAGTCCGGACACATTGCTTGTGATCCGAAGAACAATTTGTACATCTCCACGGGTGTCGCGCCCATAAAATGTTGGAGAGCTCGTGGTCCCTCCGGATTGAACTCCCACAGGCGGAGGGGCGGCGTTTGCAGGGCAGAACTCGGCGAATCAGCATAACCTGTGTCACCACAACCAGACTGATGTCTCTTTCTAGGAGATCCCGAATGCGGCCCTGCAACAAGGGCACGTCCTTAGACGGCCCCCAGTCCAGTCCTTTATTGACCCATGACGCCAGCTGTGGTGGGGGACCCGGACGAAAGGCAGGTGGCGCCACCCACTTGGTTCCCCTGGGAGCGGTAATATAAAACCACTCTCGTTGCCATAAGCTGGACTCCTCTTGAAAAGAGCCCTCGGGCCATGGAGCATCAGCATTCTTGCTTATAACAGTGCCTCCGCACTCTGCGTGCCGTCCCTCGATCATCTTCGGCTCTACTTTGAAGGTCTTGAGCAATAGTCCGGAGTGAGGAGTAATACGGAGGAAGGCTTCACACACGACGATGAATGAGGAAATATGGAGGATGGACTCCGGAGCTAAGTCTTGAAATTCCAGCCCATAATAAAACATGAGCCCCCTCACGAAGGGATCCGTCGGGAAGCCTAGCCCTCGAAGGCAGTGAGACATGAACACCACACTCTCACCAGGCTTGGGAGTGGGAATGATCTGCCCTTGAGCCGGCAGCCTATGCGAGATTTCGCCGTTCAAGAACCTGACCTCTCTCAACTTTAGCACGTCCTCCTCCGTGACGGAGGAGGGCATCCATCGGCCTCGAAGGTCGGAACCGGACGTTATCGAAGGTCCGAAGCGCCCGAAATCTGGAGCCTTGGGCGCTGGAACTTGAGGCGAAAGGCGAACTCGTTTGAGATGGAAAGAAAGGAGTAAGGCCTTGGTATCTTTATAAGAGGTTGAATACCAAGGGCCCTCCCCGTAGCCGTTTGGGACTCTCCTTTGATCGACAAAACATACCAACGGGCACGACTGGGTTACCCACGTCCGTATTGATGTGAATCCCGTAAATAAAGGGGACACTATCTCTGCTTTGCAAGGACGTGCCAAGGGAACCACCTCGCAAAACGCGCTGAGGTGGGACAGTAAAAATGATTCGAATAAGGGCTTGGTCGTGGTGTGATGTCACACTACGGAATACGTCAGCAGATTAGATTTGTGTAAATATTATTCTCTCTATGGCAATATGTGGAAAGTTTTTTTGCAGAGCCGGACACTACCTTTGTGTTCAAAATCTTCCATGAAGTACTTGGAGGAGGAACCCGCCTTGCAATGCCGAAGACAATCTGCGTGTCGGAATCGTCTTCATTGAAGCCTGGTTCAGGGGCTACTGAGGGAGTCCTGGATTAGGGGGTGTACGGATAGCCGGACTATACCTTCGGCCGGACTCCTGGACTATGAAGATACAAGATTGAAGACTTCGTCCCGTGTCCGGAAGGGACTTTCCTTGGCGTGGAAGGCAAGCTTGGCGATACGAATATGTAGATCTCTTACCATTGTAACCGACTCTGTGTAACCCTAGCCCTCTCCGGTATCTATATAAACCAGAGGGTTTTAGTCCGTAGGACAGAACATCAATCATACCATAGGCTAGCTTCTAGGGTTTAGCCTCTCTGATCTCGTGGTAGATCTACTCTTGTAGTACCCATATCATCAATATTAATCAAGCAGGAGTAGGGTTTTACCTCCATCGAGAGGGCCCGAACCTGCGTAAAAACATCGTGTCCCTTGTCTCCTATTACCATCCGCGTAGACGCACAGTTCGGGACCCCCTACCCGAGATCTGCCGGTTTTGACACCGACAGTGCTTATGAAATGGCTTCTTTGATTGAAACGTCTGATGCTACTTTTCACAAATCTGAAAATTTTGCCATACTTGAATATTTTTATGAGAATTATACTTCTAATGCTTATGTTAAACCATATATTGAGAAATACTCCGATGTCCAAGAAGAGACTAATATTTTGCAGGAGTCTATGGAAGAAGAAATTGATGAAACTGTGAGCTCATTGGATGAAAAAGATGATGAGGAGAGCGAAGAACAAAAGGAGGAAGAGCGGATTGATCACCCGTGCCCACCTTCTAATGAGAGTAACTCTTCAACTCACTTTGTTTAATTCCCCTTCGTGCTTACTGAAGGATGATTGCTATGATGATTGTTATGATCCCGTTGATTATCTTGAAATATCCCTTTTTGATGATGCTTGCTATGCTTGTTGCCAAGATGCTAATATGAATTATGCTTATGGAGATGAAGTTGCTATAGTTCCTTATGTTAAACATGAAATTGTTGCTATTGCACCCACACATGATAGTCCTATTATCTTTTTGAATTCTCCCAACTACACTATATTGGAGAAGTTTGCACTTATTAAGGATTACATTGATGGGTTGCCTTTTACCGTTGCACATGATGATTTTGACGAATATAATATGCATGTTCTTGCTGCTCCTACTTGCAATTATTATGAGATAGGAACTATATCTTCACCTCTCTATGTTTCCAATACGATAAAATTGCAAGAAACTGTTTATACTATGCATGGGCCTTTACTAGGTGTGCATGAATTGTTCTTTTATGACATGCCGATGCATAGGAAGAGAGTTAGACTTTGTCATTACATGATATATGTTACTTTGTGCTCAATACTAAATTACAAATCATTGCTAATTAAAATTGGCTTTGATATACCTTGGGATCCGGGTGGATTCACTACTTGAGCACTTTATGCCTAGCTTAATGGCTTTAAAGAAAGCGCTGCCAGGGAGACAACCCGGAAGTTTCAGAGAGTCATTTATTTCTGTTCATTGCTTTCATATAGTTTAAAAACAAAAAATAAAGAGGGGAACCCAAAACTTTTCAGAAAGGAAAGTGGAAGTGAGAAAGACAAGCATTGTTGAAGTGGGAGAGCTCCTTGAACTTTGTTCATGCTGATGGCAACTTTGCGAATCTTGATTACAAAAACTTTTAAACAAAAAATAATTATCCCCTTGTACAATTCCATTGTATTATAAAAATAATGTGCCAAGGTTTGCCTTTAGGATGTTTACGATGCTTGTTGGTTTGTGCGGTGTAGGACAGAAACTTTGGCTGTAGTGCATGATTTTTAATTTTTTACTGGAATGTCAAATGGTTCTGCTTCTTTTTGCACTGTCTTTATATACAAATTGTTTATTTTTCTAATTTTGGAAGAATTTTTCAAGTATCATAAGTATGGTGAATGTTCAGATTTCTACAGACTGTTCTGTTTTAGACAGATTATGTTGTTGATGCATAGTTTGCTTGTTTTGATGAAACTATCAATTTATATCAGTGGATTAAGCCATGAAAAAGTTACACTACAGTAGACACAATGCAAAAACAAAATATGAATTGGTTTGCAACATTACTTATAGTGGTGATTTGCTTTATTATACTAACGGATCTTACCGAGTTTTCTGTTGAAGTTTTGTGTGGATGAAGTGTTCGATGATTGAGAAGGTTTCAATGTGAGAAGAAGGAAGAGATGCAAGAGCTCAAGCTTGGGGATGCCCGAGGCACCCCAAGTAAATATTCAAGGAGACTCAAGCGTCTAAGCTTGGGGATGGTGGGAAGGCATCCCCTCTTTCTTCAACAAGTATCGGTAAGTTTTCGGATTCGTTTCGTTCATGCGATATGTGCAATCTTGGAGCATCTTTTGCTTTAGGTTTTCATTTTTCTTTTATACACCATGATGGTATGAGATAGTCCTTGGTTGATTTACAAAATGCTCAGCACTTCACTTATATCTTTTGAGTATGGCTTTATAGAATGCTTCATGTGCTTCACTTATATCATTTGAAGCTTGGATTGCTTGTTTCTCTTTACATAGACAATCACCATTTGTAGAATGCTCTTTTCCTTCACTTTTACTTGTTAGAGCGTGGGCATATATTTTTTAGAAAGAATTAAACTCTCTTGCTTCACTTATATCTATTTAGATAGATGACAGGAACTGGTCATTCACATGGTTAGTCATAAAATCCTACATAAACTTGTAGATCGTTGAATATGATATGTTTGATTCCTTGCAATAGTTTTGCGATATAAAGATGGTGATATTAGAGTCATGGTAGTGGGTAGTTGTGGATTGTAGAAATACTTGTGTTGAAGTTTGTGATTCCCGTAGCATGCACGTATGGTGAACCATTATGTGATGAAGTCGGAGCATGATTTATTTATTGATTGTCTTCCTTATGAGTGGCGGTCGGGGACGAGCGATGGTCTTTTCCTACCAATCTATCCCCCTAGGAGCATGCACGAAGTACTTTGTTTCGATGAATACTAGATTTTTGAAATAAGTATGTGACTTCTTTATGACTAATGTTGAGTCCATGGATTATAAGCACTCTCACCCTTCCATCATTGCTAGCCTCTTCGGTACCGTGCATTGCCCTTTCTCACCTCGAGAGTTGGTGCAAACTTCGCCGGTGCATCCAAACCCCGTGATCCGATACGCTCTATCACACATAAACCTCCTTATATCTTCCTCAAAACAGCCACCATACCTACCTATCATGGCATTTCCATAGCCATTCCGAGATATATTGCCATGCAACTTCCATCATCATCATATACATGACTTGAGCATTTATTGTCATATTGCTTTGCATGATCGTAAGATAGCTAGCATGATGTTTTCATGGCTTGTCCGTTTTTTGATGGCATTGCTACGCTAGATCATTGCACATCCCGATACACCGCCGGAGGCATTCATATAGAGTCATATCTTTGTTCTAGATATCAAGTTGTAATATTGAGTTGTAAGTAAATAAAAGTGTGATGATCATCATTATTAGAGCATTGCCCCAGTGAGGAAAGGATGATGGAGACTATGATTCCCCCACAAGTCGGGATGAGACTCCGGACTTTATGAAAAATAAAAGAGGCCAAAGAAGCCCAACTAAAAAAAGAGGCCAAAGAAGCCCAACAAAAAATAAATAAAATAAATAAAAAAAGAAAATAAAAAATGAGAGAAAAAGAGAGAAGGGGCAATGTTACTATTCTTTTACCACACTTGTGCTTCAGAGTAGCACCATGTTCTTCATATAGAGAGTCTCTTGATTTATCACTTTCATATACTAGTGGAAATTTTCATTATAGAACTTGGCTTGTATATTCCGATGATGGGCTTCCTTAAATGCCCAAGGCCTTCATGAGCAAGCAAGTTGGATGCACACCCACTTAGTTTCCAGTTTGAGCTTTCATACACTTATAGCTCTTAGTGCATCCGTTGCATGGCAATCCCTACGCACTCACATTGATATCTATTAATGGGCATCTCCATAGTCCGTTGATACGCCTAGTTGATGTGAGACTTTATCCTTTTTTGTCTTCTCCACACAACCTCCACTATCATATTTTTTCCACCTATAGTGCTATGTCCATGGCTCATGCTCATGTATTGCGTGAAAGTTGAAAAGGTTTGAGAACATCAAAAGTATGAAGCAATTGCTTGGCTTGTCATCGGGGTTGTGCATGATTTGAATATTTTGTGTGGTGAAGATGGAGCATAGCCAGACTATATGATTTTGTAGGGATAACTTCTTCAGCCATGTTATTTTGAAAAGACATGATTGCTTTATTAGTAGGCTTGAAGTATTATTGTTTTTATGTCAAATGATAGACTATTGCTTTGAATCACTCGTGTCTTAATATTCATGCCATGATTAGACATATGATCAAGATTATGCTAGGTAGCATTCCACATAAAAAATTATCTTTTTTATCATTTACCTACTCGAGGACGAGCAGGAATTAAGCTTGGGGATGCTGATACATCTCCGTTGTATCTATAATTTTTGATTGTTCCATGCCAATATTATTCAACTTTCATATACTTTTGGCAACTTTTTTTTTGGGACTAACATATTGATCCAGTGCCCAGTGCCAGTTCCTGTTTGTTGCATGTTTTATGTTTCGCAGAAACCCAATATCAAACGGAGTCCAAACGGGATAAAAACGGACGGAGAATTATTTTGGAATATTTATGATTTTTGGGAAGTAAAATCAACGCGAGACGGTGTCCCAGGGGGGCACGAGGTAGGGGGCGCGCCCCAGGGTGTCAGGCGTGCCCCTGACCCTCGTGGCCATCCCGTAAGGCGGTTGACGCTCTTATTTTGCCGCAAAGAAGCTAATTTTATGAGAAAGATCTGGGCGAAAGAATCACCCCAATCGGAGTTACAGATCTCCGGATATTTAAGAAACGGTGAAGGGCCAAAAAACAGAACGCAGCAACAGAGAGAGACAGAGAGACAGATCCAATCTCGGAGGGGATCTCACCCCTCCCATGCCATGGGAGCCAAGGACCAGAGGGGAAACCCTTCTCCCATCGAGGGAGAAGGTCAAGAAAGAAGAAGAAGAAGGGGGGCCCTCTCCCCCTTGCTTCTGGTGGCGCCGGAGTGCCACCGAGGACATCATCATCACCGTCATCTTCACCAACAACTTCACCGCCATCATCACCAACTCTTCCACCCCTCTATGCAGCGGGGTAACCTCTCTCTTACCCGCTGTAATCTCTACTTAAACATGGTGCTCAATGTTATATATTATTTCCCAATGATGTATGGCTATCCTATGATGTTTGAGTAGATTTGTTTTGTCCTAATGGCTATTTGATGATCGTGATTGGTTTGAGTTGTATGTTTTAATATTGGTGCTGTCCTATGGTGCTCTCTATGTCGCGCAAGCGTGAGGGATCCGAGCTGTATGATTTGCAATATTCTTATGATTTTCTTATGGTGGGTGGCGTGAGTGACAGAAGCACAGACCCGAGTAAGTAGGTTGTTTGTGTATGGGATAATGGGGACTTGATACTTTAATGCTATGGTTGGGTTTTACCTTAATGATCTTTAGTAGTTGCGGATGCTTGCTAGAGTTCCAATCATAAGTGCATATGATCCAAGTAGAGAAAGTATGTTAGCTTATGCCTCTCCCTCAAATAAAATTGCAATAGTGATTACCGGTCTAGTTACCGATTACCAAGGGACAAATAACTTTCTCGTTGACAGAAGCTCTCTACTAAAACTAATCTAGTTGTGTCTTCATCTAAACAACCCCTAGCTTTTATTTACGTGCTCTTTACTTTCTTGCAAGCTTACCTAAAAACACCTACAAAGTACTTCTAGTTTCATTCTTGTTCTAGGTAAAGCGAACGTCAAGCTTGCGTAGAGTTGTATCGGTGGTCGATGGAACTTGAGGGAATATTTGTTCTACCTTTAGCTCCTCGTTGGGTTCGACACTCTTACTTATCGAAAACTGTTGTGATCCCCTATACTTGTGGGTTATCAGGGGCAGGCTCGCCTCCTGCCTCATGCCCCCCTCGGGCACCGTCTCGCGTTGATTCTTCTTCCCATATTCTCCAAATATTCCAAAAATATTCTCCGTCCGTTTTTATCCCGTTTGGGTTTCGTTTGATATGGGGTTTCTGCGAAACATAAACCATGCAACAAACAGGAACTGGCACTCGGCACTGGATCAATATCTTAGTCCCAAAAATAGTATAAAAAGTTGCCAAAAGTATATGAAAGTTGTATAATATTAGCATGGAACAATCAAAAATTATAGATACGATGAAGACGTATCAATTTATATGTTGTTTTATATGAATTTTGGAGCCCAGTGCCAGTTTCTATTTTTTTTCTTGTTTTTGAGTATCGTAGAAAAGGAATACCAAACGGAGTACAATTGACCTGAAATTTCACGAATGTTGTTTTTGGACCAGAAGAAGCCCATGGAGTACCGGAGATGGACCAGAAGAGTCCCAAGGCCACCACGAGGGTGGGGGCGTGCCCTATCCCCTAGGCGCACCCCCTACTTCCTGGCCGCCTCGTGGACCCTCCCTGACTTGTTCCCGATGGCAACACCTCTTATATATACCCAAACTTCTAGAACATAACCTATATCGGGAGTTCCGCCGCCGCAAGCCTCTGTACCCACCAAAAACCAATCGGGGCCCTGTTCCGGCACCCTGCCGGAGGGGGGAATCATCACCGGTGGCCATCTTCATCCTCCTGGCGCTCTCCGTGACGAGGAGGGAGTAGTTCACCCTCGGGTCCGAGGGTATGTACCAGTAGCTTTGTGTTTGATCTGTCTCTCTCGTGTTCTTGATTCGGCATGATCTTGATGTACCACGAGCTTTGCTATTATAGTTGGATCTTATGGTGTTTCTCCCCATCTACTCTCTTGTAATGGGTTGAGTTTTCCCTTTGAAGTTATCTTATCGGATTGAGTCTTTAAGTATTTGAGAACACTTGATGTATGTCTTGCATGTACTTATCCGGGGTGACAATGGGATATTCACATGATCTACTTGATGTATGTTTTGGTGATCAACTTGCGGGTTCAGTGATTGTGAACTTATGCATAGGGGTTGGCACATGTTTTCGTCTTGACTCCCCGGTAGAAACTTTGGGGCACTCTTTGAAGTTCTTTGTGTTGGTTGAATAGATGAATCTGATATTGTGTGATGCATATCGTATAATCAGACCCGCGGATACTTGTGGTGACATTGGAGTATCTAGGTGACATTAGGGTTTTGGTTGATTTGTATCTTAAGGTGTTATTCTAGTACGAACTCTAGGATAGATCGAATGGAAAGAATAGCTTCATGTTATTTTACTACAGACTCTTGAATAGACCGATCAGAAAGGATAACTTTGAGGTGGTTTCGTACCTTACAATAATCTCTTTGTTTGTTCTCCGCTATTAGTGACTTTGGAGTGACTCTTTGTTGCATGTTGAGGGACTGTTATATGATCCAATTATGTTATTATTGTTGAGAGAACTTGCACTAGTGAAAGTATGAACCCTAGGCCTTGTTTCGAAGCATTGCAATACCGTTCGTGCTCACTTTTATCATTAGTTACCTTGCTGTTTTTATATTTTTCAGATTACAACAACCTATATCTACCATCCATATTGCACTTATATCACCATCTCTTCGTCGAACTAGTGCACCTATACAATTTACCATTGTATTGGGTGTGTTGGGGACACAAGAGACTCTTTGTTATCTGGTTGCAGGGTTGTTTGAGAGAGACCATCTTCATCCTATGCCTCCCACGGATTGATAAACCTTAGTTCATCCACTTGAGGGAGATTTGCTACTGTCCTACAAACCTCTGCACTTGGAGGCCCAACACGTCTACAAGAAGAAGGTTATGTAGTAGACATCAAGCAATTTCTGGCGCCGTTGCCGGGGAGGTTAGTGCTTGAAGGTATATCTTTAGATCTTGCAATTAAATCTTTTTGTTTCTTGTTTTATCACTAGTTTAGTCAATAAAAGAAAACTACAAAAAAATTGGAATTGAGGGTGCCTCATATGCTTCATCATTTTAATATCTTTCGTGAAAATGATGGAAAGGAAAATTGTGCTCAAGTGTTAGAAGAAGAATGCATTAAAATGTTTGGCACTAAATATTTGAATGATGAGCATGATTGCAATGTTTTTAGTATGAATTCTTTGAATATCCATGATGCTAATGGTATGCAAAGCCACAAGCTTGGGGATGCTATGTTTGATGAAGATGATATTTTTAGTCCCCCAAGTTTTGATGAGCAAATTTATTATCATGAAAGCATGCCTCCTATTTATGATGATTATATTGATGAAAGTGGATTTGGAGAGGTCATGACTTTATTTAGTGATGAATCCAATCTTTCAGAAGAGGTTCCAATTGATAATGAGAACAAAGTTGCTATCTATGATGATTATTGTGATGACATGTATGCTATAAAGAAAAATGAAAACCATGAAACTTGTCATCATGATTTCAATTTCCAATTGGATTATGCCTCACATGATAGTTATTTTGTTGAGTTTGCTCCCACTACTATTCATGAGAAGAAATTGCTTATCTAGAGAGTAATAAAATTTATATGCTTGTGCATCATGAAAATAATGCTTTATGTGATGGTTATATTGTTGAATTCATTCATGATGATAGTGAAAATTATTATGAGGGAGGAACATATGCTTGTAGGAATTGCAATAATATCAAGTTTCCTCTCTATGTGTTGAAATTTTTGAAGTCATGTTTGTTTTGCCATCCTATGCTAGTTGATTCTTGCTCCAATAATTTTTTTGCTCACAAAATCCCTATGCATAGGAAGTGGGTTAGACTTAAATGTGCTAGTCATATTCTTCATGATGCTCTCCTTGTGTTTCAATTATTACCTTTTATGTAAGCATCATTGAAATCATCATGCCTAGATAGAAAGGCATTAAAGAAAAACGCTTGTTGGGAGACAACCAATATTTACCCTTACTGTTTTTGTGTGTCCACATGATTAACATACTGTAGTAATCATGTTTTATCGATTTTGTTTCAATAAAGTGCCAAGTAAGACCTTTAGGATAGCTTACGGTGATAGTTGTGTTGATCCTGCTGAAAATCAGAAACTTTTGCGCCCACTAAATTAGTTTTGATAATTCACAGAAACGTGCTTTTGATATTATTCTTTCTTCTCTGGATTGGTACACAAGTTGCTCAGATTTTCCTAATTTGGTAGGATTTTTTTAGTTACAGAAGTATTCAAGAGTTACAGATTACTACAAACTGTTTTGTTTCTGGCAGATTTTGTTTTGTATGTGTTGTTTGCTTATTTTGATGAATCTATGAGTAGTATCGGAGGGTATGAACCGTAGGGAAGTTGGAATACAGTAGATATTACACCAATATGAATTTATAATGATTTCACAACAGTACCAAAAGTGGTGATTTATTTTCTTATACTAACGGAGCTTACGACTTTTCTGTTGAGTTTTGTGTTGTGAAGTTTTCAAGTTTTGGGTAAAGATTCGATGGACTATGGAATAAGTAGTGGCATGAGCCTAAGCTTGGGGATGCCCAAGGCACCCCAAGGCAATATTCAAGGACAAACAAGAGCCTAAGCTTGGGGACGCAGTGGACGGCATCCCCTCTTTCGTCTTCGTTCATCGGTAACTTAACTTGAGGCTATATTTTTATTCACCACATGATATGTGTTTTGCTTGGAGCGTCATTTTCTTTTATTATGATTTTCTTCCTTTTATTAAGAATAATGTTTTACATCTTTATCTTCAATAAAAATGTCGAGGATAGCCTTTACCATTCCTATTTTGCAAGTATACATGTTGCTGTTTCAAAACAGAAAGTTTATCACTGTTGCAAAAATTCCCTAGAAAAGCCAGAATTTGATAAAATTTTGAAACTTTTTACATAATAAGCTATGATAAATTTTCTACAATGTGGTAGAATTTCATAATGTTTGGAGTTAGGGAAGTATGATGAATCTTGCATTCTTTACATACTGTACTACTTTGGCAGATTGCTGTTATGTTTGCATATGTTTGCTTGTTTAATGATTCTATTTTAGGATAGGAGTATTAAATATGCAGAGGCATATAGTATGCAATGTCGAATAATAATTTTAGTGATTTGTTACAATAGAAAATGATAAGGTTTTTGCATTGGTTTATACTAACTTATCTCATGAGTTCTTGTTGAGTTTGGTGTGGATGAAGCTTTCGAGATTTAGGAAACCGTGATATGAGAGGAATTAAGGAGACACAAAAGCTCAAGCTTGGGGATGCCCAAGGCACCCCAAGATAATATTTCAAGAAGTCTCAAGCATCTAAGGTTGGGGATGCCCCGGTAGGCATCCCACCTTTCTTCTTCAACAATTATCGGTTAGTATCGGCTGAGCCTATGTTTTTGCTTCTTCACATGATGAGTACTATCCTTGAAATGTCGTTTTATTTTGTTTTGCTTGCTGTTTTAATAATATCCCATGATCTGAAATTCTTAAATGAGAGAGTCTTCACATAGCTACATAATTATTTAACTACTCATTGATCTTCACTTATATCTTTTTGGAGTAGTTTGTCATTTACTCGTGTGCTTCACTTACTGTAGGATTGGAAGTATGTCTATAGGGGGGTGATTAGACTACTTGATCAAATAAAAATATAGCCTTCTCCCAATTTTAGTTCTTAGCAGATTTTAGCAACATAGCACAAACAAAGCAATCAACCTACACATGCAATTCTAAGAGTATAGCAGCGGAATGTAAAACAATTGCATATGAAGGTAAAGGGATGAGTTTGAGGGAGCAAACGCAATGTTGACACGGAGATTTTTTTCCATGGTCCCGATAGGTGGTTCTATCGTACATCCATGTTGATGGAGACTTCAACCCACAAAGGGTAATGGTTGCGCGAGTCCACGGAAGGCTCCACCCATGAAGGGTCCATGAAGAAGCAACCTTGTCTATCCCACCATGGTCGTTGCCCATGAAGGACTTGCCTCACTAGGGCAGATCTTCACGAAGTAGGAGATCTCCTTGCCCTTACAAACTCCTTGGTACAACTCCACAATCTTGTCGGAGGCTCCCAAGTGACACCTAGCCAATCTAGGAGACACCACTCTCCAAGAAGTAACAAATGTTGTGTTGATGATGAACTCCTTGCTCTTGTGCTTCAAATGATAGTCTCCCCAACACTCAATTCTCTCCCATAGGATTGGATTTGGTAGAAAGAAGATTTGAGTGGAAAGCAACTTGGGGAAGGCTAGAGATCAAGATTTATGTGGATGGAATGGAATATCTTGACCTCAACACAAGTGTAGGTGGTTCTCTCTCAGAAAATATGTATTGGAAGTGTAGGCATGTTCTGATGGCTCTCTCCACAAATGAAGAGTGGGTGGAGGGGTATATATAGCCTCCACACAAAATATAACAATTACACACAAATCACCAAACTCGGTGGGACCGACATTAAACTCGGTCGGACCGATTTAGTTCAAAATGTGAATGTTAGGATTCTCGGTGGGACCGGCATGTCAACTCGGTGGGACCGATGTCATTAGGGTTAGGGCATAACGTAATCTCAGTGAGACCGATTACACAAACTCGGTGAGACCGATTCTGGTAATAGCCAAACAGAGAGTTGGTCACGCAAACTCGGTGGGACCGATTCGCTCATCTCGGTTGGACCGAAACGTTACGAAAAGGAAAACAGAGAGTTTGCATTGCAATCTCGGTGGGACCGATCGCTCATCTCGGTTTGACCCAAACGTTACGAAGGTAAACTGAGAGTTTGCAACCCCATATCGGTGAGACTGAGATCCCTATCGGTGAGACCGAATTGATTAGGGTTTCTGGAAGTGGCTATGTCAACTGAACTCGGTGGCTCCGGATGTGAAACTGGTGGGGCCGAGTTGGACTTTTTGGTTTAGGACATATGTGGATATGAGAAAGTAGTGGAGGGTTTTGGAGCATATCACTAAGCATTTTGACAAAGAATCTCATTAAACAACACCTCATACCTTCTTAATAGTATTGGCTTTCGTAGAGTCTTGTGCTTTGAGCTTGAGCCAATATTTTGTCCTTACCATTTTGAGGGGTCCACTTTATAATCCATGCCATGCCAAACATTGAGCTTTCCAGAAATATTTATCTTGGAATAGCATTAGCTCAATGAGCTATATGTTGTTAGGAATTACCAAAACCACCCAGGGATAGTTGCACTTTCACTTATATCCTATGAGTAAATGGTTGAATGATTTGAATATCATAAATATGAAATTATATATGTTTCATATGCTTATCCCATGGGGAGTAATGAGTTCACATATAAGTAGAGGTGGTAAATTTATTGAAGGTTAGCAAACATTGTATTGGTCACTTGAATAATTCATTAAAGAACATTGTATTGGCCAAAATATCTGTACTAAGCGGGAATATTTCTTGTGCATCCAAATTCCTTGAACCAAGTTTCTTCCATCAGTGTCCACCATATCTACCTATATGCAATATTTACCGACCGTTCCAAGTAAATTTGCATGTGCCAAACTCTAAAGCTTCAAATAATAATCTATTTTGTATGCCCGAATCGCTCATGTAGCGAATAGGGGTTGTCAGTATCTTCCATGCTAGGTTGGTTATTCTCATGATGAGTGGACTCCGCTTATCATTCACGAGAAATGGCTGGTAACTGGGATGCCCAGTCCTATGATCAAAAGATCAAAAACAAAATCACAAATAATTTAAACAAAACTCCCCCAGGATTTTTGATAGTTGGACGGCACCCGTTGTTTCGGAGAAGCCGTGGAGTGTGATTGTTGGTGGAGGGGGAGCAAAATATTTACCTTTCTATTTGGGAACCGCCTAAAATGTATCTAGTATGGAAGATATTGGGAACTCTTGGTCGTTATGTTGACAATGAAAGCATACCTCTCAAAATTATTTTCATCTCCGTTTTAAAGCTTCGAGCTCTGGCACCTCTGCAAATCCCTACTTCCCTCTGCGAAGGGCCTATCTTTTACTTTTATGCAAGAGTCAGTAGTATTCCGTCTAAGAGGGATGAACTAACCTTGGGTTTTGTCGATGATGACTTCATGTAGGTGTTGAAGATGTAGATGCTCAATGTTGATGTAGATCATTTGGAGCAATCCTTTGGAGTGAGTTGCACTTTCAATACCTACACGGGTTAGTCCCACAAGGAACAAACACTATTCATAGTCATAGAGTGACGCATACACAAGATGATGTCCATGAAGTCATTAGGTTACCTTGTCCCTTGTCTTACCAACAAGAGGGTTTGTGACTCCTTGAACTAGTGCAAGATATGGAAGTTGTTTGCACTTGTCCTTGCCAAAATGATAGGAGTGAAGTATGTTGGCGGAGTCACCCTCAAGAACTCTCTAGTTCTTCTTCTTCTGGATCCACACCATCTTGATGGGAACCATTGGAGTCGTAGTTGTACTTGATGAAGTGGAACTTGATGTAGTCTTGGGAACCCACTTGACCAAGGCCTTAGGTGCTTCTTCAAATGCATCAATTTCCTCTTGAAGCTTATCCTTGCCTTTTTGCTTGTGGTCTTGTGGTGGAAGATCATCTTGAGCTTGTGTTCCTTTGAAAGAAGTAGGATCATACTTCTCTTGTTGAGGAACAAACTTCGTCTTGGGGTATTGATCTTCTTCCCACTCAACTCCATTGGCATCGAACTTCCGTTCAAAACCAACACCTTGATTCTTCCGGTGTCTTGCTTGCTTGCGCACAATTTCCTCAAATTGCTTACCTCCGGCAAGACTCTTGTAAACACCTTTCTCTATGATTCCCTTCAATAAGCTATTTTCTTGCTCAAGTGTAACTTGGCTAAGAGAATCATTAGTGGAATCAAGAGAACTACTAGAAGCATCAACATTGGATTTAGCATGATTGTTGTTACTACTAGATGAAGAATCTTTCTTGTTCTTCTTGCTAGATTTAACTTGTGGCATGTAAGTAGATAAGAGTAAATGCTTGGCAATGTAAGAAGAACTTTTCTTGCGAAGATCGTCATTGATTGCCTTTAAAAACTCATGCTCTTGCTCAAGGTTGAGCTTTTCAAAGCATAGCTTATCATGAGTCTTTAAAAGTTCTCGATGATTTTCCAAGGTAGTTTCATGAGCTAACTTAAGAGTGTTTAGTTCTTGAGTTAGACGCTCAATCTCCTTCTTATCATCACCATTCGTTTTATCTTGATTAGCATGATTAATTGACGTTTCATCATAGTTTTCATCACTAGAGTTGTCAACAAGTAAGTCATCATCACCTATCTAATCATCTTCATCACTATTGAAATCAACATACTCGGGATGTGTTACCTTTGTACCTTTGGCCATGAGGCATCTTCCAATTCCTTCATTTGGTGAGTCAAATATGTCATAGGAGTTGGTTGACACAAGTGCTAGACCGGCAACACCTTCATCTTGAGTATATTCGGAGTCGGAGTGATAACTTCTTTCAGAGCGATTGTCGGAGTCGGAGCCGGATACCCATTCACCAACATGAGCTTGATATCTTCTTTTCGTGTAGCTCCTTGATGACTTTTCCTTTCTTTCCGAATCCTTGCTTCTCCGAGAGGGTCTTCATTCATAACGATCATCACTTCTCCTCCTTTCTCTTGGTGGTGATTCTTCTCTTCTACTTCTTATTTTGGGAGAATCTTCTCTTCTTTTGTAGGGGGTTGTACACTCATTGGAGTAGTGTCCGGGTCTTCCACAATTGTAGCAATTACGCTCATGACTAGAAGATCTTTTGTCATTGTAGGACCTTGACTTGGAACTTCTTTCTTTGCTTCTACTCTTGTAGAACTTATTGAAGTTCTTTACCATTAGGCTCAATTCTTCATTGAAGTTTTGCTTCTCACTTCAAGATGTGGGAGTATCACATGAGGCTTTGTAAGCACCACTTGACTTGTTGTGAAGCTCTTCCTTAACCTTGAGTGACATCTCATGAGCAACAATTCTTCCAATGACTTCTGTTGGCTTGAGATATTTGTAATTGGGCATCATTCGGATCAATGTGCACACGGTATCATACTTTCCATCCAAGGCTCTTAGGATCTTTTTTATGATGAATTTGTCGGTCATCTCTTCACTTCCTAAGCCGCCAATCTCATTTGTGATGAGAGCAAACCTAGAGTACATTTCAGCGACACCTTCACCATCCTTCATTTTGAACTTGTCAAGTTGACTTTGAAGCACATCCAAATTGGATTCCTTAATGGAGTCGATACCTTCGTGCATATCAATCAAAGTATCCCAAATTTCCTTTGCATTCTCAAGATGGCTGATTTTGTTGAATTTTTCAGGATTGAAGAGAATATCACAAGCTTGAGCATTTTATTGTAGCATCTTCAACTCTTCCGCGGTAGCTTCATGGTTCGGTTCTCTCCCATCAAAAAATTCACCTTGCAAGCCAATACACACAATAGCCCAAACGGCGGGGTTATGTCCAAGAATATGCATTTTCATCTTATGCTTCCAACTAGCAAATTAGTGCCATCAAAGTAAGGACCTATACGGTGGTAGTTTCCCTTGCTAGACGCCATACTCTCCTAGGTTGTGAAACCAAGGCTATGACCACCAAAAGCTATGGAAATCAAAGCAAATGGAGACCAAAGCTCTGATACCACTTGTAGGATCGGAAGTATGTCTTGAAGGAAATATGCCCTAGAGGCAATAATAAAGTTATTATTTATTTCCTTATATCATGATAAATGTTTATTATTCATGCTAGAATTGTATTAACCGGAAACATAATACATGTGTGAATACATAGACAAATAGAGTGTCACTAGTATGCCTCTACTTGACTAGCTCGTTGATCAAAGATGGTTAAGTTTCCTAGTCATTGACATGGGTTGTCATTTGATTAACGGGATCACATCATTAGGAGAATGATGTGATTGACATGACCCATTCCGTTAGCTTGGCACATGATCGTTTAGTATGTTGCTATTGCTTTCTTCATGACTTATACATGTTCCTATGACTATGAGATTATGCAACTCCCGTTTACCGGAGGAACACTTTGTGTGCTACCAAATGTCACAATGTAACTGGGTAATTATAAAGGTGCTCTACAGGTGTCTCCGAAGCTACTTGTTGGGTTGGCGTATTTCGAGATTAGGATTTGTCACTCCGATTGTCGGAGAGGTATCTCTGGGCCCTCTCGGTAGTGCACATCACTTAAGCCTTGCAAGCATAGCAACTAATGAGTTAGTTGCGGGATGATGTATTACGGAACGAGTAAACAGACTTGCCGGTAACTAGATTGAACTAGGTATTGAGATACCGACGATCGAATCTCGGGCAAGTAACATACCGATGACAAAGGGAACAACGTATGTTGTTATGCGGTCTGACCGATAAAGATCTTCGTAGAATATGTAGGAGCCAATATTAGCATCCAGGTTCCGCTATTGGTTATTGACCGGAGACGTGTCTCGGTCATGTCTACATAGTTCTCGAACCCGTAGGGTCCGCATGCTTAATGTTACGATGATAGTTATATTATGAGTTTATATGTTTTGATGTACCGAAGGTTGTTCGGAGTCCCGGATGTGATCACACACATGATGAGGAGTCTCGAAATGGTCGAGACATAAAGATTGATATATCGGAAGCCTATTTTTGGATATCGGAAGTGTTCCAGGTGAAATAGTGATTTTACAGGAGTACCGGAGGGGTTACCGGAACCCCCCGGAGGCTATTGGGCCTTATGGGCCCAAGTGGGGGAATAGGAGAGGCGGGCCAAGGGGCAGCCGCGCGCCCCTTCCCCCCCCCCCCCCAAGTCCTAATTGGACAAGGAGGGGGGGCGGCGCCGCCCCTTTCCTTCCCCCTCTCTCCTCCTTCCCTCCCAAGTCATATTCCAACTAGGAAAGGGGAGAGTCCTACTCTCGGTGGGAGTAGGACTCCTCCTGGTGCGCCCCAAGCGTGGCCGCACCTCTCCCCCCTTCCTCCTTTATATACGGGGGCAGGGGGCACCCTAAAGACACAACAATTGATCGTTTGATCTTTTAGCCGTGTGCGGTGCCCCCCTCCACCATAGTCCACCTCGATAATACTATAGCGGTGCTTAGGCGAAGCCCTGCGTCGGTAGAACATCAACATCGTCACCATGCCGTCATGCTGACGAAACTCTCCCTCAGCACTCGGCTGGATCGAAGTTCGAGGGACGTCATCGGGCTGAACATGTGCTGAACTCGGAGGTGTCGTGCGTTCGGTACTTGATCGGTCGGATCGTGAAGACGTACGACTACATCAACCGCGTTGTTATAACGCTTCCGCTTTCGGTCTACAAGGCCGGGTACGTGGACAACACTCTCCCCTCTCGTTGCTATGCATCACCATGATCTTGTGTGTGCGAAGGAATTTTTTTGAAATTACTACATTCCCCAACAGTGGCATCCGAGCCTGGTTTTATGCGTTGATGTTATATGCACGAGTAGAACACAAGTGAGTTGTGGGCGATATAAGTCATACTGCTTACCAGCATGTCATACTTTGGTTCGGTTGTATTGTTGGATGAAGCGGCCCGGACCGACATTCCGCGTACGCTTACGCGAGACTGGTTCTACCGACGTTCTTAGCACACAGGTGGCTGGCGGGTGTCAGTTTCTCCAACTTTAGTTGAACCGAGAGTGGCTACGCCCGGTCCTTGCGAAGGTTAAAACAACACCAACTTGACGAACTATCGTTGTGGTTTTGATGCGTAGGTAAGAACGGTTCTTGCTAAGCCCATAGCAGCCACGTAAAACTTGCAACAACAATGTAGAGGACGTCTAACTTGTTTTTGCAGGGCATGTTGTGATGTGATATGGTCAAATCATGATACTAAATTTTATTGTATGAGATGATCATGTTTTGTAACCGAGTTATCGGCAACTGGCAGGAGCCATATGGTTGTCGCTTTATTGTATGCAATGCAATCGCCCTATAATGCTTTACTTTATCACTAAGTGGTAGCGATAGTCGTAGAAGCATAAGATTGGCGAGATGACAATGATGCTATGATGGAGATCAAGGTGTCGCGCCGGTGAGGATGGTGATCATGGCGGTGCTTTGGAGATGGCGATTACAAGAACAAGATGATGATGGCCATATCATATCACTTATATTGATTGCATGTGATGTTTATCTTTTATGTATCTTATCTTGATTTGATTGACGGTAGCATTATAAGATGATCTCTCACTAAATTTCAAGATAAAAGTGTTCTCCCTGAGTATGCACCGTTGCCAAAGTTCGTCGTGCCCAGACACCACGTGATGATCGGGTGTGATAAGCTCTACGTCCATCTACAACGGGTGCAAGCCAGTTTTGCACACGCAGAATACTTAGGTTAAACTTGACGAGCCTAGCATATGCAGATATGGCCTCGGAACACTGATACCGAAAGGTCGAGCGTGAATCATATAGTACATATGATCAACATAGTGATGTTCACCATTCAAAGCTACTCCATTTCACGTGATGATCGATTATGGTTTAGTTGATTTGGATCACGTGATCACATAGAGGATTAGAGGGATGTCTTTCTAAGTGGGAGTTCTTAAGTAATATGATTAATTGAACTTAAATTTATCATGAACTTAGTACCTGATAGTTTCTTGCTTATCTATGTTTGATTGTAGATAGATGGCCCGTGCTGTTGTTCCATTGAATTTTAATGCATTCCTTGAGAAAGCAAAGTTGAAAGATGATGGTAGCAATTACACGGACTGGCTCTGTAACTTGAGGATTATCCTCATTGCTGCACAGAAGAATTACGTCCTGGAAGCACCGCCGGGTGCCAGGCCTGCTGCAGGAGCAACACCAGATGTTACGAACGTCTGGCAGAGCAAAGCTGATGACTACTCAATAGTTCAGTGTGCCATGCTTTACGGCTTAGAACCGGGACTTCAATGAGATGTTCCAGGAGTTGAAGTTAATATTTCAAGAAAATGCCCGGATTGAGAGATATGAAGTCTCCAATAAGTTCTATAGTTGTAAGATGGAGGAGAATAGTTCTGTCAGTGAGCATATACTCAAGATGTCTGGGTATAATAATCACTTGAATCAACTGGGAGTTAATCTTCTGGGTGATAGAGTCACTGACAAAATTCTCCAATCACTGCCACCAAGCTACAAGAGCTTCGTGATGAGCTATAACATGCAAGGGATGGATAAGATGATTCCCGAGCTCTTCACAATGCTAAAAGCTGCGGAGGTAGAAATCAAGAAGGAGCATCAAGTGTTGATGGTCAACAAGACCACTAGTTTCAAGAAAAAGGGCAAAGGGAAGAAGAAGGGGAACTTCAAGAAGAACAGCAAACAAGTTGCTGCTCAGGAGAAGAAACCCAGGTCTGGACCTAAGCCTAAAACTGAGTGCTTCTACAGCAAGCAAACTGGTCACTGGAAGCGTAACTGCCCCAAGTATTTGGCGGATAAGAAGGATGGCAAGGTGAACAAAGGTATATGTGATATACATGTTATTGATGTGTACCTTACTAGAGCTTGCAGTAGCACCTGGGTATTTGATACTGGTTCTGTTGCTAATATTTGCAACTCGAAACAGGGACTATGGATTAAGCGAACACTGGTCAAGGACGAGCTGACGATGCGCGTGGGAAATGGTTCCAAAGTCGATGTGATCGTGGTCGGCACGCTACCTCTACATCTACCTTCGGGATTAGTACTAGACCTAAATAATTTTTATTTGGTGCCAGCGTTGAGCATGAACATTATATCTGGATCTTGTTTGATGCGAGACGGTTATTCATTTAAATCAGAGAATAATGGTTGTTCTATTTATATGAGTAATATCTTTTATGGTCATGCACGCTTGAAGAGTGGTCTATTTTGATGAATCTCGATAGTAGTGATACACATATTCATAATGTTGAAGCCAAAAGATGCAGAGTAGATAATGATAATGCAACTTATTTGTGGCACTGCTGTTTAGGTCATATCGGTGTAAAACGCATGAAGAAACTCCATACTGATGGACTTTTGGAATCACTTGGTACTTGCGAACCATGCCTCATGGGCAAGATGACTAAAACACCATTCTCCGGTACTATGGAGAGAGCAACATATTTGTTGGAAATCATACATACAAATGTATGTGGTCCGATGAATATTGAGGCTCGAGGCGGATATCGCTATTTTCTCACCTTCACAAATGATTTAAGCAGATATGGGTATATCTACTTAATGAAGCATACGTCTGAAACATTTGAAAAGTTCAAAGAATTTCAAAGTGAAGTTGAAAATCATCATAACAAGAAAATAAGGTTTCTACGATCTGATCATGGAGGAGAATATTTGAGTTACGAGTTTGGTCTACATTTGAAACAATGCAGAATAGTTTGGCAACTCACGCCACCCAGAACACCACAACGTAATGGTGTGTCCGAATGTCGTAATTGTACTTTACTAGATATGGTGCGATCTATGATGTCTCTTACAGATTTACCGCTATCATTTTGGGGTTATGCTTTAGAGACGACCGCATTCACGTTAAATAGGGCACCATCGAAATCCATTGAGACGGCGCCTTATGAACTGTGGTTTGGCAAGAAAATAAAGTTGTCGTTTCTGAAAGTTTGGGGATGCGATGCTTATGTGAAAAAGCTTCAACCTGATAAGCTCGAACCGAAATCGGAGAAGTGTGTCTTCATAGGATACCCAAAGGAGATTGTTGGGTACACCTTCTATCACAGATCCGAAGTCAAGACATTCGTTGCTAAAAATGGATCCTTTCTAGAGAAGGAGTTTCTCTCGAAAGAAGTGAGTGGGAGGAAAGTAGAACTTGATGAGGTAATTGTACCTGCTCCCTTATTGGAAAGTAGTTCATCATAGAAACCAGTTTCTGTGACACATACACCAATTAGTGAGGAAGTTAATGATGATGATCATGGAACTTCATATCAAGTTGTTACTGAACCTCGTAGATCAACCAGAGTAAGATCCGCACCAGAGTGGTACGGTAATCCTATTCTGGAAGTCGTGCTACTAGATCATGATGAACCTACGAACTATGAAGAAGCGATAGTGTGCCTAGATTCCGCAAAGTGGCTTGAAGCCATGAAATCTGAGATGGGATCCATGTATGAGAACAAAGTGTGGACTTTGGTTGACTTGCCCGATGATCGGCAAGCAATTGAGAATAAATGGATCTTCAAGAAGAAGACTGACGCTGGTGGTAATGTTACTGTCTACAAGGCTTGACTTGTTGCGAAAGGTTTTCGACAAGTTCAAGGGATTGACTACGATGAGACCTTCTCACCCGTAGCGATGCTTAAGTCTATCTGAATCATGTTAGCAATTGCCGCATTTTATGATTATAAAATTTGGCAGATGGATGTCAAAACTGCATTCCTGAATGGATTTCTGGAAGAAGAGTTGTATATGATGCAACCGGAAGGTTTTGTCGATCCAAAGGGAGCTAACAAAGTGTGCAAGCTCCAGCGATCCATTTATGGACTGGTGCAAGCCTCTCGGAGTTGGAATAAACACTTTGATAGTGTGATCAAAGCATTTGGTTTTGTACAGACTTTTGGAGAAGCCAGTATTTACAAGAAAGTGAGTGGGAGCTCTGTAGCATTTCTGATATTATATGTGGATGACATATTACTGATTGGAAATGATATAGAATTTTTGGATAGCATAAAAGGATACTTGAATAAGAGTTTTTCAATGAAAGACCTCGGTGAAGCTGCTTACATATTGGGCATTAAAATCTATAGAGATAGATCGAGACGCTTAATTGGACTTTCACAAAGCACATACCTTGACAAAGTTTTTAAGAAGTTCAAAATGGATCAAGCAATGAAAGGGTTCTTGCCTGTGTTACAAGGTGTGAAGTTGAGTAAGACTCAATGCCCGACCACTTCAGAGGATAGAGAGAAATTGAAAGATGGTCCCTATGCTTCAGCCATAGGCTCTATCATGTATGCAATGCTGTGTACCAGACCTGATGTGTGCCTTGCCATAAGTCTAGCAGGGAGGTACCAAAGTAATCCAGGAGTGGATCACTGGACAGCGGTCAAGAACATCCTGAAATACCTGAGAAGGACTAAGGATATGTTTCTCATTTATGGAGGTGACAAAGAGCTCATCGTAAATGGTTACTGTCGTGTATTTGTCACGGCAGATGTCCTAGCAAAAGGACTTAGTCGTGGAGCCATCGCAACGGGTTAATTTGAAGGGGTTAAAACGGACGCAAGGACACAGTGTTATACTAGTTCGGCCCCTTCGATGAAGGTAAAAGCCTACGTCTAGTTGTGATGGGATTGATGTGTTTTGAGGGCTAGGGAGCAATAAGCTTCGCCTAAACCTCGAGTTGTTGTCCTCTCTAAACCGTCGTCGGGTCGTCCCCTTATATACACGGGTGACGCCCGTCGGTTTACAAAATCCCAACCTCTGGTTCATAAACGTGCCCGGGTTGGTCTCTCTATTCCTAACTTACAATGCAAGTTTACCTCAGGCCGGTTTACGGCCATAAAACTTTAAACCGATTATAGGCCTTGGGCCCTTCTATTTCTCCTTGGGCTTTAACATCTTGGGTCCATTGACGGAGCTAACCCGGGCCCTGTAGGCCGGTTTATCCCAAATAGCAATATCCCCAACATTAGGCCCCAGATTGATTTGAACAGGTTCATGTCAATCCTTAATAAAAATTTCTGTCTTCAAATGTCTTCCAGTAACTGTTAAACCGCCGTTCCATCGTCTCCTCTTGCTGCTGTAAACCGATATGACGTCAGCACAAAGTTACCGTTTCTTTTTACTAAATCCGCAATAATCAAGGCGACAGCTGGGCTCCCGAAATCACCGGCTCCTGGATTCGCGCGCCTGGCACGCGCACCGCGCCTTATAAATAGGACTAGAAGGCCATCTTCCTTTCCTCCCTTTCGTCCCCTTCTTCTTCGTCTTCCTCGCGACTCAGACTCCGGAGCTCCGCCACCGCCGTCAACTACTGCATCAACTCAGGCCGCCATAAATCTCAGTATTCGCCATAAATCTGTACTCATCTCCTTAGATCTCACTCATTTCCCTGCTTGTCGAACTTGTGCTGTTCTGCTGCGAGCCAAACCTCATATTTTTACTTCTTTTTTGCCCTAGCTGTAGATCCATTGTTTTGAAAGAATCAGTACGGGATCTGTTTCTGCTTTCATATTCATAACTGTTAGATCTGGTCGGTTTAACTTTTAGCAGAGCAAACAACCCAAACTATATATCCATTAGTCCCCTTGATGAACCGTCAGATGATATCATTCTAGATAACTCCGGTCTATATAAGAGCATCTTCGGTTTACAATCACGCCTGTTCTCAAACCAGAATACCCTTGTCTTGTAGATTTCCTCATGGCAAAACAGATATACGAATGCAACTGGGTTCCCTCTCGCATCACCGAGACCCAATTAAACAACTTAGTTCTGACTGGCGCCTTGAGTAGCAAAAATGCCATCCATTGGAGGGTTCCAGGGAATGAATGTCCTCCTACCCCACAGGAAGGAGAAGTTGTTGTGTTTGCGGATCACCTGGCCCGGGGCTTTAATCCACCCGGTTCAAAATTTTACCGGGACGTCCTGGCTGATTTTCAGTTACGCCCACAAGATGTTGGTCGAAACTCAGTCACGAATATCTGCCATTTTCAAGTGCTTTGTGAGGTGTACTTCCAGGAGGAACCTACTGTAGAGTTGTTCCGAGACTGTTTTCATTTGAACCGACGTACTGAATTCACCGATGGCCCTAATATGGAACTGGGTGGTATGGCGATTCAAAAGAGGAAAGAAGTGACTTATCCTCACGCCAAGCTGCATAGTCATCCGCAAGAATGGAATCACACTTGGTTCTATTGCAAAGATACTTCCCCTGCTGAAGAAAATCCTCTGACTGGCTTCCGTCCAGAGAGACTTAGCAATACACACCCCTTCCCCCCAAGGCTAACCGCCAAAGAGAGGAGTAAGTATGCCCCTCAACTGTCCAAGCTCAGAGCCTTCATGGCTAACGGTTTAACAGGAGTGGATCTTGCCCGTTGCTGGATTTCATGGAGTATCCTGCCCCTTAGTGTCCGCTCCGGTTTAATGTGCAAATACACGGGCCGGGTTAATGATCCTTTGAGGCACTGTAACATTCAGCTGACGGAAGACGAAGTTACTGAAGCTGTGAAAAAGATGCTGAATGAACCGGAATATGTTTGCGCCCGAACCGGCCTGCTCCCCTTTTGTGCTATAAATAAACCACCTGCTGTAAGTATCTCACCTCTGTTTGTTATAGAATTTATGATCTCCTTATATGTATACTGTTAACTCCAATCCTTTCCGAAACAGGGAGATGATCCGTTTTGGAGCAAGAAGCTTCTTCAAGAGCCAACAGAAAAGGTAACCCGACCCAAAACAAGGGTGAAGAAGCCTGCTCAGAAGAAAAGGAACACCGCTTCCTCTACCCCGGAATTAGATGAGGATGATGTGGGTAATCCGGACCTTGAGGTAGACCTCGATTCAGTTGGCTTACTTTTTATACGCCTTATTGATGATGATATTTGCCAGGACGACGCTGAAGCGAGTAATGCTGAAGGTCCAGAGGTAACTATTCTTTCTTCTGATCCAGTTCCTTTGCCTTTGAAAAAACCTCGCCAAGCAAACCGGAAAGTTAAATTTTCTCATCCTCTTGCTTACTTGGATCCCAAATTTCTTGTGAAGACCCAGCAACATGAAGCTCGTCGCACCACCCGGCACAGTGGCCAGGTAGTTACCTCCGCCGGTTTACCGAACAGCCCGGTTCGGAAACGCCGCTCAGAGGTCTCCGATTTATGCGTTAGCTTTCCTCCTAAAGCAGGTTTAATTCGTCAGCCTCTTAATCCATCTGACTCTGATTATCAGGTCACTTCCCATTCATCTTCTGGTGAATCTTCAGCCACTCAACTGCCACCGCTAAAGACAGTTATTGGGTAAGTTGGACCAATCACAACATTTTTTTAACTTACACCGTTCTTCAATCTTTGGGTCTCTCCTCAGGGCTAAACCTAGACCGAGCAAGAAGGCTCGTCTGGATAATCCGGCCGAAGGAACTGTCGCCCCTGAACCGGAGAAAACTCCTGGTGCTGATGCTCTAGTTCGTGAAGACATTCAGAATTATCCACCTCCACAAGATGACGCCTATGCTGAAGAAAGGCCTACCAATCCTGCCAGCCATACCGATCAGCCTGCCAGTCCTGTTCGGGTTGAAGAATCCATCAACCCTTCTGGAACTGTTGATAAACTGACAATGCCAATGCAGAGCAGCGATTCCAAAGATGATGATGTTGTGATTACCGGCATTGGTCGCTCTGAACCGGGGAACTCTGCTACCTTAGCCAAGCATACTGCTAAGGAAGAAATCTCGGCCATAAAGGGCAAATGGGACGTTGATTCCTCAACGTATGCCGCTTTAAGCGCCCAAGATCTTCATTCTGGGTATCTGAACCGACTGTATACCAGTCGCGATTATGAAGCTGGCATGGTCAGGATGATGAAAGAAAAACTTGAGGTAACTCTCTTGTGCTTCATTCTATTGCAACTTAGCTTCTCAATTTCTTCCAACCCGAGATGGTAATCCGAATCATACTGCCTTGACAACCAAGGTCCGGTTTGATAAAAACAGGGCTTCAACATAGGTCGTAACCAGAAAACATCATCAAATAACCATTAGCCCCCAAGTATCGAGCACATAACTTGCTTGTGTGGTTGATACTTCCAAACCGTGCAATATTTTCTGAACACTGCTGATGACCTGCTGCAGGCGGATCTGAAAACCAAAGAGAAACAAGTCTCGGACCTTCAGGAAATCCTAAAAACCCAGCAAGCTGAAACTGCAAAAGCGAAGGAAGAATTGACCAATGCCTTAAACATCATGGAACAGCTGAAAGAAAGCCGCAAGAAGGAACAAGCTGACTGGGCTACAGAAAAGGCTCTTTTGATTAAAAGGGCTGAAAATGCCGAAGCTGCTCTCAAACCGGTGGTTGATGAATTATCCACCGTAAAGCGACAAATACACTCCATGACCTCTGCCGTCTTTGGTAAATTTCTTTTGATGCCCTTCCTCCAATTTGCACTTTGTCTGCTATATCCTATGTCCGGTTTGTAATCCATCTTGAAACACTGCAGGCACACGTATTGGACACTTGGGTTCTGATGTGCGGATGAAACTCAAAGATGCTTATACTTTGATTGAACAGTTGTATACCGGAGCACAGAGAGTTATCACCACTGCATCGCATAACAACCCCGCACCGTCTCTGATTCAAGACACGTTAAAAAGGTTCTCCATGCTTCCTGCCCGGATTGAAGAGTTAAAAAGATCAGCTGCTCGAACCGGAGCCATCACTGCCTTGATCCGGGCCAAAGCGTGGGTACCAGACTTTGATCCTGTCGAAGCGGCACAAGGATACCCCAGCTTGAAAGAAGACGGTTCAGATTTCGGCGAAAATGACTTGAGGGCGATAAACCGGGCGGTGCGCTCCCTAGCTTGTTAATTGGCTGAAGAAGCAGATCTGACACATTATCAGGCCCAATATGATAACCAGAACAAACGAGTAGCTGCCCCGATCCCTGAAGCAGAAAACCTTATTCCTCCAATCCGTAAGCATACCTACGCCCCTGACATTGAACCGTCTTTGCTGATTCATGAAGAAGCTGTCTTTCAAGCATTAATGGGAATCGACTGGACCACTGCTGATTTCTAGCCAATGGGTAGCCATGAGGAGGCTGAAGCGGCGCAGGATGATCCACAACCTTTGAACCGAGGCGGCGAACAGGCGTAATCAAAGCTCCGGTTCACCTTAATTGGTGACGTTAACCCGTCAAAAAAACAATATATTCAGGCACTACGCTGCCTTGTAATAAGATAGTTAATACCTCTGCTTTTGAATGCGCCTTTGTGCACGGGTACTGATGCCCTTGCCATGACTTTTTCCAACTTGTGTTTCCTGTCTTTACTGGGTACAAAGGACGGTCTTTCGACCATACGAACCGTGCTGCGCCTTTGCCAAACCGGGCAACTTGCCTCCGGGTTAAAAAACGGACCAGGCTGTGTCAGCTGAATCGGTTTAAAAGTATTTGTCGTTCCAAAGAACAAAGACACCACGAGAAGGAAGATAACAAACAACCAAATACGAGAGGAAACGCAATAGTAAAACGCGTGCAAATGGTGGTTGCTATGAACCGTTCAGAAGGCATTACCATCGTCAAGACAAAAAAAAACCAAGCCCCCAAGGGGTGTAGCTACGGTTTAAGTCGACTAGGTTCCTAACTGAATCGTGGCAAATATGCCGGTCAAATGGCATTGCATTGGTTCGGATTCGACCAAGCCCCCAAGTGACTCAGTGGCCTAGGGCCGATCAAGTGGCATTGCATTGGTTCGGACACGACCAAGCTCCCAAATGACTTATTGGCTGTTTAAAAGCCGATCAGAAGGCATTACCATCATCAAGACATGACCGAGCTCCCATAAGGTGTAACTACGGTTCAAGTCGATTAGGTCCCCAACTGACTTAGTGGCAAATGTGCCAGCCAAAAGGCATTACCGTCGTCAAGACATGACCAAGCTCCCCGGAGGTGTAGCTACGGTTCAGGTCGACTAGGTCCCCAACTGACTTTGTTGATCTTCTATGAAGCGACCTCAAGGGGTAAACCGGAGGTTGCCCTAAAGCGAATCAACTCCGTGTAACCACGCATGATGTGAAGAAAAACAGAGACCCCGCTTTACTCGAGGCTCCGGTTAATTATATTGATCATAATATATACATGGTCATGATATGTACATAAGCAGAGCCCAAGGATCATGTATAGTAAGGCCGACGATGAGCTATGTTCCACGGCCTGCTGGTCTCCTCCTCTGATGTGCGTGAATCTTTGCGCTCTCGAATATCAATCAGGTAGTATGACCCATTATTCAGATTCTTGCTGACCACAAAAGGTCCTTCCCAAGGCGGGGATAATTTATGCATATCAGACTGATCCTGGATGAGCCGGAGCACCAAATCCCCCTCCTGAAAGGTTCTGGTTCTAACCCGACGGCTGTGGTAACGGCGAAGATCTTGCTGGTAAATCGCTGAACGGGCAGCTGCTAAGTCACGTTCCTCATCCAACAAATCAAGAGCGTTCTGCCGTGCATGCTCGTTGTCCGCTTCAACATAAGCTGCCACACGAGGTGAATCATGTCGTATATCACTTGGGAGAACCGCCTCTGCTCCATAGACCATAAAAAACGGCGTAAACCCCGTGGATCTGTTAGGCGTGGTGTTGATGCTCCATAATACAGACGGTAGCTCCTCAACCCAACAACCCGGCGTCCTCTGCAAAGGGACCAGAAGCCGGGGTTTGATACCTCTCAAGATCTCTTGATTCGCTCGTTCTGCTTGACCATTAGATTGTGGGTGAGCTACAGAAGAAACATCAAGCCGTATATGCTCACGTGCGTAGAACTCTTTCATGGCACCTTTGGATAGATTGGTACCATTATCTGTGATGATGCTGTGTGGAAAACCAAACCGGAAGATCACCCTTTTTATAAACCGAACCGCCGTGGCCGCGTCACATTTACTGACAGGTTCTGCACCCACTTTGTAAATTTGTCACCCGCCACCAATAGGTGGGTCTTCTTATCTTTGGAACGTTTAAAAGGCCCAACCATATCGAGCCCCCAAGTCGCAAACGGCCAAGTAATTGGAATCATCCTCAATTCTTGAGCCGGTATGTGCGCTCGTCTAGAAAATTTCTGGCAACCATCACATAGCCTGACCAGGTCTTCTGCATCAGCATGAGCAGTTAACCAGTAGAAACCATGGCGGAACGCTTTAGCCACCAATGATTTTGAACCGGCGTGGTGGCCGCAATCCCCTTCATGTATTTCACGTAATATTTCGCACCCCTCCTCAGGGGATACGCACCGTTGCAGCGCTCCGGACACGCTGCGATGATGTAGCTCCCCTTTGAGAATGGTCATAGACTTGGACCGCCGTACTATCTGCCGAGCCAAGATTTCGTCTTCTGGCAACTCACCCCGGTTCATACATGCCAGATAAGGAAGCGTCCAATCCGGGATGACGTGAAGAGTCACCACTAATTGAGCCTCCGGATCAGGAATAGCCAACTCCAATTCACCGGGGAGCTGTACCGATGGATGATACAATACATCCAAGAAAACATTGGGTGGGACCGGTTTACGCTTTGAGCCCAAGCGGCTTAAAGCGTCCGCTGCCTCATTCTTTCTGCGGTCCACATGGTCCACTTGATAGCCTTTGAAATGCCCTGCCACCATATCTACTTCACAACGGTATGCAGCCATGAGCGGGTCCTTAGAATCCCAGGTGCCAGATACTTGCTGAGCCACTAGATCCGAATCACCAAAGCACCTAACTCGGCTCTGATTCATCTCTTTAGCCATCCGAAGACCATGAAGCAAAGCTTCATACTCAGCCGCATTGTTTGTACAGGGGAACATTAAACGGAGGACATAACAAAACTTGTCTCCTCGTGGGGAAGTTAAAACGACTCCAGCCCCCGAGCCTTCCAATTGTCTGGATCCGTCAAAATGAATAGTCCAATATGTGTTATCTGGCTTCTCCTCAGGTGCTTGTAACTCTGTCCAATCGTTTATGAAGTCGACAAGTGCTTGTGACTTTATGGCTGTCCGGGGTACGTATCTTAAACCGTGCGGCCCAAGCTTGATAGCCCACTTGGCAATCCGACCGGTCGCCTCCCGGTTCTGTATGATGTCACCCAAAGGAGCAGAACTGACCACCGTGATGGGGTGCCCTTGAAAATATTGCTTCAGCTTCCGGCTTGCCATAAAAACACCATATACCAGCTTCTGCCAATGCGGATACCTTTGCTTGGACTCGATAAGCACTTCGCTGATATAGTAAACCGGACGCTGAACCGGATGCTCCTTCCCAGCCTCCTTGCGTTCTACCACCATCGCCACGCTGACCGCTCTGGCGTTCGCAGCAACGTATAACAGGAGTGGCTCTTTATCAACGGGGGCTGCCAACACTGGCGGATTGACTAACTGTCGCTTCAAGTCCTCAAACGCTTTATCAGCCTCCGGACTCCAGACAAATTGATCTGTCTTCTTGAGCATTTGATACAAGGGGATCGCCTTTTCACCGAGGCGGCTAATAAACCGGCTTAACGCAGCAATCCGCCCGGCCACGCGCTGAACATCATTGACGCATTTCGGTTTGGCTAGGGAGGTGATGGCTGTGATCTTTTCCAGATTGGCCTCAATTCCTCTATGGGACACTAAGAATCCCAACAATTTGCCTGCAGGTACACCGAAAACACATTTAGCTGGGTTGAGCATCATTTGGTACACCCTCAAGTTATCGAAGGTTTCCTTCAAATCGTCAACCAGGGTCTCCTTCTTTCGTGACTTGACCACAATGTCATCCACATAGGCATGTACATTACGACCAATCTGTTCATGGAGGCAATTTTGCACACACCGCTGATAAGTAGCCTGCGCACTCTTGAGCCCGAAGGGCATAGAAACATAGCAGAAGGCTCCAAAGGGAGTAATGAACGCTGTCCTCTCTTGGTCCTTAACTGCCATCTTGATCTGATGATAACCCGAATAGGCATCCAAAAAACTCAAACGCTCGCAACCTGCCGTAGCATCAATGCTTTGATCAATACGGGGGAGAGCAAAAGGATCCGCTGGACAAGCTTTATTCAAATCTGTGTAATCCACACACATGCGCCAGGTGCCGTTTTTCTTAAGAACCAGCACCGGATTAGCAAGCCACTCGGGATGAAAAACCTCAATAATAAAACCATCTGCCAGGAGCCTGGCTACTTCCTCACCAATCGCTTTACGTCTTTCTTCGTTAAACCGGCGTAGGAACTGTTTTACCGGTTTATAGTTAGGATCCACATTAAGAGTGTGCTCAGCGAGTCGCCTCGGTACACCAGGCATGTCAGATGGCTTCCATGCAAAGATGTCCCGATTCTCACGGATGAACTCGATGAGCACGCTTTCCTATTTTGGATCCAAGTTTGCACTGACGCTGAACTGCTTGGACGAATCGCCAGGTACGAAGTCAACAAGCTTAGTTTCAGCAGCTGATTTGAACTTCAAAGCCGGATCGTGGTCCGTAGTTGGCTTCTTTAATGAAGTCATGTCCTCCGGATCAACATTGTCTTTGTACTGCTTTAGCTCCTCCGTAGCACAAACCGATTCTGCATAAGTCGCATCTCCTTCCTCGCATTCCAAAGCGATTCGACGGCTCCCATGAACCGTTATAGTGCCCTTGTAACCCGGCATCTTGAGTTGCAGATATACATAGCAGGGCCGTGCCATAAATTTTGCATAGGCCGGTCGTCCGAACAAAGCGTGGTATGGACTTTGGATTTTAACCACTTCAAACGTCAGCGTCTCTGATCTAGAATCATGACTATCGCCGAAGACCACTTCTAGGGCTATCTTACCAACAGGGTACGCAGACTTGCCAGGCACCACCCCGTGGAACACCGTATTGGTTGGTTTGAGATCCGTATCCACCAGTCCCATGCGACGGAAGGTCTCATAATACAAGATGTTAATGCTGCTTCCTCCGTCCATGAGTAGCTTGGTGAGCTTGTAACCTCCCACCTGAGGCGCCACCACCAATGCTAACTGACCCGGATTATAAACCCTGGGAGGATGATCTTCTCGGCTCCATATGATTGGTTGTTCCGACCAGCGCAGATAGTGAGGCGTGGCCGGTTCAACAGCACTAACTGCCCGCCTCTGAAGCTTTCTATCCCGTTTATCCAAGCTTGTAGTAAAAACATGATACTGTCCACCACTCAACTGCTTCGGGTTGCTCTGATAACCTGATTCCTGCTGTTGCTGCTGGCTGTAACCACTTTGATTACCTTGATAATTTTGGCTGTTCTGTCCGCCCGGATTACCATTGAACCCTGGACCGGAATTTCCGCCGTCGTACCCTGATCCGGAACCTGAACCGCCGCCAGAGCCGTGATCATATTGGAAAATGTTTGAGCTTTTGAATTCCTTCATGATGTAACAATCCTTCCAAAGGTGGGTTGCTGGCTCCTCCTTTGTTCCGTGCTTCGGACAGGGCTGGTTTAAGAAAAAGTTCAAACGCTCCGGATTAGGACCGGGATTTCCGCGAAAACCTGGCTGTTTCCCCTTACGTCGCTGGCCCTTATTCTGTGCACTGGTGTTGGCCACAAAATCCACGCTCCCATCCGGTTTACGCTTACCTCCGCCTCCGTTGCCTGTTGGTTGATGCTGCTGGCCTTTGGTATTGCTATTCTTCTTTCCCTTCCCTGCTTTGTCGTCACCAGAGTCAGGATCCTTGGTACTGTCAGAATCCGCATACTTCACTAAAGCGGTCATGAGCGTTCCCATATCCGTGCAATCACGCTTCATCCGACCTAACTTTAGCTTCAAAGGGCCAAACCGACAGTTGCCTTCCAACAGCACCACGGCGGTGTCTGCGTTGATGCGATCTGATGAGTGCGAAACTTCTGATACCCGGCGTACCCAATGGGTAGTTGACTCCCCTTCTTGCTGAACGCAAGCTGCTAGGTCAACTATCGACATTGGCTGTTTGCACGTGTCCTTGAAATTCTTGATAAACCGGGCTCGCAACTGGGCCCACGAATTAATGGAATTAGGCGGTAGGCTCTTTAGCCAAGTCCGGGCCGTCCCTTCTAACATCATGGTAAAATACTTCGCACACGCCGTGTCATCCACATCCAGCATCTCCATAGCCATCTCATAGCTCTCCACCCATGTCTCCGGAGGCTGATCCGCCATGTAGTTTAGTACCTTGCGGGGGCCTTTGAAGTCCTTCGGCAGGCGTACGTTGCGTAAAGCGGGAACGAGGCACGGTACTCCCAAAGAACTAGAAGCCACCCCCGGTTCAATCGTAGCAGTTGGGAAGATAGGTGTAAGCTGACGAGCTTGATGTTGCGCTGCTAATCCGGCCTCCTGCGCACGGGTGCGATCCACCATCTCCTGAGCATTGTCGACGCCAGCCGGATTGTTGCCGCGGAGCGCTTCACGCCTGGCATTACTTGAAACAGCCGGCTCCTCCATGCGCCTACTATAGCTCCTGCTGGGGCGAGGGGTGGAGTGAATCCGATCACGGCTTTGCGAATATGCTTCTTGTTGGGCCAAGGCGGTCCTAAGGAGCTCCTTGACTCGGCGTGTCTCTACATCCTGTGGTGAATTACCTTCGACCGGAATGGCTTCCAACCGAGCTGCCGCCGCAACGAGGTTATCCATCGGGTTGGAATAATGGCCCGATGGTGTTGGCACGGCCTGTGGTGTACCAGTGTTGTGACGAGGCAGGTTTATTATACGGTGCTGAACCGGAGCGCCCACTGCTGTTGCTTCCGCATGGTTTACCCCCGGAGGATTATTGGCCCCCGCTCCAGGGGTGTTGAAGAGATTTCTGGCATCGAGGGCTGCGGGCAATCGAGATCGGAATTTCCTCTTCAGGACTTCCTGAGATGCATTCTGGTCCATCATGAGCCTGTAAGCCTGTGCATCTAAAGCGGCGCGCTCTACCGTCATCCTGGCCTCTTCTGCTGCCAGCCCTGCTTTAGCTTGAGTGATCTGTTCTCTCACTTTGGCAATCTCGGCATTGTGAACCT
Organism: Aegilops umbellulata; assembly: GCA_032464435.1. Classification (NCBI taxonomy): domain Eukaryota; kingdom Viridiplantae; phylum Streptophyta; class Magnoliopsida; order Poales; family Poaceae; genus Aegilops; species Aegilops umbellulata. The sequence continues at coordinate 526,990,923 of CP136055.1, read as the reverse complement.
CCTGATCCACCGGGTTGGCCTCCTCCATAAGCACTGCCAGTGCGTCAAACAGATCTGACAATACTTGGGCTCGTGAGTCCGCAGGGCCCCCTGCTCGCGCAGCCGTTGCCGCTGCCGATCCGGAGATCACTGCTGCCGCAGTTGATGAATGTGGCGCCGCCTGTGTTCCAGCCATGAAGATCCCAACTCGATTGGGCAGACCAGAGGGGTCCGGAATACTGTTGCCATCGGAGCTGCCCCCAATCCGGTCATCTTGCAGCCGGTATAGAGACTCAGTTTCCCCGGTTGACGTTTCATCGCCGGAGTAGATGGCGGTTTCGCCACCGGATTCGGATCCTTCCTCGTAGCTTCCTCCGTGGATGACTCCCACGAAGGCGCGCTGAGCTGTCTCGACGAGGTCGGTGCAGACGCCCAGCTCGGGGCCCGGTTCACCGATCTTGCCGATGAAAACATGGATGCCGCCAAAGGGGACCCGGTACCCGTACTCGATCGAGCCGGCGTCGGGGCCCCAGCCTGTGCTGTCGATGTAGAGTTTTTCGCGATGACTTTTGGTCATCCGGCCCACAGCGTAGCCCTCGAGTCCTTCAAAGCGGCCCTCCAAGAACTTCAAACCATCTCGCGATAGCCCCACGGTGGGCGCCAACTGTCGTGGATTTGTCACGGCAGATGTCCTAGCAAAAAGACTTAGTCGTGGAGCCATCGCAACGGGTTAATTTGAAGGGGTTAAAACGGACACAAGGACACAGTGTTATACTAGTTCGGCCCCTTCGATGAAGGTAAAAGCCTACGTCTAGTTGTGATGGGATTGATGTGTTTCGAGGTCTAGGGAGCAATAAGCTTCGCCTAAACCTCGAGTTGTTGTCCTCTCTAAACCGTCGTCGGGTCGTCCCCTTATATACACGGGTGACGCCCGTCGGTTTACAAAATCCCAACCTCCGGTTCATAAACGTGCCCGGGTTGGTCTCTCTATTCCTAACTTACAATGCAAGTTTACCTCAGGCCGGTTTACGGCCATAAACCTTTAAACCGATTATAGGCCTTGGGCCCTTCTATTTCTCCTTGGGCTTTAACATCTTGGGTCCATTAACGGAGCTAACCCGGGCCCTGTAGGCCGGTTTATCCCAAATAGCAATATCCCCAACATTAGGCCCCAGATTGATTTGAACAGGTTCATGTCAATCCTTAATAAAAATTTCTGTCTTCAAATGTCTTCCAGTAACTGTTAAACCGCCGTTCCATCGTCTCCTCTTGCTGCTGTAAACCGATATGACGTCAGCACAAAGTTACCGTTTCTTTTTACTAAATCCGCAATAATCAAGGCGACAGCTGGGCTCCCGAAATCACCGGCTCCTGGATTCGCACGCCTGGCACGCGCACCGCGCCTTATAAATAGGACTAGAAGGCCATCTTCCTTTCCTCCCTTTCGTCCCCTTCTTCTTCGTCTTCCTCGCGACTCAGACTCCGGAGCTCCGCCACCGCCGTCAACTACTGCATCAACTCAGGCCGCTGCATCAACCTGACCGGACCAGAGTATCGCGGCGACCCTCCGTATCCGTTTGGATCCAGGTAAGGTTCCTGTTCTTCTTGCTTTAGATCTGTTCTAGGGTTCGTCATCCCTATGACTATGAGATTATGCATGTTGCTATAGCTTTCTTCATGACTTATACATGTTCCTATGACTATGAGATTATGCAACTCCCGTTTACCGGAGGAACACTTTGTGTGCTACCAAACGTCACAACGTAACTGGGTGATTTTAAAGGTGCTCTACAGGTGTCTCCGAAGGTACTTGTTGGGTTGGCGTATTTCGAGATTAGGATTTGTCACTCCGATTGTCGGAGAGGTATCTCTGGGCCCTCTCGGTAATGCACATCACTTAAGCCTTGCAAGCAATGTAACTAATGAGTTAGTTGCGGGATGATGTATTATGGAACGAGTAAAGAGACTTTCCGGTAACGAGATTGAACTAGGTATTGAGATACCAACGATCGAATCTCGGGCAAGTACCATACCGATGACGAAGGGAACAACGTATGTTGTTATGCGGTCTGACCAGTAAAGATCTTCGTAGAATATGTAGGAGCCAATATGAGCATTCAGGTTCCGCTATTAGTTATTGACCGAAGACGTGTCTCGGTCATGTCTACGTAGTTCTCGATCCCGTAGGGTCCGCATGCTTAACGTTACAATGATCGTTATATTATGAGTTTATATGTTTTGATGTACCAAAGGTTGTTCGGTGTCCCGGATGTGATCACGGACATGACGCGGAGTCTCCAAATGGTCGAGACGTAAAGATTGATATATTGGAATCCTATGTTTGGTTATCGGAAGTGTTCCAGGTGAAATAGTGATTTTACCGGAGTACCGGAGGGGTTACCGGAACCCCCCGGAGGCTATTGGGCCTTATGGGCCCAAGTGGAGGAAGAGGAGAGGCGGGCCAAGGGGCAGCCGCGCGCCCCTCCCCCCCCCCCCCAAGTCCGAATTGGACAAGGAGGGGGCGGCGCCCCCATTCCCTTCCCCCTCTCTCCTCCTTCCCTCCCAAGTCCTATTCCAACTAGGAAAGGGGGGAGTCCTACTCCCGGTGGGAGTAGGACTCCTCCTGGCACGCCCCAAGCCTGGCCGCACCTCCCCCTTGCTCCTTTATATACATGGGCATGGGGGCACCCTAAAGACACAACAATTGATCGTTTGATCTTTTAGCCGTCTGCGGTGCCCCCCTCCACCATAGTCCACCTCGATAATACTGTAGCGGTGCTTAAGCGAAGCCCTGCGTCGGTAGAACATCAACATCGTCACCACGCCGTCGTGCTGACAAAACTCTCCCTCAACACTCGCTGGATCGGAGTTTGAGGGACGTCATCGGGCTGAACGTGTGCTGAACTCGGAGGTGTCGTGCGTTCGGTAATTGATCGATCGGATAGCGAAGACGTACGACTACATCAACCGCGTTGTTATAACGCTTCCGCTTTCGGTCTACGAGGGTACGTGGACAACACTCTCCCCTCTCGTTGTTATGCATCACCAAGATCTTGTGTGTGCGTAGGAATTTTTTTGAAATTACTATGTTCCCCAACATGTCTAGAGGGGGGTGATTTGACTACTTGATCAAATAAAAATCTAGCCTTTTCCCAATTTTAGTTCTTGGCAGATTTTAGCAACATAACAGAAATCAAGCAATCAACCTACACATGCAATTCTAAGAGTATAGCAGCGGAATGTAAAAAAATTGCATACGAAGGTAAAGGGATGAGTTTGAGGGAGCAAACGCAATGTTGACACGGAGATTTTTTATCCAAGGTTCCGATAGGTGGTGCTATCGTACATCCACGACGATGGAGACTTCAACCCATGAAGGGTAACGGTTGCGCGAGTCCACGGAGGGCTCCACCCACGAAGGTTCCAGGAAGAAGCAACCTTGTCTATCCCACCATGGTTGTCGCCCACGAAGGACTTGCCTCACTAGGGTAGATCTTCACGAAGTAGGCGATCTCCTTGCCCTTACAAACTCCTTGGTTAAACTCCATAATCTTGTCGGACGCTCCCAAGTGACACCTAGCCAATCTAGGAGACACCACTCTCCAAGAAGTAACAAATGGTGTGTTGATGATGAACTCCTTGCTCTTGTGCTTCAAATGATAGTCTCCCCAACATTCAACTCTCTCTCATAGGATTGGATTAGGTAGAAAGAAGATTTGAGTGGAAGGCAACTTGGGGAAGGCTAGAGATCAAGATTTATGTAGTTGGAATGGAATATCTTGACCTCAACACAAGTGTAGGTGGTTCTCTCTCAGAAAATATGTATTGGAAGTGTAGGCATGTTCTGATGGCTCTCTCCACGAATGAATAGTGGATGGAGGGGTATATATAGCCTCCACACAAAATCTAACCGTTATACACAAATCACCAAACTCGGTGGGACCGAATCATTAAACTCGGTCGGACCGATTTAGTTCAAAATGTGAACGTTAGGATTCTCGGTGGGACCGACATGTCAACTCGGTGGGACCGATGTCATTAGGGTTAGGGCATAACGTAATCTTGGTGAGACTGATTACACAAACTCGGTGAGACCGATTTTGGTAATAGCCAAACGGAGAGTTGGTTAGGCAAACTCGGTGGGACCGATTCGCTCATCTCGGTTGGGCCAAAACGTTACGAAAAGGAAAGGGAGAGTTTGCATTGCAATCTCGGTGGGACCGATCGCTCATCTCGGTTTGACCGAAACGTTACAAAGGTAAACAGAGAGTTTGCAACCCCATCTCGGTGAGACCGAGATCCCTATGGGTGAGACCGAATTGATTAGGGTTTCTGGCAGTGGCTATGTCAACTGAACTCGGTGGCTCCGGATGTGAAACTTCGGTGGGGCCGAGTTGGACTTTTTGGTTTAGGACATATGTGGATATGAGAAAGTAGTGGAGAGTTTTGGAGCATATCACTAAGCATTTTGAGCAAGAATCTCATTAAACAACACCTCATCCCTTCTTAATAGTATTGGCTTTTCCTATAGACTCAATGTGATCTTGGATCACTAAAATAGAAAATGTAGAGTCTTGTGCTTTGAGCTTGAGCCAAGCTTTTGTCCTTAGCATTTTGAAGGGTCCACTTTCTAGTCCATGCCATGCCAAACATTAAGCTTTCCTGAAATATTTATCTTGGAATAGCATTAGCTCAATGAGCTATATGTTGTTAGGAATTACCAAAACCACCCAGGGATAGTTGCACTTTCACTTATATCCTATGAGTAAATGGTTGAATGTTTTGAATATCATAGATATGAAATTATATATGTTTCATATGCTTATCCCATGGGGAGTAATGACTTCACATATAAGTAGAGGTGGTAACTTTATTGATGGTTAGCAAACATTGTATTGGTCACTTGAATAATTCATTAAATAATATTGAAGGAAGAGAGATTTCACATATAAATATACTATCTTGGACATCTTCTATGATTGTGAGCCCCATTAATTATTTTCAAACTTGATCAAATTAGTTGAAGTTGGACAAGGAAGACAACTTAATGAGTTATGTTTGGGTATATTTGTATATAAGTTATATTGTTATAGATCCTCCAACATGTGGTGCTTGCTATTTAGAATCCTTTGCTAGCCAAAATATCTGTACTAAGCGGGAATATTGCTTGTGCATCCAAATTCCTTGAACCAAGTTTCTTCCATGAGTGTCCACCATATCTACCTATATGCGGTATTTACCTGCCGTTCCAAGTAAATTTGCATGTGCCAAACTCTAAACCTTCAAATAATAATCTGTTTTGTATGCCCGAATCGCTCATGTAGCCACTAGGGGTTGTCAGTATCTTCCATGCTAGGTGGGTTATTCTCACGATGAGTGGACTCCGCTTATCATTCACGAGAAATGGCTGGTAACTGGGATGCCCAGTCCTATGATCAAAAGATCAAAAAGAAAATCACAAATAATTTAAACCAAAATCCCCCAGGATTGTTGGTAGTTGGATGGCACCCATTGTTTCGGACAAGCCGTGGAGTGTGATTGTTTGTGGAGGGGGAGTAAATATTTACCTTTCTGTTTGGGAACCGCCTAAAATGTATCTAGTATGGAAGATATTGGGAACTCTTGGCCATTATGTTGACAATGAAAGCATACCTCTCAAAATTATTTTCATCTCCGTTTTAAAGCTTCGAGCTCTGGCACCTCTGCAAATCCCTACTTCCCTCTGCGAAGGGCCTATCTTTTACTTTTATGCAAGAGTCAGTAGTATTCCTTCTCTTTCCAACCTCATATTTAGTTAGCAAGCATCATGTGATGGGGAAAGATCTAAGCATATATTGCCATTCAAATATATTTGATCATGTATTATTATTGTTGAAAATTATATATATGATAAGTAAGTTGGGAGGCGAAACATTAAGCCCCTATCTTTCTCTGTGTTCGATGGATGCTATTTGTTCTAAAAATATGCTTTGAGTGGTAGCAATCATGGAAGACTATATGATAGTTGAGCGGATTTGCTAAATCAAAGCTCTTACATAGACCCTTCCTGAAAATAAGATGAATTGCAATTGTTTGATGACTGAGAACGTAGTTTGTTGGTTTTCAAGAAAGTTTATGGTATATACTTTAACATGTGAATAGCTTGTTACTTGATCATGAGAAGTTTTATGAGATGAGCTACTGTTATGACATATAATGATGCTAGAAAAGGATATTGAAATTATCATTGATTAAACTTGTGCACCTGCTAGCATTCACACTTCATAAATTATTTCTTTATCATTTACCTACTCGAGGACGAGCGGGAATTAAGCTTGGGGATGCTGCTACGTCTCCAACGTATCTATAACTTATGAAGTATTCATGCTATTATATTATCCATCTTACATGTTTTATATGCATTTATATGTTGTTTTATATGATATTTGGGACTAACCTATTAACATAGAGCCCAGTGCCAGTTTCTGTTTTTTTCCTTGTTTTAGAGTATCATAGAAAAGGAATACCAAACGGAGTCCAATTGACCTGAGATTTCAAAAAAAATTGTTTTTGGACCAAAAGAAGCCCACGGAGTACCGGAGATGGACCAGAAGAGTTACGAGGCCACCACGAGGGTGGGGGCGCACCCTACCCCTTCGGCGCTCCCCCTACCTCATGGCCGCCTCGTGGACCCCCCTGACTTGTTCCCGACGCCAACACCTCTTATATATACCCAAGCTTCCAGAAAATAACCTAGATCGGGAGTTCCGCCGCCGCAAGCCTCTATAGTCACCAAAAACCAATCGGGACCATGTTCCGACACCCTGCCCGAGGGGGAATCATCACCGGTGGCCATCTTCATCATCCCGGCACTCTCCATGACGAGGAGGGGGGTATTTCACCCTCGGGGATGAGGGTATGTACTAGTAGCTATGTGTTTGATCTCTCGATCTCTCTCTCTCTCTCTCTCTCTCTCTCTCTCTCTCTCTCTCGTGTTCTTCATTCGGCACGATCTTGATGTACCGCGAGCTTTGCTATTATAGTTGGATCTTATGATGTTTCTCCCCCTCTACTCTCTTGTAATGGATTGAGTTCTCCCTTTGAAGTTATCTTATTGGATTGAGTCTTTAAAGATTTGAGAACACTTGATGTATGTCTTGCATGTGCTTATTTGTGGTGACAATGGGATATGTGGTGACAATGGGATATTCACATGATCTACTTGATGTATGTTTTGGTGATCAACTTGCGGGTTCAGTGACTGAGGGAGTCCTGGATTAGGGGGTGTTCGGATAGCTGGACTATACCTTCAGCCGGACTCCAGGACTATGAAGATACAAGATTGAAGACTTCGTCCCGTGTCCGGAAGGATCTTTCCTTGGCGTGGAAGGCAAGCTAGGCGTGCGGATATTCAAGATCTCCTACCATTGTAACCGACTCTGTGTAACCCTAACCCTATCCGGTGTCTATATAAACCGGAGGGTTGTAGTCCGTAGGACAACCATCATCATACACAATCATACCATAGGCTAGCTTCTAGGGTTTAGCCTCCTTGATCTCGTGGTAGATCCACTCTTGTACTACCCATATCATCAATATTAATCTAGCAGGAGTAGGGTTTTACCTCCACCGAGAGGGCCCGAACCTGGGTAAAATAAAGTGTCCCTTGTCTCCTGTTACCATCCGACATTGACGCACAGTTCGGGACCCCCTACCCGAGATCCACCGGTTTTGACACCGACATTGGTGCTTTCATTGAGAGTTCCTCTATGCCGTCGCGATCAGGAAGGATGCCTCTTCCCGTCTTTAAAGATGGCGCCATTACAAAAGGAGCCTTGGCTGTCGGCCAAACTCTCCGGCTAGGTGGTTTTCTCGCAACCGCCTGTTCGGCTGTTGCGCCGACGGTGACCTCCCGGGTCATCAAAAGCAACCTCCACGTCGGCTCAGAACCCGCCGAGCAATTGGATCCGATAGAGCTCTCTTCTGTAAACGAGCTCCTGGATCGTATCGCCGCACTGGGCGTCGCTACAAATTACGACCAGGTTGGGCTTAAACCCGATCTAAGAGAAATTAACTCTCCCCAAGTCACCCACCACGTTGCTGTGGTGGAGACACAATGCGGCAACCCTTCATCTATCTTAAGGACTAGCTACGTCCGAATCCCCGAACCCTCCATGCCGGATATCCGCGAAGGGGAGGATACAATCCAAGACCTGAGCTTAAAATCAGGCAAATCGGATAACATCCAAGACTCCGGATCTCAGAATCCGGAAGTTCTTCGGCCTCCGAACAACAAACTGGGCGAGGTCTCAGATTCAACGACACCCGCCCGCCCCGTCTTAAGCGATCTTTCCCAAATCAGGCAAATGCCCGAAGAAACAGTACATCATTACTGGGCCAGATTCCTCCTGGTTATGAACAGGATAAAGGACTGCCGCGAGGGAGACACAATTTCAATCTTTTGCAGTAACTGCACAGACAAGGGAATACTCAAGGCCGTAAGTCGTCATAATATTACACGCTTTGCTGACTTGGCGTCCATAGTACAAAAATACTGTGCGATGGAAAGTGCCTGGAAAACCGAAATAAAATTTTGGGATAATCAGGGCTTGAATAGCAATCCCGTCCGAATTAAGAGGGCGCACCACAGTAAGGCGCCCGGACTAAATACCAAAAAATCAAAACCCTTTAGAGGGCATGGAACCGTACTTGAAAAGTGGCTAGATGGACCCTGCAAGATTCACAGTGCAGAGGGCGCCACCCCAACTCACAGCCTCAGGGCATGTTGGATACTCCGGCAGGTGGCCAAAATTGGCGAGGACCTCCTAATTCCAGAGGTCGAAGGAAACCAGCCCGAGAATTTCAGTTCAATTCTCACAGTCTTTGAGACTTTCGCATCAAATAACATGCGAAAAAGAACACTCCGCAGCCTCACTGAAGTCTATCAAGTAGCGACAATAAACCCATGGAGTAATACAGCTATCACCTTCAACGCGAGTGACGAACCTAAAATTCGAGCAGCCAGAGCACCAGCCGCATTGGTCCTCAGTCCCATAGTGGACGGCTGTCGCCTCGCAAAGGTACTCATGGACGGAGGTAGTGGATTGAACCTCATTTACGAGGAAACCCTCCAAAAGATGGAAATAGACTGGAACCGCATTGAGTGAAGCGGCACAACCTTCAGAGGAATAATCCCCAGTTAGGAAGCGCGCTGCACCGGAAAGATCACACTAGATGTGGTATTCGGCACGCCGGATAATTACAGGTCCGAACAGATCACGTTCCAGGTGGCCCCGTTCAAAAGCGGATATCACGCTATACTAGGACGGGAGGCTTTCACAATTTTTCAAGCTATACCCCATTACGGGTACATGAAGCTTAAGATGCCTGGGCCAAACGGAATTATCACCCTCGCTTGTGATCCGGACGTAGCACTCCGCGCCGAGAACAAGACATCCGCATTGGCCCTCGAGGCACTATCCGAAACCTTAGCGGCCGAAGAACTGACTGCGCTGTGATCCATGGTCAATAGGGATGATGTGATACTCGATAAGAGATCCAAATCCACATCCTTCAAACCAGCGGACGAAATAGTCAAATTGCAGGTCCACCCAACGGACCCCAATAAAACAGCCTCCATCGGGGCAAGACTGATCCCCGGTGTAGGCGCCGCACTGCGAGACTTCCTACGAGAGAACTGGGACATTTTCGCTTGGCACCCGTTAGACATGCCAGGAATCCCACGCAGTTTGGCCGAACACAGCCTAAATATCCAGAAAGGATTCAAACCTGTCAAACAGGCTCTTCGGCGTTTCTCCGAACCAAAGAGACATGCTATGGGAGAGGAGCTAGCCAAGTTATTGGAGGCCGGATTCATTAGAGACATAAAACACCCGGACTGGCTAGCAAACCTGGTGATGGTACCAAAGAAGGACAAATCCTGGCGCCTGTGTGTCGATTTCAAAGACCTTAATAAGGCTTGCCCAAAGGATCCCTTCCCCCTCCCTCAAATAGATCAAATCATCGATGCCACTGCAGGACAAGATTCGCTGTGCTTCCTCGACGCATACTCCGGTTACCATCAAATCAAGATGGCAGAATCAGACCAAGCCACAAAAGCATTCATCACACCATACGGCCCATTCTGCTTCAACACAATGCCCTTTGGGCTAAAAAACGCCGGCGCAACATATCAGCGCATGATTCAAACATGCCTGGCAAACCAGATCGGCAAAACCGTGGAGGCGTATGTAGATGATGTGGTCGTTAAATCAAGACATGTCGAATCTCTAGTAGACGACTTGAGGCTTACATTCGACAACCTCCGAAAATACGACATTAAGCTCAATCCGGAAAAATGCGTTTTCGGCATTCCAGCCGGGAAGCTCCTGGGCTTCATTGTATCCGGTAGAGGAATTGAAGCAAATCCAGCTAAAATCCGAGCTTTGTCACAATTGGATGTCCCAAAAGACCTCAAACAAATACAGAAACTCATCGGATGCGTGGCGGCTTTAAGCCGCTTTATCTCCCGCCTGGGAGAAAAGGCATTGCCCCTTTACCGCCTCCTTAGGCGCACCCAACACTTCGAGTGGACAGACGCTGCCATGGCTGGACTCGAGGAAATAAAGGCCATCTTGGCAACAAACCCAGTCCTGGCCGCGCCGAACACTGGCGAACCCATGCTATTGTACATTGCTGCAACCCATCAAGTTGTTAGCGCAGTACTCGTCGTCGAGCGGGCAACGGACGGACACAAACTCCCCCTTCAAAGGCCGGTTTACTACGTGTCCACTGTCCTCACACCATGCAAATCACAGTACCCGCATTACCAAAAGATCGCGTACGTGGTGTTTATGGCATCCCGGAAGCTACGACACTACTTTCAAGAGTGTTCTATAACAGTAGCCTCGGAAGTACCACTCAACGATATTATCAACAACCGCGATGCAACGGGTCGGATAGCAAAATGGGCCATAGAGCTCCTCCCGTTCGACATAACCTACAAACCACGGCGAGCCATTAAATCGCAAGTCCTAGCCGACTTCATCGCCGAATGGACAGAGGCCGAACTCCCTAAATAGTATGACACATATTCAAACTGGATCATGCATTTCGACGGCTCCAAAATGTTGGCCGGACTGGGGGCTGGCGTTGTTTTGACGTCCCCTACAGGAGACACAGTCCAATATGTACTCCAAATTATGTACACGGACTCCAACAATGCAGCCGAATATGAGGCCCTTCTACATGGTCTCCGGATGGCAGTATCCATGGGCATTCAACGCCTGGAAGTACGCGGGGACTCAAACCTTGCAATATCCCAAATAAATGGCGACTTCGACGCCAAAGACCCAAAAATGGCAGCTTATCGCAATGCCATCATAAAAATGTCAGTTCGGTTCGAGGGACTGGAGTTTCACCATATAGCCCGAGAAAATAATCAGGCAGCGGACGTCCTGGCACGCATCGGAGCAAAACGAGATGCAGTACCCCCCCCCCAACATATTCTTAGAAAGATTATTCAAGCCATCTGTAGCATGGGAGGGGGAACCCTCGGATAACAGTCTGGACACAACCGCACAACCCGACGCCGAATAATCCAACATAATCGGAGGCCCTGCCACCGAAATCACACCTTCAGCCCACGTAATAATGGCGGTCATCGCCCCGTGGACAGGACCATTCCTAGCCTACCTTACTAGGCAGGAACTCCCAGAGGACCAAAACGAGGCACGCTGCATAGTGCGGCGATCTAAATCCTATAAAGTCCACGAGGGAGAGCTATATAAGAAAAACACTACAGGAGTCCTTCAAAGATGTATCTCCGAAGAGGAAGGGTGGAGTCTGTTGGATGAAATTCATGCCGGACTCGGTGGCCACCACGCCGCAGCTCGGTCCCTTGTAAGCAAGGCTTTCCGTATGGGCTTTTATTGGCCGACGGCCCGAGCAGACGCTCATGACTTAGTCAAACGATGTGTCGGTTGCCAGCTCTTTGCAAACCAAATCCATATGCCGCCCAACGCCCTCCGAACTATCCCCATCACTTGGCCTTTTGTGGTCTGGGGGCTTGACATGGTGGGACCCCTTAAAGGTGGAACCCATAAGAAAAAATACTTATCGGTCATGGTGGATAAATTCACCAAATGGATAGAAGCCAGGCCTGTTAAGACGGCCGAATCCGGACCTGTGATAGACTTCATATCCGGGGTCGTACACCGTTATGGTGTCCCTCATAGCATCATCACCGATAACGGCACAAACTTCACCTCTGATGAAGTAAAGCTGTGGTGCAAAAACATGGGCATTAAGCTCGACTATGCCTCTGTCTATCACCCACAAACTAACGGTCAGGTCGAACGTGCAAATGGTCTCATCATGAGCGGCATTAAACCCAGACTAGTGCATTCCCTCAAGGAATCTAATACGCACTGGGTGGAGGAGCTCGACTCCGTACTCTGGGGGCTGCGAACCACGCCGAATCGTACCACCGGATTCACACCATTCTTTATGGTGTACGACGTAGAGGCAGTTCTGCCCTGTGACATAATTCATGACTCATCTCGAGTGCGCATGTACGAAGAAAGAGAAGCCGAGCTTGATCGGCAGGACAACCTGGACGCCTTAGAGGAGGAGTGCGACGTGGCTAAAGTCCGTTCCGCATTTTATCAACAACAGGCTCGAAGATATCAAAGCAGAGAAGTACGAGCCAAAAATTACAACATTGGCGAACTAGTTCTATGCCTGCCGGATAAGAAAAAGGACAAACTCAAGCCCAAATGGGAAGGTCCCTTCATAATTGATCAAGTCCTGACTGGTGGAGCGTACCGCCTGCGAGATGCGTCGGATAACCGACTCGAGCCGAACCCATGGAACGCCGCACGTCTCCGAAGATTCTATGCCTAGCGCCGGACTCGGGGTTTGTCTCCTTCCTCTGTCCATTTTTATATATTTTTTTCTGTTTTTTTTCTCCCCCCACTCTTTCCATTTATAGCCCTTAAATGTTCATCATGTGACGCGCTACCCGCGCTCCTTAAACCTGAGGGCTTCTTTAACAGAAGCTTGTTTAGATGGGTTTCACGCCCAACGCATGTGTCAGAGTTCCGCATGCACCTTTTCTTCACCATTATATGCATCGATATGATTTAAGTTTTGTCCAAGCTGGGTTGCCTGGCTCCTGTGCTTACCCCTACGTTCCCGATTGTTCGGCTAGGCGGTAAAGGGAGCACCTCTGCGATTGCTACTGCCGGATAAGCCGGATGTGTACCTCAGACTGGGTGAAGCCGAAAGCTAGCGTTCTTAAGGGAATATTCGGTCGGTGAACTAAAGATGAACCTTTTTTACTTATACATGCCCCAGATGTTTTCCTGCATTTGCAGTCCGGACGTGAACTTCAGGGCACGCCACCCCAGCAAAAGGAACCCTTAACGGAACTATTCTCTCTGGAAGATGTTTCTTACTAACCATGTAATATAACATAACTAGTTGGGCACTTGTCTGATAAAGCACTAATGACCCCTACGCCTGGTCTCCACGCATACCTCGGTTCTTATATAACCGTTATGGTATTCGGACACACTCCGGACCGTCAGGTCCCGAGGTTGAAGCGAAAAGGTCGGCAACGACAAACAATCTACAATCCGGCTAAAAGGCATTACACATGTCAATTATAAATTACATAGTCATCCTGACTGATTGTATTCCTCTTCTATACCATCTACCAAGCTGTCTAATTTACAGTCCTGCTGGGAATACTTTGCGGCCAATTCTACCTGGCCATACACTAAGCTCACAGGGATCTCCTTCCCGTCAGGCCCCACCGGTCCGACCTCGGCCATGTGATTGGGGTCAGACTTCGTAAAGCGGGTCTTCACCATGGCCCAGGCCTCCCTAGCGCCCTGCCGGCAGGCCGATACCTTCCACAACCGGAAGCGCCGTCGACATCCCTTCAACTTCTCCGCAAGTTCTCCAAGGCCCTCGGGTATGGAGTGGGCAGGCCACAAGGCTTGGGCAATACCTCGCATCGCCTGCTGAACTCGTTCGTGCAGTTGTGAGAGTTCGGGAAGAAGATCGCCCGTTGAACCGGGCATCTCCTCTGCAGGACGACCTGTCAGCATACCTACAGACATAACTCCGTTAGTCGTCTTCCTCGCCGAACTCCTTTTTCAAGAGTTCGCTTAAGCACTTACTAAAAATGCCGCGTCGAAGTCGCTGATTCTCCTTATTGGAGTCCGACAGCTGGCCACGAACATCTTTTTGTTCAACATCCATCCTGGTATTGGCATCCTGGAGATCATTCTTCTCCCGCCTCACCTTTTTTAGCACGCTTTCACCAGCCTTTAACCGGCATAGAAGCTGTTGCCTGTCCGGATCGAGTCCGGCGCCATCTGCAATACCATTTGTCAGATTGGCACTTAAATCCGTACAATACTAAATATTCTGGTGTATTGTTTACCTGCAGGGGTCTCTTTAGACCCCCCTGCTGCCGTTAGTGCGGCCTCTAGTTGGGGCCTGCACCTTTCCAGCTCCTGGGACAGCGCGGTGTTCTTCTCGGTAGGAAACTGCATGTTATATGATTCTCGAATCAGTTATTTCCACTGCTTCAAGTCCCGAGGGCTACTGGCATATCTATATTTACCAAAATTTTCTTACCCGTATGTCTTTTACATACTGCTCCGTGGCTCTGGCTAAACCATTTTGAGCAGCATGGAGGTACGCGTCTCCTGAATTGAAGGCATTTAAAGCCTCCTGGGAGAAACAAGCGTCGCGAAGAACTGTCCGGCGACGCCTGTGGTTCATGGCACTCTCCACCTCGGAATGGGTGGCAGACAGCCTGTCCGCATCCTCTGATGGAGGAGCGTCCGGTGCGTGCCTTGCGCTGGCCTTCGCCTCCGGGCCGGGCGTTGGAGTCTGGCTGGTGGAGGCGCGGTTGGCAACTTCTCCGGATATATAGTCCGGCGAGGTCTGTTCGTCCTGAAGATAGCACGAATGTTAATATACCCTGGAGGAGTAAAACACCAGGGAAAAAGGGAGGGTACACCATACCTTTGCTCTGGCACCTCAGACTGGACTACGTTCCTTTTTGCCCCACGGGGCCCTGCGGCCCCCCGCCGGCTAGCTGCAGCGGGGTCGGCTTCCCCCCTCGGGAATCTACCCTACAAAGCACGATTTTTGTCAGAACAACCAAACCCATGAAAACGGAACCCCTCTTAAGGGGGTAAAGCTCCGGTATTTGTCACCTGGGAGGCCGGGATTAACCCTGGGTAATCAGCTATAATAGCTACCAAGGTATCGTCCTTGCTTAGCTGATGAAACACTCCGTCGATGAATTCCACCGCTAAGTCTGGATCCTCTTCGGAGTACGGATCGAGGGACCGTTCTGGGTCCTCTAGCTGTGGAGGATGGTTGTTTATGTTTTTTACCTCCTGACGCGGGTCCTGCATTGAAGTCGTTAGACTGCCTATTTAATCATGGGGATGTAAAATGAACAGGGAAGCACAACTGTCCGCTTACCCAATTCGGAGGACTATACATGGAAAATCCGCCCTGCGGGTCGACGCGGAGGAATTCCTCTTCTTCTCCCTTGTACAAAGAGGATAAGATCTTCATTAGAGCGGCAGGCGAGTCCGGCCCTTTACGGCCATAACGGGTGGCGTCATCTTCCCCGTTGAAATCCCACATGGGGTGGCTTCTGTATTGGAGCGGTTGCACCCCCCGCATAATGCATATGGCCATGACTTTAATCATGGTTAGTCCAGAATGAGCCAGTAGCTTAATCCGACCCATTAAGTAAAGGATGTTTCTGTCGTTCTCTCTCTGAGAGCTCCGAGGGCGCCAGCTCAGGAGTTTCTTCAGGGGAGCATTGTTGAACTCAGGGAGACCCTGCCGGATAGGGTCCGGCAGGGGGACGTCGTCTATGTCGAACCATCCTGAAGGCCAGTCCTCGGACGCCTTCTTCGGGGTTCCGGACGGGTATCCGGTCCCGGTGATGTGCCATACTTCAGCTCCGCCCACTTGATATATGGACCCCTCTTGGGAATGGGGCACCAGGCAAAATATCTTCTTCCACAGCGCGAAATGAGCCTCGACGCCTAAAAATAGCTCGCAAAGAGCAACGAAGCCCGCGATGTGTAACACGGAGCCGGGCGTAAGGTGGTGCAGCTGGAGGCCATAGAACTCCAAAAGCCCGCGGAGAAAGGGATGAATTGGAAATCCCAGTCCCCTTATTAGATAAGGGACTAGGCACACACGCTCCCCTTTAGAGGGACTAGGTGAGTTCTCCGCTTGTTTTCCGCCTTGATAAGTGGTGAGTCCGGCTCGGACCGAGACCATATAGGCTTGAGGGAGAAATCCCTTGGCTTGGAGCGACACTAATTTGTTGTGCGGGATGGAACAACTCTCCCAGTATCCAGGGATAGGACTGGAAGGGCGAGAGGAGGAGCTACGGCGGCTGGCCATGTTAGAATGGATCTTTGCTGGAGACGCTCTGATGATTTCTCGCAGAAGGGGAAGGTGTGGTTTGGACCTGAATCCTCATCCTGTTAAATAGGCGGCTCATTTATACGGCTAGGGGCTTGGATGTAAAACTACCCCGGCTTTTCGCATTCGTTTGACACGTGGAAGGCGGCCATTATTGGGCGTGAAAGCCAAGGAGCGCTGCATTATAAAAATCGGACGTTATTCGTACAAGTACACAGGATTCGGAGGAGGAACCCGCCTTGCAATGACGAAGACGATTTGCGCGCCGGACTCGTCGTCATTGAAGCCTGGTTCGGGGGCTACTGAGGGAGTCCTGGATTAGGGGGTCTTCGGATAGCCGGACTATACCTTCAGCCGAACTCCAGGACTATGAAGATACAAGATTGAAGACTTCGTCCCGTGTCCGGAAGGATCTTTCCTTGGCGTGGAAGGCAAGCTAGGCATGCGGATATTCAAGATCTCCTACCATTGTAACCGACTCTGTGTAACCCTAACCCTATCCGGTGTCTGTATAAACCGGAGGGTTGTAGTCCGTAGGACAACCATCATCATACACAATCATACCATAGGCTAGCTTCTAGGGTTTAGCCTCCTTGATCTCGTGGTAGATCCACTCTTGTACTACCCATATCATCAATATTAATCTAGCAGGAGTAGGGTTTTACCTCCACCGAGAGGGCCCGAACCTGGGTAAAATAAAGTTTCCCTTGTCTCCTGTTACCATCCGACCTTGACGCACAGTTCGGGACCCCCTACCCGGGATCCGCCGGTTTTGACACCGACAGTGACCTTGTGAACTTATGCATAGGGGTTGGCACACGTTTTCGTCTTGGCTCTCCGGTAGAAACTTTGGGGCACTCTATGAAGTTCTTTGTGTTGGTTGAATAGATGAATCTGAGATTGTGTGATGCATATCGTATAATCATACTCGCGGATACTTGTGGTGACATTGGAGTATCTAGGTGACATTAGGGTTTTGGTTGATTTGTATCTTAAGGTGTTATTCTAGTACGAACTCTAGGATAGATCGAACAAAAAGAATAGCTTCATGTTATTTTACTACGGACTCTTGAATAGATCGATCAGAAAGGATGACTTTGAGGTGGTTTCATACCCTACAATAATCTCTTCGTTTGTTCTCCGCTATTAGTGACTTTGGAGTGACTCTTTGTTGCATGTCGAGGGATTGTTATATGATCCAATTATGTTATTACTGTTGAGAGAACTTGCACTAGTGAAAGTATGAACCCTAGGCCTTGTTTCGAAGCATTGCAAAACCGTATGTGCTCACTTTTATCATTAGTTACCTTGCTGTTTTTATATTTTCAGATTACAAAAACCTATATCTACCATCCATATTGCACTTGTATCACCATCTCTTCACCGAACTAGTGCACCTATACAATTTACCATTGTATTGGGTGTGTTGGGGACACAAGAGACTCTTTGTTATTTGGTTGCAGGGTTGTTTGAGAGAGACCATCTTCATCCTACGCCTCCCACAGATTGATAAACCTTAGGTCATCCACTTGAGGGAAATTTGCTACTGTCCTACAAACCTCTGCACTTAGAGGCCCAACAACATCTCCAAGAAGAAGGTTGTGTAGTAGACATCACTTGTTCTTGTTTTTTCCTATCAATATTGTGTTATCCCTTGTCACTAGCTTACCAACAACCTTGGTTTCGTTGAATTCGGAGTCCTTTTGCAGAAGTTGTGTCAGTTTTGGTGTCCTTAAAAAGGCTGCAGCGGTACTACCGCTCTTGGGAGTGGTACTATCGTGGCTAGTTCCGCTCCGGACCAAAAACTCGTCTTAAGTCCAGCGATGGTAGGCACGGATGTGTTTTTTAGTACCACTCGCAAGCAGTAGTACCGCT
This sequence comes from Aegilops umbellulata, assembly GCA_032464435.1. Lineage (NCBI taxonomy): Eukaryota > Viridiplantae > Streptophyta > Magnoliopsida > Poales > Poaceae > Aegilops > Aegilops umbellulata. Next base: position 526,972,614 of record CP136055.1, on the reverse strand, counting down.
ACCCTTAGCAGTAGTACCGCTACCCCTAGTTGTAGTACCGGGAGGACGAGCGGTACTACCGCTTCGGCAGTTCTACCGGCCTTTTTCTTCCTCGCTGTTGTTTTTCAAAGGGCTTCCACCGCCCTAGCGGTAGTACCGCTCCCATGAGTGGTAGTGCCGCTCTATGGGGGCTGTGAGCATAACGGTTGGATTCTTCACCACCTATAAAAGGGGGCTTCTTCCCCAATTAACCATATCCTTTGAGCTCGTGTTCTTCCCCCATTGTTGACCTTCTTTGAGCTTGCTAACTCTCAATCCCTCCATGGATTCTTGCTAGGTTTTTAGGGAAAAGAGAGAGGAGATCTAGATCCACGTTTCCACCAATCACTTTCTCCTCTATGTGAGGGGAACCCCTTGGATTTAGATCTTGGAGTTCTTGGTGTTCTCCTTCTTGTTCTTCCTCTCATTTTCCTCCATAGCTTTCGTTGCTTTGGTGGGACTTGAGAGTGAGGGACATGGGCACTCGGTGTGCCCTTGCCATTGCATTTTGTGCATCGGTTTGAGTTCTCCACGGTGATACGTGGAAGTGAAGTTGAGAAGCTTATTACTCTTGGGTGATTGGTACCCTTGAGCTTGTTCCTATTGGGTGCTTAGGCGCCCTAGACAGTTGGTGGTGTTCGGAGCTCAATCATTGTGGTGTAAAGCTCCGGGCAAGCGTCGGGGTCTCCAATTAGGTTGTGGAGATCGCCCCGAGCAAGTTGACGGGTACCGGTGACCGCCCCCAAGGGTTGCCAAAGTGTACGGGTTCGATGACCGCCCCCAAGGGTTGCCATTTGTACGGGTTTGGTGACCGCCCTCAAGGGTCCCTTAATTGAATCACGGCATCTTGCATTGTGCGAGGGCGTGAGGAAATTACGGTGGCCCTAGTGGCTTCTTGGGGAGCATTATGCCTCCACACCGCTCCAAACATAGATTAGCATCCGCAAGGGTGTGAACTTCGGGATACATCATCGTCTCCGCGTGCCTCAGTTATCTCTTACTCGAGCCCTTTACTTATGCACTTTACTTTGTGATAGCCATATTGTTTCTTGTCATATATCTTGCTATCGCCTAGTTGTTTATCTTTCTTAGCATAAGTTGTTGGTGCACATAGGTGAGCCTTGTCATTTTAGGTTTTGTGCTTGACAAATTAACCGCTAGTTTTATTCCGCATTTGTTCAAGCCTAAACCGTAATTATTTTAAAGCTCCTATTCCCCCCCCCTCTAGGCGACATCCACGATCTTTCAACTACAAACCGCACCAGTCATAACTTAGAGACGTCTAAAGATCTAACGCAAGGAAATAAAACAAGAGGAATACGCGATGGTAGATACTTGTCGGTGATCTCCAAACCTTCGGTCAACCTTCGCGAACCACAGTCACTCTTGGTTGTTGAAGATCTACCTTAGTGAAGACAAAAACTCTTCAGCACTCGAGTCGAAACCTATCCGTCTAGAGAGTGCATAGCTCTTAAGAGTAATAGGTACAAGAACTCTAACTCAGAACTACTGTGATGCTAAACCACTATCTAAGTTTGGGCTCTTGATTTTTCTCTCGATGGATCTTAAACTGAAATCACTCAGACAGGGTTTGCTCAAATCAATCTTCTCAGAAATCTCAAGCGGAGCAGCCAACGAATAACATTACTTGAGGGAGAATTAATGCTAACTCTTGAGTCTGAGACAAATCTCTTGCAGTGAAGAAGATCGATGTCTCTTGCTGGCAAGTATTTTCTCAGAACACAAAGAGATTTCTCTCACAACTTTCATAGGATTTGGCTATGCATCACAACGGATCTAAGCTTCGAGAACCTATACCCCTCTTAATACTACGGAGGTCCTATGACTCAAAAAACTGAAATAAGAACAACTAAATGAATACTAGATCTTCACTTTGTCATCGACTTCCATTCGCTGCAGTCAATTCCTTCGGACGACGATACCAAAACATATGCTTCGCTTCAGTAGTAAACTTCCATGGGGTTAATTCCTTCACATTAATCTTCTCGTTTATGTGACTTCAGCAAATACAACCCGTTCTTCTCTGCAACGCAGATATACTTTGGCGAAATTCCTCGAACTTGACACTGGAGACAACATTCTCTTCGGTTCTGTATGGACTATTTCTCTCTGTATGCACTAGCAAACAAATCAGTCCATACCTGTTTCTGTCAACAAACTCCAAAACATAGGTAGGCAGATATTGCACCAACAGTTCAACCGATAAGATCTTTGTTGAATATGTGACAATCAATATAGGCATCTAGGTCCCGCTATTGGTTATTGACCAGAGAGGAGTCTCGGTCATGTATGCATGTTTCGAACCCGTAGGGTCGCACGCTTAATGTTTGGTAGCGCTAGGGTGTGGTATTGAGATATTAATAGCATAAATTCCAAAGGTTGTTCAGAGTCCTGGATGGGATCCGGGATATCACGAGGAGCTCCGAGATGGTATGGAGGTAAATATTTATATATGTGAAGACATGTTTTGGCTACCAGAAAATTTGGGGGCATGCCGGCAAGTGTATCGGAGGCAACAAAGTGTTTCGGTGGTCCACCAGCCCCGGGGACCTATGTAGGCTGTAGGTGGGCGCCCTGGCGTATTTGGGCCAGGCGCACCAGCCCCCACTAGGCCCATGTGCCAAAGGATGGGAAACCCTAGGGGTGGGAAACGCCCCCCTTGCCATGGGGGGCAAACCACCCCCTAAGGCCGCCGCCCCTCCTTGGGGGAGGGGCTAGGGCCGCCGCCCCCTCCCCCTTGCCCCGATATATAATTGGGGTTGGAGTGCAGTCGCACGCCTCCACCCTTGCCCTCTTCCGCTCCCAACTCCTCTCACCTTTCCTCCGACACACACTTTGGCGAAGCCCTGCCGGAGTTCTGTTGCTGCCACCACCACCACACCGTCATGCTGGTTCTGATATCATCTACCTCCTATCCCTCGCTTGCTAGATCAAGAAGGAGAGGACGTCATCGAGCTGAACGTGTGCTAATCTTGGAGGTGTCGTCCGTTCGGCACTAGATCGGATTGGATCTCGATTAGATCGTGAAGAGTACGACTACATCAACCGTGTTCGATGCTAACGCTCTTGGTGTACAAGGGTATGCAGACACACTCCTTTCTCATTGCTTTGCATCTCCTAGATTAGTTCTTGGGTGTTCATAGGATTTTTTTTAGTTTCATGCTTTGTTCCCATCAGTGGCATCATGACCTAGGTCAATGCGTAGATGTATATGCACGAGTAGAACCCAAAGAAGTTGTGGGTGTTGATGTTCAAATAGCTTACTTCCTTTATCTTAGTTGAATTCGGTGGTATTGTGAGATGAAGTGGCTCGGACTAACCTTACTTGTCTTTGCACGAGAGACCGGTTCCACTGACTGACATGCAACTTGCATTGCATAAAAGTGGCTTTGCGGGTGTCTGTCTCTCCTACTTTAATTGAATCTGATTTGACAAAGGTTGTCTGTATAGAAGGCTAAAAGGCAACTTGTATATCACCATTGTGGTTTTGTGTAGATAAGAATGGTTCTTATAGTTTGCCCTAGCAGCAACATAAAATTGCAACAACAAAGTAGATGGCGCCTAACTTGTTTTTGCAAGGCATGTTGTGATGTGGTATGGCCAAAACATGATGTGATATATGTTGATGTATGAGATGATCATGTTTTGTAATAGGTTCACGACTACATGTCGATGAGTACTGCTACGGGCAGGAGCCATAGGTTGTCATTAATTTATTGTATGACCTACATGTCTTAAACGCCATATAATTGCTCTATTTTATCACTATGATTTAGCAATAGTCATAGAAGTAATAGTTGACAGAGACAACCACATGACGACACGACAATGGGGATCATGATGATGGATCCATAGATCATGGTTCCATGCTGGTGAAGATGGAGATGACGGTGCTTTGGAGATGGAGATCAAAAGCACATGATGATAATGGCCATATCATGTCACATACTGATTGCATGTGATGTTTATCTTTTTATGCATCTTATTTTGCTTAGGACGACGGTAGCATTATAAGATTATCCTTTCACTTAATTTCAAGATAAAAAGTATTCTCCATAAGTATGCACCATTGCAAAAGTTCTTCGTTTCGAGGCACCTCGTGATGATCGGGTGTGATAGACTCTATGTACCTCGTGATGATCGGGTGTGACAGACTCTACGTTCGCATACAGCGGGTGTAAGCCAGTTTTACACATGCGGAATATTGGGTTAAACTTGACGAGCCTAGCATGTATAGACATGGCCTCGGAACATGGAGGACTGAAAGGTCGAACATGAGTCATATAGTAGATATGATCAACATGGAGATGTTCACCATTGATGAGTACACAATCTCACGTGAACCTGGTTTGGTTGATTTGGATCATGTAACACTTAGACAACTTGAGGGATGTTGATTTAACTGCGAGTTCACTAGTAATTTGATTATCTAAACCCATTATTATGAACACAGTATAAAGTGTTTGCAAATTTATGTTGTAGATCAATGGCTCACACTATAGCTCCCCTGAATTTTAATGTGCTCCTAGAGAAAGCTAAGTTGAAAGTTGATGAAAGCAACTATGCAGACTGGGTCCGTAATTTGAGGATTATCCTCAGTGTTGCACCAAAAGTTTATGCCCTTGATGCACCGCTATGTGAACCACCCACTCTCGCAAACCTAGATATTGTGAACGTCTGGCACACAAGTAATGACGACTACTCGATAATTTAGTGCGCCATGCTTTACGGCTTAGAACCGGGGCTACAAAGACTTTTTGAGAACCATGGAGCATATGAGATGTTCCAGGAGCTGAAGTTGGTATTTCAGGCTCATGCCCGGGTTGAGAGGTATGAAACCTGCGACAAGTTCTTTAGCTGTAGGATGGAGGAGAACAGCCCCGTTAGTGAGCATGTACTCAAAATGTCTGGGTACTACAACCACTTGAATTAGTTGGGAGTTAATCTTCCTGATGAAGTAGCAATAGAAAGAGTTCTTCAGTCACTGCCACCAAGCTTCAAGGGCCCTGTGATGAACTATAACATGCAAGGGATGGAGAAGATGATCCCTGAGCTCTTCACTATGCTTAAGGCCGCGGAGGTAGAAATCAAGAAAGAGCATCAAGTGTTGATGGTCAATAAGACCACTAGTTTCAAGAAAGGCAAGGGAAAGAAAGAGAATGTCAAGAAGAACGACAAGCAAGTCGCCACTCCCGTGAAGAAACCCAAGGCTAGACCCAAACCTAAGAATGAATGCTTCTATTGCAAGGGGAATGGCGAGGATGGCAATTTTACCCATGGGTACGGATACTCGCGGGTACCGTACCCGCATGGGCAAGGTATGGGCACACTTTTATACTCATGGGTAGTACCCATACCCTACCCGTTAAGTCATGGGTAGGGTATGGGTATGGCCTTGTACCCACGGGTATACCCATACCCTGCCCACTTGTGAACTAATGTGAAGTTGCCATCAATTGATCATTAATTTGTCATGTGACTCGTCTACTCCTATTAAATTATGAGTATGTTGATTTTTAAATTTTGATAGTGGTCATCTACCTGTTGTTGAGCTGAGATAATTGATTTTTTTTGTCAAATGTGCTATCAATGAGTGTAAATTGTGAACAACTTGTGTACTATTTGTTCTACCCATTGGGTACCCAATGGGTATGGGTACCCGTCGGGTATGGGTATGGGTAGTGCTGGAAAAAAAGCTCGAAGCTCGCGAGCTAAATGAGTAGCTCGTGACTCGGCTCGAATCGACTCGAACTCGAAGAATAACAAGTCGAGTCGAGCTTTAGTTTAAGATCGTTTATAGACCAAGTTAAACGAGCCAATCTCATGAGTACTCGTGTAACTCGTTAGGCTCGGTACAAAAGATCAGCCACTCCCAATACTAAAAAAGATCAGCCACTCAGCACCCTATGTCCCAGGCGCACAACACATGGCCTAGCCGTTGAAGGCCCAACCGCCTAGGAGACTCATGCGTTACAAAGAAATTACTATTGTTTAGTGATATATATGTTTAATATATACATAATGATTTTATAATATATGAGGGTTTTATGTTCATATCTTGAACGAGCTTAACAAGCTAAACAAGCTAGCTCGTGAGTTATACGAGTCGAGCCAATCTTGGATTTAAGCTCGTTATAATAACGAGTCGAGTCAAGCTAGCTCGTTAACGAAATGAGCTCTAGCAAGTCGAGTCGAGCTGGCTCGACTCGGCTCGAATTCCAGCCCTAGGTATGGGTAAAGTTTCATACCCGTGAGTACGGGTATGGGTAGAATTTTGTACTCATCGACTATACGGGTATGGGTATGGTATTGCTCTACCCTACCCATACCCTGCCCATTGCCATCCAAGATGGTCACTGGAAGCGGAACTGCCCCCATGTACTTGGCACATAAGAAAGCTGGCAACGTCAAGAAAGGTATATTTGATATACATGTCATTAATGTGTACCTTACTAGTGCTCGTAGTAGCGCCTGGGTATTTGATACTGGTCTGGTTGCTAATACTTGTAACTTGAAGCAGGAGCTATGAAACAAATGGAGACTAGCTAAGGACTAGGTGACGATGCGCGTTGGAAATGACTCCAAGGTTGATGTGATCACCATCGGCATGCTCCCTCTACATTTACCTTCGGGATTACTTATGAACTTGAATAATTATTATTTAGTGCCTGCATTAAGCATGAACATTATATCTGGATCTTGTTTATTGCGAGACAGTTATTCCTCTAAGTCACAGAATAATGGTTGTTCTATTTATATGAATAATATCATTTATGGTCATTGAGGGAGTCCTGGATTAGGGGGTGTCCGGATAGCCAGACTATACCTTCAGCCGGACTCCAGGACTATGAAAGTACAAGATTGAAGACTTTGTCCCGTGTCCGGAAGGGACTTTCCTTGGCGTGGAAGGCAAGCTTGGCGATACGGATATGTAGATCTCCTACCATTGTAACCGACTCTGTGTAACCCTATCCTCTCCGGTGTCTATATAAATCGGAGGGTTTTAGTCCGTAGGACGACATATAACAATCATACCATAGGCTAGCTTCTAGGGTTTAGCCTCCTTGATCTCGTGGTAGATCTACTGTCGTACTACCCATATCATCAATATTAATCAAGCAGGACGTAGGGTTTTACCTCCATCAAGAGGACCCGAACCTGGGTAAAACTTCGTGTCCCTTGTCTCCTGTTACCACCGCCTAGACGCACAGTTCGGGACCCCCTACCCGAGATCCGCCGGTTTTGACACCGACATTGGTGCTTTCATTGAGAGTTCCTCTGTGTCTTTGCTTTTAGGCCCGATGGCTCCTCCGATCATCAATAGTGATGCAGTCCAGGGTGAGACTTTTCTCCCCAGATAGATCTTCGTCTTCGGCGGCTTCGCACTGCGGGCCAATTCGCTTGGCCATCTAGAGCGGATCGAAAGCTACGCCCCTGGCCATCAGGTCAGATTTGGAAGTTTAAACTACACGGCTGACGTCCGTGGGGACTTGATCTTCGACGGATTAGAGCCACGGCCGAGCGCGCCGCACTGTCACGATGGGCATGATCTAGCTCTGCCGCCGAACAGTGCCCTGGAGGCCGCACACGCATCGGTTCCGACCCTCGATTCGGAACCAACTGCGTGGATCGAGGATGAGTGGTTGGACGCCACCTCGGGGGCTGCGATCCCAACGGCGGTCGAGCCGAACACCAGCCCCGCACTCCGCAAGGCCCGTTACTCCGAGGGGTCGGACTCCTCTCCGGATTCCGAGCCCTCCGCGCCCCTGCCGATCGAATCCGATTGGGCGCCGATCATTGAGTTCACCGCCGTGGACATCTTTTAGTACTCGCCCTTTGGCGATATCCTGAAGTCACTAAAGTCTCTCTCTTTATCAGGAGAGCCCTGGCCAGATTATGGTCAGCAAGGTTGGGATACAGACAATGAAGAAATTCAAAGCCCACCCACCACCCACTTTGTAGCCACTGCCGATGATTTGACCGACATGCTCGACTTCGACTCCGAAGACATCGACGGTATGGACGCCGATGCAGGAGACGATCAAGAACCAGCACCTATAGGGCACTGGAAAGCCACCTCGTTGTATAACATATACATGGTGGATACCCCAAAAGAAGGAGATGGAGATGGAACAGCGGGGGATGACCCCTCCAAGAAACAGCCTAAGCGCCGGCGTCAGCGGCGCCGCTCTAAATCCCGCCAAAGCAAAAACGGTGATTCCGGCACAAGGGATAATAATACTCCGGATAGCGCCGAAGAACACCCCCTCCAGCAAAATTCAGCATAGGAGGATGGAGAAGCCAGCCCTCACAAGAGAGCGGCAGACAGAGAGGTCGATGATGATAATTATATGCCTCCCTCCGAAGACGAGGCAAGCCTCGACGACGACAAATTCGTCGTGCCAGAGGACCCCGTCGAACAAGAGTGTTTCAAACGCAGGCTTATGGCCACGGCAAGTAGCCTCAAGAAAAAACAGCAACAACTTAGAGCTGATCAAGATTTGCTAGCCAACAGATGGACTGAAGTCCTTGCGGCCGAAGAGTATGAACTCGAACGCCCCTCCAAGAGCTACCCAAAGCGCAGGCTGCTACCCCGATTAGAGGAGGAAGCACCTAAACCTACATCACCAGCGCATGATATGGCCGATCGGCCACCTCGCGGCCGCGACAGAGAGGCATCTCGGCCCTCCACTCAAGCCGCACCCCGGCGCCGCTCAAAACATTCTAAGGCACGGGAAAATGTGCCAGACCTGCAAGACATATTGGAGGACAAGGCAAAGCAAACAAGATCGATCTACAGATCGCGCGAGCGCCCCACGGCACGTGACAGTGATCGTCACTCCGGATATAATAAATCCGGCCGGGCCGAACACAATAGACAAAGCTCGTTTGAGCTACGTCGTGATATAACCCAATACAGAGGCGCCGCACACCCCCTATGCTTCACAGATGAAGTAATGGATCATCAAATCCCTGAGGTTTTCAAACCCGTGAACATCGAATCATAAGATGGCACAACAGATCCATCAGTATGGATCGAGGATTATCTCCTTCATATCCACATGGCCTGCGGCGATGATCTACACGCCATCAAATACCTCCCACTCAAACTCAAGGGACCAGCTTGGCATTGGCTTAAAAGCTTGCCAGCAGAATCGATCGGCTAAGGTGCCTTACGAACTGTTTCCTGAGCATATCATGTACGTATCCTATGGACTAAAACCCTCCAGTAATATCGGCTAATATCGGCTACTGTTCATAATATTGATTCACCGGCGCTTAGGCTGTTTCTTACGAACTGTTTCCTAAGCATATCCTGTCCGTATCCTATGGTTTTAAGGGGAGATTCTCCGGTTTTCAGATGCACCCCTTGTGAATGGTTTATTCTTATAGAATCTCGGTAGTAGTGATACACGTGTTCATAATATTGATTCCAAAAGATTCAAAGTTAATTATGATAGTACCACATACTTGTGGCACTACTGCTTAGCCCATATTGGTGTCAAACGCATGAAGAAACTCCATGCTGATGGACTTTTGGAATCACTTGATTACGAATCATTTGAAACATGTGAACCATGCCTCATGGGCAAGATGGATGAAACCCCGTTTTCTAGAACAATGGAGCGGGCAAGTGACTTATTCGAAATAATACATACTGTTGTACGTGGTCTGATGAATGTTGAAGCACACGGTGGATATTGTTATTTTCTTACCTTCATGGATGATTTCAGTAGATACGTTTATATTTACTTAATGAAACACAAGTCTGGAACATTTGAAAAGTTCAAGGAATTTCATAATGAAGTGGAGAATCCTCGTAACAAGAAAATAAAGTTTCTACATCATCCGATCGTGGAGGTGGATATTTGAGTTACGAGTTTGGCACACATTTAAGAAAATGTGGAATTGTTTCACAACTCACGCCACCAGGAACACCACAACATAATGGTGTGTCCAAACATCAGAATCGTACTTTACTGGATATGGTGCACTCTACTATGTCTCTTACCGACTTGCCACTATCATTTTGGGGTTATGCATTAGAGACAACTGCATTCACTTTAAATAGGGAACCGTCTAAATTCGTTGAGACGACGCCGTATGAGTTATGGTTTAGCAAGAAACCTAAGTTGTCAAGGTCCCATGGACCAACTTGCTCATCTCAGAGGTTATCTCATAACCACCATCTGTATCAATCCTTTTTACCACTGTGATCATCACATGATCACATCAAGATCAATCAACTTCTCCATGTGCAACATCGGGGTTCTTTAGTGTGTAGATTAATTATTTATATTAACCCATAGTGTGACCTACTGTGAACCGTGTCCATAACCGAGGACACGGCTATCCAAATAGATTGTACACTCTGTAGAAGTTACCACATTGTACCCACACAATGAAACTCATGGCATCATAATTTAGTACATATTCACATTCGGGTGGACCAACGATGTTCCAACAAAACCAATCTACTGCATGACACTCTTCCAGCCACTCTAACGCACACCCTTATTGGGTGATTCCATGGGTGTCACCGTGTGACACCCTGCCACCGTCCTTGCCAAACTAAACTTTGACACCCTGCCACCGTCGTGGCCAAACTGAACTTTAATGTCCCAAACGGGGACCTTGGTACCATAAAAATCGGGCTCACAAGATTATTGCCGCCTGTCGAGCCAGGGTAGCACGTGCACATAACCTTCCCTCGTTGGAGGCACTAGCAAGAGGCATCACAATAGACCAAATTAGGGCCCTCATATAGGCAAATGTGGCTGCAGTAGTGAGCTCGATTCGATGGCACTATGACTCGATCAATAGTTTTGTTCAAGTTCGATTAATGTCAGGTTTGACTTGAATGAGAATGATTAGAGTCATAGAAATATATAACATGATGAAATGTATATGAGCATAATATCAACATTAGCATGGATAGTGGATACAGTGGCTTCTACAAGTAAATCTTAACCTTGACATACAATAAATTACTCTATTGCATGAATATGAACATCACATGGTGATGAGCATGGAACAAAAAACAATATCATGATGTTAATAATTAATTAGTGGATCAACTATTTAACCAACTATTCAAGTAAACCATTGCCATTGTGATGACCACTCGGGTCCCCTTTTGATCTTGTACACCCACTTCAGTCCAATCGGCTGGTGTCCACTTGGCAAGTCAACTAGTTCCCAAGTTCTGTTCTCCTCAACTGATGTCAGCTCTTCTTTTATTGCCTTCTACCAACATGACTCTCTTATCGCCTCAATGTGGTTTGTGGGCTCCTCCAACCTGAACAGGCACAAACCAGCCTCGACCTCCTTGATCTCCACGGTTTCTTCGTAGATCGCTTCGATTAGGCGCTTCCCTTGTGGTCCCTGCAATGGCTCACTGTATGGTGTGTCAGCTGCTGCAGAACTTGGACCAGGTGTTGCCAGAGAGTCCTCTAGGTCACATTGGACGACCTCCCCATCATTTGTGCATCGAGTTCTGCCGCCTTGCCGAGTTGTTGCCATGGCAGCGGAATTCGATACACTGACAGTCAATGTTTTTGCCATTGTAGGTGTTTTGCTGGGTGTGTTCTCTAACATGGCAGCGTTTCTTCCCGTCCATTTTTCTGCTATGGCAGCGGAATCCCGGTCCTTGGGAGCGCTTTTAGTTGTGCTTTTTGTTTCCACCCGACCTTGCTGCTTTGGATAGAACACTATAAAGAGACCTCGATGATCATCTCCTACTGATCCCGTGGAGTTCCAATCCCTAGGTCTATTTTCTTCAAACACAACAACGCGAGACACCACCAGTTTTTTGTTTTCTGGATCATAGAAGAGGTACACCTTTGATCCTGACTCGTAGCCGATGAAATCCATCTGAGTACTCCTATCAAAGAGCTTTGAAATACATGTCCCAACTTTCTTCACATGTGCCACACAACCAAAGGTGCGGAGATGCTGAACCGAGGGCTTCCTCCTATGCCAAGCTTGATATGGGGTCATCCCTTTAATGCTCTTGGTTGGTGATCTGTTGAGCAGGCAGACAGCTGTCGTAACTGCCTCACCCTAAAAATGAGCAGGCACTCCAGCACTCTTCAGCAGGCTCCTATCCATGCCCACTACTGTTTGTGCCCTCTACCATGCCATCAGCAGCCAATGACTGAAGCGAGCGAAAATACACATGGCCGTAGTGCATGTGCCACAGTCAGGCATCCTCCTTCGCATGTAACAGCGGGCTAATTGGCTCTATTTCCTGGATGTTCAAAATGTACATCCTGTTGTGAGTGCGCTACACCCTGGCCAACACATTCCTTTGGCGATCCCAGACTGTCATCACACCATTCTCGCTAGCGTACTTACACCCATTTTCATCTAGCTGACTAAGGCTGATTATATTGTCCTTGAGTCAAGGGATGAAGTACACATCAGACAGAATATGTGTTCTTCAAAATGACACTGCATTAGTACTGATCCACGGCCACAAATCTCCACAGCTGAGCCATCACTTAAACGAACCTTTCCCTTCACGGATTCATCTAGTTCTACGAAATTCTCATGGTTGCCCATCATATGATTGCCTGCCCATGTATGTAGATACCAAGATATGTCTCGGCTACCTGATAGTTTTGCCACAACTTTCTCTTCATTCAGAAACACTTGCTCAGTTGGGCCTATTTCTTGTGATGCCAACTCACTTGCTTCCATCATCAGAAGGCCAGGCTCATCATCTCCATCTTGTTGTGCTAAATTTGCATTTTTTTTCCTACGCGGCTCTGGACAATCTGATCTGAAGTGTCCCATCTCATTACAATTGAAGCAATTTACCTGGATGATGTCAAATTTTCGATGCTTCTTCTACTTGCCGCGGTCGTTGTTCTCGCCGCGTCTAGCTTGTACGCGGTTGGCACGGTCACCGCACCATCGTCCACGGCTCCGGCCGCCACCGCGCCCTTGGCCTCCACTGTTGCTACTGTTGTTGGCACCTGGAGAGCCTTTCTTGCCTTTCATTTGTTGTTCCAGAGCTTGGGTCATTAGCATTGGCTGGTCCTCCTTGCCGCTTGACTGACGGCGACGCCCATGCTGGCTCTCCTCGAACGACGACAAGTGTCCAACAGCCTCGGCCAGAGACATCGTCGTCAGGTTGCCCCATTGCTCGATCGTGTTAACGCTATCACCAAACCGTGCAGGAACGGTGTTGAACAGGGCCTCGACCACTGTCTAATCATAGATCTTCTGTCAGGACCCCGATTCTAAGTCACATCGATCTAGCATGTAACACCTCATATCACTTTGCGGCCTCATGCATGGTATTTCCACGGGTGTTGCCTTACCATGGCCCGGGACCGTTTGCGCCTTTTGGCTCACGTATATGATAGTGTCGCTAGCATCCATATGACAGAGAACTCGGGCTGACATGACTAGTCATAAACCCAAAGTGGCACTAACTTACGGGGACAGGCATACAAGAAACAACATCAGGCATGTTGGTCAGCAGCGTGTGAATCCGGGCTGTATCAAATGGGCTAACAGGACTTCGGGAACCCGGGCTGTAGCAGGCTAGGCGGGACTCTAGATGTCACTGCGTGACATTTCCCCGAAGGGACAGACTCAGGACGAAGTGAATCACATGCCGGCCAGTCTAAGTGTTCTGGAGCAGTAGTGCTGGGCTAGCAGGACTCCGGTAGACCGGGCTGTAGCGGACTACCATGGCTCGGTGGAAGCACTAGACTACATTTCCCCATAAGAGAGGCTACCAAGGATAGACAACTAGGTTGTGGGATCCCACACATAGCAATACACGTTACACGTATGCATAACATGCAAGTATGTGCTGTACAACATGGCATCACAACATAACGCAAACTCATATAGATAAAGGCCCAGGATTAGCCACAAAGCATTAAATACAAACAGGGGTCACATGACCCATCATTCAGAGCATACAAGCAACGGAAGCATTACATGTCTGAGTACAGACAACTACAAAAAGAAAAAGGCTGAGAAGCCTGACTATCTACAAGACCCTCCTAAGGGTACAAGTTCGTAGCTGAGGTAACAAGCTACTCGTCGAAGTCCAAGCGGAACTACTAGTGAGACAGATGTCTCATCTGCAAAAACATAAATAAAGCAAACATGAGTACAAAGGTACTCAGCAAGACTTACATCAGATCCTATCATATATGCATTTGTATCAAGAAGGTAGTGTGGGGTTTAGTTGCAGCAAGCCCACTTTGACTCAGTGGTTATCCTGTTCTACGACTACGAGAAACTTCTTTGAGGTGAGGCAGCGCACACGAGTCCACTAATCACCACATCAATACACTACTATGGATTCATCCCCGTCTCTCTACGAGGAGGCCATCCATAGCACTCACACTTGTCTTGAGCATTTTAGAGTATCCACTTTAGGTTGTCTATGTAACACGTAAGCATCCAGGAGTCCATAACCAAGGACACGGCTATTCGAATAGATCATGATAACCCTGCAGGGGTGTACTTCTTCACACACGCTCTCACCATGTACACGTCATGTATCTCGGCAACCTTCAAGCGGAAGCCTGGCGAGGGTGTCAGCCACGACCTAACTAACCAATCAAGACTCTAGTCCAGGTTTATTGCCTATTCGGGTTCCAACCGCAAGGAGATCCGGTTGGGGTTTCACTCACGGCCCCAAACGATGTGTGCAGGGTTCCCAAGCCCACCATCCGGGTGCCACTCGGTACACCGGACCACGTGTGCCTAGCCTGTCCCAAGTCCACCCTGCCGGGTGCCACTCGGTAGAAAAATAGCACTACCTACAAACACCAGAAACTAGTTGCAACTCCTGTACAGAGATCAAGTTGGTTAATAAGTCGAGAGGGGTCGAGTTACCGGAACCCAATGTGTGGTAGTAGCTAGTCATTGGACAACATACACAGAACTCAGTGCTTAAGGACGGTTCCAGTGAGACAACCCACCATGTACTCCTACATGGCCTCTCACCGCTACCTTTACCAAATCGTGTCCACACACTTAACTCTCAACATCAGAACATAGCACTGCACTCCAATTCATTCCAAATGAATCAGACCTGACACAACTCTAAGCAATAGCAGGCATGGCATGGTAGGAACACAGCATTGCTCATTCAACTCCTACACATGCTAGTGGGTTTCAACTATTTACTACGGCAATAACAGGTCATGCAAAGGAATGGGTTCAACTACCGCAGCATAAAGTAGCAGTTGAATCGTTGTTGTCCTAATGCAATAAAAGAGAGCAGGAGCGAGAGAGTGGGATTGTATCGTAATTAACAAGGGGGGTTTGCTTGCCTGGTAGATCAATAGGGGGGCACTGCTCTTCTGACAGGTACTCTGGATCAGTCTCCGGAGCAGGACCTATCGAGAAGGAACAGTGTCGGCAATCAATACACAAGCATATGCAACAATATGATGTATGAACATGGCATTAAGATGTGATGTTGCTTGAGCTAATGCAACTAGCATTCATTTGGTTGAAGTCCATTTGAACCAAAGGTTCAAATGCAACTCCAAAATAAGCTCTTATAAATACCATTTATATGTTTTCACTTATACAGCAGGTATAAGTTGGTTTACCATGCATGAAACAAGTATGGATAGATAGATTGCATTTTTCTGATAATTTTTCATATATAACTTATTTCAATCTGAGCTACGGTTGAATTTATATGATTTTTTGAAGTTTATATCATTTTCTGGAATTTCCTTATTTATTTTAATACCAGAAAATGAATAACTGCGTCAGCATGACAGTGGCATGACGTCCGCGAGTCAAACGTGGCTGACTAGGTCAAACCTGAAGTGTGGGGTCCACACGTCGGTGTCATAGTGTTAACAGGGGGTTATTTCTAATCTAATTTAGATTAGTGGCGCTGGGTGAGGGAGTCCTGGATTAGGGGGTGTTCGGATAGCCGGACTATACCTTCAGCCGGACTCCAGGACTATGAAGATACAAGATTGAAGACTTCGTCCCGTGTCCGGAAGGATCTTTCCTTGGCGTGGAAGGCAAGCTAGGCGTGCGGATATTCAAGATCTCCTACCATTGTAACCGACTCTGTGTAACCCTAACCCTATCCGGTGTGTATATAAACCAGAGGGTTGTAGTCTGTAGGACAACCATCATCATACACAATCATACCATAGGCTAGCTTCTAGGGTTTAGCCTCCTTGATCTCGTGGTAGATCTACTCTTGTACTAACCATACCATCAATATTAATCTAGCAGGAGTAGGGTTTTACCTCCATCGAGAGGGCCCGAACCTGGGTAAAATAAAGTGTCCCTTGTCTCCTGTTACCATCCGACCTTGACGCACAGTTCGGGACCCCCTACCCGAGATCCGCCGGTTTTGACACCGACATTGGTGCTTTCACTGAGAGTTCCTCTGTGTCGTCGCTTTTAGGCCCGATGGCTCCTTTGATCATCAACAACGATGAGGTCCAGGGTGAGACTTTCCTCCCCGGACAAATCTTCATCTTCGGCGGCTTCGCTCTGTGGGCTAATTCGCTTGGTCGTCTGGAGCAGATCAAAAGCTACGCCCCTGGCCATCAAGTCAGGTTTGGAAGCTTAAACTACACGGAAGATATCCGCGGGGACTTGATCTTCGACGGGTTCGAGCCACAGCCAAGCGCGCCGCACTACCTCGAGGGGCATGATATAGCTCTGCCTCCAAATAGTGCCCTGGAGGCCGCACACGCACCGGCCCCGATCCTCGACTCGGAGCCCGCTGCGTTCTTTGAGGATGAACGGTTGGACGTCACCTCGGGGGCGGCGATCTTGAAGGCGTTCGAGCCAAACGCCAGCCCCGCACTCCGCACGGCCCATGACTCCAAGGAGTCGGATTCTTCTCCGAACTCCCAGCCTCCCGTGCCCCTGCCGATCGAATCCGATTGGGCACCTATAATGGAGTTCACCGCCGCGGACATCTTTCAGCACTCACCTTTCGGTCATATCCTGAATTCTCTCAAGTCTCTCTCCCTATCAGGAAAGCCCAGGCCGGACTATGGTCTATGAGGTTGGGATTCGGACGACGAATAAATTCAAAGCCCACCCACCACCCACTTAATAGCCACTATCGATGATTTAACCGACATACTTGACTTCAGCTCCGAAGACTTCGACGGTATGGACGACGAAGGAGGAAACGAACAAGAACCAGCACCTGTAGGGCGCTGGACCGCCACCTCATCATATGACATATATATGGTGGACGCTCTAAAGGATGGAGATGGCGATGGAACAGCGAAGGATGACACCTCGAAAAAAACAGCCAAAACACCGGCGTCAACGGTGCCGCTCTAAATCCCGCCATAGCAGAAACGGTGATTCCGGCACGGGAGATAATACTACCCCGGATAGCGCCGAAGAACACCAAATCAAGCAAAATTCGGCGCAGGAAGATGGAGAAGCCAGCCCTCATGAGAGAGCGGCAGAGCGAGAGGTTGAGGATGATAACTACATGCCTCCCTCCGAAGACGAGGCAAGCCTCGACGACGACGAATTCGTCATACCATCAGACCCCGCCGAGCAAGAGCGTTTCAAACGCAGGCTTCTAGCCACGGCGAATAGCCTAAAGAAAAAGCAGCAACAGCTTAGAGCTGATCAAGATTTGCTAGCTGACAGATGGACTGAAGTCCTTGCGGCCGAAGAGTATGAACTCGAGCACCCCTCCAAAAATTATCCTAAGCGCAGGCCGCTACCCCAATCAGAGGGGGAAGCACCTACATTACCAATGCATGACATGGCAAACCGGCCACCTCGCGGCCGCGACAGAGAGGCCAGTCGAACCTCTAAACAAGCCATGCCCCAGTGCCGCTCAACTAAGGCACGGGAAAATGAGCCAGACCTGCGAGACGTACTGGAGGACAAAGCAAGGCAAACAAGATCGATCTATGGATCGCGCAGACACCCGACGACACGTGATGATGATCTTCACTCCGGACACAATAAATCTGGCCGGGCCGAACACAACAGGCATAGCTCTTCTGAGCTGCGTCGTGACATAGCCCAGTACAGGGGCGCCGCACACCCACTACGCTTCACAGATGAAGTAATGGATCATAAAATCCCAGAGGGTTTCAAACCCGTCAACATTGAGTCGTACGATGGTACGACAGATCCGGCAGTATGGTTTGAGGATTATCTCCTTCACATCCACATGGCACGTGGCGACAATCTACACGCCATCAAATATCTCCCACTCAAGCTCAAAGGACCAGCCCGGCACTGGCTTAACAGCCTACCAGCGTACTCAATCGGTTCTTGGGAGGACCTGGAAGCCGCATTCCTCGACAACTTCCAGGGGACCTATGTGCGGCCGCCGGACGCCGACGACCTAAGCCACATAATTCAGCAGCCAGAAGAATCGGCCAGGCAATTCTGGACATGGTTCCTAACAAAGAAAAATCAGATAGTCGATTGTCCGGATGCAGAGGCCCTAGCAGCCTTCAAACATAACATCTGCGATGAATGGCTTGCCCGGCACCTGGGATAGGAAAAGCCGAAATCTATGGCAGCCCTCACGACACTCATGACCCGCTTTTGCGCGGGCGAAGATAGCTGGCTAGCTCGCAGCAACAACTTATCAAAGAACCCTGGTAATTCGGATACCAAGGACAAAAGTGGCAGGACACGTCGACACAAGCAAAAGCGCCGCGTTAGCAGCGACAGCAATGAGGATACGGCAGTAAACGCCGGATTCAGAGGCTATAAATCCGGTCAGCGGAAAAAGCCATTTAAAAAGAATACCCAGGGCCCGTCCAGTTTGGACCGGATACTCGACCGCTCGTGCCAGATTCATGGCACCCCCGAAAGGCCAGCCAATCACACCAATAGGGATTGTTGGGTGTTCAAGCAGGCAGGCAAGTTAAGAGCTGAACACAAAGACAAGGGGCTACATAGTGACGACAAGGAGGAGCCCAGGCCACCGAACAACAATGGACAGAAGGGGTTTCCCCCACAAGTGCGGACGGTGAACATGATATATGCGACCCACATTCCCAAGAGGGAGCAGAAGCATGCGCTACGGGACGTATACGCGATGGAGCCAGTCGCCCCAAAGTTCAACCCATGGTCCTCCTGCCCGATCACTTTTGATCGAAGGGACCACCCCACTAGCGTCCGCCACGGCGGTTTTGCCGCATTGGTTCTTGACCCAATCATTGACGGATTTCATCTCACAAGAGTCCTCATGGACGGCGGCAGTAGCCTGAACCTGCTTTACCAGGATACAGTGCGGAAAATGGGCATAGATCCATCAAGGATCAGGCCCACAAGGACGACCGTTAAAGGCGTCGTACCAGGTGTAGAGGCCAATTGCACAGGCTCTGTAACACTTGATGTGGTCTTCGGATCTCCGGATAACTTCTGAAGCAAAGAGTTAATCTTCGATATAGTCCCGTTCCGCAGTGGCTATCACGCCCTGCTCGGACAAACCGCATTCGCTAAATTAAATGCGGTGCCGCACTACGAATATCTCAAGCTCAAGATGCCAGGCCCTCGAGGAGTAATTACGGTCAACGGAAACACTGAGCACTCCCTCCGTACGGAGGAGCACACGGCGGCCCTCGCAGCGGAAGTACAAAGCAGCCTTGCAAGGCAACTCTCCAATCCGGCCGTTAAAAAGCCGGACAATGCAAAGCGCGCCCGGAGTAACCTGCAACAAGACCGCCTGGCACGTTCGGAGCAAGCGTAGCAATACGGCCCCAACCCCAGCCATCGCAACATAGCGGAGCTAGTACCTCGAGTACACAATTACGCCCTTGAAATTCCATGGGCACAGGGGGAGGGGCACATTAACGGCATGCTCACAATATGGCGTCAAACGTACTAGGGGCTGCCGTATTTTTTTATTACTTTTAGGACTCCACACTCTGGATAACCTGTTCGGCTTTGCTGCCGCACAGACGATGCAAGACCCAAGGAAGCAGACAAAGCTACGCCGCATTATGGAACTCTCGGGTGGTCTCTATTTCGAGCGATATATCTGTTTCTAAATTCCGCGGCCTGCCCTTGGTCAAGACATGTTAAATAGTCTAATATCTTATTGCTTCTCGCACTACTTGTATCGTTCGGCTTTGATAAATAGCCTCTCTATAAACAATGCATAGCTTTTCGCCTATTTTTTGCGTTGTCCTCTTTTAATATATATGTTCATTAAATAAACATGATCGCAACCATACACCATGGTACGGCAAAACACGCCAGGGGCTTCATTACCCTTCTATCTGGTGTGAGAAGTCCATACACTTTCACAAGTGCGGCACCCCGAACTTTTAGCACTATATGCATCGGCTCCGAATCATGATTTTGGTCACATGTTGGGTTTGCCCGGCTCCTATGTTTTGGTGCCTTACGTTCCGCTATATCGGCTAAGGTAGCACTAGGACAACCACTGCGATTGTGCCCCAGTTCAGCTGGGTTAAGCACCTCAGTGGAGAAAGCTAAAACAGACTATCATGATAAGGCATGAGACCGGTCGCTGTTCGAGAGGTTTTTCGAGTCCTTAAAGACTTATGCCGCTTCGAGCGAGGAGCTGGTTGTGTCCGGCCAAAGGCGTGGATAGCGCCCCAAATTCGGCCTTCCGAAGTAGGGGCTTCGCCGAAATTTAAAATTATAACGTTCTATGGCTAAGTGAGAGTGTTCAAGCATTATAGTCCGATTGCCTGGTTCGTTGTGCTGAGCGCCTCCCTCGAAGGACCCAACTATGGGAAAAAGAGCCCTCAGGTTTATCCCGAACACCCCAGCACTAGTGGCATGGGGGCAGAATCCGACGACTGGCCATCTCTCAATTTTTGATAAACGGCCGCACAGAAAATAATATTTTAAATTCAATAAGCATTGCTTAGCGCATATGAACAAGTTTTTAGTGCACAGGATACAAACGAGCGATTTCATTCAAATACTGCATCTTTAGTACATTCATCCGCGACAAGGCGGGCTCCGGCAAGAACTTCCTTTTAGTAGTTCTCGAGCTTGCGATGCTCCTTCCCCAGCGGCGGCCCGTCCTTCACTAGCTTCTCTCCGTCCAGCTTACCCCAGTGTACCCTTACACGGGCAAGGGCCCTCCAGGGACCTTCAATGCAGGCGGAGCGCTTGATGACCTCAAGCCATGGACAGGCCTCCACCAGCCGCCGCACTAGCCCGAAATAGCTCCCAGGAAGGGCCTCTCCAGGCCACAGCCGAACTAGTAAGCCCTTCATGGCCTGTTCGGCCGCCTTGTGGAGCTTGACCAGCTGTTTCAGCTGATCGCTCAAAGGCACAGGTTGTCCGGCCTCAGAATACTGAGACCAGAACACACTCTCTGTCGAGCTGCCCTCTTCAGCTCGGTAGAATGCGGCGGCGGCGGATGCACTGCGGGGGAGATCGGCGAACGCCCCTGGAGAACTCCGGATTCGGGTAAGTGACAAGTAGTTTACTTTTATATTCCTACTTTGCATTAAGAATGCCTTACCTGTTGCTATCTTTTTCACCTCCTCCAACTCTTGGAGGACATTTTGGGCTTCGGCCTTGGCACTCTTGGTGGTCTCAAGGGCCGACGCGAGCTCGGATGCTTGCGCTTTTGACTCAAGCTCCAAACTCTCATGTTTTTTCATGAGAGCTTGCAGCTCTTGCTGCACCTCGCCGACCTGAACCCCAAGCCTTTCTCGCTCGGCGCGCTCCTCGGCCGTTTTCTTTCCGGCCTCAGCTAGCGCCTGCTTCAGGGTTGCCACCTCGGTTGTGGCCCCTACAATAAGCAGTACAATCCTGTTATTTCTTTCTGCAATCAAGCCTCTCTATAGGCATCTTTTTTTCTTTTTTTAGGGTATTTCTTACCTTCTTTCTCCTTGAGCTGCCGTTTGGCAAGGCCGACCTCTTGTTCAGTCCGCCCGAGGTCCTTTTTAAGGACATCCACCTGCGCAGTCAGTGCGGCGGTGGACAGCAGTGAAGCCTGCATACGCATATTTGATTTTTTGTTGTTAGACTCCTGCGAAAATTACTAGATCCTCTATCCGTCTTTTCTTTCCGAACACCGAACAGAGCATCAGGGCTACTGTCTATGCGGTAATAATTTGATATATTTTTACTTACCTCGAAGCCTGTTAGAAGGCTAGCGCAAGCTTCAGTCAGTCTGCTCTTGGCGGACTGAACCCTTTGGATCATCGTACTCATAACAGTACGGTGCTCCTCGTTGATGGCGGCGCCCTCAAGCACCTCCAGCAGATTGTCCGACACCTCTAGTTGGACGGAGGTCGCCGGCTCAGACGGCTTACTCCTCTTGGAAGGAGTTCGCCCACCGCGGACCCGGACTGTCGAGTCCGGCGCGGTGTTTGGCACAAAGCCAGACTTGGAGCCCTGGGGGGTTTCATCCCCTTTACTCCTGGGGTCCGGAGGATTGCCTTGCGGCTCCTCTAGGACTATCTCCTCCTGCTCTGGAGCTTGGCGGGACGCCACTTCGGCGTCGTCCGCCCTGCAGGGGGAGACAGCAGGCGGAACAGAGTTCACGTCCGACGAATCCAGGGAGCCGCTCGACGAATTGTCGAGTTCGGCCCGGGGCGGGCTGCATAAATTACGAGCGATATTAGGGAAAGCCGCGCATTAAAAGAATATCATGAGTCACTCTGGTATATAAGTACTTACGATTTCGCCGGATGCTTGGTTCTATCCGGCCACTCCTCTCCGCCCTCTTCGGCGTCGTGGGAGTAGTCCAGCGGAGGGGTCTTCCTTTTCCTCGACCCCTCGGCCTCCCCTGTTGGGGTGTCCTTCTTCTTCTTTTCTCCCCCCGCTGGGGGGAGAGCTTTCTTGTTCCTCCTCCTCGTTTTCACGAGAGGAGAGCGTCGCGGACTCGTCAGATGACGAGTCCGACACCACCATATTGCAGGAACTCTTTCGAGTCCCGGTGGTTTTCTTCTTCTTGGCCTTCTTCTCCGGCACCACGTAAGGTGCCGGAGTCAACAGCTTCACTAGGAGAGCTGGGGCCGGGTCTTCGGGCAGGGGAGCCGGACAGTTAATTGGTCCGGGTATCGCCCGCCAAGCCTGTCAAAGGCAAAGGGAGTTTAGATCCCGCACAGAGTTAATCTATGAAAAAGAGCTCAACGAACCTGTCAAAGGTATAGATAGCTCACCTCGCTGGCGTGACGCTGCGAGCTGTATCCCCGGTCCTCGGAAGCGGATGTGGGGGACTCGGCGCCTTGGGTCAGCACCTTCCAGACGTCTTCATACGTCGTGTCGAAGAGCCTACTGAGGGTTTGGTGCTACGCCGGGTCGAATTCCCACAAAGTAAAATCCCGTTGTTGGCACGGGAGGATCCGGCGAACGAGCATGACCTGGATCACATTGATCAGCTGGATTGGCCTGTTCACCAGGGACTGGATGCACGTTTGCAACCCAGTCACTTCTTCCTCGTTGCCCCACGACAGGCCCGTCTCTTTCTAGTACATGAGCTGCGTGGGGGGTCCGGATCTGAATTCGAGGGCTGCGACCCATTTTGAATCACGCGGCTCGGTGATGTAAAACCACCCGGCTTGCCACCCCTTTAGGGACTCCACAAGGGAGCCCTCGAACCAGAGGACGTTGGCTATCTTGCCAGCCATAGCGCCTCCGCACTCCGCTTGGCTGCCGCGCACCACCTTGGGCTTGACGTTGAAAGTCTTGAGCCAAAGGCCGAAATGGGGGCGGACGCGGAGAAAGGCCTCACACATGACGATAAACGCCGAGATGTTGAGGACGAAGTTTGGGGCCAGATCATGGAAATCCAGGCCGTAGTAGAACATGAGCCCCCAGACAAATGGGTGAAGTGGAAAGCCCAGTCCGCGGAGAAAGTGGGGAAGAAAAACTACCCTCTCGTGGGTCCTTGGGGTAGGAAGAAGCTGCCCCTCCTCAGGAAGCCGATGCGGGATGTCCTTGGACAGGTATCCGGCTTTCCTTAGCTTTTTTACTTGAGCCTCCGTAACGGAGGAGGCCATCCACTTGCCTCCCGCTCCGGACATTGCTGGAGAAGGTTGAGGTGGGAAGAGCGGACTTGGGCGCTAGGGCTTGAGTGCGCGAGAGATGGATTGGCAAAGGAGGAAGAAGGCGTAGGTAAAAAGGTGAATCCTTATCCCTTTATATAAGCGGGCGCGGTTATGCACCCCCACCTACCTAATAAAACTCACTTGCCTCCCGAGCGCCGTGGTAAATGGCGCGGTTGGGTTACCAACGTCCGTATTGATGAGAATCCCGTTAAAAGGGGCACACGATCTCTGCTTTGACAAGACGTTCAAGGAAATCGCCTCGCTAAACACGCTGAGGTGGAACAATGAAAACAATTTATATAAAGAGCTTGGCCGCAGTGTTATGACGCACTGCGAAATACGTCAGCAGATTTGATTTGTGTTAATATTATTCTCTATATGGCAATATGTGGAAACTTATTTTGCAGAGACGGACACTATTTTTGGTGTTCACAATCTTCTCGAAGAACTTGGAGGAAGAACCCGCCTTGCAATGTCGAAGACAATCTGCGCGCCGGACTCGTCGTCATTGAAGCCTGGTTTAGGGGCTACTGAGGGAGTCCTGGATTAGGGGGTGTTCGGATAGCCGGACTATATCTTCAGCCGGACTCCAGGACTATGAAGATACAAGATTGAAGACTTCGTCCCATGTCCGGAAGGATCTTTCATTGTAACCGACTCTGTGTAACCCTAACCCTATCCGGTGTCTATATAAACCGGAGGGTTGTAGTCCGTAGGACAACCATCATCATACACAATCATACCATAGGCTAGCTTCTAGGGTTTAGCCTCCTTGATCTCGTGGTAGATCTACTCTTGTACTACCCATATCATCAATATTAATCTAGCAGGAGTAGGGTATTACCTCCATCGAGAGGGCCCGAACCTGGGTAAAATAAAGTGTCCCTTGTCTCCTGTTACCATCCGACCTTAACGCACAGTTCGGGACCCCCTACCCGAGATCCGCTGGTTTTGACACCGACACTGGGGCCCACTATAGTGTCTCTAGTGGTAATTAGTGCCTAATTAGAGGCCACGTCAGCAGTCGCCGGAGTTCGGCCGGCGACGACCAAAACCGCGGCAGCAACCCGCCGGACTTGCGCTACGAGCGGCGGCTGGACGCGCGGAGACCACCGGGGCGTAGCCCGTCCTCGTCTGCATCCAGTGGAGCATGTGGGAGGAGCAGGGGAGGCCGGAGCTCGCCGGAGCGGAGCTCGGGGCGGCGGCCGGAGCACGGCTCCGAGCGGGATGTGGCTGCAGGGCACGGTAGGAGCTGCGAGCGGCGGCGTTGGCCTTCTGGGAGGCTGCTGAGTGCGGTGGCAGGTGCAGGCGCGGGCTGCGGTAGCTCTGGCCACGACGGGGAGGAGCGGCGGCGGCCATGGCTTCGGCCATGGTGGGGAAAGGGAGCTACGGTGCGAGAACGGAGGAACGTGAAGAGGGAAACGGAGCAGAAGCTCACTGCGGACTCGATGGGCTTGACGGCGAGCTCGGGGACGCACTGGAGACGGCGGGGCAGCGAAGACGATCTCCGGTGGCCGGGGATGAAGACGACATCGATGGAGGTGCTCCAGGGCCTCCCGAGGCGCGTGGCTTGACAGAGAGATAGCCGGCGACGTGGCGGAGCTTCTAGGCACGACGGAGGGCGAGGGGACGGCGGTAGGTATGGCAACGGTGGCCGGTGGTGAGGGCGGCGCTCGGGCACGGTGGGAGAGAGAGATCTAGGGGAGGGGGAGGAACGAGAGAGAGTGAGAGAGGTGCGCGGCGGTGCATGGCGTCGTCCAGGCCGTCCAGGGCGACGAGGGCGAGGGGCAGGCAGGCAGGAGGCGTGGCTCCCATGCGCGCGGGCGGCGAGCGCGTGCCTCTCGTCCTCCTGGTGCCAAGACGACGACGACTGGTGCTGCCAGTCGGCTGGGCCGGCCTGTTGGGTCACTGGGCCAGGCCAGGCTGCACAGGGAGGTAAGTGCAGGTGGGTTTTCTTCCCTTTTTGTTTCTTTTCTATTTTCTGATAGTTGTTTCTGCTTTTAAAATAATACTAAACTAATTTATTTCCTTATGCCAATTTTTGTAGGAGCTAATGGTATTAATCCAGAGCTCCTCAGGAACTAGCATAATTTTTGGACATATATTATTTATATAACATATATATATCCAAAGCAAATAATTATGCATTAATTCCAAATGGCCAAAATAAATATTTATGAGCTCCTAAAAATATTTGTTAGAATTTTACCTCTGACCAATATTTTCAGAGAGCAACATGAACATTTTCTTGGACCATTTTGGAGCAGTTTTTATCTGGGTTATTTCCAGAAATGATTTCTGAGGGTTTCACAAATCCCCAATTCAAATTTAAATGAAATTTAAACATGATGCACACATGACCAGCTAGTCCAGGTCATACCAGAACTAGGGATGTGACAACTCGCCCCCACTTGAAAGAATCTCGTCCCGAGATTCAGGGGTCGATGAAAAGAAGGTGGGGTACTCCAGTCGAAGACGATCTTCTCGCTCCCAGGTAGCTTCTCTCTCGGAATGATGAGACCACTGAACCTTGAGAAACTTGATGTTCTGGCGTGGGGTAACACGGTCTGCTTGATCAAGAATGCGAACAGGGTACTCTCGATATGTGAGGTTATCTTGGAGATCAAGCGTTTCGTGGTCCACTCCACGGATGGGATCCGAGAAGCAACGCATGAGTTGAGAGACGTGGAAGACATCATGAACTCGAGAAAGATGTGGGGGTAGTTCCAACTGGTAGGCCACCTCTCCTCGTTTAGCTAGAATGCGAAAAGGACGAATGTAACGAGGGGCCAACTTGCCCTTGATACCGAAACTATGGGTACCCTTTAGAGGAGTAACACGAAGGTAACCCTTGTCGCCAACTTCATAAGCCACTTCCTTATGACGACGGTCATACTGGCTCTTTTGATGAGATTGGGCTGTTCTCAAATTATCACGAATGATGCGAACTTGCTCTTCTGCCTCCTGGATCATGTCCGGTCCAAAGAATTGTCTTTCACCGGTTTCTGACCAGTTCAAAGGTGTTCAACATCTTCGTCCATACAGAATCTCGAAAGGAGCTTTCTTGAGACTGGATTGGTAGCTATTGTTATAAGCAAACTCGGCGAAAGGAAGACACTTCTCCCAATCCATACCGGATGAGATAACGCAAGCTCTAAGCATGTCTTCGAGAATTTGGTTGACCCGTTCCACCTGACCACTTGATTGAGGGTGGAAAGCGGTACTGAAGGAAAGATGGGTGCCCATGGCAGTTTGGAAACTCTCCCAGAAATGAGAAGTGAAAAGACTACCACGGTCTGAATTGATCTCTAGTAGAACACCATGAACTGACACTATTCGAGAAATATATAAGTCAGCGAGCTGACTAGCAGTGATACTCTCTCGAACAGGTAGGAAGTGAGCCAATTTGGAAAGACGATCAATGACTATGTAGATAGCATTATTCCCTTTCTTGGTCCTGGGAAAGCCGGTGATGAAGTCCATACCAACCTTATCCCATTTCCACTCAGGAATAGCTAAAGGCTAAAGGGTGCCAGCAGGCCTTTGATGTTCTGCCTTAACGCGACGACAAACGTCACAGTTAGCAATGAACTCAGCGATTTCTCTCTTCATCCTAGTCCACCAGAACCTCTGGCGTAGGTCCTGATACATCTTAGTACTACCGGGATGAATCGTGAGAGGAGATTCATGATCCTCCTTAAGGATCAGTTGCCAAAGATGTTGCTTCTTGGGAACCACCAGACGGTTCTCGAAGAGAACAACACCTCGATCATCTATAGAGAAACTACCAGCAATACCCTTGGCAATGTTTCTCTTGATCCGGGTAATCCCCG
Organism: Aegilops umbellulata; assembly: GCA_032464435.1. Lineage (NCBI taxonomy): Eukaryota > Viridiplantae > Streptophyta > Magnoliopsida > Poales > Poaceae > Aegilops > Aegilops umbellulata. The sequence continues at coordinate 526,944,737 of CP136055.1, read as the reverse complement.
TATCATGCTTCTGGGCTTCTATGATATGATCCACAAGAGCAGGCTTCGCCACCAAGGTAGAAAGGAATCCTTGAGGAGCAATGTGAAGGTTAAGCTTACAGAATTCCTCATGGAGAAGTGGTTGGCCCTGCTGCAACATGAGATTGTTGCAATAGGACTTACGACTTAGCGCATCAGCCATGACATTGCCCTTTCCTGGGGTGTAGGTAATCCCTAAGTCGTAATCTGAGATCAACTCCAACCAACGTCTTTGCCTAAGGTTCAAATCTGGTTGGGTGAAGATATACTTGAGACTTTGGTGATCGGTGTAAATCTCGCAACGTTTACCGAGAAGGTAATGTCGCCATGTCCTAAGTGCATAGACTACGGCTGCAAGCTCTAGATCATGTGTAGGATAATTATCCTCATGTGGATGCAACTTTCGAGATGCATATGCAATCACATGGCGATCCTGCATAAGAATGCAACATAGTCCCTGACGTGAGGCATCACAATAGATAACAAAGTCCTTAGTGAAATCCGGTGGCACAAGTATGGGAGTAGAAGTCAGGCGTCTTTTCAGTTCCTAAAAACTGTGCTCACACTATGGGGACCACTCAAACTTTTTATCTTTCTTGAGAAGTTCCGTGAGAGGTTTGGCCACTTTGGAGAAGTTTTCAATGAAGCGGCGACGATAACTGGCTAGACCAAGGAAACTCCTAACTTGCTTAACCGTTTGAGGTGGAGTCCAATCAAGAACGGCCTGAACTCTCTCGGGATTGACTGCAATGCCCTTACCAGAGATCACGTGGCCTAGGTAGGTCACTTCTAGCAACCAGAATTCACACTTGGAGAACTTGGCATAAAGGCGGTGCTCTCTGAGTTTTTCTAACACAAGTCTAAGATGTTCGGCATGCTCTTCCTCGTTCTTCGAGTAAATAAGAATATCATCGAGGTAAACCATGACGAACTTATCTAAGTACTCCATGAAGATCGAGTTCATCAGGCGGGAGAATGTAGTTGGAGCATTGGTTAGACCAAAGGGCATGACGGTGTACTCGTACTGGCCATAACGAGTGACAAAAGTCATCTTAGGAATGAAGGAAATATGCCCTAGAGGCAATAATAAAGTTATTATTTATTTCCTTATATCATGATAAATGTTTATTATTCATGCTAGAATTGTATTAACCGGAAACATAATACTTGTGTGAATACATAAACAAACAGAGTGTCACTAGTATGCCTCTACTTGACTAGCTCGTTAATCGAAGATGGTTAAGTTTCCTAACCATAAACAAAAGAGTTGTTATTTGATTAACGGGATCACATCATTAGGAGAATGATGTGATTGACATGACCCATTCCGTTAGCTTAGCACTCGATCGTTTAGTATGTTGCTATTGCTTTCTTCATGACTTATACATGTTCCTATGACTATGAGATTATGCAACTCCCGTTTAATGGAGGAACACTTTGTGTGCTACCAAACGTCACAACGTAACTGGGTGATTATAAAGGTGCTCTACAGGTGTCTCCGAAGGTACTTGTTGGGTTGGCGTATTTCGAGATTAGGATTTGTCACTCCAATTGTCGGAGAGGTATCTCTGGGCCCTCTCGGTAATGCACATCACTTAAGCCTTGCAAGCATTGCAACTAATGAGTTAGTTGCGGGATGATGTGTTACGGAACGAGTAAAGAGACTTGCTGGCAACGAGATTGAACTAGGTATTGAGATACCGATGATCGAATCTCGGGCAAGTAACATACTGATGACAAAGCGAACAACGTATGTTGTTATGCGGTCTGACCGATAAAGATCTTCGTAGAATATGTAGGGGCCAATATGGGCATCCAGGTCCCGCTATTGGTTATTGACAAGAGAGGTGTCTCGGTCATGTCTACATAGTTCTTAAACCCGTAGGGTCCGCACGCTTAACGTTCGTTGACGATATAGTACTATGAGTTATTTATGTTGGTGACCGAATGTTGTTCGGGGTTTCGGATGAGATCACTGATGTGACGAGGAACTCCGGAATGGTCCGGAGGTAAAGATTGATATGTGGATAGTAGTGCTTGATCTCCAGAAGGGTTCTGGAATCCATCGGAAGGGGTTCCGGATGTTTCCCAAAATGTTTGGGCACGAGAACACTTTATCTGGGCCAAAGGGGAAAGCCCACAAGGTTTTTGGAAAGCGCAAAAGGAAGTTTTGCGGAGTCCAGGGGCCAGACGCCAGGGTCCCTGGCGTCTGGGTCTAGACGCCGGGAACCCTGGCGTCTGGCCCTGGAGTCCGAGAAGGACTCTTGCCTTTCGGGTGAAACCGGCTTTGTGGAGGCTTTTACTCCAAGTTTCGACCCCAAGGCTCAACATATAAATAGAGGGGTAGGGCTAGCACCCAAGACAGATGAAGAAACACCAAGCCGTGTGCCGGCAACCCCGTCTCCTCTAGTTTATCCTCCGTCATAGTTTTCGTAGCGCTTAGGCGAAGCCCTACGAAGATTGTTCTTCACCAACACCGTCACCACGCCGTCGTGCTGCCGGAACTCATCTACTACTTCGCCCCTCTTGCTGGATCGAGAAGGCGAGGACGTCACCGAGCCGAACGTGTGCAGAACTCGGAGGTGTCGTGCTTTAAGTGCTTGGATCTGTCGGATCGTGAAGACGTACGACTACATCAACCGCGTTGATATAACGCTTCCGCTTATGGTCTACGAGGGTACGTAGACAACACTCTCCCCTCTCGTTGCTATGAATCACCATGATCTTGCGTGTGCGTAGGAAATTTTTGAAATTACTACGTTCCCCAACAAGGAATGTCCCCGTTTCTGATCTTGATTTGATGGTAGCCTAACCTCAAATCCATCTTGGAAAAGACTAAGGATCCAGTGAGCTGATCATATAGATCGTTGATCCTGGGGAGCGGATACTTGTTCTTTATCGTGACCAAATTAACGGGACGATAATCCACAACCATCCGATCCGTACCATCCTTCTTCTTGACGAAGAGGACGGGGCAAGTCCAAGGAGAAGAACTAGGATGGATGAAACCCTTTTGCAAGGACTCATCAAATTGTTTCTTAAGCTCAGCTAGCTCTAAGGGTGCCATCTTGTAAGGTCTCCTAGAAATTGGAGTGGTTCCTGGAATAAGATCTATGACAAACTCTACATCTCCGTCAGGTGGAATGCCTGGCAGTTCCTCTGGAAAGACATCCGGAAAGTCACGGACTACCGGGATATCTTCAAGGTCTGGGAGAGGGCTGGCGTTAAGAGAATAGAGTTGGCGCTTTTTAACTCTGGTGGAGACGGTGACTATCTTGCTAGATGGGTGTGTAAGCTGAACAGACCTGGTGAAACAATCAATCTTGGCATGATGAGCTGTCATCCAGTCCATACCCAAGATGATGTTAATATTTGAAGACTTGAGGGCTACAAGTGATGCAAGGAATACAAGTCTGTCAACAAGGATTTCATTACCGTGGCTTATTCTGGTCGTTTGCCATCTAGATCCTGGAGTTTGGATTTCAAGCAGAGTGGGCATATCACAAAATGACATGTCGTGCAAACGAGCATAGCCTTCAGAGATGAAGGAGTCATATGCTCCGGTATCGAATAGAACCGAAGCTGGATGACCATTGACAAGGAGTGTACCGAGAACAACATCTGGATCATCATGAGTGTCTTTAGCTATGACGTGAGGCACACGTCCACGTTCAGTGGGAGCTGACTTGACACTGATCATCTTGCGTGATGGCTTACCACGGCCAACAAACTTCTCGGGCTGGGGTGGAGCATAACTGGCTTGAGAGCAGTCACGTGCATAGTGTCCTGACTCTCCGCATGTGAAGCAAGTCCCGTAAGTAGGACGTGGACCCGCATTGACAAGTGTTCTACCAATAGGCATGGGTGTAGCATACTGTTGAACTGGGTGAGGTGCCACACAAGAAGGCCTCGGTGTATAACCGGGTGGAAGAGCGGAGTTCGGAGCCCAAATCCGGCGCTTCTGCGAACTAGAACCAGAGGAAGAACCCAAATCACGGGTGTGCTTACGAGACTCCTCGTAAGTGAGCTGAGCTGTCTCCACATTAATGGCCTTGTTCACAAGAGCCTGGAATGTATTGGAATGGTGCAAGTGGAGATCACAACGCAACTTGGGGTTGAGACCCTTCCGGAACCTAGCATGCTTCTTGGCATCTGTGGAAACACTTATCCTGTAGCATAGCGGGCGAGGTTCTCAAACTCTCTACTATAAGCATCAACAGCCATCTTACCCCGGGTGAAACTACATAACTCTTCTCTCTTGCGATCAATGAGGGCTTGAGGAATGTGATGCTCGCGAAAAGCCTCGGTGAAATCCTTCCAGGTAGGTATCTGGCCGGCTGGAAGCATAGCCTCATAGTTCTGCCACCAAAGACTAGCAGGACCTTCCAGGTGATATGCAGCATAGGTGACCTTGTCACCTTCAGCTACATTCGCAGAATGCATCTTGTGAGTGATACTACGGAGCCACTCATCTGCATCGAGTGGCTCCATGGAATGATGGAAGGTAGGTCGTTTTAGACCAATGAAATCATAGATGGTCGCTGACTCTTTGCATTGATGTGCGGTGTTCTCCTCAATACGTGCTAACAAGCGGTTAGTCTCACGCTTGTTCCTCTCGATCTCTAACATGAACTCTACCAACGAAGACTGGTCGGGAGGATCTTCATCCCTACCATCTCCATGGTTCTGGCTACGAGCAACAGAACTTCGGTTAACCGGCAACATCCTGAAGAACGAAACCAAGGAAAACAAGGATAGATTCAGCATCAACTATAGGATGCGGAAGGTAGCACAAGAATGTAGTATCTCTCAAACTCCTAGGACAATTCCGGCAACATAACGGCAGTAAAATGCTCAAAATGAGACATTCTGCAAAAGACGGGGTAGCACCATACTCAACATCATCACTCAAGGTTCTGAGACATTACTAAACAGACTACACCGGAGGTACTCGAACTGGGATGTGACTCTGATCAACCAATCCTAAGAGACTATGGAGTAGTGACACGTGATCCTGATAGACAGAAGAGAAAACCTAGTTCCTTAACCCCGTAGGAAAGTTAGGATGACTCAGATCAGAAGGGCATGAGGCATAAGGAGTAAATAGAGCCTTACGTTCCCTTCCACAATCAATTCCCTTATATAACTAAAGAATTTCTAGACTCAACTTCGACCAGGTTGGCTTGGAAATCCTACAGGCAGTCAGGCTCTGATACCAAAGCTGTCAGGACCCCGATTCTAAGTCACATCGATCTAGCATGTAACACCTCATATCACTTTGCGGCCTCACGCACGGTATTCCCACGGGTGTTGCCTTACCATGGCCCGGGACCGTTTGCGCCTTTTGGCTCACGTATATGATAGTGTCGCTAGCATCCATATGACAGAGAACCCAGGCCGACATGACTAGTCGTAAACCCAAAGTGGCAATAACTTACAGGGACAGGCATACATGAAACAACATCGAGCATGTCCGTCAGCAGCGTGTGAATCCGGGTTGTAGCAACTAAGCTAACAGGACTCGGGGAACCCGTGCTGTAGCAGGCTAGGCAGGACTCCAGATGTCACCGTGTGACATTTCCCCGAAGGGACAGACACAGGAACAAAGTGAATCACATGCCGGCCAGTCTAAGTGTTCCGGAGCAGTAGTGCTGGGCTAGCAGGACTCCGGTAAACCGGGCTGTAGCGGACTACCATGGCTCGGTGGAAGCACTAGACTACATTTCCCCATAAGAGAGGCTACCAAGGATAGAAAACTAGGTTGTCGGATCCCACACATAGCAATACACATTACACGTATGCATAACATGCAAGTATGTGTTGTACAACATGGCATCACAACATAATGCAAACTCATATAGATAAAGGCCCAGAAGAGCCAGAAGCATTAAATACAAACAGGGGTCACATGACCCATCATTCAGAGCATACAAGCAACGGAAGCATTACATGTCTGAGTACAGACAACTACAAAAAGAAAAAGGCTGAGAAGCCTGACTATCTACAAGACCCTCCTAAGGGTACAAGATCGTAGCTGAGGTAACAAGCTACTCGTCGAAGTCCAAGCGGAACTACTAGTGAGACAGATGTCTCATCTGCAAAAACATAAATAAAGAAAACATGAGTACAAAGGTACTCAGCAAGACTTACATTAGATCCTATCATACATGCATTTGTATCAAGAAGGTAGTGCGGGGTTTAGTTGCAGCAAGCCAACTTTGACTCAGTGGCTATCCTGTTCTACGACTACGAGAAACTTCTTTGAGGTGAGGCAGCGCACACGAGTCCACTAATCACCATATCAATACACTACTATGGATTCATCCTTGTCTCTCTACGAGGAGGCCATCCATAGCACTCACACTTGTCTTGAGCATTTCAGAGTATCCACTTTAAGTTGTCTATGTACCACGTAAGCATCCAAGAAGTCCATAACCGAGGACACGGCAATTCGAATAGATCATGATAACCCTGCAGGGGTGTACTTCTTCACACACGCTCTCACCACTTATCATCGTGTACACGTCATGTATCTCGGCAACCTTCAAGCGGAAGCCTGGCGAGGGTGTCGGCCATGACCTAACTAACCACACAAGACTCTAGTCCAGGTTTATCGCCTATTCGGGTTCCATCCGCAAGGAGATCCGGTCGGGGTTTCACTCACGGCCCCAAACGATGTGTGCAGGGTTCCCGAGCCCACCATCCGGGTGCCACTCGGTACACCGGGCCACGTGTGCCTAGTCTGTCCCAAGTCGACCCTGCCGGGTGCCACTCGGTAGAAAAATAGCACTACCTACAAACACCAGAAACTAGTTGCAACTCCTGGACAGAGATCAAGTTGGTTAATAAGGCGAGACGGGTCGAGTTACCGGAACTCAATGTGTGCTAGTAGCTAGTCATTGGACAACATACACAGAACTCAGTGCTTAAGGACGGTTCCAGTGAGACAACCCACCATGTACTCCTACATGACCTCTCACCGCTACCTTTACCAAATCGTGTTCACACACTTAACTCTCAACATCAGAACGTACGTAGCACTGCACTCCAATTCATTCCCAATGAATCAGACCTGACACAACTCTAAGCAATAGCAGGCACGGCATGGTAGGAACACAACATGGCTCATTCAACTCCTACACATGCTAGTGGGTTTCAACTATTTACTGTGGCAATGACAGGTCATGCAGAGGAATGGGTTCAACTACCGCAGCATAAAGTAGCAGTTGAATCATTGTTGTCCTAATGCAATAAAAGAGAGCAGGAGCGAGAGAGTGGGATTGTATCGGAATGAACAAGGGGGGTTTGCTTGCCTGGTAGATCAACAGGAGGGCACTGCTCCTCTGACAGGTACTTTGGATTGGTCTCCAGAGCAGGACCTATCGAGAAGGAACGGTGTCGGCAATCAATACACAAGCAAATGCAACAATATGATGTATGAACATGGCATGAAGATGTGATGTTGTTTGAGCTAATGCAACTAGCATTCATTTGGTTGAAGTCCATTTGAACCAAAGGTTCAAATGCAACTCCAAAATAAGCTCTTATAAATGCCATTTATATGTTTTCACTTATACAGCGGGTATAAGTTGGGTTGTCATGCATGAAACTAGTACAGATGGATAGATTGCATTTTTCTGATAATTTTTCATATATAACTTATTTCAATCTGAGCTACGGTTGAATTTATATGATTTTTGGAACTTTATATGATTTTCTAAAATTTCCTGATTTATTTTAATACCACAAAATGAATAACTGCGTCAGCATGACAATGGCATGATGCCAGCGAGTCAAACGTGGCTGACCAGGTCAAACCTGACGTCCGGAGTCCACACGTCAGTGTCGTAGTGTTAAACAGGGGGTTATTTCTAATCTAATTTAGATTAGTGGTGCTAGGGCCCACTGTTAGTGTCTCTAGTGGTAATTAGTGCCTAATTAGAGGCCACGTCAGCAGTCGCCGGAGTTCGGCCGGCGATGACCAAAACCGCGGCGGCAACCCGCCAGACTTGCGCTACGAGCGGCGGCTGGACGCGCGGAGACCACCGGGGCGTAGCCCGTCCTCGTCCGCATCTAGTGGAGGATGTGGGAGGAGCGGGGGAGGCTGGAGCTCGCCGGAGCGGAGCTCGCGGCGGTGGCCAGAGCACGGCTCCAAGCGGGATGTGGCTGCAGGGCATGGCAGGAGCTGCGGGCAGCGGCGTTGGCCTTCTGGGAGGCTGCTGAGCGCAGTGGCAGGTGCAGGCGCGGGCTGCGGTGGCTCTGGCCTCGACGGGGAGGAGCTACGGCGGCGATGGCTTCGGCCATGGTGGGGAAAGGGAGCTACGGCGCGAGAACGGAGGAACGGGAAGAGGGAAACGGAGCAGAAGCTCACTACGGACTCGACGGGCTTGACGGCGAGCTCGGGGACGCACTAGAGACGGCGGGGCGGCGAAGACGATCTCCGGTGGCCGGGGATGAAGACGACATTGATGGAGGTGCTCCAGGGCCTCCCGAGGCGCGTGGCTTGACGGAGAGATATCCGGCGACGTGGCGGAGCTTCTGGGCACGAGGAGGGCGAGGGGACGGCGGTAGCTATGGCAACGGTGGCCGGTGGCGACAGCGGCGCTCGGGCACGGTGGGAGAGAGAGATCCAGGGGAGGGGGAGGAACGAGAGAGATTGAGAGAGGTGCTCGGCGGCGCGTGGCGTCGTACAGGCCGTCCAGGGCGACGAGGGCGAGGGGCAGGTAGGAGGCGTGGCGCCCATGCACGTAAGCGGCGAGCGCGTGCCTCTCGTCCTGCTGGAGCCAGGAGGACGACGACTGGCGCTGCCAGTCGGCTGGGCCGGCATGTTGGGCCACTAGGCCAGGCCAGGCTGCACAGGGAGGTAAGTGCAGGTGGGTTTTCTTCCCTTTTTGTTTCTTTTCTATTTTCTGACATTTGTTTTTGCTTTTAAAATAATAGTAAACTAATTTATTTCCTTATGCCAATTTTTGTAGGAGCTAATGGTATTAATCCAGAGCTCCTCAACAACTAGCATAATTTTTGGACATATATTATATATATATAACATATATATATCCAAAGCAAATAATTATGCATTAATTCCAAATGGCCAAAATAAATATTTATGAGCTCCTGAAAATATTTGTTAGAATTTTACCTCTGACCAATATTTTCAGAGAGCAACATGAACATTTTCTTGAACCCTTTTGGAGCAGTTTTTATCTGGTTTATTTCTAGAAATAATTTATGAGGGTTTCACAAATCCCTAATTCAAATTTAAATGAAATTTAAACATGATGCACACATGACCAGCTAGTCCAGGTCATACCAGAACTAGGGATGTGACATCTTCTCTCGAGGGAGCGAATTTTGCCTACGAGCATCATCATCTTCTCTGCAAACACTGACACAAACTCGTTGTCTGCCATCTCCATTTGATCGAGCAGCCTCTTGAGCTTGATCCGTGCCTTCATGACACGATCCTTCCCAACACGCATCCGGCGGATCACCTCCCAGGCTTCGTGCATAGTCGCAATCTGCGATCGCCATCATCACAGAATCGGGCACAGACTGGGAGAGCGCGGTGAATGCGTCGTCGTCCTTGTCCTGATCAAACTTTGCGCTTCCCTCAAGGGCCGACCGCACACCAAGTGGCCGGAGCAGCACCCTCATCTTCACGGCCCACAGGCCGTAGTTGGAGTCGCTCAACATCGGGTATTGAATCGGGACGTCGCTGGCCCTTGCCGGCATGCGCGGCACGACCAGCCCTGCTGCGTCCGTACCTCCATCCTCGATCCTCTTAGGCGGCGGCATGTACATTTCGCCAATGCCGCCTATCTAATCTTTCTTCGGCGACGTATCTCCCATCGCTGATCACCGCCGTCATAGCCCCTCCTTTCTCTGCCGCCGTGCACCGCCTCCAAGACCTGACTCTGATACCAAATGTTAGATCAAACACAAGAACACACACGTGAGGTGGACACGGACAGTAGAGTTTCAGTGAGCGAACGCGGACACAGTTACAAGAGATTTTGCGACGCATGAAGTGTGCTCTTTTCTATTTCTTCCTTTTATTCCTTCAGATCCTAACAAGCCGGCCTTGATCCGTTTTACCCACACCATCCCACGGACGAGATCGCGGCCAACGACTACATGATTGACAGGAGAAGTAAACGCTATCCCTACTCAGCGGCAGCACGAACACAGCATGCCTCTGGCATTTTTTTCAGTAAGTTCAGAAATGAAACACCAGCGTGACGGATTCAGGTTCAGTAAGATTATTTAACACAACAGAGAAGACGGTGGAGGAGGACAAAATCCACACGAGAGCTGTCGTCCCCGCCACTCCAGCCATGCACGGCACCTACACCCGCAGATCTCCCACCGCCGCTGACAACGACATCGAATGAGAGCAGAGATCACGAGACCTTTATTGTCCAACACGCCGCCGTCGCTCCCACCACCATGCCGACATCACGGAGGACCAAACCACACCCTATATACAGCCCGAGCGCACAAAATTGGGGTTCCCCCATTCTCCCGCCGCTGGAGCGGCCGACGGAGGAGAAGAGAACCCGCGACAGCGCCGGGGAGGGCATTGCCGCCGGATAGGTCACCGTTGTTACAAAACACTGGATGGACGGCGAACCCCACGGACACGCACCCTGCACCTCCCGCTGTTTCCCCGCACACGGCATCGTCCGTTCCAGCTGGTCGCCATGGCCGCCATCGTGTGCGTGGCCCCGAGGAGCTGGGCAGCGAGGAGGATGGAACAAAGACAACGAGGAGGACGAAACGGAGCGGGAGGATGGGCAGCGCTCTCCGGTGGCCGGCGGGAGGTAGGGCGCAGCACCGGGCCGCCACGACTGTGTATGTGAGCACGCATGAGCTCGAGACGGCTCAGGGCGTCGCGAGGGAGGCCGGGAAGGAGCGGGAGTAGGTGTGCAGGTACGTTGGGGCGGCTCCCTCCGGTGGCTCGCCGCAAGTCGGCGGGATGCGGGTGCGCTGGCGGGTGCGCCACGGCCGTGAGCATGCATGAGCTCGAGGTGGCTCAGGGCGTCGCGAGGGGGGACGGGAAGGAGCGGGAGGAGGTGCGGATGTCCGGCGGAGCGGCGCTCTCTGGTGGCGTCCATGGAGACCGGTGGGAGTGTTAAACAGAATATTGTTATAGATTAGGAGGCTGTTAATATTTGTAGTTATCTCCTTATCTCTTGTAACAACCTATGTAATCTCGGCTATGCCGTGCCCTAGAGGCTGCATATATAAACACTCCCCCGGCCGCCCTATGGGCTGTGCCGAATCCCAATCTCTCTCTTCTATTTCACATGGTATCAGGCCATCATGCGTAATCGCACGATGGGTTCCCCGACGGCCTCCGCTTCCTCCTCCGCTGCTCTCACAACCCTAACCCTGCCCGCCGCCTTCAACGGGCCGCCGACGTCCGCCGTCCCTCCGCCTTCTGCTAGCCTCATCACCGCCAAGCTCACCACCTCCAACTTCCTCCTATGGTGAGCTCAGGTTCTTCCTCCTCTGCGCATCGCCGGAGCTACGGGCTACGTCGAAGGCACCCTCCCAGCCCCTGCCAAGCTCCTGGAACCTAATGACAAGGGTGAGCGCGCTCCAAACCCGGCATATGCAAACTGGTACCGTCAGGACCAGATTGTTCTCAGTTACCTCCTCGCCTCTCTCTCCGATGAAGTGTTGCAGCAGGTGCATCGCTTTGAAACCTCTCGCGCCATCTGGGCGCATGTCGAGGAGATGTACAACATCACTGTCGTGCCAGCATCATCCAGATCAAGCTAGACATGGCGGTCTTCCGGAAGGGCAACCTCTCCATGGCAGACTACTTCGCCAAGATCCGCGTCAACGCCGACCAGCTTGCTGCCGTCGGCCGTGCCATGCGTGACGAGGACATCATCACCGCCGTCATCACCGGTCTCGACAACGACTACGAGCCACTCATCACTGCTGCCACGACTCGTCTTGATGGCATGTCTCTTGGGGAGTTTTATTCCCACGCATCGCCTTCGAGCGCCGTCGTGAGTACAACGCCGCTCGCCTTCATCCCAGTGGCTCCTCCGTCAACTACGTCGCTCGGGACTCCAACGGCAACACCAACAACAACCCTCCCAATCGGGGCAAGGGCAACTACCGCGGCAAGGGTCGCGGCAACGGCGGTGACCGCGGCGGCTACAACAACTCTCGCGGAGGTGACCGCGGGAACCGTGGCGGTGGTGGTGCGCACCAGCAAAGCGACTTCGATGGCAACCGCGGCGGTGACCGCGGCGACTACGGCGATCGCGGTGACAACCGCGTCCAGTGTCAACTCTGCCGCGGCCCTGGGCAATATGCCTGGGAGTGCGGCCAGCGCTACAACCACGCCTTGCAACCCCAACAATCCAAGATGGCTGGTCTCGCTGTTGCATCTCCTCCTTCCATCTTAGGAGATCCCGCCTGGTTCACTAACACCGGCGCCACCGACCACATCACTGGCGACCTCGATCGCCTCATGATCCGGGAGAAGTATCCAGGGAGGGATCGCATCCACACAGCCGACGGCTCAGGTTTGCACATAGCTCATCGTGGTCATGCAATCCTTCCTACTCCCTCAGCCAATCTGAAACTTCGTAATATCTTGCATGTTCCTAATGCTGACAAAAACCTTCTTTCTGTTAATCGCCTTGCCGTTGATAATCATGCTTATCTAAAGTACTACCCTACTCATTTTCTTATGAAGGATTTGATCACCAAGAGGGTTCTACTTCAAGGAAGATGTGAGAATGGGCTCTATCCCATTCGGCCATCACCTCCTCGTGCTTTGTCTTCGGTTAGGTTATCTGCTGAAGATTGGCATGCAAGACTTGGCCACCCCTCCACGCAAGTTGTTCAGCAAGTTTTATCTCCAAATAAGCTAGCTTCATCTAGTCGGTCTTTGACCCATGTGTGTAATGCTTGTCAGCAAGGCAAAGCACACCAGCTACCTTTCCCTAGATCATCGAGTGTTTCTTCCTTTCCCTTATAACTTATTTTTCGGATGTGTGGGGACCTGCCAAAACCTCTTCTGGCGGGTTCCAGTACTATGTCTCATTCATTGATGATTATAGTAAGTTTGTTTGGATTTATCTTCTCAAACGGAAATGTGATGTGTTTGATGTCTTTCGTTATTTTCTTGCTCATGTTGTACGCCTCTTATCTCACAAAATTCTATGTGTTCAATCCGACTGGGGTGGTGAGTACGAGAAACTCAGCAACACCTTTTTTCGCCAACTTGGTATTATGCATCACGTTTCCTGCCCACACACACATCAACAGAACGGTTCTGCCAAAAGAAAACATCGCCACATTGTTGACATGGGGTTATCTCTGTTATCACATGCGTCAATGCCTCTTCGGTTTTGGGATGAGGCACATCTTTCAGCTTGCTATCTCATAAATCGACTTCCTAGTCGTGTCATTGGCAACACAAGTCCTATGCAAAAACTGTTTAACACCAAACCTGACTATACATCTCTTCGTACGTTTGGGTGCATGTGTTGGCCCAACTTACGCCCATACAACATACACAAACTAGCTTTTCGATCTCAACAGTGTGTCTTTGTTGGGTACAGCATTCGTCACAAGGGCTACAAGTGCTTACACTTTCCAACTGCTCGCGTATACATCTCTCGCGATGTCATATTTGATGAAAAGGTTTTCCATTCGCTAGTCCTCTCCCTTCTCCCATACCACCCAGGATAGCCGAACATGCCATATAATTATTTCCGCATGACCACATGAACTATTGTACACCTGGTTTGCATGCTAACTTGGATGCAGGATCTCCCACGGCATAGAAAATCCCAGGCGAAACCACCACGGGATCCCAGGAGGATCCTGGTGCCCGATCCGAGACTGGTCCGGTCTTGGGTCCCACGCTGTCGGCGGACAGCGACGCGTCTTCCCCCGCGTCAGGTAGCGGCGGTGTCGTGGCCTCCACAGTGGGCCACGTGGCGCCTACAAACGGGCCGGCTTCTCCTCCATTCGCACCTGCGGCTCCAACCGCGCCAATGGTGGGGTCCACACCTGCGCCGGCCTCCCTCCAGCCCGACATGCCTCAGGCCGAGACACACGTTGCTTTCGGGCGGGCTTCCGCAGCAGTTCCTGCCGCCCCGCCAGCTTCCGGCTCGGGATCCCAGGCGGATCTCGGTCCTGCTCCCTCTGCCGCTGGTACGGGATCCCAAGAGGATCTCCCGCCTGGATCTTCTGCTCCGCGCGGATCCGATGCTCCGCCCGGCCACACCACGGTGACCCTCCTACGTGACAACACCCGCAAGGCCATGCAACATACCGATGGCACGGTCATGTATGATTCGTCTCGACGTGCGTTTCTCGCCTCGCGGGAACCTACTGATCATCATGAAGCTCTCCATTCTCCTGCGTGGCGTGCGGCCATGCAACTCGAGCTTACGGCTCTTCATCACAATGGCACTTGGTGTTTGGTTCCACCACCATCTCATGTCAACGTAATTGACTGCAAATGGGTTTTCAAACTCAAGCATAAGGCAGATTGAACAGTTGATCGTCATAAGGCACGACTCGTTGCAAAGGGGCTTAAACAACGATATGGCTTGGACTATGATGATACCTTCAGTCCTGTTGTCAAACCGGTCACTGTTCGCTTGGTCCTCTCCATTGCGGTCTCTCGTGGATGGTGTTTGCGTCAGATGGATGTCCAAAACGCTTTTCTTCATGGTGTGCTTCAAGAAGAGGTGTACATGCAACAACCACCTGGTTTTGTGGATCCCAGGGCCCCACGACATCTTTGCAAGCTCAGGAAGGCAATCTATGGTCTTAAACAAGCTCCTCGAGCATGGTATTCCAGGCTCAGTTCTCGGCTTCTTCAACTTGGTTTTGTGGCATGTAAGGCAGACACCTCCTTGTTTGTCTTTCATCATGCTCGTGTCACCATGTTTATGCTTGTTTATGTGGATGATATCATTGTGGCCAGCTTGTCCTCTACTGCTACCACCAAGTTGCTTGCTGATCTTCAGGCTTCCTTTGCTATCAAAGATCTCGGTCCCCTGCATTACTTCCTTGGAGTTGAGGTGAGATCGTCGCCAGGGGGGATTGTACTTTCCCAATAGAAGTATATTGGCGACATTCTTCATCGAGCAAATATGGAGAATTGCAATATCTCTACCACACCCATGTCCTCGGTCGAGAAGCTCACCAAGGAAAGTGGGACGCCATTGTCTCAAGATGATAGTACCAAGTATCATAGCCTGGTTGGTGCTCTTCAATATCTAACACTTACCAGGCCAGATATATCCTTTGCAGTAAACCGTGTTTGCCAGTTTCTTCATGCACACACAAATATACATCTCTCAGGAGCCAAACGGATTTTGAGATACTTAAAGTATACTCGGAGCATGGGTCTATCTATAAGGAAATCTCCTTCAATGTTGTTGAGCTGTTTTTCTAATGCAGATTGGGCAGGGTTCAGTGATGATCGGAGATCTACTGGTGGTTTTGCTGTCTTTCTTGGTCCTAATCTTGTGTCCTGGAGTTCGAGGAAACAAGCCACGGTTTCTCGCTCAAGCACAGAGTCTGAATATAAAGCACTTGCAAATGGAACAGCTGAGATAATCTGGATCCAATCAGTCCTTGGTGAACTTGGGGTTTTCATGGCAAGACCACCTGTGTTGTGGTATGATAACTTGGGAGCTACTTATCTGTCTGCCAATCCAGTATTTCATGCCAGGACTAAGCACATAGAAGTAGAATTTCACTTCGTCCGAGAGAGAGTTGCAGCCAAGGCACTAGATGTTCGGTTCATCTCTTCTAAAGAGCAAGTTGCTGATATATTCACAAAGCCACTGGCTGAGACAATGTTTGTCTCAAATAGATACAATCTGAACCTTCTTGAGGAAAGTTTAGAATGAGGGGGGATATTAAACAGAATATTGTTATAGATTAGGAGGCTGTTAATATTAGTAGTTATCTCCTTATCTCTTGTAACAACCTATGTAATCTCGGCTATGCCGTGCCCTAGAGGCTGCATATATAAACACTCCCCCGGCCGCCCTATGGGTTGTGCCGAATCCCAATCTCTCTCTTCTGTTTCACACGGAGGCGGGTGCGCGGCGCCGTCGAGCGTGCATGCGACTCCTGCTGGTTGCGCGATCCTGTCAGGAGAGAGGACCGGCGTGGAATAGATGGTTGACGGTCAACAAACGGAGTTGACCGTTTTATGCCATGTCAGATCTTACAGGTGGGCCTTTTCTGTCAAAAAAAGTTTAAATCTCTGCAAGTCTGTAATAAACTCATAACAGTTTATTAAGAAAAAAGTAGTGATCTAAACACGTTTATATTTCTTTACCGAGGGAGTAGATGTTCGTGGTGAACAAGGAATGTGATAACAAATCCAGAACTGAACATAAAATGTGGTGGTTTTTTGTATTCACACCGGTTTGACAATTGACTTTGTATATTTGTTGGACGCCGATATCCATCACACGTGTGGTATACTCGGCATGCGTCCACACACGGTGTGTGGTGTGAGTAGGAGGCAGCCCACACGGGTTGTGTGTGGGTGGACATTAGAATTGCCCACACGTGTGGGCGCGGCTACTTCATACCACACACCCAACAAGTACTACTCATCTACACCCCGCGCGTGTGGCACGAAGCAAAAGTGCCCATACGTCTTGGCGCAGCTACGTTAGGTACCCCGCGGGATAACGATTTAGTTGCCATCCTGGTTGGCAGATGTAGTTATCCGGAATGGCAAGTGTAGTTGTAAAAGCATGGCAACTCTATCTGTTTTGGTTAACTATAGTTGCCATGTCTAATTTATGGTAGTTGCCGCGTGTAATAAAACCGTAGTTGCCGTGTGTGATTAACTACTTGCCACATATGATCAAACAGTAGTTGCCATGTGTGTTTATCTAGTTGCCACATGTGGTCCAACCATAGTTGCCATGTGTGTTTATCTGGTTGCCATGTACGCGCAACTGCAGTTGCCGTCTAGCAAAGAATCACAGTTACCATGTGTGTGTACCGAGTTGCCACGTTCGCGTAACTGCAGTTGCCATCCACAACGTAGGAGTGTCGTGTGGGCAAAAAGCAGTTCTCCCACACGCGCATGACCCAGGTGGTAGCTGTGTGGGCAGAAACTAGTTCGCCCACACAGCGCAGCTGGCAAACAGCATGGTGCGGGCATGTGGGCAAACTCTCCAACACCCACACACCAGCCCCATCCTACGTGGCACACCAATTCACCTTTTTGTGTCAAGATTCGTGCAAAAGACAGTGAACGACGATCCAGCGTGTGGGCGAGTTTGGAAACGCTCACACGTGTGGGCGTTAGTGTTTCCGCATTTGTTTAGTTAAAGCTGTATTAACACTAGATGCTATTTTCAGGAGTTAAACCAAGTCATTCTAAGGATGCTTCATCCGGAGAAGTCAATGGTTCAATGATGAGGCTAAACAACAATGTGATTAAATCTTCGACCATACAATGGAAGAGATATACGGCTATACTTGCAAAAGCCTACATGGATTTTCTCATTTTTTTTTGTTGCCATGCAACATGTTTGCCTATTAGTTTATATTCATCGCAAACGTTTCAAAATTCACAGTGTTGCACAAATGAAGAGTGTAATGTGTTTTGAGCTAGATGCATCATTAATGTGGGGGCAAAACACTACTAGGAAAAGGCCTACTAATGGCGCACTGGTTATTCCTACTAATGGCGCATTACCAGTGCGCCATTAGTAGCACACCACTAGTATATCTTACTAATGGCGCACTAGTGGTGCGCCATTAGTTTTGCCCACGGTGCGCCACTAGTGTTTGATATACTAATGGCGCACCACACTGTAATGCGCCATTAGTAACAATTTTTTTAATTTTTTTTCTTAATCTCATGTCACTATTTCACCTATGAGATATACAACAAGCATCCATATAACAATCATAGCCAACACACAAGTTCCATCATATATACATAGATAGCCAACACACAAGTTCCATCATATATACATACATAGCCAACACATAGTTCCATCGTTACATATTACAAAAGTTTCACATTATTCATCCAACACCGTTCAGTTCTCATGCATTGTTCTTCTCCTTCTCCTTCCTCAGCCTGATGCGGCAAGAGCGACGAGGCGGTGGAGGCAGTGGGATGTAGTCTTCTACCTGAATTGGCATGGTCATGTCGCCCAGCTGTGGGATCGCCGGCGCCACCACCAGTGCGTGGTCATTGTCAGGCACCACCACCATCGCGAGGCCACCTTCAGGCACGACCATCGCTAGGTCATCCTCAGCCACCTCCATCTCTTGCCCTTGGTCAGCCACAACCAGCGCTAGGTCATCCTGCAGCTCCTCATCCCCACTCTGCTCCTCTTCTCCCGCACTCCAGTCCGGATCATCCTTCTTTTTGTCTATGCTGCTGCCAGAATCGTTGCTGCTTTCGCTACAGCCATGGTCGCTGCTGCTTTCGCTACCGCCATGGTCGCTGCTGCTTTGGCTGTAGCCATTGTCGCTGCTGCTGCTCCCATTACCTGTCCAAAAGCAACAATGACCGTTAACAATCAATGTGAGACAAAGCCAAATGTAGAGGAATAAGAAGAGGCAGAACGTACCGGCATCATAATCTTCAGCGTAGTGCATGCGACACATAGTCGTGTTGAACACCTTCACGATGAGCGTGGTGGCGTCGTCGTCGTACCTGAAGAGAAGGAAGTACCCCAGCCGCAGGTCGTAGGCACGGCAGAACTTCTCCCACCCACGAGACAAGTACATGTGGCCCTCCTTGATCATCAACTCCACATCCCACAGCCTGCGAAACCCGCTGCCGGCCTGTCGCACCTTCACATTATTTGGCGGATCTTCACCCATCAGCATGTGCTTAAAACTGTCAGGCAGCCTCTGCAGTTTGGGACAATGAGTGATGTAGGCAAACAACAGATATCATAATAAGATGGGTGAAGCTAGGGGAGATCTCTCATTTTATATGCCTGCATCATGGATGATACTGAAGTCCCAAGTATGATAGTGAAGAACTCGGAAGCATCCAACTCGTACTGCGGTGTCGCAGAGCGGCGGTGGCTGCTTCCCGCCATGCTTAAACTCTGAGCAAGTATACTGTTATGGTCAAAACTGAAAATCATGGATTGTTGTTAACTGAAAATTAGTGAAAGAAAGTGTTGCTGATCATGGAGCAGTTGTACACTACACATGCTTAAACTCTGAGAAAGTATACTGTTATGGTCAAAACTGAATGTTGATTGCTTGCATCATCTACTCTGAATGATATTAATTAGTCAAAGAAGAAAGCAAATAGATATTTTCTCTCACAACTCAGATTGCTCACTGTCTTGTTCTGCTACATATTAATATTCAAAATTAGTTGTTGCAAACAGAAATAATTCATGAGATCCTTTTTGTTCTTCTCTAATCCTTCAATTTCAGGTATGTTCCCTATATCATACATTAATTCAAGATTACTTAAAAAGTCGTCGTGCAGTCACAGAATCTGGGTACAGAGAGAAAAAAGGGTATAAATTATGGACTGTGACTATTGTCAAGTGTGGTACTACCGAACACATACATATCAAGATTCAAGAGCACATGCATACTGTTATAATAAACTTGTCTAATAAAAAGTGGATATAATATTATGAACTGCACAATGGCATAAAACAGAGCTGAGGCAATCCTGAGTACCAGCTCTAAGTGAAGGCTGAATGGATTCAAGATCAACCGACTGAAGTTGCCCAAACCTGCAAGGAAAAGAGAGAATAATGATTTCGAACTGCTTCTGATGGCATACATAAGCATAAGTTCAGTCCCCCAAATCAAGCATGGTTTCTTACTGCCCACCTAAACAACCACCACCACAAGGAGCAGATGCAGATAACTCACTCAAAAAGACTAATAAACACCAGTTGCAGATGGAACACTTCCTTTTAACCTTACTAATGATATATATGTTCCCTTATTGCAACATTGCTAATAGAGGATGACATCAATTTGCTGAAATAGCTATAACAGAACACGCATAATCAATCAGCTAGTGAGCTTTTTGCCCTTTCGCTCTCGGGGATAATTCAATGATCCAATAAAACCATGAGGAGACTTACTTCTAGGCTAGCAACAACTAAAGGCAGAAGGGTCAACAACTCCCAGGAAACTTGTCACTAAATGGCTAGTAAAATGATCTAGTTTTGAAAACTCTGCTGCTTTGACACTCCATCAGAAACAGAACATCTCAAACTCGATTCAGTTGACTAACTAAAACATCTGTACATGGAAACATGTACTAAAACACCTGAGTCAATCAAACCCACAGGCAAACCATCACAACTAAAACTAGAACAATACCAGCATCTAATAGCACATACATATCATTACCAGCATCGGTCTGAGTGTGAGACCAACCTAATGCATAGCAAGTTAATTCAAGAAACTGCAGTTGGACAAAACATGAAATTTAGAAGCATTCTACAGAGAGCACAAGGAAGCAGAATGAAATCTCAATCTATTTCAGATGCATTTGCAACTGAACAATGTCCTGAAGAGTTGTATCACACACTGCCATGTAAACAGTTTAGATTCTTCCATGAAGCAATTGCAGCAAACCATTTGTGGTAGTTTACGCTGGAAAAGAAAAATCATTTGGAAGCAGCAACTTCCTGAACAAACTCTGAAGCACTTGTCTCATAACTTAAAAAGCCACAACCAGAAGAAACTCTGACATATTAAGATGCGAACACCGAACGACCTGTTTTTTTTGTAATATTCTTTTCTCAGCAGAAAGGATGCTAAACAAGTATCTAAAAATGAATAATTAGGACTCTATCTGTTGAAAGTTTCATTCTTGAGAACAAAAACTAAATTAGCTTCAGAAAAGGAATGATTGAGACTCAATCTGTCTAGTATTAAAGATCAGAAAATATTGGCATCAACTTTGTTAATTATTAAGACTCAATCTGATTGCTAACGAAGCTGCTGCCGAGGTACATAAACATACAGAAATGAATCACTACATTCACTTCAAGCCTTCACAAAATTGGTAGCTTTGTTTTCACTAATTACCTGGTATAGCATAAGGAAAATTACCTAGTGTAGTATAAATATAAAGAAAAAAACTCAAGTGTCTTAGTAGCTAATTATCAATCTTTTTATGTGCCATCACAAAGTGTTGGTTGCATCTGGCATATTCTTGCCTTTATAAAACATGGGCGCAATGCTTCTTACTTATCTCTTCTTCTTTTTTGCAGAAACCATCTAATTTCTCTGGAAAAAATGCATAAAGCATCTAATTTCTCTGAATCTAACATATTCCAATTTTTTAGACATGCTCTTGATGGATGACAAGTCCAATGCGAAAATGATAAACCTGACAACACCTAAACAGCTGCAAAATCACGAACTAACTGACTACAGTACCAGATTCAGGGCAGGCCCATGGGCAGGGAATGGGGAGGAAGGGTGGAGAGGGAGGAAGGAGGAAGGAGGAGAGGTACCTGGGCGGGCGCGGCCGGTCGCCGGAGGGGTCGGGGTCGGCGGCGGCGATGTCGAAGGGATGGCTCGAGGGCGTCCGCGCTCGTTCGGGTCCTCGGAGTCGAAGAGGAAGACGGCGGCGGTCCTCCTGGGCGCCCGGACTAAGGTAGAGGCGGCGCAGGGCAGGGGCCGACGCAGGGGGCGTGGGGTTTCTAGGGTTTCGAGGGGGGAGGCGGGGATCGGGGGGAGGCGGCGCTCGAGGGGGAGGAAGGGGAGAGGGAGGTGGCGGGGGCGCGTGGGCGGCGGCGACGCGGTGGAGCGGCGCGGTGGAGGGAGAGGGACAAATCAAAGTTGTCTGGCGAGAGGGATGGGGAAGGTGCGGCGCGGTGTGGATGGGGTTAGATTACTAATGGCGCACCACAGGCGGTGCGCCATTAGAATGTTTTTTTTTCATAGAAATGGCGCACCAGCCACCCGTGCGCCATAAGTAAGAATTTTTTTATTATTTTTTAAAAAATGAATATGAATATGAATATGAAACAGTAATATTTTTTTATAAAAACAGTAATAAGTGTTGTTTAACAACAATTGTAGTCTACACTTTATTATTATTATTTTTTAGAAAATGAATATGAATATGAAACAGTAATATTTTTTATAAAAACAGTAAATAATTTTTTTAAAAATATCATCAAATTTGTTATTTGAAAATATCATCGGCGGCGGCGGTGGAGCCGGGGAGGGTGCGGTTGGGTCGTCGGCGGCGGTGGAGCGGGGGAGGGTGCGGGGGGTGCTCGTCGGCGGTGGTGGAGCGGGGGAGGGTGCGGGGGGCTGGTGCTCGTCGGCGGCGGTGGAGCAGGGGAGGGTGCGGTGGGTCGTCGGCGGCGGTGGAGCGGGGGAGGGTGCGGGGGGTGCTCGTCGGCGGTGGTGGAGCGGGGGAGGGTGCGGGGGGCTGGTGCTCGTCAACGGCGGTGGAGCGGGGGACGGTACGGTGTGGGTCGTCTTCGGCGGTGGAGCTGGCGGGAGAGGGTGCGGGGGGTGCTCGTCGGCGGCCGTGGAGTGGGGGAGGGTGCGGTGGGTCGTCGGTGGCGGTGGAGCTAGCGGGAGAGGGTGCGGGTGGGATCGAGATCGAGATGAAGGGGGATAGCGATCGAGATATGGAGGGGGATTTACAGTAATGGCGCACTGTCTGTGTGGTGCGCCATTACTAGTTAGAACTAGTAATGGCGCACTGCCTGCCTGATGCGCCATTAGTGTGTATGAAAAAATGGAAAAAAAATATTTAACACTAGTGGGGCACCACCTTTCTGGTGCGCCATTAGTGTCTTCCACACTAATGGCGTATCACCAGCAGATGCGCCATTAGTATATACTAGTGGCGCACTGCTTCCCTGGTGTGCGCCACTAGTATCAATCCTATCTATAGCCCTTTTCCTAGTAGTGAACGTAGATTCAGCATTGGAAGGAAGAGTGGATTAATTGTACACAAGTCAACGACCTTTAATAAAGGAATGCCGCCTAACGTGCGTGCGGATTTTCAAGTTTTGTGTTTGACAGAATTGATGTTGTGCTATTAAAATGTTTATGCCTCGTTGCAACGAACGGACTCTTTTGCTAGTATCATCAACATAATAATCAACATAGAAGAACAAGATGGTGAAGAATGAACAAGGAAGATCACATTTAGAAGCAAGAAATCCAAGTGTCCATAAAATGTTTAAACAAACGAAACCATGTGTGTAGTGCTTGTTTAAGACCATAAAGATACTTGTTCATACGGCAAACAAAATTTGGATGAGGAATCAGTAAAACCAGAAGGTTGTGCACAATAGATTGCCAGGACAAGAGTCCCGCAGAGAAACGCAAATTGATGAATGAGCCAAGAGAGCGACATAGCAAGACTAGTGGCCAGCTTGGCAACCGGGCCGAAGATCTCTTAACACAATCAACATCATCACGTTGTGTGAAGCCGCAAACAACCCATGAGCCTTGTAGCGAGCCAAAGGGCCATCATTATGAATTTTATTTTTATGCCGGGAAATAGCGAAAAATCCATTTACCCGTGACCACATCCCTGCTGACGGACAAGTCTCTACTCAGTAGCCTCAGTTACTTGAACTACATGACCCGGTTGCGCCAATGGCGCAAGAAGCGAATTAGAAAGAATGTTAGTAGTGAGTAAGTAGGAGATGTAACTGAAAATATAATGCAATGTGGATTGTATTACGTCATATATTAACCACAAATCATGAAATCAATACCAGAGAACCAAATAATGTCACCACCTCTGTACGAACAACCAACATTTTAGCATAAGGAGTATCACATGAGTGTTTACTTGCACATCACAAGTATCACAATTACAACTAAAGAGGCATAGTCCTCACTGTTGTCCCTAAGCCCTTCACAAGGAGAGTTCCAAGCCTCGCAACTTCTTCCTCCAGCTCTGCACATGACCCTCAGTTACGAACCTCATCCCCCAGCTATGATTATTTCAAGATGAAATCAACATGCTAGTTCTCTCACATGGAATATGTTCAGAATTTAGTCAGTCTCACTAATCTTTCAGCTACAAAGGCAGAAAGACAAATGGCATGATCAATAACTAAAAAAACTGGAACAATAACGCTTGTAGCATTAAAAAACCGAGAAAGTGAATTGAGGACAACAGAACAATTATTTGTAACAACGGCAAGCTTGACTGATGCAAAATGATCACTCTGAAACTATATCTTTAGAACCAAATTAAAAAGGAACAAAATAATCTAATACTCGCTTCGTTCAAAAATAACTGTCTCAACTTTGTACAAAAACATCATGTATCTTTAGGACCAATTTTTAGACCATGGTATCACATAAATCAAGAATTAGACATATCAGATTGCAAGGTATTCATGGTCAGTTACCAATCATGTCACACCAAGGATTTGCACATATAACCTGAAATAACTGCAGCTAGCTTGAAGTCTAAAATCTACCGGGTGACAGACAAAAGCAATACCACCAAACCTTACTCTTATTGGACGAGCACAAGATTTATGAGAAGATAACACATAAAAAATCCTATTTGGTTTCTGGATGCATGCACTTTCTGGATTGTGCACATCAAAGCATGGAAGAACATTCCTAGGAGAGCCATTGTAGCACAACAAAGTAAACCAAAAATCAAAAAAGAGAAGTGAGTTTGTATCATGTAATTTAGCAATGTATCAGCCCATATCACCATTTATTTTTCCGAGACCAAAGAAAATGACAGAAGTTTCCCTATTCTTTCTTGTATCTTTCTAGCATAATGCTCTCTATTTACAAGCGCCACACAGACTATTTCCACTTGGCGGCAGGTTGGACACAACAATCCTCGCCGCGAGCTGCAGAAGAACCACACACGCACATACGTCAGGCCAGGAGACACGAACACGGGCGCTGTAAGGGGGGAACGGAACGGACCGGAAGGGGAGAGACAGATCGAAAGAGGGAACGTACGAAGGCATAGTCAGGCTTGGAGACGTGGAGGGCTTTCTCCTTCCTAGCAGTTCTTAAGGGTTTCTCCTTCCTAGAGATTTGCATATATGGACAACATAGCTGTAACACCCCGGATGTAACTTGCCATATTTGTAACTCCAACTCTTGCCATTTTCGGCAATGTGATATGATATTCCCTCCGTGGTTGGGTTTCCCTTCATTTTGCATTTTGTCCTTGTCATGCATTTCATGTAATGTCATCATGTGCATCGCATTCGCATACGTGTTCGTCTTATGCATCCGAGCCTTTTCCCCGTTGTCCGTTTTGCAATCTGACGCTCCTACGTCCTCCGGCACCCCCTTTTACCTATTTTCATGTGCGAGTGTTAAACGGTCTCGGAATGGACCGAGGTTTGCCAAGCGGCCTTGGTATAGCACCGGTAGACCGCTTGTCAAGTTTCGGGTCAATTGGAGGTTGTTTGATACTCCAACGGTTAACCGGGTAACCGCGAAGGCCTCTTGTGGGTTGCAGCCCAAAACCCCTCAAAAACAGCCCAATAACCCATCTAAGTCACTCCCATCCTCTAAGTCGTTCGATCACGATCGCGTGGCCGAAAACCGTGCTCAATTTGGAGCCTCCTAGCTCTTTCTACCTATAAAAACACCCCTCCTCCCGAAATTTCGGGTCATTCCACCCCTAACCCTAGCAGATTCGTCCCCGCCGCCACCGGACACGTCCGGATCGCCCCGCCGCCGCCACGTGGCGCGCCGCCACACGCCCGACGCGCCGCCCCCGCCGCCGGCCCGGAGAGCCCGCCGCAGGCCCTCCCCGGCCCATCACGGCGCCGCCGCCCGCGCCTCGCCTCCGCCGTCCGCGCCGCCCGAGGCCGCCGCACGCCCCGCGCCGCCTCCGCCGCCTCCCTCGGCTGCGGCCAGATCCGGCCCGGCGACGGCCGGATCCGCCTCGTCCCGCCTCGAATCTGCCTCGCCAGCCTCCTCCCCGGCCATCTCCGGCGCCCCCCACGCCCAACTCCGGCGAGCTCGCGCCGCCGCCTCGTTTTCCACGCCGGGTCAACCCTAGATCTCGGAGGTCGAAATTCCTCTAAGTCCTTTTCCTGGCAGTATTTTTATGCATTTTCATCGTGTCATAACCCTGCAGCCGTGGCTCCGTTTTGGGCGTATAGCATGTCGAATTGTTCGCCTCGATGAGTAAATCATTTCATCTCATTTCATCTTTTTCATTTGAGCTCATCTTGGTGCCCGAAATGCTGTTGAAATAGGGCTATGTGATGTTAGTTTCAGATCTGTTTCAGAACTTGCGTTTTTGTCATTTTTGCCATGATTGATGTGTGCATCCTATGAACAGGAGTCCTACATGTGTTTTGTAATATGCCATGCCATCCTTACAGGGGTGTATGCCATGTATTTTTGTGATCTTTGTGGTGACTAGCACAAGCATGCAAACTAGGGATCATATTGTTGCTGATTTCAGGGACTTAGTAATTTCACCAAGTCATGTCCTGCTGTTATTTTTATGCTATGTGTTCATGTTGTTACAGAGAGATCTATGCCCATTTTGAGAATGATCAGTAAGGGTGTTTTGAACATATGGATTTGCTCTATCCATCCATGCCTCTGTTTGTAATTATGGAGTGCATAGCTTGAGTCAATCGAGCTCTACTTTTACTATAAAATGTTACTGGCAGGTTGTTTACATGTTATTCAATTTTGCCAAGCTTGTTGTAGTTGATCCTTGCATGCTATGATGTTGTTCTTGCCATGATTAGCTTCTACGCCATGTCTTCTTGGTGTGTGTATGCTTAGTTTATCATGAAATGCTATGTAGTGAGTGCATCGAGCTCGTAAACATGCCTACTTGTTATCTGTTTTTGACATGTCCAGTTTTCTGCCAAGTCTGAAAACTGTAACGAAACTTGCGTAATTGACATGGGTGCTATTATATTTTCTGATCCTTTTTGGCTCATGGTCACTAAGGGACTTTTGTTCAATGCTTTGAGTAGATTCATGCCATGCGATATTTTGCTATGTCATGTTCCTCTAGCAGGTTGTTTCCTTGCTCTAAACATGTCATCCTGATATTCATTTCTGGCATGATAGTATTTTCACTAAGTCTGTGAAGCTGATATATTTTGCACTTTTGCCATGCTTGTTTGAACCTGCTATTGTGTGATTTAGCCATAGCTCATTGTTCATCTTTTGTCAATCATCTTGAGTAGATCACTGCCATATGCTTTGCTGATATGTTTGGGCGCAGTAGCTTAATTTCTTGTTGCATGCTAAGTGGCATCATGCTGTTAAACGCAGAAATATGTCATTCTTGTTTTGCTTGTCATTTGCAAACCGTGCATCCGATCCCGGTGATCTTGATATAGGTTTCAGCCGAAATCACCTCACCTTTCCAGTGGCATACTTGGTTTGCCAAGATTATGCCTTGTTCACCTTTTTCCTTCCGGAGCACGCATATGCATTGCATACCACATCTCGCATATCATGCCATGTTTTGCATCATGTTGCTTGCGCATTGCATCGTGGTTGATAGTTGTTCCTTTGCTTGTGTTCTTGTTTTGGGTAGAGCCGGAGACGAGTACGTGAACGAGGAACCTGTTGAGAACACTTACGAGGATCAAGCCTTCGACAACCCTGAGAACTTTGCAGGCAAGATGATCATACCCTCGAAATCACTTCTATCTTTGCTTGCTAGATGCTCGCTCTTTTGCTATGCCTATGCTGCGATACCTACCACTTGCTATATCATGCCACCCATATTGCCATGACAAACCTCTAACCCACCATGTCCTAGCAAACCGTTGATTGGCTATGTTACCGTTTTGCTCAGCCCCTCTTATAGCGTTGCTAGTTGCAGGTGAAGATGAAGTTTGTTCCATGTTGGAATATGATTATTTTGGGATATCACAATATCTCTTATTTAATTAATGCATCTATATACTTGGTAAAGGGTAGAAGGCTCGTCCTTATGCCTGGTGTTTTGTTCCACTCTTGTCACCCTAGTTTCCGTCATACCGGTGTTATGTTCCTTGATTTTGCGTTCCTTACACGGTTGGGTGATTTATGCGACCCCCTTGACAGTTCGCTTTGAATAAGACTCCTCCAGCAAGGCCCAACCTTGGTTTTACCATTTGCCACCTAAGCCTTTTTCCCCCGGGTTTTCGCGAGCCCGAGGGTCATCTTTATTTTAACCCCCGGGCCAGTGCTCCTCTGAGTGCTGGTCCAAACTAGAGCACCGTGTGGGACCATCCCTAGGCAACTTGGGTCACGTTGGTACCTGTACGCTTTGCTTATCCGGTGTGCCCTGAGAACGAGATATGTGCAGCTCCTATCGGGATTTGTCGGCACAGTCGGGTGGTCTTGCTGGTCTTGTTTTACCATTGTCGGAATGTCTTGTAGTCCGGGATTCCGAGGCTGATCGGGCCTTCCCGGTAGAAGGAAAATCCTTCGTTGACCGTGAGAGCTTATAATAGGCTAAGTTGGGAGACCCCTGCAGGGTATTATCTTTCGAAAGCCGTGCCAGCGGTTATGAGGCAGATGGGAATTTGTTGATGTCCGGTTGTAGAAAACCCAAAGTGGACCTTAATTAAAACACATCAACCGCGTGTGTAACCGTGATGGTCTCTTCTCGGCGGAGTCCGGGGAGTGAACACGGTGTTGGAGTTATGCCTGACGTAGGTTGTTCTACGATCACTTCTTGATCACTTCTAGCTTCACGACCGTGCTTTGCTTCTCTTCTCGCTCTCTTTTGCGAATGTAGCCACCATATATGCAAGTCGCTTGCCGCAGCTCCACCTCACAACCCTGTCCTACCTTTAAGCTTAAATAGTCTTGATCTCGCGGGTGTGAGATTGCTGAGTCCCCGTGACTCACAGATTCTACTAAAACAGTTGCCGGTGCCAACGATGCCAGTGCAGATGATGCATCCGAGCTCAAGTGGGAGTTCGACGAGGAACATGGACGTTACTATGTGTCTTTTCCTGATGATCAGTAGTGGAGCCCAGTTGGGACGATCGGGGATCTGTGTAGCATTTGGGGTAGTCTTCTTTCATTTTGGTTCCGTAGCCGGACCTTGAGTGTAATCTGGATGATGGATGTTTATTTATGTATTGTGTGAAGTGGCGACTATAAGCCAACTATGTATCTCTTTCCCTTATGTATTACATGGGTTGTGTGAAGATTACCTCACTTGCGACATTGCTTTCAATGCGGTTATGCCTCTAAGTCGTGCTTCGACATGTGGGAGATATAGCCGCATCGAGGGTGTTATAAGTTGGTAATCAGAGCCTTCCCCGACCTTAGGAGCCCCCACTGATTGATCGTTTTTAGCGGTCGAGTTGTGTCTAGAAAAATGTTTTGAGTCATTTACGAATTATGTATCGGAGAGTTTAGGAATTCTTTTTACTTCCCAGTCTCCTCATCGCTCTGGTAAGGCATCCTGACGTAGAGTTTTGACTCTTCTCTTCTCAAATTTCACTAAAAAAATTTAGGATCACGCGGGTATCTTAGAATCGTGCTGATGGTTTTGTGATGAGAACATTGTCTTGGTGCCTCCTGTCAGGGGTTTAGTGGAAGTGTCCCGGGGAGTTGAGCTCTGAGGTGTTGTCGTCATAATTTTATCGTTGCAGTTCTGGAATACCTGAGTTTAGTACGCCGACATCGAAAATCGCTTTTGTACAGTTGTTGGTGAGATAACCCTGATAGCCCAGTACTGAGGCGAGTGCGGGAGTATTGACATAACTCGTATAATGGATGCTTTTCGAAGGTTGAGGTAAACGATTTCCGAGGGTTTCTTGGTTATGTGTTGAAGGATGGATACAGCTGGATCTAGGTATTGTTAGTTTGGGTGATATATTTTGTGTCCCCTGTATCCCCAACACCTGATTGCATAACCAGAAAGTTTCGGGAGTTTATAAGTGGGAATTCTAATAGCTTATTGGATATATTTCCACAGATGTATGATTTGAGATTGGGGCCTAACATGCTAGTGGTCCGCCTATTCACGGCCGATTTACAGTGGTTGCGAGGCATCTTAAAGAATCCTTGGCTATGCTGATTCGGGGACGTCTTGTTTGTCATTCGTGACGTCCGCTGTACGTCCTGCCCGTGTGGGCCCCACCACGAATACTTTGGGCGAAATCTCTATCATGTGTTTGTTCCGGCTCATTCTACAAGCCAATCCTTTGTTTTGTTTTCAGTTGTAATATTCGAGTTGTTTCGAGGCAGATGGTGATTCCATACCTTTATCTAAATGGCTTCTCAGCTTATGGAAGTGTGATGCTTTACTTTGGAATTCATTCGTTCATTCTTGTTCGAATGTTTATTGTGAAGACTATATGTTGCAATTTCGACCCTTTGATTCAGCTTGAATATATGTCTTTCAAGATGCTAATGGATGTCACCCTCTTCAGGATGGCTCCGCCAACGCGTCAGAATCCGGAACGCAATGAAGGAAGTCAGGCTAACCCTCCGCCACCACCTCCGCCTCCGGAGGCATGGCAAGCCTTGATGACAGCCACCAATGCCAACGCTCAGGTTCTGATTCAGCTCTTGCAAGATCGCAACCAAGGGCAAGGTAATCAGGGAAATCAAGGCCAAGGCAACAATCAGCCGCATTTTTCTACCCTCAATCAGTTCCTTGCAAATCAGCCAAAGACTTTCAGCTACTGTGTCGAGGCCACAGACGCCGATGATTGGCTCGTGGACATCAACAAGCACTTCAAATGTAGCAATGTCAGACCTGAGGACTTTGTCAAGTTTGCCTCTTTTCAACTCAAGGATCAAGCTGCTGAGTGGTACCAACAATACAAAGATTCCAGAGGAGGTCGTGTGATTACCTGGGATGATTTCCGCCGTGACTTCAAAGCTCATCACATTCCAGAAAGTGTTGTTGAGAGTAAGCGTGAGGAGTTCCGCAATCTCAAGCAAGGCAACATGTCTGTGTATCAATACAACACTCAGTTCCAGAAGCTCTCTCGTTTTGCTAAGCAAGACATCCCTGATGAGAAGAGCATGATTTACCAATTCAGGCGTGGCCTCAGAGAAGATCTGCAACTAGCTCTCGTGCTTTTTGAGCCGATAAAGTATGATGAATTCTACAACATGGCACTGAAACAAGAGGCTGCCCAGCTGAAGTGTGAGGCTTCTAAGAAGAGAGTCAGGGACGCAGTTCAGTCCTCTTCTTCCTCACTAGTGGCGGCCAAGCAACAGAAGTTTTGGTTGCCTCCTCCTCCTCCGTTCCGTCAGCCTTACCAGCAGAAGAACTCAGGTGGTCGTGGATCCTCCCACCCACCCAACCCTGGCTATCAGAACAAGTCTCAGAACCAAGCTCCAAGGCCAAATGCTCCTTATCATCGTCCGCTCTCAGAGGTGACTTGCAACAAATGTCACCAAAAGGGTCACTATGCGAACAAGTGCTTCAACCAAAGGCGCCTTCCGCCTCCTCCTCCTGTGAGATCTTCCAGCAATGCAGTGGTCAAGCATAATCCTAAGCATGCCAAAGTGAACATGATGAACGCGGCTCAAGTGGAGGATTCTTCTGAAGTGATCATGGGTAATCTCTCAGTTAATGATATTCCTGCAAAAGTCTTATTTGATACTGGTGCATCGCATTGTTTCATGTCAAGATTGTTCTTTGCAAAGAATGATTTTTCTTGGTATTACCTGGATAAACCTTTGGGTGTTATTTCTCCGGGGAAGTCAATGAGAGCAAACTCGATAGTTCCTAATGTCTCTATCAAGATGGGCGACTACAAATTTCTATCTTCTCCAATGGTTCTTGGCGACTCTGATATTGATCTAATTCTCGGGATGGACTGGCTTTCTAAGCACAAGGCTCAGCTTGATTGTGCTGCCAGGGAAATTCAATTGACTCACTCTTCTGACGATGTGATCATCTATGCCGCTCATGATGAAACCATTCGGTTGTTTTCTCTCAATGACAGGGCAAATTGGATGCTATCTCTCAGATTCCAGTCGTTTGTGAGTACCAAGATGTCTTTCCAGAAGAACTTCCGGGAATGCCTCCTCACCGGCCAGTTGAATTCGTTATTGATCTTGAGCCTGGTACGGAACCCGTTTGCAAGCGTCCATACAAGCTTGGGCCAAAAGAGTTGAAGGAATTGAAGAAACAGCTCGATGAACAAGAGCGTCTGGGTCTGATCAGACCGAGTTCTTCTCCTTGGGGTTGTGGTGTTCTTTTTGTCCAGAAGAAGGATGGCACGGACCAACTTTGCGTCGATTACCGTCCATTGAACAAGAAGACAATCAAGAACAAGTACCCACTTCCCAACATCAATGATTTATTCGAGCAACTTAAAGGTGCTAAAGTGTTCTCCAAGCTTGACCTTCGTATGGGTTATCATCAGATTCGCATTCGTGAAGAAGATATTCCCAAGACAGCATTCAGAACAAGCTTTGGTTCTTATGAATATACTATCATGTCTTTCGGCCTTGTCAATGCTCCTCCAACTTTCTCTCGAATGATGAACTTCATCTTCAACCCCTACACCAATGAATTCGTCTTGGTCTATCTCGATGATATATTGGTCTTCTCCAAGAATAAGAAGGATCATGCCAAACATTTGCGGTTGGTGCTCGACAAGCTCAGAGAGTATCAATTCTATGCGAAGTTCTCCAAATGTGAATTCTGGCTTGATGAAGTTCTTTACCTTGGTCATATCATCTCTGCCAAGGGCATTGCTATTAATCCCGAGAGGGTGTCTGCAGTTTTGAATTGGGAAACTCCTCAGAATGTCAAGCAGCTTCGCAGTTTTCTTGGACTTGCAAGCTATTGCCGAAGATTCGTTGAGAATTTCTCAAAGATTGCAAAGCCTCTTTCCAACCTCCTCCAGAAGCATGTGAAGTATGTCTGGTCTCCTGAGTGTGACGTTGCTTTCAACGCTATCAAAGAGAAACTCGTCACTGCTCCAGTTTTGACTCCTCCTGATGAATCCAAGCCTTATGAAGCTTTCTGTGATGCTTCTCTTCAAGGTCTCGGTGCTGTGTTAATGCAAGAGAAGAAGGTTGTGGCCTATACCTCTCGTCAGTTGAAGCCCAACGAAAAGAACTACCCCACTCACGATCTTGAGTTGGCGGCAGTTGTCCATGCATTAATAACATGGAGACATCTCTTGTTGGGAAGGAAAGTGGATATATTCACCGATCACAAGAGTCTCAAGTACATCTTCACTCAGCCCAACCTCAACCTCAGGCAAACTCGATGGGTCGAAATGATTCAAGAGTATAATCCGAGTATTGAATATACTCCAGGCAAGGCTAATGTGATTGCAGATGCTTTGAGCAGGAAGGCTTATTGCAACAGCTTAATCCTCAAGCCCTTTCAACCGGATCTTTGTGAAGCTTTTCCGCAAACTGAATCTCCAAGTTGTTCCTCAAGGTTTTCTTGCCAACCTCATAGTCTCTCCTACTTTGGAAGATCAAATTCGTGAGGCACAACTGCTGGATACCATGGTGAAGAAGGTGAAACGTGGTATTGACAAGGGCATTTCCAAATACAAGTGCTATCGCGTTGATGACAGAACTACTCTTTTCTTCGAGGACCGGATTGTGGTTCCTAAGGGTGATCTTCGTAAAGTCATTATGAACGAGGCGCACAATTCACTCCTATCCATTCATCTTGGAAGTACGAAGATGTACCATGACCTCAAGCAGCCGTATTGGTGGACTCGAATGAAGCGAGAAATTGCTCAATTCGTGAATGAATGTGATGTCTGCAGAAGGGTGAAAGCAGAACACCAACGACCAGCTGGTCTACTCCAACCTCTTGCTATTCCAGAATGGAAGTTTGATCATATCGAAATGGACTTCGTGACTGGTTTTCCTAAGTCAAAGCGTGGAAATGATGCCATCTTCGTCGTCATCGACAAGCTCACTAAAGTGGCTCATTTTCTTCCTATCAAAGAGTCTATCACAGCAGCGCAGCTGGCAGAGCTTTACACCTCCAGAATTATCTCCTTGCATGGCATTCCACAATTGATTTCTTCAGACCGTGGCAGCATCTTTACATCCAAGTTTTGACATTCTTTTCAGAAGGCCATGGGCACAAATATTCGCTTCAGCACAGCTTTCCATCCTCAAACTAGTGGACAAGTCGAGCGTGTCAACCAAATTCTTGAAGATATGCTCAGGGCTTGTGTCATCTCTTTCGGCATGAAGTGGGAGGATTGTCTTCCATATGTTGAGTTCTCTTACAACAACAGCTTTCAAGCGAGCTCGGGCAAAACCCCATTGAGATTCTCTATGGCAGAAAGTGTCGTACTCCTCTCAATTGGTCAGAGACCGGCGAACGCCAACTTCTTGGCAACGACTTGATCACAGAGGCTGAAGATATGTGTAAAGTCATTCGTGAGAATCTCAAAGCCGCTCAATCGCGCCAGAAGAGCTATTATGATAGCAAACACCGTGATTTGGCTTTCGAGATCGGAGACCATGTCTACCTTCGCGTCTCTCCAATGAAAGGCACTCGTCGCTTCGGTATCAAAGGGAAACTTGCCCCTAGATACATCAGTCCTTTCAAGATTGTCGGCAAAAGAGGCGATCTCACCTATCAACTTGAGCTTCCCCCCAACTTTGCAAATGTGCACGATGTGTTCCACGTGTCACAGCTTCGCAAGTGCTTCAAGACGCCTGAGCGCACCATCAACTTCGAAGAGATTGATCTTCAAGAAGATTTGTCCTATCATGAGCATCCCGTTGCTATTCTTGAAGAAACTAAGCGCAAGACTCGCAACAAGTCCACCAAATTCCTGAAAGTTTAGTGGTCACACCATTCAGACCGAGAAGCCACCTGGGAGCGCGAGGACCACCTCCGTTCCGAATATCCGGAGTTCTTTCAGTCCTAGATCTCGGGACGAGATCCTCTCATAGTGGTGGAGTGTTGTAACACCCCGGATGTAACTTGCCATATTTGTAACTCCAACTCTTGCCATTTTCGGCAATGTGATATGATATTCCCTTCGTGGTTGGGTTTCCCTTCATTTTGCATTTTGTCCTTGTCATGCATTTCATGTCATGTCATCATGTGCATCGCATTCGCATACGTGTTCGTCTTATGCATCCGAGCCTTTTCCCCGTTGTCCGTTTTGCAATCCGACGCTCCTACGTCCTCCGGCACCCCCTTTTACCTATTTTCATGTGCGAGTGTTAAACGGTCTCGGAATGGATCGAGGTTTGCCAAGCGGCCTTGGTATAGCACCGGTAGACCGCTTGTCAAGTTTCGGGTCAATTGGAGGTTGTTTGATACTCCAACGGTTAACCGGGTAACCGTGAAGGCCTCTTGTGGGTTGCAGCCCAAAACCCCTCCAAAACAGCCCAATAACCCATCTAAGTCACTCCCATCCTCTAAGTCGTTCGATCACGATCGCGTGGCCGAAAACCGTGCTCAATTTGGAGCCTCCTAGCTCTTTCTACCTATAAAAACACCCCTCCTCCCGAAATTTCGGGTCATTCCACCCCTAACCCTAGCAGATTCGTCCCCGCCGCCACCGGACACGTCCGGCCGCAGCCGGACACGTCCGTATCGCCCCGCCGTTGCCACGTGGCGCGCCGCCACACGCCCGACGCGCCGCCCCCGCCGCGGGCCCTCCCCGGCCCATCGCAGCGCCGCCGCCCGCGCCTCCCTGACACGCCGCACCCGCGCCTCGCCTCCGCCGTCCGCGCCGCTCGAGGCCGCCGCGCGCCCCGCGCCGCCTCCGTCGCCTCCCTTGGCTGCGGCCAGATCCGGCCCGGCGACGGCCGGATCCGCCTCGTCCCGCCTCGGATCTGCTTCACCGGCCTCATCCCCGACCATCTCCGGCGCCCCCCACGCCCAACACCGGCGAGCTCGCGCCGCCGCCTCGTTTTCCGCGCCGGGTCAACCCTAGATCTCGGAGGTCGAAATTCCTCTAAGTCCTTTTCCTGGCAGTATTTTTATGCATTTTCATCGTGTCATAACTCTGCAGCCGTGGCTCCGTTTTGGGCGTGTAGCATATCGAATTGTTCACCTCGATGAGTAAATCATTTCATCTCATTGCATCTTTTTCATTTGAGCTCGTCTTGGTGCCCGAAATGCTGTTGAAAGAGGGCTATGTGATGTTAGTTTCAGATCTGTTTCAGAAATTGCGTTTTTGTCATTTTTGCCATGATTGATGTGTGCATCCTATGAACAGGAGTCCTACATGTGTTTTGTAATATGCCATGCCATCCTTACAGGGGTGTATGCCATGTATTTTTGTGATCTTTGTGGTGACTAGCACAAGCATGCAAACTAGGGATCATATTGTTGCTGATTTCAGGGACTTAGTAATTTCACCAAGTCATGTCCTGCTGTTATTTTTATGCTATGTGTTCATGTTGTTACAGAGAGATCTATGCCCATTTTGAGAATGATCAGTAAGGGTGTTTTGAACATATGGATTTGCTCTATCCATCCATGCCTCTGTTTGTAATTATGGAGTGCCATAGCTTGAGTCAATCGAGCTCTACTTTTGCTATAAAATGTTACTGGCAGGTTGTTTACATGTTATTCGATTTTGCCAAGCTTGTTGTAGTTTATCCTTGCATGCTATGATGTTGTTCTTGCCATGATTAGCTTCTATGCCATGTCTTCTTGGTGGGTGTATGCTTACTTTATCATGAAATGCTCTGTAGTGAGTGCATCGAGCTCGTAAACATGCCTACTTGTTATCTGTTTTTGACATGTCCAGTTTTCTGCTAAGTCTAAAAACTGTAACGAAACTTGCTTAATTGACATGGGTGCTATTATATTTTCTGGTCCTTTTTGGCTCATGGTCAGTAAGGGACTTTTGTTCAATGCTTTGAGTAGATTCATGACATGCCATATTTTGCTATGTACTGTTCCTTTAGCAGGTTGTTTCCTTGCTCTAAACATGTCATCCTGATGTTCATTTTTGGCATGATAGTATTTTCACTAAGTCTGTTTGCCATGCTTGTTTTAACCTGCTATTGTCTGATTTAGCCGTAGCTCATTGTTCATCTTTTGTCAAGCATCTTGAGTAGATCACTGCCATATGATTTGCTGATATGTTTGGGTGCAGTAGCTTAATTTCTTGTTGCATGCTAAGTGGCATCATGCTGTTAAACGCAGAAATATGTCATTCTTGTTTTGCTTGTCATTTGCAAACCGTGCATCCGATCCCGGTGATCTTTATATCGATTTCAACCAAAATCACCTCACCTTTCCACTGGCATACTTGGTTTGCCATGATTATGCCTTGTTCATCTTTTTCCTTCCGGAGCACGCATATGCATTGCATACCACATCTCGCATATCATGCCATGTTTTGCATCATGTTGCTTGCGCATTGCATCGTGGGTGATAGTTGTTCCTTTGCTTGTGTTCTTATTTTGGGTAGAGCCGGGAGACGAGTACGTGAACGAGGAACCTGTTGAGAACACTTACGAGGATCAAGCCTTCGACAACCCTGAGAACTTTGCAGGCAAGATGACCATACCCTCGAAATCACTTCTATCTTTGCTTGCTAGATGCTCACTCTTTTGCTATTCCTATGCTGCGATACCTACCACTTGCTATATCATGCCACCCATATTGCCATGACAAACCTCTAACCCACCATATCCTAGCAAACCGTTGATTGGCTATGTTACCGTTTAGCTCAGCCCCTCTTATAGCGTTGCTAGTTGCAGGTGAAGATGAAGTTTGTTCCATGTTGGAATATGATTATTTTGGGATATCACAATATCTCTTATTTAATTAATGCATCTATGTACTTGGTAAAGGGTGGAAGGCTCGTCCTTATGCCTGGTGTTTTGTTCCACTCTTGTCACCCTAGTTTCCGTCATACCGGTGTTATGTTCCTTGATTTTGCGTTCCTTACACGGTTGGGTGATTTATGCGACCCCCTTGACAGTTCGCTTTGAATAAGACTCCTCCAGCAAGGCCCAACCTTGGTTTTACCATTTGCCACCTAAGCCTTTTTCCCCCGGGTTTTCGCGAGCCCGAGGGTCATCTTTATTTTAACCCCCGGGTCAGTGCTCCTCTGAGTGCTGGTCCAAACTAGAGCACCGTGCGGGACCGTCCCTAGGCAACTTGGGTCACGTTGGTACCTGTACGCTTCGCTTATCCGGTGTGCCCTGAGAACGAGATATGTGCAGCTCCTATCGGGATTTGTCGGCACAGTCGGGTGGTCTTGCTGGTCTTGTTTTACCATTGTCGGAATGTCTTGTAGTCCGGAAATCCGAGGCTGATCGGGCCTTCCCGGTAGAAGGAATATCCTTCGTTGACCGTGAGAGCTTATAATGGGCTAAGTTGGGGCACCCCTGCAGGGTATTATCTTTCGAAAGCCGTGCCCGCGGTTATGAGGCAGATGGGAATTTGTTGATGTCCGGTTGTAGAAAACCCGAAGTGGGCCTTAATTAAAACACATCAACCGCGTGTGTAACCGTGATGGTCTCTTCTCGACGGAGTCCGAGGAGAGGACACGGTGTTGGAGTTATGCCTGACGTAGGTTGTTCTAGGATCACTTCTTGATCACTTCTAGCTTCACGACCGTGCTTTGCTTCTCTTCTCGCTCTCTTTTGCGAATGTAGCCACCATATATGCCAGTCGCTTGCCGCAGCTCCACCTCACAACCCTGTCCTACCTTTAAGCTTAAATAGTCTTGATCTCGCGGGTGTGAGATTGCTGAGTCCCCGTGACTCACAGATTCTACTAAAACAGTTGCAGGTGCCAACGATGCCAGTGCATATGACGCATCCGAGCTCAAGTGGGAGTTCGACGAGGAACGTGGACGTTACTATGTGTCTTTTCCTGATGATCAGTAGTGGAGCCCAGTTGGGACGATCGGGGATCTGTGTAGCATTTGGGGTAGTCTTCTTTCATTTTGGTTCCGTAGCCGGACCTTGAGTGTAATCTGGATGATGGATGTTTATTTATGTATTGTGTGAAGTGGCGACTGTAAGCCAACTATGTATCTCTTTCCCTTATGTATTACATGGGTTGTGTGAAGATTACCTCACTTGCGACATTGCTTTCAATGCGGTTATGCCTCTAAGTCGTGCTTCGACACGTGGGAGATATAGCCGCATCGAGGGTGTTACAATAGCCATGCCCTTCGTTTGGTGGGCATGTTTCTTTTTCAAAAATTGTGTTGCTGGTGCTCTCAAATAATTAAATGGATTAGTTTGAAAGTCTAGATTAATCTAATGAAACTCCCAAATATATCTATAAATATTCCAATTTACCGAAGCTTAGCTTTGAGCCATAGGTTTTACATAACATTTCAGTAAATGTTCTTTTACACAACTTCCATAGTATACATGACTTAAAAAATAGCTTCAACTAACAATAAGTTTTCAGCCCAAGATAAAGAAACACACAAAAAGTACTATGAGATCAATGGAAACAACATATTGGTGTATAGGTTAATAAATAAAGAATGGTCTACTCAAAAGGAAAAACATGGCATCATTATATGGATGTGAAAAGCGTAGATAGGAGATGTATGTTAGTTAACTAATCTCGAAGGTGACCTAGTAAATACCAAGAGGCATATGCAAAAACAACTAAAAAAATCTTTTAGTAAATTATGAGTGTGTTCCGATAATCAGCCGCAACACACCAAATCAAAAATCATGAACTGAGAAGTAGGTGATCTAAAATGCATTTGTTTAAACTAAGCCAGCAAGAATAACACATTAGATTTTAATCTGGATCCTTCATGTAAAGAAATAACATAAAAATAATCAAGAATTTCTCAATTTATTCAACAAAGAACAGTGAAAGTGAAACATAACAGGCACACCAAATAAATCTGGGCACATATAGAAACATTCCTAACATTCTCACACATAAAAAAGCAGCTAACCACCCGTTGCGCCGATGGTGCAAAGGGCAATAGCAAACCAAGCATCAAAATCATGCACGTAAAATTTGTTGAAGGACTGATAATAAGATCCTTAAAGTATAAAGAAATAGATACTTAGGTAGCATGGTAATACATGGTGATATATGTTACAGTTCATGCTGGCATGATAGCCCAAAACAAAGTTGTCAGCAGTTCATGATAGGAAAGGAAAGCTATACAGGTAGCCTGAACCATGATTGGACTTGGTCCAGTGGGGTTTGTATAAACAGCATGCCCAGCATTTACAAAAGCATTAGCCTACAAAATAAAAAAAAGCTATCAGAATACTTAAACCTTGTGAATCACTTGTGTGATAGTGACATAGTAGAAAAATGCATACAGGAGATGGCCCCTTAAGCGTCATCATTGTCCGTCCAAGCTCAAAAAGCATAGCCCCCAGATGTTGTATCGCTACTCCCAACTCTGTCGACTCATTCTGGATCTGGCTTCGCACAGATGTATCACCAGTGGCAGCATCTCTCTGAATGCATTGTGCGAGATGCTGAAATAGAAATCAGGTAAATGGAGGTAAGTCTACACAAAAGTAAGCATTTAGCTCTTCCGTTGTCTAATAAATTATTTGAGAGTAAAAAATAATTTATAAGACACAAAGCTACATCATAGCACTGCATAATCAGTTGCCTAAAAACAAAGCATGAAATTCTAACAGCAAAAAAGCATCAACAGTCCTATGAGCATTGTGTTCAGAGAGTAAGATGTGTTATGAGGAAAAAATACATAAAACTGAAAGAGGCATGGTTGTATATAGATAGATCGATACAACCTTGTATAGTCGGTCTTCGGGCAAGCATCGCCTGCAGGTTCACTTCAATTACAATGCCTCGCATGAAACTAACGATGAAAAGTCTACCATCAACTGCTAAGCTGTCCAGATTGCCTTGGAGATAAGATCTGCCTACTTTGTCCAGAATGAAACCAAGGTCTGGTAGAGATATTCTTTTTTTTTATAGAAAGACTGTAAGGGAACCCCCGACAGTATAATTGGTGCAACAAACCCAAATTGCAAGTACCATGCCTTGAACCTGGATGGGTGGGAAGGCATCAACCCCTCCCCACCACTAGGCTATGCCTTAGTCTGCCTGGTAGAGATATTCCACATATTACAATTAGAATGTATATGAAATTGACGGGTATAACTTGGTAAAGCCAAATAATTTTATTTTACTTTTGCATCAGGGCATCAAGCGTCACAAGAGGATGGCAGGATAATACCATTTCCATTAGTTTCTTCTTCGATACGTGCTACAAAGGTTTTCTAGTTTCTGCATATATCCACACCTTAAACGTCGCAAGCGGTTAGTTTCTCTTTGGCTTTCTAGAGCGGCATAACAGAGTTGCTTGCGGAAAACATCTTTGTACCATATCTACTGTATCTATCTAAACCAATAAACCTGCAGTGACAAAAACCTTGATTCCAAGGCGCTTGGCAATCTGTATAGCAAATGTGCCAATTCCGCTTGATCCACTGTGGATCTGCATACGACTGGAGATAGGTCGGCATGGAAAAAAACATAGGCATGAAAATTCCGTTCCAGTTCAATTCTTACAACACCAAATTGTGCACCTCTTTTTGCATACAAGTGATTACTAAATCATTTCATACTCCATTCGAGTAGCACCATTAAATACTTTGTTGTTTTTCAGTTAGTCAGAGCATGCCAATTTGGTGATGACTAAGGAAGATTCACGTTCTGCAATCCTAACAAAAAAATTAGCTACAGATATTTTCTTAAAGGGAAGGGATTCACCTGGGGAGATGTCTGGTCATGAAGACGTGCGGGCCACCTCAGGCAAGCCAGCGGCATCGGTCAGCGACACCCTCTCTGACACCGGGAGCATCAGTCTCGGTGGCGCCACCACCTTCTCCGTGTGCCTGCATAAGCAACGAGAGCGGCTGCATGACCTCAAGCCAATACAAAATATTCAAGAAATCAATCAATCAGTACACAATATTCTCTTGTCCCAATCAATCAGGAATTGTGTACCTTTTGAACAGTTATAGGAAAATCCTCTTCTAGCCACTCTGTATCTTTGATGACTTCTTTTACTGGCCTCCTTTTAATTTTGGCATTCAAGAAATTAGGAACCTACTCAAGTGGAAATCATCAAATCAGTACTCCAAAGCACTACCAACAGAGTAGCCATGTTTCTAATCATATCTTCACCTGAGTTGTTGAATGGTTTCCCCAAATAGTCATATTTGTCACTCTGTCATAAAACACGCCAGCTTTTAATGCTAGCTGCAAAAACTTTGTGAATGACAGATTAGTCTTGTCATTTGTTGAAATAAAATAACTGAAACATATCAGAAATAATTAAGATTCATTGAGAGAATAACACAACAAGCAAATGGTAGTGTCTGGTCCTTTCAACTGTAAACTGGTCTACTATTATTTTTCCTGACGACATAAGTCATAAGTTTCTTTTGCAGCTAGATGAACATACACAAGTTATTTGATGGCCTACATATGACAAAAAATTTAACATATGGCAGAAAAATATGACAAAAAATTTAACATATGGCAGAAAAATTAACATTATGACCAAGGATGAATAAAAGGACTGGAACTTGTAGTTTTGCGAACCTGGCTGGCAAAGACTAATGCAAACTTTATCCATGACTGCAGGATAAAGTTGGCAGTGGATAAATTCAAGAGATAACAGAGTCTTTACATGGCAGCAAAGAAGCAGGTATACACCATTAACCTATCCGTGGAAATTGATAAGCGTATGATTATTTGAAACAAGTGTATGATCATTGGTCACATAGCTGACACAAATTTGATTTTGCAAAAATGGAGGGATATTAGGACATAAAGTTTCAGTTTTTTGTCACACCTAACCTTCTAATTCAGCCAGAGCAAGAGCAGAGCATGAGAGACCTTGAAGAGTCGGAGAGGAGCGGCGCTCTTGTCCTCTAGGTGGTGCTGACCTCCATTTCCAGATCTAGCAATCTCCTCTCTCGTCTCCTCACTGAAGAAACCAACATGGCCATGTAAATGCTTCAGTTTTGAGAATCAGTGCACATGAACTGCACATGTTCGCTTGCATACTGAAACTGAACAAAAGGGAGGGTGCTACCTGCAGCAGGGAAGGGAGCAGGGACCTTGTGCGGTGCATTGTGCGGGACATAAGAGTATTGAACATTGTGCTGAAATATGGAACATTGGATAATCTGATGTTAACATTGCACAGCAAAGAGGAACCATCACAGTTTTAGTGGTACAACACTGAATTTCTGCTTCTGAATATTGACAGTACAATATACTCAGAAGTTTAATTTCTGCTACTAAATATTGACAGTACACCAGTATTCAGTTTATATAAACAACAATATATTCCCTGAAGTTTTAGTTGCTTTCTTCAGTCAATCTTACCCGATGCAGTCAAAATTTTCAGTTTTGTTTGACAAGTCTTGTGATAATTCTAGCAAATTAATTGTCAAGATTGATGGCACTGCTTACCATCTCTCTCGGGAGCACATTGTCTTATGCTTCCTTTGCAGTTTTTTCAGATATACCCACCGGCATTGACGAACAAGACGTATTCATCTTCATGAGAGCAGGCACTAAAAGGGTAATAAGAAAATGTTCAGACAGAGCTAACAAAAGCATTATAAGATGAAGGTTTCTTAGCAGGGAGCAGTACACAAAAATGAACCTGAATCGGAGGGAACAAAAATGAAGGCTTCTTAGCAGGGAGCAAAAACTTCAGTCAAGCAGGGGAGCAGCCAAGGCTAACTCTGAACCAACTAAAGGATTTGGGGGCTGCACGATTCCTA
This sequence comes from Aegilops umbellulata, assembly GCA_032464435.1. Lineage (NCBI taxonomy): Eukaryota > Viridiplantae > Streptophyta > Magnoliopsida > Poales > Poaceae > Aegilops > Aegilops umbellulata. The sequence goes on along the minus strand of CP136055.1, from coordinate 526,901,069 downwards.
GTGCATATCAATCCGAGCCAACTCAAGGATTCCTATCCAGATTCTTATCAATCCGACCTTATGAATCCACTTGTCAACTCACGGACCGCAACAGCCTAATCCACGGCAAGACCAGCGAAGGACCGTAACTTGACACGACAGAGAGCACGACCTGCATGGCAGTCAGCTTGCCTCAGCCAGGATACGGCGACGCGCGGCCCGGAGACCAGCATCATGGACTCCGCCTCCACCTCCTGCGGCGGCGGGTTGGTCGGGGTCGGGGTTGGCGTTGCAGGCTGGCGGCGCCGCCTCCCAGCCCGCGTTTCAGGTGAAGTCCATGGGGTGGCCGACGGATCCGGTGACCCATCAGCTCCTTGGACCAAAAGCACAACCTTTTCGGTGGCAAGCCGGAGCATAGCGCGGCGACGACAAGCCGGAGCAGAGCGCGGCGGGGACGAGCCGGAGCAAAGCGCGGCAGAGGCGAGAGGAGCAGAGTGCGGTGTTGGCGAGAACCATCCTCCTGCATCTTGTGACGAGAACTCTCCGCGCCGTCCACCTGCTAGCCTGGGGCGCTGCGGACAAGAAAGGTAGAGGTACGGGGGCACAAGAGCAGGACGGAGCCGACCGCCTCTGCGTCCCGCGCTCCTCCTGCTGAGGACAACAATGATAGCGCTGTGGACCACCGCGGGGAGAAGACTGGAGCTGCGGCCTCATCCTGCAGGACGTACCCGCGAGCGCCGGCCGGGGTCACCTATCCCGCTTCACCGCGCACCACGGACCTGCTTCTTCGGTGCCGATGCCTCACCACCGCGCACCCCCTTCTCCCATCTCCTCTGCAACGGCTTGCTCCCTCCTCGATCTCCCATCCTCTTCTTTGCTGCACCATCATCGATCCACACCTCCCCTGCCTCTGAACTCCGACGCGGGGCTGGGATGGAGGCTCCTCCGTCGGCTGGGAAGGCCTCGAGATGAGGAGGGCAGGGGAGAGGCGGCGGCTGCGCGGGGGAGGGTGGCGAGTGGAGAGCGGGGGAGGAGGATGGACGCAGGGCTCGAGGAGCACGAGGGGATTGGCTGATAGGGTTTCAACCCCACGTTCTTGTCGTCCCCATTGCAGTAAAATTCCCTCACGTACGCAAAATCGAAGCAAAACCACCTAATTCTCTCGACCCCACAGCCAACGAGCCCCACCCGTCACTGACATATGAAGCTGCTACTGATGTAGAGAAGGACCAACGGTTGACCAAACGCCAGCAGACAAAATCGATAAACAATAAAAAAATCAAACGGACGACGAGGCTTAGCCTAATCGCCAAGATCTAAGAGTTGAGCCACGAGCTGTCAGCAGGTATTTGGCATGGATCAGTGTCAGCCTCATCACTAAAGTTACCAACCTGACGGCTACTATCATTACTGTCATTACTTAGTAGTCTATATACTGCATTCAATACGACCACTTCTGTTACGTTGCACAATCCTGAAAAGTTGATTCATACATAGAGAACGATCCTCTGTCGTCGTTTGACTTTACCAGGCTGTCATCCTATCACCTCCGGAAGGCAGGGTATAATGAAAATTTAGACAGTTAGGGATCATTTCTATCCTGAGCCTGCCCTATATGACTGAAAAGAAATATTCAAAATTTAAGAACATAACTTGTTTAGTGGCTTCGCTTCCTTGTTTGCGGACCTGCTTCCGGCCTACAACAGCTTCAACATAGATTGAAGCTCTACAGGTAAGTCACAGCAGGTAGTGCAAAATTTAAGAACATAATACTAGTTGCCTGCAGAAATGTTGTAACATCACCACCGAAACCACAAGACGTTGATATCAGTTAACATCTAGGTAGTGCAAAATGCATTGTGGGTGGGTTAGAACTGTAACAAAATTAGGTTCGATGAACCTTTGCAGAACTGTTGTAACATAACACTCGGGATTTCCCTCATTCTTGGGTTTATCAAGACACCATTAGTCTCGTCCATGCTATTGCAATGATCATTGCAAGGTTCTTTCTACCTTTTTGGCTTCGGCTTTGGCTTCTTCTTGCACTTCCCTTTTTGAGATGCCACCTGAGGTTCAATGGTACTCTCATCAGAATCATATTCAGCCTTCTTCCTGTTACCAGGACTGTTGGTCCTTCTGTTGCCAGGAGAATTTGACTTCTTTTGCTTCCCTTTTTCGGATGGCACATGAGCTTTATCAGGACTCAGAGCAGAATCATATTCCTCGAAGTTCCCACCATGCTTGTGCCGTCTATTGCCACGAGAATACCACTTCTTGTTTTGCTTCCCCTTTTCAGATGGCACATGAGCTTCATCAAGACTCAGAGCAGAATCATGTACCTCCTTGCTATTACCACGAGCCTGTGCCTTCTATTGCCAGGAGAATTTGCCTTGTTTTGCTTCCATTTTTCAGATGGCACATGAGCTTCAATAGGACTCAAAGCAGAACCATCGTCCCCCTTCTTGTTGTTACCTCTGCGCCTGTGCCTCCTGTTGCAAGGAGAATTTGACTTGTTTTGCTTCCATTTTTCAGATGGCACATGAGCTTCAATAGGACTCAAAGCAGAACCATCTTCCCCCTTCTTGTTGTTACCTCTGCGCCTGTGCCTCCTGTTGCCAGGAGAATTCGAGGATGGTCGGGATGCTCCATGTTGCTTCATCTCTTGATCGCCTTCTTCGGATGGCAACTGCACTGCAACAGGACAAGAATTCTCTTCTTCCTTGTTCTTCCTTTGTTTGCTGGCAGAATCATCACAGAACGATGCACTTCCAACATTCTTAGGCTGTTGTGTCACCAGGGCTTCAACATATGGACTATCAGCATCATTATCCTTACCCTCGATCTTCCCTTGACGCCCATTTCTTTTGCCAGAAGAACCTCCAGTCTTCTCCTGCTTCCCTTCTCCATAAGACACCACAGCTCCAACATCCTCTACCTGGGTACAAACAGATGGACTCCCAGAAGCACCTTCTTCCCCCCTGTTCTTACTGTGATCCCACATTCGTTCATCAGCAGCACCTCCTGTCTTCTCCTCCTTCCCTTCTCCAGAAAGCCCCTCAGCTCCAGCATATGGGCAAATATCAGCATCTTCTTCCTGAGAGTGAGTAGATGAACCAACTTCATCGGCATCATACTCCGCTGCATCACATAGTCCGAGCCGCTTTCTCTCCTTCTTCTTCTTTTTCTCTTTCTTCTTTAGCATTATGTATTATTCAGATCTCTGAACTTGAGGCATCCGCTTCGCTGCAGCCCTGGCAGCAGCCCGGGCCTGATCTTCAGCCTTAGCCTTTGCTGCCTTCTTCTTATTTGTCTCAGGCTTGTCGGTACCATTTGCTTCACTCTCATCCATTTCTCCATCTTGAGGAGGAGGCAGTACACTCTCGGTCATTTCTCCATCTTGAGGAAGAGGAGGCAGTACACTCTCGGTCATTTCTCCATCTTGAGGAGGAGGAGGAGGCAGTATACTCTCGGTCATTTCTCCATCTTGAGGAGGAGGAGGAGGAGGCAGCACACTCTCAGTCACTTCTTCATCTTGAGGAGGAGCAGCCAGTACAGCCACTTCGCATTGGCTTTCTTCACCTTCCTCAAGCCAAAGATAACTTTCATCTGATTATTTTTTATTGTGTAGTTTCCCTGTGTAACCATCAATCCTCATTAGGATGTCAAGACACAATGAGATGTCAGAATTAAGCAACAGAATTTCACCACCGCAAAGATTGGTATAATTGAGCTTGCCCTCAACTTTGGCTGTTTCCATTGCCATCTCAGTAATCATTCCATCAATACTTCTGTAAGGGTTGGTATATCTTCAGCTCCCTCATCATCACTTAGATTGTTGGCAGCAGCAAAAGCATCATATAATGGCTTCTCAAGCTTAGCAAGATGGTATTTGAAGCATATGCGACATAATTTGGTCCACCTCCGGAACTGATCACGAATGTAGGGATCCAGTTCCCTCACTATCTCACTTCCACTGTAAGTGATAAAGAACTGTTGTAGTTGGGCAAATCTTGGACCCTCACCTAGCAACAGAAAAAGGGTAACAAGCGGTCTCTTGCCTTCATCTGTTTCATCTTGCCCGGGATCATTCTGTAGACTTTCCAGTAGATCAAATATTTGATCGAGGGTAAACACAGATATTTTGATATTGTCACTACAATAACATAAAATTGGGATAGTCAGCAGCAGAAAAAAAGATGCCATGCACACGACTTTTACTACAGTAAGAATGCCAATGGAATAATGCCATGTACAAGTTCAACGTGTAGTTGCATAATAACTAAACAAAACTACTTTGCAGGTCAGAAAGCCAGATATGCACACATTTTATTTGTTTTTGTCCCCTGCTTCCCTAACCACTTAAACAGACCACACAGACATGACGGTCTGCCAAAATGCCATCTCAAACATTTAGTGTGTGATTAGTTGTTCAGTGGAAGTTGATTTTCCAGTACTGTCATTATACCTAAACCATGCTGCAAATATTGCACGAAGAAAGCACAACATAAAAAACATAAAGAGAAAAACTAAACATTGTTTTGACCAATTTCAAAGCAATCTTGAGGAGGAACTATTTTCAATTAAAGAACACGCAAGTCAAAAATGAGAATACATGAGAATAGAGTATTACAAGGCATAAAAGTGTAACTTCATAATCTATTATGTACAAATCAAAACATCAATATGACAATCTGTGACTAGCAAGGAAGCTTACAGCCTGTCATGTGTGGAGGTATACTTCATCGGGCGTTGTGTTCCAAAGGAAGCAGGGATTTTGCAATCACCACATACACACCACGGGGTCGTGTCTCTTTGACACTTTTTTAAGTACATTCGGGAGGCCACGACATAATTGTCTGCTTGTCTAACAAGGAGCTCAAAAATAGCACCATCCCCTGATCGGGTGAATTCCACACAATAGTAGATGTGGTCCTCGGACTGGGAAATAAAGAAAGTCTAGTCAAGAACAGAACATGGATCATATTGAAACTTTAAATCAAAAAAGGAATGTGACACCAAAAAATACCTTAGATGGGTAGTCTATAGTTATAGGAACTTGCACCGGGTTGCCATTGCGGTCTTTCCCAGGTAGACACAGCACACCAATGTCCAGATACAGATTTCTTATCCAGTCAAACAACTCCCTAAGCTCAGCTGGCGAGGGTCTTGTTGACAATCGAAATGTCTCAAGGGGGCGATTCTTAGGACTTCGCACGTTTGCAACAATACGCTGATGATCAGCTTTTCTTAAAGCATAGTACTGCCTCAGTTCTTCTACATCTTGCAAGGCGTTGTTAGACAGTGCTCTCTCCAGTTCCTTCACAGCATCTTGGGGACGGACCGGCATCCTGGCTGTGAAGAAAATGCAGGAATTTTGTAACCAAACAACCTATACAGGTCATGGTGAATACGTATGCCCACTGGTAAAACTCAATGATATAACAAATGATAGAGTAACAACAACCTTAAAAGCAAAATATTACAGCATAAAGTACGAAATTGACAATAAGCAGATTAAATCAACAAATTTTCTTTTAACCAGAATTCAGCATCACATTAATTTCTCACATTGTGAGTAATTGCAACAATAACAGGGGGAACACATCACTAAACCTGTCGTGGGGTTGTCACGGCAGGTGTCCTAGCGAAAGGACTTAGTCGTGGAGCCATCGCAACGGGTTAACTCGAAGGGGTTAAAGCGGACAAGGGACACAGGGAATTTATACTAGTTCGGCCCCTTCGATGAAGGTAAAAGCCTACGTCTAGTTTGTGATGGAATTGATGGGGTTTCGATGACTAGGGAGCAAACAAGCTTCACCTAGGCCTCGAGTTATGGTTGTCTGTCCTTGAACCGCTATCGGGTTGTCCCCTTATATACACAGGTGACACCCGTCGGTTCATAGAGTCCCAATCTCCGGTTTATATTCGTATCCGGGTTGGTCTCTCCCTATTCCTAACTTATAATACAAGTTTATATACACGCCGGTTTACGGCTACAGATACTGAACCGACTATGGCCTTGGGCCTTTGTCTAGCCTCTGTGCTTTAACCCCTTTGGACTACTGATGAAGTCAACCCGGCCCAGGTAGGCCGGTTTACGCCCAGTAGTAATATCCCCAACATTAGGCCCCAGATTAATTTGAACGGGTTCATGTCAGTCCTTAGCCAAAATCTTTGTCTTCATCATCTTTCTGTATCTGCTGAACCGTTGTGTCGTCATCTTCTTTGGTTGCTGTAAACCGGCATGACGTCATCATGAAGCTAGCTTTTATGATGCCTTCTTTATTTAACAGATCCGCAACAATCGAGGCAACAACTCCGAAATTGGTGGCTCCTGGATTCGCGCGCCTGACACATGTCCTTTGCCTCATAAATAGGGCCGAGGGGTCATTTCTTTTTTTCCCCTTCATCCCCTTTCTCTTCGTCTTCTTCGCGCCGCCAGCCTCGGAGCTCCGCCGCCGCTGCTGACCTCTGCATCATCTTGGGCCGCTGCATCAACCTGACCGTACCAGAAAATCGCAGCGTCCTTCCGCGTCTCCCCCAGCTCCGGTAAGATCTCTGTTTTTATCCACCTAGATCTATACTAGGGTTTCATGTTCTTGCCGTGTTCTTGCTCACTGTTCGTACTCCTGCTCATACCTCTGGATAGATCCAAGAAAACCCTACTGTGATTACCAATGGGCTTTTAGCATTCGTCTTGTAGATTCATACTTAAGCTCATAGATCCCAACAACCTTTCTGCTCTTTGGATCAATATTGTTCCGCCTTAAGCCTTTAAATATTTTCCTTTTTCTGAACTGGCTTTAGATCCGTCATTGTAGAGAAGTCTTGTAAAATCTGTTTTTGTATTTGTACACCCTCAATTGCTTTCAATGCTTAGATCCGGCGGTTTAACTTTGGCGTAGAAAATGTAAAAGGCCAGTATATATCATTAGTCCCCTTGTTTGAACCGCCAGACGTTGCCACCTTGCATAACTCCGGTTTAGATAGGACTGCCTTCGATTTAAGTAGATATGCATCCGGTTTAATCAACATATTCTTGAACCGGAACTACTTGTCTTGTAGATTTCCTCATGGCCAAGCAAATATACGAGTGCAATTGGGTTCCTTCCCGTGTTACGGAAACACAGCTGAACAACTTAGTACTAACCGGCACTTTAAGCAGTAAAAATACCATCCACTGGAGAGTTCCAGGCACAGAATGTCCTCCCACCCCTGAAGAGGGAGAGGTTGTTGTTTTTGCGGATCACCTGGCCCGGGGCTTTAGTCCGCCCGGTTCAAAGTTTTATCGGGATGTCTTAGCCAATTTTCAACTGCGCCCACAAGATATCGGTCCGAACTCTGTTACTAATATATGCCACTTCCAAGTGCTTTGCGAAGTGTACTTCCAAGAGGAACCCACAGTTGAGTTGTTCCGAGACTGCTTTCACTTGAACCGTCGCACCGAGTTTACTGATGGACCCAATATGGAACTGGGTGGTATGGCAATTCAAAAAAGGAAAGAAGTCACTTATCCTCATGCGAAACTGCACAGTCATCCCCAGGAGTAGAACAATTCCTGGTTCTATTGCAAAGACACCTCCCCTGCTGAAGAGAATCCATTGCCTGGTCTCCGTCCGGAACGGCTTAGCAACACTCACCCCTTTCCTCATAGGTTAACTGGCAAATAGAGGAGTAAGTACGCTGCCCAATTGTCGAAGCTCAGAGCTTTCATGGCCAACGTTTTAACTGGAGTTGATCTTGCCCGTTGTTGGATATGCTGGAGTATACTGCCCCTCAGCCGACGCTCCGGTTTGATGTGTGAATATACGGGCAGTGTTGACGATCCGCTGCGGCATGTAAACATCCAGCTTACTGATGAAGAAGTCACAGAAGCTGTGAAGAAAATTTTGAATGAACCGGAGCACGTCTGCACTCGTCCTGGCCTGCTTCCTTTTTGCGCCACCAACTAACCGCCAGCCGTGAGTCTGCATTTTTCCTTTGTACTAGCTTTGATGCTATTGAACTCGTCTATTACTGATGCTGACCTCTATTTGATGCAGGGTAATGATTCGTTTTGGAGCAAGAAAAACCCACAAGAGAAAGCCGACAAACTGGACAGACCAACCCGGCCTAAGACCAAGGTCGTTAAGAAGTCTGCTCATAAAAGGAGAACCACCGCTTCCTCTGATCCGCCCGCTGATGACGATGTGGGTAATCCGGACCTTGAGGCAGAACTTGATTCCCTCGGTTTACTTTTTATACACCTTATTGATGATGATATTTGTCAGGATGATGCCGAAGCTAGCCATGCTGACGATGTAGAGGTAATTGTTCTTTCCTCTGACTCAAGCCTTCCGCCTTCACATAAAATCCGTCAGGCAAACCGCAAAGTTAAATTTTCTCATCCTCTTGCTTATTTGGATCCCAACTTTCTTATGAAGACCCACCAGCATGAGGTGCGCCGCACAACTCGACACAGCGGTCAGGTAGTTACCTCCGCCGTTTTACCGAACAATCCGGTTCGGAGACGTCGTTCAGAGGTCTCCAATTTGCTTGTCAAATTTTGTCCTAAAGCGGGCCATTTTCGTCAACCGCTTAATCCGTCTGACTCCGATTATCAGGTCACCTCGCACTCATCTTCTGGTGAGTCAACTGGCACCCAGCTGCCTCCACTTAAAACCGTGCTTGGGTAAGCTTGCACTTATCATAACGTTGTTGATTTTTGTAGCTTTCAATATGTACTGTCTTTGATTTTGCTGCTTCTTTTTAGGGCCAAACCGAGACCAAGTAAGAAAGCTCGCCTGGATAAGGCAGCTGAGGAAGACGCTGCTCCTAAACCGGATGCTACCCCAAACATTGAAGCGGTCATCCATGAAGATGTGGTTAATGACCCACTAGTACGGGATGAAGTTGTTACTACTGAAGAAGGTTTTGTTAACACCTCCGGTCCTGCTGACCAGCCAGCCAGTCCCATCCGGATTGAAAAAACCACCAGTCCCTCCAAACCTGCCAATAAACCGACTGCGCCAGTTCAAACCGGCGAGTCTAAGGATGATGAAGTCATAATCACTGGCATTGGTCGTTCTGAACCGGGGAATCCCGTCGCTTTAGCCAAGCATACTGCCAAAGAAGAATTTTCTGCCATGAGCAAAGGCAAATGGGATGTTGATCTGGCAACATACACTGCTATCAGTGCCCAAGATATTCATTCTGGTTATTTAAACTGGCTATATACTAGCCGTGATTATGAAGCCAATCTGGTAAAGATGATGAAGGAAAAATTTGAGGTAATCTCCATGTACTTGTTCTTCTTTATCACCACTGTAGCCCCCAAGGGCCGGTCCAACTTTAGTATAATTGAATCGGGTCTTGTCATAAAACTCAATGTTCCAAAGTTCACTGATATAGCCCCCAAGGGTCGGTTCAACTTAATATAGTTGAAATCGAAACTTTAATCTTCATACAGTAGCATCCGAAATATCATCAGAGCAAATGGCCATTAGCCCCCAAGTGCCAAGTTGAATACTTGTTTTGAGCTTGGGACTTTGATAATTAATTGATAGCTGTAAATCAAATAGGCATTAGCCCCCAAGTACAAAGCGCATAACTTGTTATGTGGTTGGTACTTCATTGGTTAAACCGTATAACTGTCGGATTGCAGGCTGAACTGAAGGTCAAAGAGAACCAAGTCGCCGACCTTCAAGAGAACTTGAAGTCCCAGCAAGCTGAAACCTCCAAGGCCAAGGAAGAGTTAACCAGCGCTTTAGGCACCATGGATCAGCTGAAGGAGGGCTTCAAGAAGGAACGGGCTGACTGGGCCACAGAAAAGGCCGCTTTAACCAAGAAGATTGAAGATGCGGAGGCTGCCCTTAAACCGGTAACTGATGAATTAACCAGCGTAAAGCGACAAGTGCACGCAATGACTGCCGCCATCTTTGGTAAGCTTCTTGCGACTTGTATAATAATCGTGATCCTCTTATAACAGTCCGGTTTGTAAACTGCTGATCATGTTACAGGCACTCGCATTAACCACTTGGGGTCGGATGTGCGGATGAAACTGAAAGCCGCCTACACCTTAATCGAGCAGCTGTACACTGGAGCGCAGCGGATTATCTCAACTGCGTCACACAATAATCCAGCACCCACTTTGATCCAAGATACGCTGAAGAGACTGTCAATGCTCCCTGCTCGTATTGATGAGCTAAAAAAGTCTGCTGCTCGAACCAGAGCCATCAATGCCTTAATCCGGACCAAAGCATGGGTGCCCGATTTGGATCCCGTTGAAGCGGCTCAAGGCTATCCCAGCTTGAAGGAGGATGGCTCAGAATTCAGCGAAGAGGATTTAAGAGAGATAAACCGGGCGGTGCGCCCTCTGGCCTGCCAATTGGTAGAGGAAGCAAATTTGTCGCATTATCAAGCCCAGTATAATGACCAGAACAAAAGAGTGGCTGCACCAATCCCTGAAGCGGAAAACCTGATTCCTCCAATCCGTAAGCATACTTACGCCCCTGATATTGAACTGTCTTCACTGATCCATGAAGAGGCTGTCTTTCAAGCATTAATGGGAATCGACTGGACCACTGTTGACTTCCAGCCGCTGGGTAGAGACGAGGAAGCTGAAGCGGCGCAGGATGATCCAGAACAATCAAACCGGGGTGGCCAGCAGGCGTGAACCGAAGGCAGCTTTAACTAGCTTCCTTGTTATATCTTGTCAAGAAAACAATGATCTCATTTGGGCACCAAGCTGCCTTGTAATAGAATACACAATACTTTTTGCTTCTTGAGATGCCTTCGTGCATCTGTGCTGATACCTTTATTTGGAAGGTCAATATTGCCAACTTATATCTCCTGCAATCATAAAATCTTAAACTACCAGGGCGGTTGTACCGCCATCCGGTTTATGAATCTTTATGTAGATACGCAAGGAGACTTGCAAATATGATCAAATTTTGTGATAAGAAATACCTGCCATTTATTGAGCACGAAGTAGGCGTGTAGCCAATCTTGAAACGGGGGTTTGATAACCCTAAACCGTCATGGGAGAAAACAGCTCCTGTATATATAACGCCGGCTTACTGTGTAAACCATGCTTTGATCATAATAGCCTTTTGTTACTCCAAAAAAGGATGTGAACAGAAAAAATCAAACCGGGCAAATAATCTTCGGTTTAAAAATGGACCGTGTTCCTCCAACTTGGCTGTTTGAACCGGTACAAAGCACTGTGGGTTTAAAAAACGCAACGAAGATAAAATAGTAACTCCTTAAGAAAGGCTATTTAAAGCAAAAGCAATGTTAAAACTTTTTGCAAAAAGAGAGGCTTTACTGAGCCGATCAGATGGTGTTACCATGGTCAGACACAACCAAGCTCCCCGAAGGCGTAGCTATGGTGCCAGTCGGCCAGGTCCCCAAATGACTCGTGGCATTACGCCGGCCAAGTGGCATGGCAATGGTTCGGGTTCGACCAAGCCCCCAAGTGACTCTAAGGCCTGTAGGCCGACCAAGAGGCGTGACCGGTTCAGACTTGACCGTGTCCCCAAGTGATCTGGTGGCTTTCGCCGATCAAGAGGTGTTGCATCGGTTCGGGCACGACCGAGCCCCCAAGTGATCTGGTGGCTTTCGCCTATCAAAAGGTGTTGCATCGGTTCAGACATGACCGAGCCCCCAAGTGATATTGATAATTTTTGCAAGGGGTAAACCGGAGGCCGTCTTTAAGCAGAACAACTCCATGTAACCACACATGATATAAAAGAACAAATACCCCGCTTTAGCTGAGGATTCGGTTTATTATAATATATACATTGTCATAATATGTACATAAGCAGAGCCAATGGCTCAAGTATAGTAAGGCCGAAGATGAGCTATGTTCCACGGCCTGCTGGTCTCCTCCTCTAACTTACGTGAGTCCGTATGCTCTCGAATATCAATCAGATAGTATGACCCGTTGTGCAGATTTTTGCTGACCACGAACGGTCCTTCCCAAGGTGGAGATAACTTATGCATATTGGTTTGATCTTGAATGAGTCGAAGCACCAAATCTCCTTCTTGAAAGGTTCTGGTTCTGACCCGACGACTATGATAGCGACGAAGATCTTGTTGGTAAATCGCCGAGCGGGCAGCTGCTGTGTCTCGCTCTTCATCCAACCGGTCCAAAGCGTCTTGTCGAGCCGTCTCGTTATCCGCTTCAACATAAGCCGCAACCCGAGGTGAATCGTGACGGATATCACTAGGGAGAACCGCCTCTGCTCCATAAACCATGAAGAACGGCGTGTATCCTGTCGATTTGTTGGGTGTAGTATTAATACTCCATAACACGGATGGTAACTCTTCAACCCAACAACCCGGCGTCCTCTGCAAAGGGACCATAAGCCGGGGCTTGATGCCTCTCAAGATCTCCTGATTAGCTCTTTCTGCTTGACCATTGGACTGCGGGTGCGCTACTGAAGACACGTCAAGGCGGATGTGCTCTTGGTCGCAGAACTCTCTCATGGCACCCTTGGACAAATTGGTACCATTGTCTGTGATGATACTGTGTGGAAAGCCAAACCGGAAAATCACCTTTTTGATGAACTGAACCGCGGTGGCTGCATCACACTTACTAACAGGCTCTGCTTCCACCCACTTTGTAAATTTATCAACCGCCACCAGGAGGTGGGTCTTCTTGTCCTTGGACCTTTTGAAAGGCCCAACCATATCCAGCCCCCAGGTTGCAAATGGCCAAGTAATTGGAATCATCCTCAATTCTTGAGCCGGAACATGAGCGCGTCTTGAAAACTTTTGGCAACCATCACATCGTCGGACCAGATCCTCCGCATCGGCATGGGCGGTTAACCAATAGAAACTGTGGCGGAACGCTTTAGCCACCAGAGATTTTGAACCAGCGTGGTGACCACAATCCCCTTCATGGATCTCACGCAAAATTTCACAGCCTTCCTCAGGAAACACACAACGTTGAAATGCTCCTGATACACTGCAATGATGCAACTCGCCATTGATGATTGTCATGGACTTGGACCGCCGTATTATTTGCCTGGCTAGAGTCTCATCCTATGGTAACTCGCCCCGGTTCATGTACGCCAGGTAGGGAAGTGTCCAATCCGGAATGAGGTGGAGTGCCGCTACCAACTGAGCCTCCGGATCAGGAACAGCCAAATCTGCTTCTCATGGTAGCTGAACCGATGGGTTGTGTAGTATGTCGAGAAAGACATTGGGCGGGACCGGTTTACGCTGTGAGCCTAGCCGGCTCAAAGCGTTCGCCGCTTCATTCTTCCGACGGTCCACGTGGTCCACCTGATAACCCTTGAAATGACCAGCAACAGCATCAACCTCACGACGATATGCAGCCATGAGTGGGTCTTTAGAATCCCAAGTACCAGACACCTGTTGAGCTACCAGGTCCGAGTCACCGAAGCACTTAACCCGGCTTAAGTTCATCTCTTTAGCCATCCGGAGACCATGGAGCAAGGCTTCATACTCAGCTGCATTGTTAGTACAAGGGAACATTAAGCGGAGAACATAACAAAACTTGTCACCTCGTGGGGAAGTTAATACGACTCCAGCCCCCGAGCCCTCCAATTGCCGTGATCCGTCGAAATGGATGGTCCAATATGTGTGATCCGGCTTCTCTTCAGGGGCCTGCAGCTCTGTCCAGTCATTGATGAAATCGACAAGTGCTTGGGACTTCACCGCCGTCCGAGGCACGTATTTCAAACCATGTGGCCCAAGCTCTATAGCCCACTTGGCAATCCGACCTGTTGCTTCCCGGTTCTGGATGATGTCACCCAAAGGGGCAGAGCTGACCACTGTGATGGGATGCCCTTGGAAATACTGCTTCAGTTTCCGGCTTGCCATGAAAACTCCGTATACCAGCTTCTGCCAATGCGGATATCTTTGTTTGGACTCAATAAGCATTTCGCTGATATAATAAACCGGACGCTGAACCGGGTACTCTTTGCCCGCCTCATTCCGCTCCACCACTATAGCTACACTGACTGCACGAGCATTAGCAGCGACATACAGCAATAATGGTTCTTTGTCAACGGGGGCGGCGAGTACAGGCGGATTGGCCAATTGCCGCTTTAAATCCTCCAAAGCCTGATCAGCGGCAGAACTCCAGACGAACTGATCCATTTTCTTCAACATCTGATACAACGGGATCGCTTTCTCACCAAGGCGGCTGATAAACCGGCTCAACGCGGCAATCCGGCCAGCCAAACGTTGAACATCGTTAATACATTTCGGTTTAGCCAGAGAAGTGATAGCCGTGATCTTCTCCGGATTAGCCTCAATTCCCCTGTTGGACACCAGAAAACCCAATAACTTGCCTGCTGGTACACCAAAGACACATTTGGCCGGATTGAGCATCATCTTGTACGTCCTCAGGTTATCAAAGGTTTCCTTCAAGTCATCGACCAAAGTCTCCTTCTTCCTCGATTTAACAACGATATCATCCACATAAGCATGCACATTACAGCCAATCTGTTTGTGGAGACAATTTTGCACACACCGTTGATAGGTTGCCTGGGCACTTTTGAGCCCAAAAGGCATAGACACATAGCAGAAGGCTCCAAAAGGAGTTATGAACGTCGTCTTCTCCTGGTCCTTAACTGCCATTTTGATCTGATGATAGCTGGAATACGCATCCAGGAAACATAAACGCTCTCAACCCGCCGTAGCATCAATAATCTGATCAATACGGGGGAGGGCAAAAGGATCTGCGGGACAGGCTTTATTAAGATCAGTATAATCCACACACATGCGCCAGGTGCCGTTTTTCTTAAGGACTAGCACCGGATTAGCAAGCCACTCAGGGTGAAAAACTTCAACAATGAAACCAGCTGCTAAGAGCCTGGCCACCTCTTCTCCAATAGCTTTTCGCCTCTCCTCGTTGAACCGACGGAGGAACTGTTTCACCGGTTTGTATTTAGGATCCACGTTAAGAGTGTGCTCAGCGAGTCGCCTCGGTACACCAGGCATGTCAGAAGGCTTCCACGCAAAGATGTCCCGATTCTCACGGATGAACTCGATGAGCGCGCTTTCCTATTTCCGATCCAGATTGGCACTGATACTGAACTGCTTGGACGAATCGCCAGGTACGAAGTCAACAAGCTTGGTCTCAGCGGCTGACGTAAACTTCAGGGCCGGATCATGCTCTGTAGTAGGCTTCTTTAAAGGAGTCATATCCGTCGGATCAACGTTGTCTTTGTAATACTTGAGTTCCTCGGTGCTACAAACCGACTCTGCGTAAGCCGCATCTCCTTCTTCGCATTCCAAAGCGACCTTGCGGCTTCCGTGAACCGTGATGGTCCCCTTATGACCTGGCATCTTGAGCTGCAAGTATACATAACAGGGCCGTGCCATGAATTTCGCATAGGCCGGCCTACCGAACAGGGCGTGATACGGGCTTTGGATTTTTACCACCTCAAACGTCAGCATCTCGGACCGGGAATCATGATCATCTCCAAAGGCCACTTCCAATGCTATCTTCCCAATGGGGTATGCTGACTTTCCAGGTACCACACCATGAAACACCGTATTCGAAGGCCGGAGTTCCTTATCTGTTAGCCCCATTCGACGGAAAGTCTCATAATACAGGATGTTAATGCTGCTACCTCCATCCATGAGTACCTTGGTGAACTTATAACCTCCCACCTGAGGTGCCACCACTAAAGCCAGCTGACCTGGATTGTCAACCCGGGGAGGGTGATCCTCTCTACTCCATATGACTGGCTGCTCTGACCAGCGCAGATACCGGGGCACCGCCGGTTCAACAGAATTGACTGCCCGCTTCTGGACCTTCCGGTCCCGCTTGTCCAAGCTAGTGGTGAATACATGATACTGCCCACTATTTAGCTGCTTTGGATTGCTCTGGTAACCCGACTGCTGCTGTTGCTGATTGTTACCACCCTGGTTATTCTGATTATGCTGATTGTTATGTCCGCCCGAGTTACCATTAAATCCTGAACCGGAATTTCCTCCACCGTGACTCGGTCCAGATCCAGAACCGCCACCAGAGCCGGGGTCATACCAGAAGGCATTGGAGCTCTTGAACTCTTGCATAATATAGCAATCTTTCCATAGGTGGTTTGCTGGTTCCTCCCTTGTCCCATGCCTTGGACAGGGCTGGTTCAACAGATAGTTCAGGCGTTCCAGATTAGGGCTAGGCGCTCCACTGCGGTTTTTGCCCTTACGTCGCTGGCCCCCGTTCTGCACGTTAGTATTGGCCACAAAGTCCATGTTGCCATCCGCTTTACGCTTGCCTCCGCCAACGTTTCCTGCTGAGTGATGCTGATGACCTCTGAAGTTGTCGTTCTTCTTTCCCTTCCCTGTCTTCTCATCATCAGACTCGGGATCCTTGGTACTATCAGAATCGGCATACTTCACCAAAGCGCCCATGAGGTTTCCCATGTCAGTACAATGGCGTTTCATTCGTCCTAACTTCAGCTTCAAAGGCCCAAACCGGCAATTGCCTTCCAAGGTTATAACTGCGGTGTCCGCATTGATGCGGTCTGAAGAATGCAGAACTCGTGAGACCCTGCGCACCCAATGAGTCGTTGATTCTCCTTCCTCCTGGACGCAGGCAGCTGAATCCACTATTGACATGGGCTGCTTACACGTGTCTTTGAAATTATTGATGAACCGGTCTCGCAACTGGGCCCATGAACTGATAGAATTGGGCGCAGGCTTTTTAACCAAGTGCGGGCTGTCCCTTCAAGCATCATGGTAAAATATTTTGCACACGCTGCCTCATCAACGTCAAGCATCTCCATGGCCATCTCATAACTCTCCACCCACGTCTCTGGGGGTTGATCCGCCATATAGTTCGGCACTTTGCGCGGGCCCTTAAAATCCTTGGGCAGGCGCACATTGCGTAAAGCGGGGACAAGGCAAGGCACTCCCAAAGCGCTAGAAGTGAGCCCTGGTTCAACCGAAGGGGTGGGACGAACCGGCGTGAACTGATGAGTCTGATACTGTGCTGCTAACTCAGCTTCCCTGCACGCTCGGGCCCGGTCTACCACTTCCTGGGCATCGGGAGCCGGATTGTTGCCACGGGGTGCTTCACGCCGCGCGTTACTTGACACAACTGGCTCCTTCATACGCCTGCTATAACTCTGGGCCGGACGTGGGGTAGAATGAATCCGGTCACGGCTGTATGAGTATGCTTCCTATTGGATCAAAGCTGTCCTAAGGAGCTCCTTAACCCGGCGCTTTTCGATCGCCTGTAATGAATCACCTTCAACCGGAATAGCCTCCAGCCGTGCCGCAGCTGCAACGAGGTTATCCATCGGATTAGAGTAGTGACCCGGAGGTGTAGGCACGGCTTGCGGTACACCAGTATTATGACGAGGCAGATCTATTAAACGGGGCTGAACCGGCGCTCCTGTCGCAGATGCTTCCGCCCGGTTTACTACCGGCGGATTATTGATTCCCGCTTCAGGGGTGTTGAAAAGGTTCCTTCCTTCAAAAACTGAGGGCAAACGAGATCGGTATTTCCTCCTCATGACTTCCTGTGAGGCGTTCTGGTCCAGCATGATTTTATAAGCTTGGGCGTCCAAAGCGGCCCGCTCCGCAGTCATCCTGACCTCTTCGGCTGCCAGATCCGCTTTGGCCTGGGTAATCTGCTCTCTCACCTTTGCGATCTCTGCGTTATGAGCATCCTGATCCACCGGATTAGCCTCCGCCATGAGTGCAGCCAATGCGTCGAATAGATCGGATAACACTTGAGCCGGCGGGCGCACCGAGCCTCCTGCTCCGGCAGCCGTTGCTGCCGCTGAACCGGAAATCATCGCCACGGCAGTCGATGAGTGAGGTGCTGCTTGGGTGCCGGCCATGAATATTCCAACTCGGTTGGGCAAATCGGAGGGGTCCGGAATACTGTCGCCATCGGAACAGCCCCCAATCCGGCCATCTTGTAACTGATACAACGACTCAGTTTCTCCGGTCGATGACTCGTCGCCAGAGTAAACGACGATTTCACCACCAGATCCTGTTCCGTACTCATAGCTTCCTCCATGGATGACTCCCACGAAGGCACGTTTCACGGCCGGTTTAACCCGGGCAGGTCATGCACGCTGAGCTGTCTCGACGAGGTCGGTGCAGGTGTCCAGCTCAGGGCCCGGTTCACCGATCTTGCCGATGAAGACATGTATGCCACCAAAGGGGACCCGGTACCCGTACTCAATTGAGCCGGCCTCGGGGCCCCAGCCTGTGTCGTCGATGTCGATCTTGCCGCGATGACTCTTGGTCATCCGGCCCATGGTGTATCCCTCAAGTCCTTCAAAGCGGCCCTCCAAGAACTTGAAACCATCGTGCGATAGCCCCACGGTGGGCGCCAACTGTCGTGGGGTTGTCACGGCAGGTGTCCTAGCGAAAGGACTTAGTCGTGGAGCCATCGCAACCGGTTAACTCGAAGGGGTTAAAGCGGACAAGGGACACAGGGAATTTATACTAGTTCGGCCCCTTCGATGAAGGTAAAAGCCTATGTCTAGTTTGTGATGGAATTGATGGGGTTTCGATGACTAGGGAGCAAACAAGCTTCGCCTAGGCCTCGAGTTATGGTTGTCTGTCCTTGAACCGCTATCGGGTTGTCCCCTTATATACACGGGTGACACCCGTCGGTTCATAGAGTCCCAATCTCCGGTTTATATTCGTATCCGGGTTGGTCTCTCCCTATTCCTAACTTATAATACAAGTTTATATACACGCCGGTTTACGGCTACATATACTGAACCGACTATGGCCTTGGGCCTTTGTCTAGCCTCTGGGCTTTAACCCCTTTGGACTACTGATGAAGTCAACCCGGCCCAGGTAGGCCGGTTTACGCCCAGTAGTTATATCCCCAACAAAACCTCCAATAAATAACTGCAACGGAAGCTACCAACAGCCTCACAATAAGTACAACGACAGTAGCATCAAGAATTACAGCGAGTAATAAAGACAAGACACGCAGGTGATATAGACTACGATTAGGGTTTGAGTAGCAGAGCCGTTTGTAGGGAGGAGGGAGATGGGGTTCGTTCGAGGAATTACCTATAAGGTTACAGGTTCCACAGACGTGGGTGACTCTGACGAACCGTCTTCCTCCCTCTCCCTCTCCGTCTCCCTCTCCTTCTCCCTCTCCGTCTCCGTCTCCCTCTCCCTCTCCCTCTCCCTCTCCCTCTCCCTCTTCTCACTGAGAAACCCGACGAACTCTCCCTCTCCCCCTCCTCCAATGCGGGTGGCTCCCCTTCCCTCCGGCGCGGGTGGCTCCCCCTCCCTCCAACGCGGGTGGCTCCCTCCTCCCTCTCCCTCTCCGGTGCGGATGGCCTCCCTCTCCTTCCGCCCTCCCGCGTGGGTGAGAATCCCGCCTCCCTCCTCCGGAAAGGCTTGCTGGCTCGCCCCTTGGCCAGCCGGAGGAAGTCGCGTAGGGTTTTTCAGAACCCAGCGATGGGGAACCTATGAAGAAATGGGGTAAAGGGCCGTCAAATTCCATGAGCGACGAAATTGGGCTAAGAAACTCGTACCTTGCGAAACTGGGCTGCACAGCTGGAATGAGGCCCAAAATCCATCGGCGCCATGAGGTTGCGCTGCAGGCCCAGCAGCAGCGCCAGTGGATAAGATAGCCGACCGGCCTCCTCTGCCCCGGTAGCACCAGGTCCGTCGGATCTAGATCGAAGATCCAACGGCCATGAGGCAGCGGCGGAGGGCCAATCCAACCTTGGCCTATGCACGACCGACCGACCGCCGGTGCGCCGCACCGTAGATGGCCATACATGGTCTTGAGGTACCGGCCGGGGGCGCCGCACCTACAAGCGATTCCTTAACCTGATGACCAGGAAGCTCTTGCCAGTACAAGGTCATCAGGTTAAGGAAGCCCTGGCCGATGCGATTTGTGCCGAGGGAGGACGTGGATGTGCAGATGCACTTGCACTTCGATGGAGCAAGCGGGGCGGCTGACTAGAGGGGAGGAGAGGGCGCAGAAGCTTGGATGCTAGGTTTAGGCGGATACTTATAGCCCGGTGGAGGGAAGATGCCTCCCACGTCTGTCCACCGTGACAATTTAAGTACGTGGGCCCCACCACTCCAATAATGCCGCACCGACCAAGAAGAAAGAGCCAAGGAAAAAAGAACAAACGGTGCTCCTGAATCACCCCGGGAAGCACGCGTCGACTTGTGCCTCCCCCGGATAACTCCCCCCCCCGCCCCGAATAGTTTGTTACCGAGAAAGGGCTAGCTGTATCATTAGTCTCCTCCTTCGTGATGTCTTTTTTTTCTTTCTGATGAAATTCAACTTTAACACTTTTTTTTGCGGGGAATCCAACTTTAATACTTAAACTAAGAGAGTACAGGAATCTCATCTGAAACAATGGGCACGACTTTCTGAAACATTAGCAGAACGCTCAACCCATGTGTTACTTTAAACCCCTGTCTTGTCCAACGTAAAACGTCTCCTCGTTCGTTGCCGAGAAAGGTACAGCGACTATGTGTGCGTAGCAGGTGCAACATTACATTTCCCTTTGAAGCCTTCTTGTTGTGTTGGAAATACTAGTACTTTGGTTTACAAGAATTTCATAGAAACTCTAAAGGATAGAAATTTTGTAGGAAAAAATCCTTTGGTTATGAATTGAATTATTTCTCCATACAATGGTAACCGATCGTTCATACTTTAAAGCAAAAATATTACTCAATGGAAAAGTTTATATATATGATTCAAATGACAAATCTTTTGCTAAAGGAATTGAGATAAGAGAAGCGCAGGCGCGTCTTGCCGCGCCATTTTCTTCCTCCCGCATGGTGTATCGCGAACATACAACTATTACATTTCGACTTCTCGAGGTTTAGTAGGCAATGAGTTATCACTCGTCTTCAAGCAGGAACGCCACCACTACACATTGAGCTGAGAGGTTGTAGACTTGTAGGGATAGGTATTGTCTAAACAAATTTCACAAAAATATGTATTATCTAAACAAAAGCTGGATACTTATGGAGAATCTAAAAAAATAGTTCAAAGTAAAAAATGCCTTCCATGGCCATAACACATCCACATAAGAGTTGAGGTGCGTGCACATATTTAACAGGATAAAAGAGGTAACACCATCAACATATTGGAAAAGGGCACGATAGTCTATATTTCTGTTTTCGCTGGCTTCATAGAGAACAGAGTTTTCTTCTGAACTGCCATTGTTAAAAGTGTAAATGATCAGCAATACGGTGTGGTGACATACAAGGATCTCAGTGGCAGCATAGTACCAATTAAAGCGTTCTCCTAAACTCAGATTTCTCTCATGAGAAAACAACACATGATGCGCCTAGTTACAATCCCATATGACTATGCCACGAATTCTGCTTCCCTCGGCGATCCTACTTACTCGAACCTCTCCATCTGTCAGATGAAACCGAAGTTGGCAAAATATCATACTCCCTCCGTTCCTAAATATAAGTCCTTTCAGAGATTCCAATATGGACTACATACCGAGCAAAATGAGTGAATTTACACTCTAAAGTACGTCTACATACATCCGTATTGGAATCTCTACAAAGACTTATATTTAGAAACAGAGGGAGTATGTGTTATGCTTCAACTGTATCTCTGCTCAGTATAACAAAGAAAAGAAACCGTATCTCTGCTCCCCAGAGGCAAAGACAAATCGCGAGGGTGAAAAGGACTGTGAATCACCATCTGGTACTAATTGCCCCAAGGCTACAGGCACAATCTAGCAAAGCCACTTGCTATGCGCTTTAATTACAGCAACTAAACGCAGTGATACAATCATTGCTAATCTATAATGTGAATCATGACATGCAGCCGTAGAGAAAAGCAGACTCCAATTCCATCATTGGTGGTGCTTCAGCAAAAGTTCAGAATTTTGGGAGCAGCATTACCTGCAGCCAAATGCAAGACATGATACTAACTACGAATGTATGGGATGTAATATTCAGGACGGCGTAAGGTTCTGCTATGTTGAGATCTAATCTGCAGGTGGCTAGGCGCTACTAAAGAAAAAAAATACAAGGTACCAAATACCAAGGAGACCACCACAAATGTATGATATTATTTTTTCTGAACAAATATTATATCATTTGGAGACATTAGGATGGAACCTGACTGAAATGTCATAACCGATAGAAGCAAGCATGTAAGCTTCAAAGTATAATTTAGAGTTGGGAGCACCATTAGTGATTAATAGTTCAGAAAGGAGCTTACATGTCTTCCGCTGACACCTTTGTAAATCCGTGCATGACGGCGTAATTAATCCTCAATGATCTGCATGAGCTGATAAAAATTAACATCAAAATAAATATTTCCCAAACGGATCGCTACGTATCAGACTGATTATTGAACATGGAGAGAAGATCTGCAGCACAACACGGTATCTGCTGCTCGTTCCTTTCAATAAAAATTGAATTAGATCATCTCCCTTATGTTCGAATGCAGAGTCTGAATCTTTAAACATAAGCACTATGCTAGTACAAATGCTGAAATAAACATGTATTCTTTCTACGATCTATCCTCCAATGACAACATTTCTCTTGGTCGATGTGTGTGGAAGAGTGTGTAGATCTGAAACTGACACACCTCCTTTGCACTAATAAATAAATAAAATAAAAGATGTTATGAGGATGGCATATTAAACAATTAGGCACAACAAAAAAGAGTAACTGAATTACAGAAGCTCCAGGATAAACCTTGCTTCTTTCCTTTTGTGATCTACCTATAAAGCAGGTAATGCAGAGGCATCCTTGTTGTTACAGGAAAAGGAATCACTGTCGTCCATGTGTGATCAAGTTTAAATCTATCAAAGTTATTTTATATGAACCAAGCAAGGCTTCCATGTAAGATTTAAACTTTGGTTGGGGGACGACGACGACGACACCATCGCGGAACCCCAGGGCAGGGCGTGGTTAGCGCAAAGCCGTGCCGGCCGTGCCCTACATCAAGGAGGAACACATGTATTTACGTTATGTTCGTTTTCTGTATTTTTCTGATCGCTTGTATGCTTCACCTGTCCTGAATCATAGGTATACTGATACATGGCTATACTGATATTGTCAGATACATAGGTATATAGATACATAACTGAATGATATTGCTACGGATACATATCCGAATGTTATAACTATACATATACCTGAATATTATATGTGTACAGATTGTACAGAGAAAGTGGTACTATTTAAAAGGTGAGGGAATCGTTTTTAAAAGGTGGTAGTTCCAAGTATACATGTTTTTGCAAAGGAAAGTCAGGAAACTATCAAGGACAGCAAATTTCAGTCCACGAGCAAGGGAGGAGGTATGTCAAATACTCCAGATACGATTTTCAGCAGTGTATATGACCATGGTGATAAAACAGAACTTCTATATGTTCTTGAACAAAGCCTTTAGTCCCAAACAAGTTGGGGTAGGCTAGAGGTGAAACCCATAAGATCTCGCCACCAACTCATGGCCCTAGCACATGGATAGCAAGCTTCCACGCGCCCCTGTCCATAGCTAGTTCTTTGGTGATACTCCAATCCTTCAGGTCTCTCTACGCCCCAACGAAAATCTTTTGGGTTTCATCTCCGTAAGAGTGGCTGAGTTTTTACGTTGGCTCGCCAAGCCTATCACAACCCTCCTCCTTTACCCGGGCTTGGGACCGGCTATGTTGAGACAACATAGGCGGAGTTCTATATGTTCTCGATGCTTTCCAATTTTCTTTAATACACTATGACATATCATTTGCATATTCATAAAAAGGTACTGATTACTAGGACAGCCTGACTTGAGCAATACCGTTATGGAGAAGGAAAAAACTGTATAATAACACTGCAGCCTGACTTGTTGACATTGCAGAGAACTATTGTCCTTATGCAAAACAGACTGCACATTTCTACATTTTGACATTGCAGAGAACTATCGTCCTTATGCAAAACAGACTGCACATTTCTACATTTTTACATATACACTTTATTGTGTAAATAAGTTGTGCCATGTTGATGTTGGTAGTGTCGGTTCAACAAATATGTGGATTCCCTAACCAATTCTCATGTTAAAATTATGGGGGGACATGGTTGTGGCATGCCCAAACGAAGGATGTGGAAGTAGCCCTGTCAAATAAGCAAAAGAAGTAGCTGTAGAGGATGAAGATTGCGGAATTTAAGCAGATACGCAACAAGCCTGATGTTGTTGAGGTGATCTCTCTTTTAAACCAGTGCCTAAGATCGCCGTCGATGTCTGTGGTATGATTACATGATGGCGTTTTTCATCTCACATGCCGACATGCGTATTGTTGTTGGTTTCCTTTGGTAGGTTTGGGATGCTACTGCCGTTGATCCCAAGTTGCTCGTATATCTCAAGTCAGCGGGAATACTGTGCCTGTTCCAAGACACTGGTCCCAGAAACGAAAGTTCTTGCAGGTTATTGAGTTTTGAACCGTCTATTTTTTAGTATGATAACCATGTATTGTGAACTTAGTTACTCAGTAAGTTGGTATGCAGAAGATGGTTGTATTCTTCCAAGTCAGCCACAGTGCAGGTGTGGGGTGCCTTGTGGTAGGTTTGGTCGCGCAGTTTTGTACTGCCAAAAACTTGTAGTGCCTCTAAATTTTGGTCACTTGGCCGTCCCGTGCAAAATTTGGTTGTATCAAAGCTTTTGTTGGTGCATAGTGGCAAAACTCAACTATTGGCACACCTCTGCTGCTGCCCCTTTAGCTGACGTGGCTAGAGATAGTTCATAGTTGGCTTTACTAAATACGCGATTTCTTTGAGTAACATGCTTCAAAAATTAATACTCCCTCCGTAAAGAAATATAAGAGCTTTTAGATCACTAAAGTAGTGGTCTAAATGCTCTTATATTTCTTTACTGAGGGAGTATCTTATAAAATTCTAATCCTATCTGTCATTGATTGCAAGTTAATTATCTTAACAGTACTGATCATTTGTCACTCAACGTGTTCTAATGCTTGCTCAGATACTCTTATTTGAGCCAGGAGTTACCTTCGCAGAAGTCAAGAAGAGAATTATTCCAGTGTTTTGTTTTTATCGTATGCTTGTAGATTTAGTAGCTTTTACAGCTAAAGAAAACATTTTTTCTGATAGTGCAGATTGATCGATTAAGGCATAATAGTTTTCTGATTTGTGGGATAACCCTTCCTATAAAATCAATGTGAACAAAGACATGAACTTTTTAAGGGTGGAAAACGTACAATTATATTTCAGTCTTCTCGCACACACAGACCCACAGTCCTAGAAACTTTCCAATTCTGTTTACTGAATTATGTTTCAGCAGTTCAGGTCGCCACCCTGCGGCGTTCAGCTCCCATGGAGCGAATCACTCCCACTCCCACGGGATGGACGGACGCATGTCGTCAAACATGGCGACAGGGCCAGCCCAGAAGACTGCATGTCAGTTGGTTCCTCTCCCTGATGGTGAGCTCTCGAATCCCCAACTCCCAGATGAAGCATTAATTTGTAGCTGTTTGTTTGGCCGATGAACCTTGTTACTTTTTTTAGTTGAACCTTGTACCTTGTTGTTGGCATTTGATGTGATAATGGGGCGTAATGGCTAGCATGTCTAATGTATAGAGTAGGCCACTTAAGGATTTTTTTTTGCCAAAATTTATAGCAAGATATTTGCTATTGAACAGGAAAAGTAATTCTTTAGAGTTCAGATTATGTAGTACAATGAAGGTGATGACCAAACTTAGCAAGCCTATTTTTTATATCTTTGTTCTAGCCAGAAAGTTTGTTCAACTTCTCTGATGCTAGTTTGCTTGGGTCGATATATGTACATACTACAGTATGTGTTTGTTCATGCCAGAAAGTTGGTTGGACTTCTCCAATGTGTTCGCTTGGCATTTGCCAAAAATAGAAGTTCAATTCCGAGTTCAAAGGTACCAGCATGAATTGTTGTAAGCTGATGATTACCAGGAAAACATTACATTGATCTTTCCTGAAACTCGACATAGCTTTGGCTGCTCCTAATGGTATAAAATATGCACCATCGTGTGCATGTGAAATTAATCTTTTTTATCACTGTCTTGGCATTAAAAATAGGGGGAAATATCCATTATAATGACGGCTTGTCTGTCAGAGAATAAAACAGTAGTAAGAAAAATAAAACACCAAAATTGTTGCACAAGAATAAAGTGAGTGGATCTAGGTACGAACATCATTGGTTCTTTCTCTTCTCTAAAGGTGTACCAGGATTATTCAGTCTAGCTCTAGGCGTGAAACTTCTTCAGTCTACAACACATCCCCATATGTGCGATGAGATGTGCAGATTGACTCATCTTTCAACAGATGTATATGTTGATAAGTGGTCAATTTTTACGCGCCAAGGTGAATTAATGGTAAATCAACTAAATTGTAATTGAGAAACATGTTTCACGGCTGTAACAAAAAATATAGTCTGAAGACGTACCTGTGTTAAATGCTTCATCCGATTGGCCTTTCAGCTCAGACATCCGCTTTTTCACAAGATTTTCATCCTGGGCAACTCATAATAACTTGAGTTTGATGCGTGTGAAGGAGAAACAGTACTCTAGCAAGATGTTTAGATGAAGTAAACAAATACAACAAATGGTATTAATCAATTCAAGATTTCAAAATCCCAGTTCCAACTTGCTATGCTGAAAGGAAATGAGGTAAGAGAACTATTTTTAAAAATGTTGGTTCACATGTTATTCTAAAACAAAATCAGATTTAATCTATTACCATTTGACCAAAGCAAGTTTTCCAATAAAACCTCATCCAAATAAAATGATTTTTCAGGGAGACAGCTTAGACAGTGATTCAAATGCAAGAAAACACAAGCGCATTTGATAAGTCAGGAATAGGAAACTAAACCGGCAGTATTTTATGCATGAAGTTTTGGTTAAACATTGACTTAACCGGTTAACCCCGACACTGTTCAGAGAGTTAGCATGGACAAAATAGTCGTACGTGTGCAAGAAAAATTTGCAAGTGACATACCTCAAGTTGCTTGATTTCCATCTTCACATGACTAATGATTCCATCAACACTCCAATTTGCCACAGTTGAAACAGGAGAGGTGAAAAGAAAGAGAATGTCAACGTCTCCCCGTGTACCATACTCAGCGGTTAACTCTACCAAACTGTAGAGGAACAGAGAAAGCTTTACAAAAGCAATATTCAACATATAAGCACTGTTCTCGAGATGGTCCATGCGGCCAAATTCGAATTAATGATTAACTACCATCATATTGTGTCAATGTAGTGGTAGTGTGTCACATCTGTACATACCTGACCAAGTTAAAAGACATGGCACAAGAGGGGGAGGGCAAACAATAACAAGCTTATGCAAATAAGGCAACTTGGCACAACATTTTATTTATTTTTCAAAATAGCATCATGTAGGCACATTTACATCATAACAACATTTTGTTTACATCATAACAACATTTTCAAATAGCAATATTTTGTTTCTCTTTTTCAAATAGTATATTTGTTGCATATCAGTACATGTCTACTGAAAGTCTGAAACTAAAAAGCCAAGCAAAACACAATAAGATGTGATAGAAAAAGCATTGTTACCGTGTCAAAAACATTTGCGTTTGCACCAGCTACCAGCAAGCCCTCGATAGAATCCGTTAAGCCCTTTTCGACAGACGTGACCAGACAATTATCATAAGGACCAGCACCACTCACATTAGTTCCACCCTATCAGATGGAAGTGCAGAAGAAAAGTCAATCATACAGTTGTGTGGTCGTTGATACAAACATAACTAAATCAAACATCAGTTTTGTAGAAATTCTACATTGCTATTGTACTGAATATTTTAATACTCCCTCCGTAAAGAAATATAAGAGCGTTAGGTCATCTAAACGCTTTTATAATTCTTTACGGAGGGATTATCAAATACGATACCATAGTTACTCACTGCCATATCCATGAACCCACTTATGAAGCATATCAGGAAGTTTATCAAACATAAAAGCAAAAGAATTAACTTCCAGTTTTAACACACTTAAAATTACTTCAAGATCAAAGCTTTCCTGTTTAGCGGCTCATCTGCTAACACTTCAAACACTGCAAGTTATCTTACAAATACTTCGTCATCATGGCATGAATCCACTAGACTGGAGTTTATTTAACCATCATTGCATGAATTGCAAGTTAGTGTTCATTCATACATCACCATTAAACCCTACGGTCGTTGATTGCAACGACGTATACACCTATAACCTCAGCTCAGTTCTTGTTATCTAACTTTTTTTAGCTGAACTTCTTTTTCTTAGCTGAACTTCTTATCTGACTAATAATCATACAACGTAGAGTAACCTTTGACCATCCTTCTGAAATATACTGCAAGTCTGGAAGGTGATATTTTGTTGAGCATGTATAGTGTGTAGTGTGTACTGTGTAGAGCAAGTTGTGCCTTGCCAGGCACAAGCCTTTTCTCCTTGGCCTCATGGAGCTAAATTATGAGCATTGTCTAACTAACTTCATCATGAAACATAATCAGAGCATCCCAATACTCTAGCAAAATTAAAGTTCGGTCCCACCTTCTATTTCACACAAATCAATTGTGTCTGCCCAGCAGATCGTTTGGCATTAGATGATTGTAAGGATTTCAAGTGACTTTAATAAGTTCATCTAAGCAGAATGCAGAATTCCGGAATGAATCCATCAGTCCACCACACACATGTACACTTGTACTAAAAACAGAACAATCTAAAAGTATACACGTCAGAGCCGCAGAGGGGCACCTAGCTAGACAGGACATTACAGAATATCCAAAATAAGTTTGCAACCGGGATGAATCCAGATGTACGCACGTGCCATGAGATTGGGAGGAGAAGATCGACGAGGAGAACTAATGGACCTGGTGTGGGGGCTGCAGTAGTCCATCTGCCTGCGGCGCTGTCGAAGAGGAGGACTCCGAGGTCCGCCTCGCAGAGCACGGCGAGCTCATGCGCCTTGTTCAGCAGCCCGGCGCTGCGCTTGCCGAAGGTGGACTGCCTGGAGACGTCGTTCGACCGTACCAATAACTACGTGGCCGGCGTCCCCGGCGGCCGGATCCAGCTGCTCACCGCGGCAGATATGCGGTCCAGCTGCTCACCGGAGAAGAACTTCCCTCCAGCTACATGGCCGGCGCAAAGGATAACGGCGAGGCCTTCTGCACCTCCCGGCCGGCGTCCAGATCCGGCTGCTCACCGCGCCAGATGTGCGGTCCCGCTGCTCACCGGAGATATCGCGGTGGAGGGGACGAGATGCGGCGGGAAGTGGAGGGGACGTGAGGCGGCGGTGAGCGTGGAGAGAGGCAGCAGATCCAAGCCACGGCAGTGATCTTAGCTTTCTGACGCTTCTTTTCTTCTTCTCTTCGTCGAGCAAGATCTACTTGACGTTTAATCTCTTCATTTCTTCGATCACAAAGCTGAGAAACATCCATCTTCAGCCTTGAGTGCCACTCAATCTTGTTATTCCTCGTAACAGTGAGGGCTTTGGTAATCTCAAGAATCTCCTTGTTCATCCCTTTCCTTTCAGAATCAGTGCTGGCATCGTTCCTCATTTGCTCGAGGAGTTTCTTGTCCTCGACAGCTTGGTTTAGTTCCTTGGTAATCTCTCCCAGCTCAGCATAGTGTTTTGCTGTCATCTTGGTAACATCATCAGGAAGACCCAAACTGCTTAGATCAGCTGGTTTTGCATCATAGGCAGCACCTTCAATTATAAGATCAAAGTCATACTTCAGTCCCTCTGTGGGAGCAGGAACACTTTATTTCACTTTCTTAACAAAAGTGGAAGCTTTATCTTCGGGCAAAAGCTTTCTCTTAGCAGACGGGGCAGTAGAACCCAAAGGTTATCTGAGATTGGAGCAACTGCAAGCCTTGTTGACATCCTCAATGGAGGTGACACTTTTGCTGGTGAGGGAGTTTTATACGGCTTGTCTAGAAGAGCCCATTGATCATACATAGGAATCTCTTCGGCAACATTATCATCGGAAGAATCATGAGATGAGGCAGAAGCTGCCTTCTTTGATTTCTCGGGCAACAGATTTCTTTCTCGAAGCTCGAGGGGAAACAAACTTCCTCTTCTTCTTTTCTTTACGGGCATATGCCCGTTCCTTCTTCTCTTGCACAAATTGTTGAGTTAACTCAACATTTCTTTGTTCCACCTGATTTTTCTTCGCGACCTTGGCTCTCTTATCCACTTCCTCGGGGAAATCAGCAATTGTCTTCAATGAATCAGCACGAGCATTAGCAGGAGGAGCTGACCTTACTTTTTCATCATCTTGACCAAGGCAGCCCTCTGCAATGTAGTCATTCCAAGGTGGAGTGAATGTGAATAAGATCCGGCATTTCCATCGGACATTTTCATAATTGAACCACTTCTTTGCCCAGTGGTAGCGAATCCTTTGCAGCATGTTATTTCTTTCAGATGTTGTTTCAACTCCAGGTGGAGTTTTATAAGGCTCGGGATCAGACATCTCAGCGGCGGTGTTCCTTTCTCTACCGCGGCCACCCTTCTTGGGATTTCCATCAAAGAACAAAGCCTTCGAATTGGTGACCTGGTCATCCTCAGGCTAACTGTGAGCTGAGGGAATATCATCTTCTTCATCAGATTCTGACTCAGATTTCTTCTTCGGCACCTTTGGCGGCTTAGCTGCTTTTCTTTCACCAGCCAACTTTGCTCTTCCAGCCACCTGCAGCATCTGAGGTATTTCTTCTTCAGACCCAGACCACTCTTCGAACTATGAGCCATGACCACTCCTAAGAAAAAACAACAATGCAAGGAAAAACATGAAGGGGTCATAAACATGCATAGAAGCATTTTGACTGAAAACGATAAGTTTTTCGGAAGCAACAAAGGAATCCATGGTATACATTTGAAAGATATCATCGATAGAATTGCAGCACACCATAAGGCAAAGTAACAACTTATCTAATCTTTTGGAAACAAATATACATGAACCCTAGATCTCAGAAGACTCGTATGAGGGAAAAACTACAAACCATACAAGCCAAGACTAGGAGAGCCCTAAAGATCTACCGCAAGAAAAATAAAGCAAGGGAAATTCGCGTCGGTAAGAATAGCCCTAGAACAGAGACAGGACATGGGCTAGCTCCAGATCCATGCGCCCTAACTTGGCAGCAAAGATTATCTACGGCAGTGCGGAGGAGAAGATGTACCGCACTGGCGCGACCAACGACGGCGAGGCTTCACCGGAGTTGCACGACGAGGCGCGACGACGACGCTGCTTCGAGCTCGGGCTCGGGCGGAGATAGAGGGTTTGAGGACAAATAGAGAAAGAACAAAGGAAGAAGACGCCTGGAGGAGGGGTTTATATAGCCCGAAGGCGGAACCGCTTCCTCCGAAATCTACGGCCGAAAAACAAGGGACGTTCCACATTCAACGGACGATGTCACGACCAAGAGATCGTGGGCACGTGTCAACCGTTTCTTGCGAAATTATCGGAAACTGGAAGGAATGCCAAAAGGTTTGAAGAAGGGCAAGCGCCAAAATAGATAAATGTTCGAAGCTGATTTCATTCGTGACCAAGGACGTCGGATTGAAATCTTCTTCAGAACAAGTTGCATGTTTATGACGAAAAGCACGGATTGGACGAGAAAGACCAGGGTCCAAATAAAAAAGACTCAGCCAAATGAAGGAAAACACAAAACCAAAGAGCTCTGAGTGAGTTGACATCCGGACATAACGCAAACACAAACGAATAGAAAGAAATATGAAAGAAAACACAATGAACTAGCACCAACAAAGGATCTCAGGAAAATAGATGGATGATGGAAATCCCTGAGATAATATCTGCAAGAAGGGATTAGTTCTTTTCACAACCCACACTTGCTCGGGCAACGAGGATCTCATTTTCTTCGTTTGAGCAACATCATTCTTTCGGCGAGATATGTGAGACACATGTGCACTTCAAGAGTAATCATATGAATAAGCCTTGAAGTTATTTCCACAGACATGAGTATAATGATTTGAATAGGTACGCATGTACTCCTTCTGTCGAAGGTTTGATTGATCCCCATTCGAGCATTTCTCTGAACCATTCTGTGAATGATGATCATTTTCTCAAAGAGAATTACTCTACATGTTCAAGTTAGTAGTGACAGACAATTTTTCAATGATGCATTTCTTCACCCAGATTTGCTTCTTGGGTGATCCAGACCTGCAGTTAG
This sequence comes from Aegilops umbellulata, assembly GCA_032464435.1. Classification (NCBI taxonomy): domain Eukaryota; kingdom Viridiplantae; phylum Streptophyta; class Magnoliopsida; order Poales; family Poaceae; genus Aegilops; species Aegilops umbellulata. The sequence goes on along the minus strand of CP136055.1, from coordinate 526,868,994 downwards.
TCCCAATATATCGAGAAAAAACCTTACCATTTTGTTGTTTGAACAGCTTGTAATTCGACTAATCAGAACTGGCAGGAATGGAAGAATCATATCTTGATGGAGTTGCAGGTTCGAGTGTTTTGGTTTTAGCAAGAACCCAACTCGTTTGAGGATATTGCTCAGGAGTCCGGTAAGTTCCATCAATGTTGAGTTTCCTTTCGAAACCCAATCCTTCCTTTCGAGGATTTCTGTTCAGTACTGACTTCTTGAGCACATCACACAGGGTTTGATGTCCTTTTAGGCTTCTTAGCATTCCTGTCTCAAGCAAGTTCTTTAGCCTGCAATTTTCATCAGCAATAGCAGCATACTCCTCAGAGGAGGGGTTAGAGTTATCATTCGTAACTGCTACAATATTCTCAATGATAGTATTAGAAGTTTCAGCATGTGAGTCAGTATTGCTACGTTCTATGCATTTTGAGCAAGGAGGCACAAAATCGTCAGGAAGACGATTAGATTGCTCGGCGAAGAGAGAAGCATTTTCTTTCGCCGACTCGTTGTGAGAATCTTTCATTGACACGAGTTCATGATTCCTGTTAAGGAGTTTATCTGATAAACTCTCGTAGTCAATAGTAAGAGAATCATATCGATTGGTAAGATCATCAACAGTTGAAGAAAAAGCATCTAGCTCTTTGGTCAACTTTTGATTCTTCTCCATCTCTTCGACCAGTAATCCTTCGGTTTTCCTAAGATTTCTCTCTATCATTTCAAGCTCATCTTGTTCATATTTAGCAATCTTAACAAGTTTAGCATAGGAAATGTATTCAGGAGAATATCCATTCATGGATTTTTGGTGTTTTGCTGATACGTGATCCTTTGGTGATTTTGCCATGCGACAGAAAGCGATCGGTTCATCATCGTTTGAATCATCATCATCAGTGTATGACTCGAGTGAGTTCTCAGAAGACTCATAGGTAATGAAGGCATTGCTCCTTCCAATACTTTTGTAGAATTGTTCATCATCTGATTCAGTGTCAGTTGCTTCCTCTTTAGAGTCCAGGGTCATATCGGCGCATGTTCTATTCAGTTGTGATATTCTCTTCATATTCGACTCGATGGTTGCTCTTGCTTTTACGTCAGTGAATGGTCTCGTCAGAGAAGATGAGGAAGACTCATTTTTCTTCTAGATCTTAGTATGGCGATCCATTCGTGTGAATCCATTGTAGTGAAGATATTGCTAGGTTTTCCTTCCCAGCTAGGACAGCCTGCTATAAGATGACCGAATTGTTTGCACTTGAAGCACTTCATTTCTTTCGGACTTCTTGAAGATTCAGGCATGCCATCTTCATAATCATTCACTAGATATAGGTTATGTCTTCTGAGGTCAGTTAGACGTTCTGTGAGCATTTCCATTTCTCTAGTGATGGTATGTTGGTTCTCGACATCTTCTTCTTCTTCTTCTGAACTGCCATAGTGTGAGAGCATTTCTCCTTCACTTTCCCAAGAAGATTCTTGATCTGCGTTTTCCAGTCCCATCTTTTCTTTATGAATAGATATGAGCGTCATGACTTCAACATAGTGAAGTTTTTCATAGTCTAGCTTTGGCTTGATTTCAGCCAAAATAGGATCGAAGGATTCATCAAGAGCACTCAGAATGCGAGATAAAATAAATAACAATAAATTACAGCAAGGCATTTTTTCGTTTTTGGATTAATAGATCTAAAATAAAAGCGAATAAAAATATATCTCGAAGGCAAATATAATAAAGAAGAGACCCGGGGACCGTAGATTTCACAAGTGGCTTCTCTCGAGAAAACTAGCATACGGTGGGTAAATGAATTACTGTTGGGCAATTGATAGAACTTCAAATAACCATGACGATATCCAGGCAATGATCATTATATAGGCATCACATCCAAGATTAGTAGACCGACTCCTGCCTGCATCTACTACTATTACTCCACACATCGATCGCTATCCAGCATGCATCTAGTGTATTAAGTTCATGGAGAAACAGAGTAATGCAATAAGAATGATGACATGATGTAGACAAGATATATTCGAATAGACCCCATCTTGTTATCCTTAATAGCAACGATCAATACGTGTCTTGCTGCCCCTTCTGTCACTGGGAAAGAACACCGCACGATCGAACCCATCACAAAGCACCTCTTCCCATGGCAAGAAAAATCGATCTAGTTGGCCTAACTAAACCAAAGATTCGAAGAAGAAATACGAGGCTATAAGTAATCATGCATATAAGAGATCAAAGAAACTCAAATATCTTTCATGGATTGTCGGTGTACTAGAGTAGGGGTACCCTAGTATCCCGAACTTGTGCACGAGCAGTCGCAGCGCCCCGCGGCAAGGCCTGCCGGGCGACCGCCAAGGACCCCCGTGGTTCCTTTGGAGCCATTCAAGAACAAAGTATTCAAGCCAAGGAGACAAGGCCCCGGCAAGTGGAGCTTGCCGGGAAGGCCACTCAAGACACAAGACCCCGGCAAGAGGAGCTTGCCGGAGAGGCCAACCAAGGCATCTCAAAGAACTTGCCGTGACGCGCCACGCGTCCCGGCAAGACCCGGCGAACGTCAAGCTTCCGGACGCGACAAGACAACGACCGCGGCAAGGCACTTTGCCGCGGGAGGCTAGCAACCACTCTGTACCCGCGCTCCAGCACACCCACCAACGTGTCGCTCTGAGACCCTTCCAGGCATACGTGGCGGGAGGCTGTGCAGCCAGGGGTGCACTGTGGCAAGCGGCGCTGACAAGATCGCCATCGTGGCGAGCGGTGGCGTCCCTGACGGTCCCTTTTCTGCACTGTTTGGGCGACGTAGATAGGCATTTAATGCCCTTGTCCCCTGCCGTCAGGGTTAGGTATGATACACTGTGTAGGTAGCTGTACCTACCGCAGCACCTTTTCCATTTTTGCCCTTGCCTACGTTGCCACCTGTCGGTGACCCCTTTAGCATATAAAAGGAGGCCCATGCACAACGTAGAGGAAGGAGGACAGTAGAACACTCACGCTCGGTCTCGTTAGCTGCTGGTGCGTACTGTAGCACTCGGCGCTCCCGAGCAAGAACTCAATACAAACCACAAAGCAGCAGTAGGAGTATTATCTCTCTGGAGAGCTCCGAAGCTGGGTAAACCGCTCGTGTGCCTCGCCTCGATCTGCTCTTTGTGCGACCTCCGCCCCCCGCCGAACCGAAAAGGGGCTCCGTCCCCATAGGTGCTCGCAGAGGCAGTTTCCCCGACATCTTTGGCGCGCCAGGTAGGGGGCGTCGAGGTTGTGTGAACCTGATCCGGCGTTCACACGAGCTAGAACTTCATCGACTTCATCGACATGCCACCGAAGAAGAAGGCTTCGGAGGCGGCTGTTCTGTCTGCGTCGAACCCACCGCCGCCGGAGCGAACGGCTGGTGGGGAAGACGCCGGCGGAAGAACGGGCGTCGACGAGGGAGCCCACGGTGCCGCCAGGTCCAAGGACAAGGCTGCGCTGCCCATCGGTGGTGTAGCCGGCTCCCACGACGACCGAGCGTCCGTAGATGCACCGCGCCCATCTCAGGAGGCGCAGGACCGGCAGTGTTGTGGTACTCACGGTACCATATGCTCGCTGGACCCAAATCGAGCTAGCGGATCTCGGGATGCTCCAGGCCAGCATGCGCGCCAACGTGCTGGCGCGAGCGAAGCACGGTCGCCTGGACGGGATATTGCTCCTTCTAACGCAGTTAGAAGTTCGAGCATATCCCGCTCCTCGCACCGTTCGCCACCGCTACCCGCCACTCCAGCAGAAGCTTTGGCGCGAGCTCAACTGCTCCTAGACTTCCCTCCAACGCCAGACAAGATCGACTACTGGAGGGCCACCATTCAGAGTCTCATCAGCTTCGCCAACGGCGACACTCCACGGCAGCTCAAGCTCAAGCTCTCCAGACGATCCCTTTATCCTGGCCATTTTCGGTCTGGGGGCTCGACATCCTCGGCCCCTTCCCCCGAGAAGTCGGGGGCTTTGAGTACTTGTACGTCGCAATCGACAAGTTCACAAAGTGGCCGGAAGTGGAATCAGTGAGGAAGGTGACAGCATAGTCAACAGTCAAGTTCTTCAGGTCGATTGTTTGCCGCTTCGGGATCCCTAACAGGATCATCACCGACAACGATACACAATTCACGAGCCGCACCTTCATGCAGTACGTCCAAGATCTTGGCGCCAAGGTCTGCTTCGCTTCTGTTGCTCACCTCAGGAGCAACGGTCAAGCGGAGAGGGAAAATGCTTAAGTGCTGCGTGGACTCAAGACCAGGACTTTCGACAGGCTGCACGGGTGCGGAAGAAACTGGATTGAGGAGCTGCCGGTGGTTCTTTGGTCGATCAGGACGACGCCAAATCGAGCCACTGGCCAGACACCTTTTGCTCTAGTCTATGGAGCAGAGGCAGTTCTCCCCACGGAACTCGTATACGGGTCGCCTCGAGTGCTCGCTTATGATGAGCTTGAGCAAGATCAGCTGCGGGAAGATGACGCGCTGCTCCTTGAGGAAGACCGTCTTCAGGCTGCTGTACGAGCTGCTCGCTACCAGCAAACTTTGCACCGCTACCATAGCCGCAAAGTTAACGCCAGAAGTCTCGAGGAAGGCGACCTTGTTCTTCGGCGCGTTCATTCCGCCAAGAATTCCAACAAGTTGACGCCAAAGTGGGAAGGCCCTTATCGGGTGAAACGAGTCACTAGGCCTAGCGCTGTCCGCCTTGAGACCGAAGATGGCATTCCGCGCCAAACCCCGGTAAGCAACAATGAGCCATAAGGCTCCATATCATTATTTTCTCTTCTCTCTTTTCTCAAGGAAAGGAAGGTTCCTCTCGCCCACAAGTTTGCCGGGGGGGAAGGAGAAGATAATGGTGTGGACCAGGCGTCGTTCAAGAAAGTTTCGCCTTGCCGGGAAGCAAACGACAGAAAAGCTAAGTTGCCAAAGTTTGAGCAATCAGATGTTTTTAAATTTTTTTGAAGTTATCTTCCCTGAACGACCATGCTTTGTATGGAAAACCTGTGCGCGAAGGAACTGGCTCGTGGCTAGTTGCGCCCTTACTTTGTTTCGAGTTCGCTCAACAGTTTAAGTGTGCTGCGACTAGAGTCGCGCCCTTACTTTGTTTCGAGTTTGCTCAACAACTTAAGCAAGCTGCGACTAGTTACGACAAGGTTTCTTGTCGGCAACGGCACCACCAGCAGGCTGCTGACGTCCCGCACTCAGCGCTCGCGGCGAGGGTGCCTGCGCCGGCAAGTTCCCTAAAAGCGTAGGGCAAAAACATACAAAGGAAGGAATCAAGTAAAGGAAATAACATTGCAATCACTACCCAAAATAAAGTTATATATTACAAGATAGCTTGTCACGGCTCTAATAGACTGTTTTCGAACATGACCAGCAGCGACAAGAAAAGAAGAAAATAGGCGGCCTAGTCCACGCGATCGCCCTCAACCCTCTTGATCCCGCTCACCTTGTCCACAATGGGTGCGACAAGGTCCTTGAGCGCCTCCAGATCAGCTTCCGCCGGCAGGGATCTGAGGACGTTGGCGAGGTTGAGGCCCGGGTTGCGGAAGGCTACCTTCTGTTGGGGAACGTTGCAGAAAATTAAAATTTTTCCTACGGTTTCACCAAGATCCATCTATGAGTTCATCTAGCAACGAGTATTCAGATTAGATAGCATCTACATACCACTTTGTAGATCGCAACGGAAGCGTTCGAGTGAACGTGGATGAGGTAGTCGTACTTGCCGTGATCCAATTCACCGATGATCTAGTACCGAACGGACGGCACCTCCACGTTCAACACACGTACGGGACGAGAGACGTCTCCTCCTTCTTGATCCAGCAAGGGGAAGGAGAGGTTGAGGAAGATCCAGCACGACGGTGTGGTGGTGGATGCAGCAGAACTCCGGCAGGGCTTCGCTAAGCAACTACGGGAGGAGGAGGAGGTGTTGCAGGGAGGAGGGAGTGCCAGGGCATAAGGGTGCGGCCACCCCTCCCTCCCCTCCCTTTATATAGGTGTATTAGAGGGGGGGAGGGTGCAGCCTTGCCCCTTCCTCCAAGGAAGGGGTGCGGCCAAGAGGGGGGGAGGAGTCCATCCTCCCCAAGGCACCTCGGAGGTGCCTTCCCCTCTTTGGACTCTCCCCTCTCCAAGTCTCCTTGGCGCATGGGCCCTTGGGGCTGGTTCCCCTTGGCCCAAGCAGGCCAAGGTGCACCCCCTAAGGCCCATGTGGCCCACCAAGGCAGGTGGACCCCCCGGTGGACCCCCGGGACCCCTCCGGTGGTCCCGGTACAATACCGATAACACCGAAACTTGTCCCGATGGCCAAAATAGCACTTCCTATATATAATTCTTTACCTCCGGACCATTCCGGAACTCCTCGTGACGTCCGGGATCTCATCCGGGACTCCGAACAACATTCGGGTTACTGCACATACATATCTTCACAACCCTAGCGTCACCGAACCTTAAGTGTGTAGACCCTACGGGTTCGGGAGACATGCAGTCATGACCGAGACGGCTCTCGGGCAATAACCAACAGCGGGATCTGGATACCCATGTTGGCTCCCACATGCTCCACGATGATCTCATCGGATGAACCACGATGTCAAGGATTCAATTAATCCCGTATACGATTCCCTTTGTCAATCGGTATTTTACTTGCCCGAGATTCGATCGTCGGTATACCAATACCTCGTTCAATCTCGTTACCGGCAAGTCACTTTTCTCATTTCGTAATGCATGATCCCGTGATCAAACACTTTGATCACACTAAGCTCATTATGATGATGCATTACCGAGAGGGCCCGGTGATACCTCTCCGTCAAGCGGAGTGACAAATCCCAGTCTCGATCCATGTCAACCCAACAGACACTTTCAGAGATACCCATAGCATACCTTTATAGTCACCCAGTTACGTTGTGACGTTTGGCACACCCAAAGCACTCCTACGGTATCCGGGAGTTACACGATCTCATGGTCTAAGGAAAGGATACTTGACATTGGATAACTCTAGCAAACGAACTATGCGATATTATGCTATGTTTAGGATTGGGTCTTGTCCATCACATCATTCTCCTAATGATGTGATCCCGTTATCGATGACATCTAATGTCCATAGTTAAGAAACCATGACTATCTGTCGATCAACAAGCTAGTCAACTAGAGGCTCACTAGGGACATGTTTGTTGTGTGTTATTCACACATGTATTACGATTTCCGGATAACACAATTATAGCACGAATAAAGACAATTATCATGAATAAGGAAATATAATAATAATGCTTTTATTATTGCCTCTAGGGCATATTTCCAACAGTCTCCCACTTGCACTAGAGTCAATAATCTAGTTACATTGTGATGAATCGAACACCCATAGAGTTCTGGTGCTGATCATGTTTTGCCTTAGGGAGAGGTTTAGTCAACGGATCCGCGACATTCAGATCCGTGTGTACTTTACAAATTTCTATGTCTCCATCTTGAACATTTTCACGAATGGAGTTGAAGCGACGCTTGATGTGCCTGGTCTTCTTGTGAAACCTGGGCTCCTTTGCAAGTGCAATAGCTCCAGTGTTGTCACAGAAGAGCTTGATTGGCCCCGACGCATTGGGTATGACTCCGAGGTCGGTGATGAACTCCTTCACCCAAATTGCTTCATGTGCTGCCTCCGAGGCTGCCATGTACTCCGCTTCACATGTAGATCCCGCCATGACGCTTTGCTTGCAACTGCACCAGCTTACTGCCCCACCATTCAAAATATACACGTATCCGGTTTGTGACTTAGAGTCATCCAGATATGTGTCAAAGCTAGCATCGACGCAACCTTTTACGACGAGCTCTTCGTGACCTCCATAAACGAGAAACATTTCCTTAGTCCTTTTCAGGTACTTCAGGATATTCTTGACTGCTGTCCAGTGTTCCTTGCCGAGATTACTTTGGTACCTACCTACCAAACTTACGGCAAGGTTTACATCAGGTCTGGTACACAGCATGGCATACATAATAGAACCTATGGCTGAGGCATAGGGGATGACGCTCATCTCTTCTATATCTTCTGCCGTGGTCGGACATTGAGCTGAGCTCAATTTCACACCTTGTAATACAGGTAAGAACCCTTTCTTAGATTGATCCATATTGAACTTCTTCAATATTTTATCAAGGTATGTGCTTTGTGAAAGACCTATGAGGCGTCTCGATCTATCTCTATAGATCTTGATGCCTAATATATAAGCAGCTTCTCCAAGGTCCTTCATTGAAAAACTCTTATTCAAGTAGGCCTTAATGCTGTCCAAGAGTTCTATATCATTTCCCATCAAAAGTATGTCGTCTACATATAATATGAGAAATGCTACAGAGCTCCCACTCACTTTCTTGTAAACACATGCTTCTCCATAAGTCTGTGTAAACCCAAACGCTTTGATCATCTCATCAAAGCGAATGTTCCAACTCCGAGATGCTTGCACCAGCCCATAAATCGAGCGTTGGAGCTTGCACACCTTGTCAGCATTCTTAGGATCGACAAAACCTTCCGGCTGCATCATATACAATTCTTCCTTAAGGAAACCATTAAGGAATGCGGTTTTGACGTCCATTTGCCATATCTCATAATCATAGTATGCGGCAATTGCTAACATGATTCGGACGGACTTCAGCTTCGCTAGTGGTGAGAAAGTCTCATCGTAGTCAATTCCTTGAACTTGTCGATAACCCTTAGCGACAAGCCGAGCTTTATAGATGGTCACATTACCATCCGCGTCTGTCTTCTTCTTAAAGATCCATTTATTTTCTATGGCTCGCCGTTCAACGGGCAAGTCAGTCAAAGTCCATACTTCCTTTTCATACATGGATCCTATCTCGGATTTCATGGCTTCCAGCCATTTGTCGGAATCCGGGCCCGCCATTGCTTCCTCATAGTTCGAAGGTTCACCGTTGTCTAACAACATGATTTCCAAGACAGGGTTGCCGTACCACTCTGGTGCGGAACGTGTCCTTGTGGACCTTCGAATTTCAGTAGGAGCTTGATCAGAAGCATCTTGATCATCATCATTAATTTCCTCTCTAGTCGGTGCAGGCACCTCAGAAACGTTTTCTTGAGTTTCGCCATTTTCCGGTTCAAGAGGTAACACTTCATCAAGTTCTACTTTCCTCCCACTTACTTCTTTCGAGAGAAACTCTTTCTAGAAAGGATCCATTCTTGGCAACAAAGATCTTGCCTTCGGATCTGAGGTAGAAGGTATACCCAACAGTTTCTTTAGGGTATCCTATGAAGACGCATTTTTCCGACTTGGGTTCGAGCTTTTCAGGTTGAAGTTTCTTGACATAAGCATCGCATCCCCAAACTTTTAGAAACGACAGCTTAGGTTTCTTCCCAAACCATAATTCATACGGTGTCATCTCAACGGATTTCGACGGAGCCCTATTTAAAGTGAATGCGGCAGTCTCTAAAGCATAGCCCCAAAAAGATAGCGGTAAGTCGGTAAGAGACATCATAGATCGCACCATATCTAATAGAGTGCGATTACGACGTTCGGACACACCATTACGCTGAGGTGTTCCAGGCGGCATGAGTTGTGAAACTATTCCACATTTTCTTAAGTGTGTGCCAAATTCGTGACTCAAGTATTCTCCTCCACGATCTGATCGTAGAAACTTGATCTTTCTTTCACGTTGATTTTCAACCTCACTCTGAAATTCCTTGAACTTTTCAAAGGTCTCAGACTTGTGTTTCATCAAGTAGATATACCCATATCTACTCAAGTCATCAGTGAGGGTGAGAACATAACGATAGCCACCGCGAGCCTCAACACTCATTGGACCACACACATCGGTATGTATGATTTCCAATAAGTTGGTTGCTCGCTCCATTGTTCCTGAGAACGGAGTCTTGGTCATTTTACCCATGAGGCATGGTTCGCACGTGTCAAATGATTCATAATTAAGAGACTCTAAAAGTCCATCTGCATGGAGCTTCTTCATGCGTTTGACACCTATGTGACCAAGGCGGCAGTGCCACAAATATGTGGGACTATTGTTATCAACTTTCACTCTTTTGGTATTCACACTATGAATATGTGTATCATCACGTACGAGATTCATTAAGAATAAACCATTAACCATCGGAGCATGACCATAAAACATATCTCTCATATAAATGGAACAACCATTATTCTCTGATTTAAATGAGTAGCCATCTCGAATTAAGCGAGATCCAGATACAATGTTCATGCTCAAACTTGGCACTAAATAACAATTATTGAGGTTTAAAACTAATCCCGTAGGTAAATGTAGAGGCAGCGTGCCGACGGCGATCACATCGACCTTGGAACCATTCCCGACGCGCATCGTCACCTCGTCCTTCGCCAGTCTCCGTTTATTCCGCAGCTCCTGCTTTGAGTTACAAATGTGAGCAACTGCACCGGTATCAAATACCCAAGAGCTACTACGAGTACTGGTAAGGTACACATCAATTACATGTATATCACATATACCTTTGGTTTTGCCGGCCTTCTTGTCCGCTAAGTATTTGGGGCAGTTCCGCTTCCAGTGACCACTTCCCTTGCAATAAAAACACTCAGTCTCGGGCTTGGGTCCATTCTTTGGCTTCTTCCCGGCAACTTGCTTACCGGGCGCGGCAACTTCCTTGCCGTCCTTCTTGAAGTTCTTTTTACCCTTGCCCTTCTTGAACTTAGTGGTTTTATTCACCATCAACACTTGATGCTCCTTCTTGATTTCTACCTCTGCTGATTTCAGCATAGCATATACTTCAGGAATGGTCTTTACCATCCCCTGCATATTGTAGTTCATCACAAAGCTCTTGTAGCTAGGTGGAAGCGACTGGAGGATTCTGTCAATGACCGCCTCATCCGGGAGATTAACTTCCAGTTGAGTCAAGCGGTTGTGCAACCCAGATATTTTGAGTATGTGCTCACTGACAGAGCCATTTTCCTCCATCTTACAGCTAAAGAATTTGTCGGAGACTTCATATCTCTCGACCCGGGCATGAGCTTGGAAAACCATTTTCAGCTCTTCGAACATCTCATATGCTCCATGTCTCTCAAAACGCTTTTGGAGCCCCGGCTCTAAGCTGTAAAGCATGCCGCACTGAACGAGGGAGTAATCATCGCAGCGTGACTGCCAAGCGTTCATAACGTCTTGTTCCGCAGGGAGAATAGGTGCGTCACCCAGCGGTGCTCTTAGGACATAATCTTTCTTGGCAGCTATGAGGATAATCCTCAGGTTTCGGACCCAGTCCGTATAGTTGCTACCATCGTCTTTCAGCTTGGTTTTCTCTAGGAACGCGTTGAAGTTGAGGACTACGTTGGCCATTTGATCTACAAGACATATTGTAAATATTTAGACTAAGTTCATGATAATAAAGTTCATTTAATCAAATTATTTAATGAACTCCCACTTAGATAGACATCCCTCTTCTAGTCATCTAAGTATTACATGATCCGAGTCAACTAGGCCGTGTCCGATCATCACGTGAGACGGACTAGCCAACATCGGTGAACATCTTCATGTTGATCGTATCTTCTATACGACTCATGCTCGACCTTTCGGTCTTCTGTGTTCCGAGGCCATGTCTGTACATGCTAGGCTCGTCAAGTCAACCTAAGTGTTTTGCGTGTGTAAATCTGTCTTACACCCGTTGTATGCGAACGTAAGGACCTATCACACCCGATCATCACGTGGTGCTTCGGAACGACGAACTTTAGCAACGGTGCACAGTTAGGGTGAACACTTTCTTGAAATTATTATGAGGGATCATCTTATTTACTACCGTCGTCCTAAGTAAACAAGATGCAAAACATGATAAACATCACATGCAATCAAATAATAAACGTGACATGATATGGCCAATATCACATAGCTCCTTCGATCTCCATCTTGGGGCTCCATGATCATCTTGTCACCGGCTTGACACCATGATCTTCATCATCATGATCTTCATCATTGTGTCTCCATGAAGTTGCTCGCCAACTATTACTTCTACTACTATGGCTAACGCGTTTAGCAATAAAGTAAAGTAATTTACATGGCGTTTCTCAATGACACGCAGGTCATACAAAAATAAAGACAACTCCTATGGCTCCTGCCGGTTGTCATACTCATCGACATGCAAGTCGTGATTCCTATTACAATAGCATGAACATCTCATACATCACATATAGATCATTCATCATTCATCACAACTTTGGCCATATCATATCACAAAGCACTTGCTGCAAAAACAAGTTAGACGTCCTCTAATTGTTGTTGCAAGTTTTACGTGGCTGAATTAGGGTTCTAGCAAGAACGTTTTCTTACCTACGTAAAACCACAACGTGATTTGTCAACTTCTATTTACCCTTCATAAGGACCCTTTTCAACGAATCCGCTCCAACTAAAGTAGGAGAGACAGACACCCGCCAGCCACCTTATGCAACTAGTGCATGTTAGTCGGTGGAACCGGTCTCACGTAAGCGTACGTGTAAGGTTGGTCCGGGCCGCTTCATCCCACAATACCGCTGAAGCAAGATAAGACTAGTAGCGGCAAGAAGAGTTGACAACATCTACGCCCACAACAAATTGTGTTCTACTCGCGCAAGAAGAACTACGCATAGACCTAGCTCATGATGCCACTGTTGGGGAACGTTGCAGAAAATTAAAATTTTTCCTACGGTTTCACCAAGATCCATCTATGAGTTCATCTAGCAACGAGTATTCAGATTAGATAGCATCTACATACCACTTTGTAGATTGCAACGGAAGCGTTCGAGTGAACGTGGATGAGGTAGTCGTACTTGCCGTGATCCAATTCACCGATGATCTAGTACCGAACGGACGGCACCTCCGCGTTCAACACACGTACGGGACGGGAGACGTCTCCTCCTTCTTGATCCAGCAAGGGGGAAGGAGAGGTTGAGGAAGATCCAGCACGACGGTGTGGTGGTGGATGCAGCAGAACTCCGGCAGGGCTTCGCTAAGCAACTACGGGAGGAGGAGGAGGTGTTGCAGGGAGGAGGGAGTGCCAGGGCATAAGGGTGCGGCCACCCCTCCCTCCCCTCCCTTTATATAGGTGTATTAGAGGGGGGGAGGGCGCAGCCTTGCCCCTTCCTCCAAGGAAGGGGTGCGACCAAGAGGGGGGGAGGAGTCCATCCTCCCCAAGGCACCTCGGAGGTGTGTTCCCCTCTTTGGACTCTCCCCTCTCCAAGTCTCCTTGGCGCATGGGCCCTTGGGGCTGGTTCCCCTTGGCCCAAGCAGGCCAAGGTGCACCCCCTAAGGCCCATGTGGCCCACCAAGGCAGGTGGACCCCCCGGTGGACCCCCGGGACCCCTCCGGTGGTCCCGGTACAATACCGATAACACCGAAACTTGTCCCGATGGCCAAAATAGCACTTCGTATATATAATTCTTTACCTCCGGACCATTCCGGAACTCCTCGTGACGTCCAGGATCTCATCCGGGACTCCGAACAACATTCGGGTTACTGCACATACATATCTTCACAACCCTAGCGTCACCGAACCTTAAGTGTGTAGACCCTACGGGTTCGGGAGACATGCAGTCATGACCGAGACGGCTCTCGGGCAATAACCAACAGCGGGATCTGGATACCCATGTTGGCTCCCACATGCTCCACGATGATCTCATCGGATGAACCACGATGTCAAGGATTCAATTAATCCCGTATACGATTCCCTTTGTCAATCCGTATTTTACTTGCCCGAGATTCGATCGTCGGTATACCAATACCTCGTTCAATCTCGTTACCGGCAATTCACTTTTCTCGTTCCGTAATGCATGATCCCGTGATCAAACACTTTGATCACACTGAGCTCATTATGATGATGCATTACCGAGAGGGCCCGGTGATACCTCTCCGTCAAGCGGAGTGACAAATCCCAGTCTCGATCCATGTCAACCCAACAGACACTTTCAGAGATACCCGTAGCATACCTTTATAGTCACCCAGTTACGTTGTGACGTTTGGCACACCCAAAGCACTCCTACGGTATCCGGGAGTTACACGATCTCATGGTCTAAGGAAAGGATACTTGACATTGGATAACTCTAGCAAACGAACTATGCGATCTTATGCTATGTTTAGGATTGGGTCTTGTCCATCACATCATTCTCCTAATGATGTGATCCCGTTATCGATGACATCTAATGTCCATAGTCAGGAAACCATGACTATCTGTCGATCAACAAGCTAGTCAACTAGAGGCTCACTAGGGACATGTTTGTTGTCTGTTATTCACACATGTATTACGATTTCCGGATAACACAATTATAGCACGAATAAAGACAATTATCATGAATAAGGAAATATAATAATAATGATTTTATTATTGCCTCTAGGGCATATTTCCAACACCTTCACCAACACCTTCTGAAGAGCTCCTGCGCAGATCTTGCGCGACTCGTTGGCCAGCTGCTTTGGGATCCTCTCCCGGAGTCGCTGGAGGGCCGTCGCCACGCCTTTGAAGAACAGAGTGAGCTTGGCGCTGGATGGGAGGGTCTCATCGGAGGGGTACCCGAGATCCTCCATCCCCAGCTGCGCCAGCTCCTTGTCGATATCTGCGGCAGCATTCACAAGACCCTCCGTCCACTGCTCCACAGTTTCTCTAAAATCATTCTGGGTGGCGGCAATGCTCTCCAGCAGCGCCTTGTCGGCCTTGATCTCCTTCTTCAGGGCTGCCTCCTGCTCCCTGGCACCATCCAGCGTCTTGGTCAAAGCAGCGAGCTTCAGCTCAAGATCAGCGTTGGAATCCTTGGCGGCGCTAAGCTCCTTGATCTTCTCGGCGAGACGACCCTGCAGCTTGCCAAAGGTGTAGGCGTCCTTCTCGCGCTCATGCTTGAGCGCGGCAAGCTCTTCACCGCTCGCCTTGACATCAGTCTCCACCTGCGCCACCTTCGTCTGCAGCTCCTTCTTGGCGGCCTCGGCAGCTGCGGCAGCGTCCTTTGCTTCCTTGATAGCTCCGCTGAGTGTTTACTCGCGCGCAGCAAGCTCCTCTTCGTGGCTGTCCAGGCTGACCTTCAGCTGCGCCAACTCGCCCTCCCGCGCATATAGCTCCTCGGCGGCAAGCCGCTGTTGCTCTGCAACTTCTGCCTTCTCGAGGATGAAGGTCTTCTGCGCCTCATCGAGCTGCACACGCTCCGCCGCTAGCGACCGGAGAGCTGCCTGATTGAGACCTCGGAGCTCCTCCGCGCGCTTCTCCATGTCCACCCCCGCCTTCGCGACAAGAGCTTCGCGGGACTCCAGTTTGGCTTGTCGAGCGCGGTAGAGCGACACCAGCTTCCGCAACAGTCGCTCCTCCTCAGGCTCGTCGCTGCTGCTACTTAGCGCGTCGACCAGCGTCAGCCCAGCGGAGGCGAGCACCTCCACGTCAAAGTTTTCTCCTTCGACCGGCGCACTTGACGTTGACGCCTAGGGGAGGTTGATGAAGACGCCGTCGCCAGCCTTCAAGTAGACGCTAGGCTGGGGCTCTTCGGAGCCTGGCGCTACGGCAACGGCGGAAGGGTCGGCGGTCGGCGTAGCGCCTGACGCTCCTGCGGCCTCAGGGTCGTCAGTGCGATCGCCAGACCCCTCGTCAGCTGCTGCGGCGGCAGCCTTGGCAGCCTCTTCGCCGGCGGGATCATCAGCGCTGGCCGCTTCTTCGGTGGCGGCGGCATCATCAGCAGCAACCTCGGTCTCCATCGGCTCCGCAGTGGGTGGATCTGACGGCCAAAAAGGGAGAAAAGTCAAGCAGATATCCAAAAAGAAGATCAAAAGAAGAAGAACCCAAGGGAAGTTTCGAAGCAAGAGGTTTACCTGCACCAGGCTCGGCAGTTGTGGTCTCCACCACCGGAGGACCGATGGTGCTGTCCCTTGCCAGAGACTCCTCCCTTGCCGGAGAGCTCCCCCTTGCCGGAGAACTCTCCCTTGTCGGAGGATCCTCCCTCGCCGGAGAACTCTCCCTTGGCGGCGTAGTCGAAGCAGATGGCATGTCAGGGGCGGCATCCGGACGCTCCTGGTGGGGCTGCTCTGCTCCTACACAAGCCAACAGTCAGATATCAGCAAACAAAGAATATCCATGCGCACCTAACAGCGGGAAGCAAACCATATACTTACGCTGGGGGCTGCGCTGGGGGCTGCTCTGAAGAACAGCTGTCGGGTCCGGCAAGTTTGTCTCAGGTGCACCCCCTGCTGTCACGGTGGGATCGTCCTCGATGACAATCACCGGGACCTTGGCTCTCTTTGCCGCTCTCTGGGCCAGAGTCCTAAAAAGGAATAAGTTCAGAGTAAAGCAAATGAGATACAAGACGAGACAACAAGTATTGAAGACATACAAGTACAACAAGAATCTTACTCTTCTTCTTCCTCGTCGGAGCTGAGCGCGGAGAAGTCAAAGCCTGGCCCACCTCCGGCGCGAGGAGGTGGAGGAGTAGGATCCCTTGGCCGCTTGGCGGGAGCTGGAGCGGCGGACCGGGAGGACCCCGCTCCAGTTGCCGCTGCAGCGTGAGGTGCTTCCGCGGCAACATAACTTGCCGCGATGGAGCGTGTCGTGCGGCGCGGCGGGGGTTGACTCGTCCGCCGCTCCGCTACGTCCCCGGCCTTGCGAAGACGCCTTCTTGGTGGGGCCGGGGGCTCTGCTTGTGGAGCCGGGGGCTCTGCTTGCGGCAAGCTGCCCGAAGACGAGGAGGAAGAGGAGCCGATCTCTAACGAGCCGCTCGTATCCTCGGCGGGCCTGCTCGGCCCGACGTCATGCCCGGCGGACTTCTCCTCGCCGGCAAGATCCTCCCGCTCGGCAAGGCTTGCCGCCTCTGCTGCCTCTGCCTCCTCCACAGTGAACCCAAACTCGCCCGCGGCTGCAGCTGCCGCCGCCTCTTCCAGCCTGGTGGCGATGCGTTTGAGCTCCTCGTCGGTGGTGTCCCGGGTGAGGCCCCTCTGCTCATCGGCATCGATCGGCACTTCTACCAAGCCATCGAAGAACGCCCGCACAACATCATCTGTAGGCTCTATCCAGGCTGGGTCGATTCCATGCGAGTCGCACAGCGGCATCATTGCACGGATGCGGTCGAGCGAGGAGTTGTTGCACAGCGGAACGACGCCCCTCGGCAACCTGAACACTTCGGGATGCTGTGGGTCGTACTTGAACAGCTCCTGGAGCATCGCGTTGAGCTCCAGGACAGTGAAGTTGAAGTTGAGGCCCATCCGTAGCCTCATGATATCCGCCGCGTTCTGGAACTCCCAGGCGGGTCTCCTCCTCTCCTGCAGGGGGGCGATGCGGCGGCGGAGGAAATCTGCGCCAACCGCTCCTACAGTAAGCCCGGCAAGCCTGAGGCGTAGGATCCGGGCGACAACAATCTTCAGTCTGTCGCGCACTACTGGAGTTTGGCGCAGGGCAGTAAACGACTGCGGGTTCTCCTCGACAATCAGGCACCAGTCCGCCCTCCACTCCTCCCACTTGCTGCGGAACTCTCCATCCAGATAAGCATCCTTCTTGCCGGCTTTTGAGATCCAGGCGATTCCGCCGAATAAAGGCTCTCCTTTCTCAACTCAAGGTGAAAAGAAGTGGCGGAAAAGGGCTACGTTTGGATGGATTCCGACAAAGTTTTCGTAGAGATGTGCGAAAACTGCCATGGTCAGGACAGCATTGGGGGTGAAGTCAAGGAGGTGGAGCCCGTAGGTGTTCATGACGTCACAGAAGAATTCAGAAAAGGGCGGGCAGAGCCCGCAGTAGAAGAACAAGGTGAAGAAAGGGTACCCAGTGGGAGCCTTTTTCCAAGCGGCGGCTGGGAGTACCTTCGTGCGCGGATGCGCTCGCGTCCCCGTCGACCAGAAGAGGTAGTAGTCCTCCTTCAGCTCTTCCGCGGCAAGCCTCGGAGGGAAGATTGCCCGCTCCTTTCACAGCGCCGCGAGCCGCTGTGCCTCGGACGACTTCACCTTCTCGGCTTTCGGAGCCATGGCGGGAGTGGTGAGGGAGGACGACGGCGTTGGTGGTGCTGGTGGCGATGGGGGCGGAGCGCTGCTCTCTTTTGGCTTTGGGAAGAAGGGGAGTGGCGAAGATTCTCAGGGAAGGAAGAGCAACGGGCAGATGGGCGAACTGCCCCTGTTTCCCCTGCTTATAAGGAGGGAGGGGGCGGACGTTTCGCCCTTCCGAATAAAGAAACCACCCACGATTTCTCCCACGACGCTGCAATTCACGCGTGCCGTTCGGGGAGGGCGTGGTGGATGCGGAGTCAGATGTGGCGTGACCCAGGCCACGCGTGCCCGTGCCCTGTTTTGGGCCTGGCCCAACAACGCTCGACCCGTGTGTGGCCTAGGCCCGGGGGCTCCTGTCGGTGTACTAGAGTAGGGGTACCCTAGTATCCCGAACTTGTGCACGGGCAGTCGCAGCGCCCCGCGGCAAGGCCTGCCGGGCGACCGCCAAGGACCCCCGTGGTTCCTTTGGAGCCATTCAAGAACAAAGTATTCAAGCCAAGGAGACAAGGCCCCGGCAAGAGGAGCTTGCCGGGAAGGCCACTCAAGACACAAGACCCCGACAAGAGGAGCTTGCCGGAGAGGCCAACCAAGGCATCTCAAAGAACTTGCCGCGACGCGCCACGCGTCCCGGCGAGATCTGGCGAACGACAAGCTTCCGGACGCGACAAGACAACGACCACGGCAAGGCACTTTGCCGCGGTACGCTAGCAACCACTTTGTACCCGCGCTCCAGCACACCCACCAACGTGTCGCTCTGAGACCCTTCCAGGCGTACGTGGCGGGAGGCTGTGCAGCCAGGGGTGCACTGTGGTAAGCGGCGCTGACAAGATCGCCATCGTGGCGAGCGGTGGCGTCCCTGACGGTCCCTTTTCTGCACTGTTTGGGCGACGTAGATAGGCATTTAATGCCCTTGTCCTCTGCCGTCAGGGTTAGGTATGATACACTGTGTAGGTAGCTGTACCTACCGCATCACCTTTTCCATTTTTGCCCTTGCCTACGTTGCCACCTGTCGGTGACCCCTTTAGCATATAAAAGGAGGCCCATGCACAACATAGAGGAAGGAGGACAGTAGAACACTCACGCTCGGTCTCGTTAGCTGCTGGTGCGTACTGTAGCACTCGGCGCTCCCGAGCAAGAACTCAATACAAACCACAAAGCAGCAGTAGGAGTATTATCTCTCCGGAGAGCTCCGAAGCTGGGTAAACCGCTCGTGTGCCTCGCCTCGATCTGCTCTTCGTGTGACCTCCGCCCCTCGCCGAACCGAAAAGGGGCTCCGTCCCCATAGGTGCTCGCGGAGGCAGTTTCCCCGACATGGATAAAATAGATCTGATCATAAACTCAAAGTTCATCGGATCCCAACAAACACACCGCAAAAGCATGTTTCTGTGATTTATGAAAATTATTTTACTGAGTGCAAAAGTTTCTGTTTTTCAACAAGATTAAATCAACTATCACCCAACATGATCCCAAAGACTTTGCTTGGCCCAAACACTAAATAAAACATAAAAAACAATCATAATAGTAGCATAATTTTGGAAACACTCAAGAACAGAAAGAAAAAGGCAAAAATAATTTTTATTCATTGGGTTGCCTCCCAACGAGTGCTATCGTTTTACGCCCCTAGCTAGGCATAAAGCATGGATTCAAGTGTTGTTATCTTTAGTTCTAGATCCATAATATGCCATCATGATTGATTCATATGGTGGATTGATGCTTGTTCCAGGGAAGTGTCCCATTCCCTTTCTTAGTGGAAATTGAAATTTAATATTGCCTTCTTTCATATCAATCACAACACCTATAGTTCGTAAAAACGGTCTACCAAGTATAATTGGACAAGACGGATTGCTATCAATATCAAGAACAATAAAATCTATGGGAGCATAATTCCTATGTGCAAGAATAAGAACATCATTAATTCTTCCCAAAGGCTATTTAATAGTAGAATCCGCCAAGTGCAAATTTAAAGAACACTCTTCAATATCGGTAAGACCAAGCACATCACATAAAGATTTCAGAATTGTGGAAACACTAGAACCCAAGTCGCATAAAGCAAAGCACTCATAATTTTTAATCTTGACTTTAATGGTAGGTTCCCATTCGTCATGTAATTTTCTAGGAAATGAAACTTCTAATTCCAACTTTTCTTCAAAACCTTTCATCATGGCATTAGCGATATGTTTAGTAAAAGCTTTATTTTGTAAATAGGCATGAGGTGAATTTATCATGGATTGCAACAAAGAAATAAATTCAATCAAAGAGCAACTATCATAATTAAAGTCTTTGTAATCCAAAAGAGTGGGCACATCACTACTTAATGTTTTGACCTCTCCAAACCCACTATTATCAATTTTTTCATCAAGATTTTCATCCTCCGAATTATCGGGACGCCTTCTAGATAAACTTGACTCTTCTCTAGTCCATTTATCATCAATTTTAATCTTAATAAACAAGTAATCAATAGTAGAAACACCAATCACTTCAATAGGAAAAGGCCTAGGTTTAATATTACGTTTATAAGCATTGTTATTGAAATTGTTTCGCGAGATAAAATTCACATCTACAACATCACTATTTTGCTCAATCAAAGTAGACAAAGGCACATCGATAGGAGCATGTTTATTAGCAATCAATTTCATAAGAGCATCAATTTTTCACTCAAGGTACTAATTTCTTCAACCGAATTAACTTTCTTACTAGTAGGAGCTCTTTCGGTATGCCATTGTGAATAATTTGCCACAATATTATCAAGAAATTTAGTAGCTTCAGCCAAAGTAATTTCCATAAAGTACCACCCGCGGCAGAAATCTAAAAGATTTCTAGAAACAAAATTCAATCCCGCATAAATTTTTTGTATGATCATCCAAAGATTTAAACCATGAGTAGGATAATTTCTTAGCATCAATTTCATTCTTTCCCAAGATTGTGCAACATGTCCATGCTCAAGTTGCTTAAAATTCATAGTTTGGGTTGTAAGAGAAATTATTTTCATGGGCGGAAAATACTTAGTAATGAATCTTTGCATGTATCCCAATAATCGATACTATTTCAAGGCAAAGAAGAAAACCAAATTTTTGCACGATCTCGCAAAGAAAACGAAAATAATTCCAACTTCACAATATCATTGTTCACATCTTTTTTCTTCTGCACATCGCATAATTCTACGAATGTGTTCAGATGGGACGCGACATCCTCATTAGGAGTACCGAAAAATTGATCTTTGATGACAAGATTCAACAAAGCGACATTAATATCACAAGATTCCGCACTAGTGGTAGGAGGAGCAATCGGAGTGCTAATAAAATCATTGTTATTGGTATTGGAAAAATCACACAACTTGGTGTTTTCTTGAGTCATCGTGACTACGCAAACAAGATTGCACACAAAAGCAGATCTGACGAGAAAAACGGTGAACGAAAAAGAGGGTGAATAAAATGACAAATTTTTGTGAAGTGGGGGAGATGAAAACGAGAGGCAAATGGCAAATAATGTAAATTGCAAGGAGGTGAGATTTGTGAGTAGGAACTTGATAGATGTTGATGATGTCTCCCCGACAACGGCGCCAGAAATTCCTTTGTTGATCCTTTTCTTTATGTCTTGTATCTGCGTCAGTATTTTCCCCAAGGAGTAAGGGATGATGCAGTACAACTAAGGTAGGTATGTCCCTCAGTTATGAAACCAAGGTTATCGAACCAGTAGGAGAACCAAGAAACATTATGTAAACGGTACCTACACACAAAGAAAAAATACTTGCAACCCGACGCAAAAGAGGGGATGTCAATCCCTCTCGGGTAAAAGATTGGTAGATGCAAATAAAATAAAGGCTAATAAAATTCAACGAGGTATTTTTGGGTTTTTGATAATATAGATCTGAAAATAAAAGATGCAAATAAATAAAAAGGCAAATAGCAATATAAATCTGAAGATATATGATGAGAAAATAGACCTGGGGGCCATAGATTTCACTAGTGGCTTCTCTCGAGAAAATAGCATACGATGGGTAAACAAATTACTGTTGGGCAATTGACGGAAGCTCAAATAGTTATGACGATATCCAGGCAATGATCATTATATAGGCATAACGTCCAAGATTAGTAGACCGACTCCTGCCTGCATCTACTACTATTACACCACACATCGACCGCTATCCAGCATGCATCTAGTGTATTAAGTTCATGGAGAAACAGAGTAATGCAATAGGAACGATGACATGATGTAGACAAGATATATTCATGTACGAATAGGCCCCATCTTGTTATCCTTAATAGCAACGATCAATACGTGTCTTGCTTCCCCTTCTGTCACTGGGAAAGAACACCGCACGATCGAACCCATCACAAAGCACCTCTTCCCATGGCAATAAAAATTGATCTAGTTGGCCTAACTAAACCAAAGATTCGAAGAAGAAATACGAGGATATAAGTAATCATGCATATAAGAGATCAAAGAAACTCAAATAACTTTCATGGATAAAATAGATCTGATCATAAACTCGAAGTTCGTCGGATCCCAACAAACACACCACAAAAAGAGTTACATCAAATAGATCTCCAAGAGACCATTGTATTGAGAATGAAAAGGGAGAGAGAGAGAGAGGAAGCCATCTAGCTACTAACTACGGACCCACAGGTCTACAGTGAACTACTCACGCATCATCAGAGAGGCACCAATGAGGATGATGAACCCCTCCGTGATGGTGTCTAGATTGGATCTAGTGTTTCTGGAAGTTGAGACGACTGGAATTGTGTTTTGTCGACTACCCTAGGGTTTTTGGATTTTCAGGGTATTTATGGAGCAAAGGGGCGGTGTGGGAGGCGGCCGTGGTGGGCACAACCCACCAAGGCATGCCTGGACCCTGGCGCGCCCAAGTGGGTTGTGCTCCCCTCGGAGCCCCCCTCTGGTACTTCTTTGGCCCAATAGGTGTCTTCTGGTCCAATTTTTTTCCAAAAGTTTCACCGCGTTTGGACTCCGTTTGGTACTGATATTCTGTGAAGTAAAAAACAAGCAAAAAACAACAACTGGCACTAGGCACTATGTCAATAGGTTAGTGCCAAAAAATGATATAAAGTTGCTATAAAATGATTGTAAAACATCCAAGAATGATAATATAATAGCATGGAACAATAAAAAATTATAGATATGTTGGAGACGTATCACTTCTTCACGGGAGCGGCATCTTGCTTGCGTTCTTCATGAAGTTCCCTTTCTTTCCTTTGCCCTTTTTCTTGAAACAGGTGGTCTTGTTAACCATCAACACTTGATGCTCCTTCTTGATTTCTACCTCTGCGGCCTTAAGCATTGCGAAGTGCTCAGGAATCATTTTCGTCATCCCTTGCATATCTAACATTCTTAAGAAGTTGCTCCCCACTTTCTCTCAACATGCACACTATCCACATCAGCTTCATGCCACGTCAGCATTCACCTTGCCACACCAGCAGTGGAAAAAAGATCAAATTAGCATTTGGCATTAATTCAAGCATGCATGCAAAACCATGCGGTAGAAAAGGACCAATGCATGCAGCAGTTGTTGCGTGAAATTCCCTTCTGCCTACTCGGGACATGGGAGACTGATCCATTTAATTATGGCAGCACTGATTTCATTTTTTCAATGAATTCCGTGATTCAACTCTGGTAATTAACTGCAGCGGGCCTCTTCCATCTTCCATAACCGATGAGAATCCCATCGGTCCTCTCTCCTCATTACTCTTCCAGCCTTCCATATGTATCCCCGCAGAATGAGCGATGCCGTCAGCCACCACCATATGGGCAATGCAACCCAGCGCTCCTCACACCGCCGCCTCCAGATGACAAGGGTTGGACTTCCCCATCGATGGTTGTTTCAGGCGTGTAGCACGTTGCCCTCCACAGATCCATGTGCTCCGGCCAGATCCTCCATCGAGAGTTGTAG
The DNA here is from genome assembly GCA_032464435.1 of Aegilops umbellulata. Classification (NCBI taxonomy): domain Eukaryota; kingdom Viridiplantae; phylum Streptophyta; class Magnoliopsida; order Poales; family Poaceae; genus Aegilops; species Aegilops umbellulata. The sequence goes on along the minus strand of CP136055.1, from coordinate 526,845,155 downwards.
AACACGCATGGGACCTCGGCCATCGCGATGACTCTGCCTCCTTGAGACCAAGCTCCATAGCCGCCCTACTACCATTAGTAGAAAAATGGCCTAATGTTCAGCTCATTAGTCCCGATTTGTATTTGAGCCAGCACTAATGTGACCATTAGTGCCGGTTCCAACGGCTAGGCGGGCGGCGCTCATTAGTACCGGTTCGTGGCGAACCTTTAGTACCAGTTCGTGCCACGAACCGGCACTAAAGAGGTGGTGGCCTTTAGTACGGGTTGGTGGCTCCAACCAGTACTAAAGACCCCCCCTTTAGTATGGGTCCGTGCCACCAACCGATACTAAAGGGGCGCGCTGCCACCTGCTGTGCACAATGTTTAGTCCCACCTCGCTAGTTGAGAGGAGCTCGCACCGGTTTATAAGCCCCGCCGCGGCTACCGTGTCGAGCTCCTCTCTAAGTAGGCCTTTGTGGGCCTATTGCAAGTCTTCTGCCCTGTGGGGCCTACTCGGCCGTACGGGCCTGCATCATGGCCCAACTAGAGGTTGGGTTTCTAGTCGTATGCAGGCCGTGCCAGCCCAGTAGGTGGGCTGTTTTTCTTTATTTCAAAAAAAAATTCAAAAAAATCCTTTAGTACCGGTTGGTGTTACCAACCGGTACTAAAGGGATCCCCTCCCCCGGTGCTGGCTCGTGCCACGTGGTGGCCCTTTAGCGGCGGTTCGTGCAGAACCGGTACTAAAGAGGGGACCTTTAGTCCCCACCCTTTAGTGCCGGTTACAGAACCGGTACTAAAGGGCCTTACGAACCGGTGCTATAGCCCGGTTCTGCACTAGTGTACCCAGATGAGACTTCCCATGCCGCTTCAAACAGTGGAGCGGCGTCGCCGCCTTTGATCAAATATCATGTCATGATGGTCAGGTTCACGTCTTCCAGGGTCCTGTCTTCCCGTCTCCTACATGGGACAAATGTCTATGAGCCTCCTATTCTTGCCCTTCTCTATTCTTTCCCTCCCACAGAATTCCCATAATTTCTTCAGTGATAAATGTTGCTGTAATTGATTCAGATACGTTTGACTGATATTCTTGGGAATTTTTTAAACTTATGATTTACCTTTTATTTGCGGGGCAAGTACCAGACCATCTTTGGCTGCATTGGCTTGCCAATTATAATACCCCTAATCTGTTTAATGTTTCTTTGTGCAGATGCTTTAATCTACATCAACAAAGTCTTTGATGAAAAATGGTGCCAAATTGTGATTGAAAATAAATATAGGTAATCTTTATGCTCCACTACAAACTGAATATTTATTTAATACATTGATGCCGTCATTGATAACAAATCCATTAGTTCATATAGCATGTCATTATTTGCAATTTTGTAGGGAAAAGCTTTGTTTTCATACTTCTATGTGCAGATTGTTTTTGAATGTCTATCGACAAGTTGTATGATAAAAAACAGAGTAGAGCAACAATCTTACTAAAGTATATACCATTGTCACTTGCCATTGTTTTCATAAGTTTGATGCATACATCCGAGAAGTGTGCGATTTCAAAAGCATTTCGCTAGCTCTAAATATATTGATGCACTACCAAGTGTCTTATGTCCAATCTTATTCGTGCACGTATCTTCTTCACAATAACATAACTCAACATATTCTTCTTACGTTCATGTACTATGTCGCCTCTCTTTTGTATCAGCTACCCTATATATCTCCTTCAGTGCAACATTGTAGGTGAAGCTACCACAAACAATGATTAAAGCATGCTTGCAGACCTGCCAAACTTGGTCTATTTACTATTTTTTGGTATGCACAATTTCAGGACATTGTTCCAGTCGTTTCTTGTATATATACATATATTCCTAAGATCTGTAGCAATATCTCACCATGCAAGAGATTATGTGATATTAAAATTATTTGCATGTATGGAATTTGGTTATCTCATTCAGTTTATTTAAACTTGACAACCTGTTTTGTTTTTTATCTGTATCTATCTTTGTACAATATATCAAGTTCACTTCATCTCATTTTATTGTCATACATTAATAATAATAATAGTGTCCTGCAGATGCACATGAGTGATAACCTGACTAAAGGGGCATTGCCTTTTATAGGGATAACTCAGCATACGAGCATTTAAACTATTGTCCTCAAGTGATATTTTAATTGCTATGGAATACTTAACTGTGTAAGGACTTGCAATGGCACAAAAATGTACTAGAAGGCTTCTGATTTCCCAGCTTCCAGGTTTTGTCATGGTCAATCTAGCAGCTGTAGCCTTGGCTGCAAGTTTTAGTCCCTCTGCTTCCACCAATGATGTATGTGTTGTAAGTTTGCTTGCATGGCAAAGGAGTTCTGGTCCATAAAGTGCATTACAATCCATAAACCGTACATCTAATTATTGTTGGAACTTTGTGATGGTACTTTGAAGAATGAATGCCTTACTACAATTGTTTCATTGGTTGACAAGCTTTCTGTAATTTGCGAGACCGAAACAATATCGATCTATCATTTTGAAATTGTGGTTTGCACGAGCTGACAAGCCCCCCACTTGGGTGGTAAATTCATTTCATTCCCCTATCTTATTTGTCCTTTAGAAATACGCCTTATAAAGTTTTAGAACTTGCTACACTAATTTTCCGCAGCAACGCGCGGGGTGTTATCCAGTTATAATTCATCACAAAGCCTTTCTAGCTTGGTGGCAGTGATTGAAGAACTCTGTCAATAACACTCTCAACTAGAAGATCAATTCCCAGCCGAGTCAAGTGGTTATGATACCCAGACATTTTGAGTATGTGCTCACTGACATAACTGTTCTCCTCCATCTTGCATCTATATAACTTGTTGGAGACTTCATATCTCTCAACCCGGGCATTAGCTTGAAATATCAACTTCAGCTCCTAGAACATCTCATATGCTCCGTGATGTTCAAAACGTCTTTGAAGTCCCGGTTCTAAGCCATAAAGCATGGCACACTGAACTATTGAGTAGTCATCTGATCGATTCTGCCAGACGTTCATAACATCTGCAGTAGCTCCTGCAGCAGGTATGTCACCTAGCAGTGCATCAAGGACATAATTCTTCTGTGCTACAATGAGGATAATCCTCAAGTTACAGACCCAGTCCGTGTAGTTGCTATCATCATCTTTCAGTTTAGCTTTCCTAGGAATGCATTAAAATTCAGGGGAACGGTTGCACGGGCCATTGATCTACAACATAGATATGCAAAAACTATTAAGACTAAGTTCATGATAAATTAAGTTCGATTAATCAAATTACTAATGAACTCCCACTTAAATTAACATCCCTCAGGTTATCTAAGTGATACATGATCCAAATCAACTAACCCATGTCCAATCATCGCGTGAGATGGGGTAGTCATCAATGGTGAACATCTCTATGTTGATCTTATCTACTATATGGCTCAGTTTCGACCTTTCGGTCTCCAGTGTTCCGAGAATATGTCTGTACATGCTAGGCTCGTCAAGTTTAACCCAAGTATTCTGCTTGTGTAAAACTGGCTTACACCAGTTGTATGTGAACGCAGAGTCTATCATACCCGATCATCGTGAGGTGCTTCGAAACGACGAACTTTAGCAACGATGCATACTCAGGGAGACCACTTTTTATCTTGAAATTAAGGGAATGGATCATCTTATAATGCTACCATCGTTCTAAGAAAAATAAGATGCATAAAGGATAAACATCACATGCAATCAAAATATGTGACATGATATGGCCATCATCATCTTGTGCTTTTGATCTCCATCTCCAAAGCATCGACATGATATCCATCTTCACCGGATCGACACCTTGATCTCCATCGTTGCGCCGGGTCGTCTCGCCAACTATTGCTAACGCATAACGATAAAGTAAAGCAATTACATGGCGCTTGCATTTCATACAGTAATTAAAAGACAACCCTAAGGCTCCTGCCGGTTGTCGATATTACAAAACATGATCATCTCATACAACAACGTATATCACATCGCGTCTTGACCATACCACATCACAACATACCCTGCAAAAACAAGTTAGACGTCCTCTACTTTATTGTTGCAACTTTTACGTGGCTGCTACGGGCAACTAGCAATAACTGTTCTTACCTATGCAAAACCACAATGGTGATTATCAAGTTTGTTGTTTTAACCTTCTTCAAGGACCGGCTGTAGTCAAAATTCGATTCAACTAAAGTAGGAGAAATAGACACCCGCCGGCCACCTTTATGCAAAAAAAATTGCATGTCAGTCGGTGGAACCGGTCTCATGTGCGTGGACATGTAAGGTTGGTCTGGGCCGCTTCATCCCACAATGCCGCCGAATCAAAATAAGAAGTTGGTGGTAAGAAGTATGAACATCACCGCCCACAACTTGTTTGTGTTCTACTCGTGCATATCATCTACGCACAGACCTGGCTCATGATGCCACTGTTGGGAAACATTGCATGGAAAACAAAAAAAATTCTACGCACACGCAAGATCTATCCCTGAAAATGCATAGCTACGATAGGGGAGAGTGTGCCTACATACCCTCGTAGACTGTTAAGCGGAAGCATTTATCAACGTGGTTGATGTAATCATACACCTTCACGATCCGCCCGATCAAGTACCGAACGTACATCACCTCCGCGTTCAACACATGTTCAACTCGATTACGACCTCTCCTTCTTGATCCAGCAAGACGGGCGAAGTAGTAGATGAGTTTCGGCAGCACGAGGTGTGGTGACGGTGGTGCTGCAACTCTCTCCGTAGGGCTTCGTCAAGCACTACAAAAATATGACCGAGGATGAACTAGAGGGAGAGGGGCGCCGCACACGGCTTGGGAATCGTGGTGTGTGTTTCCCCTCTCCCTCCACACATATATATAGGTGGAGGTGGGGTAGTTGGCAGCCCTAGGGCGCCCCCAAGTGGCCGACGGCTGCCCTAGAGGCCTGCCTACCGCGCCCCTTCCATATTTGAACATGGGGGGAAAGGAAAGGGGGCCTAGCTGCCTTAGGGCACCTCCCCCTTCCTTTCCCTCCCTTCTTGGTGCGTGGGCAGGGGTGGAGGGGCGCGCCAGCCCCCTTGTGGGCTGTGTGCTTCCCCCCTTGGCCCATAAGGCCCACCACTTACCGGTGGCCTCCCAGAACCCCTTTTGGCACTCCGATAAATATCTGATACTTTCGGAAACGACCCCGGTTACCAAATAGCATCGTCCTATATATCAATCTTTACCTCCAGACCATTCCAGATCTCCTCGTCATGTCCGTGATATCATCTGGGACTCCGAACAACATTCGGTCACCAAATCACGTAACTCATATAATACTATATCGTCAATGAACGTTAAGAGTGCGGACCCTACGGGTTCGAGAATGATGTAGACATGACCGAGATACCTCTCCGGTCAATAACCAATAGCGGGACCTGGATGCCCATATTGGTTCCTACATATTCTATGAATATCTTTATCAGTCGAACCTTTATGACAACATAAGTAGTTCCCTTTGTTTGTCGGTGTGTTACTTGCCCGAGATTTGATCGTCGGTATCTTCATACTGATATGTCTCTGTCGTATCTATAATTTTTTATTGTTTCATGGAAATATTATACAACTTTCACATATTTTTGGCAACATTTTATATGATTTATTGGACTAACCTATTGATCCAGTGCCTAGTGTCAGTTCCTGTTTTTTGCATGTTTGTTTATTTCACAGAATATCCATATCAAACAAAGTCCAAACACGATAAAAATTTATGAAGAATTATTTTAGAATATTTGTAATTTTTGGGAGGTGGAATCAACGCAAACGGGGGCCCACAGCCCCCAATATACACTAGGGCGCGCCCGAGGCCCCAGGCGCGCCCAGGTGTCTTGTGCCCTCCTTGTGAGTCGGTTGGAGCTATACTCCGGGCGCAAGGAAGCTTATATCTGGAAAATAAATCGTGTTAAAATCTCAGTGCAATCGGAGTTACAGATCTCCAGGAATATAGGAAATGGTTTTCGGCCAGATATGGGAATGCAGAAATAGAAGAGAACATAGGGAGAGATTGAATCTTGGAGGGGCTCCTGCCCCTCCGCCGCCATGGAGGCCATGGACTAGAGGGGGAACTCTCCTCCCATCTAGGGGGGAGGCCAAGGAAGAAGAAGAAGAAGGAGGGGGGCTCTCTCCGCCTCTCCCCCGGTGGCGTCGGAGTGCCGCCGGGGCAAGGATCGTGACGGGGACCTACATCAACAATCTTGCTACAATCAACACCAACTTTCTCCCCCTCTATGCAGCGGTGTAACACCTCTTCTCCCCGCTGCAATCTCTACTTAAACATGGTGCTCAACTCCATATATTATTTCTATGGCTATCTTATGATGTTTGAGTAGATTCGTTTTGTCCTATGGGCTAATCGTGATCTTGGTTGGTATGAGTGTATATTTTATTTATGGTGTTGTCCTACGGTGCCCTTCGTGTCACGCAAACGTGAGGGATCCTTGCTGTAGGGTGTTGCGGTATGTTCATGATTCACGTATTGTCGGTTGCGGGAGTGACAAAAGCCTAAACACGGATAAGTGGGCTGTTGCATATGAGAGTAAAGAGGAATTGACACTTAAGGCTATGGTCGGGTTCTACCTTAATGATCTTTAGTAGTTGTTGATGCTTTCTAGGGGTCCAATCATAAGTGCATATGATCCATGTAGAGAAAGTACGTTAGCTCATGCCTCTCCATCATATAAAATTGCAAGAATGATTACCGGTCTAGTTATCGATTGCCTAGGGACTAATGACTTTATTGTTTGACAAAAGCTATCTACTTTTATTGTCTTGTAATTTATTCATAGTTTTATTATCGCAAAGTACTCCTAGTTTTATACTTGTTCTAGGTAAAGCAAACATTAAGTGTGCATAGAGTTGTATCGGTGGTCGATAAAACTTGAGGGAATATTTTTCTACCTTTAGCTCTTCGTTGGGTTCGACACTCTTATTTATCGAAGAAGGCTACAAACAATCCCCTATACTTGTGGGTTATCACATACCTAGTTCAATCTCGTTACCGGCAAGTCTCTTTACTCGTTCGGTAATACAAGATCTCATAAGTAACTCCTTAATCACTTTGCTTGCAAGCTTCTTGTGATGTTGTATTACCGAGAGGGCCCAGAGATACCTCTCCGTCATACGGAGTGACAAATCGCAATCTTGATTCACGCCAACTCAACAGACACCTTCGAAGATACCTGTAGAGCATCTTTATGATCACCTAGTTACGTTGTGACGTTTGATAGCACACAAGGTATTCCTCTGGTATCCGGGAGTTGCATGGTCTCATGGTCGAAGAAACATGTATTTGATAATAAGAAAGCAGTAGCAATAAACTGAACGATCATATGCTAAGCTAACAGATGGGTCTTGTCCATCACGTCATTCTCCTAATGAGGTGATCCCGTCACCAAGTGACAACTCATGTCTATGGTTAGCAAACCTTAACCATCTTTGATCAATGAGCTAGTCTAGTAGAGGCTTACTAGGGACACGGTATTTGTTTATGTATCCACACATGTATTTAAGTTTCTGGTCAATACAACTCTAGCATAAATAATAAACCTTTATCATGAATAAGGAAATGTAATAATAACAACTTTATTATTGCCTCTAGGGCATATTCCATCACTCAAAACTCCAAGGACGTTAGACCTTTAATAAACAGAGACACAGAGAACCTGCTCCGATACCAATTGTTATGACTGAGACTATATCGGCCAGAGGGGGGTGAATGGGAGATTCAAAAATTCGAAGTTGACAACAGAATGAAATGATAATGCAAAAGGAAAATATAACGGAAGATAATGATCAGATAAACTATCGACACAGAGCACGAATAAAAACTGTTGAAGGAATTGTAGTGAAGTAGAATGAACCAGTGGTGCTCGATGGCGACAATCGGATTTGGTAGACCAGTTTACCCTTCTGCCAAAGGGCTACGTCTGGTTGGAGGGGCTGTGACTTAACACAGAAGATAAAAGTAGGAACCTTTCCTACTGTCTTTAATTGTTCAAAAAAACACGGAAGATAAACTCTCTTCACCCTGTTCTCCTTCAACACAGAGGTGATCAGACTCAGGTTGATTTCAAACATGGTAGATTGATGACCCACAATTATAGGGGATCAATTGTAGCTTTTTTTGATAAGTAAGAGTGTCAAACCCAACGAGGAGCAGAAGGAAATGACAAGTAGTTTTCAGTAGGGTAATGTCTGCAAGTGCTGAAACTGTAAGTAGCAAGTAGTTTGACAGCAAGATAATTTGTAACGAGCAAGTAACGATAGTAGCAATAAGTATGCAGTAAGGTAGCCCAATCCTTTTGAGGCAAAGGACAGGCCAAAACGGTCTCTTATGATAAGCAAAGCGTTCTTGAGGGTACACGGGAATTTCATCTAGTCACTTTCATTATGTTGACTTGATTTGTGTTCGCTACTTTGATAATTTGATATGTGGGTGGACCGGTGCTTAGGTGCTGTTCTTACTTGAACAAACCTCCTACTTATGATTAACCCTCCCGCAAGCATCCGCAACTATGAGAAAAGTATTAAGGATAAATCGTAACCATAACATTAAACTCTAGGATCCAATCGGTCCCTTACGGAGTAGTGCATAAACTGGGGTTAAGTTTCTATCACTCTCGCAACCCACCATCTATTTACTACTCCACAATGCATTCCCTTAGGCCCAAATATGGTGAAGTGTCATGTAGTCGACGTTCACATGACACCACTGATACATCTCCAACGTATCTATAATTTTTGATTGCTCCATGCTATATTATCTACTGTTTTGGACAATATTGGGCTTTATTATCCACTTTTATATTATTTTTGGGACTAACCTATTAACCGGAGGCCCAACCCAAAATTGTTTTTTTTGCCTATTTCAGTATTTCGAAGAAAAGGAATATCAAACGGAGTCGAAACGGAATGAAATCAACTGGAGAAGTTATTTTTGGAAGGAAAGCTACCGGAAAAACTTGGGGTGCACGCCAGGGGAGTCCCGGGCTGCCCACGAGGGTGGGGGGCATGCCCACCCCCCTAGGGCATGCCCCCTGCCTCGTGGACAGCCTGGAGGTCCACCGACGTACTTCTTTCACCCATATATACCCACGTACCTAAAACTTTCAAAGAATAGAATAGATCGGGAGTTCCGCTGCCGCAAGCCTCTGTAGCCACCAAAAGTCAATCGGGACCCTGTTCCGGCACCCTGCCAGAGGGGGGAACACTCGCCGGTGGCCATCTTCATCATCCCAGCGCTCTCCATGACGAGGAGGGAGTAGTTCACCCTCGGGGCTGAGGGTATGTACCAGTAGCTATGTGTTCGATCTCTCTCTCTCTCTCTCTCTCTCTCTCTCTCTCTCTCTCGTGTTCTTGATTTGGCACGATCGTGATGTATTGCGAGCTTTGCTATTATAGTTGGATCTTATGTTTCTTCTCCCCCTCTTCTCTCTTGTAATGGATTGAGTTTTCCCTTTGAAGCAATCTTGTCGGATTGAGTCTTTAATGATTTGAGAACACTTGATGTATTTCTTGTCGTGCGTATCTGTGGTGACAATGGGATATCACGTGATTAACTTGATGTATGTTTTGGTGATGAACTTGCGGGTTCCGCCCATGAACCTATGCATAGGGGTTGGCACACATTTTCGTCTTGATTCTCCGGTAGAAACTTTGGGGCACCCTTTGAGGTTCTATGTGTTGGTTGAATAGATGAATCTGAGATTGTGTGATGCATATCGTATAATCATACCCACGGATACTTGAGGTGACATTGGAGTATCTAGGTGACATTAGGGTTTTGGTTGATGTGTGTCTTAAGGTGTTATTCTAGTACGGACTCTAGGGCTGTTTGTGACACTTATAGGAATAGCCCAACGGATTGATTGGAAAGAATAACTTTGAGGTGGTTTTGTACCCTACCATAATCTCTTCGTTTGTTCTCCGCTATTAGTGACTTTGGAGTGACTCTCTGTTGCATGTTGAGGGATAGTTATATGATCCAATTATGTTATTATTGTTGAGAGAACTTGCACTAGTGAAAGTACGAACCCTAGTCCTTGTTTCCTCGCATTGCAATACCGTTTACGCTCACTTTTATCATTAGTTACCTTGCCGTTTTTATAATTTCAGATTACAAATACCTTTATCTACCATCCATATTGCACTTGTATCACCATCTCTTCACCGAACTAGTGCACCTATACAATTTACCATTGTATTGGGTGTGTTGGGGACACAAGAGACTCTTTGTTATTTGGTTGCAGGGTTGCTTGAGAGAGACCATCTTCATCCCACGCCTCCCACGGATTGATAAACCTTAGGTCATCCACTTGAGGGAAATTTGCTACTGTCGTACAAACCTCTGCACTTGGAGGCCCAACAACGTCTACAAGAAGAAGGTTGTGTAGTAGACATCAAGCTCTTTTCTGGCACCGTTGCCGGGGAGGCTAGGTAAGCGGCACTCACACCCCGTCAACTAAGATCTTTTCTGGCGCCGTTGCCGGGGAGGTTAGTGCTTGAAGGTATATCTTTAGATCTTGCAATTGAATCTTTTTGTTTCTTGTTTTAGCACTAGTTTAGTTTATAAAAGAAAACTACAAAAAAATGGAATTGAGTTTACCTCATATGCTTCATCTTTTAAATATCTTTCGTGAGTATGATGGGAAGGAAAATTGTGCCAAAGTGTTAGAAGAAGAATGCATTAATAAGTTTGGCACTAAATCTTTGTATGATGAGCACGATTGCAATTTTGTTAGTATGAATTCCTTGAATATCCATGATGCTAATGATATGCAAATCCACAAGCTTGGGGAAGCTATGTTTGATGAAGATGATATTTTTTGTCCCCCAAGCTTTGATGAGCAAATTCACTATGATAAAAGTATGCATCCTATCTATGATGTCGGAGTAATGGGCCACCGGTAGGCTAACCCGAAGCCCAGAACCTTTCAAGACATCCTACCAGCGTTGCGTCGAGCCAGAGCACTCGTCGCCAAAGCCTTTCGACACGGTTTCTTTTGGCCGACTGCCCTAGAAGAGGCCAAGGAGTTGCTCCAAAAATGCAAGGGGTACCAAAAGTTCCGATCCAAGCCGCATCAGCCGGCTACCGCACTCAAGACTATCCCCATCGCCTGGCCCTTTGCAGTTTGGGGCCTGGACATGGTGGGACCATTCAAGACGGCGCGAGGAGGCCTAACTCACCTACTTGTCGCGGTGGACAAGTTCACCAAGTGGATAGAAGCAAAACCCATCAAGAAGTTGGATGGCCCGACTGCCGTGACTTTCATCTCCGACATCATGATTCGGTACGGCATACCGCACAGCATCATCACCGACAACGGCACAAACTTCACCAAAGGCGCCTTGGCCCGTTTCTGCGCGACATAGGGCATCCGACTGGACTTAGTGTCCGTTGCCCATCCGCAGTCAAACGGCCAGGTGGAGCGGGCCAACGGCCTCATCCTGTCTGGCATCAAGCCTCGACTGGTCGAACCACTGGAGCGTTCGGCAGGCTGTTGGCTTGACGAGTTGCCAGCCGTCCTATGGAGTCTGTGCACAACTCCAAACAAGTCGACCGGCTTCACGCCCTTCTTCCTCGTCTGTGGTGCTGAAGCCGTCATCCCAACGGACATAGAGTTCGACTCCCCGCGAGTCACCATGTACACCGAGGAGGAAGCAGAAGAAGCACGTCAAGACAGCGTCGATCTGCTGGAAGAGGGCCGACTGTTGGCACTCAGCCGGTCCAGCATCTACCAGCAGAGCCTGCGCCGATACTACAACAGGAAGGTCAGGCCGAGATCTTTCCAAGAGGGCGACCTTGTGCTCCGACTGATCCCGCGGACAGCCGGCTAGCACAAGTTGTCGGCGCCTTGGGAAGGCCCCTTCATCATCAGCAAAGTACTAGGCAAGGACTCCTACTATCTAATCGACGCTCAGAAGCCCTGAGCACGCAAGAGGGACGACTCCGGCAAAGAGACGGAACGGCCATGGAATGCAAATCTTCTCCGAAGATTTTACAGTTGATGCAGTATGTATCACGCTACCCTTTGTATTAAAGTACTAAGACTTCGGGCCCCCCGAGGCGAGCTCGGGGACTGCCCTTTTTTGTTATTTTTATGATAAGAATCATGCCTTCGAGTACGCCACTCTTTTTTATGCCGCTTGGCACCGGGTCCGACTAGTCGGCCCGGGGACTAGCCGTCTTGCGTTATGAAATGCTTCCTGCAGTCAGACAAGTAGTGTGTGGCGCCTAAGCCGTCTCCTGTCAGAAGCCACAGCTCGCAGAGCGACTGTCTGGTGGGTAGGAGCAAGGAAGAATGGGCGCCCACATGAAAAATGGCTAAGGACTCAAAGCATAAACATAGCTTAAAGCCGGCTTCCTAGCCGCTCTTTGCAAAGCCGACTCCCGAGTAGTCGGCTCGCCGCCTTCTATTTAACTTGCTAAGAAACTCTAGAACGGCCAAGTACTTGCCTTCCCAAAGTAGCCAAACACTTGATCCAGCGGCAGTCCGCAGAGCGGCTGTCCGACTGACCAAAACGACAACCAAGGGAAGGCGGCAAAGGAAAAAGCCAAGAGATCAATGAGCATGAAATGATAGAACTCGGATAGATATTTACATAACATAGGCCCTTGGCCGAATCTTCGAACAGAAGTTCAAAATACACCCCGCGGGTGGAATTGTGCGAATTAACAAGTTCTTCAAAGACTACTAAAACAGATAAAATAAAGACAAGGCAGCAGCCTAGGAAGCACCAGACGGGTTCGGAGGCTCGGAGGAGATGGCGGTGTCACACGTTGGGGCGGCCGGCTGGGCAGTCTCGGCTTGATCACCTCTAGCGGCAGCCGGCTCGGTTGGCGCGGCTCGTTGCTGGAGGCGCGGTCGAGCTGAGGCTGATCGTCCGCCCCGCCTCCTCGCGCCTCCGTCTCGCCTCCGTCCTCCGCCTCGCCTTCCTCCTCGGCGCTGGAGCCGATCACCTCCGCCGAGTCCTCGTCGTAGTCCGGGTTCATCCCAAACCACTCCGGCGGTGCCTCCTCGCCGTCTTCAGCCCGCTCAGGAATGAAGACGATGGTATTAACATACTCGGCGATCACCGTGGCATGCTTGACGAGGGTGTCTTCCGTGGCTTCCAGCTCCGGCTGGGCCTCTGCCCGGAGCGTGGCCAGCCGGTCCAGGTCCAGCCCCGGATACCACGCCTTGACGAATTCCAAGGCCTGGCACGCTCCAACCCGGGCCGAGGAACCCTTCCAAGCTTCAAGACGACCGGCTGTGACCTCCAGCCAGTCGGTAGTCCGACTGGGAGTACGCAGAACCGGCATGTCCGGCCACAAGGCAGCAATCGCCTGGGCGCCGACACGTTGAAGCCGGCGCAACATCCGATGGGCCGGCCGCAGACGAGCCTCGATGCTCAGAAGCTACTCGTCAAGGGTCCGGGGGGCATTGGCGGCAATCTCCTCCCCATTTGCCCTCCGCGCCTCGCGATCAGCCTCGATGGCTTGAGTGGCAGCTTGCGTGTGTCCAGGGAAGAAGTCTGCCAAAGACGGAAAAGAAGCAAGTCAAAAATCAATAGTCGGCCCGACCTGCTGTCGGCGGCTCAAAGAAAGAGAGTAAAGAAACTCACCGTCGACGATATCCTCAATCTCATGAAAGCCGGAGGTCAGCATTGCCTCCTTGTCAGTCCAGGAGGAGCGCTCGCCTTCGAACTCGGCCAGGAGTGCAGTTTCTTTATTCTCCGCCTCCTCCTGCGCCTTCTTAAGCAGCTCCCTCTGCTCCGCCAGCTGCGTAGCCAGCAGGTCACGCTCTGCGACGAGCTTGCCACACTCCTCCCCTTTGGCACGCAAGGCGGTGTTGGCTTCGCCCAGCTGCTGCTGAAGAACGGCGTTGGCCCCTGAAGAAAAAAGAAGAAGGCGCTAAGTCGTCATCAAAGAAGGTCGCCGGGAAGATCCGGCCCGACTGCTCAGCAGTCGGCCCGAATCTCGGGGACTACAGCCCGCGGGTGCACCAGCGCGCCCCCGCGAAGAAGAAGGAGAACTCACTCTGGCTCTCCGACAAGTCGGCAGTCCGCTTGCCCAGTTCTTCGACATTGCGGTTGAAGGTCGTGACCCGGAGGTTGTGATAATCCTGTGATAAATATTTCAAACAAGAGTAAGTACTTAGAACTCGCCAATAGAGTTCCAAGCCGCCTGCTCAGCAGCCGGCCCGGAACTCGGGGACTACACCCAGTGGGTGCGCTGGCACGCCCTCACAGAGAAAAGCAAGTAAAACAAAGTCATGAGAAAACATACCCGGATGGCTACTCGCGACGCCAGATGCGCCTTGGTGCAGTTCTGGAGGGCGTCGCCCTCAGCCCACAGCTTCGCCTGGACGTCCAGAAGCGCCTGGTTCAGCGGGCCTGTGCCACCTCCTCGCGCCCACCCAATGGGCGCAGCACTCGTTTCCTCGACGTCTAGGATGGCCGAGCTGGCGGCGCCGGTCTCCAAGGTGCGTGGCGCTGAAATTGCCTTCTCAAGGCGGCGGCGCGTTGGCGAGGCGACTTGAAGGAGCAGCTTCGCCACGGCCTCGTCTTTAGTCGGCGGCACCAGCGGGTCCGCCGGCTGTTCACCTCGCACGCTTCCAGACGGCGGTGGAGGCGGCGGCGGCGTCACGGCCGTGTCTGACATGGAGGCCTCGCTGCCTTCCCTCTCCATGATGGGGTATTCGCCGCCGGCTTCCTCAGTCTGCTCCGCGAATTCCGGAGGCGGTCGCGCCGAGTTCAGCGGGATGACGAATAACGCCGACTGGCGGCACGCGGCTTCCTCAGCCTGCCGTTTTGCCGCGACGGCGGCTTCGGCATCGTCCAGCTTCTTCTGGGCGGAGGCAGCCGCCTTTTGGGCCTCCGCCTTCTCCCGGCGGTCGGCCTCTTCCTCGTCGCACTTCTCCTGCGCGTTCTGCTCCATCGCCTCCCGGAGATCGGCGGCGGGGTCAATCCACCGAGTGGTGGCGGACGTCTCTGCCGACCCCATGATGGAGGCGGCGGTGACCCTCTCAAGGGTGAGGGGAGCCCTGGAACAGGGGAAGCATGAAAAGGACTTAGACAAAATCAACCAACAGAAAACAAGACGAAGGGCGGCGACACTTACGCGGAGACCAGCGGCGGTTTCTTCACTTCCTTGCGGAAGCGGTTGGCCCTCGCGACCGCCCATCCCTGCTTGGTCGCGGCGGTCGTCCCCTTGAACTTCTTTGACCGGCCGCCAAGAGAACTCGGCCCGGCCCGGCGCTTCCTCGCGCCGCCTAGACCATCCAAGGCGGCGGACGAACTCGCGCCGGGGTGGCCGGCCTTTGGTTGGTGGCGCGGGGCGACTTCCCCCTCAACGTCGCCCTCAGGCCAGTTGGCAAAGGTGGCCGAAGGCCTGAGGCCGCCTTCTCCTCCTCCGCCTCCTCCTTCGGCGTCGGCCTCCATCGTCGCCGCCCCCAAGTCGGGGTCATCAACACCGCTCTCCGCTCGGTCGGGGACGAACTGGCGGGCCGGCCCCGTGGTGCCGGCCGAAGGCTAAATGAGAGGGTTCTGTTTCAAGTACTGAAGAAGATTAGAAGTCGAACTCAGCTGAAGAAAGAAAGCAGAATAAGAAGAGAAACAACTTACAACAGGCGGGGGGTTGGCGCGCGAGTACGGCTCCTTGCCGAACTGCCAATCCTCCGAGAGACCGCAGTTCGTGATGTAGTTCACCGTGTCCGCCACCTCCGCGTGGGGCATGTCCTTGGAGCACATCCGACTTGGGTCCCGGTGGCCACTCATCTGACATATCATATGAGTCCGGCCTTGGAGTGGGAGGACTCGGCGCGCCATGAAGGCGGCCAGCAGGTCGGCCCCAGTCAGACCCTCTGACTACGCTAGCACTCGGAGTCGTGCGACGGCGGCGGCACCGGCAGGAGTCAGCGTCTTGGCCCGGTGGGACCAGCTAGGGAGCCTTCCATCCGGCGCGCCGTCTTTGAAAGGCGGCAGGTTGACCCAGTCGCCTTCCGGGGCGATGTTCTTCACGTAGAAATAAGATCGCTGCCACATCTTCACCGATTTGATCAGCGAGATGGTGGGAAATGGGTTGTCGGCCACCGACCTCCGCATCGCGATGAAGGCACCGCACTGGGCTGGCACGCCGGCGACGTGCGTGCCGAGCTTGGAACTGAAGAATTGCCCCCACAGCTCGATGGTGGGGAGAACGCCGAGGAAGCCTTCGCACAGGGTGGCGAAGGCGGCTAGTAGCACCACCGTGTTTGGTGTGAGGTGGTGCGGCTGGAGTCCGTGGAACTCCAAGAAGGAGCGGAAGAAACCACTCGCCGGCAGCCCTAGGCCGCGCATGAGGTGCGAGCAGAATATGACCCTGCTCGCCCTCCTCCGGCACCGGTGATACCTCCGTCGCCGGCGCGGCGCAGGCCCGCACTAGTTCCTTGCCGGGGAGGCGACGCGTCTTGCGAAGGAACTCAATGTGGTCGTCGTCAACCTCGGAGCCGTCCCACACGCTGGAGCGCACGACGGCGGGCGCGACAACAGAAGAAGAGCTCATTGCCGCGGGCGTGATGAAGTTCGGCGCGGCGGCGGCGAAGGAAAGAAGAAGCAAGAAGAAGTAAGAGGAAGCAGAAGGGAGTAAGGGAGAATGAGCGCGCGTGCTTCACCGCCCCGCTCCCTCCGCCTACTTATAGGCTCGTAGGCTGAGAAGCCGATGGGGCGTCGTGGGATTGACTGCGCCCAGGACCCCACGACCCCCACGATTTACCACACGAAGTTACTACGTGTAGTTACTGCGCAGGAATCCCAACCGTCTGCATAGCCGCAACAGATCCGTTCAAAGGCCGAGGCACGGTAGTGGCAGGCCCCGCCTGCAGGCCTGTCCCGTCGCGCGCGTGGGCGGGCAGATTGGCATGGCCACGTGGTGCCACACGGCGGGTCCGCAACAGGCGGCAACCTGGAGGCTTATCAGGCACGCCGTCTGGATCCTGCTTCGACTTTCAAACTCTTTAAGAGACAAGACGGCCTTCGACGAGTCCGGCTCCCGATAGTCGGCTTGAAGGAAGACGGCGGGCGAAGCCTAGATCCAACAACCGGAAGGAAGAAAATGTTGAGGCTCCTCGACATGTCTCCCTCGGCGCCTCACCAGCTTCGGGGACTACTGTCGGAGTAATGGGCCACGGGTAGGCTAACCCGAAGCCCAGAACCTTTCAAGACATCGGGGCAGGCTACGCCCCTCAAGAACCCCAGGACGGAAAGCCGCCTCTGGGAGTCGGCAGCGGCGCTGTCGACTACCCACTCACGGCTAAGTCCTAGGGACGACTGCAAGATGAGCTGACTCTTAACTGGCGGCTTCTAGAGAAGCCGGCTATGTGGAGTCGGCCCGCGACTCAAACCACCCTCTGCCTTCATAAGAAGGGGCGGGACGGGGAACGGCCGCAGTAAGGCCCGCCCCCACCCCGATTACCAAGGGCAGGCATGGCCACAGTGCGTCGTACCAATGGAGATCTCCGTCCGGCGCGACACTGTTGCCATGCTAGCCCTGACATCAGCTCCAGTGGCGGAGTCCTGTGCCCACGTCGGCCTGCCTATACGGCCCAGAGACGGCGGGCCCCGCCGGTCGGCGGGGAGACAGAAGACGGCGAGAGCGCCACAAGACGGACCCCGTGGGAGTCGGCTTCAAAGAGTCGGCCGGCTCCTCCCATGGGCCCCGCATGCCATTAACCAGACGAGACGGGGAGTGGCGACACTGATCGCCCGTCAGGCGGCGACACTGTTTCCATGACCCCATGACCAAGCCAGCGTCATTAGAAGCACGGCTACAGTAATCCGCAGCAGGCAAGACCCGCCCGCGGCGGACACGGCTTGTCGGCTGGACCCACCAGTCGGCGGGCCCTAGTAGTTGGCAGAGAAGACGGCGGCCTGAGAGACAGATGGCTGGGACCCGCGCCCAACCGGATTACCATTGTACCCCCGGGGGGTAGGCCTATATAAACCCCCCGGAGCACCCATGCAAAGGGTTGGATCCCATTAGCACTAGACCATAGAATATAGGGAGGAGAGAGCTAGCCTTGCCTTCTCCTACCTCCAGGAAACAGCTCAAGGAGCAACCTTGTACCCACATTGCCATAGTGATCATGCGAAGACCCCGCAGAGCAGTAGTAGGGGTATTATCTCCTTAGAGAGCCCTGAAGCTGGGTAAGATCCGCCGGCGTGCATGTCTACGCCTCATCCCGCTTCCAGGCAGCGGCGACGTTCTACTCGCCCCCACCATGATAAGCCATCCTTTGGCATATGTCGCACCCAACCCCCGACATATGATGATTATTGTGATGACACGTATGCTTTCAAGAATAATGATAACCATGAAACCTGTCATCTTGATCTTAAATCTCAATCATATGATAGTTATTTCGTTGAGTTTGCTCCCACTATTATTCATGAGAAGAGTTTTGCTTATGTGGAGAGTAGTAAAAATTCTATGCTTGTAGATCATGAAAAGAATGCTTTAGGTGCTGGTTATATTGTTGAATTCATTCATGATGCTACTGAAAATTATTATGAGAGAGGATCATATGCTTCTACATATTGCAATAATATCAAGTTTTCCTCTCTATGTGCTTAAAGTTTCGAAGTTATGCTTGTTTTACCTTCCTATGCAAATTGATTCTTGTTCCCATAACTTGTCTGCTCAGAAAATCCCTGTGCATAGGAAGTGGGTTAGACTTAAATGTTCTAGTCATATTCTTCATCATACTCTCTTTATGTTTCAATTCTTATCTTTTATGTGAGCATCATTGAAATCATCATGCCTAGCTAGGGGCATTAAACGATAGCGCTTCTTGGGAGGCAACCCAATTTTATTTTAGTTTCTTGATTTATGGTTCTGTTTAGGAATAAATAATCCTTCTAGCTTCTGTTTAGATGTGGTTTCATGTTTTAATTAGTGTTTGTGCCAAGTAGAACCTTTGGGAAGACTTGGGTGAAGTCTTTATGATCATGCTGTAAAAAAACAGGAACTTTAGCGCTCATGAGATTAGCTAAAACTTTTCACTGGAGATTGATATTTAGTTGATTCTTTTTGAAGATGACTACTAGACAAATTCCTCAGGTCCACCAATTTATTTTAGAATTTTTGGAGTTCCAGAAGTATACGTTTGATACAGATTACTACAGACTGTTCAGTCTTTGACAGATTCTGTTTTCATTGTGTTGCTTGCTTATTTTGATGAATCTATGGCTAGTAAAATAGTTTATAAACCATCGAGAAGTTGGAATACAATAGGTTTAACACCAATATAAATAAAGAATGAGTTCATTACAGTACCATGAAGTGGTGTTTTGTTTTCTTTCGCTAACGGAGCTCACGAGTTTTCTGTTGAGTTTTGTGTTGCGAAGTTTTCAAGTTTTGGTAAAGATTCGATGGACTACGGAATAAGGAGTGGAAAGAGCCTAAGCTTGGGGATGCCCAAGTGTCGGGGTAAATGACCACGGGTAGCCTAGCCGGCTCCCCTTGGCACTTCAGAAAAAATTACGAGCCGATCCGGCCTCCAAGGATCCAAGACGTGGGGCCGCCTTCCCCCGGCCGGCTGCCTCTCAGGCCGACTGTCGGAAGGCGGCCCGGCCTTAACCCTCATGAAGAAAGCCGCGGGAGGGCCGGCTCCAAGAAGCCGGACACGAGAAGGCCGACTCCTAGGAGCCGGCTCCCACGACGCGGTCAAGATCATACCCTCCAAGCCCGCATCCACATAACGGCGATGGGACGGGGCGTGGCTACAGTAAAGCCTGCCACCCCCGAAACCCGGAGCACGCCTGGCACAGTGCGCCGTACGGGGTAGCCCTGACCCATCCGGCGCGGCACTGTTGCCATGTTGACTATGGCGCCATCCACGACAGGCTGTCAGCGCGGTCCACGGGCGGTGGGCCCCTTCGGGCAGAGAGACGCCCGAAGGCGGCCAGGCCCCCTCCAGTCGGCCCAAGACATGGCCGGCTTCCCCAAGCCGGCTTTCCCCTCCCTCGTAGGAGGCGCTCCATTAAGGAGACAAGATGACGTGAGGCTACAGCGATCGCCCGCCAGGCGGCGGCACTGTAGCCATGCTTACCTCGATAAAGCCCTCATCATCAGGATTGAGGCAACAGTAACCAGCCACCGACAGGGCCCTTGGCAGTGGGGCTTTCCTGTCGACGAAGAGGCCGGCAGCCGGCGGGACCCAGCAGCCGGCGCAGAAGCCGGCAAGCGTAGACACTGACGGCTAGGGCCCGCGCCCAGCCGGATTACCGTTGTACCCCCAGGGGGTGTTGGAAATATGCCCTAGAGGCAATAATAAATTAGTTATTATTATATTTCCTTGTTCATGATAATAGTTTATTATCCATGCTAGAATTGTATTGATAGGAAACTCAGATACATGTGTGGATACATAGACAACACCATGTCCCTAGTAAGCCTCTAGTTGACTAGCTCGTTGATCAATAGATGGTTACGGTTTCCTGACCATGGACATTGGATGTCATTGATAACGGGATCACATCATTAGAAGAATGATGTGATGGACAAGACCCAATCCTAAGCCTAGCACAAGATCGTGTAGTTCGTATGCTAAAGCTTTTCTAATGTCAAGTACTATTTCCTTAGACCATGAGATTGTGCAACTCCCGGATACCGTAGGAATACTTTGGGTGTGCCAAACGTCACAACGTAACTGGGTGGCTATAAAGGTGCACTACGGGTATCTCCGAAAGTGTTTGTTGGGTTGGCACGAATCGAGACTGGGATTTGTCACTCCGTGTGACGGAGAGGTATCTCTGGGCCCACTCGGTAGGACATCATCATAATGTGCACAATGTGATCAAGGAGTTGATCACGGGATGATGTGTTACGGAACGAGTAAAGAGACTTGCCGGTATCGAGATTGAACAAGGTATCGAGATACCGACGATCGAATCTCGGGCAAGTACTATACCGCTAGACAAAGGGAATCGTATACGGGATTGATCGAATCCTCGACATCGTGGTTCATCCGATGAGATCATCGTGGAACATGTGGGAACCAACATGGGTATCCAGATCCCGCTGTTGGTTATTGACTGGAGAACGTCTCGGTCATGTCTGCATGGTTCCCGAACCCGTAGGGTCTACACACTTAAGGTTCGATGATGCTAGGGTTATAAAGGAAGTGTGTATGTGGTTACCGAATGTTGTTCGGAGTCCCGGATGAGATCCCGAACGTCACGAGGAGTTCCGGAATGGTCCGGAGGTAAAGATTTATATATAGGAAGTATGGTTTTGGCCACCGGAAGTGTTCTGGGCGTCACCGGTAGTGTACCGGGACCACCGGAGGTCCGCCGGGAGGGGCCACCAGCCCTGGAGGCCTACATGGGCCAATAGTGGGAAGGGACCAGCCCCTAGGTGGGCTGGGGCGCCTCCCACCATGGCCCAAGGCGCCTCCAAGAGGGGAGGGGGCAAACCCTAGGGCAGATGGGCCCTAAGGCCCACCCCAGGTGCGCCTCCCCCTTCTCCCCCTTGTGGCCGCCACCCCAGATGGGATCTGGGGCTGTCGCCACCCCTGGGGAGGGAACCCTAGGTGGGGGCGCAGCCCCTCCCCTCCCCCTACATATACTTGAGGTTTGGGCTGCCCAATACACGCGATTCAATCTCTCTCTTGGCACAGCCCTGCTCCTCTCCCTCCTCCTCTCCCGCGGTGCTTGGCGAAGCCCTACAGGATTGCCACGCTCCTCCACCACCACCACGCCATTGTGCTGCTGCTGGATGGAGTCTTCCTCAACCTCTCCCTCTCTCCTTGCTGGATCAAGGCATGTGAGATGTCACCGGGCTGTACGTGTGTTGAACGCGGAGGTGCCGTCCGTTCTGCACTTGGTCATCGGTGATTTGGATCACGACGAGTACGACTCCATCAACCCCGTTCACTTGAACGCTTCCGCTTAGCGATCTACAAGGGTATGTAGATGCACTCTCTTTCCCCTCATTGCTGGTTTCTCCATAGATAGATCTTGGTGACACGTAGGAAAATTTTAAATTTCTGCTACGTTCCCCAACAGTGGTATCAGAGCTAGGTCTATTGTGTAGATTCTTTGCACGAGTAGAACACAAAGTAGTTTGTGGGCGTTGATTTTGTTCAATATGCTTACCGTTACTAGTCCAATCTTGATTCGGCGGCATTGTGGGATGAACCGGCCCGGACCGACCTTACACGTACACTTACGTGAGACAGGTTCCACCGACTGACATGCACTAGTTGCATAAGGTGGCTAGCGGGTGCCAGTCTCTCCCACTTTAGTCGGATCGGATTCGATGAAAAGGGTCCTTATGAAGGGTAAATAGCAATTGACATATCACGTTGTGGTTTTGCGTAGGTAAGAAACGTTCTTGCTAGAAACCCATAGCAGCCACGTAAAACATGCAAACAACAATTAGAGGACGTCTAACTTGTTTTTGCAGGGTATGCCATGTGATGTGATATGGCCAAAAGGATGTGATGAATGATATATGTGATGTATGAGATTGATCATGTTCTTGTAATAGGAATCACGACTTGCATGTCGATGAGTATGACAACCGGCAGGAGCCATAGGAGTTGTCTTTAATTTATTTATGACCTGCGTGTCAAACGTAAACGTCATGTAATTACTTTACTTTATTGCTAACCGTTAGCTATAGTAGTAGAAGTAATAGTTGGCGAGACAACTTCATGAAGACACGATGATATAGATCATGATGATGGAGATCATGGTGTCATGCCGGTGACGACGATGATCATGGAGCCCCGAAGATGGAGATCAAAAGGAGCAAAGTGATGATGGCCATATCATGTCACTATTTGATTGCATGTGATGTTTATCATGTTTATACATCTTATTTGCTTAGAACGACGGTAGTAAATAAGATGATCCCTCATTAAAATTTCAAGAAAGTGTTCCCCCTAACTGTGCACCGTTGCGAAAGTTCGTCGTTTCGAAGCACCACGTGATGATCGGGTGTGATAGATTCTTACGTTCGAATACAACGAGTGTTGACGAGCCTAGCATGTACAGGCATGGCCTCGGAACACATGCGCAACACTTAGGTTAACTTGACGAGCCTAGCATGTACAGACATGGCCTCGGAACACAAGAGACCGAAAGGTCGAGCATGAGTCGTATGGTAGATACGATCAACATGAAGATGTTCATCGATGATGACTAGTCCGTCTCACGTGATGATCGGACACGGCCTAGTTGACTCGGATCATGTAATCAGTAAGATGACGAGAGGGATGTCTATCTGAGTGGGAGTTCATAAGATGAACTTAATTATCCTGAACATAGTCAAAAGATCTTTGCAAATTATGTCGTAAGCTCGCGCTTTAGTTCTACTGAGTTAGATACGTTCCTAGAGAAAATATAGTTGAAAGTTGATAGTAGCAATTATGCGGACAGTACAAGGCTTATGTCCTTCATGCATCGCTCAGTGTGCTGGACCTCGAACGTGGTCTGTGGATGTTGCGAACATCTGACATACACGTTTTGATGACTACATGATAGTTCGGTAATGATAAATGGTTTAGAATTGAGGCACCGAAGACATTTTTGAAATGTCGCAGAACATATGAGATGTTTCGAGGGCTGAAATTGGGATTTCAGGCTCGTGCCCACGTCAAGAGGTATAAGACCTCCGATGATTTTCTTGGCCTGCAAACTAAGGGAGAAAAGCTCAATCGTTGAGCTTGTGCTCAGATTGTCTGAGTACAACAATCACTTGAATCGAGTGGGAGTTGATCTTCCAGATAAGATAGTGATGTTTCTCCAAATTCATTGCCACCAAGCTGCTAGAGCTTCGTAATGAACTATAACATATCAGGGATAGATATGATAATCCTTGAAATATTCGCGATGTTTGACACCGCGAAAGTAGAAATCAAGAAGGAGCATCAATTGTTGATGGTTAGTGAAACCACTAGTTTCAAGAAGGGCAAGGGAAAGAAGGGATACTTCATGAAACGGCAAATCAGCTGCTGCTCTAGTGGAGAAACCCAAGGTTGAACCAAAACCCAAGACTGAGTGCTTCTGTAATAAGGGGAACAACCACTGGAGCAGAATTACCCAAGATACTTGGTAGATGAGAAGGCTGTCGATAGAAGTATATTGGATATACATTATGTGAATGTGTACTTTACTAGTACTCCTAGTAGCATCAGGGTATTAGATACCGGTTCGGTTGCTAAGTGTTAGTAACTCGAAATAAAAGCTACGGAATAAACGGAGACTAGCTAAAGGTGAGCTGACGAGATGTGTTGGAAGTGTTTCCAAGGTTGATGTGATCAAGCATCGCACGCTCCCTCTACCATCGAGATTGGTGTTAAACCTAAATAATTGTTATTTGGTGTTTGCGTTGAGCATAGACATGATTGGATTATGTCTATCGCAATACGGTTATTCATTTAAGGAGAATAATGGTTACTCTATTTATTTGAATAATACCTTCAATGGTCTTGCACCTAAAATGAATGGTTTATTGAATCTCGATCATAGTGATACACATGTTCATGCCAAAAGATATAAGATAGTAATGATAGTACCACCTACTTGTGGCACTGCCATGTAAGTCATATTGGTATAAAACGCATGAAGAAGCTCCATGTTTGGACTCACACATTTCTGAAAAGATTGAGACATGTGAACCGTGTCTGTTGGTATGTACGCATGAAGAAACTCCATGCAGATGGACCGTTTGGACTCACTTGATTTTGAATCACTTGAGATATGCAAATCATACCACATGGGCAAGATGACTGAAAGCTTCGGTTTCGGTAAAATGGAACAAGAAAGCAACTTGTTGGAAGTAACACATTTTGATGTGTGCAGTCCAATGAGTGCTGAGGCACGCAGTGGATATCGTTATGCTCTTACTTCATAGATGATTTGAGTAGATACTGAGTATATTTACTTGATGAAACACGAGTCTGAATTATTGAATGGTTCAAGTAATTTCAGAATGAAGTTGAAGATCGTCGTGACAAGAGGATAAAATATCTATGATATGATCATAGAGATGAATATCTGAGTTGCGAGTTTGGTACACAATTGAGACATTGTGAAAATTGTTTCACGACTAGTACCGCCTGGAACACCATAGTGTGATGGTGCGTCCGAACATCATAACTGCACCCTATTGGATATGATGCATACCATGATGTCTCTTATCGAATTACCACTATCGTTCCTGGGTTAGGCATTAGAGACAACCGCACTCACTTTAAATAGGGCACCACGTAATTCCGATGAGATGACACCATATGAACTATGGTTTAGAGAAACCTAAGCTGTCATTTCTTAAAAGTTTGGGGCTGCGACGCTTATGTGAAAAAGTTTCAGGCTGATAAGCTCGAACCCAAAGCAGATAAATGCATCTTCATAGGACACCCAAAACAGTTGGGTATACCTCATTTCTCAGATCCGAAAGCAATAGGGGTTGTTTCTCAAATCGGGTCCTTTCTCGAGGAAAAGTTTCTCTCGAAAGAATTGAGTGGGAGGATGGTGGAGACTTGATGAGGTTATTGAACCGTCACTTCAACTAGTGTGTAGCAGGGCACAAGAGTTGTTCCTATGGCACCTACACCAGTTGAAGTGGAAACTTATGATAGTGATCATGAGACTTCGGATCAAGTCACTCCCAAACCTCGTAGGACGACAAGGATGCGTACTACTTGAGAGTGGTACGTAATCCTGTCATGTTGCTAGACAACAATGAACCTACGAGCTATGGAGAAGCGATGGTGGCCCCGGATTCCGATGAATGGCTCGAGGCCATAAAATCCGAGAGAGGATCCATGTATGAAAACAAAGTGTAGACTTTGGCAGAACGGCTCGATGGTCGTGAGGCTGTTGAGTACAGATGGATTTTAAAAGGAAAACGGACAATGATGGTAAGTGTCACCATTAAGAAAGCTTGACTTGTCGTTAAGGTGTTTCCCGACAAGTTCAAGGAGTTGACTGCGATGAGACTTTCTCACTCGTAGCGATGCTAAGAGTCTGTTGGAATTAGCAGGTACTGCATTATTTATGAAATCTTGCAGATGGGATGTCAAAATATTGTTTCCTTGTTCTTGAGGAAAGGTTGTATGTGGTACAACCAGAAAATTTTGTCGATCCTGAAAGATGCTAACAAGTATGCAAAGCTCCAGCAATCCTTCTAAGGACTAGAGTAAGCATCTCGGAGTTGGAATGTACACTTTGATGAGATGATCAAAGATTTTGGGTTTATACAAAGTTTATGAGAAACTTGTATTTCCAAAGAAGTGAGTGGGAGCACTATAGAATTTCTGATGAGTATATGTTGTTGACATATTGTTGATCAGAAATGATGTAGAATTTCTGGAAAGCATATAGGGTTATTTGAAAAGTGTTTTTCAATGGAAAACCTGGATTAAGCTACTTGAACATTGAGCATCAAGATCTATAAGGATAGATCAGAACGCTTAATGGTACTTTAAAATGAGCACATGCCTTAACATGATCTTGAAGGTGTTCAAGATGGATCAGTCAAAGAAGGAGTTCTTGCCTGAGTTGTAAGGTATGAAGTTAAGACTTAAAGCTCGACCACGGCAGAAGAAAGAGGAAGGATGAAGGTCGTCCCCTATGCTTTAGTCGTAGGCTCTAAAATATGCTATGTTGTGTACCGCACCTGAAGTGTGCCAAACCATGAGTCAGTCAAGGGGTACAAGTGTGATCTAGAAATGGATCACATGACAACGGTCAAGGTTATCCTTAGTAACTAGTGGACTAAGGAATTTTCTCGATTATGGAGGTGGTAAAAGAGTTCATCATAAAGGGTTACACCGATGCAAACTTTGACACTAATGCAGATTATTCTGAGTAGTAAACTGGATTCGTATAGTAGAACAGTTATTTGGAATAGCTCCAAGTAGAGCGTGGTAACTACATCTAGGAGATGACATAGAGATTTGTAAAGCACACACTGATCTGAAAGGTTCAGACCCGTTGACTATAACATCTCTCACAAGCATAACATGATCAAACCCAGAACTCATTGAGTGTTAATCACATGGTAATGTGAACTAGATTATTGACTCTAGTGCAAGTGGGAGACTGTTGGAAATATGCCCTAGAGGCAATAATAAATTAGTTATTATTATATTTCCTTGTTCATGATAATAGTTTATTATCCATGCTAGAATTGTATTGATAGGAAACTCAGATACATGTGTGGATACATAGACAACACCATGTCCCTAGTAAGCCTCTAGTTGACTAGCTCGTTGATCAATAGATGGTTACGGTTTCCTGACCATGGACATTGCATGTCATTGATAACGGGATCACATCATTAGAAGAATGATGTGATGGACAAGACCCAATCCTAAGCCTAGCACAAGATCGTGTAGTTCGTATGCTAAAGCTTTTCTAATGTCAAGTATCATTTCCTTAGACCATGAGATTGTGCAACTCTCGGATACCGTAGGAATACTTTGGGTGTGCCAAACGTCACAACGTAACTGGGTGGCTATAAAGGTGCACTACGGGTATCTCCGAAAGTGTTTGTTGGGTTGGCACGAATCGAGACTGGGATTTGTCACTCCGTGTGACGGAGAGGTATCTCTGGGCCCACTCGGTAGGACATCATCATAATGTGCACAATGTGATCAAGGAGTTGATCACGGGATGATGTGTTACGGAACGAGTAAAGAGACTTGCCGGTATCGAGATTGAACAAGGTATCGAGATACCGACGATCGAATCTCGGGCAAGTACTATACCGCTAGACAAAGGGAATTGTATACGGGATTGATCGAATCCTCGACATCGTGGTTCATCCGACGAGATCATCGTGGAACATGTGGGAACCAACATGGGTATCCAGATCCTGCTGTTGGTTATTGACTGGAGAACATCTCGGTCATGTCTGCATGGTTCCCGAACCCGTAGGGTCTACACACTTAATGTTCGATGACGCTAGGGTTATAAAGGAAGTGTGTATGTGGTTACCGAATGTTGTTCGGAGTCCCGGATGAGATCCCGAACGTCACGAGGAGTTTCGGAATGGTCTGGAGGTAAAGATTTATATATAGGAAGTATGGTTTTGGCCACCGAAAGTGTTCTGGGCGTCACCGGTAGTGTACCGGGACCACCGGAGGGGTCCGGGGGTCCGCCGGGAGGGGCCACCAGCCCCGGAGGCCTACATGGGCCAATAGTGGGAAGGGACCAGCCCCTAGGTGGGCTGGGGCGCCTCCCACCATGGCCCAAGGCGCCTCCAAGAGGGGAGGGGGCAAACCCTAGGGCAGATGGGCCCTAAGGCCCACCCAAGGTGCGCCTCCCCCTTCTCCCCCTTGTGGCCGCCACCCCAGATGGGATCTGGGGCTGCCGCCACCCCTGGGGAGGGAACCCTAGGTGGGGGCGCAGCCCCTCCCCTCCCCCTACATATACTTGAGGTTTGGGCTGCCCAATACACGCGATTCAATCTCTCTCTTGGCACAGCCCTGCTCCTCTCCCTCCTCCTCTCCCGCGGTGCTTGGCGAAGCCCTACAGGATTGCCACGCTCCTCCACCACCACCACGCCATTGTGCTGCTGCTGGATGGAGTCTTCCTCAACCTCTCCCTCTCTCCTTGCTGGATCAAGGCATGGGAGATGTCACCGGGCTGTACGTGTGTCGAACGCGGAGGTGTCGTCCGTTCGGCACTTGGTCATCGGTGATTTGGATCACGACGAGTACGACTCCATCAACCCCGTTCACTTGAAGGATTCCGCTTAGCGATCTACAAGGGTATATAGATGCACTCTCTTTCCCCTCGTTGCTGGTTTCTCCATAGGTAGATCTTGGTGACACGTTGGAAAATTTTAAATTTCTGCTACGTTCCCCAACAGGGGGTAGGCCTATATAAAACCCCCCGGGGCACCCAATGCAAAGGGTTGATCTCGTCTGAGTTTAGACACCACATAAAGAGAAGAGTAGAGCTAGCCTTGCCCTTCTTCTTCCTCTCGCCAAACAGCTCAAGGAGCATCTTGTAGCTACTTGTTCATTGAGTGATCATGCGGAGACCCCGCAGAGCAGCAGTAGGGGTGTTATCTCCACGGAGAGCCCCGAAGCTGGGTAAGATTTGCCGGCGTGCATGTCTTCGCCTTATCCCGCTTCCAGGCACCGGCGACGTCTTACTGGCTCCCACAAAGATAAGCCACCCGCTGGCATATGTTGCACCTACCACCCGACGTTTGGCGCCCACCATGGGGCCAGGTGCACCGTCGTCTGGAGACCTGTTCTAGACGGGAACCCTCTTCCTCCCCAGCGAGCGTAGCCAGCCTGGCACGCCCGATGGCGCTTGCCACGACGCGCTGCAAGGCGTCACCAACTCCTGCGCAGCGAGCAACCTCGCTGATCCCCTTGGCAAGGCCCTCATCTCCGACGAGCCCGCCTCCGATGCGGGCACCGACCACCTCGTCAACCTCCTCGGCCAGCTCCACGTCTCCAGTGAGCCTGCTGTGGACCAGGAGTCCGTTGTCTCCATCGACCCGATGCCTGTCGATTCCGACACGGCCTCGCTCGACACCTTCCCCACCAACGGCGTGATCTACGACGACCCGCTTCCCCGAGCCGATGGCTGTGACGGTGCCACCGCCGAGGTGAGGGTCATCAGCCACGGCGGCGCTTCTGGCGAGAACGCCCACGACGCCCCGCAAGTGGTGATCCACGATTTGTCCGTCCCCCTCCCGGCCGATGCCGACGCCGAAGCACTGGAGGCTCGCCGCCTCACCCTCCTCGCGGAGGGCCGGAAGCTAGCTTCCGTGAGACGCCTCATGGAGGCCCACCAGCGCGAAGTCGACCGCACCGCCTTCGGCACGCCACCTCCTGGCGGGCCAAGCCGAGCCGGCGTCGTCAGACAGTGCGGCGCTGTCATCGCCGACATGCTTGGAGTCGACCGCCCAGTCTATGCCACCCCACTCGAGAACCTGCGCGCCGCCCATGCGGCCGTAGACAAGCTGGATGGACTGGGGGCCGAAGAGCTCCCCTACATGACCAGACGCATCCAGCAGCTAATCGATGTAGCCGCGCAGCGGCACGAAGCCGACGCCCGCGCAGAAAGCCCTCCACCGCGCTGAGAGCACGGCGCGACGTCCCGGACGCCGACTGTGGGTAAAACCCGCGCGCGACACGAGAAAGAGCCGGCTGCCAGCCGAAGCCGAACCTGGACCTCCATCGAGCGAGACGCAGAAGGCCACCCTCGAGCCGTGGAGCGGCGGGGCAACCCGCCTCTGCCTCTGCCTCGTGGGGAAAGGTATCCCACCCCACCGCCTGTCACGCATCCGACTCTCAGCGGCCGACTAGGTCGCGGTGATGGAGTCGGCGAGAACGACGCCCGCCATCGGATCGACCGCCTAGCGCGATCCCTGGCGCTAGAAGAAGAAGATGATGTCGGCCCGCCTTGTTTCGGCCCCCGCATCCGCGATGAGCCCTTCCCCAAAGGGTTCTTGCTCCCAAGAGACACGCGCAAGTACAATGGCTTCGTGAAGCTGGAAGATTGGTTGATCGACTACTCCACCGCAGTATGCATCGCGAACGGCAACAGGCGCGTTGCCGTGAAGTACGTGCCCCTCATGCTCCAAGGCACGGCGCGGACCTGGCTCAACAACCTCAAGCCTTACAGCGTCAACAGCTGGCTAGATTTCACAGAAGCCTTCGTCCGCAACTTCACCAGCACCTACAAGCGGGCTCCCAAGCCCAGACAGCTCTCCTTGTGTGTGCAAGGCCCCGCCGAGTCCACTCGCGACTACCTCACGCATTGGGCCGAGCTCCGCAACTCTTGCGAAGGAGTGCATGAGGTGCAAGCCATAGAGTACTTCACAGCCGGATGCCGAGAAGGCACCCTCCTCAAGCACAAGCTCCTCTGCGACGAGCCGACTGCCCTCGACGAGCTTCTGGTCATAGCGGACAAGTACGCCACCGCCGACTCCTCAATGAAGACCGAACTTCGGGTTGACGCGTCCGGGAAGGTACTCAACCCGGCGCCCAAGACGCCGGCTGGGGACTCCGGCCGACGCCCGTACCAAAATGACCACAAGCGCAAGGGCCCTATGCCGCCTTCCACCAGTCGGCAGGTGGCCACGGTCGAGGGCGAGCGGCCCGAAGGGCGGCCCACACCCAAGAAGCAGAAAGGCGGCAGGCCGGCTTGGCAGCCGGCCTTCTCCTATGAGCAAACTCTTGACGCTCCATGCAAGTTCCACAGCGGCGCGAAGCCGTCCAACCACAACCCGGAAGTGCCACTGGCTCACCCGAATCTCCAAAGGCGAAGGGCTCGTGCCACCTCCACCTGCTGGTCCGCCGCCTCCGGCTCCACAGCAGCCGGCCGCTCGGCCAGCAGTCGGAGCCGTGCACGATGAGTTCCCCGACGAGCATGCTGCCTACGTCGTCTTTACAAGCCAACCTGAAGACCGGCGCAGCAGGCGCCGAGAGTACCAGGAAGTCAACGCGGTTGCCGCCAACCTCTCCGAGCACATGCACTGGTCAGAAAAGCCTGTCAACTTGAGCCGGGCCGACCACCCAGAGGTGATGCCATCTCCCGGCTCTTATGCGCTGGTTTTGGATGCCACCCTTGCAACGGACAGACGCGCCGCCCATTTCTCCCGCGTGCTGATAGACGGCGGGAGCAGCATCAACATCCTGTACCTCGACACCCTGAATAAGCTCAACATCAAGATGAAGCAGCTCATGCCTACCCGGACTGTGTTCCACGACATCGTACCCGGCCTGTCCTGCGCCCCCATTGGCAAGATGAAGATTGATGTCCTCTTTGGGGACAAGGATCATTTCCGCAGGGAGGCCATCTGGTTTGAAGTGGTGGACCTTGAGAGCTCCTACCATGCACTGCTTGGCTGACCTGCCTTGGCCAAGTTCATGGCTGTTCCCCACTATGCTTACCTCAAGATGAAGATGCCGAGCACCAAGGGCATCATCACCATAGTCGGCGATTACAAGAAATCCTCAGAGTGCGCAGCAGCCAACAGCCGGCTGGCCGAGTCCCTTGTGATTGCTGAAGAGAAGAAGAAGTTGGACTGGGTCGTGGCCATGGCCGGCAAGCAGCCGGCCCTGTCCCCCGATCCCAAAGAATGTGACGCCCAAGGTTCCTTCCAGCCGGCCAAGGAAACGAAGAAGATACCTCTTGACCCCGAGCACCCGGAAAGATTTCCTCCGTGAGAATCGGGACATCTTTGCATGGCCCCCCAAGGACATGCCGGGTGTTCCGAAGGATTTCGCCGAGCACAAACTACACGTCCGAGAAGGTGCAAAACCAGTCAAACAACCGCTCCGCCGACTGTTGGAGGAAAAGAGAAGGATTGTAGGAGAAGAGATAGCCCGGCTTCTGGCTGCCAGCTTCATCATGGAGGTTTTCTTTCTGGAGTGGCTTGCCAACCCGGTCCTCGTGCTGAAGAACAACAACAAATGGCGCATGTGTATAGACTACACGAGCCTCAACAAGGCCTGCCCCAAAGATCCTTTCGCCCTGCCAAGGATAGATCAAGTGATAGACTCCACAGCCGGATGCGAGCTGCTGAGTTTCTTGGATGCTTACTCCGGTTACCACCAGATAAAGTTGGACCCGGCCGACCGCCTGAAGACCGCCTTCATCACGCCCTTCAGAGCTTTCTGCTACCTGACTATGACATTCGGCTTGAGAAATGCCGGTGCCACTTTTCAGCGTTGCATGCAGAAGTGCCTCCTCAAGCAGCTCGACAGAAATGCCCACGTCTACGTGGACGACATTGTGGTGAAGACGGAGAAGCGCAGCACCTTGCTGGAAGACCTCAAGGAAACATTCGAGAACCTGCGCTGATTCCGGATGAAGCTCAACCCCAAGAAATGCGTGTTCGGAGTGCCAGCCGGCCAGCTTCTAGGCTTCCTGGTCTCCGAACGCGGCATCAAGTGCAACCCAGTGAAGATAAAGGCAATTGAGAGGATGGAGATTCCCACTAAGCTGCGAGACGTCCAGAAGTTCACTGGATGCTTGGCTTACCTGAACCGCTTCATGAGCCGTCTCGAAGAGAAGGTTCTCCCCCTCTACCGCCTCATGAAGAAGACCACTCACTTCGAGTGGAACGACCAAGCCGACCAAGCTTTTCACGAGCTGAAGAAGATGCTGACCACGCCGCTTGTCCTGGCGGCGCCGACTGAGAAAGAGCCCATGCTCCTTTACATTGCTGGAACCAGCCGGGTGGTCAGCACCGTCATCGTAGTCCAGCGCCCAGAAGAGGGCCGAGCCCAGCCGGTCCAGAGGCCGGTGTACTATTTGAGTGAAGTGCTGTCTACCTCGAAGCAGAACTACCCGCACTACCAGAAGATGTGCTACGGCGTGTACTTTGCCGCCAAGAAGCTGAAGCCCTACTTCCAAGAGCACCCCATCACGGTCGTATGCACCGCCCCGCTCGCCGAGATCATAGGCAGCCAGGATGCATCCAGCCGAGTGGCGAAATGGGCCATCGAGCTGGCCCCTTACACGATCTTCTACCAGCCCCGCACCGCCATCAAGTCCCAAGCATTGGACGACTTCCTCGTCGACTGGGCCGAGATCCAGTACCTGCCACCGGCTCCCGACTCCACTCACTAGCGCTTGCACTTCGACGGGTCCAAGATGCTTACCGGCTTGGGAGCCGGCGTCATCCTCACCTCTCCCAAAGGCAACAAGCTCAGATACACAGTGCAAATTCACTTTGCCGCCTCCAACAACGTGGCCGAGTATGAGGCGCTCGTACACGGGCTCCGGCTTGCCAAAGAACTCGGCATACGCCGGATCTTGTGTTACGGCGACTCAGACTTGATAGTCCAGCAGTCATCCGGCGATTGGGACGCCAAGGACGCAAACATGGCAAGCTACCGCTTCCTCGTTCAGCAGATTAGCGGGTACTTTGAAGGATGCGAGTTCCTCCACGTACCACAAGCCGACAACGGGCCAACAGATGCCCTGGCTCGAATAGGCTCCACTCGGCAGGCAATACCAACCGGCGTCTCTCTACAACGCCTCCTCAAGCTGTCTATCAAGCCGTCTCCAGAGTCCGATTCCATCTTCGTGCCGCCTAGCCCCGATGCAGCCGGATCCGGCTTGGAGAACCAAACACGCGGCCTGGGGACTTCGATAGGCGGCGCGGGGACTTCAGTAGGCGGCTCGGGGACTTCCGTAGTCGCACCCGACCCGGGGACTTCTGAACCCGGCTCGGGGACTGCGGTAGTCGGCCCGGGGACTGCACCAGCACAGCAGGCGGCGGCCGACTCCAGCATTTCACAACCCAGCCCGCCCACCCTGGTCGCAGTAGCCGCGTTGGCAATAGAAGAAGTCACAACCCCATCATGGGCTAAGCCCATCCTCAATTTCCTAACAAACCAAGAACTACCGGCTAATGAGACAGAGGCAAGACAAGTCCAACACCGAGCCGGAGCATACACAATCGTCTACAGAGAGCTCGTCACGCGCAGCGTCACTGGAGTGTTCCAGCAATGCGTTGAGCAAGAGAAGGGCATAGCAATCCTCAGAGACATCCACCAAGGTGAATGCGGCCACCATGCGGCCTCAAGATCACTAGTCGCCAAGTCTTTCCGCCACGGATTGTTTTGGCTGACTGCTTTGGACGACACCAAGGAATTAGTCAAACATTGCAAAGGGTGCCAAGTCTTCAGCCCCAAGCAACACCTGCCGGCTTCGGTACTCAAGACCATTCCCCTCACTTGGCCCTTCGCCGTTTGGGGTCTGGACATGGTGGGCCCATTCAAGACGGCGCGCGGCGGCATGACACATCTTCTTGTCGCTATGGACAAGTGAACCAAATGGATCGAAGGAAAGCCGATCAAGAAGCTGAATGGGCCGACTATCGTGACATTCATTGCAGATATAACAACTCGGTACGGCGTGCCGCACAGTATCATCACCGACAACGGCACGAATTTTGCCAAGGGAGCATTGGCATGTTTCTGCACGACGCAGGGCATCCGACTGGACTTAGCGTCCGTTGCCCACCCGCAGTCAAATGGCCAGGTCGAGCGAGCCAACGGCCTCATCCTTTCCGGCATCAAGCCCCGACTGGTCGTGCCACAAGAGCGTTCGGCCGGCTGCTGGCTTGATGTGCTGCCGGCCGTCCTCTGGAGTCTGCGCACTACCCCAAATAGGTCAACCGGCTTCACTCCTTTCTTCCTCGTGTACGGTGCCGAGGCGGTCATCCCAACCGACATCGAGTTCGACTCGCCTCGGGTGACCATGTACACGGAGGCGGAGGCCAAGGAAGCACGAGAAGACGGCGTCGACCTGCTGGAAGAAAGCCGGCTATTAGCCTTCAGCCGGTCCGCCATCTACCAGCAGGGTCTGCGTCGCTACCACAGCCGGAAGGTCAAGCCAAGATCCTTCCAAGAGGGCGACCTTGTGCTCCGGCTGATCCAGCGAACAACCGGCCAGCACAAGCTCTCGGCCCCTTGGGAAGGCCCCTTCGTCATCAGCAGAGCGCTAGGAAACGACTCCTACTACCTGATCGACGCACAGAAGCCGAAGGCACGAAAGAGAGATGACTCCGGCAAGGAGTCGGAACGACCATGGAACGCCAACCTACTCCGAAGATTTTACAGTTGAAATGCAGTATGTATCACGCTAACTTTTGTACTAAGTACGAGACAATAGGCCCCCCGAGGAGAACTCGGGGACTACCATCTTTTATCTATGAATGAATAGTATCATGCTTATGATTATAACATTACATTCACTTCTTTCGTCCGGCACCGGGTTCGACTAGTCGGCCCGGGGACTGGCCGCCTTGAGTTATATTAGAAGTCCTAGCCGCGGTCAGACAAGTAGCGTGCCAGCACCAAAGCCCTCTCTTGCCAAAAGTCGCAGTACGAAGAATCGGCTGTTCGGCTGGCAAGAGCCAAAGGTAGGAAAGGACGCCCACACGAAAAACGGCTAGGGACTAACGGACTAATATAACAAAAGCTGGCTTTTTCCTACCGACGGTCGACTACAAGAGTAGCCGGCCAACCGGCTTCCATTCACTTCGCTACAATCTAAGAAAGCTCGAGTACTTGCCTTCCCCAAAAAGATAGCCGAGTCCTTCCTTAGCCATAGACTGCAGAGCAGCTGCCGGCTGGGAAGGCAGCAATCAGGGGAAGGTGGCAAAGGAAACAGCCTAAGGATAAAAGGCATACGAGAATGGAAGCCAAACACATGCATGATTATATTTACACAAAAGGCCTTGAAAAGGCCAACATTCAACATAGTTTGGATACACCCCCAGTGGGTGGAACTGCCCAAGCTTAATAAAAATTGTTCAAAGAGTAACAAGCAGGAAAAGTAAGGACGGCAGATCAAGCCAAGGGAACGACTGGCGAATCGGGCAGGTCAGTGGAGACAGCAGCGCCGGCTGGAGGAGTGGCCGGCTGATGAACCTCGGCATGAGCACCGCCTCCCGCAGAGGGCGCGCCAGCACGCGCCTCGTTGCTAGAGGCACGGTCATGCTGAGGCTGGCCGGTTGCTTCACCAGCTGGCTCGGCGTCTTCGCTTTCCTCCCCTTCCTTGTCTTCACCTTCATCGCTGGAGGCGATCTCCTCTGCCGAGTCTTCACCCCCCGCCGGGTTCAGCCCGAACCACTCCTCCGGCTGGGCAACGCCGTTGTCATCCACCTCAGGAGCGAAGACGCTGGTGTCGGTAAACTCGACAAGGGCCGAGGCACGCTGGATGATAGCCAGCCGCACCTCCACCAGCTCGTCGTCAGCCTCCTCCCGCCAAGTCCTCAGCTGCTCCAAGTTCAGCCCAGGGTACCAGGCCCGGACGAACTCCAACGCCTGCCTGTCACCGGACCGAGCAGTGGAGGCCTTCCAGGCCTCAAAACAGTCGACTGCCACCTCCAGCCAGTCGGCAGTCCGGCTCGGGGTGCAGGGAATCGCTTCACCTGGCCAGAGGGCGGCCATCACCTGCGCCCCAGCGCGCTGGAGGCGGCGGAGCATGCGGTGTGTCGGCTGCAACCGGGCCTGGATCGCCAAGAGCTGCTCCTCAAGTGTCCGGCTCGCGTCCGGCGCGATCTCAACCCCCGCCTGCCGGCGTGCCTCGCAGTGGGCCTCGATGGCCTGGGTGGCAATGAAGGAGTGGCCGGGGGAGTATTCTATGCAAAGAACAAAGAAGCAGCACAAATCAGAAGACGAATCAAAGGGCAAGGGGCGAGCAAGGAGGGAGGAAGGCGGCTTACCGTCGATCAGATTCTCGATCCGGCCGTAACCCTCGCTCAGCGCTTGCTTCGCCTCAGCCCAGCCCGCTGTTTCGGTCTCGAACTCAGCTTTGAGGGTGGCCTCGCGATCCTGCGCCTCCTTCAGGGCCGCCTTGTGGCTCTCCTCCTGGCCAGCCAACTTCTTGGCCAGGCGGTCGCGTTCCTGGAGTAAGGCGTTGAACTCGGCCTCCTTGGCGCGAAGGGCGGTCTGGGCCCCGCCGTGCTGCTCCCTCAAGTCGGCGTTGGCCCCTGCAATCATGAAGACAAAGGAAGAAACAATAAGGAAGAAGTCGTCGGGGAAGATCCGACCCGACTGCTCAGCAGTCGGCCCGGATCTCGGGGACTACACCCAGTGGGTGCGCTGACGTGCCCCCACAGGATATGAATAAAACAGAGCACGCACTCCGGCTGTCGGTCAGATCCTCGCTCTTTTGGCGCAGCTCCTCAGCCTGGGAGTCGAAGGCGGCAGCACTCTGGTTATGGTACTCCTGAAAGGTTAGACAGGATGCAGGAATAAGATAACTGTCAGGACCTAGTAAGTTCCAAGCCGCCTGCTCAGCAGCCGACTCGGAACTCGGGTACTACACCCAGTGGGTGCGCTGACGCACCCCCATGGAAGAAATAAAAAAAGCAAAACAACCAAGGCCAGAAGACTCACCCGAACGACGGCCCGCGTCGCAAGGAAAT
Organism: Aegilops umbellulata; assembly: GCA_032464435.1. Lineage (NCBI taxonomy): Eukaryota > Viridiplantae > Streptophyta > Magnoliopsida > Poales > Poaceae > Aegilops > Aegilops umbellulata. The sequence continues at coordinate 526,807,260 of CP136055.1, read as the reverse complement.
CTCGGGTATATCGCTGCAGCGCGGTGGCATGAGCCTGAAGCCGGCTCCGGACCCCCTGGGCCGACGCGTTCAGCTCGGCCGGCCCCCCGCTGGGCGCCCACTCGGACGTGCTGGAGCTGGCCGCCTCCAGGGCCTCCGCCGTCCGGCTGGCGCTCACAGCTCTGTCCGGCTCTGACACGAGGGCAGCTTCCCCCGTGCGCCGGTGTGATGCCGGCTGCACCACCAGGCCGGCTCTTATTGTCGGCTCGCTCCCAGCCGGCTGCTCCGGCACCGTAGCCGGCTGGCCGCTCTGGACCGCCCCAGTCGGCGCCGTCCGCGGCACCTCCTCCCAGACAGTCACATCATCCTCCCCCCGCTCCGCCTCCGACCGGCCGCGGTTGGCTTCCTCTGACGGAGGCACGGGGACGTCGGGAGCCACGCTGCAGAGGGGAATGACGAGCTATGGAGGCTGGTTGCGCGAGGCCTCCGCCTCCTTCTCTGCGGCCGTCGCCTCCGCCTGGGCCTTGGCCGCCGCGTCAGCCTGCTCCTTCGCCGCCTGGGCAGTCCTTCGCTGCGACGCTTCCCGCTCCTCCTGCACCTCTCGCGTGTTCCGCTCCATAGCCTCCATGAGGTCGGCGCGGGGATCCACGCGGCGGGAGTTTGAAGACCCTCAGGCTGATCCGATCATGGAGCCGGCAGGACCCCGCTCGAGGGAAAGCGGCACCCTGGCAGGTTATCCAAGGAAAAATTTAGAAGAACTTCAATCAAAGAACACGGCAAGAATACAAGACGCGTATTCACTTACGCCGAAACCGCCTGCGGCTGCTTCACGACCTTCTAGAAGCGGGCCGCCCTCGCGGCCGCTTCATCTCGCTTGGTTGCCGCAGCGGCGCCCCTGGCCTTCTTTGGCCGGCTGCCGAAGTAGGTCGACACGGCCCGGCGCTTCGGTGCACCGCCACGGGTGGCCGACGCGGCAGAAGGGCCCGCGCCTTGATGATCAGGCGCCGGCTGACGGTGCGGGACAACTTCGACCTCGTCGTCGTCCGCCCAGTCCTCGAGGCCGGCTCGGAGCCCCGCGCTCCCTGCCTCGCCGCCTTCCCCCACGGCGGCATCTTCCATGGCGGCCGCTCCAAGATCCGGATCATCAACGTCATCCCCCGTGCGGTCGGGGAGGAACTGGCGCTCTGCCCCTGCGGCCCCGGCCGCCAGCGGAAGTAGGGGATTCTGCAGAAAACAAGACGGCTGATCAAAGGCCAGTCATATCGAAGACGGTGGTACAAAAGAAAGGAAAGAAGAAATACTTACGGCATGCGGAGGGTTGGCGCGAGAGTACGGCTCCGTGCCGTATCGCCAATCCTCGGGAAGCTTGCAGTTGGCGATGTAGTTCACCATGTAAGACACCTCGGCATGGGGCATCTCCCTGGTGCTCAGTCGGCATGGGTCGAAGCGGTCGCTCATCTGGCAGATCATGTGCGGCCGGCCTTGGAGCGGGAGTACCCGGCGCTCCACGAAGGCGGCCACGAGGTCGGCTCCGACTAGGCCCTCCGACTGGATCATCACCCGGAGTCGGGCGAAGGCGGCGTTCCCAGCCTGAGACAGCGTCCTGGCCCAGAATCTCCAAGAGGGCGGCCTCGAAGCCGGCGGGCCGGCTACGTAAGCCGGCAGGTTGACAAAGTCGCCTTGCGGGGCGACGTTCCTCACGTAGAAGTAGGATTTCTGCCAGAGCTTCACCGAATGGATCAGCGAGATGGACGGGAACGGATTGTTCTCGCCCGTCCGCCTCACGGCGATGAAAGCTCCGCATGGGGCGGGCACGCCCGCGACGACGGTGCCAAACTTGCATTGGAAGAACTCTCCCCAAAGATCCAGGGTGGGGAGAACACCAAGAAAACCCTCACAGAGGGTGACGAAGGCCGACAGTAGCATCACCGCGTTGGGGGTGAGATGATGCGGCTGAAGGTGGTAGAATTCGAGGAAGGAGCGAAGGAACCCGCTCGCCGGGAGGCCGAAGCCGCGCAGGTAGTGCGAGCGGAAGACCACCCGCTCGCCCTCTCCGGCGCGCGCCGAACCCGCACGTAGTTCCCGTCGGGCAGACGCCGCGTCCGGTGGAGGAACTCGACGTGCTCATCAAGGACGTTAGAGCCGTCCCATGAGCTCGACAGCGCCATTGGGACGGTGCGGCGAGGAGCAAGGTGCGGCGGCGGCGGAGGCGTGTGCGACCCCGCTGCAGTGGAGCAACCGCGAACCGAGAGGCTCGTCGGCGGAACGGCGCGGCGATGAGGCGCTGCGGCGGCGGAGAGAATAAGGATGGAAGGCGAGAAAGGTGGGAGCAAGAGAGAGCATGCGAGCCTTTGCCACTCCCTCTCCTCCCCCTACTTATAGACCCGCGCGGCGGAGCCGAGGAGGTGTGGTGTGGGGGACGTGGGATTAACTGCGCCTACTCTCCCACGCCCAGCTATAATTGCGCCTTGACGGCGTGGCGAAACCGCCACGGGAAGGCCAACAACCCATCTTGGGCCGCAAAAGATCTGCGCCTGGGCCGAGGCCAGGAGTGGCGGGCCCGGGCCTGCGGCGACGTCCCGTCGCGCACGCGCCATGGCAGGCCTTTTCTGCCACGTGACACGCGGGGAGGTGCGCGGTCAGCGCGCAAGTTGGCCCATGTTCCCGTTGACGAGGCCACGGTGCCTTCCCAAGGCGGCGCGCATAAGCGGAGCCGGCTCCCAGCTGCCGGTTCCTCGAGATAGGAAGCTGACCGAGCTTCTCGTCCCCCTGCCAACCTCGAAGCTCGACCACCTTCGGGGACTACTGTCGGGGTAAATGACCACGGGTAGCCTAGCCGGCTCCCCTTGGCACTTCAGAAAAAATTACGAGCCGATCCGGCCTCCAAGGATCCAAGACATGGGGCCGCCTTCCCCCTGCCGGCTGCCTCTCAGGCCGACTGTCGGAAGGCGGCCCGGCCTTAACCCTCATGAAGAAAGCCGCGGGAGGGCCGGCTCCAAGAAGCCGGCCACGAGAAGACTGACTCCCAGGAGCCGGCTCCCACGACGCGGTCAAGATCATACCCTCGAAGCCCGCATCCACATAACGACGATGGGACGGGGCATGGCTACAGTAAAGCCTGCCACCCCCGAAACCCGGAGCACGCCTGGCACATTGCGCCGTACGGGGTAGCCCTGACCCGTCCGGCGCGGCACTGTTGCCATGTTGACTATGGCGCCATCCACGACGGGCTATCAGCGCGGTCCACGGGCGGTGGGCCCCTTCGGGCAGAGAGACGCCCGAAGGCGGCCAGGCCCCCTCCAGTCGGCCTAAAACATGGCCGGCTTCCCCAAGCCGGCTTGCCCCCTCCCTCGAAGGAGGCGCTACATTAAGGAGACAAGACGACGCGAGGCTACAGCGTTCGCCCGCCAGCCGGCGGCACTGTAGCCATGCTTACCTCGATAAAGACCTCATCATCAGGATTGAGGCAACAGTAACCAGCCACCGACAGGGCCCTTGGCAGTGGGGCCTGCCTGTCGACCAAGAGGCCGGCAGCCGGCGGGACCCACCAGCCGGCGGGCCCCAGCAGCCGGCGCAGAAGCCGACAAGCGTAGACACTGACGGCTAGGGCCCGTGCCCAGCCGGATTACTGTTGTACCCCCGGGGGGTAGGCCTATATAAACCCCCGGGGCACCCAATGCAAAGGGTTGATCTCGTCCGAGTTTAGACACCACATAAAGAGAAGAGTAGAGATAGCCTTGCCCTTCTTCTTCCTCTCGCCAAACAGCTCAAGGAGCATCTTGTAGCTACTTGTTCATTGAGTGATCATGCGGAGACCCCGCAGAGCAGCAGTAGGGGTGTTATCTCCACGGAGAGCCCCGAAGCTGGGTAAGATTCGCCGGCGTGCATGTCTTCGCCTTATCCCGCTTCCAGGCACCGGCGACGTCTTACTGTCTCCCACAAAGATAAGCCACCCGCTGGCATATGTCGCACCTACCATCCGACACCAAGGCACCCCAAGGTAATTTTCATGGACAACCAAGAGCCTAAGCTTGGGGATGCCCCGGATGGCATCCCCTGTTTCGTCTTCGTTCATCGGTAACTTTACTTGGAGCTATATTTTTATTCACCACATGATATGTGTTTTGCTTGGAGCGTCACGTCATTTTCTCTTGTTTTGATTTCTGTTTGAATAAAGTATCAAGATCTGAAATTCTTAAAATGAGAGAGTCTTCACATGGTTGCATAATTATTCGACTACTCATTGATCTTCACTTATATCTTTCGGAGTAGTTTGTTGTTTACTCTAGTACTTCACATATATCTTTTAGAGCATGGTGGTAATTTTATTTTGAAGAAATAGGTGAACTCTCATGCTTCACTTATATTATTTTGAGAGTCTTAAATAGCATGGTAATTTGCTTAATAATCCTAATATGCTAGGTATTCAAGACTAGTAAAAACTTTCTTATGAGTGTGTTTAATACTAAGAGAAGTTTGATGCTTGATAATTGTTTTGAGATATGAAGATGGTGATATTAGAGTCATGCTAGTTGAGTAGTTGTGAATTTGAGAAATACTTGTGTTAAAGTTTGTGATTCTCGTAGCATGCACATATGGTGCACCGTTACGTGATGAAGTCGGAGCATGATTCACTTATTGATTGTCTTCCTTATGAGTGGTGGTCGTGGACGAGCGATGGTATTTTCCTACCAATCTACCCCCCTAGGAGCATGCGTGTAATACTTTGCTTTGATAACTTGTAGATTTTTACAATAAGTATATGAGTTCTTTATGACTAATGTTGAGTCCATGGATTATACACACTTTTCTTCCATCCACCATTGCTAGCCTCTCTTATGCCGTGCACTTTTCGCCGGTATCATACACCCACCATATACCTTCCTCAAAACAGCCACCATACCTACCTATCATGGCATTTCCATAGCAATTTCGAGATATATTGCCATGCAACTTTCCACCGTTCCGTTTATTATGACACGCTCCATCATTGTCATATTGCTAGCATGATCATGTAGTTGACATCGTATTTGTGGCAAAGCCACCGTTCATAATTCTTTCATACATGTCACTCTTGATTCATTGCGTATCCCGGTACACCGCCGGAGGCATTCATATAGAGTCATATTTTGTTCTAAGTATTGAGTTGTAAGGAAATAAAAGTGTGATGATCATCATTTTTAGAGCATTGTCCCAAGTGAGGAAAGGATGATGGAGACTATGATTCCCCCACAAGTCAGGATGAGCCTCCGGACCAAAAATAAAAAAAAGAGGCCATAAAAAAGAGAAAAGGCCCAAACAAAAAAAATTAAAAAATGAGAGAAAAAGAGAGAAGGGACAATGCTACTATCCTTTTACCACACTTGTGCTTCAAAGTAGCACCATGATCTTCATGATAGAGAGTCTCTCTGTCGGTGTCAAAACCGGCGGATCCCAGGTAGGGGGTCTCGAACTGTGCGTCTAGGCGGAAGGTAACAGGAGACAAGGGACACGATGATTTTACCCAGGTTCGGGCCCTCTCGATGGAGGTAAAACCCTACTCCTGCTTGATTGATATTGATGATATGGGTAGTACAAGAGTAGATCTACCACGAGATCAGAGAAGCTAAACCCTAGAAGCTAGCCTATGGTATGATTGTTGTTGTGTCATACGGACTAAAACCCTCCGGTTTATATAGATACCGGAGAGGGCTAGGGTTACACAGAGTCGGTTACAATGGTAGGAGATCTACATATCCGTATCGCCAAGCTTGCCTTCCACGCCAAGGAAAGTCCCTTCCGGACACGGGACGAAGTCTTCAATCTTGTATCTTCATAGTCCAGGAGTCCGGTCGAAGGTATAGTCCGGCTATCCGGACACCCCCTAATCCAGGACTCCCTCAGTAGCCCCTGAACCAGGCTTCAATGACGACGAGTCCGACGCTTAGATTGTCTTCGGCATTGCAAGGCGGGTTCCTCCTCCAAGTACTTCGTAGAAGATTTTGAACACAAGGATAGTGTCGGGCTGTGCAAAATAAGTTTCCACATATTGCCATAGAGAGAATAATACTTACACAAATCTAATCTGCTGACTTATTCTGCAGCGTGACATCACACCACAACCAAGCCTTTATTCGAACCGTTTTACTATCCCACCTCAGCACGTTTAGCGAGGCGGTTTCCTTGGCACGTCTTGTCAAAGCAGAGATCATGTCCCCTTATTCCAAGATTCTCATCAATACAGTCGTGGGTAACCCAACCGTGCCATTGATTACGGCGCTTGGGAGATAAGCGAGTTTTACTAGGCGGGTGGGGACGCGCAGTTTGCGTCCGCCCATATAAGGGGATAAGGATCCATCTTTTTACCTACGCCTTCTTCCTCCTTTTCCTATCCATTTCCGCGCACTCGAGCTCCAGCGCCCAAGTCCGCAAACCCCACCTCAACCTTCTCCAGCCATGTCCGGAGTGGGAGGCAAGTGGATGCTCTCCTCCATCACGGAGGGTCACATCAAAAAGCTGAGGACGGCCGGATACTTGTCTAACAACATCGCGCACCGGCTTCCAGAAGAGGGGCAGCTCATCCCCACCCCAAGGCCCCATGAGAAGGTGGTGTTCCTTACCCGCTTCCTCCGTGGACTGGGTTTTCCTCTCCACCCATTTGTCTGGGGTCTCATATTCTAGTACGGCCTAGATTTCCATGATCTGGCCCCGAATTTCATCCTCAACATCTCGACGTTTATCGTCGTGTGCGAGGCCTTCCTCCGCATCCCGCCCCACTTTGGTCTATGGCTGAAGACCTTTAACGTCAAGCCGAAGGTAGTGCGCGGCTGCCAGGTGGAGTGCGGAGGGGCCATGGTGGGCAAGATGCCCAACGTCCTGTGGCTCGAGGGCTCCTTCGGGGAGACCCTAAAGGGGTGGCAATAGGGGTGGTTCTACATCACCGAGCCGCGCGACCCTGAATGGATCGCAGCCCCCGAGTTCCAATCCGGAGCCCCTACACGGCTCACTTCTTGGAAGGAGACGGGCCTGTCGTGGGGCAAGAAAGGAGAGCTGACCGGACTCCAGACATGCGTCCAAAACCTGGTGAGCAAGAAGCTCAAACTCGTCAACGTAGTCCAGGTCATGCTCATCCGCCGGATCCTCCCGTGCTAACAATGGGCTTTCAGCTTATGGGAGTTCAATCCGGCACAACACCGAACACTAAGCAGGCTCTTCGACACTACGTACGAACATGCCTGGAAGGTGTTGTTCAAGGGCGCCGAGGCCCCCGCATCCGCCTCCGAAGATCGCGGATTCAGCGCGCAGCATCAAGCCGGCGCGGTAAGCTGCTTTTACCTTTTACAGGTTTTTTGTCTTTCATAGTTTGACTCTATGCGGGATCTAAACTCCCTTACCTTTGACAGGATTGGCAGGAGATGCCCGGACAGATCAGCTGTCCAGCTCCTTTGCCCGAAGACCCAGCGGACGCCCGTTTGACAGGGCTGCTGGTTCCGGCACCCTATGTGGTGCCGAAGAAGAAGGCCAAGAAGAAGGCCACGGGGACTCGAAAGGGTGCCCGACGCCTAGTGGTGTCAGATTCATCATCCGATGACTCCGAGACGCACTCCTCCCGTGAAGACGAGGAGGAAGAAGAGACCTCTCCCCCTCCAGCGGGGGAAGGGAAGAAAAGGAAGGCCGCCCCAAGTAGGGAGGCCAAAGGGTCCAAGAAGGGGAGGACCCTTCCTCCGGACTACTCCACCAACGCTGATGACGGTGAAGAGGAGTGGCCGCAGAGGGCTAAGCCCCTGAAAAAATTGTAAGTTTTCGGATACCAGAATCACTCATGGCGTTCCTTTATTGAATAACCTTTCCTGACGCCGCATATAATTATGCAGTCCGCCCAAAGACTGGCTCGACATGTCGTCGAGTGGCTCCCTGGACTCGTCGGATGTGAATTCACTTCCGACCGCTACCTCCCCCCGCCCTACGGATGACGTCGAAGTGTTGTCCCAGGAGGTTACAAACCAGGAGGAGGTGGTCCTGGAAGCGCCGCAAGGCAACCTCCCGGACTCCAGGCGCCAAAGGGACAAAACCCCCGAGGGCTCCAGGTCCGGCCCTAGGCCGGACACCGCACCGGAACCTTCAAAGGTTCCGGAGTCCGGCAGGCAGCCCTCCAAGAAGAAGGGCAAGCCTACGACGCCGGTGACCTCCGCCCAACCGGACTCACCGGATAACTTGCTGGAGGTGCTTAACAGCGCCTCCATCAACGAGGAGCACCGTACTGTAATGAGTACGGTGATCCAGAAGGTTCAGTCCGCCAAGAGCGGGCTGACCGAAGCCTGTGCCAGCCTTCTAACAGGCTTTGAGGTAAGTAAAGTATATGCAAAAATATTACCGTATAGACAGTAGCCCCTGATGCTCTGTTTGATGTTCGGAAAGAAAAGCTGAATAGAGGATCTAATAACATTCGCAGGAGTCTAACAAATGTAAGTCAATATGCGTATGTAGAATTCACTGCTGGCGTCCGCCGCACTGACTGCGGAGGTGGACACGCTGAAGCAGAACCTCGAGCGGTCCGAGCAAGAGCTCGGCCTTGCCAAGAAGCAGCTCGAGGACAAAGAAGGTAAGAGATACCTTATATATATATATATATATATAAAAGGTGCAATTGCAAGAAAATGACAGGATTAATGTGGCTATTGTAGGGGCCACAACTGAGGTGGCAACCCTTAAGCAGGCGCTATCAGAGGCCGAAAAGAAAGCGGCCACGGAGCGCACCGAGCGAGAGAAGCATGAGGCGCAGGTTGGCGAGGTGCGGCGAGAGCTCCAGGCTCTCATGAAAAAACATGAGAGTTTGGAGCTTGACTTGAAGACGCGAGAGTCCGAGCTCGCGGCGGCCGTTGAAAATGCCAAGTCTGCTAAGGCCGAAGCGCAGAAGGCCCTCCAGGAGGTGGAGGCGATGAAAAAGATAGCGGCGGGTAAGGCATTCTTTATGCAAAGCAAGCACGTGAAAGTGAGTTACTTGTTACTTACCCGAATCCGGAGCTCTGCAGGAGCATTCGCAGATTTGCCCCACAGCGTGTCAGATGCCGCCGCCTTCTACCGAGCCGAGGAGGGAAGCTCGACGGAGAAGGTGTTCTGGTCTCAGTATGCTAAGGCCGGACACCCTGTGCCTTTGAGCGACCAGCTGAAGCAACTGGCCGAGCTCCACAAGGTGGCCGAACAGGCCATGAAGGGCCTCATAGTTCGGCTGTGGCCTGGAGAGGCTCTGCCTGGGAGCTACATTGGGCTAGTGAGGCGGCTGGTGGAGGCCTGTCCAAGGCTTGAAATCATCAAGCGCTCCGTCTGCATCGAAGGTGCCCGTAGGGCGCTTGCCCGTGCTAAGGTGCACTGGGGCAAGCTGTATGCGGAGAAGCTTGTGAAGGACGGGCTGCCGCCGAGCAAGGAGCATCGCCACCCCGAGATGTACTATAAGGGTGTCTTGGAGGGCGACCGCCGTATGGCGGACGAATGTTCAAAAGATGTAATTTTTGAGTAAAATTTGCTTGGTTTGTCCTGTGCGCTGAAAACTTGTTCGTATGCGCTATGCAACGCTTGTTTAATTTAAAATATTACCTTCTGTGCGGCCGTTTATCAAATTTGAGAGATGGCGAGTCGTCGGCTTCTGCCCCCATGCCACGAGTGCTGGGGTGTTCGGGATAAACTTGAGCGCTCCTTTTCCCATTCTTGGGTCCTTCGAGGGAGGCGCTAAACACAACGAATAAGGAAATCAGACTATAATGCTTGAACACTCTCGCTTAGCCATAGAATTCTATAATTTTAAATTTCGGCGAAGCCCCTAATGTTCGGAAGACCGAGTTCGGGGCGCTATCTACGCCTAGGCCGGACAAAGCCGACTCCTCACTCTAAGCGGCATAAGTCTTGAGGGACTCGAAAACATCTCGAACAGCGACCAGCTCTCGCCTCATCATGACGGTCAGTTTTAGCTTTCTCTACTGAGGAGCTTAGCCCAGCTCAACTGGGGCATAATCGCAGTAGTTCTCCTAGTGCTACCTTAGCCAATATAACGGAATGTAAGGTACCAAAACATAGGAGCCGAGCAAACCCAACTATTGACCCAAGACATGATTCGGAGCTGATGCATATAATGCTATAAGATCGGAGGGCCGCACTTGTGAAAGTGTTCGGACTTTTCACGCCGTGTCATGGGGTGCTTGAGCCCCTGGCGTATTGTCCGTACCAAAGTGTACGGGTGCTAAATGTCATAAATGAACATATATATTAAAAAGGAAATGAATGGAGAATGTAGTAATAAGCTGAAGCTAAGCATTGTTTATTTAAAAGAGCTGCTGTAAAAGCAGAACGATACAAATAGTGCGATAAGCAAGGGATGGGACTATTTGACATGTCCCCTCCAGGGGCGAGCTGCAAGATGATATGTAAGACATGTATGTTGCTCGTTATAGAGACCACCTAAAAATTCGGCGTAGCTTTCTGCTTCCCTGGTTGTTGTATCGTTTGTGCGGCAATTGTACTGATGGACAGACCTTCCGAAGAATGGAGTCCTGAAAGTAAGAGAAAATGAAGAATTCGGCAACCCCTAGTGCGGTTTAAGCTGTGTTTTGGGCATGCCGTGATGGTGCCCCTCCCCCTTTGCCCATGGTATTTCCAGAGCGTAGTTATGTATGCGCAACACAGGTTTCGCAAGTTCGCGAGGGCTGGGGTTGGGGCCGCATTGCTACGCTTGCTCAGAACGTACCAGGCGGTCTTGTTGTAGGTTACTCCGGGCGCGCTTGACAGTGTCCGGACGTTTAATGGCCGGACTAGAGAATTGCCTTGAGAGGCTGCTTTTTACTTCCGTTGCGAGAGCCGCCATATGCTCCTCCGTTCGGAGAGAGCGTTCGGTGTTTCCATTGACCGTAATGACTCCTCGAGGGCCTGGCATCTTGATCTTGAGGTATGCGTAGTGCGGAACCGCATTGAACTTTGCGAATGCGGTTCGCCCGAGCAGTGCGTGATAGCCACTACGGAACGGGACTATGTCGAAGATTAACTCCTCGCTTCGGAAATTATCCGGAGATCCGAAGACCACTTCAAGTGTAACTGAGCCTGTACAGTTGGCCTCTACACCTGGTATGACGCCTTTAAAGGTTGTTTTAGTGGGTTTAATCCTCGAGGGATCGATGCCCATTTTTTGCACTGTATCCTGGTAAAGCAGGTTCAGGCTGCTGCCGCCGTCCTTAAGGACTCTAGTGAGGTGAAATCCGTCAATAATTGGGTCTAGAACCAATGCGGCGAATCCACCATGACGGATGCTGGTGGGGTTGTCCCTTCGATCGAAAGTGATCGGGCAGGAGGACCATGGGTTGAACTTTGGGGCGACTGGCTCCATCGCGTATACGTCCCTTATCGTACGCTTCCGCTCCCTCATGGGGATGTGGGTTGCGTATATCATGTTCACCGTCCGCACTTGTGGGGGAAAGCCCTTCTGTCCACTATTGTTCGGCGGCCGGGGCTCTTCCTCGTCGTCGCTATGCAGCCCCTCGTCTCTGCTTTCGGCATTTAACTTGCCTGCCTGCTTGAACACCCAACAATCCCTGTTGGTGTGATTGGCTGGTTTTTCGGGGGTGCCATGTATCTGGCATGAGCGGTCGAGTATTCGGTCCAAACTGGACGGGCCCGGAGTATTTCTTTTGAATGGATTTTTCCGCTGACCGGGTTTAGAGCCTCTGAATCCGGCATTAACTGTCGTATCCTCAGCATTGTCGCCATTAATGCGGCGCTTTTGCTTGTTGCGACGCGACCTGCCACTGTTGTCCTTGGTATCCGAATTACTAGGGCTCTTGGTCATGTTATTGCTACGATCTAGCCAGCTGTCTTATCCCGCGCAAAAGCGGGTCATAAGTGTCGTGAGGGCTGCCATGGATTTCGGCTTTTCCTGTCCTAGGTGCCATGCAAGACACTCGTCGCGGATGTTATGCTTGAAGGTTGCTAGGGCCTCTGCGTCCGGACAGTCGACGATTTGATTTTTCTTGGTTAGGAACCATGTCCAAAATTGTCTGCCCGATTCCTCTGGCTGCTGAATTATGTGGCTTAGGTCATCGGCGTCTGGTGGTCGCACATAAGTGCCCTGGAAATTGTCGAGGAATGCGGCTTCCAGGTCCTGCCAACAACAAATTGATTCTGCTGGCAAGCTGTTAAGCCAATGCCGAGCTCGTCCTTTAAGAATGAGTGGGAGGTATTTGATGGCGTGTAGGTCATCACCACAGGCCATGTGGATATGAAGGAGATAGTCCTCGATCCATACCGCATGATCTGTTGTGCCATCGTATGATTCGATGTTCACGAGTTTGAAACCCTCGGGGATTTGATGATCCATTACTTCATCTGTGAAGCATAGTGGGTGAGCGGCGCCTCTGTATTGGGCTATATCACGACGCAGCTCGAACGAGCTTTGTCTGCTGTGTTCGGCCCTGCCGGATTTACTGTATCCGGCGTGATGATTACCGTCTCGTGCCGTGGGGTGCCCACGCGATCCGTAGATCGATCTTGTTTGCCTTGCCTTGTCCTCCAATATATCTCGCAGGTCTGGCGCATTTCCCCGTGCCTTGATATTTTTTGAGCATCGCGGGGGTGCGGCTTGAACGGAGGGCCGTGAGGCCTCTCTGTCACGACCACGAGGTGGCCTGTCGGCCGCGTCATGCGCTGGTGATGTAGGTTTAGGTTCTTCCTCCTCTAATCGGGGTAGCAGCCTGCGCTTTGGGTAGCTCTTGGAGGGGTGTTCGAGTTCATACTCTTCGGCCGCCAGGACTTCAGTCCATCTGTCGGCTAGCAAATCTTGATCAGCTCTAAGCTGTTGCTGTTTTTTCTTGAGGCTGCTCGCCGTGGCCATAAGCCTGTGTTTGAAACTCTCTTGTTCGACGGGATCCTCTGGCATGACAAATTCGTCGTCATCGAGGCTTGCCTCGTCTTCGGAGGGAGAAATGTAATTATCGTCCTCCATCTCTTTGTCTACCGCTCTCTCATGAGGGCTGGCTTCTCCGTCCTCCTGTGCAGAATCCTGCTGGAGGGGGTTGTCTTCGGCACTGTCCGGGGTGTTGTTATCTCCCGTGCCGGAATCACCGTTTTTGCTGTGGCGGGATTTAGAGCGGCGCCGCTGACGCCGGCCCTTAGGCTGCTTCTTGGAGGGGTCATCCTCCGCTGTTCCATCGCCATTGCCTCTTTTGGGGTGTCCACCATGTATATATCATACGACGAGGTGGCTTTCCAGTGCCCTATAGGCGCTGGTTCCTGTTCGTCTCCTACATCGTCGTCCATACCGTCGATGTCTTCGGAGTCAAAGTCGAGCATGTCGGTTAAATCATCGACAGTGGCTACGAAGTGGGTGGTGGGTGGGCTTTGAATTTCTTCGTCATCCACATCCCAACCTTGCTGACCATAGTCCGGCCAGGACTCTCCTGATAAAGAGAGAGATTTTAGTGAGTTCAGAATATCGCCGAAGGGCGAGTGCTGAAAGATATCCGTGGCGGTGAATTCCATGACCGGCGCCCAATCGGATTCGATTGGCAAGGGCGCGGGGGGCTCGGAGTCCGGAGAGGAGTCCGGCACCTTGGAGACATAGGCCATGCGGAGAATTGGAATGGTGTTTGGCTCGATCGTCGTAGAGATTGCAGCCCCCGAGGCGGTGTCCAACCACCCGTCCTCGATTGGCGCAGTCGGCTCTGAGCTAAGGGTCGGAGCGGACATGGGTGCGGCCTCCAAGGCACTGCCCAGCAGCAGAGCTAGATCATGCCCTTCGCGACAGTGCGGTGTGCCCGACTATGGCTCGAATCCGTCGAAGATCAAGTCTCCGCGGATATCAGCCGTGTAGTTCAAGCTTCCAAATCGGACCTGATGGCCAGGGGCATAGCTTTCGATCTGCTCCAGATGGCCAAGCGAATTGGCCCGCAGTGCAATGCCGCCGAATATGAAGATCTGTCCGGGGAGAAAAGTCTCACCCTGGACCGCATCGTTGTTGATGATCGGAGGAGCCATCGAGCCTAAAAGCGACGACACAGAGGAACTCTCAATGAAAGCAGCAATGTCGATGTGAAAACCGACGGATCTCGGGTAGGGGGTCCCGAACTGTGCGTCTGAGCGGATGGTAACATGAGACAAGGGACACGATGTTTTTACCCAGGTTCGGGCCCTCTCGATGGAGGTAAAACCCTACTCCTTCTTGATTGATATTGATGATATGGGTAGTACAAGAGTAGATCTACCACGAGATCAGAGAGGCTAAACCCTAGAAGCTAGCCTATGGTATGATTGTTGTTGTGTCCTACAGACTAAAACCCTCCGGTTTATATAGACAATGGAGAGGGCTAGGGTTACACAGAGTCGGTTACAATGGTAGGAGATCTACATATCCGTATCGCCAAGCTTGCCTTCCACGCCAAGGAAAGTCCCTTCCGGACACGAGATGAAGTCTTCAATCTTGTATCTTCATAGTCCAGGAGTCCGGCCGAAGGTATAGTCCGGCTATCCGGACACCCCCTAATCCAGGACTCCCTCACTCTCATTTTGTCACGTTCATATACTAGTGGAATATTTCATTATAGAACTTGGCTTGTATATTCCAATGATGGGCTTCCTCAAAATGCCCTAGGTCTTCGTGTGTGAGCAAGTTGGATGCACACCCACTTAGTTTCTTTTGTTGAGCTTTCATATACTTATAGCTCTAGTGCATCTGTTGCATGGCAATCCCTACTCACTCACATTGATATCTATTGATGGGCATCTCCATAGCCCGTTGATATGCCTAGTTGATGTGAGACTATCTTCTCCTTTTTGTCTTCTCCACAACCACCATTCTATTCCACCTATAGTGCTATGTCCATGGCTCACGCTCATGTATTGCATGACGACTTAAAAAGTTTGAGAACATAAAAAGTATGAAACAATTGCTAGGCTTGTCATCAGGGTTGTGCATGATTTAAATATTTTGTGTGATGAAGATAGAGCATAGCCAGACTATATGATTTTGTAGGGATAACTTTCTTTGGCCATGTTATTTTGAGAAGACATGATTGCTTTGTTAGTATGCTTGAAGTATTATTATTTTTATGTCAATATGAACTTTTGTCTTGAATCTTTCGGATCTGAATATTCATACCACAATTAAGAAGAATTACATTGAAATTATGCCAAGTAGCACTCCACATCAAAAATTATCTTTTTTTATCATTTACCTACTCGAGGACGAGCAGGAATTAAGCTTGGGGATGCTTGATACGTCTCCAACGTATCTATAATTTTTGATTGCTCCATGCTGTATTATCTACTGTTTTGGACAATATTGGGCTTTATTATCCACTTTTATATTATTTTTGGGACTAAGCTATTAACTGGAGGCCCAGCCCAGAATTGCTGTTTTTTTGCCTATTTCAGTGTTTCAAAGAAAAGGAATATCAAAGAAAGTCGAAACGGAATGAAATCAACTGGAGAAGTTATTTTTGGAAGGAAAGCTACCGGAAAAACTTGGAGTGCACGCCATGGGAGTCCCGGGCTGCCCACGAGGGTGGGGGCGCGCCCACCCCCCTAGGGAGCGCCCCTGCCTCGTGGACAGCCCGGAGGTCCACCGACGTACTTCTTTCACCCATATATACCCACGTACCCTAAAACTTTCGAAGAACAGAATAGATCAGGAGTTTCGTCGCCGCAAGCCTCTGTAGCCACCAAAAGTCAATCGGGACACTGTTCCGGCACCCTGCCGGAGGGGGGAACACTCACCGGTGGCCATCTTCATCATCCCAGCACACTCCATGACGAGGAGGGAGTGGTTCACCCTCGGGGCTGAGGGTATGTACCAGTAGCTATGTGTTTGATCTCTCTCTCTCTCTCTCATGTTCTTGATTTGGCACAATCTTGATGTATCGCGAGCTTTGCTATTATAGTTGGATCTTATGTTTCTTCTCCCCCTCTTCTCTCTTGTAATGGATTGAGTTTTTCCTTTGAAGTAATCTTATCGAATTGAGTCTTTAATGATTTGAGAACACTTGATGTATGTCTTGCCGTGCATATCTGTGGTGACAATGGGATATCACGTGATTCACTTGATGTATGTTTTGGTGATCAACTTGCGGGTTCCACCCATGAACCTATGCATAGGGGTTGGCACACGTTTTCGTCTTGATTCTCCGGTAGAAACTTTGGGGCACCCTTTGAGGTTCTATGTGTTGGTTGAATAGATGAATCTGAGATTGTGTGATGCATATCGTATAATCATACCCACGGATACTTGAGGTGACATTGGAGTATCTAGGTGATATTAGGGTTTTGGTTGATGTGTGTCTTAAGGTGTTATTCTAGTACGAACTCTAGGGCTGTTTGTGACACTTATAGGAATAGCCCAACGGATTGATTGGAAAGAATAACTTTGAGGTGGTTTCGTACCCTACCATAATCTCTTCGTTTGTTCTCCGCTATTAGTGACTTTGGAGTGACTCTTTGTTGCATGTTGAGGGACAGTTATATGATCCAATTATGTTACTACTGTTGAGAGAACTTGCACTAGTGAAATAATGAACCCTAGGCCTTGTTTCCTAGCAGTGCAATACCGTTTACGCTCACTTTTATCATTAGTTACATTGCTGTTTTTATAATTTCAGATTACAAATACCTTTATCTACCATCCACATTGCACTTGTATCATCATCTCTTTGCCAAACTAGTGCACCTATACAATTTACCATTGTATTGGGTGTTGGGGACACAAGAGACTCTTTGTTATTTGGTTGCAGGGTTGCTTGAGAGAGACCATCTTCATCCTACGCCTCCCACGGATTGATAAACCTTAGGTCATCCACTTGAGGGAAATTTTCTACTGTCCTACAAACCTCTGCACTTGGAGGCCCAACAACGTCTACAAGAAGAAGGTTGCGTAGTAGACATCAACCACTAAGGGAATCACAACATACATACCATCAAAATATTGAACACATATCAAATTCACATGATTACTTGCAACATGATTTATCACGTGATCTCAAGAACAAAAGTAACTACTCACAAATAATCAACATGCTCATGATCAGAGGCGTATTAATATGCATAATGGATCTGAACATATAATCTTCCACCAAATAAACCATATATTAATCAACTACAAGATGTAATCAACACTAGTAGTCACCCCCTAGCACCAATCTATAGTTCCGGTAACAAGATTGAATACAAGAGATGAACTAGGGTTTGAGATGAGATGGTGCTGGTGAAGATGTTGATGGATATTTCCCTCCCCAAGATGGGAGAGTTGTTGGTGATGATGATGAAAAGGATTTCCCCCTCTGGGAGGGAAGTTCCCCCGGCAGAATCGCTCCGCCGGAGGGCAAAAGTGATCCTGCCCAAGTTCCACCTTGAGACGGCGGCGCTCCGTCCCGAAAGTCTTCTCCTCATTTTTTCTAGGTCAAAATCACTTATATACCAGAAGATGGGCACCGGAGGTGAGCTGAGGAGGCCACAACCCACCAGGACGCGCCAGGGGGGCCTAGCGCGCCCAGGTGGGTTGTGCCCACCTGGTGGCCCCCTTTGGTACTTATTGGCTCCAATATTTCTTATATATTCCATAAAAAAATCTCTGTGAAGTTTCAGCTCATTTGGAGTTGTGCATAATAGGTGCCAAATATAGCTTTTTCAGGTCCAGATTTCTAGTTGCCGGAATTCTCCCTCTTGGTGTGTACCTTGCAAATTATGAGAGAAAAGGCATTAGATTACTCCAAAAAGCATTATTATGGATGGAAACATTGTAAATATCTGTAAGAAAACATGATGCAAAATGGACGTATCAACTCCCTCAAGCTTAGACCTCGCTTGTCCTCAAGCGAAAACCGAAATCGAAAAACATGTCCACATGCTTTGAGAGAGAGGTGTTGATAAAAACAAAACACGGACATAGAAGCATCATGTTGATTATTATAACAACAACAAAATTAAACATAAGACTTTTATCATACACTTCCCATGAATAAGTAATAATTCATCACACAATCAAAGTATAAAGCAAAAACTTTATTAGAAACCAACAAACTATGTTCTCAGTCAACTTTGCAACTACAATTCATCATCTTTTCAGGAAGGGTCGCGTGTCGGAGCATTTAGGCAAGTCCACATAGTCAACCATCATATAGTCTTCTATGATTACTAACACTCACCGAGTACACATGGGCAAAACGTTTCAACCGGACACATAGAAAGATAGGGGCTTATAGTTTCACATCCCAACATACTCACCTCAAGGGTGATGTCAACAATAATAACTCATGCTATCTATTCAACTGGACATATGTGCCTAGATCTTTCCTCACCACATGATGCTTGCCAAAAGTGAAAAGTTAAAGGAATAGAAGGAAATCTTTGACTCTTTGCATAAAAGTAAATACATAAAAGTAAAAGATAGGCCCTTCGTAGAGGAAAGCAGAGGTTGCCATGCGCTTATTTGTTTGCATGCTCAACCCCTTAGTGCAAAAGAACGCCACATTACATTGCCCCTTAAGATGACAACCTTTATTATGCAGTCTGTCGCTTTTATTCTTTGTCATCCAAGTTCGTGCAACGCTCAATTTTCTCTTACACTAAAAGATCTCACATATTTAGAAGCAATTTTTATTGCCTTTTGGCACCGATGACAACTGACTTGAGGGATCTTGTTCAATCCCTAGGTAGGTATGGTGGACACTTGAAAAAGATTTGGGTTTAAGGGTTTTCGGATGCACAAGTAGTATCTATACTTAGTGCGGAATTTTTGTCTAGCAAAGATAGGGGGCAAGCATCACATGTTAAAGGATCTATGCCAATATGACTTCTATGTGAATATAAACATACATAAACCATTACGTTGTCTTGTTTGTCCAATGTCAACAATTTTGGCATATAATATTTTGGTGAGGGCTCACAATCACAAAAGATTTCTAGGATAGTATATTTATATGTGAATCTTCTCTTCCCTTATTAATTCTTTCATGAGTTGCATCACTAACCAATACTATGCTTGTCAATCTCTAATAAAATTTTCTTACTTATACTTTTCCTTACGTGGTGCTATTACCTACCATAGGATTAGTACATGATCTTATTGATTTATTTCCTTTCTTTTGTTTGCTTTATTTCTCTTTTTCTTTTCTTTATTTGCAACATGAAAGTAAAGAAAGTAAAAACTCGAACTAATTTTATTGTATAACTTGACATGATAACAATGATAGATCACTAAGCAAACTCTCAAAGAAAAAAATATTGAACTAAACTTTATTCATCTAAGCAAAATATTGAACTAAGATAAGTAGAAGAAAAAATATAGTGGGATGATACGATACCGGGGCACCTCCCCCAAGCTTGGCGGAAGCCAAGGGGAGCGCCCATACCCGATACTCAGTTCTGCTTTGATGGTGAAGAAGATGGTGGTGGTGGTGAAGAAGAAGGGATCTTATCCTCGTATTTCCATGGTAGTGGTAAGAAGACATGGGATTCGCCCTTTGCTTCCTTCAGTTTCTGACTAAGAGTAAACTTTTCCATCATCAACTCGTCATTATCTATCTCGAGTTTTATTATCCTGTTGCACAACGCCTCCATGCTCTCGTTTTTGAACCAGGAAGGAATCGATTCATCTTCATCTTCTTCTTTCGAATACAGCTATAGTGCTTCTCATCCCCATAGGACATTAGGTTTGCGATGAGTTCAACAACATAGCATTCTCTTTTAGCGTCTTGAGATGACATATTTTCAGATCTGCACAGAAAACAGCAAGAAAAGAAAACAAAAGATTTCTTTGCGATACGTTGGTTAACATGTTCGGGAAGTAGATGTAGAATTTTCATCTTGCAGGACAAGTACAGAGAAGAAAAATGGAGTCCGGAAGGTGTCCCAGGTGGGCACAACCCACCTGGGCATGCCAGGGTACGCTTCCTGGTAGTTTCTTTATTTCCAAAATTCTAAAATATTCCAAAACTGATTAAAATTTTTTTTTGCAGATTTTTCGGAGTCTGTTTACTTACTGTATCACATACCTCCTTATTTTGACGATTCTGGAGTGTTCCGGAAGTACTCTTTTATGTGTTCTTCCGGTGTCAAAGTTTGGATAATATTGCTTTCAACATTAATAGGCGTACCTGAGATATAATGCTTTATTTGTTGCCCGTTGACAACCTTTAGGTTAGTACCTTCAAAGTTATTTATTTTGATAGCTCCTGACCGGTAAACCTCCTCGATGACATAGGGGCCTTCCCATTTTGAGAGGAGTTTGCCTACAAAGAACCTGAAATGAGAATTGTACAATAGGACATATTCTCCGACTTTAAACTCACGTTTTTGAATTCTTTTGTCATGCCATCTTTTAACTTTTTCTCTGAATAACTTTGCACTCTCATAAGCTTGGGTTCTCCATTCATCCAATGAGCTTATATCAAATAACCTCTTTTCACCAGCAAGTTTGAAATCATAGTTGAGTTCTTTAACTGCCCAGTATGCTTTATGTTCTAACTCAAGAGGTAAATGACACGCTTTTCCATAAACCATTTTATAAGGAGGCATACCCATAGGATTTTTATATGCTGTCATATAAGCCCAAAGTGCATCGTCTAATTTCTTAGACCAATTCTTCCTGGACCTACTAATTGTCTTTTGCAAAATTAATTTTATTTCTCTATTTCTAAGCTCAACTTGACCACTAGAATGAGGATGATAAGGTGATGCAATTCTATGGTTAACATCATATTTAGAAAGCATTTTACGAAAAGCACCATGAATAAAGTGTGAACTACCATCAGTCATTAAATATCTAGGGACTCCAAACCTTGGGAAAATAACTTCCTTAAGCATTTTAATAGAGGTGTTGTGATCAACACTACTGGTTGGAATATCTTCTACCCATTTAGTAACATAATCAACAGCAACCAAAATATGTGTATACCCATTAGAGGAAGGAAAAGGTCCCATGTAATCAAATCCCCAAACATCAAATGGTTCAACAGCAAGTGAATAATTCATAGGAATTTCTTGATGCTTACCAATATTACCTATTCTTTGGCATTCATCACATGATGAGACATACTTACGAGCATCCTTGAAGAGAGTAGGCTAAGCAGTTCTATCTCTAGCATGATGCCCTCCATATGGTTCGGAGTGACACTTCCGTATGATTTGTCCATGTTCATGCTCAGGTACACAACGTCTAGTAATACCATCTACTCCTTTATAAAGATGTGGGTCATCCCAAAAGTAATGTCTCAAATCACAGAAGAATTTTTTATTTTGTTGGTAAGTAAAGCTAGGTGGCAAATATTTAGCAACAATGTAATTAGCATAGTCAGCATACCAAGGAGTACTATATTGCAGCTAACTGCTCATCAGGAAACCTATCATCAATACGTAGTGGGTCATCAAGCACATTTTGAAGCCTAGACAAGTTATCAACTACGGGGTTCTCAGCTCCTTTTCTATTAATATATGCAAATAAAATTCTTGTAACAAGAGAACCCAACGAATAAGTCTATGTTTGGCATCTTTCTTTACCATAAGATATTTAATAGCAGCATGGTCTATGTGAACAGTTACTTTGGAATCAACAATATAAGGTCTAAATCTATCACAAGCAAACACCACTGCTAAGAATTCTTTTTCAATAGTAGCATAATTTCTTTGAGCATTGTCTAGAGTTTTACTAGCATAATGAATAACATTCAATTTCATTTCTTATCAACTATGTGTCCTAGAATAGCACCAACAACATAATCACTAGCATCACACATAATTTCAAAAGGCAAGTTCCAATCAGGTGATTGAACAATAGGTGCATAGATTAAAGTTTCTTGAGTGTTTCAAAGGCTTCTAAACAATCATCTTCAAAAACCAAAGGAATATCCGTTTGTAAAAGATTAGTGAGAGGCATAGAAATTTTAGAGAAGTCTTTAATAAACCTCCTATAGAAACCAACATGACCTAAGAAACTACGAATACCTTTTATTTCCTTGGGACATGGCATTTTCTCAATAGCATCAACCTTAGCTTCGTCCACTTCAATACCTTTTTTAGAAATTTTACGACCCAAGACAACACCTTCATTAACCATAAAGTGGCACTTCTCCCAATTCAAGACAAGATTTGTTTGTTCACATCTCTACAAAACTCGATCAAGATTTCTTAAACAATCGTCAAAAGACTTCCCATAAACAGAGAAGTCATCCATGAAAACCTCAACAATCTTTTCATAAAAGTTAGAGAATATAGCCATCATGCATCTTTGAAAGGTAGCTTGTGCATTACATAAACCAAAAGGCATACGTTTATAAGCATAGGTTCCAAAAGGATAAGTAAAAGTAATATTTTCTTGATCAGGTTGAGAAACAGGTATTTGTGAAAAGCCAGAATATCCATCAAGGAAACAAAAGTGTGTGTGCTTAGCTAATATTTCAAGCATTTGATCAATACAAGGCAAAGGGTAACAATCTTTTCTAGTAGCTTTATTTAGTTTTCTGAAATCAATTACCATTCTATAGCGTGTAACAATTGTTTGTGGAATAAGTTCATTCTTATCATCAGGAAAAACAGCAGTACCTCCTTTCTTAGGGACACAATGAACAAGACTTACCCATCTACTATCAGCTATGGGATAGATTATACCTGCTTCCAGAAGTTTCAATATTTCCGTTCTTACCACCTCTTTCATCTTCGGATTTAACCGACGTTGATGATCAACAACTGGTTTAGCATTAGGTTCCATATTAATTTTGTGCTGACATAGAGTGGTACTAATGCCCTTTAAATCATCAAGAGTATATCCAATAGCAGCTCGGTGCTTCCTTAGAACTTTCAATAATCTTTCTTCTTCATGCTCTGAAAGGTTAGCACTGATAATAACATGATATATTTTCTTTTCATCAAGATAAGCATATTTCAAAGTGTTTGGCAACTGTTTTAATTCAAACACAGGATCACCTTTAGATGGAGGAGGACCTCCTAGAGTTTCAATAGGCAAATTGTGTTTAAGTAGAGGACGTCGTTCAAATAAAATATTATCTATTTCATTTCTTTCATGCATATGTAAATCATTTTCATGGTCTAGCAAGTACTGTTCTAAAGGATCAGTAGGTGGCACAAAAATAGAAGCAAGACCAATTAATTCATCCTTACTAGGAAATTCTTTTTCATGATGATTTCTACTAAACTTGGAAAAATTAAACTCATGAGACTCATCACCAAAGCTAACACCTACAATTTGTTTCTGGCAATCTATCTTAGCATTAACTGTGTTCAAGAAAGATCTACCAAAGATAATGGGACATAAGTCATCTGCTGGGGAACCAAGAACAAGAAAATCAGTAGGGTATTTTAATTTCCCACACAAGACTTCAACATCTTTAATAATCCCACAAGGTGATATGATGTCTCTATTTGCAAGTTTAAAGTACCATCTATGTCTTCTAACTCTATAGGTGCTATGTCTTCCCTAATTTCTTGATATAACTTGTAAGGAATAGCACTCACACTTGAACCCATGTCACATAAACCATGATAACAGTGATTTCCTATTCTAACTGAAATGACAGGAAGGCCAACAACTGTCTATTTTTTCTCCCTTTTTCGGGTTTTGCAATTCTAGCAGCTTCTGCACAGAAGTAGATAACATGCCCATCCACATCTTCCTCTAAGAGATCTTTAACAATAGCAATATTAGGTTCAATTCTAATTTGTTCATCAGGTTTAGGTGTTATAACAGAGCTTTTGTTGACCACATTTGATACTTTAGCATGTTCCTTTATCCTAACAGAAAAAGGTGGTTTTTCAATATAAGTAGTAGGAACAACTGGATCGACATTATAGAGTATAGTTTCTTCTTTAACTGGTACTGGTTCTTTAACTTCATCTTTAATAGGTGTGTGATATTTAAACCACTTATCTTTAGGAAGTTCAACATGAGTAGCAAATGATTCACAAAAGGAGGCTTCTATCTCAGAGTCAAGTCCATATTTGGTGCTAAACCTTTCAAAAGCATCGGTATCCATAAAAGATTTAACACAATCATACTTAAGCTTTATACCTGACTCTTTACACCACTAGAAAAAGGCCTATAGGTGGGATTGATACTAATGGCGCACCAGATAGGCGGTGCACCATTAGTATATACTAATGGCGCACCACTGTCTGGTACGCCATTAGTGTTGAAAGTACTAATGGCGCACCTTGCCTAGGGTGCGCCATTAGTATCCTAACTTTTTTTTTGAACTAGCGCGTCTGTCCAAACACACTAATGGCGCATCCTGGCCAGGTGCGCCATTACTAGTTGTAACTAGTAATGGCGCACTAGTACCAGAGTGCGCCACTAATGCTGCTTTTTTAATTACATTTTTTATTCCTTTTGTAGGAAAACTACTAATGGCGCACTGTCCAACCGTGCGCCATTACTAGTTCAAACTACTAATGGCGCACCGCTGAATAGTGCGCCATTAGTATGATTTTTTTTTCTTTTTTTTCCGCAAAACTACTAATGGCGCATCAGATAGAGGTGCGCCATTAGTAACCTGGATTACTAATGGTGCATTTACTACTGGTGCGCCATTAGTAAGTGGTCAGCAACAAGATATTTTGGGCAGCCTCTCCTACCCACACTCACTTTCTCCCCACTCCATTCTCTCCACCTTCTCCTTGTCTTGGGTGCCTCCTCTTTTTCACCTCATTTCCACCATAGATTCATTGAAATTAAGTGGTTAAATTACCTTGTTTTGATAGGTAAGTAAGGGGGGAAGCTATATTTATGTTGTTCTCCCTACAACAATTTGCACATGCACTTTTTATGGCCTAGCTAGATCTATGTATGTTCGTGGTGTTGCATATGTTTGTGGTGTTGCATATGTGTTTGTGTTTGGAGGTGTACCGGTATTTGAAATGCGATAGTTGCCAATATTTTGCCGGAATGTTGATTCATTTTCGTTTCGGCGATAATTTTGGCATTAAGCATTCTTTTTGGTCCTATTTTTAGGGAAGGTCATGCCAAATTTTTTCTTGGTTCTAAAATATCGTTTTGCTCTACCCCGTAGGCAACCATGGTCCGCACGATGACCGAAGGCATCATGAATAGGTTTTTGAGGTCCGCGAAGGCCGAGATGCTTCAAAAGAATGAGACGGAGATAAGATGTCCGTGTCGAAGATGCAAGCTGGAGAGCCTTATTGCGGACCCGGATTCCGGGCAGGTGCGGGACCACCTGCTTTTGCGTGGTTTCATGGATGGCTATCGGTGGCAAGGTGATGAAGATGACTACGAAGTCGTCCATGGGGGCCGGGCAAGAAATGAGGAAGGGCAGCAAGGCAACCACCGCGGCTCGGGCGGGCGAGAAGGCGAAGAATCCCCAGGAGATGATCACGACGGTGATGCTGTACACAGTCATCATGTAGAAGATGCAGGATATGATGATGAGGAAGATGGCGCCGGAGCAGACAACGGGCATGATCATGAAGATGATGATGCCGGCGGAGCATACGACGGTGGACCATCGATGGGCTGGGTGCAGGACCCTTATATTCAAGAGCTGCTTCTCAAGCAGACGGATAACGCAAGAGCCGCCGCCCGAGAGAAAGCCAAGGTGGATCAACTTGAGTTAGACGCGGTTACTCCATTGTATGAAGGATGCAGGCCCGAGGATACCCGCCTGAAAGTAACGCTCATGGCTCTGGAGATGAAGGTAAAACAAAAAATGACCGACGCATGCTTCGACGAGAACATGTCATTCTGGCACGAACGTCTTCCAAAGGGGAACAAGTGCCCAACCAGTTTGGAGGAGGCGAAGAAAATCGTGTGTCCTCTGGATTTACTGCACGTGAAATACCATGTCTGCATGAACAATTGCATCATTTATCGGGACGAGCACGGGGAGTCTACCATATGTCCGGTGTGCGGCGTCACTCGATACAAGAAGAGGAAGAAAGCTCCTCGAAAAGTGGTGTGGTACTTTCCGATCACTCCTCGTCTGCAGCGGTATTTCGCGGATCCTAAGGTAGCAAAGCTCCTGCGTTGGCACGCGGATAGGGAGGAGAAGAAGCGAGAAGATGACGCAAATGATCCGGAGATAGATAAAAAAGACAAGATGTTGAGTCACCCTAAGGATGCGAGCCAGTGGCAAGCGTTGAATTTTGAATACCCAGAATTTGGGAAGGATCCAAGGAACATCGTGCTGGGCGCGAGCACCGATGGAGTCAATCCGTTTGGCAGCCAGAGAAGCACACATAGCACCTGGCCTGTGTTTGTGTGGATGTACAACCTTCCCCCCTGGTTGTGCATGAAGAGGAAGTACATTCACATGAGTATGCTAATTGAAGGGCCGAAACAACCAGGGAACGACATCAATCTGTATCTGGGGCTGCTGAAGGAGGAGCTAGACACGCTGTGGAAAACGCCAGCCAATACGTGGGACGCCGCAGAGAAAGAATATTTTCCTATGAGAGCCGCACTGCTCACGAGGGTGCACGACTATCTCGGTTACGGATATCTCGCGGGGCAGGTAGTCCACGGATTTTCTGGATGCGTACGGTGCATGGATGACACAACGTATCGCCAGCTAGATAGAGATCCCGGGTCTTCGAAAACCGTGTTCATGGGACATCGAAGGTGGCTTCGCGACGATGACCCGTGGAGGAAACGCAAGGATCTGTTCGATGGTGAAACCGTACCCCGAAAACGCCCGTGTACGAGGAGCGGCGAGGAAATAGACAAGTTGTTGAAAAATTGGAAAGACTGCCCACTGCCGGGAAAGAAGCAAAAGGCGCCAGAGCCGGGAAAAAGCGAAAGGCGCCAGAGCCGCTGCTGAAGGTATGGAAAACGAGGTCTGTTTTCTGGGACTTGCCGTACTGGAAGATCCACCGTGTGCCTCACAGCCTTGATGTCATGCATATCACGAAGAACGTGTGCGAGAGTCTGCTTGGTACCCTGCTCAACATGCCAGAGAGGACCAAAGATGGGCCGAAAGCAAGGGCAGACTTGAAATCAATGGGCATCAGGCAGGAGCTTCACGCTATATATGATTATGATGATGATGATGATGATGATGAGGCGAAGCAGGACACAGAAAGTCGTCTCAAAGGCAAAAAGGCCAAGAAGACCGGAAATGACTACCCTCCCGCGTGCTTCACTCTAAGTCAGGAGGAGATCGAGCAGTTTTTCACCTGCCTCCTAGGAGTAAAACTTCCTTACGGTTACGCGGGGAAGATAAGCAGATACCTAGACCCAGCGAAGCAGAAGTTCAGTGGGATGAAGTCTCACGACTGTCACGTGCTGATGACGCAGATACTTCCAGTTGCAATCCGTGGGATCATGGACGCGCACGTCTGTGAAACGCTATTTGGCCTATGCAACTTCTTCGACGTCATCTCTCGGAAGTCGATTGGCGTGAGGCAACTCAGAAGGCTACAGGAAGAGATCGTGGTGATACTATGCGAGCTTGAGATGTACTTCCCGCCCGCATTCTTCGACGTTATGGTGCATCTGCTGGTCCATATAGTGGAGGATATCATCCAACTCGGGCCGACGTTCCTGCACAGCATGATGCCGTTCGAAAGGATGAATGGTGTCATCAAAGGATACGTTCGCAACATGTCTCGTCCAGAGGGAAGCATAGCCAGGGGCTTTCTGACCGAAGAGTGCATCTCGTACTGCACGAATTATCTAGGCATCGAGAACCCCGTTGGTCTGCCCGTCAACAGGCACCTCGGCAGGCTCGCTGGATGGGGTCACCGTGAGGGTCGCCGCGAAATGCATGTCGACTTCGAGGGTCAACTCGCCGACTTTGAAAGAGCAAACCTAGTCGCGCTACAACACATAGACATGGTCGATCCTTGGGTGGTACTGCACAAAACCTTTATTAAGAAGACGTACAATGACCGAGGCCAACAGAGGACGGACGGAGATATACTCAAAGAGCACAACTCATGTTTCACGCGTTGGTTCAAGCAGAAGCTTCTGTCTTACCCTTTACATGAGGATTCTTCCGCGGAAGAACAACTCATATTCGCCTTGTCACAGGGCGCCGAGCACAACCTGATGACCTATGAGGCATATGATATCAACGGCTACCCATTCTACACCGAGGCCAAGGACATGAAGAACGATGGTTATCAGAACTCCGGGGTAACGATGGAATCCTACACCGGTAACGACAAGGACAGATACTACGGAAGGATCGAGGAGATCTGGGAGCTGAGCTACGCTGGAGAGAAGGTCCCGATGTTCCGTGTCAGATGGGCCAAGAGCGTCCTAAAAGAAGATCGGTATTTCACCACCATGGTTATACCCGAAGCCAAATCCAAGACCGCGGGCGCAAACGTCACCGCGAAAAATGAGCCATGGGTACTGGCTTCCCAAGTGGACCAATGCTTCTTCATTACCGACCCGTCAAAGACCAGTCGTGTTGTCGTGAGGAGAGGCAAAAGGAAGATCATCGGAATGGATGGAGTAGCCAATGAGCAAGACTTCGACAAGTACGGCGACCCGAGGATCGAACATGACGACGATGATGAAGTAGCAGCATACACCACAAGAAGAAGCAGGACCACCCTACCTAAAGGACGTCCGTTCCACAGAAGAACTCCATTTGCGAAAAAGAAGGGCAAGAAGATTGTATTTAATTAAATCGTAGCCTTCATTTCTCGATTGTATTTCATGGGCACTTTTTGAACTATCATGAATATTTTTAAATTTCATGGACACTCAATCTCGATTCCCCTCCATCTCGATCGCTATCCCACCTCGCCAGATCCGGTCCCACTCACCGCCGAGCACCCCCCCCCCCGGTCCACCGGCCGCCGCCGTCGACCCCCCGCACCCTCGATTCCCTTACTCAACTGCCGCCGCCAACCCCCCGCACCCCTCCCCTACTCAACCGCCGCCGCCGACCCCCTGCACCCTCCCCCGCTCCACCGGCATTACTGTTTGATGATATTTTTTTAAAAAATTATTACTGTCTTATAAAAAAATATTACTGTTATGATTTAAACAAGTTTGAACATATTTAAACACAAATAAGTATCAAACAACATTTTAAATGCATAAAAAAAATTTGTGGAGCCTGGGAATCGAACCTAGGACCTCCTGGTGTGAGAACTAGTTGCTGACCAGTCGAGCTAGTAGAGAAGACTTGATGTGGATCAGGTTAGGTGGGAGATAAACCTGTTGGCTCGAGCTGAAATAAAAAAAATACTAATGGCGCACCAGGGTGCGGTGCGCCATTAGTATGGATGTACTTATGGCGCACCGAGGGGTGGTGCGCCATTAGTATTGTTAGGCCCCCATCCATACCCTTTAGTCCCGGTTGGGGAGGCGGGCCGCGACTAAAGGGTACCCTTTAGTCGCGGTTGTTGTCCCCAACCGCGACTAAAGGGTCTTTCTGCGCCCACACCTACTCAACCGTCGCCCCGCCGCCCTCGACGCCACCGTCGCCCCACCGCCCCAGCGCCGCCCCGACACCACCGTCGCCCCGCCGCCCTCGACGCCTCCCCGACACCACCGTCGCCCCGCCGCCCCGACACCACCGCCCCGTCCCACCCAGCCTTCTCCTCGCCGCGCTGCCGTCCGCTCGACCCCAGCTCATCCCGTCCGCGAAGGAGACAGGCAGCAGCGGCGGCCCAAATCGAGGGAGGGAGGATCCTCTCAGGTGAGCTTCTCCCTCTCAAATGTGATGCCCGTGTCTCTGGTCTTCATTTGTTCTGCGATTATTAGAAAGATGACAGACTACTGCCCCGAATTTGGAGGCAGCTCAGCAACAATTTCATGCATTTGTTATAACTCCAAGTGTTCTGAACAAATTTTTTTGTGAACTACGATAGATCATGAAGCTGCTGAACTTATAGCAATTGGCTTCATCTTGTTGCAGTAAACTGACAAATGGATAGTAAGGAAAAATACCATAAGAATATAACTGAAGAAATATATACTCCCTCCGACCTAGAATAAGTGTCGTGGTTTTAGATCAGATAGCATTTTAACTGAAGATTTATTGTACTTTCTACTAACGGTATAACTTTTGTGATATGTATTGTTATGTTGGTAAAATAGACAACCTAGATTTACACGTAGGATCTCTAATCCAGAGAGGAGGGAGTATAAGATAGCAAATTTACTTGCAATAAAACAGGGGCTGTTAATTGTAGTTTTGTTTTGGTCTGCAATTGCATATACGAACATTTATTTAATTACCACAAGATCTAAACCAGGATAAGAGCAAAGAGTAATCAGATCTGAACTGAAACTAGCTAGGAGCAGAGCATATTTGTGTAGAAGCAGAGTGCATGAAATATGGGGCTTTTCTGGATATGTTTTCAGTGTTCAGTGTTCTTCTTCGGTGTTCTTCTTCTTCGGTGTTCAGTGTTCTTGCACCGACAAATTAGTACTAGCTAGCCATGGTAGTTCAGTGTTCTTCTTCAGTGTAATGGAACGGCCGCATCTCGCTGCTGTCTGTTGTTTTGGTGTACTGTTACTAGGATGGAATGGAAATCTCAACATTTTATCCCTAAATTCGTCTGCAATCTCTTGCTCTATTGTTAAATCTTACCAGTGCGCTTTGTTAAATCTTACAGTTTGTTAATTCGATCGTGTTGGTGTCAGTATGCTGTTGATTCGAACCATACCTGCATTTCTACGTCAGCTGTGAAATGCCCAACCATGAGCTAATTCAAAACTTAGATGGAACTTTTCCCAATTCCATGGCTGTTATCACTTCATCTTGTGCTCAGCCAATTGAACCAAGTTTGAAATATGAGGATGTGGTGCCCTTCTGAGAAAATAGTTGTCTGACCTGAACTTTTGAATGTTCAGTGCTCTGCAATTGAACTATATGTATAACTTGTTTCATGCATAGTTGTCTGACCTGAAGTTGTCCTATATGCATAGTTGTCTGACCTGAAGTTTGAAGCATAACTTGAGGGATAGCATAACTGAATATGTTTTCATAGCATAACACAGTGCACTCTGTTATGAACTATATGTATGCTGCACTTTCTTCGTCCGAGTGCATCGATGTAGACGTTTTCCTGCTTGTTGTTGGGAGTGAAAATAAGAACCTGTTCTCCCTGGTTAGCAGTAAATACTGCATGGGCAATGCCTGCTGTTTTCTCTTCTGAAATTTATGAATGTCAGTCGATCAACATCTATGTGCCATAAATTGCATTTTCCCTTTTTGCTTGTTGGTATGATGATTTTGCAGGTACCCCGAGAGGCCCTTGAGTTTGCCGGAATGTCGATTAACTTCCGTTCCGGCAAATTCGGGTACTCCATATGTCCTATTTTCAGCAAAGGTCATGCTGAAATTTTCCGTGAATTTTAGCATGACTTTGCTAAAAATAGGACATATGGGGTACTTGTGACTAATGCATGGGCCGGGGTATCTTAGTAGTTAATTAAGTAGGATCAAGTGTCCCGGGGTACTTGTGACTAATGCATGGCTTTTAGGGTGCCTCGGCGTCAAAAAACCCTCAATGATAAAAGCTTAGATTTTAGGATGCCTCGGTGTCGACAAACCCTAAATGATGAGACCATGATCTTATTCCTTGACAATAACCAACTTTTTGACCAAACTTTGTTTCTATTTAGAGAGAAACATGGCCCACAACGATGAGGCCGGGGGTTCGGGCGGCAAGGCATTCTGGGAGCTGTCCCAGGAGATGGAGGAACAACCTCACTTGTATGAGGACACCGCCTTCCCCACTGATCCTGAGACCACTGATGGTCCCGCCGAGGATGACCCCACTGATGCCACCACTGATGGTGCCGCCGAGGATGCCACCACTGATGATGGCGGCGCACGCATAGATGGCAGCCAGAAGAGGCAACGGAAGGACCGGCACCCGACCGTGCTCCGCACCCTCAAGGAGGAAGTTACTAAAGTGGACTCCGACGGGAATCCAACGGCGCCCGAACGAATAGTCAAGGGGTACTCGCTTCAGCTCGGGTGCATTCTCCGGAGCACCGTCTCGATCAACACCGAGAACCTGAGGCATCCTGACCGAGGGAATTTGCGCAACCTCCTCTTCACGGAGCTGCACGAACGATACAAGTTCCCCGCTGAATTTGAAAACACAAGCCTCAAAGGGAATAAAGTGAACAATGCTGCCCTCACGAAGATGAGCAAGGCCTTGTCTACTTGGAAAAGCAATGTGAAGAGAATGATCAAGAAAGGTGAGAGTTATGAGAAGATCAAGGAGAAAAATCCTTCGATCACCGAAGATGACTACAACGACTTCAAGATCAATTGCTCGAGCACCGCACACTCCCAATCAAGTCAGTGGGGGAAAGAAATGCGGGAGCTGAACTTAGGGGAACACACACTCGGTCCCGGCGGTTATAGAGTGGCGGAGCCTATATGGGACAAGGAGGAGGCGGACCGTGCCGAGCAAGGCCTACCGCCCCTCTTCGATAAATACGGTGACAAGCAGACCAGGAACTATGCCTGGGCCCGGTACAAGAAGGACCCGAAAACAAAGGAGCTTACCACGGATCCGAAGACCAGGGCGCTTGAGCTTGTTCTGGTAAGGAATACACCCCCACGTAATTAGCTCCATATGGTTGCATTCTAATTAATGAAGCCAAATTTCTAAATGGTTCACATTCCTTCTGCAGGCGACTGAAAGCAGTAGCGCGGGGTCGACTAAGAGCAACCCTTGGGACACCACTCTAAATAGGGCGTTGAATGTAATGAAGAACAAGGATAAGCTCAGTAAGCCGACGTCAGCTGGTCGTGTGGCCGGCAAAGGCTTGTCGACAAAATGGGGGTCATACTATAACACTGGTGGACGAAAGGAGGAAAAGACCAGCTCGGAAAGCCAGGCGCGCGAGGTTCAAGAACTCAAGGCACAGGTGGCGCGGATTCCGGAGATTGTCCAAGAGCAAGTGCAACAACAACTCGGAGCGACGATCACCGCCATTGTGCCTACCTTGATCCAGGGGTTGAGTGTGTGGATTGCGGGCGGCCAACATGGGCCGCCCCCGACTCCTAGCTTCACGGCCAGCAACTCGCAGAACGCGATGGCGGGGCCATTGGTGTCTCCGACGCCGGCACGGGAGCTTAATGCACCCGGGTGTACGCCGGCCGGCACCTCTGCAGCAAGCGGCCCCTCCGTCAACTGCACGCCCGCCTTTGGCGGTGCCTCGACATTAGCCGAGCTCGACGCCATCATCACGGTAACTAATTAAGCCTCTCTCGGCCGAGGACTTCATCTCCTTGCCTTTGACTGGGCATCCCTGATGCCCTACATGTTTTCGCAGGGCGCCGCCGACGTTCCGTGCACTCTCCTGCACTTCGTGAACAATGAGTTGGTCGATGTCGCCAAGGGAAAAATCGTTCAACCGGGCAACCCCTTGTTCTACGGTACCCAGATGCCACCCAACTTGTTTAGGGTTCAACTGGTTCGGGTGCTGCCAGGCTGCGACGAGTTGTTACCTCCGATTCGACCCGTCGGGGCCGACGATGATGACGTGATGACCCTCAGCGCCTGCCTGAGCTGGCCCCTGCTTTGGCCGAAGAGCCAGATTCGTTTGGGGGCGGGGGACACCACCCCAAAGACAACACCGCCAGTTGTGCAGGCGCCAAGTCGGCCCCATGGCAAGACCGCCGCAACGGTGCCGAACATCCCTATGCCACTGGATCCAAACATGCATATGGCACAGGATCAGAACGACGACGACGATACGTTTGCCAACGTCGATCGGTACTTTGCCGATCATGGGTACGAGGGCGACTTCATGGGGCCTCCTTCTCAAGAACCCAACCCAACAAAAGACGTGCGCGATCTAGCTGGTACCGCGGAGAAGCCAAGTTGCAACAGGCGTCGTCTGCCGTTCAGCTCTCAGGAGACGCCTCCAGCTGCCGACTTCACCGAGCCTCAGATAGGCGAGGTGCGAAATATTATCAGCCCCAACACACTCAAGAAGTCGGTCTGTGAGCAGAACTCGGTCCCATTACAGGAGAAGAAGAAGGCACGCAAAAGAAAGACTAACAAGGGTGCGGGCCAGCCGACACCGAGTACGATCCGTGCTCAGGACGAGCCACCTTCACCTGAGGATTTAATGAGGAGGGTGCATGTGGCGGGTAGGCCGATGCTACCGAGAAATATGCTCGATGTTGCAGCCGGTGCTATGCGGAGTCTGCATGACAGTGTTCTTTCTTTGGAGAAGCGGCGTCTCAGAGAGAAGGATGTGGCATACCCGGTTTTCGTGGCCAAGGTGCCAGAGGGCAAGGGCTTTGTGGATAACTACATCGGGGGTACGATCGTCCTGTGGTTTGATGACATCCACGCTATGTTAAACCTTCATCCGCTGCACTACACCTTCGTTCGGCTATTTTCGCTGAGTATGGAGATGCGTATCATTCGCGACAAGACCCCGGACATCGTGATAGTCGACCCCTTCTACATGCGTGCCAAGATCTTGGGCAGCGCTGGGGACCGGCAAGTCGCGAGTTCTTACCTCGAAGCTGTCATTCTGGCAAACCCAGATAAGGATAACTTCCTCGTGCCTTA
Organism: Aegilops umbellulata; assembly: GCA_032464435.1. Taxonomy (NCBI): domain Eukaryota; kingdom Viridiplantae; phylum Streptophyta; class Magnoliopsida; order Poales; family Poaceae; genus Aegilops; species Aegilops umbellulata. Next base: position 526,772,799 of record CP136055.1, on the reverse strand, counting down.
CTTTCCCGAGTAAGTCCTCCCCTCAACTGCCCCGTAACATACGAATTCTTAGATTTCGATCGTTTTTCTTTTAACATTCCGTGTTTTCTGCAGTGACACACATTGCACGCTCATCCTCCTAAGACCCAAATATTCCATGGCCACGTATTTCGACCCGGACCGTCAGTCGAACGTAGACAACACAAATGTCAAGAAGGTTCTTGATGATGTTCTCCCCGGCTACGCCCAATCTGGAGGCACCTTCAACAGGCCTATTCGTAAGTACGGCAAGCACGTGTTCTCCCACAATACGACGTTCTGCTGCTTCAAGCAGCCGCCTGGCGGTCAGAAGGGTGCCTACTATGCCATCCATCACATGCGGGCGATCGTACGGGACCATCATCAACTTCTGCTACCGAGTAAACTCAAAGATTGGGCCGCGAGCGTGTCGGCAATCCAGGATGCGGACATCAGACAAGAATTCTTTCGCATCCAGTCGGAGTTTGCGGAAATCATCCTTCAAGATGTCCTTCGTACCTCGGGGCAGCTCTACCTCAGAAATCAACCGTCCAACAGTGAGATAGACGGAATGCTACAAATGCAGGCTGACAACGCCCGTAATTTCATGACTCCCACGATAGACGGCGGCTTCATCCACGCTCCGGTCCCTTGAGTCGAGTCGAAAGCAGTGATGATGTGTCTAGTTCTGAAACATCGATTGGCTCATGTTTTAATTAAACTTTAATGAACTTGTAGTATGTCTCTTTGCTTTTCTCTTCCGATCGTTCTATTGCATACTTATATATTGCTTATGTATTGTCTGTGAATTGGTACTAACGTTTCGTTTCGCTAGTGCATAGCGATGCCGTCATATGTCGTGTACAAGGGTAAGGTTCCCGGAGTCTACGACGACTGGGAGGAGTGTCGGAGACAGGTTCACCGATTCAGCGGAAACAGTTACAAAGGGTACACCACTAGGGCCGAGGCCGAATCTAGATACGCCCGCTATCTAGCACGAGAGGGGAGGGAGCGTTGGAGGAACCGGATGAAGACGAGTTTCATCGTGATGATGCTCATCGTGATGACCGTAGCTCTCTTCTATGTGATGGTAGTTTAGATGATCGATATCGACTTGTAATGTGTAGACAAACTCGCTACTCGCGGTCTCGAGACTTGTAATATAATGTTCTATCTTTGTTCGGTCTTTTCAATTCGGAGACTAATGTGATGAATTGTATTTGGAGACTAATATGATGAAATGTATTCAGAGACTAATCTTCTATTATATTCGATGAATCTGTTGTTGATGTGTACTGTTTATATTTTGTCCAATTATACATTTTGTAACCTGTGCAAAAAAACAGAAAACTAATAAATAAAAAAAACCTAATATTCATACTAATGGCGCATCACATAACAGTGCGCCATTAGTATTCCAGAGGATACTAATGGCGCATCATTAAGCAGTGCGCCATTAGTATGCCGAGGTTACTAATGGCGCATCACCCTGTGGTGCGCCATTAGTATACCAAAGCACCTGGCTATACATGGCCCTGGGAGGCATACTAATGGCGCACCATGTCCTATACTAATGGCGCACCAGTGGTGCGCCATTAGTATACCAGATACTAATGGCGCACCAGTGGTGCGCCATTAGTAAGTATTACTAATGGCGTGCTACTAATGGCGCACCACTAATGCGCCATTAATGGCCAAATTAGGTGCGCCATTAGTAGCCCTTTTTCTAGTAGTGTTACCTTCGCCGAGTTCCCAATCTCGACAGTTGAGTTTAATTCTTTCCAAAAGATCCCACCGGAATTCAATAGTTTTCTTCATAAAAGAACCAGCACAAGAAGTATCCAGCATTGTTTGATCATTACGGGAAAGCCGAGCATAAAAGTTTTGAATAATAATTTCTTTTGAGAGATCATGATTGGGGCATGAATATAACATTGACTTAAGCCTCCCCCAAGCTAGAGCGATACTTTCTCCTTCACGAGGCCAAAATATATATATATATATATATAATTCCGATCATGATGAACTAGATGCATAGGATTTTTTTTTTGGTGAAACTCCAATTTTAAACGATTCCAATTCCATGATCCAATATCATTGCATAGCCTATACCACGGCAATGCTTTTACCTTCAAAGATAAAGGGAAAACCTTTTCATCACCTCATCTCCGGGTAAACCTACAAGCCTGAACAATCCACAGATTTGTTCTACATGTATCAAGTGCATATCAGGATGTTCAGTTCCATCTCCTGCATAAGGATTGGCTAGCAGTTGTTCTATCATACCCGAAGGAATTTCATATTCAATCTTTTCCATAGGTGCAGTAGGTTGAGGGGCAATTTATAGTGGTTCCGGACGAGGTGAAGATACCCCGAACAAACACCTCGAAGGATTGTTTTCCATAGTAGCAAGTGACAATAAATTTCAGCACACTATATAAATGTTTCCTTACCGAATTCCACTTACCAAAAGCACTTCGCTCCCCGGCAACGGCGCCAGAAAATAGCCTTTATGACCCACAAGTATAGGGGATCAATTGTAGCTTTTTTCGATAAGTAAGAGTGTCGAACCCAACGAGGAGCAGAAGGAAATGACAAGTAGTTTTCAGTAGGGTAATGTCTGCAAGTGCTGAAACTGTAAGTAGCAAGTAGTTTGATAGCAAGATAATTTGTAATGATCAAGTAACGATAGTAGCAATAAGTATTCAGCAAGGTAGCCCAATCCTTTTGAGGCAAAGGACATGCCAAAACAGTCTCTTATGATAAGCAAAGCGTTCTTGAGGGTACACGGGAATTTCATCTAGTCACTTTCATCCTGTTGGTTTGATTTGTGTTCGCTACTTTGATAATTTGATATGTGGGTGGACCGGTGCTTAGGTGCTGTTCTTACTTGAACAAACCTCCTACTTATGATTAACCCTCCCGCAAGCATCCTCAACTACAGGAAAAGTATTAATGATAAATCGTAACCATAGCATTAAACTCTAGGATCCAATCGGTCCCTTACGGAGTAGTGCATAAACTAGGGTTAAGTTTCTGTCACTCTCACAACCCACCATCCATTTACTACTCCACAATGCATTCCCTTAGGCGCAAATATGGTGAAGTGTCATGTAGTCGACGTTCACATGACACCACTAAGGGAATCACAACATACATACCATCAAAATATCGAACACATATCAAATTCACATGATTACTTGCAACATGATTTATCCCGTGACCTCAAGAACAAATGTAACTACTCACAAATAATCAACATGCTCATGATTAGAGGGTTATTAATATGCATAATGGATCTGAACATATAATCTTCCACCAAATAAACCATATAGTAATCAACTACAAGATGTAATCAACACTACTAGTCACCCCCTAGCACCAATCTATAGTTCCGGTAACAAGATTGAATACAAGAGATGAACTAGGATTTGAGATGAGATGGTGCTGGTGAAGATGTTGATGGAGATTGCCCTCCCCAAGACGGGAGAGTTGGTGATGATGATGACGGTGATTTCCACCTCCGGGAGGGAAGTTCCCCCGGCAGAATTGCTCCGCCGAAGGGCAAAAGTGCTCCTGCCCAAGTTCCGCCTCGAGACGGCGGTGCTCCATCCCGAAAGTCTTCTCCTCATTTTTTCTAGGTCAAAATCACTTATATACCAGAAGATGGGCACCGGAGGTGGGCCGAGGAGGCCACAAGCCACTAGGGCGCGCCAGGGGGGCCTGGCGCGCCTAGGTGGGTTGTGCCCTCCTGGTGGCCCCCCTCTGGTACTTATTGGCTCCAATATTTCTTATATATTCCATAAAAAATCTTTATGAAGTTTCAGCTCATTTGGAGTTGTGCAGAATAGGTGGCCTGACGTAGCTTTTTCAGGTCCAGATTTCCAGCTGCCGAAATTCTCCCTCTTGGTGTGTACCTTGCAAACTATGAGAGAAAAGGCATTAGAATTACTCCAAAAACATTATTATGGATGGAAACATTGTAAATATCATTAAGAAAACATGATGCAAAATGGACGTATCATAGATCCTTGTCGGCGATCTCCAAACCTTCGGTCGACCTTCGCGAACCACAATCACTCTTCGTTGCTGGAGATCTAGCTCGGTGAAGACAACAACTCTTCAACACTCGAGCCGAAACCTATCCGTCTAGAGAGTGCACAAGTCTCAAGAGTAATAGGTACAAAAACTCTCACTCAGAACTACCATGATGTTAAACCAATGTCCAAGTTTGGGATCTTGATTTTTCTCTCGGCGGATCTTAAACTCAAATCACTCGGAGAGAGGTTGATCAAATCAATTTTCTCAGAAATCTCAAGTGGAGCAACCAATGGACAATGTTGGAGCGAGGTGGCTATTTATATCCGCAGCATTCCTCGATGGGAAATGACCAAATTAGACATCGGGATCAGCCAAGGGCCACTAAAAAAATACACTTCCGTGATGATACGTGTTTGTCACAGTAGGTCACGTTTTTTCTCATGCATGTACATCCATGACGATTTTATGACAGAATCAAGATAGTCATACCTTGCTGTCGTAGAAGTGTTCCATGACATTACCAAAATTATCATCACGGAAGTGTTCACTTCGATGACGATAAATCACACGTCACAGAAGTGCTTTCATCAAGGGTGACCGACATGTGGCATCCACCGTAACGGGTCGCCATTAAGCTATCGGGTCTGGTTTTGGATCCGCTAACCCATTAATAGCCCGGACCAATCGGAAATTTCCACGTGTAAAATTCTGATTGGCTGGAGGAAACAGGTGTCAGCTCGTCAGTGGGTCAGATAGGCACCTATGATATGTTGACACATGCGACGGCCCACCACTGGCCCATTTTGCTTACAAAGGCCGACCCATTTGACTTGGTCAAAAGTTAGCGGGCTGGCCCATGAAAAGCCTGTTAATGGTCTCTTTGCAAATAGCCCATTTTACGGCCCAGTAACTCACGGCCCATCAGGGCCTACAGGAAATCGGCCTAACAACGTCATGTGGGCCGTCGAATATAACACCAGCCCGTTTCATTTTCGGCCCATGTATGGCCCATGATGTCTTTCGGCCCATATGAGGCCTTCGTATCTTTAGGCACTTTAGAGGCCCACGGTGACTCTAGCCCATAATGAACAGTAAATTTCTTTGTACCCGTTAACGGCCCATGATTCACATGGGCCATTTCCAGCCCGTGTTAGCTTTTGGCCTGCTGACAGCCCATGCATTCTTGGGCTCCTTTCCGGCCCTCGATTAGTTCCGGCACGTTACTGGCATGTTCCCCAAATGGGCCCAATTCGGTCTGTGGCAAGAATCAGTCCGTTTCTGGCCCGTTAACCCGTTGCGTCGTTTCCATCCTGTCCTATATTCTGGCCCATTAATGACCTGTTATGCGTGTGATAGAATTAAGCCTTTGCTGTCCTCCGGCCTATTAATGGCCCGTTACCGTGTTGGGCCGATACCAATTACGCCCGTTTACGGCCCATGTAGACCCATTTATCCGATGGCCTGAGGCCCACCGATTCTATGGCCGTGTTGGAGGCCCATTTAAAGACGACCCGTAGGAGGCCATGGATCCTACGGGCCGTAGCAGGGTCAATGTTACCACGGTCCGTATATGGCCCATGGTTGTTGCGGCCACTAGTAAACTAGGGAAAAAGAAGACTAGGAAATAAATAAGCCTGAAACTAACGGTAGGCTATTAAGGCGATTGCACAGATTACATCCACTGGGCATCAAAGATCGCCACCAGTGCAAATATAGGGAACACCCTACACTATAAAAAATGGCTTGCTGTTTTCTTCAGCCGGTGGCTGCACGTTAAGAACAAATTTTGTATCGCAACAAAACAACTTACAACTATAAAACAAAAGGAAGGTTGGCATAAAAGTTAATAGTCTGGCAGATAAATGCCCCACCAAAAGTTCAGAAGCTTAATTCATTTGACCTGACTGTTACGTTTTCATGTTGTATTGTTCGATGGAGCACCATAACCTTCGCCTTCATTTCTCCTAGGCTCATGAACAATATAGTAAATGTCTGATAGTCTGGTTTCAAAACCATGCATATCTTGACGACATTGAACAATGTCTGTCCTTGTTTCACAAAGGGTCTCTGTTAGGGAATGGACTCGTGTCTGGAGCGCAGATATAACATTGTTTTGAGCTTGCATATATTGATCATGAGGCAGTTTGGACGAGATTGCCTTAACAACCAACCCAGTATTACGCAGGAACGTGCTTTTGACACTGTTAGTGGACAGGTACCGACCCACTGCAACAAGAGCTGACATTGTGGTTATAGTTGCCTCGCCACCTTCAGAAGGTGGCGGTTCACCTTCAGAAGGTGGCTGTTCCACCATTTTTTCCATAGCTTGCTGAAAAGTTGAGATTTTACATTAGTAGTACCAGAACAGAAGATATTAAGGAGGTAGCAAAACCAAACAAAATAGCTTTGGTCTATATACAGAACTTATTCTGGTGAACCCATGTAAAATATTAGTTGTATTTTACTACAAAGTACATAATAAAACCAGGTTCCAAACATATGACCATGTACCATGGCTAATGCATTGTCTATTTCTTCACATTGTATTAACAGCTAAGGATAAAGAGACAAAGTTTATAATATGGTAAGCATAGTATGACATCATTCATATCACGAAACAACTGAGAACAAACAAACAAGCAATTGTAACATTGTGTGGGAAAGTCTAGCACAGAACTAGATTACAAGTCAAGATCAAAGGAACATCACTCCTCTCTTTTAAACCTTGTAAGGTGCAATGATATGCTAAGACAATTGTGTATAAAATTGAAAAGAGTAATAGACATTGGCTGCAAACCATGCAGTTCAAGGAACAAGTCAGAGTAAGTAGTAGTTAAAAGGCATGAGGATTAAGGACTTACAACAGCGGCTTTGACTGGTGTAGTCATGCCCTTCGTCTTGCTGGTGTGACAGTCCTTGAAGATTTCCATTGCATTTAGTTCAGGTACTTTTTGGTCCTTGCGGGCTTTCCTCTACATTTGGAACAAGTCAATATAGATCTGATAATATGGTACAGCGAAAAGAGTGAAACAACAGCTAATTACAAGAGCCTCGCAGTGTGCAATATAGCTACAAGATCTTGTCGTGTGTTGGAATTTCACTTTCGTACGGTTGGCCTTGTTCTTTGAACAGTTCACCTACAAGAAGATAGATTTGTGTGGCACATGCGTAAATAGGACTTCAACATGTGATCTGATCACATATATATAATGTACTTGATACTTCATCCGATATATTTTGTACTAGAGATGTTTGGGCTAGTTCACTGTTAGCCTTGCCTTCAAAGCGAGTTTTCCTCAAGTTATACCGATACTGTCGCAGAGTAGACTTGAAAACATGGGTGCAAGCTTGTCTGGTTGCATCATCTTGGCTATCCAACTTGAACCTCATCTGTTGAAAATTATGGGAGTCTCATTATCAGCAACCTAGAAAGTATTGGACAGAGCATGATGATATTACTAGTTTTCATACATAACAATACTTACAGATAAATGGTCAAGGAAGGTGTTGAACTGGGTTTCGTCTTTGTCATTCCTATATTGAATCCATGTTGGGAGGATACATACATGACACCTAACGGCAACCGCTGCCTCTGATACTAACTTGGCTGACTCTATAGCATCACATGGCCTTTTTAAACCTGCCTCAAAACAGATCTCCAGTCTTCCTCCTCTAGATTTAGTTAACCTATCAAGCATGATCCCTGATGTTTGTTTCCTCTTGCGCCTAGGTGCTAGTCCAACAACGAACATAGGAAGTGTTATTGTACATCAAACTGTGGGACTACATATAAAGAAACATGCAACTGTAACTTGACTCCAGCAACTACCTTCTTGCTGTTGAAGCTCACAAAGTTCATCTGATCTTGCCAACTCATTTTGTGTCAAGAGTGCTTTGGAAGTAGTGTCAGGTGGCAAGGGAGCTTGGGAACGTGCTGCTAGCTGAGTTGACCACCGAGTAAATCGTGCAACTGGTGGTACTGTGGAAGGTGTTGCAACAACTAGGGTTGTCTCTGCTTGTTTGGTGGTGTGGGAGTCCTGGATTAAGGGGTCCTCGGGCGTCCGGCCTGTTACTCATTGGGCCGGACTGATGGGCTGTGAAGACACGAAGACCGAAGACTACACCCGTGTCCCGATTGGACTCTGCTTAGCATGGAAGGCAAGCTAGGCGATCGATTATGAAGATTCCCTCCTTAATGTAACCGACTCCATGTAACCCTAGATCTCTCCAGTGTCTATATAAACCGGAGAGCATAGTCCGGATAGGACAGATTCATTACCATATACTCATAGGCTAGGCTTCAAGGCTTTAGCCATTATGATCTCGTGGTAGATCAACTCTTGTAACACTCATATTCATCAAGATCAATCAAGCAGGAAGTAGGGTATTACCTCCATAGAGAGGGCCCGAACATGGGTAAACATTGTGTCCCCCGTCTCCTATTACCATCGATCCTAGACGCACAGTTCGGGACCCCCAACCCGAGATCTGCCGGTTTTGACACCGACATTGGTGCTTTCATTGAGAGTTCCACTGTGCCGTCGACGAAAGGATTCGATGGCCCCTTCGATCGTCAGTAATGACGCTGTCCAGGGAGAAACCTTTATCCCCGGACAGATCTTTGTGTTCGGCGGCTTCGTACCGCGGGCCAACTCGCTGGGCCACCTGGAGCAGATCGATAGCTACGCCCCTGGCCATCAGGTCAGATTCGGAAGCCTGAACTATGTCGCGGATATCCGTGGAGACTTGATCTTCGACGGATTCGAGACCGCGGCAACCGCTGCCCTTTACCCCGATGAACGTGGCTTAAACCTGTCATCGGGCCGCATCCAGGAGTGTCGGTGTACTAAAGTAGGGGTACCCTAGTATCCCGAACTTGTGCATGGGCAGTCGCAGCGCCCCGTGGCAAGGCCCGCCAGGTGATCGCCAAGGCTCTCTATGGTTCCTTTGGAGCCATTCAAGAACAAAGTATTTAAGCCAAGGAGACAAGTCCCCGGCAAGAGGAGCTTGCCGGGAAGGCCGCTCGAGGCACAAGACCCCGGCAAGAGGAGCTTGCCGGGAAGGCCAACCAGAGCATCTCAAAGAACCTGCCGCGACGCGCCACGCGTCCCGGCAGGACTCGGCGAGCGACAAGCTCCCGGACGCGGCAAGACAAAGGCCGCGGCAAAGCACTTGCCACGGCAGGAAACCACTCTGTACTCGCGCTCCAGCTCACCCACCTACGTGTCGCTCCGGGACCCTTCCTGGCGTACGTGGCGAGAGGCTGTGCAGCCAGGGGTACACTGTGGCATGCGGCGCTGACAAGATCTCCATCGTGGCGAGCGGTGGCGCCCCTGACGGTCCCTTTTCTGCATCGTCTGGGCGACGTAGATAGGCATTAAATGCCTTTGTCCCCTGCCGTCAGGGTTAGGTATGATACACTGTGTAGGTAGCTGTACCTACCACAACATATTTCCATTTTTGCCCTTAGCTATGTTGCCACCTGTTGGAGACCCCTTGAACATATAAAAGTAGGCCCATGCACAACGTAGGGTAGGGGATCGGGGGGGATCGGGCTTCAGAGAGCGATCTCTCAGAGGAAAACAGAAGAACGCTCGGTCTCGTTAGCTGCTTGAGTGCACTGTAGCACTCGGCGCTCCCGAGCAAGAACTCAATACAATCCACAAAGCAGCAGTAGGAGTATTATCTCTCTGGAGAGCTCCGAAGCTGGGTAAAAATCTCCCCGTGTGCTTTGCCTCGATCCGCTCTTCGCGCGACCTCCGCCCCCCGCCGAACCGAGAAGGGGCTCCGTCCCCATAGGTGCTCGAGGAGCCAGAAAACCCCGGCATCTTTGGCGCGCCAGGTAGGGGGCGTCGAGGTTGTGTGAACTTGATCCGGCGTTCACACGAGCTAAATCTTCATCGACTTCATCGACATGCCGCCGAAGAAGAAGGCTTCGGAGGCGGCTGCGCCATCCGCGTCGAATCCACCGCCGCCGCAGCAAACGGCCGGTGGGGAGGACGCCGGTGTAAGAACGGGCGTCGACGAGGGAGCCCATGGTGCCACCCAGTCCAAGGACAAGACCGCGCGGCCCGTCGGCGGCGTAGTCGGCTCCCACGATGACCGCGCGTCCGTAGACGTACCGCGCCCATCTCAAGAGGCGCAAGACCAGCAGCGTCGTGGTACTCACGGTACCATACGCTCGCACCGTTCGCCACCGCTACCCGCCACTCCAGCAGAAGCTTTGGCACGAGCTCAACTACTCCTAGACTTCCCTCCAACGCCAGACAAGATCGACGACTGGAGGGCCACCATTCAGAGTCTCATCGGCATCGCCAACGGCGACACTCCGCGGCCGGCGACCACATCGCAGCCACGGCAGGCCAGCCAAGTGCGAGCCGATGGCGACAAAATCGGTGGGGGTGCAACCACCGTGCACTCTCCGCCCCAAAGGCCAAGATCGCCGACTCGTCGAGTCCGCCATGACAGCGACTCCACTGCTTCCTCAGATCCGCGAACCCGTCGCGATCAGCGCCACGTTCTTCACGAACGGCAGCAAGAAGACGCTCGTACCCGCATCGAGCGCCGAAGAGAAACGCGGCGTCAATCAGACCGACGCGCTGGCCCCGCTGTCGACATGCAAGCGCTAGGGGAACCAGGCGACCTGCCGTACTCGGTAGGTTGCCCTGCGTTTACTCGTGAGCTGCGGCAAGTCCAGTGGCCCAGCACGAAGAATTTCAAGCCAGACGTACCAGAGAAGTACGACGGCAGGCTGCATCCGTCGGAGTTCCTCAGCATCTACACGATCGCGGTGCAGGATGCCGGGGGGGGGGGGCGAGACGACAAGATCCTCGCCAATTACTTCCCTCTGGTGCTCAAGCCCAACGTCAGGTCCTGGCTCATGCACTTGCCGGAAAACTCCATATCTTCCTGGGCAGACCTAGGCCATCAGTTTGTCGGCGCCTTTACAGGCGGCCACAAACCTCATGGCCAGGAGAGTGATCTTCACCTGCTTGCCCAGAAGGAAGGGGAGCCTCTACGCAAGTACATCCAGAGATTCAGCCAAAGTGCAACGCAACATCCCAGACGTCCACCCTGCCGCGGTCATCAGTGAGTTCCACCAGAACGTGCGTAAACGCAGGATGCGGGAGGAGATGGCGATGTGCAAGTTCAGAGACGTCAGTAAGCTGTAGGCCCTGGCTGACAGATGTGCACGTGCTAAGGAAGGGAGGAAACTCCCCGGAGAGAACGTAGGAATGGGGGGATCTGACAGCGATGATGCCGCCCCGGCAAGCAAAAACCAGCGGCGGAACAACAGGAAGAGGAAAGGCAGAGATGTGCTAGTTGTCGAGCAGTCCGGCAACGAAGGTGGCGCCAAGACAACAAAGACTGGTAGCCCCGGCAAGGAGGTTGCCGCATGCGCCAACTGCCAGGCTGTGGCGGCCGCCGACAAGCAGGACGACACCAACAATCAGTACTGCAAGATTCACCGCACCAAAGGCCATGACCTCCAGAGCTGCAAGAAGGTCGAGCAGCTCGTTGAGCTGCAAAAGGTCGAATACGAACGACGCGACAAGGAGAAGGCCCAAGGAGGTGCTGGAGGATCCGGTACGAAGTGCACCGGCCGAGGGTGACGCCGCGGCAACGCCAACCAGCGGCAAGGCGACCGACCTCCCCGCGGCCGCGACAAGGATGAAGATGACGACGACGACGAAGACATGGATGACGCCGAGACCAGTGAGCAGGAGTTCCAGAAAGCCACCGAAGTTTTGTGCATTGACGGCGGTGCTTCTCTGCATACCTCACACCGCCAACTCAAGCAGTGGGTGCGGGAAGTCAATGCAGTAGAACCACCCGTTGAGTCACGCAAGCTTCTGAAATGGTCCAGCACGCCTATCATCTTTGATATTGAGGACCACCCTGATCGCACAACTGTTGTCGGGTGTTTGCGGATGTTGGTCTCACCAACTATCCGCAACCTCAAGGTCACTAAGATGCTAGTTGACGGCGGGGCCAGCCTGAACCTGATCTCCTCCGCTGTGCTCCGGAGACTCCAAGTCCCTGACAGCAAGCTCGAAGAGACCGGCACGTTCCAAGGAATCAACCCGGGAAGGAGCAAGCCGAAGGGGAAGATCACGTTGCCGGTGACATTTGGCAGCGAGCTGAACTTCAGGACTGAGAGGATCACTTTCGACTATGCTGATTTTCCATTGCCTTAAAATGGAATTCTTGGTCGTCCAGCGCTCGCCAAGTTCATGGCGGCCTCTCACTACGCGTACAACATGCTGAAGATGCCAGGCCCGATAAGTGTCATCTCTGTACATGGCGACAAGAAAGACGCTCTTATCTGTGCCGACAAGATTTACCGGGAAGCAGCAGCCGCCGCAGATTGCGAGACACTTGCCGCTGAAGCTCCCGAGGGGAAGAAGAAGACCAAGTCCGGCAAGAGCTCTGATGCCCACTCCGGCAAGCGCACCTCTTCGTAGTGCTGCGCTACCGTCGAGGACGCACCATCGATCTCCACCGGCAAGTGTAAGAGACGATGGCAGCTCTGCCAGCGACCAAGAAGGTGTCCGCCAAGGAGGACGGCACTGGTGGTACCTTCACCATCAGTGCCACTCTCGACCCTAAATAGGAAAGCGCGCTCGTTGCTTTCCTGCGGGCGAATGTCGACGTGTTTGCGTGGCAACCGTCTGACATCCCCGGCGTTCCCAGGAAAGTGATCAAGCACCACCTTGCCGTCTGTCCTCATGCGCGGCCCGTCAAGCAGAGAGTCAGGAAACAAGCAGTGGAGCGCCAAGAGTTCATCGCCGAAGAGATCAAGAAGTTGGAAGCAGCAGGCCTCGTCAGAGGAGTGCTCCATCCTACGTGGTTGGCCAATCCTGTAGTCATGCGCAAGGCAAACGGGAAATGGAGGCTTTGCATCGACTTCACCGATGTCAACAAAGCTTGTCCCAAAGACCCATTTCCCTTGCCGCGCATTGACCAGATTGTCGACTCCACAGCCGGATGCGACTTGCTTTCGTTTCTTGACGCATACTCAGGATACCATCAGATCTTCATGGCAGAAGAGGATGAGGAGAAAACCGCGTTCATCACTCCATGTGGCACGTACTGTTTCATGCGAATGCCTTTCGGTTTGAAGAATGCTGGTTCAACATTCGCAAGGGTAGTCCATACTGCTTTTGAGCCACAAATACACAGAAATGCAGAAGCATACATTGATGACATAGTGGTCAAGAGCAGGGACAAAGCAACTCTGATTCAAGACCTAGAAGAGACTTTTGCAAATCTACGCAAGGTCAGCCTCAAGCTCAACCCCGAGAAGTGCGTGTTAGGAGTCCCGTCCGGCAAGCTTCTCGGATTCTTCGTGTCTCAGAGGGGAATTGAAGCAAATCCCGACAAGATCAAGGCCATTGAGCAGATTGAAGCACCGAAGCGCGTCAAGGATGTACGAAAACTTGCAGGCTGCGTGACGGCTCTCAGCAGGTTTATCTCTAAGTCTGCTGAGCGCGCCCTCCCATTTTTCAAAATCTTGAAAAAGGCAGGTCCAATGAAATGGACTCCGGAAGCGGAGGCTGCGCTGCAGGACTTGAAGAGATACCTGTCCTTCACTCCAATACTTGTCGCACCTAAACCACAAGAGAAGTTGCTGCTATATCTGGCGGCAACCAATCAAGTGGTTAGTGCTGCATTAGTAGCGGAGAGAGAGGCAGGTGATGAGCCAGCCACCGCGGCAAGCACATCCAGCGACAAGCAGGGGGCTTCCCCGACGAGCTCTCGTCCCGATGAGGATGGATCTGCGCAGATGTGCGAAGAGATACAGAAGAAGAAAATGGTGCAGCGCCCAGTCTACTTTGTCAGTTCCCTTGTGCAAGGGGCTAGGTCAAGGTACTCTGGTGTGCAGAAGTTGCTTTTCGGCCTTCTTATGGCCTCGAGAAAGCTGCGCCATTACTTCCAAGCACATGAGATCACAGTTGTCACTCGCTTTCCGCTGAAAAGGATACTGCAGAATCCAGAAGCAACAGGCAGGATTGTCGAGTGGGCACTGGAACTGTCAAGCTTTGGCCTCAAGTTTGAAAGCACTTCAACTATTCAAAGCAGAGCATTGGCAGAATTCATAGTAGAGTGGACGCCAACACCAGACCAAGAAATTCCAGAGACGAGCAACCCCGTCAAGGAAGCAAACAAAGAGTGGCTGATGTACTTTGATGGTGCGTTCTCGCTGCAAGGCGCCGGTGCTGGCGTGCTGCTTGTCGCACCCACCGGAGAGCACCTCAAGTACGTGGTCGAGATGCACTTTCCCAAGGAGCAAGCAACATAAAATACTGCAGAGTATGAAGGATTGCTCGCCGGTCTCAGGATCGCGGCAGACCTTGGGATCAAGCAACTCATTGTCAGAGGTGACTCACAACTTGTCGTCCGCCAAGTGAACAAGGATTATCAGAGTCCGTTGATGGAAGCTTACGTTGATGAAGTGAGGAAGCTGGAAGAGCGCTTTGTCGGCCTACAGATGGAACATGTTCCAAGAGCTCAGAACGACATCGCTGACGGCCTGTCAAAGTGCGCGGCATTTAAGTTACCTGTGGAACCCAGGATCTTTGTGCTCAAGCTGACTCAACCATCCGTGACGCCATCAACTGGACAGAGCAAGAAGAGGAAGTTGATTTCTGGTGACTATCTTCCGGCAGAGTTTCCCGAAGCCACTGCCAAGAAGGTCCCCAAGATCAACGCCAAGAGTGCTGAGGAGCAGTCTGCTCCGACAAGCCCCAGGGATTGTTTCATTGAAGAAGACGCTCCCGACAAGTTTCGCTCCGGCAAGCTTGCCGGGGATCATCAAGCTCCGGTTGAACCGCAGGTTCTCGCCATAGAAGCGGATGCTCCCGCAGCAGTAGATATGCCTTTAGTCCTTGTTGTCGAGCCACAGGCTCCAGCATGGGCACAGCAGATCGTCTGTTTCCTCCAGTCAGGAGAACTTCCCGAAGAGCCAGAAGAAGCGGAAAGAGTAGCCCAGCAGTCTAGTATGTACCAGTTCGTTGGCAACGCACTGTACAGAAGAAGACTCAACGGAGTGAAATTGAAGTGTATCCCCTGGGAAGATGGACAGAAGCTGTTGGCAGAGATACATGGAGGCATTTGTGGTCACCACATTGGCGCAAGAGCGCTTGCCGGCAAAGCATTCCAGCAGGGCTTCTTTTGGCCGACAGCCCTCCAGGATGCAACTGCACAAGTAACCAAGTGTGAAGCGTGCCAGTTCCATTCAAAGCAGATACACCAGCCAGCTCAAGCTCTCCAGACGATCCCTTTATCCCGACCCTTTTCGGTCTGGGGGCTCGACATCCTCGGCCCTTTCCCCCGAGCAGTCGGGGGCTTTGAGTACTTGTACGTCGCAATCGACAAGTTCACAAAGTGGCCGGAAGTGGAACCAGTGAGGAAGGTGACAGCACAGTCAGCAGTCAAGTTCTTCAGGTCGATTGTTTGCCGCTTCGGAATCCCTAACAGGATCATCACCGACAACGGTACACAATTCACGAGTCGCACCTTCATGCAGTACGTCCAAGACTTTGGCGCCAAGGTCTGCTTCGCTTCTGTTGCTCACCCCAGGAGCAACGGTCAAGCAGAGAGGGCAAATGCTGAAGTGTTGCGTGGGCTCAAGACCCAGACTTTCGACAGGCTGCACAAGTGCGGAAGAAACTAGATCGAGGAGCTGCCGGTGGTTCTTTGGTCGATCAGGACGACGCCAAATCGAGCCACTGGCCAGACACCGCTCTAGTCTATGGAGCAGAGGCAGTTATCCCCACGGAACTCGTATACGGGTCACCTCGAGTGCTCGCTTATGACGAGCTTGAGCAAGAGCAGCTGCGACAAGATGACGCGCTGCTCCTTGAGGAGGATCATCTTCAGGCTGCTGTACGAGTTGCTCGATACCAGCAAGCTTTGCGCCGCTACCATAGCCGCAGAGTCAAAGCCAGAAGTCTCGAGGAAGGTGATCATGTTCTTCGGCGCGTTCATTCCGCCAAGAATTCCAACAAGTTGATGCCAAAGTGGGAAGGCCCTTACCGGGTGAAACGAGTCACTAGGCCTGGCGCTGTCTGCCTTGAGACCGAGGATGGCTTTCCGGTGAGCAACTCCTGGAACATCGAGCATCTTCGTAAGTTTTACCCGTAAGGCGCGGTTGTCGGACCCTGTCCGGCAACCACCATTTTGTACAAGTCTTGCCGCTGTTGCATGTAATCCTTTGTACAAAGCCAGGTGCAGACCCTGAGCGAAGATAAAGCGCTGGCGCCCTGAGTTTTAGCATGCATGCTGAGTCGAGTCTCGTCCTTGGTTAGGGTTGACAGTGCTTAGCAGCGGCTAACCCCTAACTTAGAGGACGAGTGTGCGTCCTTTTGTCGTTCTTTCGTTTCCCTTGGTTCGCAGGATTCGCGCACCCTGACCGGACCATTTAAGGACGGAAAGAAGAAGACGGACGGACCAACACTCGGACCCCGGCAAGCCAGCATTGCCGGGGGCTGCAAGTGCAAAGATTAGCCCACGGCGAACCAAAGTTGCCGGGGGCTGCGATCTCAGATAAGTTTATCATCCCATATCATGCATTCTCTTATGGGCTGGGGTATGCGAAACCTCGTTTCTCCCTAAAAAGCTACCGTGCTCCCTTAAACTCTAGGCCCTCGGGCTCGTCCCCGAGGCCGGATTTGGTCGTAGTCACGGCAGCAAAGGGACGAAGCGAGGAGCCTGAACCTGCCTCCTCCCTGCCTCCGCCAGAAGCGTGAGAAAGGGCGAGCGACGTGGGAAGAAGGCAGGACCTGCTGCCGGGAAAGGAAGTGTCTATCTTAAAGGTATAAAGGATTCGCTCCTTGACGTGGGTTCCACCCACGAGACAAGTGACCCGGCAAGCATCCCCTTTTCATTAAAGAGCATTCCACTCAGGTACAGTTCATAAGAGGATGAAAAACATGAATAATGGGATTACAAGCTTTAAATGCAACTAAGGCCCGAGCTTACAAATTGAAAAAAGATAAGATTCCCGTAATCCCTCTCTTGTCCCTCTCTTCAGGAGGCAGGTCAAGGAGGCGAAAAGGGCAGAAGGGGCGCCTAGACGAGCTACGGGTTGCAGAAGACACCAAGAGGACGTCTCGGCGGCATGGTGATGGCGGCGCCGGAGGCAGAGCTCGAAGACGAGGCGGCAGGACGTCAGCACGCTGTCGAGGGCGTCGCGCCCTCGTACTCCGAGTTGACAGGCTTGCCGCCTGCCCTCTTCCTCTTCGGCAGCCTCCCTACGCCAACCGCCCCGAGGAGCTCCAGGAGCCAGCAACGCGGATGATGGGGTCGCCGGTGCCACGTGGAGCGGCGCCCGACACCTAGTCGGACCCGTCATCCCGCCGCCCGCCGCCCTCGTCGTCGCTGTCGCTGTCCTCCTCGTCACTCCCGCCCGAGGAGGAGCCTTCGCTATGGAGGAGCTCTCCACGCAGCACCGTGGCCGAGTCCCTAAGCACCCGAAGACCTTGACGGAGAGAAGACCGCCCTCCATCAGCTTAAAATGGAGGGTGAGCCCCGCCGTCAAGCTGTGGATGTGGGTGAACGTCTTCCACCCTCGACCAAGATACATCACATTAGGGGCCGAGAAATCAACGCGGACTCGCGTACCGCTGATTCCACAACCCCTCATGTGCAACCTCAGTGTCTCGGGCGGATCCAACTCCATCTCGCTCGCGAATGGAGTCGGGAGACGAAGGCGACGACGAGGCGGCCGATGCAGCCTGACGAAGAACTCGCGAGGGTCGTCCCCGATATGGTCCGCCACGGGGAGAGGATCTGCTGGTGGAGGCGAGGCCGGCAGACTGCCTCACCCACCTCTTCCCCGACCGCCTCGGCCTCGCCCGCGGCCTCGTCCCCTCCATCTCCCCCTTGCAGCTGGCTCTGCCACCACGGGTGCAGGGGAGGAGGGACGCATTGCCTAGCGGCAACCCTTGTCGCCACCGTCGAAGGACCAGGGTTCCCTTTCTCCATGGCGAATGAGAGAGAGGGGAGCAGAAGCTGAAGAAAGGAGGAGATGAGGGAATGCGGGCTACCGTCCCCCCTGTCCCGCTCCTTATAAAGGAGCAGGGTGGGGGCTCGGCCGCCCCGCTCAACCAATCGAGACGCAGGAGGCGCAGGGAACTGGGCCCGACCTGCTGCCTCGACCCGTGGCGACCTGGTTCCCTGCCTCCACCGTTCGCCACTCCAAGCGCATGGAGGCCGCGTGGCAGGAGGGCAGAGTTGAGGCGACGGATGAGGCGACCTCTCCCCGCCCCGTGATCGTGGGGGGTGGATGCCTCGAAGACCACGCCTCCATGCTTCCACGCCTCCCTCCGTTTGTGAGCGAGATACGAACCGCCAGGAGGCGGGCGTTTCTCCTTTTTGAATAAAGAAACCACCCACGACCTCTCCCACGACGCCGCAATCGACGCGTGCCGTTCGGGAGGGCGTGGTGGGTCCGTGGCAAGGTGCGACGTGACCCAGGCCGTGCGTGCCCGTGCCCTGTTTTGGGCCTGGCCCAACAGCGCTCGGCACCGTGTGTGGCCCAGGCCCGGGGGCTCCCGTCGGTGTACTAAAGTAGGGGTACCCTAGTATCCCGAACTTGTGCACGGGCAGTCGCAGCGCCCCGCGGCAAGGCCCGCCAGGTGATCTCCAAGGCTCTCTATGGTTCCTTTGGAGCCATTCAAGAACAAAGTATTTAAGCCAAGGAGACAAGTCCCCGACAAGAGGAGCTTGCCGGGAAGGCCGCTCGAGGCACAAGACCTCGGCAAGAGGAGCTTGCCGGGAAGGCCAACCAGAGCTTCTCAAAGAACCTGCCGCGACGCGCCACGCGTCCCGGCAGGACTCAGCGAGCGACAAGCTCCCGTACGCGGCAAGACAACGGCCGCGGCAAAGCACTTGCCGCGGCAGGCAACCACTCTGTACCCGCGCTCCAGCTCACCCACCTACGTGTCGCTCCGGGACCCTTCCTTGCGTACGTGGCGAGAGGCTGTGCAGCCAGGGGTACACTGTGGCATGCGGCGCTGACAAGATCGCCATCGTGGCAAGCGGTGGCGCCCCTGACGGTCCCTTTTCTGCACCATCTAGGCGACGTAGATAGGCATTAAATGCCTTTGTCCCCTGCCGTCAGGGTTAGGTATGATACACTGTGTAGGTAGCTGTACCTACCATAGCATATTTCCATTTTTGCCCTTACCTACGTTGCCACCTGTTGGAGACCCCTTGAACATATAAAAGGAGGCCCATGCACAACGTAGGGGAGGGGATCGGGGGGGATCGGGCTTCAGAGAGCGATCTCTCAGAGGAAAACTGAAGAACGCTCGGTCTCGTTAGCTGCTTGAGTGCACTGTAGCACTCGACGCTCCCGAGCAAGAACTCAATACAATACACAAAGCAGCAGTAGGAGTATTATCTCTCCCGAGAGCTCCGAAGCTGGGTAAAAATCTCCCGGTGTGCTTCGCCTCGATCCGCTCTTCGCGCGATCTCCGCCCCCCGCCGAACCGAGAAGGGGCTCCGTCCCCATAGGTGCTCGAGGAGCCAGAAAACCCCGGCAAGGAGATAGCTCCTGTAACAACTCTGGCCTTAGACCCGGAGCAGATCAAGTCATCCGAAGATGTGAAACTCAACCCCATCACGGGGCCTACCAATTCAGTGGCGTTGGAGCCGCAGGCAGATTCCACTTCGTACGATACTTGCATCAACGGAAGCCGGATCTGTCCCCGGTATCGAGTCCCGAACCCTGCGAGCCCGCGGATACCGAACTCGATTAGCTACCGATCTTCAAGTTCAGCGCCGCGGATATCTTCCAACACTCCCCCATGGGAGACCTACTAAACTCACTAAAAACCTATCCCTGGTAGACGGCTCGTCGCCGAACTATGTTCGGTTCGACCTTACGGCGGATGATTGAGAATTTTGCTTCCCACCCGCCACCCACTTCATAGCCACCGTCGAAGACCCAACCAACATGCCTGACCCCTGCACCGAAGACATCGATGGTCTGGACGATGATGAGAGTCAAAGCCAGAGCTTACTATTCGCTAGACACGGGGCGACCACTTTCTGGTATGACGTGTGTATGGTAGACACACCCAACGACGATCTCGACGATGACAAGGAGGATCCAGTCGAGGATAAGCCTCCTGGTACATAGTCCGAACACCAGCGTAGCTGGCGCCACTCTCAGTCATGTCATTCAAGAGAAAACAATACCAGCATCGGAGTTGATAATACTCTGGACCACGAAGACCCTGTTGGATCCGAACAGGAGGAATAAGCTGCAGGTTCAAGTAAGCTAAGATTTGCTCAACGATAGATGGACCGAGGTCCTAGCGGCCGAAGAATATGGCCTTAGCGTCCCAGACAAAAGCCACCGCAGCAGTAGGTGGCTCCCTCAACACGATGGTAAAGCTTTGGAGACCACACCACCATCGAATAAGCCGATAGGCCGACCACAGTTCGGTCCGGGCAAAGCAGCAGCCCCAGCAGAGCACCATACCTACCCACTATGACGACAGGTTTTACACCACGCGTACATCACTACGCGCTCAAGATACCATGGGCATCAGCGGAAGCACAATACGGACAACCATGCAAACTTTCCCATAACGCTTTTTATCCATTTTTCTTTATTATAAACAGGTGACCGAACGGACTCTGTCGGAGTTTGGATCCATACACTCACCTAAGGGGTTACTTCAGTCAAGGACTCCCCTCCCAGAGGACGGGCGACGCAGACATGCGACAGGAGGTCCAAAACATCTTTTTGCAGACCGCACTCTTTATTTTTGAGCCTGTACTATGCCTTTTTCCTCCGTTCCCGACCCCAAGCATGTCAAATAGCCGGGTTGTGGTTTTTTATCTTCCTTTTTATATGAATTTATCATTGGCTTATTGCTCCACTCCCAGTAAACTTCATCCGAGCTAATCTTCCATACTCTTTTTTCAATGAGTACGGCCGTAACGGTGGTGTTACAAGACGCACCCCGGCATAACCTGCCAGGGGCTCGGTATGGGGAAAAAATGAGTCGCCAGTAAAAGCCCGAACATCTCTATAGCGTACTTTGGTGTTGCAAGTTTGGCCTTATATGCATCAGCTCCGAATCATTGTCTTTGGTAAATAGTTGGGTTGCCCGGCTCTTGTGCTTGCTACCCTACGTTCCGCTCTATCGGCTAGGGTAGTAAAGGGAGAACTACTACGATTGTGCCCTGGCTTTGACCGGATGAGCACCTCAGTACAGAAAGCCGAAAACTGACTATCATGATGCGGCGAGAGCTGGTCAACCACTTGACGACTTATTTGAATCTTTAGCGATTCTCCGTGTTACACGAAGGATCTTTTAGATCAAAACATGTAAGGCACCATATTATAATACGCCGCATACATACCAGGGGCTATATCATAGCCCCACCATAAAAATCGTATGGCTAAGTGAAAGTGTTAATGTCCTATAGTCCGATTGCCTGGTTCGCCGCATTATCACCTCCTTTATGGACCAAGACGTTGGATAAAAAGTGATTCAATGCTTTTCCGAACACCCCTGTATTTCCTACGAGGGGGCTGAAGCCGACGACTGGAAAACTTTTAGATTATACTAAAACGGCCGCACAGGAGGAATTCGAGCTTTTACACAAAATATAAATAGATTAACTATAAAGTTGTCTGTTACAACCATTATACAAATTACTCGAAAATTATGCCTTTCGAGCATTGGCACTCTACCAAGCGGGCGACCTCTAAGATGTCTTCAAAATAGTGCTCCGGCTCATAACAGTCCTTGCCCTTGGGTGGATTCCTCGCCGCAACATCGATGGCCTTCATACTTCCCCAAAAGTTTTGACTCGGGCAAAGGCCATCCGTGCACCCTCAATGCACGCCGACCGCTTCATAGCGTCGATATGTGGCACCGCGTCGACAAGCCGTCGCACCAGCCCAAAATAACTACTCGGAATAGGCTCACTTGGCCACAACCGGATTATGATGTTCTTCATGGCGTCGCCAGACATCCTATGCAGCTCGGCCCACTGGGACATCTGTTCATTCAGCAGCAGAGGGCGCTTCGACGCACCGAACTGTGACTAGAAAAGCTTCTCTGTTGCATAACCCTCTCGCGCCTTATAAAACAGCGTCGCATCAGAAGAACTCTTCGGCAAGTCTAAAAATTTGTCCGGAGAACTCCATACTTGGTTAAGCTGAGCATAGTTCGGATCGCTGAACTTAGCCTGTAGCAAAAAGGGCTTGCCAGCCACTATCTCCCTATATTGTCGGATCTCGTCATGGGCTGCTCTAGATTCAGACCGCGCCTCTCTCGCCTCTCGTAAGGCCTTGTCAAGTTCAGCCGTTTTGGCTTCATTTTCCTTCTCCAGAAGTTTACAGCGGCCAGCCGCATTCTCTAACTCGCGCGCCATGGTGGACATGGCCTCCTTGTCCCGGCACCGCGCGACTTGTTCGGCCTTCAATTCAGCCGACGCCTTTTCGGCAGCCGCATTACTAAACCGAGCCTTTTCCTTGGCCCGGGCTAGCTCCGCCCGAGGGGCTTCCACGACGGCAGCACCATCTGTGCTAACGCACATTTTATGTCAAACTCTCTTTAGAGTCATGCTTAGATTATAAGCACATTGGTGTAAGGAATGCTCGAAATATATACCTTGCGAGTCATCAAGACGCCTGTTGATCAACGCAATGTCATCCTCTGCAATATCCAGCTTTTGCTGCAGTTTGGTTACCTTTGAATTTTGGGCAGCGGCAGGAGGGGATACAGCCTGCATTTTGTAACGCCCTCGATGCGGCTGTATCTCCCACGTGTCGAAGCACGACTTAGAGGCATAACCGCATTGAAAGCAATGTCGCAAGTGAGGTAATCTTCACACAACCCATGTAATACATAAGGGAAAAGGATACATAGTTGGCTTACAGTCGCCACTTTACACAATACATAAATAAACATTCATCATCCAGATTACACTCAAGGTCCGACTACGGAACCAAAATGAAAGAAGACTACCCCAAATGCTACACAGATCCCCGAATCACCCCAACTGGGCTCCACTACTGATCATCAGGAAAATACACATAGTAACGACCACGTTCCTCGTCGAACTCCCACTTGAGCTCGGCTGCGTCATCTCCACTGGCATCGTTGGCACCTGCAACTGTTTATGTAGAATCTGTGAGTCACGGGGACTCAGCAATCTCACACCCGCGAGATCAAGACTATTTAAGCTTATAGGTAGGAAAGGGTTGTGAGGTGGAGTTGCAGCAAGCGGCTAGCTTAAATGGTGGCTAACCACGCAAAAGGGAGCGAGAAGAGAAGCAAAGCATGGTCGTGAAGCTAGAAGTGATCAAGAAGTGATCCTAGAACAACCTACGTCAAACATAACTCCAACACCGTGTTCACTTCCCGGACCCCGCCGAGAAAAGACCATCATGGTTACACACGCGGTTGATGTATTTTAATTGAGATCAACTTCGGGTTTTCTACAACCGGACATTAACAAATTCCCATCTGCCTCATAACCACGGGCACGGCTTTCGAAAGATAATACCCTGCAGGGGTGTTCCAACATAGCCCATTATAAGCTCTCACGGTCAACGAAGGATATTCCTTCTACCGGGAAGACCCGATCAGTCTCGGAATCCTAGACTACAAGACATTTCGACAGTGATAAAACAAGACCAGCAAAGCCGCCCGATTGTGCCGACAAATCCTGATAGGAGCTGCACATAGCTCGGTCTCAGGGCACATCCGGATGAGCAGTCCGTACAACTAAAACCAGTCCTCAAGTTGCCCCAAGGTGGCACTGCAAAGGGCTCTAGTTCGGACCAGCAATCGAAGGAGAACTGGCCCGGGGGGTTAAAATAAAGAAGACCCTCGGGCTCACGAAAACCCGGGGGGAAAAGGCTTAGGTCGCAAATGGTAAAACCAAAGTTGGGCCTTGCTGGAGGAGTCTTATTCAAAGCAAACTGTCAAGGGGGTCCCATAAATCACCCAACCGTGTAAGGAACGCAAAATCAAGGAACATAACACCGGCATGACGGAAACTAGGGTGGCAAGAGTGGAACAAAACACCAGGCATAAGGCCGAGCCTTCCACCCTTTACCAAGTATATAGATGCATTAATTGAAATAAGAGATATTGTGATATCCCAAAGTAGTCATGTTCCAACAAGGAACAAACCTCATCTTCACCTACAACTAGCAACGCTACAAGAGGGGCTGAGCAAAGCGGTAACATAGCGAATCAACGGTTTGCTAGGACATGGATGGTTAGAGGTTTGACATGGCAATTTGGGTGGCATGATATAGCAAGTGGTAGGTATCGCAACATAGGCATAGCAAAAGAGCGAGCAACTCGCAAGCAAAGATAGAAGTGATTTCGAGGGTATGGTCATCTTGCCTGCAAGGTTCTTACAGTTGTCGAAAGCTTGATCCTCGTAAGCGTTCTCAACAGGTTCCTCGTTCACGTACTCGTCTCCCGGCTCTACCCAAAACAAGAACACAAGCAAAGGGACAACTATCAACCACGATGCAATGCGCAAGCAACATGATGCAAAACATGGCATGATATGCGAGATGTGATATGCAATGCATATGCGTGCTCCGGAAGGACAAGAATGAATAAGGCATAATCTTGGCAAACCAAGTATGCCACTGGAAAGGTGAGGTGATTTCAGTTGAAATCGATATAAAGATCACCGGAATCGGATGCACGGTTTGCAAATGACAAGCAAAACAAGAATGACAATATTCTGCCATTAACAGCATGATGCTACTTAGCAAGCAACGAGAAATTAAGCTACTGCACCCAAACATATCAGAAAAGCATATGGCAGTGATCTACTCAAGATGCTCGACAAAAGCTGAACACTGAGCTATAGCTAAATCACAACACAACAGGTCCAAACAAGCATGGCGAAAGTGCAAAAGATAACAGGTTCACAGACTTAGTGAAAATAACATGATGCCAGAAATTAACATCAGGATGACATGTTTAGAGTAAGGAACCAACATGCTACAGGAACAGGACATAGCAAAGTATGGCACGGCGTGAATCTACTCAAAGCACTTGACAAAAGTCGCTTACTGACCATAAGCCAAAAGGGATCAGAAAATATAATAACACCCATGTCAAATAAGCAAGTTTCGTTACAGGTTTCAGACTTAGCAGAAAACTGGACATGTCAAAAACAGATAACAAGTAGGCATGTTTACGAGCTCGATGCACTCACTACAGAGCATTACATGATAAACTAAGCATACATACATCAAGAATACATGGCATAGAAGCTAGACGTGGCAAGAACAACATCATAGCAAGCAAGGATCAACTACAACAAGCTTGGCAAAATCGAATAACAGGTAAACAATCTGCCAGCAACATTTTATAGCAAAAGTAGAGCTCGATTGACTCAAGCTATGGCACTCCATAATTACAAACAAAGGCATGGATGGATCAAATCCATATGCTCAAAACACCCTTACTGATCATGATCAAAAGAGGCATAGATATCTCTGAAACAACATGAACACATGGCATAAAAATAACAGCAGGCAAGGACTTGGTGAAATTACCAAGTCTCTGAAATCAGCAACATTAACTACCCTAGTTTGCATGCTTGTGCTAGTCACCACAAAGATCACAAAAATACAAGGCATACACCCCTGGATGGATAGCATGGCATATTTCAAAACACATGTAGGACTCAACTTCATAGGATGCACACATCCATCATGGAAAAAATGACAAAAGTGCATGTTCTGAAACAGATCTGAAACTAACATCACATAGCCCTCTTGTAACAGCATTTCGGGCATCAACATGAGCTCAAATGAAAATGATGAAATGCGATGAAATGATGTACTCATCGAGGCGAACAAGTTGATATGCTATACTCCCGAAACGGAGCCACGGGTGCGGAGTTATGGTACGATGAACATGCAACAAATAAACTGCCAGAAAATGACTTAGAATATTTCGGGGCTCGGGGAAAGTCAACCTTCGGAGAGTTCGCTGGAGAGAGCTCGCCGGAGACGGCCGGAGGAGGCGCGGGGTGGCCGGATCCAGGGCCGGGGAGGCCGGATCTGGCGCCGGCGGCGGCGGAGGTCGGCGGGGGTGGCGGAGCGGCGGCGAGGGGAGCGGGATCCGACGCGGGTGGCGGCGCGACGGCGGCGGCGGACTGCGGCGGCGGCGGGCGGCGCCGGACGGCGGCGAGGCGGGGTCGGTGGCGCGGGCGAGGAGGCGAGGCACCTCGGGCGCGGGAGGCAGGCGGCGGCGGCTGCGGGCTCGCGCGGGCCCGCGATGGGCTCCGCGGGCCGGCGGCGGCGCGCGGTGGAGGACGGCGGCAGGGACACGTGGCGACGCCGGGTTGGTCCGGCGGAGCGGGCGGACACGTCCGCTGCCCGGATTTTTTTCCGGCGGCGGCGGGAGAGGAGTTTGTCTAGGGTTAGGGTGGAATCATCCGAAAATTTCGGGAGAGGGGGGATATTTATAGGTAGAGGGGGCTAGGAAGCTCCAAATGGAGTGCGGTTTTCGCCCACACGATCGTGATCGAACGGCGATAGACATGGGAGTGACTTAGATGGGTTATTGGGCTGTTCTGTTTTGGAGGGGTTTTGGGCTGCAACACACATGAGGCCTTCACGGTTACCCGGTTAACCATTGGAGTATCAAACGACCTCCGAATGACCCGAAACTTGACAGGCGGTCTACCGGTGCTATACCAAGGCCGCTTGACAAACCTCGGTCCATTCGGAGAAGGTTTAACGCCCGCTCACGGAAAAAGGTAAAAGAGGACGCCGGGGAACATAGGAGCGCCGGATTGCAAAACGGACAACGGGGAAAATGCTCGGATTCATGAGACAAACACGTATGCAAATGCGATGCACATGATGACATGATATGAAATGCATGACATGAACAAAATGCAAAATGACGGGAAACCCAACCACGGAGGGAATATCATATCACATAGCCGAAAATGGCAAGAGTTGGATTACAAATATGGCAAGTTACATCCGGGGTGTTACAACACTCCACCACTACGAGAGGATCTCATCCCGAGATCTAGGACTGAAAGAACTCCGGATATTCGGAACGGAGGTGGTCCTCGCGCTCCCAGGTGGCTTCTCGGTCTGAATGGTGAGACCACTTCACTTTCAGGAATTTGATTGATTGTTGCGAGTCTTGCGCTCAGTTTCTTCAAGAATAGCAACGGGATGCTCATGATAAGACAAATCTTCTTGAAGATCAATCTCTTTGAAGTTGATGGTCCGCTCAGGCGTCTTGAAGCACTTGCGAAGCTGTGACACATGGAACACATCGTGCACATTTGCAAAGTTGGAGGGAAGCTCAAGTTGATAGGCGAGATCGCCTCGTTTGCCGATGATCTTGAAAGGGCCCACGTATCTAGGGGCAAGTTTCCCCTTGATACCGAAGCGACGAGTGCCTTTCATTGGAGAGACGCGGAGGTAGACATGGTCTCCGATCTCGAATGCCACATCACGATGTCTGCTATCGTAATAGCTCTTCTGGCGCGATTGCGCGGCTTTGAGATTCTCGCGAATGACTTTGCACATTGCCTCAGCCTCTGAGATCAAATCGTTGCCAAGAAGTTGACGTTCGCCCGTCTCAGACCAATTGAGAGGAGTACGACACTTTCTGCCATAGAGAATCTCGAATGGGGCTTTGCCCGAGCTGGCTTGAAAGCTGTTGTTGTAAGAGAACTCAGCATATGGAAGACAATCCTCCCACTTCATGCCGAAAGAGATAACACAAGCCCGGAGCATATCTTCAAGAATTTGGTTGACACGCTCGACTTGTCCACTAGTTTGAGGGTGGAAAGCTGTGCTGAAGCGAATGTTTGTGCCCATGGCCTTCTGAAAAGAATCCCAAAACTTGGAGGTAAAGATGCTGCCACGGTCTGAAGAGATCAATTGTGGAATGCCATGCAAAGAGACAATTCTGGAGGTGTAAAGCTCTGCCAGCTGCGCTGCTGTGATAGACTCTTTGATAGGAAGAAAATGAGCCACTTTAGTGAGCTTGTCGATGACGACGAAGATGGCATCATTTCCACGCTTGGACTTAGGAAATCCAGTCACGAAGTCCATTTCGATATGATCAAACTTCCATTCTGGAATAGCAAGAGGTTGGAGTAGACCAGCTGGTCGTTGGTGTTCTGCTTTCACCCTTCGACAGACATCACATTCATTCACGAATTGAGCAATTTCTCGCTTCATTCGAGTCCACCAATAAGACTGCTTGAGGTCATGGTACATCTTCGTACTTCCAGGATGAATTGACAGAAGAGAATTGTGCGCCTCGTTCATAATGACTTTACGAAGATCACCCTTTGGAACCACAATCCGGTCCTCGAAGAAAAGAGTATCTCTGTCATCAACGCGATAGCACTTGTATTTGGAAATGCCCTTGTCAATACCACGTTTCACCTTCTTCACCATGGTATCCATCAGTTGTGCCTCACAAATTTGATCTTCCAAAGTAGGAGAGACGATGAGGTTGGCAAGAAAACCTTGAGGAACAACTTGTAGATTCAACTTGCGGAAAGCTTCACAAAGATCCGGTTGAAAGGGCTTGAGGATTAAGCTGTTGCAATAAGCCTTCCTGCTCAAAGCGTCTGCAATCACATTAGCCTTGCCTGGAGTATATTCAATACTCGGATTATACTCTTGAATCATTTCGACCCATCGAGTTTGCCTGAGGTTGAGGTTGGGTTGAGTGAAGATGTACTTGAGACTCTTGTGATCAGTGAATATATCCACTTTCCTTCCCAACAAGAGATGTCTCCATGTTATCAATGCATGGACAACTGCCGCCAACTCAAGATCGTGAGTGGGGTAGTTCTTTTCGTTGGGCTTCAACTGACGATAGGTATAGGCCACAACCTTCTACTCTTTCATTAAGACAGCGCCGAGGCCTTGAAGAGAAGCATCACAGAAAACTTCATAAGGCTTGGATTCATCAGGAGGAGTCAAAACTAGAGCAGTGACGAGTTTCTCTTTGATAGTGTTGAAAGCAACGTCACACTCAGGAGACTAGACATACTTCACATGCTTCTGGAGGAGGTTGGAAAGAGGCTTTGCAATCTTTGAGAAATTCTCAACGAATCTTCGGCAATAGCTTGCAAGTCCAAGAAAACTGTGAAGCTGCTTGACATTCTGAGGAGGTTCCCAATTCAAAACTGCAGACACTCTCTCAGGATTAATAGCAATGCCCTTGGCAGAGATGATATGACCAAGGTAAAGAACTTCATCAAGCCAGAATTCACATTTGGAGAACTTCGCATAGAATTTATACTCTCTGAGCTTGTCGAGCACCAATCTCAAATGCTTGGCATGATCCTTCTTATTCTTGGAGAAGACCAATATATCATCGAGATAGACCAAGACGAATTCATTGGTGTAGGGGTTGAAGATGAAGTTCATCATACGAGAGAATGTTGGAGGAGCATTGACAAGGCCGAAAGACATGACAGTATATTCATAAGAACCAAAGCTTGTTCTGAATGTTGTCTTGGGAATATCTTCTTCACGAATGCGAATTTGATGATAACCCATACGAAGGTCAAGCTTGGAGAACACTTTAGCACCTTTAAGTTGCTCGAATAGCTCATTGATGTTGGGAAGTGGGTACTTGTTCTTGATAGTCTTCTTGTTCAATGGACGGTAATCGACGCAAAGTCGGTCCGTGCCATCCTTCTTCTGGACAAAGAGAACACCACAACCCCAAGGAGAAGAACTCGGTCTGATCAGACCCAGACGCTCTTGTTCATCGAGTTGTTTCTTCAATTCCTTCAACTCTTTTGGCCCAAGCTTGTAAGGACGCTTGCAAACGGGTTCCGTGCCAGGCTCAAGATCAATAACGAATTCCACTGGCCGGTGAGGAGGCATACTCGGAAGCTCTTCCGGAAAGACATCTTGGTACTCACAAAGGACTGGAATCTGAGAGATAGCATCCAATTCGCCCTTCTCATTGAGAGAAAACAACCGAATGGTATCATCACGAGCGGCATAGATGATCACATCGTCGGAAGAGTGAGTCAATTGAATTTCCCTGGCAGCACAATCAAGATGAGCCTTGTGCTTAGAAAGCCAGTCCATCCCGAGAATAAGATCAATATCAGAGTCACCAAGAACAATTGGTTTAGCCAGAAATCTATAGTCGCCCATCTTGATAGAGACATCCGGGACATAAGCTCGAGAAGACAACTGTCGCGCCGGAGAGACAATAGACAAAGGTCTCGGCAAAACTTGAGTAGCCAAATCATGCATAGCCACAAAAGGTCTTGAAATGAAAGAATGCGATGCACCAGTATCAAATAAGACTTTTGCAGGAATATCATTAATTGAGAGATTACCCATGATCACTTCAGAAGAATCCTCTGCCTGAACCGCGTTCATCATGTTCACCTTGGCATGCTTAGGATTATGCTTGACCACTGCATTGCTGGAAGATTTCACAGGAGGAGGAGGAGGCGGAAGGCGCCTTTGGTTGAAGCACTTGTTCGCATAGTGACCCTTTTGCTGACATTTGTTGCAAGTCACTTCTGAGAGCGGACGGTGATAAGGAGCATTTGGCCTTGGAGCTTGGTTCTGAGACTTGTTCTGATAGCCAGGGTTGGGTGGGAGGGAAGATCCATGACCACCTGAGTTCTTCTGCTGATAAGGCTGACGGAATGGAGGAGGAGGAGGCAACCAGAACTTCTGTTGCTTAGCTGCCACAAGTGAGGAAGAAGAAGACTGAACTGCATCTCTGACTCTCATCTTAGATGCCTCACACTTGAGCTGAGCAGCCTCTTGTTTCAGTGCCATGTTGTAGAATTCATCATACTTTAACGGCTCAAAAAGCACGAGAGCTAGTTGCAAATCTTCTCTCAGACCACGCCTGAATTGGTAGATCATGCTCTTCTCATCAGGGATGTCTTGCTTAGCAAAACGAGAGAGCTTCTGGAACTGAGTGTTGTATTGATACACAGACATGTTGCCTTGCTTGAGATTGCGGAATTCCTCACGCTTACTCTCAACAACACTTTCTGGAATGTGATGAGCTTTGAAGTCACGGCGAAAATCATCCCAGGTAATCACACGACCTCCTCTGGAATCTTTGTATTGTTGGAACCACTCAGCAGCTTGATCCTTGAGTTGAAAAGAGGCAAACTTGACAAAGTCCTCAGGTCTGACATTGCTGCACTCGAAATGCTTGCTGATATCCACGAGCAAATCATCGGCGTCTGTGGCCTCGACACAGTAGCTGAAGGTCTTTGGCTGATTTGCAAGGAACTGATTGAGGGTAGCAAAATGCGGCTGATTGTTGCCTTGGCCTTGATTTCCTTGATTACCTTGCCCTTGGTTGCGATATTGCAAGAGCTGAATCAGAATCTGAGCGTTGGCATTTGTGGCTGTCATCAAGGCTTGCCATGCCTCCGGAGGAGGAGGTGGTGGCGGAGGGTTAGCCTGACTTCCTTCATTGCGTTCCGGATTCTGACGCGTTGGCGGAGCCATCCTGAAGAGGGTGACATCCATTAGCATCTTGAAAGACATATATTCAAGCTGAATCAAAGGATCGAAATTGCAACATATAGTCTTCACAATAAACATTCGAACAAGAATGAACGAATGAATTCCGAAGTAAATCATCACACTTCCATAAGTTGAGAAGCCACTTAGAAAAAGGTATGGAATAAAATCAACAAGGTACGGATGTGAACAAATACTTGGTAAGGATTACCCAATCACGAACCAAATATCTGCGGGAAGAAATACTAGAGCTACATGAATTCCCACTTATAAACTCCCGAAACTTTCTGGTTATGCAATCAGGTGTTGGGGATAAAGGGGACACAAAATATATCACCTAAACTAACAATACCTAGATCCAGCTGTATCCATCCTTCAACACATAACAAAGAAACCCTCGGAAATCATCTACCTCAACCTTCGAAAAGCATTCGTTATACGAGTTATGGCAATACTCCCGCACTCGCCTCAGTACTGGGCTATCAGGGTTATCTCACCAACAACTGTACAAAAGAGATTTTCGATGTCGGCGTACTAAACTCAGGTATTCCAGAACCGCAACGATAAAATTATGACGACAACACCTCGGAGCTCAACTCCCCGGGACACCTCCACTAAACCCCTGCTGACAGGAGGCACCAAGACAATGTTGTCATCATAAAACCGTCGGAACGATTCTAAGATACACGCGTGATCCTAAATTTTTTTTTAGTGAAATTTGAGAAGAGAAGAGTCAAAACTCTACGTCAGGATGCCTTACCAGAGCGATGAGGAGACTGGGAAGTAAAAAGAATTCCTAAACTCTCCGATATATAATTCCTAAATGACTCAAAACATTTTTCTAGACACAACTCGGCCGCTAAAAACGATCAATCAGTGGAGGCTCCTAAGGTCGGGGAAGGCTCTGATTACCAACTTGTAACGCCCTCGATGCGGCTGTATCTCCCACGTGTCGAAGCACGACTTAGAGGCATAACCGCATTGAAAGGAATGTCGCAAGTGAGGTAATGTTCACACAACCCATGTAATACATAAGGGAAAAAGATACATAGTTGGCTTACAGTCGCCACTTCACACAATACATAAATAAACATTCATCATCCAGATTACACTCAAGGTCCGACTACGGAACCAAAATGAAAGAAGACTACCCCAAATGCTACACAGATCCCCGAATCACCCCAACTGGGCTCCACTACTGATCATCAGGAAAAGACACATAGTAACGACCACGTTCCTCGTCGAACTCCCACTTGAGCTCGGCTGCGTCATCTGCACTGGCATCGTTGGCACCTGCAACTGTTTATGTAGAATCTATGAGTCAAGGGGACTCAGTAATCTCACACCCGCGAGATCAAGACTATTTAAGCTTATAGGTAGGATAGGGTTGTGAGGTGGAGCTGCAGCAAGCGGCTAGCTTAAATGGTGGCTAACCACGCAACAGAGAGCGAGAAGAGAAGCAAAGCACGGTCGTGAAGCTAGAAGTGATCAAGAAGTGAATCTAGAACAACCTACGTCAAACATAACTCCAACACCGTGTTCACTTCCTGGACCCCGCCGAGAAGAGACCATCACGGTTACACACGCGGTTGATGTATTTTAATTGAGATCAACTTCCCGGACCGGCAGGGGTGTCCCAACTTAGCCCATTATAAGCTCTCACGGTCAACGAAGGATATTCCTTCTACCGGGAAGACCCGATCAGTCTCGGAATCCCAGACTACAAGACATTTCGACAGTGATAAAACAAGACCAGCAAAGCCGCCCGATTGTGCCGACAAATCCTGATAGGAGCTGCACATATCTCGGTCTCAGGCACATCCGGATGAGCAGTCCGTACAACTAAAACCAGTCCTCAAGTTGCCCCAAGGTGGCACTGCAAAGGGCTCTAGTTTGGACCAGCAATCGAAGGAGAACTGGCCCGGGGGGTTAAAATAAAGAAGACCCTCGGGCTCACGAAAACCCGGGGCGAAAAGGCTTAGGTGGCAAATGGTAAAACCAAAGTTGGGCCTTGCTGGAGGAGTCTTATTCAAAGCGAACTGTCAAGGGGGTCCCATAAATCACCCAACCGTGTAAGGAACGCAAAATCAAGGAACATAACACCGGCATGACGGAAACTAGGGTGGCAAGAGTGGAACAAAAGACCAGGCATAAGGCCGAGCCTTCCACCCTTTACAAAGTATATAGATGCATTAATTAAAATAAGAGATATTGTGATATCCCAAAGTACTCATGTTCCAACAAGGAACAAACCTCATCTTCACCTGCAACTAGCAACGCTATAAGAGGGGCTGAGCAAAGCGGTAACATAGCCAATCAACGGTTTGCTAGGACATGGATGGTTAGAGGTTTAACATGGCAATTTGGGTGGCATGATATAGCAAGTGGTAGGTATCGCAGCATAGGCATAGCAAAAGAGCGAGCAACTAGCAAGCAAAGATAGAAGTGATTTCGAGGGTATGGTCATCTTGCCTGCAAGGTTCTCAGAGTTGTCGAAAGCTTGATCCTCGTAAGCGTTCTCAACAGGTTCCTCGTTCACATACTCGTCTCCCGGCTCTACCCAAAACAGGAACACAAGCAAAGGAACAACTATCAACCACGATGCAATGCGCAAGCAACATGATGCAAAACATGGCATGATATGCGAGATGTGATATGCAATGCATATGCATGCTCTGGAAGGACAAGAATGAACAAGGCATAATCTTGTCAAACCAAGTATGCCACTGGAAAGGTGAGGTGATTTCGGTTGAAATCGATATAAAGATCACCGGAATCGGATGCACGGTTTGCAAATGACAAGCAAAACAAGAATGACAATATTCTGCCATTAACAGCATGATGCTACTTAGCAAGCAACGAGAAATTAAGCTACTGCACCCAAACATATCAGCAAAGCATATTGAAGTGATCTAGTCAAGATGCTTGACAAAAGCTGAACACTAAGCTACGGCTAAATCACAACTCAACAGGTCCAAACAAGCATGGCAAAAGTGCAAAAGATAACAGGTTCACAGACTTAGTGAAAATAACATGATGCCAGAAATTAACATCAGGATGACATGTTTAGAGCAAGGAACCAACATGCTACAAGAACAGGACATAGCAAAATATGGCACGGCGTGAATCTAATCAAATCACTTGACAAAAGTCCCTTACTGACCATAAGCCAAAATGGATCAGAAAATATAATAACACCCATGTCAAATAAGCAAGTTTCGTTACAGGTTTCAGACTTAGCAGAAAACTGGACATGTCAAAAACAGATAACAAGTAGGCATGTTTACGAGCTCGATGCACTCACTACAGAGCATTACATGATAAACTAAGCATACATACATCAAGAATACATGGCATAGAAGCTAGACGTGGCAAGAACAACATCATAGCAAGCAAGGATCAACTACAACAAGCTTGGCAACATCGAGTAACAGGTAAACAATCTGCCAGCAACATTTTATAGCAAAAGTAGAGCTCGATTGACTCAAGCTATGGCACTCCATAATTACAAACAAAGGCATGGATGGATCAAATCCATATGCTCAAAACACCCTTACTGATCATGCTCAAAAGAGGCATAGATATCTCTGAAACAACATGAACACATGGCATAAAAATAACAGCAGGCAAGGACTTGGTGAAATTACTAAGTCTCTGAAATCAGCAACATTAAGTACCCTAGTTTGCATGCTTGTGCTAGTCACCACAAAGATCACAAAAATACATGGCATACACCCCTGGAAAGATAGCATGGCATATTTCGAAACACATGTAGGACTCAATTTCATAGGATGCACACATCAATCATGGCAAAAATGACAAAAGTGCATGTTCTGAAACAGATCTGAAACTAACATCACATAGCCTATTCTAACTGCATTTCGGGCATCAAGATGAGCTCAAATGAAAATGATGCAATGAGGTGAAATGATGTACTCATCGAGGCGAACAAGTTGATATGCTATATGCCCAAAACGGAGCCACGGGTGCAGAGTTATGGTACGATGAACATGCAATAAATAAACTGCCAGAAAATGACAGAATATTTCGGGGCTCGGGGAAAGTCAACCTTCGGAGAGCTCGCCGGAGAGAGCTCGCCGGAGACGGCCAGAGGAGGCGCGGGGTGGCCGGATCCGGGGCCGGGGAGGCCGGATCTGGCGCGGGCGGCGGCGGAGCGGCGGCGAGGGGAGCGGGATCCGACGCGGGTGGCGGCGCGACGGCGGCAGCTGGCGGCGCCGGACGGCGGCGAGGCGGGGTCGGTGCCGCGGGCGAGGAGGTGAGGCGCCTCGGGCGCGGGAGGCAGGCGGCGGCGGCTACGGGCTCGCGCGGGCCCGCGATGGGCTCTGCCGGCCGGCGGCGGGGACACGTGGCGACGCCGGGTTGGTCCGACGGAGCGGGCGGACACGTCCGCTGCCCGGATTTTTGTCCGGCGGCGGCGGGAGAGGAGTTTGTCTAGGGTTAGGGTGGAATCATCCGAAAATTTCGGGAGAGGGGGGATATTTATAGGTAGAGGGGGCTAGGAAGCTCCAAATGGAGTGCGGTTTTCGCCCACACGATCGTGATCGAACGGCGATGGACATGGGAATGACTTAGATGGGTTATTGGGCTGTTTTGGAGGGGTTTTGGGCTGCAACACACACGAGGCCTTCACGGTTACCCGGTTAACCGTTGGAGTATGAAACGACCTCCGAATGACCCGAAATTTGAGAGGCGGTCTACCGGTGCTATACCAAGGCCGCTTGACAAACGTCGGTCCATTCCGAGAAGGTTTAACACCCGCTCACGGAAAAAGGTAAAAGAGGACGCCGGGGAACATAGGAGCGCCGGATTGCAAAACGGACAACGGGGAAAATGCTCGGATTCATGAGACGAACACGTATGCAAATGCGATGCACATGATGACATGATATGAAATGCATGACATGAACAAAATGCAAAATGACGGGAAACCCAACCACGGAGGGAATATCATATCACATAGCCGAAAATGGCAAGAGTTGGATTACAAATATGGCAAGTTACATCCGGGGTGTTACACATTTCAAATTAAACAAAGGTTAAGTACCCGAGAATACTTTTTCGATCCTCTGATCACTTCCTTTAGAAGGTGATCCGAGTCTCAGGGGCTACTGCATGTGCAAGAGGTGCATTCTGTCAATATTGTTCAATTGGCTACATTACATCACAAACCTCAAAACCCTTTAGAAGGCTTACGAAGGCCTCGTTCAACCCGCTTTTCATGGAGAGAACCTTTCCAACCACCGTAACCATTAAGGCACGGTGCTCCTCTGAAATAGATGCTTTTTGTAGCAAGCTCGTCAATGTCTCCGGTGCTCTCGGGTCTTCGGACACCGCCGTCGGAGTACGACGTTCCTTTGAAGGAATCCTCCTACCTGCCTCGAGAACCACCTCTGGTTGTAAGCCAGACAGTCCGGGGCCGTCATTTTTAACCCCAGAACCCAGAGTGATGAAGACACCACCTTCGGGTAACTCATTCCCCATTTCTTGTGCTACTTGCCGGTCAAGAGGAGCCCTCTGGGATGACACTTTAGAATCATCCACCCTGTCAGGCGAAGAGGCCGGAGACGGTGTTTCACTTTCGATCATCTCTGGAGGAAGTTCCACCGAGGAGGACGACGAAACACCAGGTGTTAACCTATGAGGATGCACATATGTCGGAGAACTACTTCAATAATGAGAAAAGAATGAGGTATGATCAAAATACCCCGCTTCACTTACGGTCTGGCCGGAGGCTCATCCTCATCATCAAGCTCTACATCAACATCGCTTGCCTGGCTCAGGCCATCCGGCAACGGCATTTTTCCTTTCTTGGAAGGTTTCCACTCCTGGCTTCCAGAAGCAGCCCGTTTTTGGCCATGGCAGTTATCTCCTATGGGCTCCTCGCCCTCGCCTCCCTCTGCGGACACCTGGTACAGTGTCGGAGTCAGCATTCTTGTCAGCAGAGCGGTCGCAGGATCCTCGGGAAGGGGTGCCGGACACCAGATTAATACCGCTTTCTTTATCCAGTCCTGCGTAGGGACGGATTGCTCAGCATCTTGTCGAAAGATGTTGGAATAAAAGGTGTTCGGAGATAGAATACTTACCGGAGTATTCGGATGGTTGCAGTCGAAGCCAGTATCTTTGGTGGTATCCGGCCATTGCTCTCGCTCCCCGAAATATAAATTCCACATTCCTTCGTGTGTAGTGCCGAAGAAATGCTGAAGAGTCCGTCGCCCTTCTGGGTTGAACTCCCACATACAGAGGGGTCGCCGTTGACACGGCAGGATCCGGCGAACCAGCATTACCTGAACGATGTTCACAAGATCGATGCCTCTCTCGGTAAGGCTTCAGATACGACTTTGCAGAGTCTGCACCTCATTAATGGATCCCCAGTCCAACCCCTTGTTACTCCATGAAGCGAGCTGAGTTGGAGGGCCGGTTCGGAAAGCGGGCGTAGCCACCCACTTGGAACCCCGCGGCTCGTCGACATAAAACCACCCCTGCTGCCATAGTTCGGAAGACTCGGCGAAAGATCCTTCAAACCAAACCGCGCTGGCAAGCTTGCTTATTGTGACGCTGCCGCATTTTGCTTGCTCCTCCTCCGCCACCCGCGGCCTCACGCCAAAGGTCTTGAGCCACGAACCAAAGTGCGGAGGAGTTCGGAGGAAGGCCTCACACGTGACGATGAATGTCGAGATGAGAAGAATGGAGTCCGGGGTCAAATCATGAAAATCCAATCCACGGTAGAACATGAGCCCCCGGACGAAGGTGCTAAGCGCAAACCCTAACCCATGGAGGAAGTGGGACATAAATACTACCCTCTCGTCGGATTTAGGGGTGGGAATAACCTGCCCCTCGGCGGGGAGCCGATGAAAGACTTCTGGGGTCAGATACCTCGCCGCGCGGAGTTTTGTGATATCCTCCTCCGTGACAGAAGAGGCCACCTACCGGCTTGAACGGCTGAACCCGGACATGATTGGGGCTGGTGGTGATTGGAACTCGAGGGCTAGAACTCGAGGTGGCTAGGATGGAGGAAGAAGCAAGCGCAGGAGAGAGAGACAGGTCCGGGTTCTGAAAGTGCAACTATCCCTAGGTGGTTTTGGTAATTCATAACAACATATAGCTCATTGAGCTAATGCTATTCCAAGACAATTATTTCAGGAAAGCTCAATGATTGGCATGGCATGGATGGTGAAAGTGGAACCCTCAAAATGCTAAGGACAAAGGATTGGCTCAAGCTTGAAAGCTCAAGACTCTTCTTTTTACATTTCAGTGATCCAAGATCACATTGAGTCCATAGGAAAAGCCAATACTATCAAGGAGGGTTGAGGTGTTGCTTAATGAGCCTTTTGCTTCATGTGCTTAATGATATGCTCCAAAATCCTCAGCTACTTTCCCATATCCACAAATGACCTAAACTCCAAGCCAAACTCGGTCCTACCGATTCTTTCCATCCGGCGCCACCGAGTTTCACTTGTCATAACCCACTGCCAAACCCTAGCAAATCGGTTCTACCGATAGGGATCTCGGTCTCACCGAGATGGGGTTGCAATCTCTCTGTTTCCCTTTTGTAACTTTTCGGTCTCACCGAAAGAGCAAATCGGTCCCACCGAGTTTGCCTGACCAACTCCCTGGTTAGCCAATTACCAAATCGGTCTCACCGAGTTTGTGTAATCGGTCTCACCGAGATTACGTTATGCCCTAACCCTAACCGTATCGGTCCTACCGAGTTGCACGTCAGTCCCACCGAAAATCTCTAGCGGTCACTAGGTTTACCTTTTCGGTCCGACCGAGTTTGTTGATTCGGTCCCACCGAGATTGGTAAATTCTGTGTAACGGTTCGATTTTGTGTGGAGGCTATATATACCCCTCCACCTCCTCTTCATTCGTAGTGAGAGCCATCAGAACACATTTACACTTCCAACTCATATGTTCTGAGAGAGAACCACCTACCCTTATGTTGAGGCCAAGATATTCCATTCCTAAAATATGAATCTTGATCTCTAGCCTTCCCCAAGTTGCTTTCCACTCAAATCTTCTTTCCACCAAATCCAAATCCTATGAGAGAGAGTTGAGTGTTGGGGAGACTATCATTCGAAGCACAAGAGCAAGCAGTTCATCATCAACACACCATTTGTTACTTCTTGGAGAGTGGTGTCTCCTAAATTGGCAAGGTGTCACTTGGGAGCCTCCGACAAGATTGTGGAGTTGAACCAAGGAGTTTGTAAGGGCAAGGAGATCGCCTACTTCGTGAAGATCTACCGCTAGTGAGGCAAGTCCTTCATGGGCGATGGCCATGGTGGGATAGACAAGGTTGCTTCTTCTTGGACCCTTCGTGGGTTGAAGTCTCCATCAACGTGGATGTAGGATAGCACCACCTATCCGAACCACGGGAAAAACATCCGTGTCTCCAGTTGCGTTTGAATTCTCCAAACCCTTCCCTTTACATTCTTGCAAGTTGCATGCTTTACATTCCGCTGCTATATACTCTTTGCATGCTTGCTTGAATTGTGTGACAATTGCTTGACTTGTCCTAAAGTTGCTAAAATCTGCCAAAAACTAAAATTGGGAAAAGGTTGAGTTTTTATTTGGTCAAGTAGTCTAATCACCCCCCTCTAGACATACTTCCGATCCTACAAGTGGTATAAGAGCTTTGGTCTCCATTTGCTTTGATTTCCATAGCTTTTGGTGGTCATATCCTTGGTTTCACAACCTAGGGGAGTATGGCGTCTAGCGAGGGAAATTATCACCGTAGAGGTCCTTACTTTGATGGCACAAATTTTGCTAGTTGGAAGCATAAAAGGAAAATGCATATTCTTGGACATAACCCCGCCGTTTGGGCTATTGTGTGTGTTGGTTTGCAAGGTGACTTCTTCGACGGGAAAGAACCAAACCGTGAAGCTATCGTGGATGAGTTGAAGATGTTACAATACAACGCTGAAGCTTGTGTTATTCTCTTCAACGGATTATGCCCCGAAGAATTCAACAAAATCAGCCGTCTTGAGAATGCAAAGGAAATTTGGGATACTTTGATTGATATGCACGAAGGTACCGACTCCGTCAAGGAATCCAAATTGGATGTGCTTCAAAGTCAACTTGACAAGTTCAAAATGAAGGATGGTGAAGGTGTCGCTGAAATGTACTCTAGGCTTGCTCTCATCACAAACGAGATTGCCGGCTTAGGGAGTGAAGAGATGACCGACAGATTCTTCACCAAGAAGATCCTAAGAGCCTTGGATGGAAAATATGATACTGTGTGCACATTGATCCAAATGATGCCCAATTACAAAGATCTCAAGCCAACGGAGGTCATTTGAAGAATTGTTGCTCATGAGATGTCACTCAAGGATAAAGAGGAACTTCACAACAAATCAAGTGGTGCCTACAAAGCCTCATGTGAAGCCCCCACATCATCAAGTGAGAAACAAAACTTCAACGAAGAATTGAGCTTAATGGTGAAGAACTTCAACAAGTTCTACAAAAGTAGAAGCAAAGATAGAAGCTCCAAGTCAAGGTCCTACAATGACAAAAGATCTTCTAGTCGAGAGCGAAACTGCTACGATTGTGGAAGACCCGGACACTATTCCAATGAGTGTACGGCTCCCTACAAAAGAAGAGAAGATTCTCCAAAAAGAAGAGGCAAAAGAGAAGAATCACCATCAAGAGAGAGAAGGAGTAGAGATGATCGTTATGAACGAAGATACTCATGGAGAAGCAAGGATTCGGAAAGAAAGGAAAAATCATCAAGGAGCTACACAAAACGAAGACATCAAGCTCATGTTGGTGAATGGGTATCCGGCTCCGACTCCGACAACCACTCCGAGAGAAGTTATCACTTCGATTCCGAATATACTCAAGATAAAGGAGTTGCCGGTCTAGCACTTGTGTCAACCAACTCCTACGACATATTTGACTCACCAAATGAAGGAATTGGAAGATGCTTCATGGCCAAAGGTCCTAAGGTAACTCACCCTGAGTATGTTGATTTCAATAGTGATGAGGATGACTTGTTAGGTGATGATGATTTACTTGTTGACAACTCTAGTGATGAATACTATGATGAAACGTCAATTAATCATGCTAATCAAGATAAAACGAATGACAATGATAAGGAGAAAATTGAGGCTCTAACTAAAGAACTAAACACTCTTAAGTTAGCTCATGAAACTATCTTCGAAGATCATCGAGAACTTTTAAGAGATCATGAGAAGTTACGCTTTGAAAAGCTCAATCTTGAGCAAGAGCATGAGTTCTTAAAGGCAATCAATGATGATCTCCGCAAGAAAAGTTCTTCTTACATTGCCAAGCGTTTACTCTTATCCACTTACATGCCTCAAGTCAAGTCTAATAACAAGAACAAGAAAGATTCTTCCTCTAGTAGTAACAATGATCACGTTAAATCCAATATTGTTGCTTCTAGTAGTTCTCTTGACTCCACTAACGATTCTCTTAGCCAAGTTACACTTGAGCAAGAAAATAGCTTATTGAAGGGAATCATAGAGAAAGTAGTGTACAAAAGCCTTGCCGGAAGTAAGCAATTCGAGGAGATTGTACGCAAGCAAGGAAGGCACCGGAAGAATCAAGGTGTTGGTTTTGAACGAAAGTTCAATGCCAATGGAGTTGAGTGGGAAGAAGATCAATACCCCAAGACAAAGTTTGTTCCTCAACAAGAGAAGTATGATCATACTTCTTTCAAGGGGACACAAACTCAAGATGATCTTCCACCACAAGACTATAAGCAAAAAGTCAAGGACAAGCTTCAAGAGGAAATTGATGCATTTGAAGAAGCTCCTAAGACCTTTGTCAAGTGGATTCCCAAGACTACTTCAAGTTCCATTTCATCAAGTACGACTACAACTCCAAGGATTCCCATCAAGATGGTGTGGATCCAAAAGAAGAAGAACTAGAGAGTTCTTGAGGGTGACTCCGCCAACATACTTCACTATTATCATTTTGGCAAAAACAAGTGCAATCAACTTCCACATCTTGCACTAGTTCAAGGAGTCACAAACCCTCTTGTTGGTAAGTCAAGGGACAAGGTAACCTAAAAGCCTTCATAGACATCATCTTGTGTGTGCATCACTCTTGTCTATGGATATTCTTGTTTGTTCCTTGTGGGACTAACCCATGTAGGTATTGAAAGTGCAAATCACTCAAAAGGATAGCTCCAAGTGATTTACATCAACATTGAGCATCCACATCTTCAACATCTACATGAAGTCATCATCGACAAAACCCAAGGTTAGTTCATCCCTCTTAGGGGAGATATCACATCTAGGGGGAGATTTACTCTAAGACTTGAGTTAAAGCAACTCTAATGATGTGAACACAACAATTCTTTATGTAAAAGTGGTAACCCCACTTGAGCTTAAACGATGAGTATGACCTATGATCAAATGTTCTCATTTGACTCCTAAGTCAATATACTCATATATAGATGACCTAGTCATCGCCAATTGCTTGATAGATGCTAGAATTGGTTGTGCATGCTTTGTCACATATTTTAATTGCCATTTTATTGTGTGAGCATGTTGGTTGCATATTTTACTCATTCGAGGACATCCACTTGTTGGTTTTGATTGTTTGGCTTTATTTTTCTTTTGCCAAGTGGATGGACAAGAATGGCTAAGAACCTTCTCTAGCTATCTATGCTTTTCTCGTCTTAAACTCTATTCATGGTACATCACAAAATTGATCAAGTCAGATTCGAACCACTCTGTGTGAGGAGCACTCGGAGTCCCCGATTCGTCATAGACTTAAACTTCCAAAACCTCTTTTTGATTTTCGGTCTGACCGATACCCCACTTTCGGTCTTACCGAGATCATTAAGTTGATCTATGTTTTCGATCTCGGTGCAACCGATTTGAACCATTCGGTCACACCGAGTTGCAATATCTGTATACAGTTTTGCATCTCGGTGCCACCGAGTTGTTCCACTCGGTCACACCGACAGGGTCGGGCTATATATAGACACGGGCAAAAATTTGGAAATTTCTCCGAACCCCTTCGCCCGCGCGATAGCTCGCTCTGCCTACGTGGTCTCCGGATCGTCTCCTCGCGGCCAGCCGCCTACAGTCGCTTGTCTCCATCGCCGTCAACGGGAATCAACCCCACCGTTGCCACCGTAGCGAGTCTCCGCCGGACTAGGGTATGGACTCGATCTTTGTGCTATTCCCCAATCCGATTCCTAGCACATTGTGATCATATTGATTCTTGCCACGTTTGATAAACTCCTATCCAGTCAATGAACTCATAGAATAGGTTTGATTCGAAAATTTTAGGGTTAGGTTTCCGCCGAAACCATCTCGGACCCACCGAGTTGAAAAACTCGGTCCCACCGATTTGGCTTATGCCATTGCACAAGTAAAACTCGGTCTGACCGAGTATTGCTAATCGGTGTGACCGATTTTGGAACTTTGTGAAACCCTAGCAGTCTCGGTGCCACCGAACTGTGACTCGGTCCAATCGAGTTCACTAGTTTAGGTTCCAAAAACTTCTTCGGTATCACCGAGTTTAAAAATTGGTAGATCCGAAATGCTTTCTGTGGGAAACTTAAACTAAGTTTTTGAATCATTCATTTGCAAAAATCTCTGCATTTTGTGATGCTCATCCACTCTACCTCATCTATAAACTATTCACAGGGTCAGCAGTTAGCTTGTTCATCATGTCAGACCAGAGTGATAGCCAGAACCTGTCAGAGCAGCCAGTGCAGATGAGTGAGGGCACTAGTCCCTCCAGCTCTTCAGATGAAGGCACCAGGAGTACCCCCAGCAACCTGCCAAAAGCGGCCACAACACAAAGGAAGAAGAGAACCTCAGAATTAGAGGATGAGGACTATGTGGCAGAGGAGGAAGCAACTTCCAAGAAAGTTGAACTCAAGAAAGAGCATGGATCAAGACAGAGCAACAAGCCAGGCTTAAAGGTCAAAAGGCCAGCAGGCAGGCAGCCCATGCCAAAGGCCAGAGCCTCAACAAAGATTCCTGAGAAGCCTGCACCCAAAGAGCCAGTTGCAGCCGAAACAAAGAAGGAAAGGAAAAGAGGCAGATGGTGCAAGAAGGTTGATCCCATGGCTGAATTTGAACAACATTCTTCTAATGAAGAAGAGGAAGAAGAAGAGGTTGCTTCACCAGCACCTAAGGCACCCAAACTGATGGGT
The DNA here is from genome assembly GCA_032464435.1 of Aegilops umbellulata. Taxonomy (NCBI): domain Eukaryota; kingdom Viridiplantae; phylum Streptophyta; class Magnoliopsida; order Poales; family Poaceae; genus Aegilops; species Aegilops umbellulata. Next base: position 526,728,076 of record CP136055.1, on the reverse strand, counting down.
GATGCTATAAGATCAGGGGCAACTGCATCTAAACCCAAGGAAGCCCCCAAGGCTGCTTCCAAGGCCAAGCCAGCTCCAAAGCCAAAACCAAAGAGAAATACAAGGAGCATCCCAGCTTTTGAGAAGAACAAGGCCCCAGTGCTTGACACTGCAGAAGAAGAGGAAGGCCAAGTGCTGAGAAAATTGAAGCCCAAGATCCCAGACCACAATGATGCTCATCCTGTGGCTGAGGATATGAAGATCAGAAGAGACTCTGGGCTAAGAAAGTGGAGAGCAGAGGATCCATATGCTACCAGGAGGAGGACTGCTATTGACTACAGGTTCCACACTAAGGAACAACAAGACTTCTATGAGACACTCTTATTGGACAAGAAGCCAGTTGTGTGTGACATGAGATGGGTAGATTGGGAATATATCAAGGAAAATGAAGAGCACTACCCTGGAGTGCAAGATAGCTTCAGAGCTTGTGGAGTAGCTGACTTTGTTGGGCAGAAGCTCACAAAGTGGAATGAGGAGCTGATTATGCAATTCTACTCCACAGCACATTTCTGTCTAGATGGAAGGATCACATGGATGTCTGAAGGTACAGGGTACCACTCAACTGTTGAGGAATGGGCAAAGTTGATCAATGCCCCAGAAGAAAATGAAGATGACTTGGATGTCTATGCCAAGAAAAAGATGGATCATAACACTATGGCAAATATGTACAAGGAGATTCCAGCAGATGATCTTGATACTCACCAGTTTGGGTCTGTGAAACACCTGTTGTCAAGACTGCCTACGATCAACTGGATCCTTAGGCACACACTTTTTCCCAATTCTGGAGATCACAGGATGATCAGAGGTCATGCCATCAACCTACTACATATCTTTGATGTGCCTCAGAAATTTAAGGTTATGAGCCTCATAGTAGAGACTATCAAGAGGACTGCAGCAGATCAGAAGAGGAGTTGTGGTTATGCCCCTCAGATCCAGATGTTGATTAACTCAAGAATGGGCATAGACACATACTTGTTGGACAAGGAACATTTTCCTATTCATCCAGAATTCGAGGACAACCAAGTTGTGATGAATGAAAATGAACCATCATCAGCCCAAGCACAAGCCAAGAAGGAGAAGGCAAGGAAGGAGAAAGCTGCCAAGATGCCAACTCAAGAGGAGGCATCTGAGTACTTCTTGAAGAACAAGCAAGAGCAGCTCAGTTACTTGATTGCATCCACCCTAAGGATTGAGAAAGGACTGGCCACCCTAACTCAGAACCAGGCAAGCTTAGAGAGAATCGTAGAACAAAAGTTCTATGACTTGGATATCAAGGTGACAGAGATTCAGATTGCAGTGGAGCAACTCCAAGATGACATGCAGGAAAGGAAAGGGAAGACTACCACTGATGCATTTGCCAGAGTGCCACGAGCTCAGAGGTCCAGTGCAGTGCCAGTTCCTGACACAAGAGCCACCGTCTCAGCTCCAGCCACAACACCAGCCCAACCAGCTCCAGCATCCACTTTAGCTCCAACTCCAACCACGTCTACGGAAGCCTTCGTCCTTGGAGTGATCCGGACTCCACCACCACCAGAAGATCAAGCCTGAGTGTCGATCTAGCACTATGCATTTTCTAGGAACTTTTTAGTAACTTGTTGCCAAAGGGGGGGGGAATGTATAGATCATAGGCATCGAGAGAGAGAGAGAGTGTTGCTTTTTTCTCTCTTGCTTTATTTGGTGGTTTCTCAAACATTATTTTCTTTTGGTCGAGATACTTTGATATGCTTGTGAGACATTGATGATCATGTGTTTGATCATAAGCTACACTTATGCATGCTTGATATATCTTATCTATCTTTTGTGGTCATTCACTTTTCCTTGGTGATGAGTGCATGTATTTCATTATTATCATTTTGAGCGCTCCACCAAGATGTATGTGACATGGAAGAGTAACCCATAATTCTAACTCTTTGTGCATTTGCAGTCCAAAGCAAATTTTAAATATGCACAAATTTAGGGGGAGCTCTTACTTATCACATACTTCTCAAAGCGACGATATAATTCACTCTTATTATCATTTGTCGAAGCTTTGATCTATATGTTGTCATCAATTACCTAAAAGGGGGAGATTGAAAGTGCAACTATCCTTAGGTGGTTTTGGTAATTCATAACAACATATAGATCATTGAGCTAATGCTATTCCGAGACAATTATTTCAGGAAAGTTCAATGATTGGCATGGCATGGATGGTGAAAGTGGAACCCTCAAAATGCTAAGGACAAAGGATTGGCTCAAGCTCAAAAGCTCAAGACACTTATTGTTACATTTTAGTGATCCAAGATCACATTGAGTCTATAGGAAAAGCCAATACTATCAAGGAGGGATGAGGTGTTGCTTAATGAGCCTTTTGCTTCATGTGCTTAATGATATGCTCCAAAATCCTTAGCTACTTTCCCATATCCACAAATGACCTAAACTCCAAGCCAAACTCGGTCCTACCGATTATTTCCATCCGGCGCCACCGAGTTTCACTTGTCATAACCCACTGCCAAACCCTAGCAAATCGGTTCTACCGATAGGGATCTCGGTCTCACTGAGATGGGGTTGCAATCTCTGTGTTTCTGTTTTGTAACTTTTCGGTCTCACCAAAAGAGCAAATCGGTCCCACCGAGTTTGCCTGACCAACTCTCTGGTTAGCCAATTACCAAATCGGTCTCACCGAGTTTGTGTAATCGGTCTCACCGAGATTACGTTATGCCCTAACCCTAACTGTATCGGTCCTACCGAGTTGCATGTCAGTCCCACCGAAAATCTCTAACGGTCACTAGGTTTACCTTTTCGGTCCGACCGAGTTTGTTGATTCGGTCCGACCGAGTTTGTTGATTCGGTCCCACCGAGATTGGTAAATTGTGTGTAACGGTTGTATTTTGTGTGGAGGCTATATATACCCCTCCACCTCCTCTTCATTCGTAGTGAGAGCCATCAGAACACATTTACACTTCCAACTCATATGTTCTGAGAGAGAACCACCTACCCTTGCGTTGAGGCCAAGATATTCCATTCCTACCATATGAATCTTGATCTCTAGCCTTCCCCAAGTTGCTTTCCACTCAAATCTTCTTTCCACCAAATCCAAATCCTATGAGAGGGAGTTGAGTTTTGGGGAGACTATCATTTGAAGCACAAGAGCAAGGAGTTCATCATCAACACACCATTTGTTACTTCTTGGAGAGTGGTGTCTCCTAGATTGGCTAGGTGTCACTTGGGAGCCTCCGACAAGATTGTGGAGTTGAACCAAGGAGTTTGTAAGGGCAAGGAGATCGCCTACTTCGTGAAGATCTACCGCTAGTGAGGCAAGTCCTTCGTGGGCGATGGCCATGGTGGGATAGACAAGGTTGCTTCTTCTTGGACCCTTCGTGGGTGGAGCCCTCCGTGGACTCACGCAACCGTTACCCTTCGTGGGTTGAAGTCTCCATCAACGTGGATGTAGGATAGCACCACCTATCCGAACCACGAGAAAAACATCCGTGTCTCCAATTGCATTTGAATTCTCCAAACCCTTCCCTTTACATTCTTGCAAGTTGCATGCTTTACTTTCCGCTGCTATATACTCTTTGCATGCTTGCTTGAATTGTGTGATGATTGCTTGACTTGTCCTAAAGTTGCTAAAATCTGCCAAGAACTAAAATTGGGAAAAGGTTAAGTTTTTATTTGGTCAAGTAGTCTAATCACCCCCCCCCCCTCTAGACATACTTCCGATCCTACAGGTTCGGAAGAAGGGGAACCCACCTTGCAATGCCGAAAACAATCTGCGCGCCGGACTCCTCGTCATTGGAGCCAGGTCCAGGGGCTACTCAGGGAGTCCTGGACTAAGGGGTCCTCGGGCGTCCGACCTGTTACTCATTGGGCCGGACTGATGGGCTGTGAAGACACGAAGACCGAAGACTACACCCGTGTCCGGATTGGACTCTACTTGGCGTGTAAGGCAAGCTACGTGATGGATTATGAAGATTCCCTCCTTAATGTAACCGACTCTATGTAACCCTAGATCTCTCCGGTGTCTATATAAACCGGAGAGCATAGTCCGGATAGGACAGATTCATTACCATATACTCATAGGCTAGGCTTTGCCATTACGATCTCGTGGTAGATCAACTGTTGTAACACTCATATTCATCAAGATCAATCAAGCAGGAAGTAGGGTATTATCTCCATAGAGAGGGCCCGAACCTGGGTAAACATTGTGTCCCCCGTCTCCTGTTACCATCGATCCTAGATGCATAGTTCGGGACCCCCTACCCGAGATCCGCCGGTTTTGACACCGACATTGGTGCTTTCATTGAGAGTTCCACTGTGCCGTCGATGAAAGGATTCGATGGCCCCTTCGATCATCTATAATGACGCCATCCAGGGAGAAACCTTTCTCCCCGGACAGATCTTTTTGTTTGGCGGCTTCGTACTGCGGGCCAACTCGCTGGGCCACTTGGAGCAGATTGATAGCTACGCCCCTGGCCATCAGGTCAGATTCGGAAGCCAGAACTATGTCGCGTACATCCGTGGAGACTTGATCTTCGACGAATTCGAGACCACGAGAACCGCTGCCCTTCGCCCTGATGAACGTGGCTTAAACCTGTCATCGGGCCGCATCCAGGAGATAGCTCCTGTAACAACTCTGGCCTTAGACCCGGAGCAGATCAAGTCGTACGAAGATGGGAAACTCAACCCCATCACAAGGCCTACCAATTCGGCGGTGTTGGAGCCACAGGCAGATTCCACTTTGTACGATACTTGCATCAACGGAACCCCGAATCTGTCCCCGGTATCGAGTCCCAAACCCTGCGAGCCCGCGGATACCGAACTCGATCGGCTATCGATCTTCAAGTTCAGCACCGCGGACATCTTCCAACACTCGCCCATGGGCATATTCACAACTGTTTGTGTAAACTAAGCAGAAACCATTTCAACAAATAAGAAGCAATGCAAGCTAGACACCACATTAAAGATGGAACCAATATGACTCTGCCAAGTTAAAAGCGTCCCATCATAAATGAGATTTCAACAAATTAGAAGCAGCGTATGCTATAAATCATATGAAAGATGCAACTAATATCACATTGCATGTACTAAAGGTGTCTTGTCATATTGATTTATGCGGGATACAAAAAACAATAGTTTTATTTAAGGACATGCTTAATAGACAGATGTACTATGTACTAAAAATAGGAAGGCATGTCACATTAACATGTATAATGTATAAACTAAGCAGAATAGCACATGTAATTTAACCAGATTGGAAGAATTACAATCTAGACACCATATGCAACATGCAACCACGTATCACGCTGCCAAGTTAGAGCAAGCACCTGCGATGCTAGTGTAGGGGAAATGAGGTAATCAACTATAGAGCTACGTTCACTATCTTCATCTAGCCTTGTTGTATCTTGAGAATCATGTGGGGAGGCTGATGCTGCATTCTTTAAACGAGGATCTTTTATCACAGTAGTCCACTGGCCTGACTGCCTCATCATAAGTGATTGACGAGGGATACACAAGAACATTAGTTTGATATAAGAACATGGTTAATAGACACATGTACTATTATGTACCAAAAATAGGAAGGCATGTCATATTCAAAGGTATAGTGTGTAAGCTAAGCATATGCAATTTAACCAAATTGGAAGAATTACAAGCTAGACATCCGGCTGGAGTGGTGAGCATGATCGTCTAGGACCTGAGAGCCTGGTGGGAGGCAGGCTGCTTCGCCACCATCGTGGCTTTTTAGTTGGCTTCCAGGTGATGCATGTCTGTGTTGGGCTTGTCACTGTCTCGGCCAGTGCCCTGACTAACTATTTGTCTTTTGGTGCTCCCGGGATGGTGGTTCATGTAAAAAATATCTTTCCTTATCTTGATAAAGACCGACTTCGGCCTTTCAAATACAAGCTAGACACCATATGCAACATGCAACCACATATGACACCGTGAAGTTAAAGCAAGCACCTGGGATGGTGGTTCATTGCAAGCGAGGTCATCTACTCCAGAGCTACGTTTACTGTCTCCATCTGCTGACACTGCACCCTTTATAGCGCTGAAACGTGTCTGACCTATCCGCGTACGATGCTGGAGCAACTTCTCTCTTTTCTTTTCTGCTTCTCTCATGGCAGCGTAGTCTGAAATACCCTTGCATAAAAACACAATAGTGAGAGTATGGGTGAAGTGTGTGCAGAACTAGTGCACTGTAAAAGTAGCATATAACAGGTGGCTGATAACCCACAAGTATAGGGGATCGCAATAGTTTTCGATAAGTAAGAGTGTCGAACCCAACGAGGAGCTAAAGGTAGAACAAATATTCCCTAAAGTTCTATCGACCACCGATACAACTCTACGTACGCTTGACGTTCGCTTTACCTAGAACAAGTATGAAACTAGAAGTACTTTGTAGGTGTTTTTGGATAGGCTTGCAAGAAAGTAAAGAGCACAAAAATAAAAGCTAGGGGCTGTTGTAAGTAAAGAAGCAATAAAGTAAATATGGCGAGTGTGGAAAAGTGGTGGTAGGAGTTGCGAAATTGTCCCTTAAGCAATTGACTACTTTACTAGACCGACAACAAGTATCATGTGGGAGAGGCCACTGCTAGCATGTCATCCCTGACTTGGAATTCTATGCACTTATGATTGGAACCATTAGCAAGCATCCGCAACTACTAACGTACATTAAGGTAAAACCCAACCATAGCATTAAGATATATTCGTCCCCCTTCAATCCCGTATGCATCAATTTCTATGCTAGGTTGAAGCTTCTGTCACTCTTGCCCTCCAATACATAGTCCTATCAACATACAACTAACCCTATGGTGTGATCCACGCACGCGCTCATATGATGGGCACCAAAGGATAGCAACATAACCACAAGCAAATTAAATCAATCATAGCAATTCATCAACCACCGATAGGACAACGAAAATCTACTCAGACATCATAGGATGGCAACACATCATTGGATAATAATATGAAGCATAAAGCACCATGTTTAAGTAGAGGGTACATCGGGTTGCGGGAGAATGGACCGCTGTATATAGAGGGGGCAAGGTGATGCAGATGTTTGTGAAGATGGCGGAGGTGTTGGTGAAGATCGCGGTGATGATGCTGGTGGCCACGGCAGCGTTCCGGCACCACCGAAAGAGAGGGGGAGAGGGGCCCCCTTCTTCCTCTTCTTCCTTGACCTCCTCCCTAGATGGGAGAAGGGTTTCCCCTCTGGTCCTTGTCCTCCATGGCATGGGAGGGGAGAGAGCCCCTCTGAGATTGGATCTGTCTCTCTGTCTCTCTCTGTTTCTACGTTCTGTTCTGTTGCCCTTTCACCGTTTCGGGTATATATGGAGATCCGTAACTCCGATTGGACTGAAACCTTCGCCGTGATTTTTTACCAAAAATTAGCTTTCTTGCGGCCGAAGAAGGGCATCAACCGCCTTACGGGTGGCCCACGAGGGTGGGGGCGCGCCCTCCTGGGGAGGGCGTGGGCCCCTGCCTTGTGGCCACCTCGGACACCGTTTTGCGTTGATCTTTCTCCTAGATTTTCCAAATATTTCAAAAATAAGCTCCGTCCATTTTTATCCTGTTTGGACTCCGTTTGATATGGATATTCTGCGAAACCAAAAACATGCAACAGACAGGAACTGGCACTGGGCACTGGATCAATATGTTAGTCCCAACAATAGTATAAAAAGTTACCAAAAAGTATATGAAAGTTGAATAATATTGGCATGGAACAATCAAAAATTATAGATACGACGGAGACGTATCAGCATCCCCAAGCTTAATTCCTGCTCGTCCTCGAGTAGGTAAATGATAAAAAAGATAATTTTGATGTGGAATGCTACCTAGCATAATCTTGATCATATGTCTAATCATGGCATGAATATTAAGACATGAGTGCTTCAAGGCAATAGTCTATCCTTTGACATAAAAACAATAATACTTCAAGCATACCAACCAAGCAATTATGTGTTATTGAAATAACATAGCCAAAGAAAGCTCATCCCTACAAAATCATATAGTTTGGCTATGCTCCATCTTCACCACACAAAATATTCACATCATGCAAAACCCCGATGACAAGACAAGCAATTGTTTCATACTTTTGACGTTTCTCAAACCTTTTCAACTTTCACGCAATACATGAGCGTGAGCCATGGACATAGCACTATAGGTGGAATAGAATATGATGATGGGGGTTATGTGGAGAAGACAAAAAAGTAGAAAGTCTCACATCGATGCGGCTAATCAACGGGCTATGGAGATGCCCATCAATTAATGTCAATGTGAGGAGTAGGGATTGCCATGCAACGGATGCACTAGAGCTATAAGTATATGAAAGCTCAAACTGAAACTAAGTTGGTGTGCATCCAACTTGCTTGCTCATGAAGACCTAGGGCATTTGAGGAAGCCCATTGTTGGAATATACAAGGCAAGTTCTATAATGAAAATTCCCACTAGTATATGAAAGTAGTAACTCAAGAGACCCTCTATATGAAGAACATGGTGCTACTTTGAAGCACAAGTGTGGTAAAAGGATAGTAACATTGCCCCTTCTCTCTTTTTTTCTCTCATTCATTTTTTTTGTTTTCTCTTTTTCTTTTTCTTTTTTGGGCCTTCTCCTTTTTTGGCTTTTCTCTCTCTTTTTTATTTTTTTATTTTTTTCGTCCGGAGTCTCATCCTGACTTGTGGGGAGTCATAGTCTCCATCATCCTTTCCTCACTGGGGCAATGCTCTAATAATGATGATCATCACACTTTTATTTACTTACAACTCGATATTACAACTCGATATCTAGAACAAAGATATGACTTTATATGAATGCCTCCGGGGGTGTACCGTGATGTGCAATGATCTAGCGTAGCAATGACATCAAAAAACGGACTAGCCATGAAAACATCATGCTAGCTATCTTATGATCATGCAAAGCAATATGACAATAAATGCTCAAGTCATGTATATGATGATGATGGAAGTTGCATGGCAATATATCTCGGAATGGCTATGGAAATGCCATAATAAGTAGGTATGGTGGCTGTTTTGAGGAAGATATAAGGAGGTTTATGTGTGATAGAGCATATCATATCACGAGGTTTGGATGCACCGACGAAGTTTGCACCAACTCTCGAGGTGAGAAAGGGCAGTGCACGGTACCGAAGAGGCTAGCAATGATGGAAGGGTGAGAGTGCGTATAATTCACGGACTCAACATTAGTCATAAAGAACACACATACTTATTGCAAACATCTTTTAGTCATCGAAACAAATTACTACATGCATGCTCCTAGGGGGATAGATTGGTAGGAAAAGACCATCGCTTGTCCCCGACCGCCACTCATAAGGAAGACAATCAATAAACACCTCATGCTCCGACTTCGTTACATAACGGTTCACCATACGTGCAGGCTACAGGACTTGCAAACCTCAACACAAGTATTTCTCAATTTCACAATTACTCAACTAGAACGACTCTAATATCACCACCTTTATATCTCAAAACTATTGCAAGGAATCAAACATATCATATTCAGTGATCTACAAGTTTTATGTAGGGTTTTATGACTAACCATGTGAATGACCAGTTCCTGTCATCTCTCTAAATAGATATAAGTGAAGCACGAGAGTTTAATTCTTTCTACAAAAGATATGCCCACGCTCAAACAAATATAAGTGAAGCAAAAGAGTATTATACAAATGGCGGTTTTCTATGTAAAGAGAAACATGCAATCCAAGCTTCAAATGATATAAGTGAAGCACATGAAGCATTCTATAAAGCCATACTCAAAAGATATAAGTGAAGTGCAATGAGCATTCTATAAATCAACCAAGGAATATCTCATACCAGCATGGTGCGTAAAATAAAAGTGAAAACTAAATGCAAAAGACGCTCCAAGATTTGCACATATCACATGAATGAAACGAATCCGAAAACATACCGATATTTGTTGAAGAAAGAGGGGATGCCTTCCGCGGCATCCCCAAGCTTAGACGCTTGAGTCTCCTTGAATATTTACTTGGGGTGCCGCGGGCATCGCCAAGCTTGAGCTCTTGCCTCTGTTCCTTCTTCTCACATCGAAACCTTCTCGATCATCGAACACTTCATCCACACTAAACTTCAACAGAAAACTCGGTAAGATCCATTAGTATAATAAAGCAAATCACTACTCTAATTACCTTTTCAGACCAATTGATATTTTGTTTTTGCATTGTTTCTACTGTAATATAGCTTTTTCATGGCTTAATCCACTGATATAAATCGATAGTTACATCAAAACAAGCAAACTATGCATCAAAAACAGAATCTGTCTAAACCAGAATAGTCTGTAATAATCTGAACATTCAACATACTTTTGTTACTTTAAAAATTGTACCAAAATTAGTAAAAATAGACAATTTGTACAGCAAGACAGTGCAAGAAGAATCAGAACCATTTGACTTCCCAGTAAACAACTAAAAATCACGCACTACAGCCAAAGTTTCTGTCCTGCACCGCACAAACCAACAAGCATTGTAAACATCCTAAAGGCAAACCTTGGCACATTATTTTTATAATACAATGGAATTGTACAAGGGGATAATTATTTTTTTGAAATTTTTTAAGTAATCAAGATTCACAAAGTTGCCGTGAGCATGAACAAAGTTCAAGGAGCTCTCCCACTTCAACAATGCTTGTCTTTCTCACTTCCACTTTCCTTTTTGAAAAGTTTTGGGTTCCCCTCTTTATTTTTGTTGTTTTTAAACTAAATGAAAGCACTCAACATAAATAAATGACTCTCTAAAACTTCCGGGTTGTCTCCCTGGCAGCGCTTTCTTTAAAGCCATTAAGCTAGGCATATAGTGCTCAAGTAATGGATCCACCCGGATCCCAAGGTATATCAAAGCCAATTTTAATTAACAATGATTTGTAATTTAGTAATGAGCACAAGGCAACATATATCATGCAACAACAAAGTCTAACTCTCTTCCTATGCATCGGCGTGTCATAAAAGAACAATTCATGCACACATAGTAAAGGCCAATGCATAGTATAAGCAGTTTCTTGCAATTTTATCATGTTGGAGACATAGAGAGGTGGAGATATAGTTCCTCTCTCATAATAATTGGAAGTAGGAGCAGTAAGCACATGCATATTATATTCATCAAAATCATCATGTGCAACGGTAAAAGGCAACCCATGTAATCCTTAATAAGGGCAAACTTCTCCGATATAGTATATTCGGGAGAATTCAAAAAGATAATAGGACTATCATGCGTGGGTGCAATACAACAATTTCATGTTTAACATAAGGAACTATAGTAAGTTCATCTCCATAAGCATAATTCATATTGGCATCTTGGCCACAAGCATAGCAGGCATCATCAAAAAGGGATAATTCAAGAGAATCAATGGGATCATAAAAATCATCATAGCATTCATCCTTCGGTAAGCACGAAGGGGAATTAAACAATGTATGAGTTGAAGAGTTACTCTCATTAGAAGGTGGGCATGGGTCATCAATCCGCTCTTCCTCCTTTTGTTCTTCGCTCTCCTCCTCATCGTTTTCATCCAATGAGCTCACAGTTTCATCAACTTCTTCTTCCATAGACTCCTACAAAATATTAGTCTCTTCTTGGACAGTGGAGACTTTCTCATCATAGCAATATTTCAATATAGCCAAATTTTCAGGCCTAGAAACATCATCATCAAAAGCTTCATACTTTTCAAACAAAGATTCAATTTCATAAGCACCGTTAAAAGCAACAAATTCTTCTATTTATTCCACATCATAGTAATCATATATACCATTAGCATAAGAAGCTAAGTTTTCATTATCATTAAATTTTCATGAAAAGGGAAGGTGTGGAGCCCTCATCCTAGAGCAACAAGTATAATCATAATTCGAGCATACCTGCCGAGCATACCACTTCAATATATGAATTTTATCCCATAATAGTTTCCCTTTTTGAGTCAAGCGATAATCCCTAAAGTATTCACGTTGATCCAATGTTACTCCCATTACATAATTGAATGGGGTTTTCTCAGGATTATTAAAGTAGTACATAATATCTTTCACATAACCAGCATCGAGGGTTTTAGGATGTTTCACGTAACCAGCAAGTACACCTAATTTTTTTGGTATTTCATGTTCCATATCCATAACTAAAGATAAAGAACAACTAAGAACAACAAATAAAAATTACTTAGTGATAATGCAAACAAGCACACACGAGAATATTCACCCCACGCTATTGCTCCTCGGCAACGGTGCCAGAAAAAGGTCTTGATAACCCACAAGTATAGGGGATCGCAACAGTTTCGATAAGTAAGAGTGTCGAACCCAACGAGGAGCTAAAGGTAGAACAAATATTCCCTAAAGTTCTATCGACCACCGATACAACTCTACATACGCTTGACGTTCGCTTTACCTAGAACAAGTATGAAACTAGAAGTACTTTGTAGGTGTTTTTGGATAGGCTTGCAAGAAAGTAAAGAGCACAAAAATAAAAGCTAGGTGTTGTTGTAAGTAAAGAAGCAATAAAGTAAATATGGCGAGTGTGGAAAAGTGGTGGCAGGAGTTGCGAAATTGTCCCTTAAGCAATTGACTACTTTACTAGACCGATAGCAAGTATATGTGGGAGAGGCCACTGCTAGCATGTCATCCCTGACTTGGAATTCTATGCACTTATGATTGGAACTATTAGCAAGCATCCGCAACTACTAACGTTCATTAAGGTAAAACCCAACCATAGCATTAAGATATATTGGTCCCCCTTCAATCCCGTATGCATCAATTTCTATGCTAGGTTGAAGCTTCTGTCACTCTTGCCCTCCAATACATAGTCCTATCAACATACAACTAACCCTATGGTGTGATCCACGCGCGCGCTCATATGATGGGCACCAAAGGACAGCAACATAACCACAAGCAAATTAAATTAATCATAGCAATTCATCAACCACCGATAGGACAACGCAAATCTACTCAGACATCATAGGATGGCAACACATCATTGGATAATAATATGAAGCATCAAGCACCATGTTCAAGTAGAGGGTACACCGGGTTGCGGGAGAGTGGACCGTTGTAGATAGAGGGGGGAAGGTGATGGAGATGTTGGTGAATATGGCGAAGGTGTTGGTGAAGATCGCGGTGATGATGATGGTGGCCACAGCAGCGTTCTGGCGCCACCGGAGGAGAGGGGGAGAGGGGCCCCCTTCTTCTTCTTCTTCCTTGACCTCCTCCCTAGAAGGGAGAAGGGTTTCCCCTCTGGTCCTTGGCCTCCATGGTATGGGTTTCCCTTCTTTGTCTCTCTGTCTCTCTGTGTTTCTACGTTCTGTTTGCTGCCCTTTCACTATTTCGGGTATATATGGAGATCCGTAACTCCGATTGGACTGAAACCTTCGCCGTGACTTTTTACCAAAAAATAGCTTTCTGGCGGCCGAAGAAGGGCATCAACCGCCTTATAGGTGGCCCACGAGGGTGGGGCGCGCCCTCCTGGGGAGGGCGTGGGCCCCTGCCTCGTGGCCACCTCGGACACCATTTCGCGTTGATCTTTCTCCCAAGTTTTCCAAATATTCCAAAATAAGCTCTATCCGTTTTTATCCTGTTTGGACTCCGTTTGATATGGATATTCTACGAAACCAAAAACATGCAACAGACAGGAACTGGCACTGGGCACTGGATCAATATGTTAGTCCCAAAAATAGTATAAAAAGTTGCCAAAAAGTATATGAAAGTTGAATAATATTGGCATGGAACAATAAAAAGTTATAGATACGACGGAGACCTATCAGTGGCTGAAAAATAAATGACACGAGACATATGATAGCTCTAAAACATTGCATGGCAAACAAAATTAGATTCTACTCCGTATGATTTTGTAATATATGAGCACAGGAAATGCAGGTACTCCTCCAGCACGCCACCACATGTGGTCCTATCAAGATAACAGTCGACTGGAAATAAATAGGCCAGTCGATTTTTTATGAACCGTCCGATCTATAAGGAATGGGCAGATGGCCTTCGTCTACCTCCCGCCAGTCACTGTTAACGATCTTTCTTGAACCGCCAGCGACCACCGACCCAGACCCCTACCTCCGCCGCCCCGCCCTCCCCTCGACCTCACACCACCGCCGTGCTTGGCAGCACCCCCATGCCATCCCTTTATCCCGACCGACCTACAGATCGGGCGCCAGCAGCTCTAGGCCCCACACGCCCCTAAGATAAACACCGAGGCACTGCTTCCCTACCGTAATAGGTGGACTAGCGCCTGTTACGCCAGGGAATGATTCCGTTAATTGGGAATCAACTGACCAGGAATTGAAATCCAGGGGGCGACGGACCTCTAGCTAAGGTGAAATAGTATATGAGGAGAAACCATGTGCATCGTGAGTTACTAGGAACATCTAGTATCAAGAAGAAGCGGTCAACAAGTGTCTTCTGTGGGATGAATACCGTGCAAGCAGACATGTAAGATTTGCACAAATAAGGGAAGAGGAGTACCATTTTCGGTTGCCCGTGTAGTCTCCTCCACACGTCACGGAGATCTTCTTCTTTTTGCCAGGGGAACCGATGTTTTGGAGGAGGGTGCAAGCTTGGACGAACCCATGGCCAAATTGTTGACTGTGTTGCCGTGGCCGTATGTCGGTGGAGGGGAAGCAGATCCGAGGCGGTGAAGGACGACGTAGCAGGAACAACTCCGGTGCGGTGGACGGTGGCGAAGTTGGAGCGGCAGCCGTGAGGTGCAGGATGGCGTGGTTGAACTGGCTCGGGTACGGATGGATCGACCTCAACTTCAACTACTAGCCGTGGTGGGCATTGCGGTTGAGGTTGCGGTGGACGACGACGTCGGGGTATTGGCTCCGGCGTGATGGAGGAGGGAGGCGCTTGATGGATGGGATAGGGTGGCGGACGGAGGACGCCGAGGTTTCGCGGCTGGTGGAGAGGTAGTTTTGGCTCCCACGAAGCACGAATGGGGAATCGCACGGGGGGCGGGGGGGCGGTGATACGTCTCCAACGTATCTATAATTTTTTATTGTTCCATGCTATTATATTATCTGTTTTGGATGTTTAATGGGCTTTAATATGCTCTTTTATATTATTTTTGGGACTAACCTGTTAACCGAAGGCCCAGTGCAAATTGTTGTTTTTTGCCTATTTTAGTGTTTCGCATTAAAGGAATATCAAACTGAATCCAAACAGAATGAAACCTTCGCGAGGATCTTTCTTGGAACAAACGCAACCCAGGAGACTTGGAGTGCAAGTCTGGAACTCCGTGAGGAAGCCACGAAGCAGGAGGCCGCGCCAAGGGGGTAGGCGCGCCCCCACCCTCGTGGGCCCCTCGCAACTCCACCGACCTACTTCTTTCGCCTATATATACTCTTATACCCTGAAAACATCCAGGGGAGCCACGAAACACTTTGTCCACAGCCGCAACCTTCTGCACCCGTGAGATCCGATCTTGGGGCCTTTTCCGGCGCTCCGCCGAAGGGGGATTCGATCACGGAGGGCTTCTACATCAACACCATAGCCTCTCCGATGATGTGTGAGTAGTTTACCACAGACCTTCGGGTCCATAGTTATTAGCTAGATGGCTTCTTCTCTCTCTTTGGATCTCAATACAAAGTTCTCCTAGATCTTCTTGGATATCTATTCGATGTAATACTTTTTGCGGTGTGTTTGTCGAGATCCGATGAATTGTGGGTTTATGATCAAGATTATCTATGAACAATATTTGATTCTTCTCTGAATTCTTATATGCATGATTTGATATCTTTGCAAGTCTCTTCGAATTATCTGTTTGGTTTGGCCTACTAGATTGATCTTTCTTGAAATGGGAGAAGTGCTTAGCTTTGGGTTCAATCTTGCGGTGCTTGGTCCCAGTGGCAGAAAGGGAACCGACACATATTCACTACAAAAAAATACACTTCCATGATGATACGTGTTTGTCATAGTAGGTCGTGTTTTCTGTCATGCATGTACATCCATGACAAATTTATGACAGAATAAAGATAGTCATACCTGTGCTGTCATAGAAGTGTTCCATGACATTAACAAAATTATCATCACGGAAGTGTCCACTGCCATGACGATAAATCGCGCGTCACAGAAGTGCTTTCGTCAAGGGTGACCGACATGTGGCATCCACTGTAATGGAACGCCCTTAAGCTATCGGGTCGGGTTTTGGATCTGATAACCCGTTAACAGCCCCGACCAATGGGAAATTTCCACATGTAAAATTCTTATTGGCCAGACGAACCACGTGTCAGCTCGTCAGTGGGTCAGATAGGCGCCTATGATACATCGACACGTGGCACGGCCCAACAGAGGCCCATTCCCATGAAAAGGCCGGCCCGTTTGACTTGGTCAAAAGGTGGCGGGCCGGCCCATGTAAAGCCTGTTAACGGCCTGTTCGCATATAGCCCATTTACAGCCCCCTAGCCCAAGGCCCATTACACACTATCCGACTTAGGCCCAGTAGCGTCATCTGGGCCACCCAATATGATTCCAGCCCATTTTCACTTCTGGCCCATGTATGGCCCATGACGTCTTTCGGCCCATATGAGGCCCTATGTAACTCTTGGCCTATTAACGGCCCGTGGTGAAACTGGCCCGTAATGAACAGTGTATCACTTTACACCCATTAACGGCCCGTGGTGAAACTGGCCCGTAATGAACAGTGTATCACTTTATACCCATTAACGGCCCGTTATTCTGTTGGGCCGTTTCCAGCCCATGTTATCTTTCGGCCTTCTCAGAGCCCATTTAATCTTGGGCTCATTTCCAGCATTCGTTTACTTACGGCCCGTTACTGTCACTTTCTGCTTGTGGGCCAAATTCAGCCCATGGTTACAGTCGGCCCATTTGTGGTATGTTAATACATTGGACCATTTTCATAGCGTCATCAAATACGGCCTATTAATGATGGCCCGTTATGGTCGGCCCATGAACAAACGATTCCAACTCTAGCCCATTTACAGCCATAATGCGGCCTGTTATTGGCCCATGTTTGGCCAATCGATCATACTGCCCGTATAAGGCCCATTGATGATACGGCTTGTAGAAGGACCATTGTTTCTATGGCCCGTAGAAGGCCCATTGTTTCTACGGCCCGTAGAAGGCCCACTATTTCTACGGCCCGTAGGAGGCCCAGTGTCACTACAGTAAATATTAGCCCGTGGTTATTGTGGCCTAGTTTTTAAAAATAGGTTATTGCAGCCACTAGCAAACCGCGGAAAAAGAACTGCAATGACTACAAGCAAACAAATAAACAAGACAACAAGGAAATAAATAAGCAAGCAACTTATGCTAGGCTATCACGGCTATCACACATATTACATCCACTGGGCATCAAAGTTCGCCACCAGTGCAAATAAATGCGCCGACAAAAAAATATACAAAACTGAGAGCACTTCAGAAGGCACTAGGCCTGGCCAGGCCGGGCCCCCCCAAACAGCTGAAGAAGCTGAGTAGACCTCAGTTGTGTCAATGATAGATGCATCAACACTAGATTTAAGGCATGATAGTGCGCACGGCAGTCCTCTAACATCTTCATTGCATCTTTGACTTCAAGTCAGAGCTGAGCTGAAGCAAGCCTTTCTGCTTTAAGTTGAGACTGAAGAAGTCGAACTGATTGAGGCAGCGACTACACAGAGGTTGTCTCACACCTGCTAGTGAGTAGCTTCAACTCACTGTCTTCATCAAGACAGGACCTTGGGGTCATCTCGCTGTCCTCAAGATGGTTTGGCTCACTATCTTCCCTAAAGTTCTGCCTGACATAAGAGATATGAGTCTGAAAGAGAAACAAGGAGACACGTAACGGGTTTCACAATTATATAAGCAAATACATGGATCTGTTCTGCATAAGGAACTTGTTTTTACAACTACAATTTGAAACTGGTAGTTGTTGCAAACATCCAATCAGATGTAAACAGCAAAGCAAACAGCAGTGGAGGAAATGATGCCTATCCAAATCTATACTAGAACAAAGTTTGAAGGCTTGAGAAGGATGAAATTACATTACATGTAAACACGGGCTGGACAAAGCCCTTCTCCATGTTGATGGAAGGATAATTCAATAAATTCCCCAAAGAAAATTCTTTATAAGCATTGCCATTATTCTACATTTTGCAAACAGTAAATACAGATCAAATAATATTGGAAGAAATAGAGGATAATGAAGCTCAGGTGCAGACTGATGATACATAATCAAATAGCAATTAATTAAGTACAGCGTTATAAGGAAAAAGGGAGAGAGGTACTGACAAGAGCAATGCAGAGCCCATTATTGTTTTGAGATCGTATGCTCCTTTGAGCAAGGAGATTCATCTGAAATTAGTTTTCATACAAGAGAGAAGGTAAGGCACAAGCAGAAATTTAGGAGTTCAAATTTTGAATTGATATCATAGACAGTACCTGATGCTGGGCTCCCAGCAGTTCTAATAGGGGTTTGGCCACTGGAGTAGGGGTAAAGTGTGGTACAGTTGGGCCTGTGTTTTCTGTGGCTACTGATCTATCTGATTTAACAGGTATCACTACCTTTTCCAAATACCTAGTTTGTACTCCTTGAGGATCTGCACTCACCCTCTTCCTTTTGGACATCTATTACGAAAGAACAACATTTGACTGGAAAAACATAGTGTGACGACACATGGAATAGGTACAGAAAATGGATAGGTATGGCATATACTCATATATGATGCTTAAACTAGGCAGATGGTGTAACAAAGTAGAAGTAATGCAAGAGGTCAGATGCAAAATATGTGCGACCAATACGACTTTGCAAAGTTAGAGCAAGCACCTTGATGGGTGAATAAGATAGGCCATCCTCCACCATGACAAGTTTGTTAGCCAGTGGATCATTCCGCAATATTCCTCTCGTGCGCCCATTCTCATATTCATTTTGATAATGTTCAATATCTGACATGCATGAAAACATAAACACAAGTGAGATTTTCTTTGTAATGCAGAAGTGATTCTAATCCAATACTGTCTCCCTGTAAACCCCTTTGTGCTATCTCTGTAATTCTTTTAAAATATGCCATGCATGCTATAATTTGTTGTGTGCATTAATATAATGTGGCCTACTACTCAAAATATGAGAGCTCTACTCAAAATATGAGAGCTCCAGAAGTGATGACACTTCGCAGATGATAGCTTCAACATATAGTAAAGTAGAACAAGTCGACCTGACCTGACAAATTCAAAATATACTAAGGGAGAACAACTCGACCTTACCAGTCGACCGCAAGAGAAGAGTATCATCTTAAAGAAGAGCAGAAGAGCAAGCAGATTGAAGATATTACAAGTCTTTTAATACAATGTCGGTTGGCCACCCATGATGAACCAGAGCGCACAGAGAAATACTATTCTTTCCGGTCTCTCCATATGTGGCTCACATGCATTGCGAAACTAAAGTAGGAACATTTAGCTAACCAATTAAACATCTCTCAGTTTTACTAATATCATCAATAATATTAGATATGAATTTGTACAACTAAGCTTGTTTAGCTCGATGGGTGGAGCAGTGCTATTACGACACGAACTACGTACGCTGATTGTGGTCATCATAAAATGGGGAAAACATAAGCATGATGAGTACAGTGTTGACCGTGGCAGTGGCATGGCAGATCTGAAGCTGCAAACTACACAAAGGGTAGTTAGCAACCGATGTTTGCTTTGAGATAACAACTAAGATTTGGTATGGACAAGAAAGTACGGTCAACAAGTGACAAAGAAATGCAAGTATGTTGTCTCTCTATATGTCGCGACATGCATTTGGAAACTCAAGTGGGACCTTTAGCTAACCAATTAAATGCGTCGGTTAACTAATATCAGTATCATATCACAATCATATTTGAACAACTAAGCTTTCGAATTCTGAGTGTTGTGTTGTTTAGCTTGAAGGGTGGAGTGATGCTAGTACGACAGAAAGCACCTACGCAGATCATAGTAGAGTAGATAAAAGGGGATGTAGCGACCAGACCTCAAACAGTCTGATCTCCTTGCTCAGGTGTCATCCCTGGATCAGTAATGCTGACACCACACGGTACTTGAAGGATTTATAACAGAGTAGCAATCACACACTTATTACATCGAATGTCTCAAAAGAGAACTTATTACAATAAATATGGCTTAAGGCCATCTAATAACGATAACAGCGGAAGGCTTGGAAGATAAGCGAGTCCATCAACTCCAACGGCATCACTGAGTATAGAACCATGACTTAAAGGCACCTTACTCGTCGTTTGAAAAGCCTGCAACATGAAACATTGCAGCCCGAAAACGGGTCAGCACATGGAATATGCTGGCAATGTAACACATAGAGGGTAATGAAAGAATAAGCTACACTACATGCATATATGGCTGGTGGAAAAGCTCTATGGTTACAGTTTTGCATAAAGCCAATTTTTCCCTACTGCAAAGGAATAAATTTTATTTAACTATCATGGTGGTTGTTAAACATTGATAATGGTTGACAGCATCCTCAATCTCAATTAAACATCATCATTAAAACCCAACAAAATTAATTAAAAGTAACATGACGAGATTCACATGACAATCCAAATATCAGATACTCAAAACGTCCATAACCGGGGACACGGCTAATCATGATTAGTTTATACACTCTGCAGAGGTTTGCACACTTTTCCCCACAAGACTCGATCTCCTCCGTTGGATTTCCCGCACTACATGGTGTTTGAGAAACGGATGATCGAGACATAGTTTTTCAGAAGCGCTAGCACCTTACGATCGGGTAGACCTTACCAACCTACATCCCCTACATCAGCTAGTCTACCACTGTAAGAGTTCGCACGACTTAGTCAACTATGCTAGAGCCCATAGTAGCTTGTGGCTGCACACGGAAGTTTCTAGTATGAATAATCTCATGATCCCTTTGGGCCTGGGTGGCGGTCCATAAAGAAAAACAACAGGCAATCCTGGAATACCCAGGTACCTCAATCCACCCAGATGTGTGTTTAAGTTGCCACCTTAGATAAACCATTAATTAACAATCTCACATCTGTCATTGATATCACTCACCCAATCCACGTCTACTAGCATAACATGGCATAATAAGCAAACGTAGAAGTAACTCCCAAAGGTTTGATAATAGAACAGGTAATAGGTACTACCTCATCTACTTCCCATCCCACAATTTAATTAGATCCGGATCATGCAATGTTGGAGGGTTGTTCTAATGCAATAAAACTGGGTAGTAAAGAGGTATGATCAAAGTGTTACTTGCCTTGTTGATGATCCGCGAAACCTAGAGATTCGAAGTAACAGGCGGCGCACTCCGGATACTCTATCGCAAACAAACAAACAAGCATAAAGTAAGTACTCATCTAATGCACAAGTAAAACTCAAATAAGAGATCTAACCAGAAATTTCAACTTAAGAACTCCGGTTTGCAAAAAGAATCAAATCAAACGAAGCAACGAAAGTCAAACGGCAAAAGAAAACAACTTCGTTTTACTAATCTGGACCTAAGTCAAATTTTTCGAAAGCAAAAACTTGTTTAAATTGGTTAAACAGAAAGAAGGTTTCGAGGCGAAACTCTAGGCGCTTGAATCGCCTGATTCCGATAAACGAGCGAAAAGTTATACTAAAACGAAAACCGGATCAGAAATCGCGATCAGAAATAATCGCCGAAAATCCGAGAAAAAGAAAAACGACGAACGGATTAACGTCCAAACGTTCGTTATATGGATCTAAACGATGAACACGTTCGTTAAAACGATCGAACGAGCGAATGCTCGGAAAATAAATAAACCGGAAAACCGATCTATTTTAAAAAACCGAAACTAAAAAAATTAATATATCGTGGTTAATAAAAAACCGAGCGGCTTTCTAAGGAAAAACCACCAGCGACGGCGGCTACCTCGGGCGGCGAGTCCGGCGGGCGGCGGGGCGGCTCCGGCGACGGCGCGGCGGCGCGACGGCGGCGAGGCGGCGGGGCACTGCGCGGCAGCGGCGGCGGATCGGGCGCGGGGCGCGGGCTAGGGTTAGGGTTTGGTGGGGCGCAGTAGCTGGGCTAAACGGGCTCGGGGCGGTGCCTTATAAAGGCCCCCTGGCGGAGTCCCGCTCGAGTACGGCCCGGAGTCGGTTCGGACTTTTTTTTAAAAAAAATCTGCGCAGAAAAACAAATGAAAGAAATACTAAATGGACTCCAAAAATCCCGAAATAAAATTTCCCCGACTTCTGAAATCATGGCGGACGAAGTGAACATTTATTTGGGGCCTAAATACAATTTTGAAAAACGCATATTTTCCTAAATTCAAATAAAATAGCGAAAAACTCTGAAATAAATTCCTATTAGATTTTATTATTAAATCCTCAATATTTTCTATATTCTGGGAAAGTAATTTTATTCCCTCTCTCATACTTTTGTAATAGAAATAGTTGAAGTTAAAATAATTAAAATCAAATGATCCTATTCTCAAAATTTGAGAAAACTCAAATATGAAAATAACGAAATCCCCAACTCTCTCCGTGGGTCCTTGACTTGCATAGAATTCCTAGGATCAAAACAAAAAGCAAATAAAATATGATATGCAATGATGATCTAATGTATAACATTCCAAATTGAAAATTTGGGATGTTACAGGGCAAAACCCTAAGCATCAAGAGAAAAATCATAAAAGTGGAACTAGCTGGACCAGTGGGTGGCGCACATGCTTTTCGAAACAAATATAGGAACATTAGGTGACCAATCAAACGTTCTATGTTTTAGTGACATGAGCATCATATCAGTTTCGTATTTCAACATGTAAGCTTTGGGTTGAGGTCTTGAGGAGCAGTGCTAGCACGACACGAAGCACCTACAATGATGGTAGTGAATATAAAGGGGGGAAACCATAAGCTTTACGAGTATAGTGCCCGTGCCATGGCGGATCTGAAGGTGCAAACCGGACAAAGCTACTTCGCAACCAATGTTTGCTTTCAAATAGCCACTACGATTTGGTACGGACAAGAAAAGTACAGTAAACAAATTACGATCTATTTTCCGGGTGAGATCAATAACTTAAGCACATATGGAAGAGTACCACCTCTCTTGCGACGCCGTGTAGGCCTATGCTGATACGTTGAGGGTGTTGCAGGTGCGATGGCTATCGGCGGAGGGGAAGAAGACTTTAGAAGGTAGACGGCCGGGTCGGGGGATATATCCTGTTGCCGTGGATGAGGCGGTCGTAGGAGCGGCAACGACAAGGTGGAAGACGGTGCCGATGAAGCGATAGGAGGCGATGAAAGGCTCCTGGTCCAGCGCCGTGGATGAGAGACGTCCATCTCTTGCAGTGGACAATGGGGTAGGGGTAGCGGCTCTGGCAAGGTGGAGGATGGGGTGGCAGACAGAGGAGGCTGGCCGTAGTGCGGAGGTTGTCGTGCCGCCGACGGTGTATGAATGGGGAAATGGAGGGGAGGGGGGATCTCAAACTTTGGGACGCGCTTCTCTGAAATGGGGGAAAGTTATGAACTTATCCCCCATTTAAAATTTCGGACATCGCATCGGTTGGGGATAGGATGGTAATCTCGCATCTCCCAAATATTTGCCGGTAACTATTTCGGGCGAGGAGAGGGTGTTTTGCCTCCCACGATTGGCGCCCATGGTGTATGAACAGGGCTGATAGGTAGGACGGTTGTGTCACGTCTGATGAAAGTTACACATCTGCCCCTATTTAAAATATTAGCCTACATCGATTTCGGACGAGGAGAGTTTGTTTTGCCGCCCACCGTGTATGAATGGGGAAATGGAGGAAGAGATACATGTCTTTCGGACGAGCTTGAATCAAATGTGTTTTGCCGCCCACGTTTGGCGCCCACTGTGTCTGAATGGGCTCAGAGGCTGTCGTGTCACGTCTGATTGAAATTACTAGTCTACCCCTATCGACAGCAGTGTAAATCCGGTCGATAAGGATGTCAAGTGTCAGGGGTAGACAGTAATTTCCATCTAGCAAACACTTGGTTCGGGCAGCCCACAAATTATAGTGGGACTTTAGCCGCTTCGTTCAAAATTTGGGAGAATTAGCACTCACGTTTGCCCTGGGACCTGGCAAACAAAGTTCAAATCCAATTTGTATTCGATTACGAATATCCACAGATAATTATGTGTTTTGTTATTTATTTCTTCAAAACCACAACAAAGATTAAGTCCACCTTTATATATGATTATGATTTAGAAATGTCGTGATCTTCGAATTCAGTAGGTTGGATACACTCTGAGTCAAACAATTATTTCATCCAATACAATATGCTCACACGAAAAACAGTTCACTTTATGTCAATCATACAAGTACTGAGGATTACCTCGCCTAAAAAATTCGAATCACTACAACACATGGACAACATAGGGGGTCTTGCAACATAATCCATTTAGAGACATGACACAACATGCAAGTACAATAATCTAATGACAATTTCAACTGGTATCTAAAGAAGAACCGGGATTATCTTGGGCTTGAGATAGCAGAAACAGCAGGACCTCCTCCGTCTTCAAATGCAACATTCTTACTTCCTCCAATTCTTGGGTTGCTTGCATAATGCATGCCGCTAATTCCGTAATTTCCAGCCTCAAGATAAAGATTACCTAATTCACGGCAGCCACACCATCTCTTTCTGCCTCTAGTAGAGCCTTAAGCACTATAATATCTGTGCTCAGACTGCTCTCCGGTGGTGTTGCCTCTGAACTGCTACCATCTGGTAACATGGATGGTGCACTGCTTCCACAAATAGATTCTGGGGTTGTACATTGTGTCCTAGTGTGAACGGCATCCTGAAAGGTTTCTGCTGGACATCAGTAAGAGATAGTTATCGTATGATCCAGGTAGTAAGCTTACATGGTAAACGACGGACGAATTATTGCCGAGCATGGCAAACTATATTTAAATGGTTCGAAGCAGCATCAGCCGAAAAGAAATTAAAACGGTAAAATGAAACTAGGGATGTAAGTGGCAAGTAAATGACATCCGCCAGTCCCATCTAGTTAGTTTTTGCTACCTCCCTAGTTCATTTTCCTCAGAAAACAAAAACTATTTTGAACTATCATACCACTAGTGGACTTTAATCGGGATTAAACCGGACCCAGTTGACATCCCTAGTTGAAAGGGAGTGTACAACTACTATATTTAAGTTGCCAAGGCATCTAAGCAGTTGAAATAATCTGAGAAAGCACTTAACAGTGTGGCCTCATATAAACTACGAAGACAGTCTTGTGATGAAGTTGAGAGGAAAAGTTAAGGACTCAAATGAAATAGGCATGCATTTCTTTACGATAGTACAGCAGGCACTGCTGACATATTGGCCAACTCAGGTATAGCGTAACAACAAATAAGCATTCGAATCAAGTAATACATCAAAGCAGACAACTGAACTATTTGTAATTCGGTAGGATTACACGTTGAGGGCACAAGCCAAGAAAGCAGCCCACTCGCATTACATTTCACATGTACTAAAACACACTGGCTTACCATATGTTGCTGTGAAGCCTAGCTGCTGTTGCAATGTTCTTTGAAGATATCGTCAGCATCCCGTGGTTGCAAATCTAGTTGTTGTAGTTTATTCTGCAACATCTATTTAGGTAAAATTAATTTTAATCGCATGCACTGGTCCGAATTGATCATCAATGGTTCATCTAAACTAATGAAAGAAGGGTGTGTGCATACACGACAATATATCTGCTTCCCTCTATTTTTATGCTTATTCGAGGTGCCAGCCCCAAAAGCACAAATATTTTGCTTGATGGGGTTGGCAGCTCCATAATTGATAGAAGCATCAAATTATCCATGCAACTTGGGAAGATCAAGAACACACAAACAAGTAATGAACAGAGGCTCGGAGCAGTGATGTAATAGCTAGCATCAGAAAATGTAGGGTAAAACGAACAAAAAGCAGCGGGACCACATGCTAGTTTGCTGATGTGTAATTAAGCATAGAGAACATTAAGCAGTCTGATGGAACCAACAGGTGGCATTAGAACAACACTAGAGCATATTAACTATATGTGCACTGGTATGTAATTTAGCACATGTAACACGTTCACTGCCAGAAGTATGGCCCTACAAGTGCAAGAAGAATAACGCGTCTCATGAAAAACTGAATGATGCCCTGAAGAAATTCAAAGGTGCGGTCCTTATGCTAGGAAAGTGAACGTAGGCTCCGGCCGTGGGATAATAGTACCTGATTCTCGGCGGCGTATGGGTATCGTTGTCATACTTGATAGCTAAGGATCGTCAATGGTGCTCGTGTTGCGCTTGAGTTTGGGTCGGCTGTTGCCCTCGCTGAAGCGGCTCCGGTGCTACGGTTGTGGCGCCTGTTGACATACAAGAAAGCTCATCTGTGGTAAGTGAACAGTTGCACGATAAAGAGAAAAATCGAAGGAGTACAAATCGAAATAACCTGATGAGGCTGCGGCGTCGGTAAAGCAAGGCCGGTGGAGTTGAATATGGCGTCCATGGAGCGGGTCCAGTGCAGTGGACGAAGGCTTCTGCGGGCGCATTGTATAGTGCTTTCGGTGAGGCGGATCTGTTGCGGCGGACGAGGGCTTGTATGAAGGGCCAGCGAAGGGGCGGACGAGGGAGTAAGTGAAGGGCCTACGCTGTGGTGGACGAGGGCGCCGGTTAAGCAGATCCGGTGCGGTGGACCATGATGGCGGTCAAGGAGATCTGGAGCGGTGGACAAGCCAGTCGCTGAAGCGGCTCCGGTGAAGTGGCGAGTTGGCAGTTGGGGGTTCAAAGGTGCGGAAGGTAGATCCGGTGGGGTGTGAGGTCCACCGCTGCGGCGGAGGACTAGATTCGGCGGCTTGCCGTGGTTGGGGGGGGTTGGGGAGGGGCTCTGGGGAAGAATGTTGGGGGCAAAGAGGGAAAAACAATGGAGTTACCAAAGCAACCCTTTCCGTTCATGTGGCAGGGGTAAAACAGGAATATCGCAGGGCTAAACTTTCGGGCGCGTGATATTTCGATGTGAGCGGGAAGTTTGAAAGCTTTTGGCGCCTAAAATTATAATTATTCTGCTCTCGTACGCCCGGATATGATATCATGGCCGACAATTTGTTTGTTTTGCACGCAAAAAAAATGTGCAAGTTTTGAAAACCAATGTCTCCAACTCGAAACTTAGGTTGTCCATTCAATTCAAATATGGTCATTGAGCTACTACAAGCAAATACCATCATACGTTCCAATTCAAATGAAAAACGTGTTTATCCTAAATATGACGACAAAAGCAAAAATGTGTATCTGTATGAATAAAGTGGATGATTATAAAGTTTGAACATTCCCGTATGTGTATATCTCTAGGTTTGATATATGAATTTGAAATCACGAAATCCCGGCTTAAAAAATGTACCTACGTTTAAATGAATTACAAAAGCTAATGATGGAGTCGAATTCCAAAATTCCAATCTTAGGTTTGTAATTCTGGTACATCAAGGTATATCACGCATGTTCAAAAGTATCGTTATCTCATAGTACAAACTGTGAAACAAATTGATCAACCATGAGTGCACAATATCTCAATTACGCTAAAGTCACTCAAATATAGACACCTCACTCTTTATCTGAAGTCAACCCCCCCCCCCACACACACATAGAGAAGTCGTTCTCTCCCCCAAACACCAACACACGAGCACATTAACACCCCTCTCTCTTGTAAAGTCCAGACCCCAACATAGGTCTCTATCACTTTGTCTCTCGGGCATGCACACATCTCTTCCCTCACTCTCAGGTCTCCCGCTATCTCTCTTACCCAAGCACACGCACTATGTAGAGTGTATATTTCCCATACACACAAAACGTCGCCCCCAAACGTCTATCTCCCTAGTTATGTGGTTCTCGCGCACTCACCTCACACACCACCCCCACTCCAAACAAGCACACTTTGTCTCCTTGTGCACCACTCTCCTCTTTCTATCTCTCCCACATGTGGACCCGCCCCAGCTCCTTCCCTGTATACATATATGTCGTGGCTCTTTGCATAGCTCCCTAATGTATAATCGTTCTCGATTTCACGCCTTGTTCTCTACACCATCTATTCTAGATCTCTCATGAATTCCCTATCACACACACGATGACTCACTTCCCTTGCGTCTCCGTTCATAGGCCAATTTCGGAGAACATCAACATTGTCTCCCTATCTATACGCCATTTATGGACACAAACGACCCCTCTCGCCCCCTCTCTTCCTCTCTCTCCCTCTCCGTCGCTAGCTCTCTCTTTCTCTCGCTCTCGCACCCCTCTCCCACACACACACACACACACTCGATGTCTCTTCCAAATAGTCTGCTCCCCCCGCCCGCACCCGTGCTATCTCACTACTACACATGTCACACCATTCCCATTCCCTTATACTAGGTTTACATCATCAGTGGTCTCTTTAGTCCACATACACTCTCTCCCTCTCACACACAAACGCGTACACAAACACACAGACACACACAAACACCCATTTACCTGGATCCTCATCTCTCCTCATGTCCGCATGTGTATCTCACACACTCACTCTCTAATTATGTATATGTGTCTCCATGTTACACAACACAAAGCCCCATGTACATGTCTCTCTCGATCCTCCACACACATAGACACAAAGAATCTCTTATCATTGCCTCAGTCTCTAACATATCACACACGCACACTGTCTCTCTCTCACTCTCTCTCTCTCTCTCTCTCTCTCTCTCTCTCTCTCTCTCTCTCTCTCTCTCTCTCTCTCGCAAACACGCTCAACAAGGGTTTCCCCGTGAATAACTTACCGTCTATTCATCAACAGTCGTGGCAGTACGGTGAACACGAGACGTGAAAAAGAATAAATCTACATGTGCTTAGACGACCTAGTATGACTATTAGGACTAGAGCAAGCCAAAAAGCACGACGTCGTCACCCCCTCCTTGTCGGCGAGGGGAACATCTTCGTTTTACACAGTCAAGAAGTCATTGTGCTAAGGCCCCACATGCCTAGGCATTGAATAGAAATTAGATGCTAATTTACGGAAGCAAGTATCGATAATACATCTGTATCTCCATACTTATATTTCTTCTCTTATAAAAAACCGAGTTGGTGATGATGGTATGTGTGCCATCTTGCAATATAGACCGTCCGATCTATATCTGATGGATGGAAATTAAACTAAAAGATACCTGCACCCCTCTCCACATTTGCAGACAAGGCCTTCCCTCGTTCATCCTTATCTCGAACAAACCTCATTTTCGAGCAATTAAGAAAGGAAGCCTTTGGAACAAACTGGCATGGTGGCCGCTGCCGGCGTCATCAATCCCCATGCCTCCGCTTAGTCCGACCACCAACCACCACCACACCCCACTCCTCTTCACCTCATCTCATATTTCTCGAGATATCATTAGTTTTTAAACATGGGATTACTCCCGCAAGGGTCAATCACAACAAGTGTTTTATAAAAAATGCATCTTGATGTTCCGTGCAATGCACGGATCTTGCTAGTACTCCTACACAATACTAAGTTGGTGATGCTGGTGTGTTTGCCATCCGTCGTTTCTGACCATTAGATCTACATCTAACGATTGTGAGGTAAGTTGTTGCCTTTTATCACCAACATCCCACTTGTCTACCAGTTTGCAGGAAAACCCATAATTAGTATCTTAAACCAACCACATCCCTCCCTGACCTCACCAAAACAGCCCAAGGAATATATTCTAATTGAAACATAATATATCTCTAGTGACATATGTATATCAAAATTAGAGTGTTTTGTACCAAGTTTGTGAATAAGTATTATTCTAATTATGATTCGTTGCAACGGACATGAACATTGCTAGTATTTCCAACCATGCATTTCTTTTCCTAGTATTCCATAGTTTTGAGTTTTCCATCAAGATATTAGTCACTCATGGTTGATATTTACTTTCAATCATGTACACATATGCACTATGTAACTAGCCTTGCTTATTGGCTTCCAAAGCTTAACTTTCACTCCTACTTACAATATGTAGAGTATTTAACAAAAAACTACCACTTTCAACTAGTCCTAGGAAGAATATATTGTACAAAAAATAGCAAAAACATACCCAAAATTTCTTAATCCACGCCAAAATCTACCTAGTACTCCTACCGATTAGGTTCGTTTAAACCCATGTATGACAGGGTTGGCCCACATCTCCGTGCTGACGAGGCAGCTTAAACCAACACATTTTGTTTGACCGTTGACACGAGGGACCCACATCTGACCTTCTATCCTGTTATTCCCCCTCAAATCATTATTTTTCCTGAACATTACTTCAAACAGTACTGATGCGTGTTCGTCAGTGGCGCCGGTGATGAGCGAGTTGGCCGCCGCTCCGCCGGACGGACCGGACGCCGCGCTGGCCTCCGCACAGGTTGGCAGGCTGGCCCGAGCGTGACTCACGAGCGAGCAAGCCGCCGCGCTGCCGTGCCAATCTAGCTAGCAAACCTTGCAGACAAGTAGCTGGACGGAGCTATCTTGGCTAGCTAGCGGGCCGCGAGTGCCGGACGGAGCTGGCATCCGGGCTGCCGCAACATGGGCTCTACACCGCCGGCGGCGGTAGCTGCGTCCCATGGCCGAGGATGACTAGGTGGACGGGCCGGAGGTAGGAGGTCACTCAAAGATTTTTGTTGGTAAGAGCATGTACAATGGTTGATAAGGTAGTCTTATCTTAAGTCTGCCACGTATGCAAGTGGTAGTAGTTTCTTGGCATTTTAGTGGTTTCTTGCATTATTAGAGCAAGTACAATAGAGCTGAGTCAGTGGGCTATAAGAAATAAACTACTCCCTCCGTCTAGGTGTGTAAGTCATCTTACGAAAACCAAATAATCCCAAAACACTTAGGCGCGGTGCATTAACTTCTACCTCGTTTCTTGTTTCTTGACATATAAACCAATAAGAGATGTGGGTGTGCATGCTTTTAATGACTTGAAACTATCAAACACGACATGCAGTGGTTAATTCATTGCATGCAATGCTATTAATTAGCAAATAAACATTGAGTTCTCTAGTTTTCCCCTCCTCCTTGGTCACGGTGCACAATCTAAGATGACTTATTCACCTAGACGGAGGGAGTAGTATATTTCTGCTAAGTTAGAGGAAGGAGAAGAAGAGAGAGAAGGTAAGCGGGCTCTTCGTGAAGAGCCAGCTCTAGCACGTGCTCCTAGGCACTTTGTGAGAATGAGAAGTGGGCCACATAATAAAAAAGTACTACACTCTTTTGATCTATTATTGTACTACATGTTGGCTATAAGATGGGCTATAGATGACATGGCACTGGCTTATAGCCAGCAACTGGCTATACTATTAACCATCCTCTTAGGGGTTTCTTGTAAGGAACAATGTATGTACTACTAGCGACAAAAGGTGATTCCAGGTTGCGTTGTACTCCAACGATTACTACTAGTGGTCGCGGGAGTGTATACCTAGTTTTGTGGGTTCGATCCCGGCCGAACGCACGGCGGCCTTTTTCTAAAATAGTACTACTACACTTCACTGCGAGCCAATATTTTACGCGGGTAGTTTGAGTTTTGAAGTCAAACGAATGTGCGGCCCCACAATCTAGGTGCACTGGACAGCCTAGCCACGTGAACAGGTTTCCCTTCCCAGCATCCTGTGGCTCGCGTGCTCACCCTAGCCGCACCTCGCTTGTAGCTTCCAGCTAGTAGCATATTTAAACTAGCGCCTCCCAATTAAGCCCGAGGAGCCGGAAAAGCCTAGAGGGGCATTGGGAACTATGCAATATGACTCTGTACATAAAGTGCTCTACTACTACTCTGTAGCTTGTGGCATTGCATCCATGGACTTCACTCCATTATCGTCTCTACTATAAAAGAAATTCCTCTTGACGTGTTTTTTTACGGGAAGTAAAAAGAATTCCTAAACTCTCCGATATATAATTCCTAAATGACTCAAAACATTTTTCTAGACACAACTCGGCCGCTAAAAACGATCAATCAGTGGAGGCTCCTAAGGTCGGGGAAGGCTCTGATACCAACTTGTAACGCCCTTGATGCGGCTATATCTCCCACATGTCGAAGCACGACTTAGAGGCATAACCGCATTGAAAGCAATGTCGCAAGCGAGGTAATCTTCACACAACCCATGTAATACATAAGGGAAAAGATACATAGTTCGCTTACAGTCGCCACTTCACACAATACATAAATAAACATTCATCATCCAGATTACACTCAAGGTCCGACTACGGAACCAAAATGAAAGAAGACTACCCCAAATGCTACACAGATCCCCGAATCACCCCAACTGGGCTCCACTACTGATCATCAGGAAAAGACACATAGTAACGACCACGTTCCTCGTCGAACTCCCACTTGAGCTCGGCTGCATCATCTGCATTGGCATCGTTGGCACCTGCAACTGTTTATGTAGAATTTGTGAGTCACGGGGACTCAGCAATCTCACACCCACGAGATCAAGACTATTTAAGCTTATAGGTAGGATAGGGTTGTGAGGTGGAGCTGCAGCAAGCGGCTAGCTTAAATGGTGGCTAACCACGCAAAAGAGAGCGAGAAGAGAAGCAAAGCACGGTCGTGAAGCTAGAAGTGATCAAGAAGTGATCCTAGAACAACCTACGTCAAACATAACTCCAACACTGTGTTCACTTCCCGGACCCCGCCGAGAAGAGACCATCACGGTTACACACGCGGTTGATGTATTTTAATTGAGATAAACTTCGGGTTTTCTACAACCGGACATTAACAAATTCCCATCTGCCTCATAACCGCGGGCACGACTTTCGAAAGATAATACCCTGCAAGGGTGTCCCAACTTAGCCCATTATAAGCTCTCATGTTCAACGAAGGATATTCCTTCTACCGGGAAGACCCGATCAGTCTCGGAATCCCGGACTACAAGACATTTCGACAGTGATAAAACAAGACCAGCAAAGCCGCCCGATTGTGCCGACAAATCCCGATAGGAGCTGCACATATCTCGGTCTCAGGGCACATCCGGATGAGCAGTCCGTACAACTAAAACCAGTCCTCAAGTTGCCCCAAGGTGGCGCTGCAAAAGGGCTCTAGTTTGGACCAGCAATAGAAGGAGAACTGGCCCGGGGGGTTAAAATAAAGATGACCCTCGGGCTCGCGAAAACCCGCGGGAAAAAGGCTTAGGTGGCAAATGGTAAAACCAAAGTTGGGCCTTGCTGGAGGAGTCTTATTCAAAGCGAACAGTCAAGGGGGTCCCATAAATAACCCAACCGTGTAAGGAACGCAAAATCAAGGAACATAACACCGGTATGACGGAAACTAGGGTGGCAAGAGTGGAACAAAACACCAGGCATAAGGCCGAGCAATCCACCCTTTACCAAGTATATAGATTCATTAATTAAAATAAGAGATATTGTGATATCCCAAAGTAGTCATGTTCCAACAACGAACAAACCTCATCTTCACCTGCAACTAGCAACGCTATAAGAGGGGCTGAGCAAAGCGGTAACATAGCCAATCAACGGTTTGCTAGGACATGGATGGTTAGAGGTTTGACATGGCAATTTGTGTGGCATGATATAGCAAGTGGTAGGTATCGCAGCATAGGCATAGCAAAAGAGCGAGCAACTAGCAAGCAAAGATAGAAGTGATTTCGAGGGTATGGTCATCTTGCCTGCAAGGTTCTCAGAGTTATCGAAAGCTTGATCCTCGTAAGCGTTCTCAACAGGTTCCTCGTCCACGTACTCGTCTCCCGGCTGTACCCAAAACAAGAACACAAGCAAAGGAACAACTATCAACCACGATGCAATGCGCAAGCAACATGATGCAAAACATGGCATGATATGCGAGATGTGATATGCAATGCATATGCGTTCTCCGGAAGGACAAGAATGAACAAGGCATAATCTTGGCAAACCAAGTATGCCAATGGAAAGGTGAGGTGATTTCGGTTGAAATCGATATAAAGATCACCGGAATCGGATGCACGGTTTGCAAATGACAAGCAAAACAAGAATGACAATATTCTGCCATTAACAGCATGATGCTACTTAGCAAGCAACAAGAAATTAAGCTAATGCACCCAAACATATCAGAAAATCATATGGCAGTGATCTACTCAAGATGCTTGACAAAAGATGAACACTGAGATACGGCTAAATCACACCACAACAGGTTCAAACAAGCATGGCAATAGTGCAAAAGATAACAGGTTCACAGACTTAGTGAAAATAACAACATGCCAGAAATTAACATCAGGATGACATGTTTAGAGCAAGGAATAAACATGCTACAAGAAAAGGACATAGCAAAGCATGGCATGGCATGAATATACTCAAAGCACTTGACAAAAGTCCCTTACTGACCATAAGACAAAAAGGATCATAAAATATAATAACACCCATGTCAAATGAGCAAGTTTCGTTACAGGTTTCAGACTTAGCAGAAAACTGGACATGTCAAAAACAGATAACAAGTAGGCATGTTTACGAGTTCGATGCACTCACTACAGAGCGTTACATGATAAACTCAGCATACATACATCAAGAATACATGGCATAGAAGCTAGACGTGGCAAGCAAGGATCAACTACAACAGGCTTGGCAAAATCGAATAACAGGTAAACAATCTGCCAGCAACATTTTATAGCAAAAGTAGAGCTCGATTGACTCAAGCTATGGCACTCCATAATTACAAACAAAGGCATGGATGGATATATCAAATCCGTATGCTCAAAACACCCTTACTGATCATGCTCAAAAGAGGCATAGATCTCTCTGAAACAACATGAACACATGGCATAAAAATAACAGCAGGCAAGGACTTGGTGAAATTACTAAGTCTCTGAAATCAGCAACATTAAGTACCCTAGTTTGCATGCTTGTGCTAGTCACCACAAAGATCACGAAAATACATGGCATACACCCCTGGAAAGATAGCATGGCATATTTCAAACACATGTAGGACTCAACTTCATAGGATGCACACATCAATCATGGCAAAAATGACAAAAGTGCATGTTCTGAAACAGATCTGAAACTAACATCACATATCCCTCTTCTAACAGCATTTCGGGCATCGAGATGAGCTCAAATGAAAATGATGCAATGAGGTGAAATGATGTACTCATCGAGGCGAACAAGATGATATGCTATACGCCCAAAACGGAGCCACGGGTGCAGAGTTATGGTACGATGAACATGCAACAAATAAACTGCCAGAAAATGACAGAATATTTCGGGGCTCGGGGAAAGTCAACCTTCGGAGAGCTCGTCGGAGAGAGCTCGCCGGAGAAGGCCGGAGGAGGCGCGGGGTGGCCGGATCCGGGGCCGGGGAGGCCGGATCTGGCGCGGGCGGCGGCGGAGGTCGGCGGGGGTGGCGGAGCGGCGGCGAGGGGAGCGGGATCCGACGCGGGTGGCGGCGCGACGGCGGCGGCGGACTGCGACAGCGGCGGGCGGCGCCGGACGGCGGCAATGCGGGGTCGGTGGCGCGGGCGAGGAGGCGAGGCGCCTCGGGCGCGGGAGGCAGGCGGCGGCGGCTGCGGGCTCGCGAGGGCCCGCGATGGGCTCCGCGGGCCGGCGGCGGCGCGCGGTGGAGGACAGCGGCGGGGACACTGGCGATGCCGGGTTGGTCCGGCGGAGCGGGCGGACACGTCCGCTGCCCGGATTTTTGTCCGGCGGCGGCGGGAGAGGAGTTTGTCTAGGGTTAGGGTGGAATCATCCGAAAATTTCGGGAGAGGGGGGATATTTATAGGTAGAGGGGGCTAGGAAGCTCCAAATGGAGTGCGGTTTTCGCCCACACGATCGTGATCGAACGGCGATGGACATGGGAGTGACTTAGATGGGTTATTGGGCTGTTTTGGAGGGGTTTTGGGCTGCAACACACACGAGGCCTTCACGGTTACCTGGTTAATCGTTGGAGTATCAAACGACCTCCGAATGACCCAAAACTTGACAGGCGGTCTACCGGTGCTATACCAAGGCCGCCTGACAAACCTCGGTCCATTCCGAGAAGGTTTAACACCCGCTCACGGAAAAAGGTAAAAGAGGACGCCGGGGAACATAGGAGCGCCGGATTGCAAAACGGACAACGGGGAAAATGCTCGGATTCATGAGACGAACACGTATGCAAATGCGATGCACATGATGACATGATATGAAATGCATGACATGAACAAAATGCAAAATGACGGGAAACCCAACCACGGAGGGAATATCATATTACATAGCCGAAAGTGGCAAGAGTTGGATTACAAATATGGCAAGTTACATCCGGGGTGTTACAATTATCGTCTCTACTATAAAAGAAATTCCTCTTGACGTGTTTTTTTGAAATGGAGGCAAAAGCTTTGCTCCATCTCATTCATAAAGAAGGAACTACTAACAAAGTTCGATGAGATCCATTACACCTCCACAAATGGAAGTGAAAAGCCTAGTCTCGCTGTATCAAATAACTCAAATGTTCTGCCCCCGCAGTAACCGTCGCTGATAAACAGGCTGCTAGTGTGTGCGTGAGAGGAGCGGCTAAGTAGGCCAACTACGTGAGAGGAGTGGCTGAATAGAGCACCGAGAGTACCCAGTAGGCCACTACGCAGGTGTACTTCCCCTGCATTGATAGTACAACAATGGTTCTAGAGAACAGTAGTACCCTCCACTTCCAACTGTAGCTCCTTGGCCCTGAGATTCAAGAGTTCAAAACTGGTGCACTATACTAAACTAGACTAGAAGTACAGTACATCGCACTACTAGTTGAGAAAAGTAGTACTAGTACTGCGACAGTATGAGTACCTACTCCTCCGTCACATAATGTACGATGTTTTTTGACACTAGTTGGCGTGTACAAAAAATGGCAAAAACATACCCAAAATTTCTTAAGCCACGCCAAAAACTACTACCTAGTGCCAAAAATTTCTTACTAGTGCTATTATTTACAGTATAATGCATTCCCATAATGTTCCATAATGCTAGTACTAGTAGTAAATAATAGCCTCACCCCTTCGCTGAGGAACGATCTACAGTTGGAAGGGACGAGGCCCTGTGGTTACTACACTCGTATCTCCTCCTCGCCAGTTCCCCTCCCCCCGAAGAGAAGGCAGTTCGTCGCTGCTCCCATGGATTTGCCAGGCGGTTCTCCTCCTCGTCGGGGCTGGGAGACCTTGGACGACGATTCTCTGGGAGAAATCGCACGCCGCTCCGACATCCTCACCGCCGCAAGACTCGGTGCTTCATGCACCAACTTTTTCAAGACGCTGCTTAAACAGGCTTGGGAAAAGGCCATGCTTGTTGGTCTTCCATGCGTCCTCGAGGAGAAGGTTCTTCTATGGGGCAATTCTTCGAACAGTCCACCACTCCCTGGCCATGGTTGCACATTGACTCCGCTAGAGTTGACGACGTTGAGAGGTAGTCGGATTTTGTCCGATGAGCAGGTCAGTAATGGAGTTTGATCATGTAGTACTTACTTATTCCATTTCCATCCCATAATTTCTCCGCTGCCCACCGTCTTATATATAGGTCTGGGTCGGTGCCAACAAAGATTGGCTTGCATACCTCCGGCTGGATACCACCATGATTTTGCACAACATCCACAATAGTGCGACCGTTCCGGTAGACCCCTTCTCCACCATTGGGATCGGCCTTCCGGACTGGCTGGGCAAGAATACGTATGATGATGCCTACATGAGATTGAAGAAGATAGCAATTGCGGACACTCCGACAAAGTGACGCGGCTACGACGATTACTATCTCATCGCGGTGTTTGACATAAGGATTGCCATCAATGCAGGAGGCAGTAACGGCAGAGGCTGGTGCTTGTTGGCGGCGGCAGATTTGTACCCCTAAATGTTCGAAGACGCCGTGCGCCATCTAGGCCACATCTTCGCGGTGAC
Organism: Aegilops umbellulata; assembly: GCA_032464435.1. NCBI lineage: Eukaryota > Viridiplantae > Streptophyta > Magnoliopsida > Poales > Poaceae > Aegilops > Aegilops umbellulata. The sequence continues at coordinate 526,690,294 of CP136055.1, read as the reverse complement.
AAGCCAGGGGACTTGTTTCATCTGGTTGACATCCTACGGTATGGGAGATTACAAACGGAATGCACAAACCATCATTTGCATCCCTAAGGGTACTCCATTATTTTGCAGGGACCAGTCATCCCCCGATCAAAATAAGATCGCCGATCCTGGATGTGCATTTTCATCCACGATTCGGTCTAACCTAGAACCTTGTAGCCGACTTTGGCATATTGGGATCAACTATCTTAGCAGTCGTTACCCATGGTACCACTGATGTGCAACATGGTCACACAATCTACCACGATCGGATCATCACCATCTACCCAGGTATTCCATTTTTTTAACCCTCTCGCCTTCTCTTTCATTGTTGTACTAGTAGTATACTTTGTAGTACTAGTAGGAGTAGTTTTTACCTTGGAGGACGCGTATAGCTAGCTAGGCCTTTGAAGACGTGAACCCACTAGCTGCCACCATTTTTGTTTTTCCATGTCTTACTATCTCATCCATGTAGCCAAGAGTGGCTATATATAATAAGCCGGTTATTTTACTTCCTCTATACCGGAGTAGTACTATTTGCTGCACAGTATTACTGACCGCCATATTTGAGCACAACATTATTATGCATGGACCTTGACTATGTACGTCACCATGTGTCCAGATCTGGGATGCCGCGTGTACCAGATGAACGACGCCAAGTTCGACCCCCGTGATGCTACGTGGGTGCCGAGGAACACTCTTGGAGAGTACTCGCTTTTCATTGGGGACAGCTACCCCATTGTGAAGCGGATGCCACCTTCCGTGCATGACACGGAAGGCCTGCCGTTCATGAAGCATGGTTGTGTCTTCAGTGTGCACCGCCGGATGAACGACAAGCTGGGACACGCTATCCCTGATTTATGCCGCTTCAGCTTGGATGAGTCTCCATCGTGTGGAACCGGACTAGAAAGCCGCGACAATGATTCCCGTTGCCCACCGCTATGGATCGTGCCATCCATGAAGAACACCTGGGACTGGAACCTGGAGGAGGACATGTAGCCCATCTATAACGTGTAAGTGGAGTACGGTAATTGTGAACGGTAGCGCTATGAATATATGTAGACTAGTCGTGCACAAATTTATCACATGAGTTGGAGATGAACTTGTGTGGAAAACTGGCATTTGTCCTTCAGAATTTATTACTAGTAAATGTGTTATGTGTACGTGCAACTTGTGTGGTTGTTGCATGGGCTCCAACACGCTCTTTGAGAAGAAAGGTGGCACAGCTTTGGATATACGTGACGTGGCAGCATCATATAGTAGCGTCGTTCGCTATAGTTGTAGTACACTCCTAATAGGACGACAACTCCTATAAAACCTTGCGCTTGGCTCTTTGCCTCTTCAGGAGGTTCAACAGTTCATACTCGTGTGAACCTTGCACTTGGCTCTTCGCCTCTTCGGAAGGTCCAACAATGATGATACTACAGTACAATATGCTTCTGGCAATCTGACACCGATTGAACTGCTGCACGTCCACCACGAGGGCGAGGGCGAGGGAGAGGGAGAGGGAGAGGGAGAGGGCGCTGTAGTCAAAACCCTCTCCTCCTCCTGCGAACCACCGCGCGCGTGGGCGAGGGAGAGGCGTAGTAAGCAAGCTTCTCCTCGTTCAGCGAGTTCACGGGACACATCAAAGCAGTACTAGTACTAGTAGTAGTAGTCCATACTGCGTCCTTTCTGACTAATATGGCTTAATTTGAAACGAGAAAAGTACACTGGCGGTCAACGTATGTAACAATACGCTCTTTACAGTCACTATATAGTTTTGCCGCGATTATACGATCACTAGCTCATCATAGAGCATCGTATTGCACCCTACTGACCGGCCACATAGTCGTCGTGGCACTTTGTTGACTGGTTAAATTGTCACCTTGTTTCTGGGTCCCACCTGTCAGTTGGCAGAGCAAAGAAATCAGTTAAACAAAACTTTACGCAGGCGCAACACGAATCTAACCCTTGCGCGCGAACCGCCCTGGCTGTGTATGTGAGTGCATGCACGTGTCCTCCCTCGGTCTTCCAACAAAGAGTGTACTACATGATGTACATCTACACTTCCAATGCATTTAGCCTTTAATCTAAATCGATATTGATTGACTAATGCACCAACTTGTGTTGTAGGTATAGGCTACATGTCTATCCTTAATTATAGCATGCAACGGCCTTCATTTAATCTTCTTATCTCAATGGTCGCATGCACACATAAGTCTGCTACTTTTGGGCGTTAATTATGCCCTGGTCAATGTGTAAATCTCTAAATGTATAGTCTTTCACGGACGTAGGGAGTAGGTTGAGCACGTGAGCGTGAGCTTGTCTGTTGCGTCGTGTGTTGTGTGCCGCATGGGTGCGTGAGTGTTGTGTGCGTCCATGTGTACGTGTGAGTGTTGCATGTTGCATGCATGCATGGGGCTTACTCCCTACCATTGACATGTTCATATTTCAAGCTTCCTCTGTTCCCTCCACATGGTGATACTCCCTTTGTTCCCAAATAGTACGGAGTAAAAGCCTCCCTCTGTTCCCAAATATGGAGTATTTGTCTTTCTACATATTTCAACAAGTGACTAGGTACGGAGCAAAATGAGTGAAGTGAGCGTAGAGGCTTAGGGACACTGAAGTCCTCGCGATCCATTATTCCCCATCTCGGTCAAAGAGAACTATTCAACTAGTCTTCGCAGTGAAGTGACAATACACGCTGCAGCAGATGGGACACGTAATTAATAAGCTGAACCAGCGTGTTGGTGTTACTAAATCAGCCTTACCCAGTACTGCCATCATGTTTACCAGTAGAGCACGCTTCCGCAAATACGCCTACGCACCTCTGTCCTCCATTAACTGACATATGGGCCCTATTGTGGTAGACTCACATGTCATCAGTGTAACTATTTACACTCCGAAGGACGGGATATCCTGGTAGTAGTACTAGTAGAATTGAGATTGAATGCACTTTCTTCCCTGTCTTCCACTCTTCTTCCTCCTCTCTTCTTCTTCCTCCTCTCATCTTCTTCCTCCTCTCTTCCCCGTCGTCAGCCGCACACCATTTACCCTCGCTCACAGCTCACCCGCCCGCGCCATTTTCCTTGGTAGCTCGTGCGTACCATATCCCCGCCGCTCACGGCTCATCCACACAAGGAGAAGCTTCTTCGCTCGCCCGCCCGAATCCACTTCCCCGCTGGCTCACAGGCACCGAAAACCCCAATGGCAGAACCGACTAACATGCAGAGCTGCGATAGGAATTCCCTCCCTGATGTTCTCTTGGAGCAGATCTGTAGTCATATGGACCTACTCAGCACCGTCCGTCTGGCCGCATGCTCGGTGTCTTTGTACCGTCTACTCGTCTGCAACCATCCGACTCTTTTCAAGACACCCTGCTTGCTGATGCCCGATCCTCGCTGGTGGCCCAGAAACCGAATTGACGATCCTACGGAGGTTGCCATGGTGTCCCTCGACATGCTACCACTACCCGCCCACCTGTCCTTCATGCGCTGCCACTATTGCGCAGGCATGAAGGCCAACTGGATCGTCATCATCCACCACACCGGTAGTCCATTGCGTCTCGTGGATATCTACACCCAGCGAGAGATCACCCTTCCATCGTTGGATACCGCCACCATCGAGCCTCGCGGCCCGCCGGACACTCCTGCCTACTACGCACGAGACGCGTCAAGCTTTTGGCTCGACCTCTCTTTGCAGAAAGTTGTAATCTGCGAAGTGCCCACACCATCAGAAGACTACATGGATTACAAGCTCATTGCCTTGTTCAACATGGGATTAGTCTATCTGGAATCCGGTCGCCATACATGGTTATGGCTCATCATCAATCCTGTTGAGGCAACATTTCTGTCTGATACTATAGTGCACGATGGCAACGTTTACGCGGTCGACGCACAGATTGGCTGCCTATACTGGTGGAATCTATCTTCGTTTAATTGTTCTATCTCATCTCATCTTTACCTTATGAATAAGACTGTCTGTTCATTTGTTACAAATTTAGAATGCATAGCATGTCTATAACCACATCATTGCTATATGTTCCTCTCATTTCCTAGATTTTTATGACCACACATGTTATTGTTAGAGTTGATATGAGAACAATTGGCATCTAATGATTGTTAGAATACATATTATGAGCATAACATCATGATTGCTATATGTTACTCTCATTTACAAGATTTTTATAACAACACATGTTATTGCTTAGAGTAGATATGAGAACAGTAGTAGTAAGTGCTATGGTAGAATATGAGTAGGCGCTGTCATAGCTGTTTTCCTCTCATTGTTACATGATGTTTGAACCATGACATATTGCTAGAATATGAAAGCCAATTGGCTTATTTTTTTAACTTGGGGTATGATTATGATCACGGCATTGCAATTCTCTGTCTATGATATGTGTCATTGTTATAATAATCTTAATTCCACACATACTCTGAACATGATTGTTTATTTTTGTCCTTTTGGTCTCCAATTTGAATTGTTGGAGCAGACGCAAATGCGCTGGCCTTCATGATTCCAGGATCTGGAATCATACCATCCGATGGGTGGTGGTTTATCGCTCGTTCAGCTGACGCCGGTCATTTGATGCTCATTCGCACATACCAAATTGACCAAACCATTACATCAAACCACATGCAGTACAATGCGTGGGGCGTTCGTGACATTGATGGCTATGGTTGCTTCGTGTTTGAGAAAGATCCCAGCTCCATTGGGCCAGGCGTATTCAACTGGAGGTGGGTTTACAGCCTCGGCAACCACTCCTTGTTCCTCGGGCTCAATTATTCGATCATCCAACCAATCATCGATCATATCACCGGCGATGATTACTGTGCTATGAAACTTCCATTCGCGAGGGGGGTGCTGTGTTTACACATCATACCATGGGTTTCATGAATCACCATATCTAGAGATCCGTTGACACAGCTTGTTGCCAGATAATCTTCAGTGTGTGAAAGGCATCAAGCTTCCATGCGATGGATGGCTTTTGCAAACCCGACATGCGGCGATGTGGTTCATGCCAACAGAAAATATGCACAACTTGATTCGTGCTGATATCTGGACTGAGCCATGTATTCTGCTGCTGTAGCACGACCCTCTTTTGTTGGATATTATGTATTGTTGTTAGTTTGAAGCACTCCTCTGGTTTGAAGGATAGATACCTTCCTGGGATCAAGTGCATCCTAACTCACCTGCGTAGGATGTACTGATAATGATGATGGAGATGTTGTGCAGAAGCCATATATATATATATATATATATATATATATATATATATATATATATATATATATATATATATCAGCTAGGCTTCAAGTGTGTACTTGTTAGTTAAACATATGTATAAATTGTGACACTAAATACGACTAGTAAGTAGTACAGTAGCAGTACTAGTATACGTCGGTCAAATTATTCATCATGTCCACACATTGAATTGACGTGACAACACGCTGCGCGTGAGGTGACACAAGAATCCCGGCGGCGTGTTCGGGTATTCTGGACTTCAGATTTGGAGTACCACTTATCTGTCGAAATCTTTCATCATTCACTTAAAATAGTCGATTGATCATACATTGACTACCATATAACTGGAATTACTGATGCAAGTCGAAGAAGGATTGGCCGGTGCTGCCGGCTGGCGTCAAGTTCGATCCCACGGATCAGGAGCTGATCGAGCACCTTGAGGCCAATGTGAGTGCTGACAGCACAAGATTTCAGTCTCTCATCGATTTGTTCATACCAACCATCGACAGCGAGCACGGCATATGCTACACCCAACCTGAGAAACTTCCAGGTAAGACACCGATCGGCTGTCTACTAGAACAAACATATTCCTTTGTTTATAGCTCTATTTTTCTTTTTAGACGCAGTCCAGGTGAAGCAATTACAATTTGACAGTTAATAAAAAGTGAAACAAGTGACTGCAACATGCCAAAGATGTTATGAAAATGCCAACTAGGTACACTAAAACTTGTATTCCACAATACTGCAGGTATCACACTGAGTGGCCTAAGGAAGCATTTCTTCCAGCGCAATTCTAGGGCATTCAAAAGGGGCACGTGGACGCGTCGTAAGATACAGTCGAAGTGCGGCATGCACGCGATGTGGCACAAGTACGGCAATACCTTGCCGGTGATGGTCAACGGCCGGCAGACGGGCAACAAAAAAGGTTCTGGTGCTGCACACCAACAAGAACTTCGACCAGCAGAGGACCAACTGGGTGATGCACCAGTACCACCTCGAGGACCTGGAGCAAGAGAAGGAGCGGGAGTTGGTCCTCTGCAAGATTTTCTACCAGACGAACACTAGGGCCAGGAGTAAAAATATTATAAGTTAGTTTGGTATTGGTAGTTGTACTACCTTGTCGTTCGCAAGTTGGTATTGTTGTTAACGATCTTTTGGTATGAACTTGCATTTGCTTCCAACCATCATGCTGAGGGTCAACGTGGATATAAAGCTGAATCATTTGTTTCGAAGTGAATTTTTAGGCACCTGATTTTTATTTGATGGTAGCATAAGCACCCGCCGTTCGAATTCCCAGTTCTCCGATTTTTACGAAACAAGTGCATGCACTTATTATCACGATAAAAAAAATATCCGTGCTGCATCCCAGTTATTGAGCACGTATTGCAGAATTCTCTCGTTTATTGAGCACGTATATTGTTTTTTCAGGTCAAGCAAGTTTCAACTGGGCTGTAGACTGCCCAGGGTTAGTTTTGTTTTTAACAGGCCCAGCCCATGACGACAACGGGGCACAAAGATCTAGCAGGTATCTACTGGCCTCTCGCCCGCCAGCGTTAGTTATATTTTGTCTTACAACATCCGCAGGCAGTTTTTTTTACTGAATCAAACACGCAGCCCAGTTCTATTTTCCTCTTGAAACGCATGTCCTACATCCGTTTTCTAATCTCTACCTATAGTTTTACTAGTTCATATACACGTATCATTATGTTGAAAACACATAAAATTTCCTTTTCATATTTACATCCTTATTTTGTTGTTTTTTCCCACCCAGCGCTGATTTTTTACCACTGGTTTTCCCTTAAACCAACTCAATTGTGCCACGTCTTATTTGCTTACAAATACAAAACGATTTTTTTGGCAAGTCAATAAGTTCTTAAGAAAATATTTATCATTTCGGGATTACAATAGTTCGGACTCCACCGAAATATGCAAAATAAGGTTGAACTTTTTGACCATGGTCCTGGGCAGAAAATGGGTTGTAATAAATTACTTATGAATTAGCAAATGGGCTGCAAATTATAAAAAATAGCAAATGGGCTTTATGTTGTCTGCCACATATTTGGAGGCTGACTTGTGGGCCTACTAAGTTCATGCGTACACAAGGTTTCTCAAAAACGAAACATAGTCAACAATCGACTCTACCAGCGTCATAACGTTAGATTTCAATCTAACGGCAATCGTGCTTCTTCAGTCTCTGATCTTCCTGCCCCAGCCGCCCAAACCAGCGCCGCCGGAACCGCCTGCTCCTGCCTCCCGTGGCCGGCAGTGCTGCCGGGAAGGCCTCACGGCCCCATCATACTCGCATCCCTGGCCCGTCTATTCCTCTACTCACCCACACCTCCTATTATTTTCCGGCGACGGCAGCTGAACCAGTCAACCCTCGTACTCTCCACCGCGTGGGCAGCCACTTTCATGTCTTCCCCGGCTCCGTGTCGTTCCCTTCGTAGGCCTCGCCGTCGTCCACCGCCCTGGTGCTCTTGGCGCGGCGTGGTATGATGACCCACAAGTATAGGGGATCTATTGTAGTCCTTTCGATAAGTAAGAGTGTCGATCCCAACGAGGAGCAGAAGGAAATGATAAGCGGTTTTCAGCACGGTATTCTCTGCAAGTACTGAAATAAGTGGTAACAGATAGTTTTGTGATGAGGTAAATTGTAACGAGCAACAAGTAACAAAAGTAAATAAAGTGTAGCAAGGTGGCCCAATCCTTTTTGTAGCAAAGGACAAGCCGAAAAAAACTCTTATATAAGGAAAAGCGCTCCCGAGGACATATGGGAATATCGTCAAGCTAGTTTTCATCACGTTCATATGATTCGCGTTTGGTACTTTGATAATTTGATATGTGGGTGGACCAGTGCTTGGGTGATGTTCTTACTTGAACAAGCATCCCACTTATGATTAACCTCTATTGCAAGCATCCGCAACTACAACAAAAGTATTAAGGTAAACCTGACCATAGCATGAAACATATGGATCCAAATCAGCCCCTTACGAAGCAGCGCATAAACTAGGGTTTAAGCTTATGTCACTCTAGCAACCCATCATCTATTTATTACTTCCCAATGCCTTCCTCTAGGCCCAAATAATGGTGAAGTGTTATGTAGTCGACGTTCACATAACACCACTAGAGGCTAGACAACATACATCTTATCAAAATATCGAACGAATACCAAATTCAAATGACTACTAATAGCAAGACTTCTCCCTTGTCCTCAGGAACAAACGTAACTACTCACAAAGCATATTCATGTTCATAATCAGAGGGGTAATAATATGCATATAGGATCTGAACATATGATCTTCCACAAATAAACCAACTAGCATCAACTACAAGGAGTAATCAACACTACTAGCGACCTACTAGCACCAATCCCGGACTTAGAGACAGGAATTGGATACAAGAGATGAACTAGGGTTTGGAGATGAGATCGTGCTGGTGAAGATGTTGATGGAGATTGCCCTCTCCCGATGAGAGGAGCGTTGATGATGACGATGGCGATTATTTCCCCCTCCTGGAGGGAAGTATCCCCGGCAGAACAGCTCTGCCGGAGCTCTAGATTGGTTTCGCCAAGGTTCCGCCTCGTGGCGGCGGAGTCTCGTCCCGAAAGGTTCCTTCTGATTTTTTTTCTCTTCGAAAGACTTCATATAGGAGAAGATGGACATCAGAGACCCACCAGGGGGCCCACGAGGTAGGGGGTCGCGCCCTAGGAGGGGGCGCGCGCCCCCCACCCTCGTGAGCAGGGTGTGGGCCCCCTGGCCTTCATCTTTGGTGAGGGTCTTTCTTTATTTATTTTAAGATGTTCCGTGGTGTTTCAGGACTTTTGGAGTTGCGCAGAATAGGTCTCTAATATTTGCTCCTTTTCCAGCCCAGAATTCCAGCTGCCGACATTCTCCCTCCTTATGTAAACCTTGTAAAATAAGAGAGAATAGCCATAAGTATTGTGACATAACGTGAAATAACATCCCATAATGCAATAAATATCGATATAAAAGCATGATGCCAAATGGACGTATCAACTCCCCCAAGCTTAGACCTCGCTTGTCCTCAAGCGAAAAGCCGATAACAATAAATATGTCCTCATGTTTAGAGGTAGAGGCGTCGATAAAAAAAATACGGACATGAAGGTATCATGATTATTCTCATAACAGCAACATATATAGATTTTGTCATATGATTACTTATATTAGAGTGATGATCTTTTCACAATGCAAACGTATGAATCAGAAATCCTATTGAGCACCAACAAACTATAACCTCAGTCATTGAAGCAATTGCAATTTATCATAACATCGGAAAGAGTCTATGTCAGAGCTAAAAAGCAAGTCCACATACTCAACTATCATCTAGTCCTTCATAATTGCTAACACTCACGCAATACTTGTGGTTATGAAGTTTTAATCGGACATAGAGAAAGATAGGGGCTTATATTTTAGCCCCACAACCTTTTACCTCAAGGGTAATGTCAACAATAATAATTCATGCTCCCCTACATCCAATTAGATATATATATATATCATGTTCTTTCCAACATGCTGGGCTTGCCAAAGGATAAAATGAAAAAGGAAATGTGAAGATCACCATGACTCTTGCATAAGATAGAGGATAATAATAAAAGATAGGCCCTTCGCAGAGGGAAGCAGAGGTTGCCATGCGCTTTTATGGTTGGATGCACAAAATCTCAATGCGAAAGAATGTCACTTTATATTGCCCCTTGTGATATGAAACTTTCTTATGCAGTCCATCGCTTTTATCACTTCCACATCACAAGATCGTATAAAGCTTATTTGTCCCACACCAATCAATCATACATATTTAGAGCATTTTTTATTGCTTTGCACCGATGACAACTTACTTGAAGGATCTTACTCAATCCATAGGTAGATATGGTGGACTCTAATGGCAAAAACTGGTTGAAGGGTATCTGGAAGCACAAGTAGTATCTCTACTTGGTGCTGAGAATTTGGCTAGCATGAGGGGGAAAGGCAAGCTCAACATGTTAGAGGACCCATGACAACATACTTTATCTCAGATATAAGAAAACATAGCTCATTACGTTGTCTTCCTTGTCCAACATCAACTCTTTAGCATGTCATATTTTAATGAGTGCTCCCAATCATAAAAGATGTTAGTGATAATATATCTATATGTGAAACCTCTCTTTCCTTATTACTTCCTATTAATTGCAACGATGACCAAAGCTATGTATGCCAACTCCCAACAACTTTTAATCATCATACTCTTTCTATGTGAGGCCATTACTCTTAATAAGATCAATATGAACTTTTGTTTCTTTTTATTCTTTTTCTTCTTTTCTTTATTCACCCAAGATCATGGCAAAATAATCAAGCCCTTGACTCAACACTAATCTTTATTATATATAGCTCATGGACTCGATTACATAGGGAGATCAAGAAGCAAAACTCAAAACTAGATCATGCCATAAACTTTATTCTACTAGATCAAGATACTACTAATAGGATCGAACTAAGGAAAATGGTAAAGATAGGAGTTGTGATTGTGATACGATACCGGGGCACCTCCCCCAAGCTGGCAGCTGCAAAGGGGAGTGCCCATACCCATGTGATTATGTCTCCTTTGTCGGTGAAGAAGGTGGAGGTGTTGTTGATGATGCAGGCTTGTCGTCCATCTTCCAAGGCATAGGCTCACCATCAGAGAAGGATGATCGAGTCTCCAGAATCCTCAAATATGCAGCCAAAGTCATCCTCTTGAATCTATATTCATACTCACAGTTTTGGTTTTGCAGGTCATAGATTTGTGCTTGGAGGTGCTCGATCTTCTCATGAAGCTTGAAGATGGCATCCCCGATGTTGTCAGCATCCAACTTGTGGTTGCTAGTGAACTTCGCGATCATCATGTTGTTGGAGTTGAGTCCACGTTCTACCATCCCTTGACACTTGAAAACTTGTTGCTCCATTGCTTCGAGCCTCGTCTCCACACTTCCAGTTCCCTTTGGTCCCTCTTCATCGCGGATGTGCAGCAACCCATCACGCAACTCAATGTTTTGAGGGTGTCGCAGCACCTCCACGAGGTAAGGGTTGATTACCTTATCGAAGAACTTATCCTTGGAAGCACTTGGGGACGTCATGATAATCTAGATCTGTCAGAAAAACAGCTCGAAACAAGAACAGAGAAGATTTGCGTGATACGGGAGTCAAAACCTTTGGGAGAATATATAATGAATTTTTACCGACCAAAATACGTATCGTGCAAGAAAACGGAGTCCGGAAGCCATACGAGGTGCTCACGAGGTAGGGGCGCGCCCAGAGGGGTAGGGCGCGCCCACCACCCTCATGGGGCCCTCGTGTCCTTCCCGGACTGCTACTTATTTTTCTATTTTTTCTAAATATTCCAAAATGGAGAAATATTGCCTTAAAAATTGTTTTGGAGTCGGTTTACTTACCGTACCACATACCTATTCCTTTTTGGAGTCTGAAACGGTCTGAAAAGTGTCCCTTATGTATTCCTCCGGGGTTACGGTTTCAATAATATTGTTTTCAACATTTATGGGATTACCTGAGATATAATGTTTGATTCTTTGACCGTTTACCACCTTCGGATTTGTGCCTTTGAAGTTGTTGATTTTTATGGCACCGGAATGATAGACCTCCTCGATAACGTAGGGGCCTTCCCATTTAGAGAGAAGTTTTCCTACAAAAAATCTTAAACGAGAGTTGTATAACAATACATAATCACCTACATTGAACTCATGCTTTTGTATCCTTTTGTCATGCCATCTTTTAACTTTTTCTTTAAACAACTTGGCATTTTCGTAAGCTTGGGTTCTCCATTCATCAAGTGAGCTAATATCAAATAACCTCTCCTCACTGGCAAGTTTGAAATCATAGTTGAGCTCTTTAATAGCCCAATATGCCTTATGTTCTAGTTCGAGAGGTAAGTGACATGCTTTTCCATAAACCATTTTATACGGAGACATACCCATAGGATTTTTGTATGCAGTTCTATAAGCCCATAATGCATCATCAAGTTTCTTAGACCAATTCTTTCTAGACCTATCAACAGTATTTTGCAAAATTAATTTGAGCTCTCTATTGCTCAATTCTACTTGACCACTAGACTGAGGGTGATAAGGAGATGCAATTCTATGATTAACATCATACTTAGCAAGCATTTTATGGAAAGCACCATGAATAAAGTGTGAACCACCATCAGTCATTAAATATCTCGGGACTCCAAACCTCAGAAAAATAACTTCCTTAAGCATTTTAATAGAAGTGTTATGATCATCACTACTAGTTGGAATAGCTTCTACCCACTTAGTAACGTAATCAACAGCAACTAAAATATGTGTATATCCATTAAAGGCAGGAAAAGGTCCCGTATAATCAAAGCCCCAAACATCAAATGGTTCAATAACAAGTGAATAATTCATAGGCATTTCTTGACGTCTACGAATATTACCAATTCTTTGACATTCATCACAAGACAAGACAAACTTACGGGCATCCTTGAAGAGAGTAGGCCAATAAAAACCGGATTGCAATACCTTATGTGCAGTTCTGTCTCCAGCGTGGTGTCCTCCATAAGCTTCGGAGTGACACTTGCGTAGGATCTGTTCCTGTTCATGCTCAGGCACACAACGTCTAATAACACCATCTACTCCTTTATAAAGATGTGGGTCATCCCAAAAGTAATGTCTTAAATCATAGAAAAACTTTTTCTTTTGCTGGTATGTGAAGCTAGGTGGTATAGACTTAGCAACAATATAATTAGCATAATCAGCATACCAAGGAGTACTACGAGAAGTACTTATAACATTTAATTGTTCATCAGGAAAGCTATCATCAATAGGTAGTGGGTCATCAAGAACATTTTCTAGCCTAGACAAGTTGTCTGCAACAGGGTTCTCAGCTCCTTTTCTATCAACGGTATGCAAATCAAATTCTTGCAGCAAGAGAACCCATCTAATAAGTCTATGTTTAGCATCATTTTTTCCATAAGGTATTTAATAGCAGCATGATCAGTGTGAATAGTTACTTTAGAATCAACAATTTAAGGTCAGAACTTATCACATGCAAATACAACTGCTAAAAGTTATTTTTCAGTAGTAGCATAATTCCTTTGAGCATTGTCTAGAGTCTTACTAGCATAATGAATAACATTTAATTTCTTATCAACTCTTTCCCTAGAACAGCACCTACAACATAATCACTAGCATCACACATAATTTCAAAGGGTAAATTCCAATCAGGTGGCTGAACAACAGGTGTAGAGACTAATGCTTTCTTAAGTATTTCAAATGCTTCTACACAATCATAATCAAAAACAAATGGTATATCTTTTTGTAATAAATTAGTCAGAGGCCGAGAAATTTTTGAGGAGTCCTTAATGAACCTCCTATAAAATCCGGCGTGACCAAGGAAACTTCTTATACCTTTGATGTTCTTGGGACATGGCATCTTTTCAATAGCATCAACCTTGGCTTTATCAACTTCAATGCCTCTTTCAGAAACTTTGTGTCCCAAGACAATACCTTCATTAACCATAAAGTGGCACTTTTCCCAATTCAAGACAAGATTAGTTTCTTCACATCTCTGCAAAACTCGATCAAGATTGCTCAAGCAATCATCAAAAGAGGAACCATAGACGAAAAAGTCGTCCATGAAAACCTCACAAATCTTTTCACAAAAGTCAGAGAATATAGCCATCATGCATCTTTGAAAGGTAGCAGGTGCATTACATAAACCAAAAGGCATACGTCTGTAAGCAAAAGTACCAAAAGGGCAAGTAAAAGTAGTCTTTGATTGATCTTTAGCTGACACAGGTATTTGAGAGAAACCAGAATAACCATCTAGAAAGCAGTAATGTGTATGTTTGCATAATATTTCTAGCATTTGATCAATAAAAGGTAAGGGGTAATGATCTTTCTTAGTACCTTTATTTAATTTGCGGAAATCAATTACCATCCTATAACCTATGATAATTCTTTGTGAAATTAATTCATCTTTATCATTAGGAACAACAGTAATACTGTAACGCCCCGGATCCGATGCGCCAGGTGTCCGCCAGTTATTCACCGTCGTTGCCATGTCATGTGATTGCGGTTGCATTTTGCCATGTCATCGTCTGCATTTCATATCATGTCATCATGTGCATCTCTTTTCGCATACGTGTTCGTCTCATCCATCCGAGCTGTTTCCCCGCTGTCCGTTTTCTAATACGGCACTCCTATGTTTCCCGGCGCCCCCTTTTGCCTCTTTTTGTGTGTGAGTGTTAAACTTTCTCGGAATGGACCGAGGTTTGCCAAGCGGCCTTGGTATACCACCGGTAGACCACCTGTCAAGTTTCGTGCCATTTGGAGTTCGTTTAATACTCCAACGGTTAATCGGGTATCCGCAAAAGCCTCTTTTGTGTGCAGCCCAACACCCCTCCAAAGTGGCCCAAAACCAATCCAAGTCACTTTCATATTCTCGACCGTTCGATCACGATCGTGTGGGCGAAAACCGCACCTGACTTGGAGCTTCCTAGCTCCTTCTACCTATATAAACACCCCCCTCTCCCGAAATCCCGGGTCTTCTTCCACCCTAACCCTAGAAAACTCCACCCGCCGCCGCCGGACAAAGATCCGGGCAGTGGACGTGTCCTCCCGCTACGCCGGACCAACCCGCCGTCGCCACGTGTCCCTGGGCCGGTCCCCAGTTCGCAGCCGACCCCGCGGGCCCGCGAGGCCCGTGCGGGGCCCTCCCGAGGCCCATCGCCGCCGCCCGCCTGTCCGCCGCCCGCGCCTCGCCTGCGCCCCGACGCCGCCCGCCTCCGCCTCCATCTCCGGCGCCGCCCTCCAGCGAGCTCGGCCGCGCCGCGCTAGCGCCTCCTCCGGCCACCGCCGCCTCGTCCCTCGCCGCTCGCCGCCCAGATCCGGTCGGGAGAGGCCGGATCCGCCTCTCCCTCGCCTCTCCGGCCTTTCGTCTTCCTCTCCGGCGTCCAACTCCGGCGGGAGCTCCGGCCACGCCTCGATTCGCGTGCCATAGGAACCCTAGATCTGTGTGGAGGTTGACCCCCGAAATCCTCTGAGTCTTTATTTTCAGTAATTTTGTTGCATTTTCATCGCGTCTTAACTCCGCATTCGTGGCTCCGTTTTGGGCGTGTAGCATATGGAGATGTTCGCTCGATGCGTACATCATTTCATCTCATTGCATCATTTTCATTTGAGCTCATCTTGATTCCCGTAATGCTGTTGGAAGAGGGCTATGTAATGTTAGCTTCATATTCTTATCAGAACTTGCACTTTTGTCATTTTTGCCATGATTGATGTGTGCATCCTATGAACTTGAGCCCTACATGTGTTTTGAAATATGCCATTCCATATTTACAGGGGTGTATGCCATGTATTTTTGTGACCTCTGTGGTGACTAGCACAAGCATGCAAACTAGGCATCTTAATGTCTTTGTCTGCTGTTATTTTTGTGTCATGTATTCATGTTGCTACAGTGAGATCCATGCATTTTTTTAGTATGTTCAGTAAGGGTGTTTTGTTCATATGATCATGCTCTTTCCATCCGTGCCTCTGTTTGCATTTATGAAGTGCTCTAGCATGTCTTAATCTTGCTCTACTTTTGCTATAAAATGTTCCTGGCAGATTGCTAACATGTTTAGCAATTTTGCCTAGCTTGTTGTTGTTGATCCGTGCATGCTATGTTGTTTTACTTGCCGTGTCTAGCTTCTATGCCATGTCTAGTTGCTGGAGGTATGCTTAGTTTGTCATGCAATGCCTCGTAGTGAGTGCATCAAGCTCGTAAATATGCCTACTTGTCATCTGTTTTGTCATGCTCCAGTTTTCTATGCCCTTTTGGCTTATGGTCAGTAAGGGACTCTTGTTATATGCTTTGAGTAGATTCATGCCATGATCTAGTTTGACATGATAGCTTTCTGTAACATTTTATTTTATAGCTCTATACATTGCAACCTGATGTTATTTCTGCCATGTCATGTGAATTCTGCCAAGTCTGTGAACCTGTTATTATTTGCAATCTTGCCATGTCCTTTTGAGCATGTTCCAGTAGTTTCTGGAGATATCTTACTGCTAATGTTTTGTAATTATTTACCTGTAGATCATGTCCATGCCTTTTGTTTTCATGTTCAGGTCCTGTAGCATGTTGTTTTGATGCTCGCAATATGCCTAGTTGTTGTTTTGGACAGCTTGTCCTTTAAACTTGTATAGGGTGTATGTGTTGAACCGTTGCTCCGTTTTGAGTGTGCTCTATATGAAACTTGCTTAGTTTTGCATGTAGCTTCATGTTACCTTGTCGCATCCATGTTTGGAGTGTTTTTTCTTGATGTTTGAATGCATTTTGCATCAATGCCATGTTTATCTTGTTTTGATCATATCTTCTAGGCCGTAGCTCCGAATCTAATAAACTTTATATGTAACTTGTCTAGAATTTCATGTAGATCATCGTGGTGCATCTTAACTTGCTATTTAAAAACTTGAACATAAGTTTTATTCAGTTCTGGACTAATTTCGAAATTTGCATATGAGGACTTACCGGAATTGTTCTAGGTTGTTTCCGGCCTCATTTAAACTTGCTTTGATATGTTGTTCTTGTATGCATCATCTCTTGCCATGAGTAGCCTCATGTAACATTGTCATGCATCATATTTGGTTGAGCATCATGCCTTGTTCATGTGTGGTGTGCTTACCGTGTTGTGTGCTTCTTCTCGCTAATTCCTGTTTCGTTGCGATCGTGACGATTCGTTCGTCTATGCTTGGTTTG
The DNA here is from genome assembly GCA_032464435.1 of Aegilops umbellulata. Lineage (NCBI taxonomy): Eukaryota > Viridiplantae > Streptophyta > Magnoliopsida > Poales > Poaceae > Aegilops > Aegilops umbellulata. The sequence goes on along the minus strand of CP136055.1, from coordinate 526,673,300 downwards.
TCTTCGTGGCTTCATCTTCTTCATGGACTCGTTCCTCTTCCTTGCGGGATTTCAGGCAAGATAACCGTCACCTTGGATCTCATTACTATCATTGCTATTGCTAGTTGCTTCGTTCTATTGCTATGCTGCGTTACCTACCACTTTCTTATCAAGCCTCCCAAATTGCCATGAACCTCTAACCTTTGTCACCCTTCCTAGCAAACCGTTGTTTGGCTATGTTACCGCTTTTTCTCAGCCGCTCTTATAGCGTTGCTAGTTGCAGGTGAAGATGAAGATTGCTCCATGTTGGTTTATGTTTATGTTGGGATATCACAATATCTCTTATATTATTAATGCATCTATACACTTGGTAAAGGGTGGAAGGCTCGGCCTTATGCCTGGTGTTTTGTTCCACTCTTGCCTCCCTAGTTTTCGTCATATCGGTATTATGTTCCCGGATTTTGCGTCCCTAACGCGGTTGGGTGATTTATGGGACCTCCTTGACAGTTCGCTTTGAATAAGACTCCTCCAGCAAGGCCCAACATTGGTTTTACCATTTGCCTCACCTATGCCCTTTTCTTTCCCTTGGGTTTCCGGAGCCCGAGGGTCATCTTTATTTTAGCCCCCCGGGCCAGTTCTCCATCGAGTGCTGGTCCAAACCGAGCGATGTCCGGCGCCCCCTGGGCAATCAGGGTCTATGCCAACCCGACGTCTTGCTCATCCGGTGTGCCCTGAGAACGAGATATGTGCAGCTCCTATCGGGATTTGTCGGCACAGCGGGCGGCTTTGCTTGTCTTGTTTTATTATTGTCGAAATGTCTTGTAGCCAGGATTCCGAGACCGATCGGGTTTTCCCGGGGAGAAGGAATATCCTTCGTTGATCGCGAGAGCTTATCATGGGCTAAGTTGGGACACCCCTGCAGGGTTTTGAACTTTTGAAAGCCGTGCCCGCGGTTATGTGGCAGATGGGAATTTGTTGATATCCGGTTGTAGTAAACTTAAAGTAAACTCTTCTAAAATACACCAACCGTGTGTGTAACCGTGAGTGTCTCTTTTCGGGGTTGTTCGAGAGGAGAACACGGTTTCTGGATTATGTCTGACGTATGTAGGAGTTCAAGATCACTTCTTGATCATTACTAGTTGACGACCGCTTGCTTTGCTTCTCTCCTCGCTCTCATTTGTGTAAGTTAGCCACCATACATTGCTTAGTCGCTGCTGCAACCTCACCACTTTACCCCCTTTCCTTCCCATTAAGCTTTGCTAGTCTTGATACCCATGGTAATGGGATTGCTGAGTCCTCGTGGCTCACAGATTACTACACCACCAGTTGCAGGTACAGGTTATGCGATGATCATGACGCGAGAGCGATGTTTATTTGTATTGGAGTTCTTCTTCTGCTTCTTCTTCGATTGAGGGATAGGTTCCTGGTCGGCAGCCTGGGCTAGCAGGGTGGATATTTTTTTATTTTCTGTTTATATTTCATCCGTAGTAGAATGTTGATCTTGTATATGATGTATGGTTGTATTCATGTGGCATTGTATGTCTTGGTTGTATCCCCACTACTATTTAATGTTGATGTAATGATATCCACCTTGCAAAAGCATCTTCAAGATGCGCTTCTATCCTTGGTGGGACCTTCGAGTTCCTTTAGGATAGGGCCGCATCTTGGGCGTGACAAATACCTCCCTTCTTAGGGACACAATGGACATGACTTACCCACTGGCTATCAGCAACGAGATAAATTATACCTACCTCCAGAAGCTTTAATATTTCCTTCTTACCACTTCTTTCATTTTAGGATTTAGACGTGTTTGAGGATCACGAACTGGTTTGGCATTTGCTTCCAAATTTATTTTATGTTGACATAGAGTGGGACTAATGCCCTTAAGATCATCAAGAGTATATCCAATAGCAGCACGGTGCTTCTTCAGAGTTTTCAATAATCTTTATTCTTCATGCTCTGAAAGGTTAGCACTAATAATAACAGGATATATCTTCTTTTCATCAAGATAAGCATATTTAAGATTATCAGGCAACGGTTTAAGCTCAAACACGGGATCACCCTTGGGTGGAGGAGGATCTCCTAAAATTTCAACATGCAAATTGTGTTGCAGAATAGGTTCTTGTTTAAAGAATACTTCATCTATTTCCCTTCTTTCATTCATGAACATATCATTTTCATGGTCTAGCAAATAGTGTTCTAAAGGATCACTAGGAGATACGACAATAGAAGCAAGACCAATAATTTCATCCTTACTAGGCAATTCTTCCTCACGATGTTGTTTACTAAATTTAGAGAAATTAAACTCATGAACCATATCATCCAAGCCAATAGTAACAACATTCTTTCCGCAGTCTATCCTAGCATTAATAGTGTTCAAGAAGGGTCTATCAAATATAATGGGACAAAATCTATCTTATGGGGAACCAAGAACAAGAAAATCAGCAGGATATTTAGTTTTCCCACACAAGACTTCGACATCTCTAACAATTCCCACTGGTGATATAATATCCCTATTAGCAAGTTTAATAGTGACATCAATTTCTTCTAACTCAACAGGTGCAATGTCATGCATAATTTCTTTGTATAAGTTAATAGGTATGGCACTAGCACTAGCACCCATATCACATAAGCCATGATAACAATGATCGCCTATTTTAACAAAAATAACAGGCACGCCTACCACAGGTCTATGTTTATCTTTAGCACAAGGTTTAGCAACTCTAGCAGCTTCACCACAAAATTGAATAACATGCCCATCAATATTATCAGACAAGAGATCTTTAACAATAGCAATATTAGGTTCTACTTTAACTTCCTCAGGAGGTGTATAAGTTCTAATATTGCTTTTACGAACAACAGTTGAAGCTTTAGCATGATCCTTCATTCTAACAGGGAAAGGTGGTTTCTCAACATAAGAAGTAGGAACAATAGGATCATTATAAGTGACAGTCTTTTCTTCAACTTTAATAGGTGCAGCTACTTTTACTTCTATGGTAGGATTATATTTAAACCACTTCTCCTTAGGGAGATCAACATAAGTAGCAAAGGATTCACAGAAAGAGGCTACTATCCCAGAGTCAAGCCCATATTTAGTGCTAAACTTACAAAAAAATATCGTTATCCTTAAAAGATTTAACACAATCAAACATAGGTGTCATACATGACTCCTTACCTTCGTCGAGGTCCCAATCTTCAGAGTTGCGTTTAATTCTATCCAATAAGTCCCATTTGAATTCAATAGTCTTCATCATAAAAGAGCCAGCACAAGAAGTATCGAGCATGGTGCGATTGTTTTCAGAAAGCCGAGCATACAAATTTTGTATAATTATTTCCCTTGAAAACCCATGATTGGGGCATGAATATAACATTGATTTAAGCCTCCCCCAAGCTTGAGCGATGCTTTCTCCTTCGCGAGGCCAAAAATTATATATATAATTGCGATCATGATGAACAAGATGCATAGGGTAATATTCCAATTTCAATCTTTTATAATTCCATGATCTCGTATCATCACATAGCCTATACCATATCAATGCATCTCCCTTAAAAGATAAAGGGAAGACCTTCCTCTTAGCAACATCGTCGGGTATACCTGCAAGCTTAAATAATCCACAAACTTCATCCACATATATTAAGTGCTCATCAGGATGCTTTGTTCCATCTCCTGTAAAAGGGTTAGCTAGCAGTTTTTCCATCATACCCGAAGGAAATTCAAAAGGAGTTTCATTTTCAATAGGTTCAGTAGGTTGAGGAGCAACTCTTTGCTCTACTGGACGGGGTGAAGATACCCCGAACAAGCCCCTCAGAGAATTACTTTCTGTCGGTGTCAAAACCAGCGGATCTCGGGTAGGCACTAGTAGAAAACGGACCATTAGTACCGGTTTGTAAGGGCCTTTAGTGCCGGTTATGGAACCGGCACTAAAATTTAGGCACTAAACCCCCCCCCCTTTAGTACCGGTTCGGCACGAACCGGCGCTAAAGTGCCACCACGTGGCGTGAGCTCGTGCCCTGGTACGGGGGACCTTTAGTACCGGTTGGTGTTACCAACCGGTACTAAAGGTTTTTTTTTTTGAAAATTTTGGAAAAAAATTGATTTTTTTTATTTTTAATTTTTCTGAATTATTTGATGATTTAGTCTCTAATCACCTCTCTTAACTGCTCAAGTGTGGATCACTCATTCCAAATCATCTAACTTCCCGATCGGTCACCCATCCCTCTCACTACTCCAGCCCGAGCACGCTTAACTTTCAGGTTCTATTCTCCTTTGTTTCCGAGTCTGCACTTGTTGTTTTCCTGACAATAGTAAGATGTCAATCCTATTAACCCTCCAGAGTTTAGCTTGAGCATGAAGTCACACATTTAACCGTTTGAGTTTGAAACTATTATTCTAAAAAAACAGTAATTATTTAGTAACGCTAATATTTCTTGAATAAGTTTGACCATAGTTTGACCACAGTTTGACCATAGTTTGACCAGATTTGACCAAAATTCAAAAAATTGAAATAATTATTTAGTAACACTAATATTCTAGAATAACTAGTTTGACCATTGTTTGACCACAGTATGCCCACAGTTTGAATATTTTTCAATTTTTTCCACTCTAGATCTTAAAAGCCCCGTAACTTTTTTTCTATTAGGTTTTTGAGTATTTTGCAAATGATTTTTCTATTAGGTTTTTGAGGATTTTGCAAATGTAACTTTTCGAGTAGATGATTTTTCATATAAAAAACTTTTTCATCCGAGTTAGTATGCAAAAGTTATGCCCATTTTTACAAATTTCAGAGAGATTTTGCAAATAAAGTCAAAATTCACATTTGCAAATTTTCCCAACAACTAGACCACATATCACATGGGAAACTTATTTTCTTTTATTTTTTTGAAATTTCCATCATTTTCGTTTATTTTTTTTAAACTGAAAAGGCGATCCACCGGGGGGTAGAGTTTGAAAATTGCCCTATAGTGCCAGTTTGTGTCTCCAACCGGTACTATAGGTCAGAACCCGTTAGTACCGGTTCGTGGCACGAACCGGTACTAAAGGTTAGACCTTTAGTACCGGTTCGTGCCACGAACCAGTACTAAAGGTGATCGTGGGGCCCGGCCTGACGCCAGCCTGCCACCACCCCTTCAGTACCGGTTCGTGCCACGAACCGGTACTAAAGGTTCAACACGAATCGGCATTAATGAAAATCCGTTCGAACCGGCACTAATGGTACCATTAGTACCGGCTCAAATACAAACCGACACTAATGTGCTTCACGTTTGACCCTTTTTCTACTAGTGAGGGGGTCCCGAACTGTGCGTCTAGGCGGATGGTAACAGGAGACAAGGGACACGATGTTTTTACCCAGGTTCAGGCCCTCTCGATGGAGGTAAAACCCTACTCCTGCTTGATTAATATTGATGATATGGGTAGTACAAGAGTAGATCTACCACGAGATCAGAGAGGCTAAACCCTAGAAGCTAGCCTATGGTATGATTGTTGTTGTTATGTCCTACGGACTAAACCCTCCGGTTTATATAGACGCCGGAGGGGCTAGGGTTACACAGAGTCAGTTACAATGGGAGGAGATCTACATATCTGTATTGCCAAGCTTGCCTTCCACGCCAAGGAAAGTCCCATCCGGACATAGGACGAAGTCTTCAATCTTGTATCTTCATAGTCCAACAGTCCGGCCAAAGGTTATAGTCCGGCTGTCCGGACACCCCCTAATCCAGGACTCCCTTAGTAGCCCCCTGAACCAGGCTTCAATGACGACGAGTCCGGCGCGCAGATTGTCTTCGGCATTGCAAGGCGGGTTCCTCCTCCGAGTACTTCATAGAAGATTTTTAACACGAGGATCGTGTCCGTCTCTGCAAAAACAAGTTCCACATATGACCGTAGAGAGAGAGTAACATTTTCACAAATCTAATCTGCTGACGTATTCTGTAGCATGACACCACAGCCAAGCCTTCATTCGAATCGTTTTTTACTGTCCCACCTGAGCGCATTTTGCGAGGCGGTTTCCTTGGCACGTCTTGTCGAAGCAGAAATCGTGTCCCCTTATCACGGGATTCTCATCAATACGGGCGTGGGTAACCAAGTCGTGTCCGTTGGTATATCCCCTCGATCAAAGGTAAGTCCCAAACGGTCACGGGGATGGCTCTTGGTATTCAACCTCTTATAAAGAGACCAAGGCCTTACTCCTTTCTTTTGATCTCAATCTAATCCGCCTCCCGCCTCGAGTTCCAGCACCCAAGGCTCCATATTTAGGCGCTTCGGACCTTCGATGATGTCCGGCTCTGACCTTCGAGGCCAATGGATGCCTTCCTCCATCACGGAGGAAGACGTACTAAAGCTGAGGGAGGCCAGGTATTTGACCGGTGAAATCCCGCATAGGCTGCCTGCTCGAGGGCAGGTTATTCCCACTCCTGGCCTGGTGAGAGCATCGTGTTCGTGTCTCACTTCATCTAAGGGCTAGGCTTCGTGCCGGATCCCTTCGTGAGGGGGCTCATGTTCTATTATGGGCTAGTATTCCATGACTTAGCTTCGGAGTCTATCCTCCACATCTCATTGTTTATCGTCGTGTGCAAAGCTTTCCTCCTTAATTATTACTCCTCACTTCGGACTGTGGCTTAAGACCTTCAAAGTGGAGCCGAAGATGACCAAGGGAGAGCACGCAGAGTGCGGAGGCGCTGTAATAAGCAAGGATGCTAACGCCCCGTGGCCCAAGGGCTCTTTTCAAGAGGAGTTCATCTTATCGCAACAAGAGTGGTTTTATATCACAGCTCCCAGGGGTACCAAGTGGGTGGCGCCGCCTACTTTTCGCTCGGGTCCCCCGCCCCGACTAACATCATGTGTAAATAAGGGGCTGGACTGGGGGCCAGCAAAGGATGTGCCCCTATTGCAGAGCCGCATCTGAGATCTCCTGGAGAGAGATGTCAGCCTGGTGGCGGTGACGCAGGTCATGTTAATTTGCCGAGTCCTGCCCTGCAAACGTAACCCCCTCCGCCTGTGGGAGTTCAATCCGGAGGGACCACGAGGTCTCCAACATTTTCTCGGCATGACGCCCGTGAAGATGTACAAATAGTTCTTCGAACCACAAGTAGTGTGTCCGGACTCTACTGAGGACGCATGTCTGAGCTGCAATCATCTGAATACCCAAGTAAGTAACCCTGTGCCCAGACACACCATCTGTTCATTTATCGCAACATCGCCCTTAAAAAAGGGATGTTCTTGAACCAGGAGTGGATAGCGAAGGCGAAGTTGATCAGGTGTCCGGTCCCCCTTCCCGAGACCTCGCCAGATCCCGTGTTAACCAGGATGCTGGAGATCGCACCTTCAGAAGAAAACGATGGGGGGAACAAGGAAGCTACTGCCTCCACGGAGGAGGTTGTCCGGAAGGGAGGAATCGAAAATTCCGCTCCTCAGGGGAAGAAGAGGACCGCCTCTGAAGACCCGGAGACAATGATCTCAAAGTGGGGGAAGAAGTCTTCGCCAGAGGGTCATGTGCCGGGGGATACCCCGTCCGTACTGTGCCCTCAAGGGGATCAGCCCTCCACCAAGCCGTAAGTAAAAAGGGTGTTTAATAATGAGAGAAATCCTTGCTTCACTTCTGAGGAAAATAACCGAAAATTTACCTTGTTGTTCGGATCTTAGCCCTTCTCAGCAGAGCTCGTCTTTGGGAGATCTTCTTCCGGAGAAGATGGAGAGCGGAACGCCTCCCCCTGCCATACCACCTCATGAGGCGGCCGACCCCGAGGTGTCGTCGCGAAGGGTTTCTCCTGATCCGGTAAGGCCGAAAGGTAGTAATATGGCCACCCGAAGCCCTCCATGTCCGGCTTCTGGGAGAGGCAATCGAATGAGTCCGGCACCTCCTGGTGCACAGTCGGAGGTACTGAAGGATCTGCTAGGGTGGGCGTCTATCTCAGAAGAGCACCGTGCGTTGATGGGTGCGGTAATTGGAAGGATTTCGTCCATGGAAAGCGGGTTGCATGAAGTTGTCATGAGTCTACTGACGGGCTTTGAGGTACGTAAAATGATGTACCTTTTGGACAGTACCGCATACTTTACGATGCGCCCTGTGTAGATAGGAGCCCCTGAGACTCTGGGTGTCGTCGCAGATGACGACGCGTAGAGGATCATAGTCCCACGTTTAATTTTGCTGCCTTGATATGCAGGTGGTGAAGTGTCCGGTGGCCAGCCGGACTGACGAATTTGTCGAGCTAAAGCGACAACTTGACGTGGCAGATGCCGACATCGCGTTTGTCAACAAGCGGCTTGACGAGTCACAAGGTATGTGATTTCTCCGAGACGCCTCGTAAGAGGAGTTTGATGCCAGTATCTTATAACGTGTGTGCTTAACGCAGATGGGGCTGCCGCCGTGGAGAACCTTCGGGCAGAGCTTGCCCGAGCTAAAGAACAAGCCAGGAAAAGCGACGCGGCTGCCTTAAAGGCGGTTGAGGAGCTAAAAGCCGAACAGGTTGCTCACTGCCGAAGCAAGGAGGAAATGGCCGATATGGCTGTGAAGTTGAAGAACGCTGCCGACCGCTGCAAGCTTCTTGAAAAGGAAGACCGGGTGGAGCGGACGGACCTAGAGAGGGCCATGACGACGGCCAAGGATACTCGTTCTGCGACGAGAGCGATGAAGAAGGAGCTGCGTCAAGCCGGAGATATCGCGGCTGGGAAGCCCTTTATGCTGCGGATGAAGTTTGGACATCCTAAATATGCCCCGTTGGATCGGATGTGGAGTTCGGCGGACGCATATCTGGATTTAGCGGCGAGTGTTGCTGATGCGGCCGAACACTTCTGAGATCAGGAGGATCGCAAAGTGGAAAAGCTATTCTGGTCACAATTCAACAATCCAGAGCGTCCGCTTCCATTGACCGATTAGTTGGCCGAATGGGCCGAGCTAAATAGGTTGTCTGGACTTGCCATGAGGTACGTCGTGGATCATCTGTGGCCGGAAAGGCCGAAACCGAGCAGTTATTTTAGCTTGGTGCAGCAGTTCCTTGGTGCGGTGCCGTATATCAATGCGATGAAGAGGTCGGCATGCGTGGAGGGTGCACGGATGGCCCTTGCCCGTGTCAAGACATACTGGGCAGAGATGGAGGCCACCACCGTTGCGGCCCAAGATTCGGACGAAAGCCGAGTACCTGCCGAGCACTACCTTCAAGAAGTTCTGGAAGGCGCTCGTGCAATAGAGACGCAGTGCTTGAAGGATATTATGTTCGAATAACATGTATTCTTGTTGAAAACAATATCTTTCTGAAATGTAGAAGCTTTTTATACTTGTGCCTGCAAGAATTATAATACCTCCTGTGCGGCCGTTTACGTATATGTATATATAACCTGAAAGATGGCAGTCGTCGGCTTCAGCCCCCACGCATATTATGCGGGGGTGTTCGCAGAAGGCGCATCTTCACACTTGATCCAACATCTTGGTCCATTTAGGAGGTGGTAGCGCAGCGAACTAGGCAACCAGACTATAATGCTTTATCACTTTCACTTAGCCATAGGAGTTTGATAGTGGGGCTACTATATAGCCCCTGGTGGCGCCGCGCTCGCCCGAATTCGGGGCGCGTGTGTGCCTGGCCGGAAAACGGCCGTTCGTCAATGCGGAGGAATCCCGAAGATTCTGCTATGTCATCGAGTGGTTGACCAGTCTCACGCTATATCATGACAGTCAGTTTTTGGCTTTTCTCTACTGAGGTGCTCGCCTAGCTGAACCGGGGCACAATCGCAGTAGTTCTCCTGGTGCCGCCTTAGCCGATAGAGCGGAACGTAAGGCAGCAAAACACGGGAGCCGGGCAAACCCAACATTTGACCAAAGACATGATTCGGAGTTGATGCATATAAGGCCAAACTCGCGACGCCGAACACTCCCTAAGGTATTCGGTCTTTGTGATTTAAAACGGGCTGAAGTGCCCTTTGTAATAAGCCCCTGGTGTCTAGGTACATGCATTATTCTGACGTGGCCACATGCCAAGACACCAGCCTCCTCCTAAGTTGCGCTGAGAATCCGGGGGATGTGTATCAACAAGAGACAGTGAAAAAGGTTTACGCAGGGTCTTAATCTGAAAAGAATCCTTGGAACGGGTCCCTGCTGCACGTCTGCGCCTGTGTGTCCGTTGTGCCGTATCCTGAACGGGTGTAGCACGGTGTTCATTTGAAAAAGAGGCGAACTTAGTTGAAAGAGCAGTCGTGCAAAAATGCATGTTATAATAAACTAGGAAACATGCCCGTGCGTTGCAACGGGGGAAAACAACCCCCACACGCTCTTGCCCATTGAATATGCCTAAAGGCCTGACCCTTATGCCCCTAACAAAATAAACATGACTAATATCTCACCCTCAGGTCCACATCCTTCATTTCAATATGACATCAGACCCATGTTTCCGCTTGTCCTCTTTGTCGTCCTCGTCGCAAGTGGTCACAGTACCAGTTGTCAGTAACCAATGGTGGCCAGGTCCATTAGCTGCATCGTTGAGCCTCCTTCGTGTCCTGCGAGATAAAGACCGTTGGACACAAAAAAAAATTTACATTCGTCTAATATAATAGGGAAAAGGCACTACACCTAATATATGTCCGTGTTATCATGTAAATTGAGTAGTTTGTGTTAGATAGATCGTGAATCATTAGTTGGACTCCTCATACATTATGATTGGTGTCACTGAGCCGAGCTAGGCTAGTCGTACGTGAAGACGTGATGGAGAAAAAGGTTCGTACTATATCCCTAGTTTAATAAATTGAACTAAAACAATACATCTGTGGGCATTTTATTTTCTTAATCCTCATAATAATGTTATTAAAAATTACAATTTTATGATTAAATTCCTTTTACCAGTAATTTATCGGCGCTTCCAATACATATTCCTCCTTTAGTACGTAGTCTCATGAATCCTTCTAACCCCCAACCATGAAACCTTTCTTGTTACGTCTAGTTTTTTTAAGAACATGTCACGTCTAATTCTTACCTTTCTTATTTATTTCTATGACATGACTCATGTTTTGAATTCCAACACATCACCGTTTGGTCCACCCTGTATCTTTCCATGTCACGTGTATGTTTGAATTCCAGCCCATCACCTATTAATCATCCACCATGTATCTTCCTTCCATCTCAGGTCTAATTCTCCTCTTCCTAGCCCTAAAAAAAGTTCTCCTCTTCCTTTTTATTTCTCTCTCTCCTAGTTCTTCATTCCTTTGGCAGGTCTCATGTCATTTGACATGTAGTTGTACCAAACAAATTTCCCTCATTTATTTTTTTGTCACGTCATTCCTTACCCTTGGCTTATTGCTTCCCAAATCAGCTCCTTAATAACTTAAAACTCAAAAAGGTATATCTACTGGAGAGATTATCTGTAAGCAACCAAGTTGAGGCTATTTAATAGAGAGAACAACCTTCACCTAAACACAAACGTTGATCTAGCTCAATCTGTTACGATGAATTTACCTGCACGGGGAGGGAGGTCGCTAGTTTGATTCCAAACGAGAACTAATATTTTTACCTTGTCTGCCTTGGCCCGGCTTTAATGGGCCACAATGTAGACAGAGGCCGAGCGAGACACATGAGACATTCATAAAAACAAACACACTGAGGATTAAAAAAAAGCTAAGCGTTTTTCTTTCACGGGGAAGAAAAGGCATTTTTTTCTTACACTTGTGTGGCCCTTGTGCGAGACGGATGAAAAATCATATGCGATCGACAGACCGAATCGAAGAACCGCACATTTCTTTATTAGTAGGTACAAATTAAAAAGTGTTAGATACAATACCTCCCAGTTTTCAAAAACTGTTCATATTTAAAAAAATGTTTGCTTTTTAAAATTTAAATTTCAAACAAATATTTCTGTTTTAGAAAATGTTCTCAAATTCGGAAAAATGCTCGCTATAGTACCTCCTAGTTTTCAAAAAATCTTTGTGTTTTAAAAAATGTTTAGGTTAAAAAAACTAAAAAGAGAAATATTGTTCTTTGTGAAAAATATACTCAAGTTTCAATTTTTTGTTTAGAAATTTACTAAATTATTCGCGTTCTGAAATATATCTACTTAAAAAATGTTTTGCCTTTTGCTCTTAGGGTCGGGCGCTTCTGGTCGCTAATTTAGGATGTCGCACCGGAACATACACATGCTGTAAGTTTTAGTCCAGTAGCTAGCAATCTGATATGTCGAGTGTGGGCGCCTGGGTTCGAGTCTTGTGGCCCTTAATTTTTTTTCTTGGCCTTTCTTCACTCGGGCTAGCTGTTGGTACAACATCCGCTAGTGGGCCGGCCCATCGCGGCTCGTCTGTGCGCGTGTGCGATTTTTTTGGCAGAAACAGATCGGGACGAACGAAAAACGACGGGTCGAACGTACGAAAACGAATCTCGGTCCCACCGTAAACCAAAAAAAGTGGAGAAACAATCCTCCCTTTAATATTAGGGAGAGATAAACGAAGTATGATTCAAGGTGGGAAGAATTGAGTTTTGTTGCTGCTTGTTTGCATGCGCGGAGCCCCTTGTATAGGGATGGATAACCATCAAACCGTTAGTAATTATATAGTTACGCCGGACTCGTCCAGCCGTGTCCGTGGTCTTAACAACCTATTGGGCGCTCTGGTTGGTTGGGCAGTTTAGTGTGTGGCTGTCAAGGCAGCCGCCCAGTCTTCCGCGCGCAAGGAGCGCTCAATGTTTCCCTTTACTGAAATGATGCCTTGTGGACCGGGCATCTTAAGCGTGAGAGACGCATAATGCGGTATTGCGTTAAAGCGAGCGAAAGCTTCGCGTCCCAGTAGTGCTTGATAACCACTTTTAAATGGAGCAATGTGGAAGGTCAGCCTTTCGCTACGGAAGTTATCGGGCGAACAGAACGTAACTTGGGAGCCCGTGCAATGAGCCCCTGGGCCTGGCGTTACTCCTTTAAAGGAAATATTTCTATGGCTAATGTTTGTTGGGTCTATCCCCATTTTGCGGACTATGTCCTGATATATCAGGTTTAAAATGCTGCCGCCGTCCATCAGGACTCGCGTAAAGTGGTATCCGTCGATTATCGGGTCTAATACCAAGGCAGCCCGGCCTGCGTGCCGGATACTTCTGGAGTAATCCTGATGGTCGAAGGTGATCGGTTTTGACAACCAGTGGCGAAACTCTTTTGTGATAGGCCGCATGGCACGTATGTCTGTGGGCGCCACTTCGTTTCTTCCTTTTGTCACGTGTAGTACGTTTACTATTTTGACTTTTTATGGGAATTTCTTTTGTTCCCAGTGCTTTGTTTGTGGGGTTCATCATCGTCTTCACTTGGTGTATCCAGCCCCTTGTGTTCGGCGTTGAGTTTGCCTGATTGCTTGAAGAACCAACATTCTCTGTGGGTATGATTTGCAGGCTTCCCAGGGGTGCTGTGGATTTGACATATCTTGTCCAGGATTTTGTTTAGGTTAGACAGTTCGTCCCTGTTATCTTTGATGGCCGGCTTTTGCTGACCCTGCCGAGAGCTTTTGAATCCGGCTTTAACTGCCGTGCTCTTCGGGCTGTTTCCCTTATTCCGGCGCTGGTCTTTGCTGCGTCGTGGCTTCCAGTTTCCATCCCTGACTTCGGATGTACTTGGGTCGCTGGTGTTGCATCTTGCCAACCAGTTGTCCTCGCCCGCGCAAAAGCGGGTCATGAGGCTTGTTAATGCGGCCATTGTTCTTGGATTTTCTTGGCCGAGGTGTCTGGCGAGCCATTTGTCTCGAACGCTATGTTTGAAAGCTGCTAAGGCTTCGGCGTCCGGACAATCGACTATTTGATTCTTTTTAGTAAGAAATTTGTTCCAGAGCTTCCGGGCTGACTCTCCGGGTTGTTGATTTATATGACTTAAGTCGTCTGCATCTGGTGGTCGGACATAGGTCCCTTGAAAATTTGCCCGAAAAGCGTCCTCGAGCTCTTCCCAACTTCCAATGGTGTTTTCGGGAAGGCCTTTAAGCCAATGTCGGGCTGGCCCTTTGAGCTTGAGGGGTAAGTATTTGATGGCGTGGAGGTCATCTCCTCGAGCCATGTGGATGTGGAGGATATAATCCTCAAACCAGACCCCCGGGTCTGTAGTTCCGTCATATGCCTCTATGTTTACGGGTTTGAATCCCGCTGGGAATTCATGGTCCAGCACCTCATTGGTGAAACATAGGGGGTGTGCGGCACCCCTATATTTGGGTGTGCCGTGGTGTTTGGATATTTGTTGTGTTGCATTGCTTGCTAGAGCTTGCTTTCTTGGCCTGTAGATAGATCTGGCTGGGCCATCTTTTTTATGCGAATCCTCGTGTGGATCGCGTGCTGGCTTGTGTGCGGCATCGTTTGCCGCTCTGTGTTGGCCATGAGGTCGTCTATCCGACCGGATGGTTTCCTTGTTTTTTGATTGCAGGGGCTCTAAGGCCTCTTCGTCAAATTCGGGCAGTAGCTTTCGCTTCGGGTAGCTCTTTTTGTGGCGACTGCCGTCATATTTGTCTGCAGTGTTGAGTACTTTGCTCCATCTGATTCTGAGTGCATCTTCCGTAGTCTTGAGCTTCCGCTTCTGCTTTTTCAGGCTACACGCAGTGGCGACGAGCCTTTTATGGAGGTTCTTCTGCTCGAGGAACTTGTCTGGCGTGAGGTCATCCGGACTGTTATTTTCGCCGGGGACGGGTTGTTCGGTTTGGTTATCCAAGTTCCCTTGTTCGGACGGTTGCTCGATGCCATGTTCATCGTCCGCCGACTCATCCTGCTCAGTGGCTGGGTCTGTATGACCGTTGTCTCTGTCGAGGCGGGGTTTGGAGCGGCACTTACGCCGCCGCTTGGACTGCTTTTCGAAGGAACAATCCTTCGTTGCGTCCTCCCGTTCCTCGTCGTCGTTTCCTTTGGGTGTGTCCACCATGTATACATCGTAGGATGAGGTGGCTGTCCAGTACCCTGTAGGCGCTGGTTCCTGTTCGTCTCCTATACCATCGTCCATACCGTCGATGTCTTCGGAGTCGAAGTCGAGCATGTCGGTCAAGTCATCGGCAGTGGCTATGAAGTGGGTGGTGGGTGGGCGTCGAATTTCTTCGTCGTCCGCATCCCAATCCTGCCAGTCATAATCCGGCCAGGGCTCTCCTGACAAAGAGAGAGACTTTAGTGAATTTAGTATGTCGCCGAAGGGCGAGTGCTGAAAGATATCCGCGGCGGTAAACTCCATGATCGGCGCCCAATCAGATTCGATTGGCAGGGGCGCGGAGGGTTCAGAGTTGGGAGAAGTGTCCGACGATGTGGAGTCACGGGCCTCGCGAAGGATAAGGTTGGTGTTTGGCTCGATCGCCGTTGAGGCTGTAGCCTCTGCGGCGGGGTCTAGCCACCCGCCCTCGGTCGGCGCAGTTGGCTCCGAATTAAAGGTCGGAGCGGATGCGGGTGCGGCCTCCAGGGCACTATTCGGCGGCAGAGCTAAATCATGCCCATCGTGACAGTGCGACGCACACGGCAGGGGCTCGAACCCGTCGAAGATCAAGTCTCTGCAGATATCGGCCGTGTAGTTTAAGCTTCCAAACCTGACCTGATGGCCAGGGGCGTAGCTTTCAATCTGCTCCAGATGGCCAAGCGAATTGGCCCGCAGTGCAAAGCCGCCGAATACAAAGATCTGTCCGGGGAGAAGAGTCTCACCCTGGACTGTATCGCTAACGATGATCGAAGGAGCCATCAAACCTGATGATGACGACACAGAGGAACTCTCAATGAAAGCACCAATGTCGGTGTCAAAACCGGCGGATCTCGGGTAGGGGGTCCCGAACTGTGCGTCTAGGCGGATGGTAACAGGAGACAAGGGACACGATGTTTTTACCTAGGTTCGGGCCCTCTTGATGGAGGTAAAACACTACTCCTGCTTGATTAATATTGATGATATGGGTAGTACAAGAGTAGATCTACCACGAGATTAGAGAGGCTAAACCTTAGAAGCTAGCCTATGGTATGATTGTTGTTGTTATGTCCTATGGACTAAACCCACCGGTTTATATAGACACCGGAGGGGGCTAGGGTTACACAGAGTCGGTTACAATGGGAGGAAATCTACATATCTGTATTGCAAAGCTTGCCTTCCACGCCAAGGAAAGTCCCATCCAGACACAGGACGAAGTCTTCAATCTTGTATCTTCATAGTCCAACAGTTTGGCCAAAGGTTATAGTCCGGCTGTCCGGACACCCCCTAATCCAGGACTCCCTCACTATCCATAGTAACAAGTGACAGTAAATTTCAGCACACTATATAGATTTTTCCTTACCAAATTCCACCTACCAAAAGCGCTACACTCCCCGGCAACGGCGCTAGAAAAGAGTCTTGATGACCCACAAGTATAGGGGATCTATCGTAGTCCTTTCGATAAGTAAGAGTGTCGAACCCAACGAGGAGCAGAAGGAAATGATAAGCGTTTTTCAGCAAGGTATTCTCTGCAAGTACTGAAATAAGTGGTAACAGGTAGTTTTGTGATAAGGTAAATTGTAACGAGCAACAAGTAACAACAGTAAATAAAGTGTAGCAAGGTGGCCCAATCCTTTTGTAGCAAAGGACAAGCCGGAACAAACTCTTATATAAGGAAAAGCGCTCCCGAGGACACATGGGAATATCGTCAAGCTAGTTTTCATCACGTTCATATGATTCGCGTTCGGTACTTTGATAATTTGATATGTGGGTGGACCGGTGCTTGGGTGATGTTCTTACTTGAACAAGCATCCCACTTATGATTAACCTCTATTGCAAGAATCCGCAACTACAACAAAAGTTTTAAGGTAAACCTAACCATAGCATGAAACATATGGATCCAAATCAGCCCCTTACGAAGCAACGCATAAACTAGGGTTTAAGCTTCTGTCACTCTAGCAACCCATTATCTATTTATTACTTCCCAATGCCTTCCTCTAGGAACAAATAATGGTGAAGTGTTATGTAGTCGACATTCACATAACACCACTAGAGGCTAGACAACATACATCTTATCAAAATATCGAATGAATATCAAATTCACATGACTACTAATAGCAAGACTTCTCCCTTGTCCTCAGGAACAAACGTAACTACTCACAAAGCATACTCATGTTCATATTCAGAGGGGTAATAATATGCATATAGGATCTGAACATATGATCTTCCACCAAATAAACCAACTAACATCAACTACATGGAGTAATCAACTCTACTAGCAACCTACTAGCACCAATCCCGGACTTAGAGACAAGAATTGGATACAAGAGATGAACTAGGGTTTCGAGATGAGATGGTGTTGGTGAAGATGTTGACGGAGATTGCCCTCTCCCGATGAGAGGAGCGTTGATGATGATGATGGCGATGATTTCCCCCTCCCGGAGGGAAGTATACCCGGCAGAACAGCTCTGTCGGAGCTCTAGATTGGTTCCGCCAAGGTTCTGCCTCGTGGCGGCGGAGTCTCGCCCCGAAAGGTTCCTTCTGATTTTTTTCTCTTTGAAAGACTTCCTATAGGAGAAGATGGATGTCAGAGACCCACCAGGGGGGCCGCGAGGTAGGGGCGCGCCCTAGGAGGGGGGCGCGCCCTAGGACGGGGGCGCGCCCCCCACCCTCGTGGGCAGGGTGTGGGGCCCCTGGCCTTCATCTTTGGCGAGGATTTTTCTTTATTTATTTTAAGATGATCCATGGAGTTTCAGGACTTTTGGAGTTGCGCAGAATAGGTCTCTAATATTTTCTCCTTTTCCAGCCCAGAATTCCAGCTGCCGGCATTCTCCCTCCTTATGTAAACCTTGTAAAATAAGAGAGAATAGCCATAAGTATTGTGACATAACGTGAAATAACAGCCCATAATGCAATAAATATCGATATAAAAGCATGATGCAAAATGGACGTATCATGGTCAACGATGTCCATCCAACGACCGTAGTACTTCTTCAACCTTTGGTCTTCTTGCCCCAGCCGCCCAAAGCAGCGCCGGTCGTGCCACGTGCTCCTGCCTCCCGTGGCCGGCTGTGCTGCCGCGGAGTCCTCACCGTCCCCATACTACTCCCACCGCTGGCCAGGCCATTCCTCCACTCACCCACTCCCCCTTTTATTCTGCGGCGACGGCAGCCTCACACCGTAGCCGAACCAGTTAACCCTCATACTCCTCTGCGCGTGGGCATCCACTGCCTCGTCTTCCCCGGCTCCGCGTCGTCCCCTTCCTAGGCCTTCTTATTACGTGGAGAGGCTGACAGCTGGGTCCACGGCAGCCGCAAGGAAGTGCCTCCTTGTTACGCGCAAAATAATTATTCCTCCACCTGACAGCAGGGACCCATCGGACGGGCCACCAGTATTTGGCAGAAAAAACGTTTCCCCCTGACTGCTAGGACCCACCGGACGGGCCACCGTGTTTTGCGAAAAAAACGTTTGCCCCTGACTGCTAGGACCCATCGGACTGACCACCGTATTTCGCAAAAAAAACGTTCCCCCCCCCCGCTGTCAGCTCAGACCCACCAAAGGTGCCTCCTTATTACACACAGAAAAATGAATACTCCCCCTGCTAGCTGGGACCCACCATGGTGGGAGGCTGACTTGTGGGCCTACTAAGTTGATGAGAACGGAGGGCTTTGTCAACTTAGTCAATATGAACGATTCTAGCTCCAGTGACCGTACGATGTCCATTCAACGGCCATAGTGCTTCTTCAACCTCTGGTCTTCTTGCTCCAGCTGCCCAAAGCAGCGCCGGTCGTGCCGCGTGCTCCTGCCTCTCGTGGCCGTCTGTGATGCCGCGGAGGCCTCACCGCCCCCTACTACTCCCACCGCTGGCCCAGGGTATCCCTCTACTCACCCACACCCCCTGTTATTCTGCGACGACGGTAGCCTCACGCCGCAGCCGAACCAGTGAACCCTCGTACTGCTCTCCGCGTGGGCATCCACTACCGCGTCTTCCCCGGCTCCGCATCGTCCCCTTCCTAGGCCTCGCTGTCGTCCACCGCCTTGGTGCCACTGGTAGAAAAAAGCCCTTTAGTCCCGGTTCGCAACAGCCTTTAGTCCCGGCTGTGCAACCGGGACTAAATATGCGCGACTAAAGACCCCCCCCCCCTTTAGTCGCGCCTCTTACGGACCACGACTAAATGCTTTAGTCCCGGTTCTTGTGGCTGACCGGGACTAAAGGCCCGTCCACGTGGGCGCCCGTGGTCCGTCGGGGCGGAGGACCTTTAGTCCCGGTTCTCGTGGCCAACCGGGACTAAAGGCCTCCTTCGCAGGTTTAGGGTTTCAGCCCCCCTAAACCTGGTTTCTTTTTAATTTGTAGTGTTTTATTTGTTTTATATTTTATTTTGTGTTTTATTTTATTTTTGATGAAGTTTCAGTACACATATTCTACGCTACTATATACATGCATATGAAATTTCAAACAAGAATTCAAGAGGAATATATAATATATATTTAATCTCGGGTGACCATATACAACTTCGAACAAGTTTCCATACACAATTAGGATGGATGACCATATACAACTTCGAACAAGTTTCAATCTCGGGTATGCATATAAATTTCTTCGTCCTCGGTATAGAGTTCTCCTTTAGGATTGATGACTTCCCTCATGAAAAATCCTGCTAATTCTTCTTGAATTGGTCGGAAGCGAGCTTCTGGACTAAGCCTCCTCCGCAAGTTATCCGTCGCGTTCCGCATGCTATCTGATGCCTTCCGCTCAGTGGTGTGTCTCCGGATGTTCTCACAAACATAGTATCCACATAGATTTGTCCCCGGTGGCTGCTTATCCACATTAACTAACCTTCTGAAATCTAGCTCATGTTTGAATTCACCGACAATTTCTTCTGAGAACCGTCTCCAAACCCTACAGGGCAAAGAAAATTAAATGAATAAGGGAGTTATTAGTTACTTGATATTAGGAAATGAACGAAAGAGACCGATCGATATAGAGCTCAAATGATTGAAAATAATTACTTTTGCAGCATTTTTCTCATGTCGGCCCAACGCTTTGGATCTGAATCCATAGAGTCCATGATTAGAACTCTAGAGGTGTGAAGTTCAATATTTAGCAGAATCCAGTGGAACCTGCGGACACGTTACATGCACAGTCATGCATAACTCATCGATTAGACATACCATGCATGGAGTAAACAAAAGAGAATGGGCACAAGAGAGAAACACTCACCCAAAATGGTAAGGAAATAGAATATGACTTTTGAGTTGATGCTTTCTAAGAAACTTGTACATGTCTTTCTCCACGTCTTCGGGGTGATGTTGTAACACATGTCCATTAACGATATGTGGGTCAACGAACCCAACATCATGGATGTTTCTTATTTTGCATTCCCAAATCTTCAATCTGCATAATAGCGTACGCAACAATATAGTTAGGACAATATATATATATATAGTGCAGGCAATGAAGAACGAGATGAGGTAGAAATAAATCACTTACAGAACGTAGCAACTCAGCATAGATTTGTCGAGGTCGCGCAGATTGAACAGCTGGAACAATTCACTCATATGAACTTCTATAGAGTACCGTTTGGTGTGATGCTCATCTGTAACATCCGCATAAACATATTCTTTGTCGGCCCATGTTATGAATTGCTTGTACCAACGTAGCAGATTTCGCATTTGTGGTGGTAGACTCTTTTCCTGCGCAGGCTCGACGAGAGGCCCATTCGGCACATATTGTAATGCTATCTCACATACTGGCGCATCCTCAAGGCCTAAGAAGGCACGAAGAGTCAAACCCATCTCGGACGCTTGTTTCATGGCACCCGCTACAGTCAATCCAAGTGCTGCCGCAGCTGCTATGATCTCGGGGTCCTCTTCCGGACCGGCTTTCACTATGAGCGGGGGGATCGATTGTTTCTTCTGCATCCCGAGCTGGTCAACTTGTTTCCCGTTTTTTTACTTTCTTCTTTCTCCTCCTTCAATATTTTTGCTTGCCTACGAAGTTCATGTCCATAGTCGTCAGGCTTATTCAGCTCGGCTTGGGAAGGTGTCGTCAAAAAATCCTTAGCCCACTTCTTTTGCTTCTCAGTGAATACTTGCTTGGGCTCAGGCTCTTTTTTCGCCTTCATATCCGCCTTCCATTTCTCATAATCAGCAGACGCGGCCAATTTGGTTTCAGCTTCACTAAGTTCCCCAGGCCTTGGGAGGAGAGGCTTCAGTGATGACTCCGGTACCCTTGTGGTCTTAGGTACAGAAGGGTCCGGGTTAATAGTCCAGGAGCGGGTTTCCTTGCTGTCCGCCTGCTTCTGCTTCTTCGCCGGAGGTGGATTGGGGGGCGTCTTACCCGCCGAAGGAGGATTGGGGGGCGTCGTACCCTCCGGAGGTTGTGGATCGGGGGACGGCGTTGAATGGCGTGAAGGAGGTGTAGGTGAACCACCACGACCACCACCGCCGCCACCACCGCCACCACCACCACCACCATCGGAGGGGGGTGGACTTGCTAGCCTTGGCGCCTCGCCTGGAAACACTATGTACTTCTTTTTCCATAGAATGAACTGGCGCTTGACATCTCCAAGTCTTCTCTCCCCTTCGGGTGTAGGTTTGTCAATCTCCAGGTCATCAAACCCTTGGACTATGTCTTCCACCGTGACACGAGCCTAGCCATATGCAATGGGGTTGTTGTGGTGGAGTGCTCCAGGTGTACAGGGTAAAGCACTGCCGCTAGCTACCTTCGTGGAAACGTTCCCCACGGGATAATGCAGATCACATTCTTTCATCTCCTTTACATCATCCACGGGGTAGTGAGGCTCCGGTGCACGAATCTCGATCATCGGTGCACTAGCACCAGGCGGGGCATCCGTGGAAGCCACGCTGCTTCTCCGCTGCTGGCTTCCGCGATCCGCTTCATGATCTTCATGCGGCCCTGCAGCCGATTTTTCTTTCACTAGTTCATGCACTGTCTGCTTCAACTCATGGAGTTCCGATGCCAACTTCGTCATAAGATCTGCATCCCGGTCCGTCTTTATCTTACGGCTTCTGTAACAGTACGGGTCATTGTCCTGGGAAAACCCTACTTTCCACGGAACTTTGCCTTTGCCTCGTACACGTCCTCCGTGTTCATCATTCCCGAGGGCTGTTGTCAGTGCGTCTTTCTCTCTGTTGAACTTGATCAAGACCTCTTAAGCTTGGGTCATTGCGTCAATAAGGGCTTGGGTGGGAGCAAACTGTCTCTGCCGGTGAACACACACCCCTGTCTCCGGGTCTAGCGATCCCCCATGCCCGTACCACCAGCTTTTGGCCCTTGGGTCCCATCCCTCTGTACCTAGAGGGATTCCTCGCACCCTCAGGTCCTCCTCCATCTTCTGCCACCTAGGCTCCGAAAGGCGGTATCCTCCTGGCCCCATAATATGATGGAACTTTTTCTTACTCGCATTATCCTTATTTTTTTCGATATTTCCTTGAAATGCTTCGATTGCTTTTGCCTCACAAATTCTGGCCAATCATCTTTCAGTTTCTCATGTTGTCCATTGAAATCCGGAGTCTTGCCCTTGTTGGCATAGTCACGGGTTAAATTTTTCTTGAAGTTCCGGAATGCTTCGCCCATCTTCTGAAGAGCGAACTCTTTAACTAGCCTCCTCCTCTGACGTCCACCCGGAACCTCGTTACCGAATTCATCAACTTTGTTGTATTCCGGAGGTAGAATGAAATGTTCCATAAGCTTTCTCCAGCAATCCTTTTTCGTTCTCTTGTCGACAAAACGGAAACCAAGACGTGCCTTCTTTGGCTCCTTCCATTCCTGGACGGTGATCGGGACGTTGTCTCTAACAACGACTCCTCATTGGTTGATAAACTTTGAGGTGTGCTGTAGGGGCTTGCCGGTTTCACTGACAAACTCAATGGCATATGTTTCTCCTGTTTTCATCGCCTTGGATTTGCCACGCTTTGTCGTACTCGATCCGGAGGGCTAAAAAAAGAAAGAGAGTCGCGCGCGTTAATACATATGTATTCACATTTCAGTAAGTTTGTATCACGAGAGGCTCTCAATGTATATATATACCTCGCCGGAGGTGGTTGCTACTTGCAATTCGAGATCGTCGGTTGTTGACGGTTGACCTCCGTCGACAATGTCCGTTCCTTCACCTTCTTGATCATCGACAATCTCTGTTCCACCGTCAAGGTTCAGATAAGAAGAGACTACATCCTCTTGTTGCTCATATTCTGAGCCCGGCACATAAGGAATCTCGTTGTTGATGATGCCCATTAAATAACGTTCAGCCTCCGGATCCCTAAGCGGCTCGGTTCTATCGTCCTCCATATGTCACTCCTGCATGTAGTAAAAATTCTTTAAGTATAAAGGAATTAAAAAATAAGATTAAGGGGACATAGAGGAGGAGGAATTAAAAAATAAGATTCTTTAAGTAAAAATTCTCTTTTTCTTCTTCTTCCTTTCTTCTTCCTCTTTCTTCTTCTTCCTTTCTTCTTCTTCCTTTTTCCTTTCTTCTTCTTTCTTTCTTCTTCTTCCTTTCTTCTTCTTCCTTTCTTCTTTCTTTCTTCTTCTTCCTTTTTGTTTTTTCTTTCTTTCTTCTTCTTCCTTTCTTCTTCCTTTCTTCTTCTTTTTTTCTTCTTCCTTTTTCTTTCTTCTTTCTTTTGGTTTTCATTTGGTTTTCATTTGGTTTTCATTTTTTTCTTCTTCCTTTTTCTTTCTTGTTTTTTCTTCTTCCTTTTTCTTTCTTCTTTCTTTCTTCTTTCTTTTTTTCTTCTTCCTTTTTCTTCTTTCTTTTTTTCTTCTTCCTTTGTTTTTCTTCTTCCTTTCTTTTTCTTCTTCTTTTTTCTTTCTTCTTTCTTTTTTTTCTTCTTTCTTTTTTTCTTCTTCCTTTGTTTTTCTTCTGTTGTTTTCTTTCTTTTTCTTTTTTTCTTCCTTTTTCCTTTTTTCTTCCTTTTTCTTGTTTTTCATCTGTTTTTCTTTTGTTTTCTTCTTCCTTCTTTCTTCTTCTTCCTTTTTCCTTTTTCTTTCTTCTTCTTCTTTCTTCTTCTTCTGCCGGCGCGCGGAGGACGGCAGGCAGGGCCAGCGGGCAGCGGGCGGCGGGCGGCGGGCGGCAGGGCGGCGGGCGGCGGGCAAGGGCGCAGGGCACGGGCGGCGGGCAAGGGCAGGCACGGGCGAAGGCGGCGCTCACTGGGGATGGGGGCGGCGGCGCGCAGGGCTTCGGCGTCGGGGCAGGGCTTCGGCGTCGGCGTCGGGGCAGGGCTTCGGCGTCGGCGTCGGCGTCGATCGGCGTCGGGGCAGCGCTTCGGCGTCGAGAGAGAGGAGAATGGGAAGTGGCAAAACTGCTAAGTGTAGTATTTATAGACGCACCTTTAGTCGCGGTTGGGGAGGCGGACCGCGACTAAAGGTACCCTTTAGTCGCGGTCCGCCTCCCCAACCGGGACTAAAGGGTTTTGGCGCCGCTTTCGTTCCCGCGCAGAA
Organism: Aegilops umbellulata; assembly: GCA_032464435.1. NCBI lineage: Eukaryota > Viridiplantae > Streptophyta > Magnoliopsida > Poales > Poaceae > Aegilops > Aegilops umbellulata. Next base: position 526,649,008 of record CP136055.1, on the reverse strand, counting down.
AGACCCTTTAGTCGCGGTTGGGGACAACAACCGCGACTAAAGGGTACCCTTTAGTCGCGGTCCGCCTCCCCAACCGGGACTAAAGGGTCTGTGCTTCCTTTTTTCTTCTGTTTTTTTCTTCCTTTTTCCTTCTTTCTTCTTCTTCCTTTTTCCTTTTAAAATCAGAAAAATAAAACTAATTCATTTTAAAATCTTAAAAATACAATTATATATCAAAAAAATCAGAAAAATAAAACTAATTCATTTTAAAATCCCTTGAAGGTTTGACAAAAGGTTTGATACATCATTCAGTTCATCGACCAAATACAAAGTTTGGTACAATAAATTATTACACGTCAATTCTTCCCTTGTGTCCCTGCTTGCTTACGATTGTGCCGTATCCATGGAGCATCCTCATCATTTAACTTAATGCTTGGGTCAGTGTTCACTTTGAAGGGCGGAATTTCACCAAACATATTATAATCTTCTGACATGTCTGTCTTGTCCTCCACTCCCACGATGTTTCTTTTCCCTGAAAGAACAATGTGGCTCTTTGGATCATCGCATGATGTACTGATCGTTTTCTTATCTTTCCGTTTCCTCGGTTTGCTACTCATGTCCTTCAAATAAAAAACCTGAGCGACATCTTTGGCAAGGACGAATGGTTCGTCAAGGTAACCAAGATTGTTGAAATCCACCATTGTCATTCCGTATTGCTCGTCCACCTTTACCCCACCTCCTGTTAGCTTGAACCATTTGCACCGGAACAAAGGGACCTTAAAGGAGGGTCCATAGTCAAGTTCCCATATCTCCTCTATGTAACCATAATATGTGACCTTTTGCCCATTCTCGGTTGCTGCATCAAAGCGGACACCACTGTTTTGGTTGCTGCTCTTTTTATCTTGGGCGATGGTGTAAAATGTATTCCCATTTATCTCGTACCCTTGGAAAGTCGTTATAGTCGAAGATGGTTTCTTGGCCAACATGTACAGCTGATCTCCAACATCATTGTCATTCATTAAATGTTTTCGCAACCAACTGCCGAAAGTCTCCATGTGGGCCTTTCTAATCCAGGATTCAGGCTTCCCCGGGTTGTCCGAGCGTAAAATATTCTTGTGTTGCTCGAAGTACGGAGCCACCAAGCTGGAATTTTGCAGAACTGTGTGGTGTGCTTCAGTCATAGAATGACCGTCCATACATATCGTGGATTCCCTTCCGATCTTGCCTTTTCCACTTAGTCTCCCCTCGTGCCGCGATTGAGGAATACCAATCGGCTTAAGGTCAGGAACATAGTCAATACAGAACTCAATTACCTCCTCATTTCCATAGCCCTTGACGATGCTTCCTTCTGGCCTAGCACGGTTACGAACATATTTCTTTAATACTCCCATGAACCTCTCAAAGGGGAACATATTGTGTAGAAATACAGGACCGAGAATGGAAATCTCTTCGACTAGGTGGACCAGGAGGTGCGTCATAATATCGAAGAAGGATGGTGGGAACACCAACTCGAAACTGACAAGGCATTGGACCACATCGTTCTGTAACCGTGGTAGATCTTCTGGATTGATTACCTTCTGAGAGATTGCATTGAGGAATGCACATAGCTTCACAATGGCTACTCGAACATTTTCCGGTAGGAGCCCCCTCAAAGCAATCGGAAGCAATTGCATCATAATCACGTGGCAGTCGTGAGACTTCAGGTTTTGGAACTTTTTCTCCGACATGTTTATTATTCCCTTTATACTCGACGAGAAGCCAAACGGGACCTTCATACTGCTCAGGCATTCAAAAAAAATGACCTTCTCTTCTTTGGTAAGAGCGTAGCTGGCACGACCTTGAAACCATTCCGGATGCCGGTCATCTGGGTCTTTCAAAAGTTGTTGGTCCTGTCGTGCTTCCTTTGTATCATTTGTCTTCCCATACACGCCCAAGAAGCTTAGCAGGTTCACGCAAATATTCTTCGTAACATGCATCACCTCGATTGCAGAGCGGACATCTAGGACTTTCCAATATTCTAGCTCCCAAAATATAGATTTCTTCTTCCACATGGGTGCGTGCCCGTCAACTCCCCGCGGAACTGATTGTCCGCCAGGACCCTTTCCAAAGATGACTTTCAAATCCTTGACCATATCAAATATCTCAGCACCAGTACGTTCCGCAGGCTTCGGCCGGTGATCTGCCTTCCCGTTGAAATGCTTGCCTTTCTTTCTTACGTTATGATTTCGGGGAAGAAATCGACGATGACCCAGGTACACGTTCTTCTTACAATTAACCAAACGTACACTTTCAGTCTCATGTAAGCAGTGCGTGCATGCATTGTATCCCTTATTTGTCTGTCCCGAAAGGTTACTGAGAGCAGGCCAATCGTTGATGGTTACAAAAAGCAACGCTCGTAGGTCAAATTCCTCTCCTTTGTGCTCATCCCAGACACGTACACCAGGTCTGGCCCACAACTGTAAAAGTTCTTCAACTAATGGCCTTAGGTACACATCGATGTCGTTGCCGGGTTGCTTAGGGCCTTGGATGAGAATTGGCATCATAATGAACTTCCGCTTCATGCACAACCAAGGAGGAAGGTTGTAGATGCATAGAGTCACGGGCCAGGTGCTATGGCTGGAGCTCTGCTCGCCAAAAGGATTAATGCCATCAGTATTTAGACCAAATCTTATGTTCCTTGCGTCAGCTGCAAAATCTTTGAAAACTCTGTCGATCTTTCTCCATTGCGTTCCATCAGCGGTGTGTCTCAACTCCCCGTCGGACTTACGGTCCTCTTTGTGCCATCACAACGACTTGGCATGCTTTTTGTTCATGAACAAACGTTTCAACCGTGGTATTATAGGAGCATACCACATCACCTTGGCGGGAACCCTCTTCCTGGGTTTCTCGCCCTCAACATCGTCACCAGGGTCATCGCCTCTGATCTTATAACGCAATGCAGTGCATACAGGGCATTCATTCAAATTCTCGTATTCACCGCGGTAGAGGATGCAGTCATTAATGCATGCATGTATCTTCAGAACCTCTAAACCTAGAGGGCAGACAACCTTCTTTGCTTCGTACGTACTGGCGGGCAACTCGTTATTCTTTGGGAACATATTCTTCAACATTTTCAGCAAATTTTCAAATGATGATTCACCTACACCTTCCTGTGCCTTCCATTTTAGCAAATCCAGTGTGCAGCCCAGCTTTTTCAAACTATTATCGCATCCTGGATACAACGACTTTTTGTGATCCTCTAACATGCGATCCAAATTCTCCCTCTCCTTGTCAGTTTCGCAGCGTCTCCGTGCATCAGCAATGGTCCGACCAAGATCATCAGCGGGCTCATCATGTGCCTCTTCTTCACCTTCACCTAACCCTTCCCCACCTTCAGCATCATCCTCCATGAAAGTATCACCGAAATGATCATGATAGTTGTCATCGATATCATCCGCTTCTTCATCTTCTTCCATTCTAACCCCTCTTTCTCCATGCTTGGTCCAACAATTATAGCTTGGCATGAAACCATGCCGAAGCAGGTGCATGTGAACGTCTCTTGAGGAGGAGTAACCCTTCTGATTCTTACAGACGGCACATGGACAGATAATAAAACCTTGCTGCTTGTTCGCATTTGCCACTACGAGGAAATCTTCCAAACCCATAGTGAACTCGCCGGAGAGTCGGGGACCGTACATCCATTGCCGATTCATCTGCATTATTATTATATAAAGTATATAATTAACCATCATGCATTTGTTAAACTAACTAGCTAGAAATAATACAAATTAAACAATGAACTACACACATGCGTATTTTATCAATGACACATGAAAGGTTCAAGTTGCTAACCGCGATCGCGGAGGAAAAATAAATGAGAAAGCTCAAGTGTGGCTCGGACACTTCATATCATGTTTGTTCCAGGCTCTCGGGCATTTCATCAAACACCTTGTGTGCATAGGAGAAACCAAAAGCAAACCCACCAACACCTTCTGAAAATTGTGAAGTAAGCTGAGTGAAGTGAAGTGAGCTGAGTCCTATATATAGGGATGGGCCTTTAGTCGCGGTTGGCCAGGCCAACCGGGACTAAAGCCCCTCCCGTCCGCCAGCTGGATGGGCCTTTAGTCCCGGTTGTCCTGGCCAACCGTGACTAAAGGCCTTCGGGGACCTTTAGTCCCGGTTGGCCAGGCCAACCGGGACTAAAGCCCCTCCCGTCCGCCAGCTGTCGACCGAGCGCGCTGGGCCCAGATAGTTGGTCGCGGGTCTTCTCCCGAACCGCGACTAAGGACCCCTTTGGTCGCGGTTCGATTGTTTCGGGGACTAATGGGGGCGTATGGAAGCCTCTTTTTCTACCAGTGTGCTCTCGACGCAGCGTGGTCAATGTGGTCAACGACAGACTTCCATCGGAAGAGTACTGTACGTGGAGAGGCTGGCAGCTGGGTCCACGGCCACAGCCCAATTTTTTTGTGATTTGCCAAGTAAGTCGCTTTGTCAGGCCTGTTGGGCTGCAAATCTTTCAAGACGAGGAGAGCTTCATTCGGCTGGCCGAGAAAATGGCCCATCGGTAATGAGAAATGGGCTGTACATTTTTAAAACACATCAAACCGGCAATTAGTTAAAAATATCTTTTTTTATTTCGAGATTTTAAATTACATTAATTTTTATGCGTGGAGAATTTTTTGGATTTTATATTGATATACATTTATTTTAAAATCAGTTTGAATGTGAGTCGAAATTTCGGGATTAAAAATAGTTCGGACCGCACCGAAATATGCAAAGTTTCGTATAATATTTTAACCGTGGCCACAATATGGGCTGTAATGCTAACAAAAAAAATATGGGCTCCAAAAAAACCTTAATAATTAGCAAATAGGCTGTAAATTATTAGAAATAATGGCAGATGGGTTGTATGCTACTTTCGACAGATTTGAGGCTTTCCTAAAAAAAGGTTGACGCACAAGCAGTGACTATTGGATGGCCATCCAACGGCCGTCGTGCTTCTTCAATCTCTGCTCTTCCTGCTCCAGCCGCTCAAACAAGCGCTAGCGGGACTGCCAGCTCCCTCCTCCCCATGGCCGGCTCTGCTGCCGCGCAGGCCTCACCGCCCCACCGTACTCCCATCGCTGGCCTAGCCATCCCTCTACTCACCCACACCTGCTGTTATTTTTCGGCGACGGCAGACGAACCAGTAAACCCTAGTACAGTCGTACTCCCCTCCGCGTGGGAAACAACTGCCGAGTCTTCCCTACCTCCGTGTCGTTCCCTTCCTAGGCCTCGCCGTCGTCCACCGCCCTGGTGCTCTCGGCGCGGCCTGGTCAACGTGGTCAATGACCGACATGCATCTGAAGTGGACTGTACGTGGAGAGGCCGACAGCTGGGTGCACGGCCGCACGCAAGGAAATGCCTCCTTATTACGCGCAAAATAATGATTCCTCCACCTGACATCAGGGACCCACTGAAAGGGCCTCTGTATTTCGTGAAAAAAACATTACTGCCGCTGACAGCTCGGACCCACCAGCTATATCTTTGCACGCAAGGAAGTGCCTCCTTATTACGCACCAAAAAAATGAATACTCCCCCTGTTAGCTGGGACCCAGTATAGTGGCAGGCTGACATGTGGGCCTACTAAGTTGACGGGGATGGAGGGCTTTGTCAACTTAGTCAATATGCACGATTGTAGATCCAGTGACCGTACGATGTCCATCCAACGGCCGTAGTGCTTCTTCAACCTCTGTTCTTCTTTCTCCAGCCGCCCAAACCAGCGCCGGTCGTGCCTTGTGCTCCTGCCTCCTATGGCCGGCTGTGATGCGGTTGAGGCCTCACCGCCCCTACTACTCCCACTGCTGGCCAGGCCATCCCTCTACTCACCCACACCCCCTGTTATTCTGCGGTGACGGCAGCCTCACACCGCAGCGAACCAGTGAACCCTTGTACTCCTCTATGCGTGGGCATCCACTGTCGCGTCTTCCCCGGCTCCGCGTCGTCCCCTTCCTAGGCCTCGCCATCGTCCACCGCCCTGGTGCTCTCGGTGCAGCGTGGTCAACGTGGTCAAGGAATGGCTTCCATCGGACGTGGACTGTACGTGGAGAGGCTGACAGCTGGGTCCACGACCGCAGCAAGGAAGTGCCTCCTTATTACGTGCAAAATAATTATTCCTCCACCTGACATCGGGGACCCACCGGACGAGCCACCGTATTTCACGAAAAAACGTTTCCCCGCTGACTGTTGGGACCCACCAGCTACATCTTCGCACGCAAGGAAGTGCCTGACAGTCGAGACCCACTTGGTCGAAGCGTATGTAGCGTTCTCATTCTGGTCGCGAACGTGTACGTACATATATACTGGTGGATGTAGAAGCGTGCACGTGTCGTAGTAGAAGCGCGCACGTAGCATGTACACGTACATACAGCGGCCAGGGTGCAAGAAAGAAAATACGGCCACGTATGTGTACATACGGGCGGGGTCTCGAACGCCTACTCGCGCATACATACGGTGAGGGCTCGTGTACATAGCTGGGTGGGAACGGAGAAACAGCGTCGTCTTCGTGTTCATGGGAAGGCAACGGAATGCGTCGTGTTCATGGGGAGGCAACGGAATGCGTCGTGTTCATGGGGAGGCAACGAAATGCGTCGTGTTCATCGAGAGGCAACGGAACGCGTGGGAGCCAACCGGCTGGGTCGGAACGGAATGCATGGTCGTGTTCATCGGGAGGGCTTGGACAGAACAGGCGATGGAAACGAGGCCTGGCGTGCCGCACAACGGAGGAAACGGCCCTGTGTTCGACCGGCCACGTTCGAAACAGGATCCTGTTATCGGGAGGGGTCTGGCGTACCACAAAATGGAGGAAACGGACCTCCTACAGTCGAAACGGGGATCCTGTTGATCGGGAGAGGTGTGGCGTACAGCAAAACTAACGAAATGGAGCTCCTACGGTCGAAACGGGGGTCCTGTTGATCGGGAGGGGTGTGGCGTACCGCAAAACGGAGGAAACAGACTTGCCTTGGAGCCCTACAGTCGAAACAGGGGTCCTGTTCATCGGGAGGGGTGTGGCGTACCGCAAAACGGGACTCCATGGGATATTGTTCATCTCCACCGTCGACCTCCTCCAGCCTCCACGGGCTCCTGTTCATCCAGCCTCCACCGCGCGCTACTCCACCGGCTACTGTTCAATCACCCCTCCACCGTCTAGTGTTCATCCAGCCCTCCACACCACGGGGTCGTGTTCAACCACCCCTCCACGGGCACCCCTCCACCGTCTACTGTTCATCCAGCCATCCACACCACGGGGTCCTGTTCAACGACCCCTCCACGGGCACCCCTCCATCGTCTACTGTTCATCCAGCCCTCCACCACACCACGAGGTCCTGTTCATCCAGAGGCAACGCCACCGCTCACTGTTCATCCAACCCCCCTCCCCCGCAACGCTCACTGTTCATCCCAGAGGCAGCATCGATCAGCTTCAGTTAGCAGTAGTAGCGAAGGAATCGCTCAATCGGGTTCAGTTAACAGCCATCGATCAATCGCTCGGGTTCAGTAACGCATAGCCTGCAGCGCAATCGCTCGGGTTCAGTTAGAGCCCAACGCCTCGCTCGGGTTCAGTTAGAGCCAATGCCTCGCACACACGCGCGTACGTGTACGAGAGAAACGTGCATTGCTCGGCCCCCGACCTCCCGCCGTAACCGGGAACTCCCCGAAATTTTCCTCTCCCTCGCTTCTACCATGGTTTTTTCCATCATGGACGGCCCAAAGAATGCCATGCAGCTGCGTCTCCGTCCCGCCCAGGATGAAAAGCCCATTTTCTGTCATGATTTCTTGTCATAGAAGTAGGATCCCACCACATCTATGATGATACCGGGTTTTGTCACAATTATCCTCATAGAAGTGTCATATGTATGACAGAAAAAAATTCGTTCGGCCCAAAATGTCACGGATGTGTCTTTTTTTTGTAGTGATTGTACTGTTGCCATCGAGGATAAAAAGATGGGATTTATATCATATTGCTTGATTTTATCCCTCTACATCATGTCATCTTGCTTAATGCGTTACTCTTTACTTATAAACTTAATACTCTAGATGCATGCTGGATAGCGGTCGATGTGTGGAGTAATACTAGTAGATGCAGAATCGTTTCGGTCTACTTGACACGGACGTGATGCTTATGTTCTTGATCATGCCTAGATATTCTCATAACTATGTGCTTTTCTATCAATTGCTCGGCAGTAATTTGTTCACCCACCGTTATATATGCTATCTTGAGAGAAGCCACTAGTGAAACCTATTGCCCCCGGGTCTATTTTACATCATATAAGTTTCCGATCTATAATTGTAGTTTACTATTTATTTTATTTTGCAATCTTTACTTTCCAATCTATACAACAAAAACACCAAAAATATTTATCTTATTATCTTTATCAGATCTCACTTTTGCAAGTAGCCGTGAAGGGATTGACAACCCTTTGTCGCGTTGGTTGCAAGGTTCTTGATTGTTTGTGCAGGTACTAGGCGATTTGCATGTAGTCTCCTACTGGATTGATACCTTGGTTCTCAAAAACTAAGGGAAATACTTACGCTACTTTGCTGCATCACCCTTTCCTCTTCAAGGAAAAACAAACACATGCTCAAGAGGTAGCAGGGGGCGGGGGGGGGGGAGGTCTAAGGGAGAACCATGTTTCGGTATGGGACGTGCTTGTTTTTGGCTTTTTTGAACAGATGGGACGCGCTTGTTTGAAATTTTGGGAAAGTACAAACTTTACCCCCCCCCCCCCCTCTTAAATTTCGGACCTACTGCGGGTCGGGGGTAGGATGGTAATCTCAGGTGTCCCAAATAGTGGGCGGGAGCAATTTCGGCCGCGCGCATGTGTGCTTAGGTGGCCATTGCGTATGAATGTTTTTAGGAGGCGGTTGCGTGGCGTCTAGATGAAGCTACAAACCTACCCCGGTTTAGACCTATGGATGTCAGGCCGGTAGGTTTCACGGATCGGAGTTAGAAAAGTAATTTCGTTCTACTACCAAACATTGGTCTCACGCGGTTTCGGGCGAGTAGAGGCTCTTTTGGCGCTTCGTTCAAAATTTTGAAACAGAAGCATTCATGTTTAGAGTACTCTTGAACTTTGAGGATTGACCTAAATAGAAAACGTTAAATTTGACCTTGTATGTTTGAAATCCTCATTAAATTATCCGCTTCTTTTTGAAATTTTGACACTTGAATATCCTATAACTATGATCTATTATATAATTAAAACAAGAGTAAAACAAGCCATGACGTTCGTCCACACAGATTAAATTATCTTGACCACTAATTTTATAGATTACGGGTTGAGATTTCTAGATGTAAGCGTTACACACAAATATTGTTACTTACAAACAACTGGACACGTCATGTACAAATATTCTATTTTTCCCATGTGCAAATAAGTCATATTTTTTCTGACCAAAGCCAAACGCCATGGGAAGGAGATGTATTCGGAGAAGTTAATGATTGAGAAGAGATGTATTCGGAGATGTATTTGGAAGGACTCAGCCGGACATAAAACGGTTTGGCCAGCGTATGTGCATAGGCAGGTCAAATCCTATTATGAGTAGGACAAGGACGTGTAACCTATTATCAGCGTACGTGTGTATGCCAGTTGCCGGACATAAATTTATAACCTTAGTAAAGATTCTCTTCATTCATAGTGCATGCATACCTAGGCTGCCAGCTTTTGAACGTGTGCGTGAATACCTCATGCTTCGGATGATCTCGCCGCCCGCCAGCGCTAAGGCTCCTGCCACACAGCTGGGTGATCTGCTATTTACCGAAAAAGGCTTTCGCCCCGCTTTATAAATAAAGCAAACCGCCACAAGCACAAACAAAGACTAGTCCACACACACCCAAGAAACACCACAAGTAGGTTTAGAGGTTCTGCTGAGGGCACAGCTCAACAAGCCCAAAACACACACGACACACAAAAAAGGCCCAACCGGGGGGAAGGCCGGAGAGCAAAAAACGCCTAATCGGGCTCCGGTGGTGGCGGCGGCGGTGGCGGCGACAGGCGGACGGCCATCGAGCGGATATCAGCGATGAAGGCGGAGATGGCGTCCCGGTCCCGAGGGCGGCTAAGCGGCTGCCAGAGCTGCAAGTAACCAGACAGTTTGAAGAGAGCGTCAGTAGATCGTCGAAGGGGGGAGCGCTGAATCATGAGCTTATTGCGAATATTCCAAAGCGTCCACGCGAGGACCCCAATCTCAAGCCACCTAATGTGGCGAGAGGGTGCCGGCGAGGCCTGCAGCTCGGCGAAGAGGTCGGGGAAGTTGGAGTGGCACCAATTCCCACCCACCGCTTCGCGAAAGCAGCTCCAAACAAACTGAGCAGATACGCAGGAGAAGAAGATGTGGTTCGAGTCTTCGGGGGTATCACAGAGTGGGCAGAGGCCGGAGCCCGGACCATTGCGCTTGCGAACCTCCACACCCGGCGGCAGGCGGCCACGAATCCATTGCCACATGAAGATGCGGATTTTGAGGGCAGGCGAATGGACCAGATCGCCAGGAGGGGCGGAGGGGCGGAAGAGGGTGCAATAGCCGCATAGAGGGACTTAGTGGAGAATTGACCCGAGGGCTCGAGGCGCCACCGAACCGCATCCGGGTCCGAGTCCACCAACGGTTCATGGAGAGCAATACAATCAAGAAGTTCATGCCAAGCGGCCACTTCCGGGGGCCCAAATGGCCTCCGGAATGCAAGGCGCCCTAAGTCAATAAGGGCCTGTTGAACTGAGATTGTGGGAGCAACGGCGATGGAGAAGAGGTCCGAAAAGCGGGCAGCAAACGGAGCATCACCCGCCCATCTGTCAAACCAAAACAGGGTCGCCGCACCCGAGCCTACCGAGATGGAGGTCCCAATGCGGAGAACGGGAAGCAATTGGATGACGGACTGCCAGAACTGGGACCCGCCCGACCGCTGGCAGAAGGCCAGAGGCTAGCCACGCAGGTATTTATTCCTGATGATGTCCAACCAGAGACCCCCATGTCCCTGGGAGATACGCCAAAGCCAGCGCGATAGAAGGGCAATGTTCATGCGCTTCGAGCACATGATGCCAAGGCCTCCCTGATCTCGGGGCTTGCAGATGTCGGGCCAACTAACCATATGGTACTTTTGCCGGTTGTTATCTCCAGCCCAATAGAAGCGCGACTGGATCTTCGCGATCTCGTGATGGAGAGTCTCGTGGAGGCTGTAGAAGCTCATAAGGAATAGCAGGAGACTAGAGAGCGAGGAGTTGATGAGAATAGTCCTGGCCGCTTCGAGAGCCAGCGACCTTGCCAAGGCTCTATGCGCGTTTGTAACTTGGTCACTGTGGGGCGGAGGTCCGCCACAGTAAGCCTAGAGTCACTGATGGGCGTTCCCAGGTAAGTCGTTGGGAAGGCCCCCAAGCGGCAATTGAGGCGGTTGGCGATGTCACGAGCCTCAGCCGGAGAGTATCCCATCACCATCACATCACTCTTGTCGAAGTTAATCTTAAGGCCAGACATCTATTGGAAGCAGAGGAGAAGGAATTTGAGGCTAGCGATGTCCGTATCCGAGCCTTCGACCATGATAATAGTGTCGTCGGCGTATTGGAGCAAGGAAATGCCTACACCCCCCGACAAGTGGGGGTGATGCCTCTAATATGGCAGGCCGCTTTGGCCTTATCCAGGATGGCCGCAAGAGCATCAACCACCATGTTAAACAGGAAGGGGGAGAAAGGGTCGCCCTGCCTCACCCCACAAAACGTGGGGAAGTAGGGACCGATCTCCCCCTTGATGTTGACGGCTGTGCGCCCACACGAGACCATCTGCATAACCCGCGTGACCCATCGGTCATCAAAACCCTTCCGCAGGAGGACTTCCCGAAGGAAGGGCCAGCTAACCGTATCATAGGCCTTATGGAAGTCAATCTTCAGGAAGACCGCCTTAAGGTGTTTGGATCGAACCTCATGGAGAACCTCGTGAAGAACCAGCACCCCGTCCAAAATATAACGGCCTTGGATGAAAGCCGATTGATTGGGGTGGGTTATCTGATCCGCTAGCAGGGTCACCCTATTGGCGTACCCTTTAGCCAGGATCCGGAAAATCACGTTGATCACCGTTATGGGGCAGAACTGCCGGATGTCCAAAGCGCCAGGGACCTTGGGAATGAGCGAGATCGTCCCATAATTAAGGCGCCCAAGGTCGATGGACCCGACATAGAACTCGTCGAAGATGGCCATGATCTCTGGTTTGATCACATTCTAGAAGCATTGGAAGAACTTGACTGGAAGGCCATCCGGGCCAGGAGCCGAGGTCGGGTTCATGCCTTTGATGGCCGCCCAAACCTCGCCCTCCGAGAAGGGGGATAACAGGGCCGCGTTCTCAAGGTTAGACACAAGTTGGCGACCGGACCAGCAGTCGGGAGCTAGAGATAAGCCGCTCCGAGGGCGGCTGTGAACAGGGCTCTATAGAAGCCGTCGACATGGGACCTAATGTCCCGGGGGACTGCAAGAGGTTTGGACCGTCCCAAAGGAGGGGGATGGTGTTACGTCTAGGCCGGCCATTAGCGATAGCCTGGAAATAAGCCATGTTCGCGTCGCCCTTCAGCACCCATTTCTGAGCCCCACGCACCCGCCAGTAGGCCTCTTCATCAGAGTAGATGACAGAGAGCTGATCTTCCAGGTCATAGCCAGCGAGCCACTCCTCGGGAGAGAGGCCGGAAGCATTAGCGCGCAGGTCTAGGGTTTGGATAGCCGACAGCAGGGCTTTCTTACGCTCGCGGAGGTCGCGCCCCAGGTTGGCGCCCCACCCCTTCATAAATTGCCGACCACTTTTGGCGCAGGAGTGCCAAGAGTCGACAGTAGAGGGGGGGCGGGATGGTGACTGCGAGAGAGCGCGAGCCTCCACCCAGCACGCACAGACCGCGTCCATGAAGCCCGCTTGAGACAGCCAAAATGTCTCAAAACGGAATCGGGGCGGGATCGGGGGACGCTCATCAGCGGAGGAAAGGAGGAGGGGGACGTGGTCAGAGCCAATCCGAGTGATGGCACGGAGAGAGGCAAGGAAGCAGCGAAGGTCCCATTCCGGGGGGACTAGGATCCGGTCCAGAACGGACTGGGTCAGGGCTACCTGGCGGTTGGTCCATGTGAACCTGGCACCAACCCGGTCAATCTCACGAAGGCCAAGATCGGCAATGCAATCGTTGAACATTTGCATCAAGGCAGAGTTGACATTCGCATTGCTCTTGTCCTCCGCGCACCTGAGGAGGTTAAAGTCACCCCCCACCACCACCGGCAATGAGGCAGTCGATACCTTCCGGCTGAGCTCCTCAAGGAAGGAGGCGGAACGACTATGGTCGGTGGGGCCGTACACAATAATGACCTCCCACTTGAAGTTGATGGAACGCTCGAAAATCTCCATGCTAACAAAGAACTGTCCGCGATCCATACTACCCACCTCGAAGGTGGCATCCTTCACACCTAATAGGATGCCACCGGAATGGCCCGCGGTCCCACTAGAAGGGAGCCAATGCTAGGCGAAGAGGTGTGAGCTAAGGCGGTCAAGCTCAGGAAGGGAGAACTCCGAGCGCATGGTCTCCTGAATAGCCACAATGTCGATGTGCTCATCGCGAATGTACTCGATGAGTTGGCGGCGGCGGCCATCATGGCCGAAACCGCGTATGTTCCAGAAAAGGGCACGCATCACGCAGCCATTGAAGGGCTGCTTGACCCCAGGACGGGAGAGGCGCTTTGGGTGCGGAGAGCGGCAGTGCGAGAGCGCGTACGACCCCGAAGCTCGGAAGCGTCTAGAGGGGGGATCCCACCAATCCTCCGGGGAGGGGGTGGGATGGGGTCTGCCGACTCAGCTGGAGGGCCAGGAGGCGAGAGGAGAGCGGATCTCGCCTCATCCAGCTTCCCATCCAGGATCTCACGAGCCCTAATGGCCGCGACATGGGCTAACGGGGGGCCAACCTCCCCCCTAAAGATAATCGCGGAATCAGTCGCGATCTTCACTAGGTTTCCAAGAGGCATCGATTCGAGCGCCGAGAAAGAACAAGTAGATGCCGAAGGAGGGACTGAAGGGGTACCTTGCTCCAGGTTCTGTGCCGCAGCACGAAGCTCCGCCCGCTCGCTGATGGGGAGCACCGGGCCCCCCTCCGGGCGCGCCGCGTCCAGCTGAGCGCTCCGGCGCGAGGCAGAAGCCGGAGAGGAGACCGAGCGGGCACGCCGGGAGGAGCCCACCACGCGTGGGGGGGAGGCGGGGCGGCCAGGGGGTGGTCACCAGAGACACCCCCTCCAGGCCTGAGACCGCAGCGGAAGGAGGCTGAAGCACCATGCTCGAGGCGGAGGGGAGCAGCTTTGTCGGGGAAGATGGTGGGGGAGCAGGGGCCTCGACAGGTGCCACCCAGGCCGCGGCCGGAGCAGGCAGGGGCGGCGACGGGGCGGCGGCGGGGGAGGGACCGGGGGATATCACGGCGTCCCCATTGGGTGGCGAAGGCGGGACCAGGGTCGACGATCCCGAGGGAAGGGGGACCAGGTCGAGACCCGGCCCGCCCGGAGCCACACAGGCGGGGGAGCGGGGGGAGGATGCCGGGCAGACGACCAGGCCCACAGTGGAGGCGTCGCTGATGGTGGGGGACTCGGCCCCCGGGGCGGGAGAAGCCTGGGTCGAGGGGATCAGCGCTACCTGGCGCCCGTGGCCACCATCGGCCGGAGGAGAAGGGGAGCGGGACGCCGACCGAGAGGGCGAGTCGTCCGAGCCCTCCCCATCCTCAGACCGGCGGGGGCGAGGGTGGTGGCGGCCGTGGTAGTCCCCACCGGTGCCCGGGTTGCCACCAGGGGGGCCGTCGTCGGTGAAGCGGGGGCGGCCGACGTGGTTGGGAGGCTCGGGGGCGATGCGGAGGTCGTAGCCCTGGTCGTTGAAGAAGACACGAACGGTGACGCGAAGCCTGGAGGAGTCTAAGCACTTGACCTTGACCCGGACCTCCATCTCCTTACGGAGGGAGAGCTCATCCACCACCACCACCTTGCCCAAGATCCTGGACATCTGGCGGATGACGGGCTCAGAGCGGGCGATGTCGGGAAGCCCCCCCACAAGGAGCCAGGCGGTATCCAGCACAGCCACAGCGGGGGCGTCGAGGGTAGGCTCAGTGATGTCGATGACGAGCTGGTTGAGGGCGAGGGTGATCCGGCCACTACGCGTGGCGTACCCGTAGCTGACCGAGTCAAGGAAGATCACAGTGAAGATGTGGTCGGCAGTCGGGGTGACCAGCCAGTCCCACTGGCAGCGGTAGAGGTGGTTGAGCTCAGCCTCAATCATCTCCGGCGAGGCCACCCCATCAACCACAGTAACGATCGCCTGCAGTGAAGGGGTGGGTGGGGGGAGATCGGGGACCTCGAGGTGAAAGAAGCCAAGCCCCTCGATCCCATGCCCATACATCATGAGCTCCGACGTCACCGGGCGAGCAAGACAGAGCAGGGCGGGGTGGCCAGGGTCCTGGCAGATGTAGCAGCACTGGGGGTTGACGCAGTTGACTTGCGAGTGACCCGCCACCCCGCAATTGAAGCACGGAGGGCGAGGGAGGTTGGAGACCGGGCCCGGAAGAGGGGCAGAGCCCGGAGCCACCGGGGGGAGCGAGGCGGGAGTGCCCCGACCCTGCCCGCGCCGTTTCTTCTTCTTGGCCGGGCCCTGCCGACCACGGGAAGGGCCGGAGCCCGGTGCGGCCGCGGGAGCCGGCCCCGACGACGACGCGGCATGGGGCGGGACGTACTTGCGCGGCGCCGTGGAGGCAACCGGGGCTTGGGGCGGGGAGCGGGGACTAACGATCGCGGAGGGGACGGGGATCGGCCGTGATGGGGCGGGGGGGGGGGGGGCGGTGAACGGCGGCGGGACCGCCAGTCCCCCGACGCGGCAGCACGGGGAGACCGGGACCGGCCGCGGTCATCCCGCCGAGCCGGCGAGCGGCGGTCATCGCGCCGGCCGTCGCGAATCTCGCGCAACTCACGGTGGAGCTCGTCCTCACGGCACACGGAGTCCGGCGAGGGGCGACGAGGCTCGCGCCGGTCGTCCTGTCCCCGCTTCGGGCGAGGTTCGCCGTCGTGCCAGGAGCGCATGGCCGAAGGAGGCGGCGGGAGGAGGCGCGAGGACGGGCCGGCAACGAGGGGAGGCGGGGAGGGGAGCGGAGGGGGGGGAGGGCTCCGACGAGGGGAGGGGGTTCGAGAGTGGCGGCGGGAGGAGGATGCGAGGCGATTGGAAATCCGCGAGGGAGCCAAATCGACCGGCGCGGGGTACTGGGCCTAGGGCACCGGGGCGCCCCAGTCGGCGCGGGCAAGCCCAGGAAAGGCGGAGGGGGCCCAGCATGAGCAGCCGCCAGATGGGCCGGGGCACGGCCCAAGATGCCTGGGCCGGCCAGGTCGAGGCCCAGCACGCGACGGGGACGGCCGAACCGTAGGGTTTCCCCTTCAGCGGCTGGCGCCGCCGCCGCAACTCGCACCCACGACCCACCGCCGGCGGAGATCGGCACAGGGCGATGCTTGGGGATGGAGACCTGGATGCGGAAGGAAGAGGAGCCGAACGCCGCAATGAATGGACGGAAAGGGGAGGCCCGGGCCACCGGAGCCGAGGACCCCGGGGCAAGTCCGGGCGGCGGCAGCGACGGAGCAAGCATCAGCCGAGCCGACGGCGTACCGCGTCAGGAAGAGCAGGCGGCGCCGCGCTCCGAGCGGCCAGCCACACCCCAAGACCGGGCATGGCGACGGCGACCGCTCCCACCCCGCAAGCTCCGGCCTTGCGACCCCGGTGCCCGAGACAAGCTCGAGGGCAGCTGCGGCGACCGCGCCAGCCGCGAGCCGGCAGCAGAACCCCACACACGGGGGGCTGAGCCACCGGTCCGGCCGGGCTGGGCGGCGCGACGGGGGGCGACGGGCGAGGGGGGGAACGGGGCGTCGTCCGCGCAGTCGGCCCAACGGAAGCGGGGGGCGGCCACGGGGGCGGGCGAGGGGGATGGCAGGTCAGGCGATTCCGCCGGAGCCGGCGACGAGGAGGGAGGAGGAGAGGGGGCGGGGGCGTCGGATCCAGCGCGGGACGCGGCAGAGGGCAGCCCCGCCGACGGGGGCGCGGCGCCGCAGTCGTCGCAGGAGCGCACCGCTACCTCCATCCCCGCTTCCATCAGTGACCTGGAGAAGACTCGTGATATGCTATTTAGAACAATGCAGCAACAATCGATGATGTATGTGGTTACCACTAAAACGTTGTTTATTTAGCTATTGGTCGTATATTTATGATCGTTCCAGCGGCAGTGTGAGCTACGACAGCATCAGAGGCGCGAGACAGGAACGCAGTGGCATGGCCGCGTAGCCGCTGACTTGCGCAGTTGTGGCGATGTGGTCGAGTCAAGTGGTGAGCATGATCAGGTGCTTCTCGGCCGCCCGAGGAGAACACAAGCATGTATGCATGCTTCTTGATGTGAACCGATCTGTATATCTCCTGCCTAAGCATACGTACATTAACTGATTCTTCATGGTAATACTAGCTTACGACATACGGGATGTACCAACTAGGCTGCATATTTCTTTAACTCATGTACGCATGTATTTGTGAGATAGATATATGTGTTTTTTTTATTTTTTTATTTTTTAAGGTAGGATATGCCTCATGCTGCAACTCCATGAGGTATCTCTGTAATTCATTGGGAAATTCTGCAATAAAATATGATTGTGTCGAGTTTCAGTTAGAATTGACACTAGGAATTTTACAAGTGGAACCACCGCAGAATTTAGTTGTGTGACTGCTATGTAGCGAGTTATTTTGGTACTCCCAGCGATCCGTTCCAAAATGATTGTGTCAATTATTTTTTTAGGTCAAAAGAAAGGTACAGGTAAATAATTCGACAAACCAATAGAGTTTTTTGGTCATAGTATCTGTGCATGACAGCTTGAATATAGAAAAAGAATATAAGAGTTTCTATTGCAAAGATATATCTACTTTGCATTGTAAGATGGTTACTAAGATGGGCATATTGATGAAGATGGTTCATAGAAAGGATAAGGAAGTTCGAGATATGCTAGAGCTTGCAAATCATGTGTTGTAATGATCACCACTAGATGTAAGAGAACAAAATTTACCAACACACACACTGTTATGAAGTTTTAGATTTCTTCTTCATTGGAAAAGTATTATCTTTTTATAAATCATAATTTTGAAGAGAACCTTAAAAACTTCCAGATGCACTACTATATGTTATACCATGGAAACGAACATATATACGTAACTCTATGTAAAAAAGTGCAGGTAATTTGAGTGCGTCGATTTGGCTCTCGGGCTCAGCTGCACCCATAATCTACCTCGTTCGTTCCAGTCTTGGGATCTGAACAAAGCCAGCTGGCGTGTCCTGTGCGAGCGCGGGTAAAAGGAGAAAAACCCACAATACAGTATAAAACAGTGGCCTGTAAGTGGGGCTGGCCCGCCGCGTCTGGACGGGCGTCACAGCTAGGCGGAATGGGCCGTGGACCAGGACCGTGCATTCCAGACTAGGCCGTGGACCATGACATTAACTTTTTTTGTCTGGGCCTGGATCAGATAAGGAGTCCAAGATGGTTTACGCTGTCTGAGCCGCTTGTCGGCCGCCGGGGCACACCCCGTCCATGCACAATAAAAAAAAACAGATATATGCTTCCCTTTCCGTGGTTGATTCTAGAGGCCCCTCGCCGCCGTCGAAGACAAATAAGGAGGAGAGTTCGCCGACGCCGCTCTAGCGGCTGGCGGCGCAGGTGCCGTCGCCGGTGCTTCACCGTCAACCTAGCTGTGCATGGAAACTGAGGGAATGGAATTTCTACTGGATGCGGTCGACAGGTTCATTCCATTGCAGATCTGTGTCGATTTCCTCCTGGCAGAAATTGTAGGATAAGCTTGATCTGCGATGGAGAACTAATCTTATGCGACTGATTCACCGTCTCGTACCCAGGTTCCCCGTGCGGGAGGAGTATGCTGACAATCTTGACCACCCAGATCCAGTGCCGCTCATGTACCTTCTGGATACGGGGGCGGCGAATCCGGAGATTGGTGAGGCAGATGTTGATTCTGGGATAGCTGAGATGGTGTGCGAAGGTGTGCTTACTGACGCTTAAGGAGGTGCTCAGCGCAGACGTGATGCATCTCCGACGAGGTCTGCCCAATCGACGGACAGAGTTAATCCACAAGCCCCAGGCTGGACTAAAAGGTGAGGCTCAGACAACGACCATCTCTACCTTCTGTATTTGTTGTTACAACAATACGCCCGTTAGATCTTTGTTTTGATATTCACATGGGCAAGCCTGTTTATTCATTTTGGGGAAAGTACTAGTTGCAGCAATCCTATCACAGAAAATAAAAATAAAATGGAAAAAGCAGGGCCGGTCGTTAGATTTTAGGGGCCCGGGGCGAAATTAGAACCTGGGGCCCCTTTAACTTTGGAAAGCTACTTTGAGTGTAAACTTTCTGAAACTTTAAGTTTTTGACTGTACAACATACTAAAACATGCAATAGAAATGATTATCGATTACTATAAAAGAATAATTGTTCGATCACGATTCTTCAATTACTCCGTGTACATTCGTTTGCTTATTATTAGCATTGTCATGCCCTTCTTATTTGCGGGTGCTTCAACTATTCCTAATTAATCCGACAAAATCAACCACATAGTTATATATTGTGCTGTGTTTTGACATTTCTTGGATGGTTTTCAAGAAAAAGAAGTGAATGTAATTTTTTTTAGGACAAGTGAATGTAATTTCATATTGCAAGTACACGCAAACACTGCCTTTCATCAAACAATTTTACTCGGCTAAGATGCAGAAAACTATAAGCTATACATAACTTTCATTGCATCGAGAGTTCTACATCGTATGTACATACCTGGATTCGGCAGTCCGGCAAGCAGCCCAGTAAAATCAAACCCGTACAGACCCTTCAAGCCTTGATGAGGCGTAGGTATAGGAAGCAAAAAAGCTGGGCATAAGTTAGGGCAAAATCGTTAAGATACAGGACATATAATTTCTACATCACGGGCATTATGGAATCAGCTTTTCATTAGTTTCTACATTACGGGCATATAATTTCTGGACTTTGCAACTCTCTGCAGGTTTCGTCTGGGAAGTGCCCCACCGGACCGTGTGCCCTGTCCATCAGAACAGCCACTGCAGCCAGGCCTTGTGCTCCATAAGCGGCTCCGCCTCCGCCAGCAGGCCTGACGACATCAGCTATGAGATTGTTGACCGCCGGGGGCAGTTGCTGGACCGGAGCCTGAATCTGCGGCTGCGCCTGCGGCTGGATATGCGGCTGGATTTGGGGCTGGATGGCAGCAGGAACCATCTGAGCAGGAGCATTGCCCTGAGGGACTGCGAATCCAGGCCCGGCTGGGTGCCATCCAGCTTGGTGCTGCGCAGCGACGATCTGCTAGTGAGTCATCCTCCTGCAGTACGCACGCTGGAACAAAGAAACAGCACTGCCGTGCCTGAAAAAAAATACAGAAAACTCAACTAGGTCAGTCCGGTGAGATCTGTGTGAGAGCTTGATTCATGTGAAAAAACTGTCAGCTCAAAACAAAAAAATACTTGCATCATAGCGGGTGCACTTGTAGAAGCGTTGCCCAGCCTGGTTCCTGCTCCTTGCGACGGCTGTCACTACCTCGCCGCCGCAGAGTGGACATGCCATCATGAGGAGGAGCCAATCCCCCGGGACAGGGAGAGAGGATGAAGATGAGGCTGACATGGCGCCGGAGATGGGGACGAAGCTGGATATGGCTGAGGAATGGAGAGATTGGGGGAATGGGAGAGTGAATGCGAGCGTCTAGTGGATGGGCTGAGGGTAGGCCAATGCATTTATGTTGGCAGGCGTGTTGACGCCGTTGGGGTGGAAACTTATCTCATACGGCTCAGGTTGGCTCAAGTAAACTGCCGAGCCATCTATCGAAGACCTGTCCCGCGACGACGTTAGCTCAGACAAGGTGACGAGCCATCAGTCCTCTATCTGTCCCGCGATGGCGTCGCAACCTTCCATACCAATAAATGCTCCAGCCCACCGCGCCAGACAACGAGATATACGACCGACAAATACAGAAAGACACACGAATCCTGATGCAAACCATCGGTGGGGATTGCGGGATCATCTGAGCCCGAGCTCAGAAGCAGATTTTCGAGGTAATTTATGCTTTTGATACACCAAGTCTGTATTTTTCTTCAAAATTTGCAGTATTTGTTCACACTTTTAAGCAAGAAACGGAAGATACATCTGTGTTCTAAAAAGGTGATATCATCTACTGTTTTAAAATCACCCCACTTTCCACTTAGAGCAACTTTGATGTTCCTGCTAAATAAGAGTATGGTCAACTGAGGTTTACCGTGCTCCACTATTTAGGTTACCAGTAAAGTCTCCTATTTTCCATGTAAAAATACTTATTTGATTACTTTTAATGTGAAAGATTATTCCCTACTTAACAAGGCTCATCCAATACACAAAAGTGGGCAAGCTTATAGGACGAATTGCTCATTACTAAGATGGCTAGAGGAAAATAAGTACACTCTGTTATAAATTTTATTTGTACCACAATCAAAATTCGAGTCATGACATTGTACAAATCAAAAGATGTTGCGAGGTTAATATATAAGACCACTGAGTATGCGTGTACACAAAGAGATAAGTAGGTTCAAATATGTGTAGGAGCTACAAATGTTTAAAAATAGTTGTTGGTGATTTTGTTTTCAATGCCAATGGGCAGATACACACCAATTACGTAGAAAGTAGAAACTTAGAAACATTAAATGAAACAAAGAAAGGGATTGTTTATTCAACCGCTGAACAAACAATACATTATTGTTTGGTCTAGCCGCGCAAATGCGGGGGTCACACTACTAGTTATTTTGGAATGGAGGAGCTAAATTTGATTCTATTTTGTACACGACTATATATGCTATTATGTACAAACGCAGAGCAAAGATTGGTGCTTCCATAATTTAGGTATGATTTACAAGTGCCATGATATCGAATTCAAATAATTGAATGGACTTCATGTTGAATTGAATTTGATTTTTTAAACCACCTTAAGTTGAATTCAAATGTATGCTAGTTCATAGCTAGCTATTTTAATGTTCATTGTGTAACTTTCGTATGTATAATGTGCTTTACACACACAACATGAATTATACTCACGTTAATATTCGATTGCTAAAGTGATGCATTGTCTGGAGTTCAAAATACTAACTATGTGGATCAATTATGTCGAATAATAACATGCTCAAATTCGATAGAATCTAGATGTCTGATGGATCAATGACCAATTCCTTACGTGAATTGCAAATATCAAGATCCCATCTACAATTTATATCTTTAATCAATGTGTACATCAGTCTTTTACGTGTAGTTTCACTCTCCATTGGTGGTCTCTCACACATGCTTACACACACTCTCTCGAGGTGTCTTTCTCGCAGACATGCTCTCGATATAACCCTCCCTCCCTCTCGTAACCATTTACGACTGTTTTTGTCGGCGTTCTGGGAACGGGGGTCCCCAGACTTACCTGCCTGCGGTCTGCGACGTGGCTCAAGTGGGGGTCCAGTGCGGCCCATCTTCATCAGCTCAAGCTCAAGACCCTCGCGAGGGGCCAAGCCTCGCGGGGCGGACGACATAAAGCTTCCTCAGCGGCAGCCTCATCAGGAAGGCTCGCGAGGAGGCGGAGAGATCAAGGCAGGGGTACCTCGCGAGGAGCCCGTGATGCAAGTCATGACGATCGAGACCAGGCGGGCGCCGACCAGCGCAATGTCCTTGTTTCCCTTTCGGTGCAAAGGGGGCAAGCACAGGCCAAGGCATCAGGCAAAGGTTACCATTCCGGTGCAACGAGACCAAGACCAGCAGAGCGGCAGGATGGAGGTCAACGTGGAGCCCAAGACGACGTCATCACTAGTGCTTTTAGCAGCCGAAGACCACCTATGGTCAGGATAACTTGTACTAGATGTTCCCCTTCAAAATGGCCAATTGTTGGCGCCCTTCCCGCTCATTATTTGGAGAGAGGCACAGGGCCTCTATAAATAGAGCTAGCCACCACAGAGTAGAGAGGGAGATCGAATCTGGAGAAACCCAGACCAAGTAGAACACATTGCACCAGCTTAAGAACACCTCTCGCGAGGCTGTTCTTCCCTTGTACTATTCATCACCAGCCCCTTAGGCAATCCACCACACCACACACTTGAGTAGGGTATTACATCACAATGGTGGCCCAAACCAGTATAAACGTCGTGTCTCTTGTGTTGTTCATCGTTTCCAGCTTAGATCACGCGAGGAGATCAAACGTAGATCGGTAGGGGAGATATCTCCGCGCGCACCCCACTGTTCGAATCTTAAAGGTATGCCGGAACCCGAAATCCGACATTTGGCGCGCCAGGTAGGGGTGCGCCGGAATCTTTCTTCCGCTGTTCGCGTGTGATTTTCTGTTGTGTCCATGGCTGATACTCGTCGGGCTCGCGCCGAGCGCCGGGATGCTCTCGCCACCCGCGTCGCCCAGACGGCGCCCGTCGGCGGACGCCATCGTCGTTCCCCGTCGCCTGCCGCCAACGCCGCCACCGGCCCGGCGAGGAACGAGCAGCAAGCCTCGTCCCAGCGTCCTTTGATGCGGCGAGAAGGCCGCACCGCCACCCCGTCCCTGACTCCAGCTGGTTCGTCGTCCCACGCCCGTCGCGCCCCCACACTACAAGAAATATGTCAACTTGTGACCACCACTATTGGTCACTGAAAGGTCACAAATTTTCATTTGCGACCTTTTTGTGACCAAAATCAGAAGGTCCAAAGCTGGCCGTCGTAAACTGACTATAGCGACCTTCTCTGTGAGAAGGTCGTGGACGTTTACGACCAAAATATTCCTACTGTGGCGTTTTGGTCACTAGCAACCTCCCCAGGCCACGTAGGCATCCAGCGTGGCAATCTGACGTGGCACAAGATTCAGCCCGGTCCAATTTGATTTTCTACATGGGCCTAGCCCAACAATTCGGCCCATTTATATTTTTTTACTGTGAATTTTTTGTCAGCTTCATGGACCAAGCCCAACAGCCATTTATTCTTTTGGGCCAGCCTTTTTGTTTCCTGAGCTTCTTCCATTTTTCTGGGCCTCAGCCTTTTTGCAGTCCATTTAACTTTTTAAATTTTTTAAGACCTTTTTCCTTTTATTTTTTTGTCCAATATTGTTTGGGCTAAGGCCTCTTCCAGCCCATCAATATTTTCAGCCCGCTAATTCAAAGGACTGGACAACAGAGAAACCGTTCAGTTTTTTTCAATTTTGCTATCAAAGCAACACTTGTTTCACTGTACAATCATACATCATTTGTTGCAGTTACATCTTCATCACATTATCTATACATAAGAAGCAGCAACTAAAAGATTGTCATGCTGCCGATTGGATTTGGTTGCAGCCTTCCAGTTTGCTAACGGCATCTCTCCAGCAGCATATCTCATAACCTACAAAGAGAACATAAACCAGCATAAGAATTTGAAACTTCTTCTAATTTGAAACTTCCGGTAAACGATAAATTGAGGTAAATTAGCAGCGAGGATATTGATTACAATGTCCCTCATAACAGTAGAAGCTCAAATCAGTAGAAGCTCATATGTGAGACAATATTTCGTAATATATGCCTTGGCTGCAACTTTTCGCTTAACATGCAGATAAAAACCAGCCACTTATTACTTATTTCATGCTTCAATTTTTACTTTCAGTTTTGTTAGGATAATCTTTATGCATAGGCACAGTCCTATATTTGTTTGGAAAATCAAGATATTCATGTCAACAATTATATAGAGCCAAACAATCATCTAAGCATACATACATAATCCAATCGGTTACATATGTACGCAGACATTAATTCCAAGTATCTAATTGAACCCTGCTATACACACAACGATTTCTCAACGATGCTGAATATCGTGTCGTTCCATTCAGGACAGCAACACTGCTCCACTATTTTATATAAGTGGCTGCTGCATGTCATGTGTATAGTACTATAGTTTCATCTTCAGACCAATCAACGCCAAGTTTCAAAGAAAATCTGATGATAAGTTGCACCAAGATTTAGCAAGGTGCGTACCTCCAAGTGGATGAGCCAGCTCTGAGACCCACTCCCTGACCCTCTCCACAGATGTTCCCGTCGAAGCATACTGCATCATAGCAAGCACAAAAATTCAGAAAACTACAGCTGGTGTAAAGATGGACCAAACTACAGTTTAAGTAAAACTATAAGAACACAAAATAAAACTACAAAAACTACAGATTCAGTAAAACTATAAATTAGTTTAGATTATGAGAGCATACATGGAAAGTCAGCACCATCAGCAGTATCCATTAACAAAAGAAAATAAATTATGTCGATGCTGGAAATAACATCTCTGGAGTAGTTTTAATTGAAAAAATCTATACAATACTCCAGTAATTAGAGTACACAGCTAAGAACATCACACAGGCAGGACAAACTACTCCATCTCTGCACTACAGGCAGGAAAAACTACAGGAGTATACATCTACTCATACAGGAGTATTATGGGCAAGACAAATACAGGAGTAGTTTCTCAGCCGTACTATGGGCAAGCTACTCATATAGGAGTATTATGGGCAGGACAAACTACTCACAAAAAAAACACCCTAGCCCAAGTAGTCAGATCCACCGTCCCACAGCTCCAAAGCTTCATAGACACCTACAAAAGAGAGATGATTCAGACAAGATTAGCTTCAGACAATAATTATGACAGGAACATTGTGTCCCTTCACTAGACATGAAGGGAGGCAAAACTTGATTATAAAGGTAGAAAGTAAATCAGTGATTGATGTAATAACAAAATGACCCACCAGTTCATGCACCGCTGGAAGTAAATTAGTTTGATGCAGTAATTTTCACTTCTTTTAGTCAGAGGTTTCTTGTAAAATCTATTTCATTTGTGTATCATTGACCTCACAGCATGTTAAATAACTTGACATCATGTTAAGAAAAATAAAGTAAAATCTAAATACAAAGATTCTATTGGTTTTTTTGAGTATTTCTCTCAGCGACCAGCAGTATTGCCATGTATACACTCTTTTCTTCACATGCAAAAAAAAATGTTCACTCTTTTCTACAGCATACATCACCTATTCAACCTAGTAGCAGTCTAGCAGGCTAGCAGCAGAAGCATTCAAACAACTAGAGAAGCACAGTACAACAGCAAAAGCATTGAAAGACTGGAAGAATGCAAAAGGTGCATCATCTAGGATATGTTTAGCATTTCTATTTGAACTGGAATAGGATTGCACAAGTGTATTCAATTCAACAAGTAGTCTGAACCATTGCATAAAAGGAACTGCTGGTGCTGGCAAACCACGCCTCATTCTAATAATGTTCACAAGTGTATAATAAGGTTGATGCCGAGCGGACAGCGCACCTCCTGGATGAATGCCTTGGCCTCTATCTTTGCTACTGCTGCTGCTACACAAGAAGAAGAAGATGCGACATGTGCTAGGAAGGAAGGAATGGATCCAGAAACAACAAAGGAGCAGCAGGTAGCTGACCTTTGTGCCCTTGACGTTGGAGCTCCATGGACCTGAGCTTGGTGGTGGCCAATCAATAGCCGCTGCACAAGGAGAGAGAGAGGAAAACAGAGGTTAATCACGGGTACCTTGGCAAATGGGCATTGTAAAGAAAGGCATGCATATATAGCTAAAACCAAGCATGATCTAATCTGGAAGGGCGACTCCTCCCAGCTTCTCGCTCGAGTACTTCTTGTAGACGACCTTCATCTTGCTGTCAGCGCGGTGGAGTGCGAGGCCACCAGGATCTTGGCCGCGTCCCTGAAACCAATCATCACGCAAAATCAGTCACTGCCCCTGAATGAAATAATCATAGATTCAAGCTACGAGGGATTCAGTAGCGTGCGTGCTTATAACAATTTAGTACTCCTCTGATTCTTGTTGGATCTGTTTTCATTCAGCTTTTTCTAGTAGTATAGGCTGCCACTGGTATGGAACAAGAACAATAGTAGAGTAGTTTTTTCTGCAAAAAGAACAATAGTACTACTAGACTAATTGCTTGCTATGTAACAAGTGCGTGAAGTTACAGAGGGATTCATTCCTTGATGAACAAAATTTTCTCTAATTATGTACTCCCTCCGTCTCAAAATATGTGACCCAACTTTGTACTAGCTTTAGTACAAAATTAGTACAAAGTTGAGTCACTTATTTTGGGACCGAGGGAGTATTATATAGCATCCGTATTCTACAGCCATATCTCCGGCTACAGACTTGCAGTTGAAACTGCACGACATGTACAAAACTAATCAGTCTAGTTAAAACTAATAACCCCAATTAACTCCAGTAGTTGCCCTTGGCCAGCTGCAACTAAAATATGGCAGGTACAATCTATATCAAACTAAGCTGGATAGATAACAAGCCAACTACATCCAGAACGCTTGCACAACAAAATTGCAGATACATCAGCTGTGCTTCAGTGCAGCCAGTGTGGTGCTCATTTGTCCTACGGCAGTGCATAGCGTAAGGGCGTTGGTTGAGCGCATACCGTATGACGGAGTCGGAGAACATCTTCTCGGTCTGGCGGCGTCGGAGGGACTTGAGGTCGCCGCCGCTGTTGTCCGTCCCCGCCACCGCTCGCGCGCTCTTCTTGTGCCGCGCGGCCTCCTGCGAGGCCGCCTTGAGTGCCATGGCGACGTCGCCGGCGCCGCCCTCGCCCTCGGGCACGACGTGGAAGACGACGCCCTTGGCGCCGCGGCCGAGCACGGAGACGGCCCTGAGGTCCGCCAGGCTGAGCTGCCGCGGCTCCGGCGGCGGCACTGCGAGCGCCTGCGCCGTCATGGCCACCGCGAGCGCGCACGAGGACGGCGCCGCCTTGGATTGGGCGTTGTGCCCTGCGCCTTCACCTACGCGAGTGAGAGGGAGGAAGGGTGGGGTAGGGGATTGGTTGCGGTTTGATTTGTTGTGGATCGAGGAAAGGGAGGCCGCCGGAGGGAAGAGAGGGAGGGAGGAGCGTGTTGATCTTGCCGGAGGGGAGGAAGGGAGGAGCAGAGCACGGCGATCTGGATCGAGGAGAGCAAGGGGAGCTCGGCAGATCTGGAAGAGGAGAGGAAGAGAAGAGAGCGAGGGAAAAAAGGAGGCGGGGGGTGGATGCAAAATGACCACAACGCAGAGCTAGGGTTTCGGGGATGGTGTGGAAGGGCTGAGGACCGCCGTTGGATCGACGAACATCCGACGGTGTTCAATGCATGATCCGCGTGAGAGTCCACGGACCAATCAGAATACAGTACGATGTTATGACCATTTAAATTGGTTAAAAAAATTAATTTTCTATTTTTCGAGTGTCTAAATTGAGTTTTTTTGTAAATGACCTACCATATTTTTGTTGCAAAATGTGACCAAATCATTTTTATAATATATTAGGCCATATTTAATGTAAAATTGACAAAATGCTTGGTTGTCAAAAGATTTGATCCACCTCTGGTGAAAAAGACAAATTTCCGCCGTTTCAGCAGGAAACGGGTCAAATTTGAATTACAGCTGCCTCGTAGTTTGCTCTTTATTTTTTTCAAAAATCATTTCTAGGTACATAAGTATCTATTTAATCATAGAAACACCAAAAAAAAATTTCAAGATTCAACCACTAGATAGGAACGGTCATTCCCGCCGTTTTGACCACATTTTGAAACGGGCATAAAAAATTCGAAAAAATCAAAAAATTGGAAAACCTTCGCATTGTGTCATTATATGTGACCAAGTTTCCAGGAAAAATAATAAACTTGTAATACGGAAATTATTTTAAAAAAGTGTTCTCAGAAATGAGCTATCATGCATGAAGATTCATGGCTTTCAAGCCAAATGATCAATCTTATGGCCACATTCATGGCATTGTTTGTCCAAATGATCTCATATTGTGCACGAGGGTGCATGTTGGAATTCCAAACAATGTTGTCTAAGGAAGCTTTCATTTTCTTTGCACGGAAAATTCATTTCTCATTTTCCGAGTGCCCAAAAGGAGGTTTTTTTGTGAAGGACCTACCAAATAATTGTTGAAAAATTGGACCTAATCAATTTTATAAAATACTAGGCCATATTTAATGCACAATTGACAAAATGGTTGAGTGTAAAATTTTTTGATCCACCTCTGGTGAAAAAGACAAATTTCCGCCGATTCAGCTGGAAGCGAGTCAAATTTGAACTGCAGCTGCCTCATAGTTTGCTATTTATTTTTTCCAAAAATCATTTCTAGTTACATAATCAGAGAAACACCAACAAAATTCCAAGATTCAACCACTAGCTAGGAACGGTCATTCCCGCCGTTTTGACCGCATTTTGAAACGGGCATAAAAAATTCAAAAAAAATTTAAAAAATTGGGAAACCTTCGCATTGTGTCATCATATGTGGCCAAGTTCCTAGGAAAAATAACAAACTTGTAATACGGCAATTATTTTAAAAAATTGTTCTCAGAATCGAGTTATCATGTGTGGAGATCAATGGCTTTCAAGCCAAATGATCAATCTTATGGCCACATTCATGGCATAGTTTGTTCAAATGAACTCATATTGTGCACAAGAGTGCATATTGGAATGGCAAACAATGTTTCCTAAGGAAGTTTTCATTTTCGTTGGACGAAAAAAACATTTTCCATTTTTCGAGTGCCTGAAAGGAGGTTTTTTTTGTGAAGGAACTATCAAATAATTGTTGCAAAATTGGACCAAATCATTTTTATAAAATACTAGGCCATATTTAATACACAATTGACAAAATGGTTGGGTTTTAAAAAATTTTGATCCACCTCTCGTGAAAAAGACAAATTTCCGCCGATTCAGCTGGAAGCGGGTCAAATTTGAACTGCAGCTGCCTCATAGTTTGCTATTTATTTTTTCCAAAAATCATTTCTAGTTACATAAGGACCTATTTAATCATAAATACATGGTTTGGTGGCGATACGTCGAGGTTTGGGCGGCGGCCGAGGGCCCCAACTCTAGAGCGCGTAAACTCGCATGCCCGCCGCGTGGTCACTGCGCGAACGTGACGTTGCCATTCGTTCTGTGCGGCCTAGGCATGTCTAGTGGGTTGGGCACTCCCCAGGTTGGTGCTAGGAAGAAAATTACAACATAATATTCTCACGAGGAGACCGATAGATGCTCAAACATGAATTAGCAGCCAAGTGTTTGATTAGCGGTACAGGAAATGTACATGGCTAATGGGCGTGAGTTTTGGCAGAGGATGATCAGTTACTAAGAAGACCGTCTTCACAAATTTTCACCTCAAAAGGAGGAGCCTAGGTGGTACTTGCTTTGCAAACCACCACACTGGACATAAATACGAATGTTAAAGCTCGGCTCAAAATAATGAATGGATTGAGCTGGCATTTGGTGGAGGATGGTTATTTGGGCATAGGAAAGTACTGTAGAAAATGGATACTATTTGGACATGCCAAAGTGGTACTTTCTTCACAAACTGTTACTCTGAACAGAATAGGAAAATGAATATTTTTGAATTATTTTTGAACTAGGCAAGGAAGGTTTTTATATATTTGACGAAGATATGACCCAAAGAATTTATGAGATTTTTTTGGGAATTTTGGGAACGACAGAAATATAGGTTGCTTCACAACCTAGGGCAAAAACTGCCACATGGACATGACACATAGGCAAAACTGATGAGGTGGCGCCTAGTCATAGCAACCCACCAACATTTACAAGGCTATGACCATCTATATTGGTCGTTAACAACTAGAAATAAGGCAACGGACTAGCGCTGTTTGCTTTATGACCATTTCGTGTAAGGAAATTATGACCTTTCTGGCCAAAATGGTCGTAATGGTTTAGGGTTTGGAGCCCCTCGAACAGCTTTTGACCAATTGGTCTCAAATGGTCAAAAATCTATGACCAATTCTTCCAGGGTCACTGACAGAAGGTCATAAGTTGACATATTTCTTGTAGTGCCACGAACGCGCACGCCGCGCTGCTCCTAGCAAGAGAGCTTCTGCACTACCTCCCCGTCGACGACCTCTACGAGGACTGGCTCACCCGCATCACTAAGCTCGTCAGCGTCGCAGGAGGTTCCCCCTTGTCGTCCCTCTCGCTGCCTCGCCCTCCGTTTCGTGCAGGAGGCGAGGATCAGGAGGCGCCTCCACCACCTCTTCCCCAAGAAGGCACCTTGGCCCCAAGGCGCGCAGCCCCAGGGCGAGACCCCCCGCGTCCGGCGCCTGCGCAGCAAGGAGGGAGCTGCCAAGAGATCCCACGTCCCCGAGAAGGTGCCCGCGCGCTCCCAACGCCGGCGCGCCAAGATCGCGTCCCTGCACCCCCACGCCAAGACCCCGCGCTGCTCCAAGCGGCGGCGCGCGGTGATCCCCAGGAACAAGCCCAGCACCAGGAAAAAGCGCCGGTGGCCACAGCAGGCTGCCGCGCCCTCACCCCCGAGCTGCGCGGTTTCGCATGGCCAGGCAAGTTCAAGCCTGACCTGCCCCCTCGCTACGATGGCACGGCGGACCCCGCAGAGTTCCTACAGCTCTATGAGCTATGCATCGAAGCCGCCAACGGAGACAAAAGGATCATGGCGAACTGGTTTCCCATGGCGCTCAAGGACGGGGCCCGCACCTGGCTCCTGGCACGATCTCCTCCTGGGACGAGATGCGCACCCGCTTCATCGCCAACTTCCAGGGCACTCGCGACCAGCCCCTGGCCGTGAGCGATCTGCGCCGCATCAAGCAGCAGCAAGGGGAAACCCTGCAGAAATACATCCAACGCTTCAACAACGCTCGCCTCAAGATCCCCAAGGTGACTGAAGAAGCCATCATCTCGGCCTTCTCTGATGGTGTGCGCAACATGAAAATAAAGGAGGAGCTGGCAATCCATGAAGACCTGTGCACATCCCTGGAGCTGTTCAACTTGGCGAACAAGTGCGCCAAGGCTGAGGAAGGGCGCCTCTCCCTCCTCGAGCTCCCGGCAGCCGACCCAGGAGAGAAAAAGCTCATGGCCAAGGACGTGAAGCGCAAGGAGGCTGCCGTGCTTGCAGCAGAACCAGACACCAAGCAAGGCAGGGATCAGCCTGAGTCGTCCAAGGGCAACCGATACTGCGTGTACCACGACCTCCACACCCACAACACCAACGAATGTCAAGAGCTCAGGGCCGTGAGAGATGGGCGTATCGGCCGACGCCCCGAGCGCAACGACAGGGGCTATGGCTGAGGAGGAGGAAGAGGTGGAGGACGATGGGAAGACCGTGGCCCTCGCCAAGGGTGGCGTGACCGACCTCGCGAGGATCGCTGGCAGGACCAGCCTCGCGAGGAAGGCTGGAGAGATTAGCCTCGTGAGGATCGCCCACACGACAACGTAGGCCGTCCTCCTCTGCCGCCACCATCAAGGAGGAACGAAGACCAGCATCAAGACGAGGGGGCTGGGGGCTTCCAGGAGCCACGCGCAATCACTTGCATCTTGGGTGGCGCCCAGGCCCCAGCCTCACAACGCATCTTCAAGCAGTTTGCTCGCGAGGTGAATGCAGTCCTCCCCAAACTTGAGGCCATGCGCCCTCTCAGGTGGTCTGCGTGCGCTATCACGTTCAGCTCAGCGGATCAGCTCAAGTGCGCGGCAACGGCCAGAGTCCTCCCGATGCTCTGCTCCTTAGTCATCAGCAATGTGCTGGTCACCAGGACCCTCATTGATGCTGGAGCAGGACTCAACGTCCTGTCCGTCGAGACGTTCCACAATCTCCAAGTGTCGTATGATCAGCTTCAGCCGACCAAGCCTTTCTCAGGAGTCACTGATGGTTCCACTGTTCCGATAGGGCAGGTTCGCCTTCCAGTCTCCTTCGGGCAGCGCAACAATTACCGCACCTTCCAGTCTCCGATAGCTACGTTCGCATGCCTTTCGGCCTACCGAACGCGGTCACCACTCATCAGCGCCTGTCGAGGAGCATTCTGGAGGCTCAGGAGGTCAGGCATTGGGAGGTCCTGGCGGAGATGGAGATGGCCCTCGAGAACCGACCTGTGCCCCTGGAGCCTCCCGAGGCTCCTGGGCCAGGGGGCTCATGAGGGTCGACGTATTCACTGTGCATTGCTCGCTTCTTCAGCATCACTTCATCTTCAACAGCACCAGGTGACATCTTTCTAAGTTCCGTTTTTAGCTGGGAGCGCCCACAGGGCCGCATCATTCCCAGGCTGCGTGGGTCCGTCCCTGCGGCATGTATCCGTTTTGCTTATGGTCTTTACTTACCTTGTTTGGGGCGCCCCTCGGGCTGCATCTTCCCCGAGCTGCTCGGGCCTGGCCCAGCGGCGTTTGCTTTTCCTGCATCTACCTAAAATGAATTCGCTCTTCACGCTTAATCTGGTTCACATGATTATCACCTACTACTTATCGCGGACTTCTCCGCTCTCATGCAAAGCGCTTGCACATTAAAAGGGGGGCGCCTGAGCATCGCGACTCATGGGCTCCTACTGGCTCTCCAGCCCTCACCCCCTGGCCTTGACCCACGTCATCGCAACATGTCATACCAGCGGTGGCTGAGCTTGCTCGAGGGCCAGGACCTGAGGACGTAGAGCATTTGCATTCTAACCACCCTGCAGGAACACACCATTGATAAAGGCCCAGAGCCAGGCGCAACCCACCTCGAGGTAGGGCCTCGTGAGTCTCGTGCTGGCTTGCGAGTGCCCAGATACACCTACCGTGCCGGCCACGTGTCAGGGCGGGGCTGTACACACCCCGGGGGCTCCTCTCGGAGGGGAGCCCCCTTCCACGTACCAGTGGAAGCACCATGCTCCGCGCTGGTTGACGACACTACCGAGGAGCGGCTATGCCCGGACACATACGGAAGCGCTATGCTCCGCGCTGGTGATAAACAACTGAGGGCGGCCCATGGCCGTACCAACCTCAGGGAGCCCAGTGCTCAGTGTCTGGCACCGTCGCAATGCCTCCCCTCGGGAGTGCTGCGCGAGGGGGCTGGACACGGGGGCTACGCCCGGGCCTTGCCCGAGCACACGCCACCCAGCCAGGTGTCTCGGACCTGGTTGTCGCGCGCCCTCCCCGAGCGGAGCCAAGGTATGAAAACCCGTTTGAGCGTCAAGGGGGACTCCTGAGCATCGCGACTCAGGAGCCTAACTTGTCACGTAGCCCCTCACTCCTTAGTCCCGTCCTGGTTTCCGGTCGAGGCTAACACTGGGTGAGGTACGCGTGGGGCTGGGCCCTGCCGACGCAGAACGACCAATCCACTCCTTGCTCCCCCCTTCCCTACTTGTTGCTCGCGCGTCAAGGGGGACTCCTGAGCATCGCGACTCAGGAGCCTAAGTTGCCACATAGCCCCTCACTCCTTAGTCCCGTCCTAGTTTCCGGTCCGGGCTAACACTGGTGAGGTACGCGCGGGGCCGGGCCCTGCCGACGTAGAGCAAGCAAGTAGGAGAGGAAAATGCAAATTCCAGGAAATTCAAAGCAAATATTACAAGCCATAGACTGTTCCACAACGCCAAACACATGTTTAAACGCCTCCGCGAGGCATGGTGCATGTTGCAGGAATAATAAACAGGACAGAAGCCGCGAAGGGATCACTCTCCAGTGGCGCCGTCGCCAGTGGTGGAGTCACGCTGGGTGACTCCGGCTCCTGAGGTCGCGGAGTTGGCAGCACCGTTCCCGGGCAAGATGCTGAAGGAGCGGAACTTCCCCAGCAAAGCCTCTACTCGGCCTTTCACCGCCTCAGCGGCAGCGGCGGCACGGTCGCAGCTCACGGGATCCAACAGGCTGTCGAAGTCGACGTTGGGGTCGCGCAGGTAGACGTGGCTGAGGACGTGCGTCAGCGCCGCAGAAGACAGAGCACGCGCCTCGGCCTTGACCGTGGGGCCAAGGCCGTCTGCGACATCTTCAAGCGCATCGACCAGGATGGGGAGCAGCTTGGCGGGGCCGTCCTCAGCACCAGCCAATGGCTCCTCCAGGCCGCTCTCGTAAAGCGTCTTCAGCGTGGCGCGAGCTTTCTTCTCCATCTTCGCGAAGGCCACCCGATCCTCCGCCAGGTCCTTCGCCTTGGCGTCCAGCTCGGCCCTCTCCGCCTTCAGCGACCGCTCCAACGTCTCCAATTAGCTGTGGCGGTCGTCAAGCTTGGCGTCCCGGTCCTTGACGACAGCCTCCCGAGCCTTCATCTCCTTCTCCTTCTCCTGGCGGCCGTGCATCTCCTTGGTGAGCTCGTCGCGCAGGCCTTGCAGCTCGACCTCCAGCGCCTTGCAGCGGCCCTGGGTGGCCGCAGCGTCACCCAGGGCAGCGTCGCGAGCGGCCTTGGCTTGGTTGGCGGCCTGCTTCTCCCCATCGGAAGCCGACACGGCCTGGCTCAGCGCTACTCGGATGGAGGCGGCAGAACGGGCCCAGCCAGAAGCTAGCTTCAGGCGCCCGACCACTAGGCGATGGTCCACGCTCAGGAGATCCTCCCACAGCTGGTTCAGTTTGTTGGCAGCCTGGTCCAGGACGGTGGCAGAGGGAGCAGAAGAGACGGGAACCAGTGGAGCGGGCGGAGAGGACGGCAGCGTGATCACAGCTTGGCAGGAAGGAACCCCCTGGTCCTTGGCTGCTCTTGGCTGCAGCATCGAGCACGGTCGACTCCAGGGTCAGCGGGGCCACGGGGGCCGACTCCTCGCCAGGCTGTCCCAGTTGGCCTTGCGAAGACAGTCGGGCAGGGGAGCGTGAGCCTTGCCGTATTCTTCCCCAGCAGATGAAGGCGCCGCCCCGGCAGATGGACTCGCCCCAAGTAGGGCCGTGGAAGCCCCTCTCAACCTCTTCGCTGCAGGTGCCAGCCTAGCAAAAGAACGCAGACGTCAAGCGTCGGCGGCACAAACCAAGCAAAGCACGAATCAAGCACTTACTGGTCGTCGTTCGTGGACTCAAGCAACCTCCGGCCGAACTTGAAGCCCGAAAGCCTGCAGCTGTGGGCGGCCTTGGAAGGCCCGGAAGCAGAAGGCACGTTAGGAGGGCCGGAGCCGGCCTCATATCACCCAGGGATCAGAGCAGACCCTGGGGGAACCAGCCCCGACCTGCCCTTCCTTGTGACCAAGGGAGAGTCCTCCCCTCCTCGCCTGGCGCCGGCCTCATCGTCGTCCGGCATGGAGTGGAGGGCCTGGGACCTGCGCCGAGGGAAGGACTCCCCCGACTCCTCGCCAGTCGCTTCAAAGTCGGACCCTTTGATAACCCACGAGTATAGGGGATCATAACAGCTTTCGAGGGTAGAGTATTCAACCCAAATTTATTGATTCAACACAAGGGGAGCCAAAGAATATTCTCAAGTATTAGCAGCTGAGTTGTCAATTCAACCACACCTGGAAACTTAGTATCTGCAGCAAAGCATTTAGTAGCAAAGTAATATGATAGTGGTGGTAACAACAATAAAAGTAAAGACAACAAAATTAATGTTTTTGGTATTTTGTAGTGATTGTAAAAGTAGCAGCCGGAAAGTAAATAAGCGTAAACCAGTATATGGAAAGCTCGTAGGCATCTGATCAGTGATGGATAATTATGCCGGATGCGGTTCATCATGTATCAGTCATAACATAGGGTGACACAGAACTAGCTCCAATTCATCAATGTAATGTAGGCATGTATTCCGTAAATAGTCATACGTGCTTATGGAAAAGAACTTGCATGACATCTTTTGTCCTACCCTCCCGTGGCAGCGGGGTCCTATTGAAAACTAAAGGATATTAAGGCCTCCTTTTAATAGAGAACCGGAGCAAAGCATTAGCACATAGTGAATACATGAACTCCTCAAACTATGGTCATCACCGGGAGTGGTCCCGATTATTATCACTTCGCGGTTGCCGGATCATAACACATAGTAGGTGACTATAGACTTGCAAGATAGGATCAAGAACTCACATATATTCATGAAAGCATAATAGGTTCAGATCTTAAATCATGGCACTCGGGCCCTAGTGACAAGCATTAAGCATAGCAAAGTCATAGCAACATCAATCTCAGAACATAGTGGATACTAGGGATCAAACCCTAACAAAACTAACTCGATTACATGATAAATCTCATCCAACCCATCACCGTCCAGCAAGCCTACGATGGAATTACTCACGCACGGCGGTGAGCATCTTGAAATTGGTGATGGAGGTTGGTTGATGATGACGATGGCGACGAATACCCCTCTCCGGAGCCCCGAACGGACTCCAGATCATCCCTCCCGAGAGAGATTAGGGCTTGATGGCGGCTCCGTATCGTAAAACGCAATGATTTCTTCTCTTTGATTTTTTTCTCCCCTAAAGCCAATATATAGAGTTGGAGTTGGCGTCGGAGGGTGTCCAGGGGGTCCACGAGGTAGGGGGCGCGCCCTAGAGGGGGGGCGCGCCCCCACTCTCGTGGACAGGGTGTGGGCCCCCTGGTCTTCATCTTTGGCGAGGATTTATTATTATTTTTTCTAAGGTGTTCCGTGGAGTTTCAGGACTTTCCGAGAATATTTTCTTTCTGCACATAAAACAACACCATGGCAATTCTGCTGAAAACAGCGTCAGTCCGGGTTAGTTCCATTCAAATCATACAAGTTAGAGTCCAAAACAAGGGCAAAAGTGTTTGGAAAAGTAGATACGATGGAGACGTATCAACTCCCCCAAGCTTAAACCTTTGCTTGTCCACAAGCAATTCAGTTGACAAACTGAAAGAAAGAAAGAAAAACTTTTACATACTCTGTTTGCTCTTGTTATTGTAACTATGTCAAGCCATCATTCAAGTTTTCAGCATATATCATAACTAACTATATTTGCAATAATTCTTAGGTCTCATAATTACTCATATCAATAGCATAATCAACTAGCAAGCCATAATAATAAACCTCGGATGACAACACTTTCTCAAAACAATCATAATACGATACAACAAGATGGTATCTCGCTAGCCCTTTCTGAGACCGCAAAACATAAATGCAGAGCACCTTTAAAGATCAAGGACTGACTAGACATTGTAATTCATGGTAAAAGAGATCCAATCATAGTCACACCCAACATAGATTAATAGTGATGAATGCAAATGACAGCTGTGCTCTCTAGCTAGTGCTTTTTAATAAGATGGTGATGACTCAACATAAAGTAAATGGATAGGCCCTTCGCAGAGGGAAGCAGGGATTTGTAGAGGTTCCAGAGCTCGGTTTTGAAATAGAGATAAATTGCATTTTGAGCGGTATACTTTCATTGTCAATGTAACAACTAAGAGATGGCGATATCTTCCATGCTAAACAAATTATAGGCGGTTCCCAAACAGAATGATAAAGTTTATACTCCCCCTCCACCAACAAGCATCAATCCATGACTTGCTCAAAACAACGAGTGTCTCCAACATACATCAGGTCCCAGGGGGAGTTTTGTTTGCAATTAATTTTGATTTAGTTTGCATAAAGCATGGGACTGGGCATCCCGGTGACCAGCCATGTTCTCGTGAGTGAGGAGCGGAGTCCACTCCTCTTGAGAATAGCCCGCCTAACACGGAAGATAAGGACAGCCTTGGTTGATACATGAGCTATTCGAGCATACAAAACAGAATGTTTATTTGAAGGTTTAGAGTTTGGCACCTACAAATTTACTTGGAACGGCAGGTAGATACCGCATATAGGAAGGTATAGTGGACTCATCTGGAATAACTTTGGGGTCTAAGGGATTGGATGCACAAGCAATATTCCCGCTTAGTACAAGTGAAGGCTAGCAAAAGACTGGGAAGCGACCAACTAGAGAGCGACAATAGCCATGCACATGCATTAAAACTAATAAACATTGGATGCAAGCATGAGTAGGATATAATCCACCATGAACATAAATATTGTGAAGACTATGTTGATTTGTTTCAACTACATACATGAACATGTGCCAAGTCAAGTCACTCAAATCATTCAAAGGAGGATACCACCCCATCATACCACATCATAAATATCTCAATAGCATGTTGGCACGCAAGGTAAATCATTATAACTCATAGCTAATCAAGCATGGCACAAGCAACTATGATCTCTAATTGTCATTGCAAACATGTTTATTCATAATAAGCTGAATCAAGAACGACGGGCTCATCATATTTACAAAAACAAAAGAGGTCGAGTTCATACCATCTTTTCTCATCTCAGTCAGTCCATCATATATCATCATAATTGCCTTTCACTTGCACGACCAAATGGTGTAAATAATAAGAGTGCACGTGCATTGGACTAAGATGGAATCTGCGAGCATTCAAGAAACAGGAGAATACAGGGCAATACGGGCTCTTGGTTAAATCAATCAATAATGCATATAAGAGCCATTTCAACAATTTAATCATGGTCTTCTCCTATCGACCCCCAAAGAAAAGAAAAGAAATAAAACTATTTACACGGGAAAGCTCCCAGCAAGCAAAAGAAGAACGGGAAATATTTTTGGGTTTCTTTTTAATTATTACTACTACAGCAGAAAAGTAAACTATTACTAATTTTTTTGGTTTTTCTTAAGGTTTAACAAACACACAAGAAGAAAACAGGAAAAAGAAAATAAACTAGCATGGATATTACAGTGAAAGAGTAAGAGCACCGACATCTAACAATGAGTGTGTGTGAGCATAAATGTATTGTCGGTGAGAAATACGTACTCCCCCAAGCTTAGGCTTTTGGCCTAAGTTGGTCTATTGCCAAGGATAGCCTGGCGGATACCCGTATGTGTAGCTGGGGTCGTATTGCGATACAGCTGTTATCGCCTGCTGGGCTGCAGCGTGGAGTCGGGCTGCCTCCGCTCTCCCCTCGTACTCATCTGCCTCCTCTCTAGTAATAGTATATCTTCCTTTTGTCTGTGAATCAAAAAGAGCAGGAGTAGGGAGAGTAATACGAACAACATGTCGTTTGTCAAAAATGAAACGATACAAAAGAGGTGATTCGGGTCGCTCAACAAAATGATGT
This sequence comes from Aegilops umbellulata, assembly GCA_032464435.1. Taxonomy (NCBI): domain Eukaryota; kingdom Viridiplantae; phylum Streptophyta; class Magnoliopsida; order Poales; family Poaceae; genus Aegilops; species Aegilops umbellulata. The sequence goes on along the minus strand of CP136055.1, from coordinate 526,609,178 downwards.
GAGGCCATGGAGTCGTGATCTAAATATGCAGTGGGCAACTCCGTATCACCCTCACGGATGTCTATCTCAAGAAAATTAGCTAAGCGGGTTGCATAAATTCCTCCAAAGAAATCTCCATTATGTCTATTATGATGCAACCTACGAGCTACAATGGCTCCCATATGATAAGATTGGTCTCCTAACACAGCACTCCTAAGAATGCTGAGGTCAGGGACACACATGAGACATGCTTCATCCTTAGCATTTATGCATCTACTGATGAAGAGAGCAAAATAATGTATAGCAGGAAAGTGAATGTTCCCTATGGTAGCCTGCATTATATCTCTGGATTCCCCTACATTTATACTAGCAAGAAAGTTTCTAAATTCAGATTTAGGGGGATCCCTAATACTGCCCCATGATGGAAGTTTGCAAGCAAGAGTGAAATCCTCTAAGTCCATTCTATAAGATTTATCATAAAGATCAAAGATGACTGAAGGAGAATTACGCGAAGATGAATACTCAAACCTCCTCACAAATTAACTTGTGAGATCATGATATTGGGGGCATTTGTCACCCTCAAAATCCTCAAGACCGGCATTGCGCACATATGCTTTGAATTCTTCTTTAATTCCCGCCTGGTCCATAAAATTTTCCGACGGCCATACGCAAGGCCGTACGGGGGCGTCTCTTGGTGGATCCTCGTCAGCATCGTGCATAGCAATTCTGGGTACCTGCTTCTTAGAAGAACCACCTTGGAACATCTTCCTAAGCATATTGTTTTTCTCTGAAAAATTCTGAAATTTTTAGTAACTTCAAACAAAAGTGTGCCAACTTCAATAAAACTGATAGCAACTACTCGTACAAGTACCTAGAGCCTATATCAAGCATTCGAACTACTTGGAACCATATAAATTTGACATGCAAGCTCAAGAACATGGTCACCTATGCAGCACAAATTTGCAAAGAATGAGCACTAGAACAAAAACTAATTGGACCAATGGAGGAGTCACATACCAAGGAACAATATCCCCAAGCAGTTTTGCGAGAGGTGCTTTGAGCAAGGAGATCGAAAATCACAGCAAAAGTGGCTGGAACCCATGCTTGAGTTGGTTTTTCGGGTTTGTGTGAGACAGAGGAAGAAGATGGGTGCTGGGATAAGTGGAGGAGGGCCACTATGGGACCACGAGGCAGGGGGGCGCGCCCTACAGGGGCGGCGCGCCCTACAGGGGCGGCGCGCCCTACAGGGGCGGCGCGCCCACCACCCTCGTGGCCAGGTGGCAGCTCCTCCCGTGGTAATTTTTGCACAGTAAATCCTCAAATATTTCCGAAAAAATCATATTAAATTGGCATGGCATTCTGAGGACTTTTATTTTCGGGATGTTTTTATATTGCACGGATAAGTCAGGAAACAGACAGAGAGATACTATTTTTACTTTATTTCTACTAATTAACAGAAAATTTAAATAGGGTACAGAAGTTTGTGCTTCTAGTTTCATCCATCTCATGCTCATAAAAAAGAATCCACTAACAAGGTTGATCAGGTCTTGTTAACAAACCCATTCCGATAATCATGAAACCGGAGAAATTTCGAATAACACTAGGTTACCTCAACGGGGATATGCGCATCCCCTATAATAAGTATATCATATTTCTTTTTGACAGTAGGAAGAGGAAATTCAAAACCTCCAAATATAATCGATGGAATTTTTCCAATGGAGTTGATACTATGAACTTGAGGTTGTTTCCTCAGAACGTGTATCGTATGCTCATTACCATTAACATCAAAATTGACATTGCCTTTGTTGCAATCAATAACAGCCCCTGCAGTATTAAGAAAAGGTCTTCCAAGAATAATAGACATACTATCATCCTCGGGAATATCAAGAATAACAAAGTCCGTTAAAATAGTAACGTTTGCAACCACAACAGGCACGTCCTCACAAATACCGACAGGTATAGCAGTTGATTTGTCAGCCATTTGCAAAGATATTTCAGTAGGTGTCAACTTATTCAAGTCAAGTCTACGATATAAAGAGATAGGCATAACACTAACACCGGCTCCAAGATCACATAAAACAGTTTTAATATAACTTCTTTTAATGAAGCAAGGTATAGTAGGTACTCCGGGATCTCCAAGTTTCTTTGGTATTCCACCTTTAAAAGTATAATTAGCAAGCATGGTGGAAATTTCAGCTTCCGGTATCTTTCTTTTATTAGTAATGGTATCTTTCATATATTTAGCATAAGGATTTGTTTTGAGCACATCAGTCAATCGCATACATAAAAAGATAGATCTAATCATTTCAGCAAAGCGCTCAAAATCCTCATCATCCTTCTTCTTGGATGGTTTCGAAGGAAAAGGCATGGGTTTCTGAACCCAAGGTTCTCTTTCTTTACCATGTTTCCTAGCAACAAAGTTTCTTTTATCATAACGTTGATTCTTTTTTTGACTGAAAGACTGTAAGGGAACCCCCTATAGTATAATTGATGCAACAAACCCAAATTGCAAGTACCATGCCTTGAACCTGGGTGGGTGGGAAGGCATCAACCCCTTCCCACCACTAGGCTATGCCTTAGTCTGCATAACGTTGATTCTATGATTATGGGTTATCAAGATCAACAACATGTTCAGTTTCTACATCATTATCATTACTCGGTTGAGCATCATCATGAACATCATCATTAACATTTTCACTAGGTTCATGTTCATTACCAGATTGTGTTTCAGAATCAGACATAGAGGTATCATTTGGATTATCAGGTGGTTCAGCAATAGGTTCACTAGAAGTTTGCACAGTTCTATCATTTTTATTTTTCTTCTTCTTAGAAGAACTAGGTGCATCAATATCATTTCTCTGAGAATCTTGCTCGATTCTCTTAGGGTGGCCTTCAGGATACAAAGGTTCCTGAGTCATTCTACCAGTTCTAGTAGCCACTCTAACAGCATAATCATTTTTCTTATTATTCATTTCATGGAGCAATTCTTTTTGAGCTTTAAGTACTTGTTCTACTTGAGTGGTAACCATAGAAGCATGTTTGCTAACAAGTTTAAGTTCACCTTTAATATTAGCCATATACTCACCCAAGCGTCTAATCTTATAAGCATTTTCTTTTAATTGTCTACCAAAATAAGCATTGAAGTCGTCTTTCTTAAACATAAATGTATCAAACTCATCCAAGCACTGACTAGCAATTTTAGTAGGAGGAACTTCAGCTTTATCATATCTATAGAGAGAATTTACCTTTACTACATGTGTCGGGATATCGGGATCAGGGGGTTGTTCAGTAAATAAGTGATCAAGTTCATATGTTTCTTCGACAGGCGGTAGATTAAGACCATGTATTTCTTCAATAGGAGGTAAATTCTTAACATCTTCAGCTTTAATACCTTTTTCGTTCATAGAATTCTTTGCCTCTTGCATATCTTCGGGACTGAGAAATAGAACACCTCTCTTCTTCGGAGTTGGTTTAGGAATAGGCTCAGTAATTGGAGCGGGAGCTGGCTCAGGAGCTGGCTCAGGAGGTGCCCAATTATTTTCATTTGTCAACATATTATTCAATAGAATTTCAGCTTCATCTGGTGTTCTTTCCCTGAAAAGAGAACCAGCACAACTATCCAGGTAATCTCTGGAAGCATCGGTTAGTCCATTATAAAAGATATCAAGTATTTCAGGTTTCTTAAGAGGATGATCAGGAAAAGCATTAAGTAACTTGAGAAGCCTCCCCCAAGCTTGTGGGAGACTCTCTTCTTTAATTTGCACAAAGTTGTATATTTCCCTTAAAGCAGCTTGTTTCTTATGAGCAGGGAAATATTTAGCAGAGAAGTAATAGATCATATCCTGGGGACTACGCACACAACCAGGATCAAGAGAATTAAACCATATCTTAGCATCACCCTTTAATGAGAACGGAAATATTTTGAGTATATAGAAGTAACGCGATCTCTCATCATTAGTGAACAGGGCAGCTATATCATTTAACTTAGTAAGATGTGCCACAACAGTTTCAGATTCATAACCATAGAAAGGATCAGATTCAACTAGAGTAATTATATCTGGATCAACAGAGAATTCATAATCCTTATCAGGAACACAGATAGGTGAAGTTGCAAAAGCTGGATCAGGTTTCATTTTATCTCTAAGTGATTTTTTGTTCCATTTAATCAATAACCTCTTAAGCTCGTATCTATCTCTGCAAGCTAAAATAGCTAAAGAAGCATCTTTATCAAAAAGATAACCCTGAGGAATAACGGGCATATTTTCATCACCACTTTCATCATCGTATTCAGATTCATCAATTTCTCTTTCTCTAGCCCTAGCAATTTGTTCTTCACGAAATTCACTAAGGGGCACAGTAGTATCAGGCATAGAACCAGTTTCATCATAAGTATCATGCATAGCAGAAGTGGCATCATCAATAACATGCGACATATCAGAACGAATAGCAGAAGCAGGTTTAGGTGTCGCTAAGTTACTCATAACAGAAGGTGAATCAAGTGTAGAGCTAGATGGTAGTTCCTTACCTCCCCTCGTTGTTGAGGGATAAATTGTTGTCTTAGCGTCTTTCAAGTTCTTGATAGTGTCCAGCAGATATAAATCCCAAGTGACTCAAAGAATAGAGATATGCTCCCCGGCAATGGTCTTGATAACCCACAAGTATAGGGGATCGCAACAGCTTTCAAGGGTAGAGTATTCAACCCAAATTTATTGATTCAACACAAGGGGAGCCAAAGAATATTCTCAAGTATTAGCAGCTGAGTTGTCAATTCAACCACACCTGGAAACTTAGTATCTGCAGCAAAGCGTTTAGTAGCAATGTAATATGATAGTGGTAGTAACAACAACAAAAGTAAAGACAGCAAAAGTAATGTTTTTGGTATTTTGTAGTGATTGTAACAGTAGCAGCGGGAAAGTAAATAAGCGTAAACCAGTATATGGAAAGCTCGTAGGCATCAGATCACTGATGGATAATTATGCCGGATGCGGTTCATCATGTATCAGTCATAACATAGGGTGACACAGAACTAGCTCCAATTCATCAATGTAATGTAGGCATGTATTCCGTAAATAGTCATACGTGCTTATGGAAAAGAACTTGCATGACATCTTTTGTCCTACCCTCCCGTGGCAGCGGGGTCCTATTGGAAACTAAGGGATATTAAGGCCTCCTTTTAATAGAGAACCGGAACAAAGCATTAGCACATAGTGAATACATGAACTACTCAAACTATGGTCATCACCGGGAGTGGTCCTGATTATTGTCACTTCGGGGTTGCCGGATCATAACACATAGTAGGTGACTATAGACTTGCAAGATAGGATCAACAACTCACATATATTCATGAAAACATAATAGGTTCAGATCTTAAATCATGGCACTCGGGCCCTAGTGATAAGCATTAAGCATAGCAAAGTCATAGCAACATCAATCTCAGAACATAGTGAATACTAGGGATCAAACCCTAACAAAACTAACTCGATTACATGATAAATCTCATCCAACCCATCATCGTCCAGCAAGCCTACGATGGAATTACTCACGCACGGCGATGAGTATCATGAAATTGGTGATGGAGGATGGTTGATGATGACGACGGCGACGAATCCCCCTCTCCGGAGCCCTGAACGGACTCCAGATCAGCCCTCCCGAGAGAGATTAGGGCTTGGCGGCGGCTCCATATCGTAAAACGCGATGATTTCTTCTCTCTGATTTTTTTCTCCCCGAAAGCCAATATATAGAGTTGGAGTTGGCGTCGGAGGGTGTCTAGGGGGCCCACGAGGTAGGGGGCGCGCCCTAGAGGGGGGCGCGTCCCCCACCCTCGTGGACAGGGTGTGGGCCCCCTGGTCTTCATCTTTGGCGAGGATTTTTTATTATTTTTTCTAAGGTGTTCCGTGGAGTTTCAGGACTTTCCGAGAATATTTTCTTTCTGCACATAAAACAACACCATGGCACTTCTGCTGAAAACAGCGTCAGTCCGGGTTAGTTCCATTCAAATCATACAAGTTAGAGTCCAAAACAAGGGCAAAAGTGTTTGGAAAAGTAGATACGACGGAGACGTATCACCCTTCCGCCTCTTCTTCCCCCTTACTCCCGCTGGTGCTACTGGAGGACAAGTTCACTGTCGCCACCACCATCCGATCCTCGGGAGCTTCAGCAGGCACCAGCCCATCACCATTGAAGGTGGGCATGGCATTCACCACCTGCTCCTAGTCGTCGCGAAGGAACAGGGGGACAGGGGCGCCCATCGGGCTCGCCACATCTCCCCTAACCAAGGAATGGAGGGCCGCGACCAGATCCTCATCGGTCAGGGCCTCGGAGCTCAGGCAAAGGGTGGCGTCCGCTCCCCCAAGCCTCCACAAGAACTCCCTCAGAAGCGTGGGCCCGGTCAACTTCGCTGCCCCCAAGTTGCTTGGCCTCAGGTACGCATTCATCCTCTTCAGCACCGCCTTCGCACGGGGATCGACGAGCTCTGCACGGGACCACGCGTCAACGGCCTTAGGGTGCCCCGTGGGCAACACCGGCCGGGGGTGGATGCGCCCGACGTCCACCATGACCCACTTGCTCCGGAAGCCTTCGATCCGCTTCCCAGGCTCCGAAATAGCATTGGAGTTGGAGGACGCGATGAAGCTCGCGCACGCGGAGACATGGGCACCAGAAACCCGGAGGGAGAAAAAGTGGCGCAGCAAGGCCACCGAGGGCTTTTCCCCAACGTGAGCCTCGCAATAGTAAGCGAAGATCGCCAGGAGAAGAACAGAGTTGGGGTGGAGATGCAGAGCCTGCAAGTTGTATTGGCGGAGAACGACAAAGAAGAACTCAGAGAAAGGAGGCACCAGACCGGCGACGATGGCGCTCATGAAGAGAAGGTAGAAGGTGCTCCCCTTGCCCTTAGGCTGGTCGGAGCCGGCCTTGAGCACAGTCACCCCTTGGCGGCCCTGCGCCACCGTCATCAGGCGCGTGAGGGCGAGGTTCTTCTCCGACAATTTCAGGGAATCCAGAGCCGGCGAGTACCAGGCCTCAGTCGGGGACTCGCGAGGCGCCATGGAGTGCCGGATGAGAAGGATTGAGGCAGATCTGGAAGATTTCGGGAGCAAGAAAGAGAAGAGCGAGAAAGGGGATCTAGGGCGAGACGAGCGCGAACAAAGCAGGTAAGTCTGGCCCGGGCACCTCTTTTGTCAGATGGACAGTTGCCGAGGCATAATGGGGAAGCACAGGCGCCCACGTCCAATCAATCGCCACGCGGTGCCCAAGGCCACAGGCTGTTGGGGCCCATGGCGCTTCGCGCTTGCCCCTTCGCTTCTCTGCTAAGCTAAGCCCGCACGCGCCTCGGGCCCGGGGGCTACTTTCGGCGTTCTGGGAACGGGGGTCCCCAGACTTGCCTGCCTGCGGCCTACGACGTGGCTCAAGTGGGGGCCCAGTGCGGCCCATCTTCATCAGCTCTAGCTCAAGACCCTCGTGAGGGGCCAAGCCTCACGGGGCGGGCGACAGAAAGCTTCCTCAGCGGCCGCCTCATCAGGCAGGCTCGCGAGGAGGCGGAGAGATCAAGGCAGGGGTACCTCGCGAGGAGCCCGTGACGCAAGCCATCATGATCGAGACCAGGAGGGCACCGGCCTGTGCAGTGTCCTTGTTTCCCTTTCGGTGCAAAGGGGGCAAGCACAGGCCAAGGCATCACGCAAAGGTTACCATTCCGGTGCAACGAGACCAAGACCACCAGAGCGGCAGGATGGAGGTCACCGTGGAGCCCAAGATGGTGTCATCACCAGTGCTTTTGGCAGCCGAAGACCACCTTTGGTCAGGATAACTTGTACTAGATGTTCCCCTTCAAAATGGCCAATTGTTGGCGCCCTTCCCGCTCATTATTTGGAGAGGCCCAGGGCATCTATAAATAGAGCTAGCCACCACAGAGTAGAGAGGGAGATCGAATCTGGAGAAACCCAGATCAAGTAGAACACATCGCACCAGCTCAAGAACACCTCTCGCGAGGCTGTTCTTCCCTTGTACTATTCATCACCATCCCCAGAGGCAATCCACCACACCACACACTGGAGTAGGGTATTACACCACAACAGTGGCCCGAACCAGTATGAACCTCGTGTCCCTTGTGTTGTTCATCGTTTCTAGCTTAGATCACACGAGGAGATCGAACGTAGATCGGTAGGGGAGATATCTCTGTGCGCACCCCAGTGTGTGAACCTTAAGGGTCTGCCGGAACCCGAAATCCGACAGTTTTCACTAAACTTTATCACAAGCACTCTTCCCCTCACAAGCATACACACGCACAATCCCCATCGACCCTTTCTATATACATAGACCTGCCTACGTGTCTCCAGTACGCACATTATCTTTAGGCTTGTCTTTAACGCATTGTCTCACACCTCTCTTCCTAATCGACGAGTATGATTCTAGCAAAGCATTCTGTAGGATGCCCCTTAAGTTTAGGTTGGATGAATAGTAATATGAGATATAAGGGGTTACCTTAGTCCGAGAACCCAGGGTTACAAATCCTAGCCGGCTTTGTCAGTGGACACAGAGTCGTTCACAATTCTGCTATCGTTGTCTTGTACGACAAGTCATCCATGGGTCTCCCTAAATGCATCACGGGCCGACCAATGTGGCGTAGGACGGAACTGAACCAAGGACCTCACCTCGACCCACCGGACCTCACGCGGTGACACACCCTCTGCCCCCAGGTCTCATTATCTTCTCACACCCACACATACCAACACAGACACCACACAAAAAAATCTCCTCGTGCCTCTATCCCCTCCCCCCTTGCATACACACACTCAAGGGAATCTCTTACCGTGATATCATATTAGTCTCTCTCTCTAGACCTCTCTCATTTCTCATGCTATCTCTCCCACGGCCGCCTCCCCCCGCCGGCCCCTCTATCCATGCCTCTCTCGAATACGTAATACACACACATACCTCTCTAGGCCCTGCCAAATACATCAACTACACATTCACACATGTTACATCACGTGCCCCATTGATCTAAAAAGCCATCTCTTCACGTTTATTTCGCATACAACATTCCTTTTGAATAAATTGTGGCCAAAAAATTATTTTAGAATTTGTACATATATACAACATTACAAAGTTACATGGAGGAGTATGAATGTTAATTTGCATTGCATGGTGCCCACAATGATATTTATTCCGCACTATGAATTTTTATATTTTTATACTATATATAAAGTTAGTCACAATAAAGAGAAACGAAGAGCATCTCTCTCCCCATTGCATACACCCTACGCCCCTTTCACGTACGCACACAAATTATCTCCAGGTCCTCTAAAAGTAAGCCCCCAGCACATTCACGCATGTTTCATCTTTCTCTTGCGATATATACAGTGACGATCATTGTATTTGGAGCGAAAGCACGATACGTACATTGGACTTCAGAGTCCACTCATTATGGTCACCATTTATGTTTTGTGGTTATTATACAGTCACGGGCTCACCATACAACTCTGTATTTGCTCAAGACACGACTAGTTGACGAGTTAAACGCTCCATGTGGCACCTCTAGTATTGCATCATATTATCTCACTACCATTCGGCCCACCTGTCGGCTTGTATCTACTCTACTACACTCTTATAAAAAACAGAATTGGTGATGATGGTGTGCCTGTCATCCTGCAATATAGGCCGTCTGATTTATATCTGGCAGATAGGAAGGAAACTATGGCAATATTGCAAAAAGGTACCCACACACCTCTCCATATTTGCAAATAAGGCGTTCCCTCGTTCATCCTTTTCTCTCTCAAGATAAACTAGTCATACAAATGCATCTTGATGTTACGTGCAACGCAGGGGCATCTTGCTAGTAAGAATGAAAACAAACGACCAAAAAATATTGGAAGGTGGTACGAAGTCATGACCGCGGGCACATCGGACAAGGTGGCCTTGTATTGGTATGTCGAGCTGTCTGTTTTAACACACAAGAGCTGGTGTGGTGATTATACACACACGCACGCATGCACACGAACTGCATGCACACAACACTCACACGAACACATGCAGCCACGCACGCACGCAACACTCACACGCACACATGCAGGCACACACCACACGACCAACACACACTCTCACACTCAAGTGCTCAACCTACACGTGCATGCGCACACATCAGGCCTTGACAGACACATACACAACTAGGTGATTCCCGCGCAGGGGTTGGAGTCTTGTCGCACCTGCGTAAATTTGTGTTTATCTCACGCTTTTCCTATGGGAACTGACAGGTGGGACCCACAAGGAACATGGTCAATTTAACTAGTAAACATGGTGCCACGCAGACTATTTGGCTGGTCAACAGAGTGCAATCTAATGCTGAACGGTGAGCAAGTGACCGTATAATTACCGCAAAACGTATATAGTGACTGTAATGAGCGTATTCTGAAGTTCGGTGACCGTATTATGCTTTCTCTCTGTAGGCCCTCCAAAACTACATCTCTACACGTTCTCGCATGTTACATCTAACAACTATGCAATACAGCACTACTACTACACTCTAACACAATAAATCATATGTGTTTTTAGTTTTACTAGATATCATATTGTTACTTAATTATTCAGTTTGCATACATTAAAATTGCCTTTGAAACGTATGGCCCGTATCATCTTCCACGCGGGAAAAATCCCGCCATTTCCTGTTTAATCGGGTTTGTATCGATGGATCGTGCGAAACAACAAAACTATAGTACTATACAATACAAGTGACAGTTCACTGGGCCGCCGTGTCATGTACTCCTCCGTCGTAAGAGTGGCTCGCTTTCATAAATGTTCTAGTCCCTTTCGCCGACATGTGGAACATCAAGCTACCGGGTCCACGTGCCATACCAAAATACAGTGCAGAGCAACAGGGGTGAAGCACCCCAGTGATGGCGCCGGCATAGTGATGAGCAATGAGGCGTCAAATCACAAAGCTGCACCTTCCCCACAGTTAAGTTGGAGGGGCGAAGTAATAATGCTAGTAAAAAAAGAAGTTGGAGGGACGAAGCAACCATCATTTCACTCGTTGCTGAATCCGCTTCTCCCTCATCTTTTTCAAGTTAACCACGTGCTGCTTCTGCCATTGTTCTGCCTCATGTGGGACGCGGATCGACTTGGTAAAGCACTGACACATGGGACTGCATGTTAGCAAACCGCCAGGCCAACGTCCTCTAAAAATAGGAAACCTCCCCCGCCATCCACGGGGCAAAATCACCTCCTTTTTAATAATCTTGATTCTATAATTTTTTTATATCAATATAATTGAGATTTGTATAGATAACACACATGAGCAAAACCAAGTGGTACGGTTAAGGGCATCCACAATGTGTAGCCAAATGTGAAAATAGCTTTTGTCATCGATGGGAACCATTGTGGATGGTGCTGCCCAAGCCAAAAAGATGGAACCGAAGCTCCCTGATTGATTGATTGAAGGAATAGAAAAATGCAATCTCTCTCCTCTTTCTCCCGTGCTTGGACGCATGTATAGTAGAGAGCACAGAGTCTACTCCCCTGTCCCTTCTATCACAAATCACAAAGCAGTGAGGCATTGTAGGATCGGAAGTATGTCTAGAGTGGGGGTGATTAGACTACTTGACCAAATAAAAACTACGCCTTTTCCCAATTTTAGTTCTTGGCAGATTTTAGCAACTTTAGGACAAGTCAAGCAATCATCACACAATTCAAGCAAACATGCAAAGAGTATATAAGCAGCGGAAAGTAAAGCATGCAACTTGCAAGAATGTAAAGGGAAGGGTTTGGAGAATTCAAACGCTAATGGAGACACGGATGTTTTTCCAGTGGTTCGGATAGGTGGTGCTATCCTACATCCACGTTAGTGGAGACTTCAACCCACGAAGGGTAACGGTTGCGCGAGTCCACGGAGGACTCCACCCACGAAGGGTCCACGAAGAAGCAACCTTGTCTATCCCACCATGGCCATCACCCACGAAGGACTTGCCTCACTAGCGGTAGATCTTCACGAAGTAGGCGATCTCCTTGCCCTTACAAACTCCTTGGTTCAACTCCACAATCTTGTCGGAGGCTCCCAAGTGACACCTAGCCAATCTAGGAGACACCACTCTCCAAGAAGTAACAAATGGTGTGTTGATGATGAACTCCTTGCTCTTGTGCTTCAAATGATAGTCTCCCCAACACTCAACTCTCTCTCACAGGATTTGGATTTGGTGGAAAGAAGATTTGAGTGGAAAGCAACTTGGGGAAGGCTAGAGATCAAGATTCATATGGTAGGAATGGAATATCTTGGTCTAAACACATGAGTAGGTGGTTCTCTCTCAGAACATATGAATTGGAAGTGTATGTGTGTTCTGATGGCTCTCTCCACGAATGAAGAGGAGGTGGAGGGGTAAATATAGCCTCCACTTAAAATCCAACCGTTACACACAATCTACCAATCTCGGTGGGACCGACTCAATAAACTCGGTCGGACCGAAATGGTAAACCTAGTGACCGTTAGAGATTTTCGGTGGGACTGACATGCATCTCGGTAGGACCGATATGGTTAGGGTTTGGGCATAACGTAATCTCGGTGAGACCGATTACACAAACCCGGTGAGACCGATTTGGTAATTATCTAACCAGAGAGTTGGTCAGGCAAACTCGGTGGGACCGATTTGCTCTTTCGGTGAGACCAAAAAGTTACAAAAGGGAAACAAAGAGTTTGCATTGCAATCTCGGTGGGACCGATCCGCTCTTTCGGTGAGACCGAAAAGTTACGAAAAGGAAACAGAGAGGTTGCAATCCCATCTCGGTGAGACCGAGATCCCTATCGGTAGAACCAATTTGCTAGGGTTTGGCAGTGGCTTATGACATGTGAGAAACTCGGTGGCGCTGGATAGAAAGTATCGGTATGACCGAGTTTGGCTTGGGGTTTAGGTCACTTGTGGATATGGGAAAGTAGCTGAGGATTTTGGAGCATATCATTAAGCACATAAGGCAAAGAGCTCATTAAGCAACACCTCATCCCTCCTTGATAGTATTGGCTTTTCCTATAGACTCAATGTGATCTTGGATCACTAAAATGTAAAATGAAGAGTCTTGAGCTTTTGAGCTTGAGCCAATCCTTTGTCCTTCGTATTTTGAGGGTTCCACTTTCACCATCCATGCCATGCCAATCATTGAGCTTTCCTCAAATAATTGTCTTGGAATTGCATTAGCTCAATGAGTTATATGTTGTTATAAATTACCAAAACCACCTAGGGATAGTTGCACTTTCAGGCATCAAATCACAAAGCACGGATGAAGCAACCATCATTTCCCTCTTCGCTGACTCTGCTTCTCCATCATCTTCTTCGAGAAACCACCACACCGCACTAAGCTGGACGGATGATGCTATTGTGTACTAACGGACTTCCTGGATGCAAATAAGGCGGTTTTCTCGGCTTGCAGGAGGCACTTGCGAACGACTTACCGTGGTCTCCCTCAATGGGAGTGTCGGTGTCAAAACCGGCGGATCTCGGGTAGGGGGTCCTGAACTGTGCGTCTAGGCGGATGGTAACAGGAGACAAGGGACACGATGTTTTTACCCAGGTTCGGGCCCTCTCGATGGAGGTAAAACCCTACTCCTGCTTGATTAATATTGATGATATGGGTAGTACAAGAGTTGATCTACCACGAGATCAGAGAGGCTAAACCCTAGAAGCTAGCCTATGGTATGATTGTTGTTGTTGTGTCCTACAGACTAAACCCTCTGGTTTATATAGACACCGGAGGGGGCTAGGGTTACACATAGTCGGTTACAAGGAAGGAGATCTACATATTCGTACTACCAAGCTTGCCTTCCACGCCAAGGAGAGTCCCATCTGGACACGGGACGAAGTCTTCAATCTTGTATCTTCACAGTCCAACAGTCCGGCCAAAGGTTATAGTCCGGCTGTCCGGATACCCCCTAATCCAGGACTCCCTCAGTAGCCCCTGAACCAGGCTTCAATGACGATGAGTCCGACCCACAGATTGTCTTCGTCATTGCAAGGCAGGTTCCTCCTTCGGATACTTCATAGAAGATTTTGAACACGAGGATCGTGTCCGGCTCTGCAAAAAAAAATTCCACATTCCACCGTAGAGAGAATAATATTTCCACAAATCTAATCTGCTAACGTATTCCGTAATGTGACATCACACCATAGCCAAGCCCTTATGCGAATCGTTTTTTAAGCCAACCTCAGCATGTTTTGCGAGACGGTTTCCTTGGCACGTCTTGTCGAAGCAGACATCATGTCCCCTTACCGCGGGATTTTTATCAATACGGACGTGGGTAACCCAACTGTCGGTGTCAAAACCGGCGGATCTCGGGTAGGGGGTGAGGGAGTCCTGGATTAGGGGGTGTTCGGATAGCAAGACTATACCTTCAGCCGGACTCCAGGACTATGAAGATGCAAGATTGAAGACTTCGTCCCGTGTCCGGAAGGATCTTTCCTTAGCGTGGAAGGCAAGCTAGGCGTGCGGATATTCAAGATCTCCTACCATTGTAACCGACTCTGTGTAACCCTAACCCTATCCGGTGTCTATATAAACCGGAGGGTTGTAGTCCGTAGGACAACCATCATCATACTCAATCATACCATAGGCTAGCTTCTAGGGTTTAGCCTCCTTGATCTCGTGGTAGATCTACTCTTGTACTACCCATATCATCAATATTAATCTAGCAGGAGTAGGGTTTTACCTCCATCGAGAGGGCCCGAACCTGGGTAAAAACATCGTGTCCCTTGTCTCTTGTTACCATCCGACCTTGACGCACAGTTCGGGACCCCCTACCCGAGATCTGCCGGTTTTGACACCGACATTGGTGCTTTCATTGAGAGTTCCTCTGTGTCGTCGCTTTTAGGCCCGATGGCTCCTTTGATCATCAACAACGATGAGGTCCAGGGTGAGACTTTCCTCCCCGGACAAATCTTCGTTTTCGGCGGCTTCGCTCTGCGGACCAATTCGCTTGGTCATTTGGAGCAGATCGAAAGCTACGCCCCTGGCCATCAAGTCAGGTTTGGAAGCTTAAACTACACGGCAGATATCCGCGGAGACTTGATCTTCGACGGGTTCGAGCCACAGCCAAGCGCGCCGCACTACCTCGAGGGGCATGATATAGCTCTGCCTCCGAATAGTGCCCTGGAGGCCGCACACGCACCGGCCCCGATCCTCGACTCGGAGCCCGCTGCGTTCTTCGAGGATGAATGGTTGGACGTCACCTCGGGGGCGGCGATCTTGAAGGCGATCGAGCCGAACGCCAGCCCCGCACTCCGCACGGCCCATGACTCCAAGGAGTCGGATTCTTCTCCGAACTCCGGGCCTCCCGTGCCCCTGCCGATCGAATCTGATTGGGCGCCTATAATGGAGTTCACCGCCGCGGACATCTTTCAGCACTCACCTTTCGGTGATATCCTGAATTCTCTCAAGTCTCTCTCTCTATCAGGAGAGCCCAGGCCGGACTATGGTCTGCGAGGTTGGGATTCGGACGACGAAGAAATTCAAAGCCCACCCACCACCCACTTAATAGCCACTGTCGATGATTTAACCGACATACTTGACTTCGGCTCCGAAGACTTCGACGGTATGGACGACGAAGGAGGAAACGAACAAGAACCAGCACCTGTAGGGCGCTGGACTACCACCTCGTCATATGACATATATATGGTGGACGCTCCGAAGGATGGAGATGGCGATGGAACAACGGAGGATGACACCTCGAAGAAACAACCAAAACGACGGCGTCAATGGCGCCGCTCTAAATCCCGCCATAGCAGAAACGGTGATTCCGGCACGGGAGATAATACTACCCCGGATAGCACCGAAGAACACCAAATCCAGCAAAATTCGGCGCAGGAAGATGGAGAAGCCAGCCCTCATGAGAGAGCGGCAGAGCGAGAGGTCGAGGATGATAGCTACATGCCTCCCTCCGAAGACGAGGCAAGCCTCGACGACGACGAATTTATCGTACCATCAGACCCCGCCGAACAAGAGCGTTTTAAACGCAGGCTTCTAGCCACGACGAATAGCCTAAAGAAAAAGCAGCAACAGCTTAGAGCTGATCAAGATTTGCTAGCTGACAGATGGACTGAAGTCCTTGCGGCCGAAGAGTATGAACTCGAGCGCCCCTCCAAAAATTATCCTAAGCGCAGGCCGCTACCCCAATTAGAGGGGGAAGCACCTACATTACCAATGCATGACATGGCAGACCGGCCACCTCACGGCCGCGACAGAGAGGCCTGTCGAACCTCTAAACAAGCCATGCCCCGGTGCCGCTCAACTAAGGCACGAGAAAATGAGCTAGACCTGCGAGACGTACTGGAGGACAAAGCAAGGCAAACAAGATCGATCTATGGATCGCGCAGACGCCCGACGACACGTGATGATGATCTTCACTCCGGACACAATAAATCCGGCCGGGCCGAACACAACAGGCATAGCTCTTCCGAGTTGCGTCGTGACATAGCCCAGTACAGGGGCGCCACACACCCACTATGCTTCACAGATGAAGTAATGGATCATAAAATCCCAGAGGGTTTCAAACCCGTCAACATCGAGTCGTACGATGGTACGACAGATCCGGCAGTATGGATTGAGGATTATCTCCTTCACATCCACATGGCACGTGGCGACGATCTACACGCCATCAAATATCTCCCCCTCAAGCTCAAAGGACCAGCCCGGCACTGGCTTAACAGCCTACCAGCGGACTCAATCGGTTCTTGGGAGGACCTGGAAGCCGCATTCCTCGACAATTTCCCGGGGACCTATGTGCGGCCGCCGGACGCCGACGACCTAAGCCACATAATTCAGCAGACAGAAGAATCGGCCAGGCAATTTTGGACACGGTTCCTAACAAAGAAAAATCAGATAGTCGATTGTCCGGACGCAGAGGCCCTACCAGCCTTCAAACATAACATCCGCGACGAATGGCTTGCCCGGCACCTGGGACAGGAAAAGCCAAAATCTATGGCAGCCCTCACGACACTCATGACCCGCTTTTGCGCGGGCGAAGATAGCTGGCTCGCTCGCAGCAACAACTTATCAAAGAACACTGGTAATTCGGATACCAAGGACAAAAGTGGTAGGACACGTCGACACAAGCAAAAGCGCCGCGTTAGCAGTGACAACAATGAGGATACGACAGTAAACGCCCGATTCAGAGGCTATAAATCCGGTCAGCGGAAAAAGCCATTTAAAAAGAATACCCAGGGCCCGTCCAGTTTGGACCGGATACTCGACCGCTCGTGCCAGATTCATGGCACCCCCGAAAGGCCAGCCAATCACACCAACAGGGATTGTTGGGTGTTCAAGCAGGCAGGCAAGTTAAGAGCCGAACACAAAGACAAGGGGCTGCATAGCGACGACGAGGAGGAGCCCAGGCCGCCGAACAACAATGGACAGAAGGGGTTTCCCCCACAAGTGCGGACGGTGAACATGATATACGCGACCCACATTCCCAAGAGGGAGCGGAAGCGTGCGCTACGGGACGTATACACGATGGAGCCAGTCGCCCCAAAGTTCAACCCATGGTCCTCCTGCCCGATCACTTTTGATCGAAGGGACCACCCCACTAGCATCCGCCACGACGGTTTTGCCGCATTGGTTCTTGACCCAATCATTGACGGATTTCATCTCACAAGAGTCCTCATGGACGGCGGCAGGAGCCTGAACCTGCTTTACCAGGATACAGTGCGGAAAATGGGCATAGATCCATCAAGGATCAGGCCCACAAGGACGACCTTTAAAGGCGTCATACCAGGTGTAGAGGCCAATTGCACAGGCTCTGTAACACTTGATGTGGTCTTCGGATCTCCGGATAACTTCCAAAGCGAAGAGTTAATCTTCGATATAGTCCCGTTCCGCAGTGGTTATCACGCCCTGCTCGGACGAACCGCATTCGCTAAATTCAATGCGGTGCCGCACTACGCATATCTCAAGCTCAAGATGCCAGGCCCTCGAGGAGTAATTATGGTCAACGGAAACACTGAGCGCTCCCTCCGTACGGAGGAGCACACGGCGGCCCTCGCAGCGGAAGTACAAAGCAGCCTTTCAAGGCAACTCTCCAGTCCGGCCGTTAAAATGCCGGACAATGCAAAGCGCGCCTGGAGTAACCTGCAACAAGACCGCCTGGCACATTCGGAGCAAGCGTAGCAATACGGCCCCAACCCCAGCCATCGCAACATAGCAGAGCTAGTACCTCGAGTACACAATTACGCCCTTGAAATTCCATGGGCACAGGGGGAGGGGCACATTGACGGCATGCTTACAATACGGCGTCAAACGTACTAGGGGCTGCCGATTTTTTTTATTACTTTCAGGACTCCACACTCTGGATAACCTATTCGTCTTTGCTGCCGCACAGACATTGCAAGACCCAGGGAAGCAGACAAAGCTACGCCGCATTATGGAACTCTCAGGTGGTCTCTATCTCGAGCGATATATCTGTTTCTAAATTCCGCGGCCTGCCCTTGGTCAGGACATGTTAAATAGTCTAATATCTTTTTGCTTATCGCACTACTTGTATCGTTCGGCTTTGATAAATGGCCTCTCTATAAACAATGCATAGCTTTTCGCCTATTTTCTGCGTTGTCCTCTTTTAATATATATGTTCATTAAATAAACATGATCGCAACCGTACACCATGGAATGGCAAAACACGCCAGGGGCTTCATTACCCTTCTATCTGGTGTGAGAAGTCCGTACACTTTCACAAGTGCGGCACCCCGAACTTATAGCACTATATGCATCGGCTCCGAATCATGATTTTGGTCACATGTTGGGTTTGCCCGGCTCCTATGTTTTGGTGCCTTACGTTCCTCTATATCGGCTAAGGTAGCACTAGGAGAACCACTGCGATTGTGCCCCGGTTCAGCTGGGTTAAGCACCTCAGTGGAGAAAGCTAAAACAGACTATCATGATAAGGCGTGAGACCGGTCGCTGTTCGAGAGGTTTTTCGAGTCCTTAAATACTTATGCCGCTTCGAGCGAGGAGCTGGCTATGTCCGGCCAAAGGCGTGGATAGCACCCCGAATCCAGCCTTCCGAACTAGGGGCTTCGCCGAAATTTAAAATTATAACGTTCTATGGCTAAGTGAGAGTGTTCAAGCATTATAGTCCGATTGCCTGGTTCGTTGTGCTGAGCGCCTCCCTCGAAGGACCCAACTATGGGAAAAAGAGCCCTCAGGTTTATCCCGAACACCCCAGCACTAGTGGCATGGGGGCAGCAGCCGACGACTGGCCATCTCTCAATTTTTGATAAACGGCCGCACAGAAAATAATGTTTTAAATTCAATAAGCATTGCTTAGCGCATATGAACAAGTTTTCAGCGCACAGGATACAAACGAGCGAGTTCATTCAAATACTACATCTTTAGTACATTCATCCGCGATAAGGCGGGCTCCGGCAAGAACTTCCTTGTAGTAGTTCTCGGGCTTGCGATGCTCCTTCCCCGGCGGCGGCCCGTCCTTCACCAGCTTCTCTCCGTCCAGCTAACCCCAGTGTACCCTTACACGGGCAAGGGCCCTCCGGGCACCTTCAATGCAGGCAGAGCGCTTGATGACCTCAAGCCGTGGACAAGCCTCCACCAGCCACCGCACTAGCCCGAAATAGCTCCCAGGCAGGGGCTCTCCAGGCCACAGCCAAACTAGTAAGCCCTTCATGGCCTGTTCGGCTGCCTTGTGGAGCTCGACCAGCTGTTTCAGCTGATCGCTCAAAGGCACAGGGTGTCCGGCCTCAAAATACTGAGACCAGAACACACTCTCCGTCGAGCTGCCCTCTTCATCTCGGTGGAATGCGGCGGCGTCGGATGCACTGCGGGGGAGATCGGCGAACGCCCCTGGAGAACTCCGGATTTGGGTAAGTGACAAGTAGTTTAATTTTATATTCCTACTTTGCATTAAGAATGCCTTACCTGTTGCTATCTTTTTCACCTCCTCCAACTCTTGGAGGACCTTTTGGGCTTCGGCCTTGGCACTCTTGGCGGTCTCAAGGGCCGACGCGAGCTCGGATGCTTGCGCTTTTGACTCAAGCTCCAAACTCTCATGTTTTTTCATGAGAGCTTGCAGCTCTTGCTGCACCTCGTCGACCTGAACCCCAAGCCTTTCTCGCTCGGCGCGCTCCTCGGCCGTTTTCTTTCCGGCCTCAGCTAGCGCCTGCTTCAGGGTTGCCACCTCGGTTGTGGCCCCTACAATAAGCAGTACAATCCTGTTATTTCTTTCTGCAATCAAGCTTCTCTATAGGCACCTTTTTTTTTCTTTTTTTAGGGTATTTCTTACCTTCTTTCTCCTCGAGCTGCCGTTTGGCAAGGCCGAGCTCTTGCTCGGTCCGCCCGAGGTCCTTTTTAAGGACATCCACCTGCGCAGTCAGTGCGGCGGTGGACAGCAGCCAAGCCTGCATACGCATATTTGACTTTTTGTTGTTAGACTCCTACGAAAATTACTAGATCCTCTATCCGGCTTTTCTTTCCGAACACCGAATAGAGCATCAGGGGCTACTGTCTATGCGGTAATAATTTCATATATTTTTACTTACCTCGAAGCCTGTTCGAAGGCTAGTGCAAGCTTCAGCCAGTCCGCTCTTGGCGGACTGAACCCCTTGGATCACCGTACTCATAACAGTACGGTGCTCCTCGTCGATGGCGGCGCCCTCAAGCACCTCCAGCAGATTGTCCGGCATCTCTGGTTGGACGGAGGTCGCCGGCTTAGACGGCTTACTCCTCTTGGAAGGAGTTCGCCCACCGCGGACCGGGACTGTCGAGTCTGGTGCGGTGTCCGGCACAAAGCCAGACTTGGAGCCCAGGGCGGTTTCATCCCCTTTACTCCTGGGGTCCAGAGGATTGCCTTGCGACTCCTACCGGACTATCTCCTCCTGCCCTGGAGCTTGGCGGGATGCCACTTCGGCGTCGTCCGCCCTGCAGGGGGAGACAGCGGGCGGATCCAGGGAGCCGCTCGACGAATCGTCGAGTTCGGCCCGGGGCGGGCTGCATAAACTACGAGCGATATTAGGGAAAGCCGCGCATTAAAAGAATATCATGAGTCACTCTGGTATATAAGTACTTACGATTTCGACGGACGCTTGGTTCTGTCCGGCCACTCCTCTCCGCCCTCTTCGGCGTCGTGGGAGTATTCCGGCGGAGGGGTCTTCCTTTTCCTCGACTCCTCGGCCTCCCCCGTTGGGGTGGCCTTCTTCTTCTTGTCTCCCCCCGCTGGGGGGGAGAGCTTTCTTGTTCCTCCTCCTCGTTTTCACGAGAGGAGAGCGTCGCGGACTCGTCAGATGACGAGTCCGACACCACCATATTGCGGGAACTCTTTTGAGTTCCGGTGGTTTTCTTCTTCTTGGCCTTCTTCTCCGGCACCACGTAAGGTGCCGAAGTCAACAGCTTCACTAGGAGAGCTGGGGCCGGATCTTCGGGCAGGGGAGCCGGACAGTTAATTGGTCCGGATATCACCCTCCAAGCCTGTCAAAGGAAAAGGTAGTTTAGATCCCGCATAGAGTTAATCTATGAAAAAGAGCTTAACGAACCTGCCAAAGGTATAGATAGCTCACCTCGCTGGCGTGACGCTGCGAGCTGTATCCGCGGTCCTCGGAAGCGGATGTGGGCGACTCGGCGCCTTGGGTCAGCACCTTCCAGACGTCTTCATATGTCGTGTCGAAGAGCCTACTGAGGGTTTGGTGCTGCGCCGGGTCGAATTCCCACAAAGTAAAATCCCGTTGTTGGCACGGGAGGATCCGGCGAACGAGCATGACCTGGATCACATTGATCAGCCAGATTGGCCTGTTCACCAGGGACTGGATGCACGCTTGCAACCCAGTCCCTTCTTACTCATTGCCCCACGACAGGCCCGTCTCTTTCCAGGACATGAGCCGCGTGGGGGGTCCGGATCTGAATTCGGGGGCTGCGACCCATTTTGAATCGCGCGGCTCAGTGATGTAAAACCACCCGGCTTGCCACACCTTTAGGGACTCCACAAGGGAGCCCTCAAACCAGAGGACGTTGGCTATCTTGCCAGCCATAGCGCCTCCGCACTCCGCTTGGCTACCGCACACCACCTTGGGCTGGACGTTGAAAGTCTTGAGCCAAAGGCCGAAATGGGGACGGACGCGGAGAAAGGCCTCACACACGACGATAAACGCCGAGATGTTGAGGACGAAGTTCGGGGCCAGATCGTGGAAATCCAGGCCGTAGTAGAACATGAGCCCCCGGACAAATGGGTGAAGTGGAAAGCCCAGTCCGCGGAGAAAGTGGGGAAGAAAAACTACACTCTCATGGGGCCTTGGCGTAGGAAGAAGCTGCCCCTCCTCAGGAAGCCGATGCGGGATGTCCTTGGACAGGTATCCGGCTTTCCTTAGCTTTTTTACTTGAGCCTCCGTAACGGAGGAGGCCATCCACTTGCCTCCCGCTTCGGACATTGCTGGAGAAGGTTGAGGTGGGAAGAGCAGACTTGGGCGCTAGGGCTTGAGTGCGCGAGAGATGGATTGGCAAAGGAGGAAGAAGGCGCAGGTAAAAAGGTGAATCCTTATCCCTTTATATAAGCAGGCGCGGTTATGCACCCCCACCTACCTAATAAAACTCACTTGCCTACCGAGCGACGTGGTAAATGGCGCGGTTGGGTTACCCACATCCGTATTGATGAGAATCCCGTTAAAAGGGGCAAACGATCTCTGCTTTGACAAGACGTGCCAAGGAAATCGCCTCGCTAAACACGCTGAGGTGGAACAATGAAAACAATTTATATAAAGAGCTTGGCCGCAGTGTTGATTTGTGTTAATATTATTCTCTATATGGCAATATGTGGAAACTTATTTTGTAGAGCCGGACACTATTTTTGGTGTTTACAATCTTCTTGAAGAACTTGGAGGAGGAACCCGCCTTGCAATGCCGAAGACAATCTGCGCGCCGGACTCGTCGTCATTGAAGCCTGGTTCAGGGGCTACTGAGGGAGTCCTGGATTAGGGGGTGTTCGGATAGCCGGACTATACCTTCAGCCGGACTCTAGGACTATGAAGATACAAGATTGAAGACTTCGTCTCGTGTCCGGAAGGATCTTTCCTTGGCGTGGAAGGCAAGCTAGGCGTGCAAATATTCAAGATCTCCTACCATTGTAACCGACTCTGTGTAACCCTATCCCTATCCGGTTTCTATATAAACCGGAGGGTTGTAGTCCATAGGACAACCATCATCATACACAATTATACCATAGGCTAGCTTCTAGGGTTTAGCCTCCTTGATCTCGAAGTAGATCTACTCTTGTACTACAAATATCATCAATATTAATCTAGCAGGAGTAGGGTTTTACCTCCATCGAGAGGGCCCGAACCTGGGTAAAATAAAGTGTCCCTTGTCTCCTATTACCATCCGACCTTGACGGACAGTTCGGGACCCCCTACCCGAGATCCGCTAGTTTTGACACCGACAGGGGGTCCCGAACTATGCGTCTAGGCGGATGGTAATAGGAGACAAGGGTCATGATGTTTTACCCACGTTCAGGCCCTCTTGATGGAGGTAAAACCCTACGTCGTGCTTGATTAATATTGATGATAAGCGTAGTACAAGAGTAGATCTACCTCGAGATCAAAGAGGCTAAACCCTAGAAGCTAGCCTATGGTATGATTGTTGTATGTTGTCTTACGGGCTAAAACCCTCCGGTTTATATAGAGATCGGAGAGGGTTAGGGTTACACAGAGTCGGTTACAATGGTAGGAGATCTACATATCCATATCGCCAAGCTTGTCTTCCACGCCAAGGAAAGTCCCTTCCGGACACGGGACGAAGTCTTCAATCTTATATCTTCATAGTCCTGGAATCCGGCTGAAGGTATAGTCCGGCTATCCGGACACCCCCTAATCCAGGACTCCCTCAGTAGCCCCTGAACCAGGCTTCAATGACGACGAGTCCGGCGCGCAAATTGTCTTCGGCATTGCAAGGCGGGTTCCTCCTCCAAATACTTCATAGAAGATTTTGAACACTAAGGATAGTGTCCGGCTCTGCAAAATAAGCTTCCACATATTGCCATAGAGAGAATAATATTAACACAAATCTAATCTGTTGACGTAGTAGTGTGATACCACACCACGGCCAAGTCTTTTATTCGAATCGGTTTTACTCCCCCACCTCAGCGCATTTTGCGAGGCGGTTTCCTTGGCACGTCTTGTCGAAGCAGAGATCGTGTCCCCTTTATTTACGGGATTCTCATCAATACGTACATGGGTAACCCAATCGTGCCCGTTGGCATGTCTTCTCGATTAAAGGCGAGTCCCAAACGGTTACGGGGAGGGCCCTTGGTATTCAACCTCTTATAAAGAGACCAAGGCCTTACTCCTTTATTTCAATCTCAAACGATTTCGCCCTTCGCCTCGAGTTCCAACACCTAAGGCACCAAATTTCGGGCGCCTCGGATCCTCGACAATGTTCGGTTCCGACCTTCGAGGCCGATGGGCGCCCTCTTCCATTACGGAGGAGGACGTGCTAAAGCTGAGAGAGGCCAGGTTCTTGATCGGCGAATTCTCGCATAGGTTGCCTGCTCAACGGCAGGTCATTCCCACTCCCAGGCCTGGGGAGAGCTTGGTGTTCATGTCTCACTTCCTTCGGGGGCTAGGCTTCCCAACAGATCCCTTCGTGAGGGGGCTCATGTTTTATTTTGGGTTGGAATTTCACGACTTAGCTCCCGAGTCCATCCTCCACATTTCCTCTTTCATCGTCGTGTGTGAAGCCTTCCTCCGTGTTAATCCTCACTTCAGACTATGGCTCATGACCTTCAAGGTAGTGTCGAAGATGATCGAGGGGAGGCACGCTGAGTGCGGAGGCGCTGTTATAAGCAAGAATGCTGATGCTCCATGGTTCGAGGGCTCTTTTCAAGAGGAGTTCAGCTTATGGCAACGAGAGTGGTTCTATATCACTGCTCCCAGGGGCACCAAGTGGGTGGCGCCACCAGCCTTTCGCTCGGGTCCCCCACCACAGCTAGCGTCATGGGTCAATAAAGGACTTGACCGGGGGTCATCCAAGGACGTGCCCTTATTGCAGGGCCGCATCAGGGATCTCCTAGAAAGAGACCTCAGCCGGGTAAAAGTGACGCAGGTCATGCTGATCCGCCGAACCCTGCCCGACAAACGTCGCCCCCTTCGCCTGTGGGAGTTTAATCCGGAGGGACCGCGAGTTCTCCAGCATTTCATGTGCGCAACGCCCGCGGAGATGTATAAGTTGTTCTTCGGATCACAAGCGACGTGTCCCGACTTAACCGAGGACACAGGCCTGAGCTGCAATCGCCCGGATACTGAGGTAAGTAGCCTTGTGCCCGGACTTGCTGTCCATATATTTGTCATAAAACTTGCTTCAAAAGAACTGTTCTTTAAACAGGAGTGGATAGCGAAAGCAAAGCTTATCAGGTATCCGGCTCCCCTCCCCGAGACCACGCCGGATCCCGTGCTGGTCAGGATGTTGAAGATTGTGCCTTTGAAGGAAAGCAAGGGAGGGGACAAGGAAACTGTGGCCCCTCGAAGGAGGCTGTTCGGAGGTAAGGAATCGAAAGTTCCTCTCCTCTAGGAAAGAAGAGGACCGCCTCTGAAGACCCGGAGACCGTGGCCTCAAAACGGGAGAAGAGGTCTTCGTCAAAGGGTCCTGTGCCGGGGGATACCTCGGACAAACTATGCTCTCAAGGGGGCCAGCCCTCCACCGAGCCGTAAGTAGAGAGAGGTTTTTCTTTGAGAAGAATCCTTGTTTTATATCTGAGAAGAGTAACCGAAAATTTACCTTGTAGTTCGGACCTCAGCCCTTCTCAGCAGAGCTCGTCTTCGGGGGATCTTCTTCCGAAGATGATGGAGAGCGGAACGCCTCCCCCTGTCGTACCGCCTAGAGAGGCGGGCGACCCTGAGGTATCGTCGCGGAGGGTTTCTCCGAATCCGGCAGGGCCGGAAGGCAGCCATATGGCCCCCAAGGCTCTCCGCGTCCGTCCTTCGAAAAAGGCCACAGGACGAGTCCGGCACCGTCCGGTGCACGGTCGGAGGAGCTGAAGGATCTGCTAGGGCGAGCATCTATCTCAGAGGAGCATCGTGCATTGATGGGCACGGTGATTAAAAGGGTTTCATCCATGGAAAGCGGATTGCACGAGGCCGTCAGAAGTTTACTGACGGGTTTTGAGGTACGCAGAATAACGCACCCTTTTTTAACAGTGGCGCATAAATAGGATGCGCCCTATACACATAGTAGCCCCTGAGACTCTGTGCGTTGTCAAAATTGACGGTGCGCAGAGGATCATAACCCCAGGTCTAAAATGCCGTCTTCGTATGTAGGTGACGAAGTGTCCGGCGTCCAGCCGGACTGATGAATTTGCCGAGCTAAAGCGGCAACTTGACGTGGCAGAGGCCGACATTGTGCTTGTTAACAAGCGGCTTGACGAGGCACAAGGTATGTAACCCCTCAGGTGGCGCCTGGTAAGAGGAGCTTACGCCAGTATCTTACTATATGTGTGCTTGATGCAGATGGTGCGGCTGCCATACAGAGAATTCGGGCAGAACTTGCCCGAGCCAAGGAGCAAGCCAGAAAAAGTGATGCGGCTGCCGAGAAGGCCCTTGAAGAGCTGAGAGCCGAACAGGTTGCTCACTGCCGAATTAACAAAGAGATGGCTGAGATGGCCGTGAAGTTGAAGAGCGCTGCTGACCGTTGCAGGCTTCTGGAAAAAGAAGATCGGGCGCGCGGAATAGACGGACTTGGAGAAGGCTGTTGCCGATGCCAAGGATGCTCGCTCTGCGATGAGAGCTGCGAAGGAGGAGCTTTGTCAGGCCGGAGAGATCGCGGCTGGAAAGCCCTTTATGCTGCGGAGGAAGTTTTGTGATCTTAAGCATGCTCCGTTGGACCGGTTGTGGATTGCGGCGAACACCTATCTGGATTTGGCGGCGAGTGCTGCTGATGCGACCGAACACTTTCGAGATCAAGAAGATCGCGAAGTGGAAAAACTCTTCTGGTCGCAGTTCCACAATCCAGAGTGTCCACTGTCGGTGGCCGATCGTCTGGCCAAATGGGCCGAGCTGAATAGCTTGTCCGGACTCGCCATGAAGTGCGTCATGAGTCATCTGTGGCCGGAGAGCTCGGAGCCGAAAAGTTATTTCAGCTTGGTGCAGCACTTCCTTGGTGTGATTCGTGTATTAATGCAATGAAGAGGTCAGCATGCATAGTGGGTGCATGGATGGCTCTTGCCCGTGTCAAGACATACTGGGCGGAGATGGAGACCACCATTGTTGCATCCCGAGATTCGGACGAAAGTCGAGTACCTGCCGAGCACTATTTTCAGGAAGTCCTTCAAGGCACTCGTGTAATAGAGACGCAGTGCTCGAAGGGTGCTATGTTCGAATAGCATATGTTATTGTAAAACAATATTTTGATAAATTTTAGAAGCTTTTTATACTTGTGCCTTCAAGTATTTGTAACACCTCCTGTGCGGCCGTTCTAAGATATATATATATATATTATCTGAAAGATGGCAGTCGTCGGCTTCAGCCCCCACGCAAATAATGCGGGGGTGCTCGCAGAACGCGCATTTTCACACTTGATCCAACGTCTTGGTCCTACAAAGGAGGTGATAGCGTAGCGAGCTAGGCAATCAGACTATAATGCTTTATCACTTTCATTTAGCAATAGGAGCATGACAGTGAGGCTACTAAGATAGCCCCTGGTGGCGCCTGCGCTCGCCCGAATTCGGGGAGCGTACGTGCCTGGCTGGGAAACGGCCCTTCGTTAATGCGGAGGAATCCTATAGATTCCGGTAAGTCATCGAGTGGTGGACCAGTCTCATGCTATATCATGACAGTAAGTTTTCGGCTTTCTCTACTGAGGTGCTCACCTGGCCGAACCGGGGCACAATCGCAGTAGTTCTCCTGGTGCCGCCTTAGCCGATAGAGCGGAACGTAAGGCAACAAAACACAGGAGCCGGGCAACCCAACATTTGACCAAAGACATGATTCGGAGCTGATGCATATAAGGCCAAACTCGCGACGCCGAACACTCCCTAAGGTATTTGGTCTTTACGAGAGTGGGCGGGACAACACCCTTGGTTATAAGCCCCTAGTGTCCAGGTACGCGCAGCAATTCTGACGTGGCCACATGCCAAGACGCCAGCCTCCTCCTCGATTATACCGAAAAATCGGGGGATGTGTATCAAAAAGAGACAATAAAAAAGGTTTATGCAGGGTCTTAATCTAAAAAGAATCCTTGGAACGGGTCCCTGCTGCACGTCTACGCCTGTGTCTCCGTTGTGCCGTATCCTCGACGGGCGCAGCACCTTGTTCATCTGTAAAAGAGAGGAACTTAATTGAGAAGAGGTCGTGCCAAACAGAAGTTATACTAAATGAACAAAGTATAAATTGAAATGGATAAAATTGAGCTTGATTGTCTCGTATTTTATATGCGCGGAGCCCCTAGCGCAGAGGTATATGGCTATTATAGCCTTTATCAATTATATGTTTTATGCCGGACTCCCCTAACCGTGTCCGTGGTCTTAATGACCTGTTTGTATGTTTTGGCTGGTGAAGCCGTTTTATTGCGGGGCTGTTAAGGCAGCCGCATAATCTTCCGTGTGGGGGGCGCGTTCCATGTTTCCATTTAGTGAAATGACGCCTCGTGGATCGGGCATCTTAAGTGTAAGAGATGCATAGTGCGGTATTGCATTAAAGCGGGCGAAAGCTTCGCGTCCCAGCAGTGCTTGATAGCTACTTGAGAATGGGACGATGTGAAAAGTTAGCTTTTCACGACGGAAGTTATCGGGGGAGCCGAACATAATTTCAAGCCAGAGAAAACCCATGCACTGGGTATCCGTTCCTGGCGTTACCCCTTGAAAGGAGGTATCGCTGTGGCGAATTTTTGTTGGGTCTATCCCCATGTGGCGGATTGTGTCCTGATATATCAGGTTTAGACCGCTCCCGCTGTCCATCAGGACATTTGTAAACTGGAGTCCGCCGATCATTGGATCGAGTACCAAGGCAGTCCAGCCTGCGTTCCTGATACTTCTAGAGTAATCCATATGATCGAAGGTGATCGGTTTTGACAACTAGTGGCGAGACTCCTTTGGGATAGGCCGTATGGCGCGTACCTCTATGGGCGTCGCTTGCTTTGTTATGTGAAGTAAGTTTACTGTTTTTACTTCTTGTGGAAAATTCATTTGTTTCCTGGTGCTCTGCTTTTGGGGTTCATCATCGTCTTCGCTTGGTGTGTCGAGCCCCTTGTGTTCGGCGTTGAGTCTGCCGGATTGCTTAAAAACCCAGCAATCTCTGTGGGTATGGTTTGCAGGCTTCCCTGGAGTACTGTGTATCTGACATATCTTATCCAAGATTTTGTTTAGGTTGGATAGCTCGTCCCTGTTATCCTTGAGGGGCGGCTTCTTCTGATTTGGCCTTGGGTTTTTGAATCCGGCATTGACAGCCGTGCTCTTCGGGTCGTTTTCCTTAGTCCGGCGCCGGTCCTTGTTGCGTCGCAGTTTTCCGTTTCCATCCCTAGTTTCGGATGTACTTGGGTCGCTGGTGCTACATCTTGCCAACCAGCTGTCCTCTCCTGCGCAAAAGCGGGTCATGAGGCTTGTTAATGCGGCCATTGTTCTTGGCTTTTCTTGGCCGAGGTGTCTGGCGAGCCATTCGTCTCGGACGCTATGCTTAAAAGCTGCTAAGTTTTCGCGTCCGGACAGTCGACTATCTGATTCTTTTAGTAACAAATCTATTCCAGAATTGCGGAGCTGACTCTCCGGGCTGTTGAGTTATGTGACTGAGATCGTCTGCATCCGGAGGGCGGACATAGGTCCCTTGAAAATTTGCTCGGAAAGCGTCCTCGAGCTCTTCCCAACTTCAAATTGTGTTTTCGGGAAGGCTTTTGAGCCAATGCCGGGGTGGCCCTTTAAGCTTGAGGGGTAAGTATTTTATGGTGTGGAGGTCATCTCCTCTGGCCATGTGTATGTGGAGGATATAATCCTCGATCTAGACTCCAGGGTCTGTTGTTCCGTCGTACGCCTCTATGTTTACGGGCTTGAATCCCGCTGGAAATTCATAATCCAGGACCTCATCGGTGAAACATAGGGGGTGTGCGGCACCCTTGTATTTGGGTGTGCCGTGGTGTTCGGATACTGGTTTTGTTGGATTGCTTACGAGAGCTTGCTTTCTTGGCCCATAAATAGATCTGGCCGGGCCATCTTTTTGATGCGAATCCTTAAGTGGATCGCGTGCCGGCTTGTGTGCGGCGCCGCTTTCCGCTCCGTGCTGGCCATGGGGTCGTTTATCCGACCGAGTGGCTTTCTTACTTTTGGACTGGGGGGGCTCTAAGGCCTCCTAGTCGAATTCAGGCAGTAGCTTTCGCTTCGGATAGCTTTTGGTGCGGCGACTGCCGCCATATTTATCTGCGGTGTTGAGTACTTTGCTCCATCTGATTCTGAGTGCGTCTTCCGCAGTTTTGAGCTTCCGCTTCTGCTTTTTCAGGCTTCGTGCAGTAACAACGAGCCTTTTGTGGAGGTTCTTCTGCTCCATGAGCTTATCCGGTGTAAGGTCGTCCGGAATGCCGTTTATGCCGGGGACGGGTTGTTCGGTCTGTTTGCCCGAGTTGCCCTGTTCGGACGGTTGCTCTAAGGCATGCTCGTCGTCCGCTGGCTCATCCTGCCCTATGGATGGGTCTGTATGGCTAATGTCTTTATCGAGGCAGGGCTTGGAGCGGCGTTTACGTTGCCGCTTTGATTGCTTTTCGAGAGAACGATCCCTCATTGCATCCCTGTGTTCCTCGTCGTTGCTTCCTTTAGGTGTATCCACCATGTACACATCATGAGATGAGGTGGATGTCCAATGCCCTATAGGCGTTGGTTCATGTGCGTCTCCTACATCGTCGTCCATACCGTCGATGTCTTCGGAGTCGAAATTGAGCACGTCGTTTAAATTATCGACAGTGGCTACAAAGTGGGTGGTGGGTGGGCTTTGAATTTCTTCATTGTCCGTATCCCAACCTTGCTGACCGTAATCCGGCCAGGGCTCTCATGATAGAGAGAGAGACTTTAGTGACTTCAGGATATCGCCAAAGGGCGAGTACTGAAAGATGTCCGCGGCGGTGAACTCCATGATCGGCGCCCAATCGGATTCGATCGGCAGGGGCGCGGAGGGCTCGGAGTCCGGAGAGGAGTCCGGTCCCTCGGAGTCACGGGTCTTGAGGAGTGCGGGGATGGCGTTCGGCTCGATCGCCGTTGGGATCGCAGCCCCCAAGGCGGCGTCCAACCACTCATCTTTGATCGGCACAGTTGGTTCCGAATTGAGGGTCAGAACCGATGCGTGTGCGGCCTCCAAGGCACTGTTCGGTGGCAGCGCTAGGTCATGCCCATCGTGACAGTGCGGCGCGCTCGGCCGTGGCTCGAATCCTTCGAAGATCAAGTCCCCGCGGACGTCAGCCGTGTAGTTTAAACTTCCAAATCTGACCTGATGCCAGGGGCGTAGCTTTCGATCTGCTCTAGATGGCCAAGCGAATTGGCCCGCAGTGCGAACCCGCCGAAGATGAAGATCTGTCCGGGGAGAAAAGTCTCACCCTGGACTGCATCGCTATTGATGATCGGAGGAGCCATCGGGCCTAAAAGCGATGACACAGAGGAACTCCCAATGAAAGCACCAATGTCGGTGTCAAAACCAGCGGATCTCTGGTAGGGGGTCCCGAACTGTGCGTCTAGGCGGATGGTAACAGGAGACAAGGGACACGATGTTTTACCCAGGTTTGATCCCTCTTGATGGAGGTAAAACCCTACGTCCTGCTTGATTAATATTGATGATATGGGTAGTACAAGAGTAGATCTACCACGAGATCAAACAGGCTAAACCCTAGAAGCTAGCCTATGGTATGATTGTTGTATGTTGTCTTACGGACTAAAACCCTCCGGTTTATATAGACACCGGAGAGGGTTAGGGTTACACAGAGTCGGTTACAATGGTAGGAGATCTACATATCCGTATTGCCAAGCTTGTCTTCCACGCCAAGGAAAGTCCCTTCCGGACACAGGATGAAGTCTTCAATCTTGTATCTTCATAGTCCTGGAATCCGACTGAAGGTATAGTCCGGCTATCCGGACACCCCCTAATCCAGGACTCCCTCACCAACCGTGCCATCAATTACGGTGCTTGGGGGACAAGCGGGTTTTACCAGGCTGGTAGGGACGCATAGTTTCGTCCGCCCATATAAAGGGATAAGGATTCACCTTTTTCCATCCACGCCTTCTTCCTCCTTTGCTCATCCATGCTCGCACACTCGACCTCCAGCGCCCAAGCCCACATTTTCTTCCTCAACCTTCTCCAACCATGTCCGGAGTGGGAGGCAAGTGGATGGTCTCCTCCGTCACCGAGGGACACATCAAGAAGCTGAGGGGAGCCGGATACTTGTCCGCGGATATCGCGCATCGGCTCCCAGATGCGGGGCAGTTCATCCCCACCCCCAGGCCGCATGAGAGGGTAGTGTTTCTTACCCATTTCCTCCACAGACTGGGATTCCCTCTCCACTCATTCGTCCGGGGGCTCATGTTCTACTACGGCCTGGATTTCCACGATCTGGCCCCGAACTTCATCCTCAACATCTCGGTGTTTATCGTCGTGTGTGAGGCCTTCCTCCGCATCAAGCCCCACTTCGGCCTATGGCTGAAGAATTTTAATGTTAAACCAAAAGTGGTGCGCGGCCAGCAGGCGGAGTACAGAGGCGCCATGGTGGGCAAGATGCCCAACGCCACATGGATCGAGGGCTCCCACGTGGAGACCATAAAGGGGTGGCAATCGGGGTGGTTCTACATCACCGAGCCGCGTGACCCCAAATGGGCAGCGGCCCCCGAGTTCCGATCTGGAATCCCCACGCGGCTCACCTCCTGGAAAGAGAAGGGCCTGCCCTGGGGTAGTCTGGGAGAGCTGACCCGACTCCAAACCTGTATCCAAAACATGGTGAACAAGAAGCTCAAGCTTGTCAATATAGTCCAGGTCATGCTCATTCGCCGGATCCTCCCATGTCAACAACGGTTGTTCAACTTGTGGGAGTTCGACTTGGCCTAGAACCAAACTCTGAGCGAGCTCTTCGACACAACACACGAGGATGCTTGGAAGGTGCTTTTCAAGGGCGTCGAGGTTCCCCCTCCCCATACCGAGGATCGCGGATTTAGCGCGAAGCGCCAAGCCGGCGCGGTAAGCTGTTTTACCTCTTATAGGGTATTCATTTTTCATAGTTCAATCATGCATGGGATCTAAGCTCCCATACCTTTGACAGGAATGGCTGGAGAAGGCCGAACAGACTGACTATCTGGCTCCTCTGCCCGAAGGTCCAGCAGACGCTCGCTTAATGGAGCTGCTGGTTCCGGCACCTTACGCGGTGCCGGAGAAGAAGGCCAAGAAGAAGGCCACGGGAACCCGAAAGAGTTCCCAGCGCCCGGTGATATCAGACTCATCGTCCGATGACTCCAAGGCGCACTCCTCCCACGAAGATGAGGAGGAGGAAAAAGAAGCTTCTTCCCCTCCAGCAGGGGGAGAAAAGAGAAGGAAGACCGCCCCAACTGGGGAGGCCGGAGGGTCCAAGAAGGGAAGGACTCTCCCTCTGGACTACTCCGACACCGCCGCCGACAGCGAAGACGAGTGGCCACCCAGGGCCAAGCCCTTGGCGAGATCGTAAGTATTCGGACACCAGAGTGACTCATGGCACCGTTTAATTGCACAGCTTCTTCTAACGCCGGACACGGTTATGCAGTCCGTCCCGGGCCCGTATCGACGTATCCTCGTCGAGCGGTTCTTTGGACCCGTCGGCCATGAGCAGCGGAGGATCACTTCCGACCGCCTCCACCGCTCGCCCTACGGACAACGCCAAGGTGTTGTCTCAAAGGGCACCAAGCCGAGGGGAGGTAGTCCTGGGGGCGCCACACGACGACCTTCCGGACTACAAGCGCAAAGGGAGCAAGGCTCCCAAGGGCTCCAAGTTCGGCCCTAGGCCGAATACCGCACTGGAACCTCCAGTGGTTCCGGACTCCGGCAGGCGCCCCCCCACTAAGAGGGGCAAGCCTACCGTGCCAGTGACCTACTTCCGATCGGAGGCGCCGGATAGTTTGCTGGAGGTGCTTAACGGCGCCTCCATCGACGAGGAGCACCGCACTATTATGAGTGCGGTGATCCAGAAGGTTCATTCCGCCAAGAGCGGATTGACTGAAGCCTGTGTCAGCCTTCTAATAGGCTTTGAGGTATGTATTTAAAATATATGAAAATATTACCGCATAGACAGTAGCCCCTGATGCTCTGTTCGGTGTTTAAAAAGGAAAATCCGAATAGAGCATCTAAGAATATCCGCAGGAGTCTAACATATGTATGTCGATATGTGTAAGCAGGCTTCGCTGCTGACCTCTGCCGCACTGACTACGGAGGTCGATGCGCTAAAGCAGAACCTCGAGCGGTCCGAGAAAGAGCTCGGCCTTGCCAAGAAGCAGCTCGAGGAGAACCAAGGTAAGTAATGCCTTGTCAATGTGTGTATATATAAAAAAGATGCAGTTGCAAAAATGATAGGATCATTATTAATGTGCCAGGGGCCACGATCGAGGTGGCGACCCTGAAGCAAGCATTGTCCGAGCCGAAAACAAAGCGGCCACGGAGCGCACCAAGCGGGGGAAACAAGAGGCACGGGTTGCTGAGGTGCAGCAAGAGCTCCAGGCTCTTGTGAAAAAGCATGAGAGTTTGGATGTTGACTCAAAGATGCGAGAGTCCGGCTTGCCTTGCCCCTTGAGAGCACCAAGCATGCCAAGGCCGAAGCCCAAAAGGCCCTCCAGGAAATTGAGGCGATGAAGAAGATAGAGGCGGGTAAGGCATTGATTATGCAAAGCAAGCATGTGAAAGTAAATTACTTGTTACTTACCCGAGTCCGGAGCTCTCCAGGAGCATTCAAAGATTTTCCCCGCAGTGTGTCGGATGCCGCAAAGCACTACCGAGCTGAGGAGGGGATCTCGACGGAGAAGGTGTTCTGGTCTCAGTATACTGAGTCCGACCACCCGGTGCCCTTAAGCGACCAACTGAAGCAATTGGTCGAGCTCCATAATGCGGCCGAACAGGCCATGAAGGGTCTTATAGTCCGGCTGTGGCCTAGAGAGGCCATGCCAGGGAGCTACTTCGGGCTGGTGGGGCGGCTTGTGGATGCCTATCCTTGGCTTGAGGTCATCAAGTGCTCCGTCTACATCGAGGGCGCCCGCAGGGCGCTTGCCCGTGTTAAAGTACACTGGGGCAAGATGGACGCTGAGAAGCTGGTGAAGGATGGGCCACCGCAAGGCAAGGAGCATCGCCACCCCGAAATGTACTATGAGAGCGTCCTGAAGGGTGCCCGCCTTGTGGCGGATGAATGTTGCAAAGATGTAATGTTTGAGTGAACTCGCTCGTGTGATCCTGTACGCTGAAAAACTTGTTCATATGCGCTATGCAACG
Organism: Aegilops umbellulata; assembly: GCA_032464435.1. NCBI lineage: Eukaryota > Viridiplantae > Streptophyta > Magnoliopsida > Poales > Poaceae > Aegilops > Aegilops umbellulata. The sequence goes on along the minus strand of CP136055.1, from coordinate 526,573,806 downwards.
GTTGTTTTGAATTTAAAATATTACCTTCTATGCGTCCGTTTACTAAATTTGAGAGATGGCCAGTTGTCGACTTCTGCCCCCATGCCACGAGTGCTGGGGTGTTCGGGGTAAATCTGAGCACTCTTTTTCCCATGTTTGGATCCTTCGAGGGAGGTGCTCAGCGCAACGAACAAGGCAATCAGACTATAATGCTTTATCACTCTCACTTAGCGAGAGAATTCTATATTTTTAAATTTTGGCGAAGCCCCTAGTATTCGGAAGACCGAGTTCGGGGCGCTATACACGCCTAAGCCGGACAAAGCCGACTCCTCGCCATAAGCGGCATAAGTCTTTAGGGACTCGAAACCTCTCGAACAGCGACCAGCTCTCGCCTTATCATGACAGTCAGTTTTAGCTTTCTCTACTGAGGTGCTTAGCCCAGCTGAACCGGGGCACAATCGCAGTAGTTCTCCTAGTGCTACCTTAGCCGATATAGCGGAACGTAAGGTACCAAAACATGGGAGCCGGGCAAACCCAACTATTGACCCAAGACATGATTCGGAGCTGATGCATATAATGCTATAAGTTCGGGGTGCCGCACTTGTGAAAGTGTTCGGACTTCTCATGCCGTATTATGGGGTGCTTTCAGCCCCTGGCGTATTTGCCGTACCAAACTGTACGGGTGCTAAATGTCATGAATGAACATATATACATAAAAAGGGAAGGAATAGAGAATGCAATAATAGACTGAATCTATGCATTGTTTATTCGAAAAGGTGCATTAAAGGCAGAACGATACAAATAGTGCGATAAGCAAAAATGGGACAATTTAACATGTCCCCTCCGGGGGCGAGCTGCGGAATGGTATTTAAAGTAGGTATTTTGCTCGTTATAGAGACCACCTGGGAGTTCCATAGTGTGACGTAGCTTTTCTGCCTCCCTGGGAGTTCCATAGTTGTTTGAACGCCGGACTGGATAATTGCCTTGAGAGGCTGCTTTGTACTTCTGCTGCGAGGGCCGCCGTATGCTCCTCCGTTCGGAGAGAGCGCTCTGTGTTTCCATTGACTATGATGATCCCCCAAGGTCCTGGCATCTTGAGCTTGAGGTATGCATAGTGCGGCACCGCATTGAACTTTGCAAATGCGGTTCGCCCGAGCAGTGCATGATAGCCACTGCGGAACGGGACTATATCGAAGATTAACTCCTCGCTTCGGAAATTATCCGGGGATCCGAAGACCACTTCTAGTGTGACTGAGCCTATGCAATGGTCCTCTACACCTGGTATGACGCCCTTAAAGGTCGTTTTTGTGGGTTTAATCCTTGAGGGATATATGCCCATTTTGCGCACTGTGTCCTGATAAAGCAGGTTCAGGCTGCAGCCGCCGTCCATAAGGACTCGAGTGAGGTGAAATCCGTCAATGATTGGGTCTAGAACCAATGCGGCAAATCCGCCATGACGGATGCTAGTGGGATGGTCCCTACGATCGAAAGTGATCGGACAGAAGGACCATGGGTTGAACTTTGGGGTGACAGGCTCCAACGCGTATACATCCCTTAAAGCACGCTTCCGTTCCCTCTTGGGGATGTGGGTTGCGTATATCATGTTCACCGTCCGCACTTGTGGGGGGAATCCCTTCTGTCCTCCGTTGTTCGGCGGTCAGGGCTCCTCCTCGTCATCGCTATGTAGCCCCTTGTCTTTGTTTTTGGTGTTTAACTTGCCGGCCTGCTTGAACACCCAACAATCCCTGTTGGTGTGGTTGGCTGGCTTGTCGGGGGTGCCGTGTATTTAGCACAAGCGATCGAGTATACGGTCCAAGCTGGACGGGCCCGGAGTGCTTCTTTTCAATGGCTTTTTCCGCTGACCGGGCTTAGAGCCTCTGAATCCGACATTAACTGTCGTATCCTCAGTATTGTCGCTGTTAATTCGGTGCTTGTGTTTGTTGCGACGTGACCTGCCATTGCTGTCCTTAGTATCAGAAGTACCAGGGCTCTTTGATATGTTATTGCTGCGAGCCAGCCAGCTGTCTTCTCCCACGCAAAAGCGGGTCATGAGTGTCGCGAGGGCTGCCATAGATTATGGCTTTTCCTGTCCAAGGTGTCGTGCAAGCCACTCGTCGTGGATGTTATGCTTGAAAGCTGCTAGGGCCTCTGCATCCGGATAGTCGACGATTTGATTTTTCTTGGTTAGGAACCGTGTCCAGAATTGCCTGGCCAATTCCTCTGGCTGTTGAATTATGTGGCTCAAGTCATCGGCATTTGGTGGTCGCACGTAAGTGCCCTGGAAGTTATCGAGGAATGCGGCTTCCAGATCTTCCCAACACCCAAAGGATTCTGCTGGCAAGCTGTTGAGCCAATGTCGAGCTGGTCCTTTAAGCTTGAGTGGGAGGTATTTGATAGCGTGTAGATCGTCGCCACGGGCCATGTGGATATGAAGGAGATAGTCCTCAATCCATACCGCGGGATCTGTCGTACCATCGTATGATTCAATATTCACGGGTTTGAAACCCTCTGGGATTTGATGATCCATTACTTCATCTGTGAAGCATAGCGGGTGTGCGGCGCCTCTGTACTGGGCTATATCACGACGCAGCTCAAATGAGTTTTGTCTGCTGTGTTCGGCCCGACCGGATTTACTTTTACTGTATGTGGCGTGACGGTTATCGTCTCGTGTAGTGGGGCACCCTCGCGATTTGTAGATCAATCATGCTTGCTTTGCTTTGTCCTCCAATATGTCTCGCAGATCTAGTGCATTTCCCCGTGCCTTGGTATTTTTTGAGTTACGCCGGGGTGCGGTTGACACTGTTCGGCGGCAGAGCTAAATCATGCCCATCGTGATAGTGCGACGCACTCGGCTGGGGCTCGAATCCGTCGAAGATCAAGTCTCCGTGGATGTCGGCCGTGTAGTTTAAACTTCCAAACCTGACCTGATGGCCAGGGGCGTAACTTTTAATCTGCTCCAGATGGCCAAGCGAATTGGCCCGCAGTGCAAAGCCGCCGAATACGAAGACCTGTCCTGGGAGAAAAGTCTCACCCTGGACTGCATCGCTATAGATGATCGAAGGAGCCATCGAGCCTAACGATGACGACACAGAGGAACTCTCAATGAAAGCACCAATGTCGGTGTCGAAACCGGCGGATCTCGGGTAGGGCGTCCCGAACTGTGCGTCCAGGTGGATGGTAACAGGAGACAAGGGACACAATGTTTTTACCCAGGTTCGGGCCCTCTCAATGGAGGTAAAACCCTACTCCTGCTTGATTAATATTGATGATATGGGTAGTACAAGAGTTGATCTACCACGAGATCAGAGAGGCTAAACCCTAGAAGCTAGCCTATGGTATGATTGTTGTTGCTGTGTCCTACAGACTAAACCCTCCGGTTTATATAGACACCGAAGGGGGCTAGGGTTACACAGAGTCGGTTACAAGGAAGGAGATCTACGTATCCGTACTGCCAAGCTTGCCTTCCACGCCAAGGAGAGTCCCATCCGGACACGGGAGGAAGTCTTCAATCTTGTATCTTCACAGTCCAACAGTCCGGCCAAAGGATATAGTCCGGCTGTCCGGATACCCCCTAATCCAGGACTCCCTCGGGAGGTGTTCTCCGTTGAACGCACTTCGCCAAACCATAATGTTCGAGATATCATCGACGTCACCGCAATGGGGAAGGAAGTCAAATAGTTACTACCTCCATTTTTTTGTACACAAGGCCAGTATATCAAAATTACAATTTGCAAAAGGCCACTAACACTAATCGAGGCAAAATTGATGGGGTTTGCCTCGTGCTAGCAACCAAGGACATTAATATACCCTTGCATGCATGCGGAAGTGAGAAGGTTTGTTTGCATGGCGCTACATTAATCAAGTAATGAGGAGTGAGATGGTTAGCTCTTTGGGCTTTGGAGAAAAAAATACGCATTAATTGACACATCAAACGAGGATTTGTATCGATTAATCACGCAAAGGAAAACCCCGCCTTTATTTTTAACACTAGTACTCCTAGTATGTACGTACTTATCCTGTTTGGGTCTAGGCCTTGCATTGGCATACTTCGCCACACATTTTTGCCAAGCTTGCCTAAAGTTTTCAAAATGAAAAGGAGGTACACTTGCGCACGGCTGTCGCGGTCGCACCGCACCCTCACACGGTCGCTCCTGCATGCCGCGGTCGCACCGCACCCTCGCACAGTCGCTCCTGCACGCCGCAAACCCAACCAAGGGAACGCACCCTCACTGACACGTGTTACGGCTGGCAAATAATTTTCATTCATACATTTTGTTTGTCCAACCACATGTTGGGGTGGATCCGTACGGCTCGTGCGGTGGTCTGTTGGGGAAGAAGAAGAGGTGAGGAAGAAGGGTTAGGAGACGTAGGATATTCATCCAACCACGTGAAATGGTAGACTGACCCAAATGATGAAAGTGAGGTGACTTGCAAAACAATATATGTTTTTACGCAGCAAAAGATCCCTAAAACAACAACATAAAGAAAAACTATCACTGCTCGCGGAACGAAATGGCCTCGTTATCTTTGGCTGCCGGCGTGAACCAGCCATAACTGCCGACGTGTGTCTCCGCACCGTGGTTGTCCTCGGCCTCCAGCTACTCGTTCACGCGGAGCGTGCGGGCGCTCTGCATGGACGAGAGCACCGCCCGGTTCAAGTCGAGGACAACTGGTTCCACCTGCAGGAGGGCCTCGATGGCAGCAGCATCCGCGCGCTCCGCGTCGAGTTGAGCCTCCGCCACCAGGTTCAAGTCCAAGACGTCTGGTTCCACCTGCAAGAGGGCCTCGATGGCAGCAGCATCTGCGTGCTCCGCATCGAGTTGAGCCTCTACCGCTCGGTTCAAGTCCAGGACGTCCGGTTCCGCCTGCAGGAGGGCCTCGATGGCAGCGGCATCCGCTCGCTTTGCGTCGAGTTGAGCCTCCGCCACCTGGTTCACATCCACGACATCCGGTTCCGCCTACAGGAGAGCCTCGATGGCAGCGGCATGCGCGCGCTCCGCGTCGAGTTGAGCCTTTGCCTCCCGGTCCTCCTTTAGTATCGCCAGGTTGAACCGCTGGTCCGCCTGCACCATGGGGGACTTGGACGCCGGCACGAAGTCGATGTCCATCGTCTCATACCCATCGGGGGCCTTCTGCGCTGCGACCTCCGCCATGAACATTGGATCGGCTTCCTCCTCCGCGTAGCTTGGCTCCAGAGAACTCAGGGATTGGCCCGCCGCAAAGAGAGCTTGGGAACGGAGGTCTATGGCACCGATCGCCGCCGCGATTTCTGCGCGGCACTCCGGTGTCAGCATCTTGTAGTACGTGATCTTGCAGCGCACCATGGCTTTCTGGCGAACTAGGGGACGCTTGATGTGGGCTAGGGGATCGAAAGGTGGGGGAATGGGCTGGAGAGGAGGGGTGGTTTTTGGGTAGTAGTTGGCGTAGGCCAAGCAGCGAAGCTTCTGGTGTGAATAGTGGTTCCAGCCGAGCAGCGAAGGTCAATCGGTTTTGACTATACATCGCTCTTGTCGCGTTCGCGTTGCACCCTGGCACGCTGGACCCTCCATGTCGTTCACCGAATGGAACGCGCTTTGTCTTGCATTTTCGCTTGCTTGTGGGACCGCAGATGAGAGCAAACCGATGTCCCTCCCCCTCCCCCGCCCGTGTCATTTATACTACCGCTCCCTTTGTTTCGCTTATGAACGTACAATATACTCCCTCTGATCCCCATAGACCCCCCCTCCCCCCCCCGCGCGGGTCATTTCTATCATAGAAATAGACCACACCTTTATCTCCTTGCACGACACGCAATTCATCTCTCAACATCAATCGATCTCGTCAAGATGTGTCGGGGCATGAACCGAATGGGATGTCAAAACTAAGACGGAAGCGACACGTAGTGGAGGCAAAGTGAAACTTTAAACGAACCGTTTGTTTGTATGCATGTCGGACAAATTACAACATTGGAAATACAAGCATGGTCTAGGCCCACATGCGAATGATAATCGGCGGAATGTTCAAATGACGCATGTGGGAGGATGGACTCGACCTGAGGGCGGCATGATTGATGGAGAAGAGGGTTGGAGAGTAATGAGAAATAAGAAACGCCGCATGATTATACTTGAACGGCTCAAATAAACAATAAGTTGTCTCGTTTTCCCTTCCGTCTTGGTCACGGAGTAAGATACTCCCTCTGTTTTTATTTACTCTGCATATTAGGTTTGACTCAAGTCAAACTTCATAAAATTTGACCAAGTTTATAGAAAACTAGCAAGATGCCCGTGCCTTGCACGGAACATCAAGATCTTGTGGGAGAAAAGGATGAAAGAGGGAAGGCCTTATCCGCAAATGTGGAGAGGAGTGCGGGAAAATTGTCATAGTTTCCTTCCTATCTGTTAGATATAGATCGGACGGCCTATATTGCAGGATGGCAGGCACACCATCATCACCAACTCTGCTTTTTATGTACACTAGCAAGATGCCCGTGTGTTGCATGGAACATCAAGATGCATTTGTATGAGTAGTTTATCTTGTGGGAGAAAATGATGAATGAGGGAAGGCTTTATTTGCAAATGGGAGAGGGGTGTGGGTATCTTTTTGCAAAATTGCCATAGTTTCCTTCCTATCCGTCAGATATAAATCGGACGGACTCTTATAAAAAACAGAGTGGTGATGATGGTGTGCCTGCCATCCTGCAATATAGGCCGTCCGATTTATATCTGATGGATATGAAGGAAACTATGGCAATTTTGCAAAAAGGTACCCACACACCTCTCCACAATTGCAAATAAGGCCTTCCCTCGTTCATCCTTTTCTCTCACAAGATAAACTAGTCATACAAATGCATCTTGATGTTTTTTTTACTATAAACAGTAGGGTAAACACCCCACTGCAACTTTTATTAAACTTAAAAGAAACAGAGTAGTCTTAAGGGCTTGAGGTAAGCCCTAGAAAAACAAAAGAAGAGAAAAGGAAAAAAAGAAAGAAGAAGAAAAGTCTATTTAGAGAAACTGGGAAAAAAACCTACAACAGGAAAAAAGAAGAATACAAATGCATCTTGATGTTACGTGCAACGCACGGGCATCTTGCTAGTAAGAGTAGAAATATGAACATTCACAATAGCAAATATATATGATGTGAAAGTATATTCAATAATGAATCTAATGGTATTGATTTGTTATTGTATATGTTATTATTTCTGTCTGTGAACTTTGTCAAAGTTTACAAAGTTTCACTTTGAGCAAAGCTAACATGCGGAGTAAATAAAAACAGAGGGGGTACGCAGGGACTAGTATAGTTACTACTACCGGAACATGGTAAGTTGGACCCCTAAATGCGGGCACGGACGGGGCACACCTCAATTATTCTTTCAAAGAGTCGGACACCTACATTTAGCACACCATCCGGCTACTTAATCAAGTGTTAAGCTTCACTACATGAAAAGGAAAAGGGTGGTACCGTACCCAAAACCAACACACTTGGGGCTAGGGTAACAACTTGGTACTGTACCATATTTGAGCCAGGGCACAAAAACCAACTGTTATGCGCCTAATGCGCAAGACGGAGCACTAACGCTCGAATATGGCCGGGAAAACAGGGAAATCGACATGTGGGGCACACCTGTTGGGACGACGTGGCGCAGAATAGTCCAATGGAGGAGCTGGCCCACGACCTCCTCGCCACCGGCAACCGTTCATGTGGGTCGTGGGGGCCAACAACGTGGAACAGCTCCAGCACCGCCTCTGGAGAGGGCGACCGCGGTGAGCGACACGCTCATCGCCGCTGGACACGATCGGTTTCAGTGTGTCGTGGGTGGCATTAGCACTACGGCATGACCAGAAGATCAACACCCGGCTCGTCGAGGATGCACAGGGCACCGAAGTGTGCGCGCACCGCGACACGTCCGCAGAGTGGTGTAGCGCGGCCAACTGCATCCCCAGGACCTGAGACCATGCCGGGTCGTCTTGCTTTTTCAATGACATGTGGGGTCGCATGTGAGCAAAGGGCATCTCTAACGTTGTCAGGACCGCAACTGACTACCCTGGCACACTGATACGTCCATTTTGCATCATGCTTTTATATTGATATTTATTGCACTATGGTCTGTTATTACACATTATGTCACAATACTTATGCCTATTCTCTCTTATTTTATAAGGTTTACAAGAAGAGGGAGAATGCCGGCAGCTGGAATTCTGGGTTAAAAAAGGAGCAAATATTAGAGACCTATTCTGCACAGCTCCAAAAGTCTTGAAACTTCACGGAAGCAGTTTTTGGAATTAATAAAAAATACTGAGCGAAGAAAGTACCAAAGGGGGGCCACCCACCATCCACGAGGGTGGGGGCGCGCCCTACCCCCTGGGCGCCTCCCTGCCTCGTGGGCCCGCTGGCAGGCCTCCGATGCCCATCTTCTGCTATATGAAGTCTTTTATCCTGGAAAAAATCATAAGCAAGCTTTCGGGACGAAACACCGCCGCCGCGAGGCGGGACCAATCTAGGGCTCCGGCGGAGCTGTTCTGCCGGGGAAACATCCCTCCGGGAGGGAAAAATCATCGCCATTGTCATCACCAACGATCCTCTCATCGGGAGGGGGTCAATCTCCATCAACATCTTCACTGGCACCATGTCCTCTAAAACCCTAGTTCATATCTTGTATCCAATCTTTGTATCAAAACCTCAGATTGTTACCTGTGGGTTGCTAGTAGTGTTGATTACTCCTTGTAGTTGATGCTAGTTGGTTTATTTGGTGGAAGATCACATGTTCAGATCCTATATGCATATTAATACTCCTCTGATTATGAACATGAATATGATTTGTGAGTAGTTACGTTTGTTCCTGAGGACATGGGAGAAGTCTTGCTATAAGTAGTCATGTGAATTTGGTATTCGTTCGATATTTTGATGAGATGTATGTTGTCTCTCCTCTAGTGGTGTTATGTGAACGTCGACTACATGACACTTCACCATTATTTGGGCCTAGAGGAAGGCATTGGGAAGTAATAAGTAGATGATGGGTTGCTAGAGTGACAGAAGCTTAAAACCCTAGTTTATGAGTTGCTTCGTAAGGGGCTGATTTGGATCCATATGTTTCATGCTATTTGAGGGAGTCCTGGATTAGGGGTGTCCTGACAGCCGGACTATGACCTTTGGCCGGACTGTAGGACTATGAAGATACAAGATTGAAGACTTCGTCCCGTATCCGGATGGGACTTTCCTTGGCGTGGAAGGCAAGCTTGGCAATACGGATATAAAAATCTCCTCCCATTATAACCGACTCTGTGTAACCCTAGCCCCCTCCGGTGTCTATATAAACCGGAGGGTTTAGTCCGTAGGACAACAACAATCATACCATAGGCTAGCTTCTAGGGTTTAGCCTCTCTGATCTCGTGGTAGATCTACTCTTGTACTACCCATATCATGAATATTAATCAAGCAGGAGTAGGGTTTTACCTCCATCGAGAGGGCCCGAACCTGGGTAAAAACATCGTGTCCCTTGTCTCCTGTTACCATCCGCCTAGATGCACAGTTCGGGACCCCCTACACGAGATCCGCCCGTTTTGACCCCGACATTGGTGCTTTCATTGAGAGTTCCTCTGTGTCATCGTCATCAGGCTTGATGGCTCCTTCGATCATTGTTAGCGATGTGGTCCAAGGTGAGACTTTCCTCCCCGGACAGATTTTTGTATTCGGCAGCTTTGCACTGCGGGCCAATTCGCTTGGCCATCTGAAGCAGATTGAAAGCTACGCCCCTAGCCATCAGGTCAGGTTTGGAAGCTTAACTACACGGCCGATATCCGCGGAGATTTGATCTTCGATCGATTCGAGCCCCGACTGAGTGCTCCGCACTGTCATCACGGGCAAGATCTAGCTCCGCCGTCGGACAGTGTCCTGGAGGCCGCACCTGCGTCCGCTCCGACCTTTAATTCGGAGCCAACTGCGCCGACCGAGGGCGGGTGGCTAGACCCCGCCGCGGAAGCCGCTGCCTCAATGGTGATCGAGCCGAACACCAACTTTACCCTTCGCGAGGCCTGTGACTCCACATTGCCGGACTCTTCTCCGGACTCTGAACCCTCCGCACCTTTGCCAACTGAATCTGACTGGGCGCCAATCATGGAGTTCACCGCCGCGGATATCTTTCAGCACTCGCCTTTTGGCGACATACTGAATTCACTAAAATCTCTCTCTTTGTCATGAGAGTCCTGGCCGGATTATGACCGGCAGGATCGGGATACGGACGACGAAGAAATTCGACGCCCACCCACCACCCATTTCATAGCCACTGTCGATGACTTAACCGACGTGCTCAACTTCGACTCTGAAGACATCGACGGTATGTACGACGATGCAGGAGACGAATAGGAACTAGCGCCTACAGGGCACTGGACAGCCACCTCATCCCATGATGTATACATTGTGGATACACCCAAAGGAAGCAACGACGAGGAACGGGAGGACGCAACGAAGGATTGTTCCTTCAAGAAGCAGTCAAAGCGGCGCGTAAGCGCCTCTCCAAACCCCGCCTCGACAGAGGGAGTGGTTATACAGACCCAGCTATAGAGCAGGGCGAGCAGGCGGACGACAAACATGGCATCAAGCAACCGTCCGAACAAGGCAACTCAGATAACCAAACCGAACAACCCATCCCCGGCTAAGATAACAGTTCGGATGACCTCATGCCGGACAAGTTCTTGGAGCAGAAGAACCTCCACAAAAGTCTCGTCGCCACTGCGCGTAGCCTGAAAAAACAGAAGCGGAAGCTCAAGACTGTGGAAGATGCAGTCAGAATCAGATGGAGCAAAGTACACAACACCGCAGACAAATATGGGGACAATCGCCATACAAAGAGCTACCCGAAGCGAAAACTACTGCCCGAATTTGATGAGGAGGCCTTAGAGCCCCTGCAATCAAAAAACAAAGAAACCATCCGGTCGGATAGACGACCTCATGGCCAACACAGAGCGGCAAACAATGCCGCACACAAGCCAGCACGTGATCCACGCGAGGATTCGCATCAAAAAGATGGCCCGGCCAGATCTATCTACGGGCCAAGAAAGCAAGCTCTAGCAAGCAATTCAGCACAGCATATATCCGAACACAACGGCACACCCAAATACAGGGGTGCCGCACACCCCCTATGTTTCACCGACGAGGTGCTGGACCATGAATTCCCAGCGGGATTCAAACCCGTAAACATAGATGCATATGACGGAATGACAGACCCTGGAGTGTGGATTGAGGACTATATCCTCCATATACACAAGGCCAAAGGGGACGGCCTCCACGCCATAAAATACCTACTCCTCAAGCTCAAAGGGCCAGCCCGACATTGGCTTAAAGGCCTTCCCGAGAACACCATTAGAAGCTGGGTAGAGATCGAGGACGCTTTTCGGGCAAATTTTCAAGGGACTTATGTCCGACCACCGGATGCATACGATTTAAGTCATATAACTCAACAACCCGGAGAGTCAGCCCGGAAGCTCTGGAACATATTTCTTACTAAAAATAACCAGATAGTCGACTGTCCGGACGTTGAAGCCTTAGCAGCTTTCAAGCACAGCGTCCGAGACGAATGGCTCGCCAGACACCTCGGCCAAGAAAAGCCAAGAACAATGGTCGCATTAACAAGCCTCATGACTCACTTTTGCGCGGGAGAGGACAGCTGGTTGGCAAGATGCAACACCAGCGACCCAAGTACGTCCGAAGTCAGGGATGGAAACGGGAAGCCACGACGCAGCAAAGACCAGCGCCGGAATAAGGGAAACAGTCCGACGAGCATGGCAGTTAACGCCGGATTCAAAAGCTCTCGGCAGGGTAAACAGAAGCTGCCCCACAAAGATAACAGGGACGAACTATCCAACTTAAATAAAATCCTGGACAAGAGATGTCAAATCCACAGCACCCCTGGGAAGCCTGCAAACCATACCCACAGAGAATGTTGGATCTTCAAGCAATCCGGCAAACTCAATGCCGAACACAAGGGGCTGGATACACCAAGTGAGGACGATGATGAATCCCACAAACAGAGCACTGGGAAATAAAAGAATTTCCTACAAGAAGTCAAAACAGTGAATTTGCTTCACGTGACAAAAGGGAAAGACGAAGTGGCGCCTATAGAGATATGCGCCATACGGCCTATCACAAAGGAATATCGCCACTGGTTGTTAAAACCGATCACCTTCGACCATCAAGATTACTCCAGAAGTATCTGGCACGCAGGCTGGGCTGCCTTGGTATTAGATCCGACAATTGACGGATTCCACTTTACACGAGTCCTGATGGACGGCGGCAGTGGTTTAAACCTGCTATATCAGGACATAGTCCGCAAAATGGGGATGGACCCAACAAAAATTCGCCATAGCAACACTTCCTTTAAAGGAGTAGCTCCAGGCCCAGATGCCCATTGCACGGGTTCCCTCCTACTATAAGTTATGTTCGGTTCCCCCGATAACTTCCGTAGCGAAATGCTAACCTTCCACATCGCCCCATTTTCAAGTGGATATCAAGCACTACTAGGACGCGAAGCGTTCGCCCGCTTTAACGCAATACCACATTATGCGTCTCTCACGCTTAAGATGCCCGGTCCACGGGGCATCATGTCACTAAAGGGAAATATTGAGTGTTCCTCCCGGCGCGGAGGACTGTGCAACTGCCTTGACAGCCACACACTAAAACGACCTCACCAATCAAAGCACCTAAACAGGTTGTTAAGACCACGGATGTGGCTAGACGAGTCCGGCGTAAACATACCATTGATAAAGGCTTAATAGCCGTATACCCCTGTACAAGGGGCTCCGCGCATGTAAAACAAGAGACAATAAGGCTCAATTTTACTTATTTTGAATTATACTTTGTTTATTTAGTATAACGTACATTTCGCACGGCCTTTTTCAACTAAGTTCCTCTCTTTTTCAGATGAACACCATGCTATACCCGTCCAGGACACGGCACAACGGAGACACAGGCGCAGACGTGCAGCAGGACCCGTTCCAAGGATTCTTTTTAGATTAAGACCCTGCGTAAACCTTTTTTACTGTCTCTTTTTGATACACATCCCCTGGATTCTCAGCCAAGGAGGAGGCTGGCGCCATGGCAAGTGGCCACGTCAGAATTTTGCGCGTACCTGGACACCAGGGGCTTATTACCAAGGGCACTGTTCAGCCCGTTTTCACAAACACGGAATACCTTAGGGAGTGTTCGGCGTCGCGAGTTTGGCCTTATATGCATCAGCTCTGAATCATGTCTTTGGTCAAATGTTGGGTTTGCCCGGCTCCTTTGTTTTGCTGCCTTATGTTCCGCTCTATCGGCTAAGGCGGCACCAGGAGAACTACTACGATTGTGCCCCGGTTCAGCCTGGCGAGCACGTCAGTAGAGAAAGCCGAAAAATGACTATCATGATATAGCGTTAGACTAGTCAACCACTCGATGACCTATCGGAATCTTCGGGATTCCTCCGCATTAACGAAGGGCCGTTTCCCGGCCAGGCACACACGCGCCCCGAATTCGGGCGAGCGCGGTGCCACCAGGGGCTATATAGTAGCTCCATGGTCAAACTCCTATGGCTAAGTGAAAGTGGTAAAGCATTATAGTCTGGTTGCCTAGTTCGCTGCGCTACCACCTCCTTAATGGACCAAGACATTGGATCAAGTGTGATGATGCGCCTTTTGCGAACACCCCCGCATTATATGCGTGGGGGATGAAGCCAATGACTGCCATCTTTCAGGTTATATATACATATACGTAAACGGCCGCACAGGAGGCATTATAATTCTTGCAAGCACAAGTATAAAAAGCTTCTACATTTCAGCAAAATATTGTTTTCAATAAGAATACATGTTATTCGAACATAATATCATTTGAGCACTGCGTCTATATTAAATGAGCGCCCTCCAAGACTTCTTGAAAGTAGTGCTCGGCAGGTACTCGGCTTTCGCCCGAATCTTGGGCTGCAACAGCGGTGGCCTCCATCTCCGCCCAGTATGTCTTAACACGGGCAAGGCCATCCGCACACCCTCCACACACGCTGACCTCTTCATCGCGTTGATATACAGCACCGCACGAAGGAACTGCTACACCAAGCTAAAATAACTGTTCGGCTTTGGCCTTTTCGGCCACAGATGATCCACGACATACTTCATGGCGAGTCCGGATAACCTTTTCAGCTCGGCCCATTCGGCCAAACGATCGTTTAATGGAAGAGGGCGCTCTGGGTTGTGGAACTACGACCAGAAAAGCTTTTCCACTTTGCGATCCTCCTGATCTCGGAAGTGTTCGGCCGCATCAGCGGCACTCACCGCTAAATCCAGATACGCGTCCGCCGAACTCCACATCCGGTCCAACGGAGCATATTTAGGATCCCCGAACTTCATCCGCGACATAAAGGGCTTTCCAGCCGCGATATCTCTGGCTTGACGTAGCTCCTCCTTCATCCCTCTCATCGCAGAACGAGCATCCTTGGCCGCTGTAGTGGCCTTCTCCAAGTCCTTCCATTCCGCCCGATCTTCTTTTTCAAGAAGCTTGCAACGGTCAGCAACGCTCTTCAACTTCACAGCCATCTCGGCCATTTCCTTCTTGCTTCGGCAGTGAGCAGACTGTTCGGCTTTCAGCTCTTCAACCGCCTTTAAGGCAGCCGTATCACTTTTTCTGGCTTGCTCCTTATCTCGGGCAAGCTCTGCCCGAAGTTTCTCCACGGCGGCAGCCCCATCTGCGTCAAGAACACGCGTTATAAGATGCTGGCATCAAGCTCCTCTTACCAAGTATCTCCGGAGAACTTACATACCTTGTGCCTCGTCAAGCCGCTTGTTGACAAGCACAATGACTGCATCTGCCACGTCAAGTTGCCGCTTTAGCTCGGCAAATTCATCAGTCCGGCTAGCCACCGGACACTTCGCCACCAGCATATGAAGGTGGCAAAATTATACCTGGGAGTATGATCCTCCATGTGCCGTCGTCTTCGACAGCACCTAGAGTCTCAGGGGCTACTACCTACACAGGGCGCATCTTAAAGTATGCGGCACTGTCAAAGCCCGTCAATAGACTCACGACAGCTTCATGCAATCCGCTTTCCGCGGATGAAATCTTTTCAATCACCGTACCCATCAACGTACGGTGCTCCTATGAGATAGGCACTCGCCCCTAGCAGATCCTTCAGTGCCTCCGACTGTGCACCAGGCGGTTCCGGACTCGTCCAATTGCCTTTTTCGAAAGCCGGACTCGGAGGGCTTCGGGTGGCCATATTACTACCTTCCGGCCTTACCGGATCAGGAGAAACCCTCCGCGTCGACACCTCGGGGTCGCCCGCCTCATGAGGCGGTATGGCAGGGGGAGGCGTTCCGCTCTCCATCATCTCCGGAAGAAGATCCCCTGAAGACAAGCTCTGCTGAGAAGGGCTAAGGTCCGAACTACCAGGTTAATTTTCGGTTATTTTCCTCAGAAGTAAAGCAAAGATTTCTCTCATTATTAAAACATCCTCTTTACTTACGGCTCGGTGGAGGGGTGATCCCCTTGAGGGCATAATACGGCCGGGGTATCTCCCGGCACAGGAGCCTCTGGCGAAGATTTCTTCCCCCGCTTTGAGACCATGGTCTCCGTGTCTTCAGAGGCGGTCCTTTTCTTCCCCGGAGTAGAGGAATTTTCGATTCCTCCTTTCCGGACATCCTCCTTCAGGGAGGCAGTAACTTCCTTGTCCCCCCCCCCTTCGCTTTCTTCCGAAGGCGCGATTTCCAGCATCCTGGTTAACACGGAATCCGGCGAGGTCTCAGGAAGGGGGGCCGGACACATGATTAACCTCGCCTTCGCTATCCACTCCTGCTTCAAGGATAGCTCTTTTAAGGGCAATGTTGTGATAAATGTACGGATGGCGTGATAGGGCACAGGGCTACTTACTTGAGTATCCGGACGATTGCAGCTCAGACCTGCATCCTCAGTAGAGTCCGGGCACGCTTCTTGTGGCCCGAAGAACAACTTGTACATCTCCATGGGCGTCGCGCCCATAAAATGTTGGAGAGCTCGTGGTCCCTCTGGGTCGAACTCCCACAGGCGGAGGGGGTGACTTTTGCAGGGCAGGGTTCGGCGAATCAACATGACCTGCATCACCACAACCAGACTGACGTCTCTTTCCAGGAGGTCGCGGATGCGGCCCTGCAGCAAGGGCACGTCCTTTGCTGGTCCCCAGTCCAGGCCCTTATTAACCCATGACACTAGTCGGGGCGAGGGACCTGAGCAAAGAGCAGGCCGCGCCACCCACTTGGTACCCCTGGGAGATGTGATATAAAACCACTCTTGTTGCCAAGGTTGTCAGAACCGCGATTTTGAATCGGATCGGAGCTTCGATGATAGGATCGCAAATCATGGAGTCTTCACTATCAGGATCGTAGAAACATAGATTCTAAGAACTAAAATCGTAGAATCATAGGGCTTAGTTTGGATCGTAAAGTCGTAGAATCGTATAACAAAATCGCGATTCTGACAAGCTTGCTTGTTGCCATAAGCTGGACTCCTCTTGAAAAGAGCCCTCGGGCCATGGAGCATCGGCATTCTTGCGTATTATGGCGCCTCCACACTCTGCGTGCTGATCCTCGATCATCTTTGGCTCTACTTTAAAGGTCTTGAGCCACAGTCCAAAGTGAGGGGTAATGCGGAGGAAAGCTTCGCACACGACGATGAATGATCAGATGTGGAGGATGGACTCTGGAGCTAAATCGTGAAATTCCATCCCATAATAGAACATGAGCCCCCTCACGAAGGGATCCGTCGCGAAGCCTAGCCATCGGAAGAAGTGAGACACGAACACCACGCTCTCGCCGGGCTTGGGAGTGGGAGTAACCTACCCTGGAGCAGGCAGCCTGTGCGAGATTTTGCCAGTCAAAACCTGGCCTATCTCAGCTTTAACACGTCTTCCTCCGTGACGGAGGAAGGCTTCCATCGGCCTCGAAGGTCGGGGCCGGACATCATCGAAGGTCCGAAGCACCTAAATTTGGAGCCTTGGGTGTTGGAACTCGAGGCAAGAAGCGGATTCGACTGAGATCTAAATAAAAGAGTAAAGCTTTGGTCTCTTTATAAGAGGTTGAATACCAAGAGCCCTCCCCGTGACCGTTTGGAACTTACCTTTGATCGAGGAGACATACCAACGGGCGCGACTGGGTTACCCACGTCCGTGTTGATGAGAATCCCGTAAATAAAGGGGACATGATCTCTGCTTCGACAAGACGTGCCAAGGAAACCGCCTCGCAAAACGCGCTGAGGTGGGACAGCAAATACGATTCAAATAAAGACTTGGCTGTGGTGTGAGGTCACGCTACAGAATGCGTCAGCAGATTAGATTTGTGAAAAGGTTATTCTCTCTCTCTACGGTGGTATGTGGAACTTGTTTTGCAGAGCCGGACACGGTCCTTGTCTTCAAAATCTTCTATGAAGTATTCGGAGGAGGGACCCGCCTTGCAATGCCGAAGACAATCTGCGCGCCGGACTCGTCGTCATTGAAGCCTGGTTCAGGGGCAACTGAGGGAGTCCTGGATTAAGGGGTGTCCGGACAACCAGACTATGACCTTTGGCCGGACTGTAGGACTATGAAGATGCAAGATTGAAGACTTTGTCCCGTATCCGGATGGGACTTTCCTTGGCGTGGAAGGCAAGCTTGGCAATACGGATATTCAGATCTCCTCCCATTGTAACCGACTCTGTGTAACCCTAGCCCCCTCCGGTGTCTATATAAACCGGAGGGTTTAGTCCGTAGGACAACAACAATCATACCATAGGCTAGCTTCTAGGGTTTAGCCTCTCTGATCTCGTGGTAGATCTACTCTTGTACTATCCATAACATCAATATTAATCAAGCAGGAGTAGGGTTTTACCTCCATCGAGAGGGCCTCAACCTGGGTAAAAACATCGTGTCCCTTGTCTCCTGTTACCATCCGCCTAGGCGCACAGTTCGGGACCCCCTACCCAAGATCCGCCGGTTTTGACACTGACACTATTGTTAGGTTTACCTAAATACTTCTTTTATGGTTGAGGATGCTTGCAATAGGGGTTAATCATAAGTGGGATGCTTGTCCAAGAAAGGGCAGCACCCAAGCACCGGTCCACCCACATACCAAACTATCAAAGTAACGAACGCGAATCATATGAGCGTGATGAAAACTAGCTTGACGATAATTCCCATGTGTCCTCGGGAGCGCTTTTTTCTATATAAGAGTTTGTCCAGGCTTGTCCTTTGCTACAAAAAGTATTGGGCCATCTTACTGCACCTTATTTACTTTCATTACTTGTTGCCCATTACAAATTACCTTATTACAAAACTATCTGTTACCGATAATTTCAGTGCTTGCAGAGAATACCTTACTGAAAACTGCTTGTTGGGGTAAATGACCATGGGTAGCCTAGCCGGCTCCCCTTGGCACTTTAGAAAAAATTACGGGCCGATTCGGCCTCCAAGAAACTGAGACGTGGGGCCGCCTTCCCCCTGCCGGCTGCCTCTCAGGCCGGCTGTCGGAAGGCGGCCCGGCCTTAACCCTCACGAAGAAAGCCGCGTAAGGGCCGGCTCCGAGAAGCCGGCCACGAGAAGGCCGACTCCAAGAAGCCGGCTCCCACGACGCGGTCAAGATCGTACCCTCGAGGCCCGCATCCACATAACGGCGATGGGACGGGGCATGGCTACAATAAAGCCTGCCACCCCCGAAACCCGGAGCACGCCTGGCACAGTGCGCCGTACGGGGTAGCCCTGACCCGTCCGGCGCGGCACTGTTGCCATGATAACCATGACGCTATCCACGGCGGGCTGTCAGCGCGGTCCACGGGCGGTGGGCCCCCTTGGGCAGAGAGACACCCGAAGGCGGCTAGGCCCCCTCCAGTCGGCCCAAGACATGGCCGGCTCCCCCAAGCCGGCTCGTCCCCTCCCTCGAAGGAGGCGCACCATTAAGGAGACAAGACGACGTGAGGCTACAGCGATCGCCCGCCAGGCGGCGGGCGCTGTAGCCACGCTTACCTCGATAAAGCCCTCATCAGCAGGATTGAGGCAACAGTAATCAGCCACCGACAGGTCCCTAGGCAGTAGGTCCTGCCTGTCGACCAAGAGGCCGGCAGCCGGCGGGGCCCACCAGCCGGCGGGCCCCAGCAGCCGGCGCAGAAGCCGGTGAGCGTAGACACTGACGGCTGGGACCCGCGCCCAGCCGGATTACCATTGTACCCCTGGGGGGTAGGCCTATATAAACCCCCCGGGGCACCCATGCAAAGGGTTGATCTCATCTAGGTTCCAACACACATAGAGAGATGAGTAGAGCTAGCCCTGCCCTTCTTCCTCTCGCCAAACAAATCGAGGAGCACCTTGTAGTTACTTGTTCATCGAGTGATCATGCGGAGACCCCGTAGAGCAGTAGTAGGGGTGTTATCTCCATGGAGAGCCCCGAAGCTGGGTAAGTGTGACACTCCAAAAAATTTATTTGGTTTTAGCAAAAACCTTGCTGGTTTTTCTTTTGTGAAATGAGGCCTTTCAAAATTTTCAGAAAAACAATCCTCTTAAAAATCCTTTTTGTTTGGCTAGGATTGTTATTTCTTTTTTCTTCTTCAAACTTTGGGTTTAACCTTTTTAAGACTTCTCCTCTGTTGGTTCTCTTCTCAAATTATTTTGGGAGTTTAATCTTTTCTTTTTAAAAGGAAAACTCTATGAAAATTTGGGATGTTAATTCTTTTGATAACCACCCATGACCTTGTATTTTTGCCCATGAAGTAAAACCACTCCAACACCTCCTCTCCTCCTTGTTAACAACCCAAGTTCCCTGTCCCAACTCATCCAAACAAGTTTTGGATTTTATTTTGATTATTTCACCCCTCAAATCTTTTCTGATTTTTATTTTGAGCCTGAACCATTTACAAAGCAAGTACCCTATAGAATTTGTATTTGGACCTCAAACCAACTCTTCTGGCTAGTCCTTGGTACCCTCAACTCAGAACCATCTTGACCCACTCATCTTCTTTTCAAATATTTCAACTTACACTCCCTGCAAGTTTGGACCAGATTTGCCAAATTTGGTGAAATTCATATCTGCACTTCTCCAAAAATTCCACCAAAAATCAGGCAGCCTACTGGAGCAATGAGAAGCCACTCTACCAAAAATCAGCCCAAGGAAAAATACCTACATGCCTAGATCATTCTGTCGAACACCTTGCATGCACTGTTTCAGTTCATATTCAGTTAAATTCAGACTTTCAGTGTCGATCTTCTTCAGATAAGTGCAGTCACATGCTCACAGTGCCCCTTGGCACGTTGCTCGCCGCCTGGCCTGCTTGTCCGGAGCCCCGCACGCGCGCTTGGCGCCTTCCTGGCGTCGGTGGTGCCCTGGCCCGCCTGCACCGGCGTGTCTTGCGGCGACCGAACCATCGTAGGAGCAGACAGGGAGCAGAACGGCGGCTCAACGCCGTTCACCACCGCCCAAGCCCCTGGTGGCTCCGCGTGGCCATCTCCGCGCCAGCGCACGCATGCAGCACCGTCGTCGTGGCGCGGCGCGCACACAGCACGCTCTCTGCCGCCGACGGGCCTGCGCCGCCCCGTTCCGTCGAACTCCACCTAAGCAAGCAAATACCGACGCGGTTGGCACCTAAACGGACTCAGTGGACCTCCACGACGAAGCTCAACTCCTAAACCCTCCCGACCAAGCACTGCGCCGCCGTAATCCTTCCACGGAAAATTCCGTTCATGGCCACCGCCTCGGATCGCCTATAAAAGGAGACCCCGAGCTCCCCCTTGAGCACACACCACCTCTGCACCTCACATACACCCCGCCTGCAGCCCACTTCCACGCCCCGTACCCTAACCCCCTCGTCAATTTGAACATTGGCAGCCCCTCCGGCGAGCTGCATCCTCGTCCGAACCGCCGTCCGCCGGAGCAGGGGCCACCGTCGATACAGTGGACGCCGGCGACCACCACGACCACCACCCGACGCGGAATGGTGCCCTGAACACGGAGGTAACCTCCGATCCCCCTGCCTCGCCGTGGATCGCCGCCGGCAATCGCCGCGGCTCTCTGGCGCCAAAAGCGCCGTCCCGTTTTCAAACCAGACGGGTGGGACCGCCCCGTCAGGTTTCTCTCTTTTTCGAATCGTTTTCTGAAAGCACATTCGGGCAAAATACGTCTTCTCTTCTGAGCCGGCGTATTTGAGAGTGAAACGTTTTCTGCTTTTATAAATAGAACCCTGGGAAGTTTCTGTTTCATTACAAATGGGTCCCTGGGCAAAAACCTTTATAACTTTTTAACAGAAACATATTTTTGAATGATTCTTTTTCTGTTTTCTTCAAAATTTTGTCTAGTTTTTTATCAGATTTATTTGAAAATTTCTTGGATTAATTTCTGTGCACCTCTTGGTATTCACGATAGCGCGTATATTCTCTTTATACTGTAGATACTGAAGGAGGTGACGGGACCGCGAACTTCACCGAGTTAGACTCCGACTACTCTGAACCAGGCAAGCATGTTGGAACTTTTGATATGATGAGTGTCTTGGCATGTGTTGCATTTAGTTAGTTTCATGGTATGTTATGGAGCATACCGATGAACTGTTTATTATGCATTGTTGGGACAAGTAAGTTCGATGATCCATACATTGTTGGATGTGTATATGCAAGGCCATGTGTTGGTAAGAAGGTGGGTAAGATGGCAGTGTTGTAGCATGGCAGTCTTATGCCATGCAAGTTAACTTCAGTACCAACCCGTATCGGTTGGGTTCATATCCATTTCCTATCCCTGTACTACCACATGTTTCCCGAAAGGGATATGGTTTAGTAAGTCGCAAACCGCTTTCTTGGTAGACACCAAAAAGGAGAGGCCGGGATGATGGTTCCATGGCCCTGGATTAAAGCCATTCATCCGGTCAGGGGGCATGGGTGTTTCCGGTAGGGACCGAGAGGGGGGCACCCCTTAGAGCGCGCGTATATAAATTTGATCCCATGCTATTCGAGATTGTGATCTCCCCGTCTCAAAAGTTTTTCTTGGACGATGTCGAGGGTGATTCCTGGCATCGAGAGGTTGGACGGGTGTGTACTGGTTAGCTCTGTTTCCTTCTGAAATACCATAAACGGAACTAGTCTTTGTGACTACGGAAATCCGTTAACTGTGGGAAATTTTGTACAAACTCTGCAGAGTCATATGTCCTCAAATCATCTTATCTATATCCAAGTTCCGTGCTAACTGACATGTGCCAGTTTTGGTGACAGATTATCCGGTGGGACCATGAGCACTAAGATTAGTTAAATGTTTATTCTTGTGGATGGACTAACCCGTTTATTTTCAAGAGTTGAATTATAATTATTTTTCCTTCTCAGTAAAGCCCTTTATGTGGTGTCGCTCAGACGCCCGACTGCGGCATTTCTTTTAGAGACCTTTATGTGGTGCCGCTCAGATGCCCGACGTTGGCATTTCTTTTAAAGCCCTTTATGTGGTGTCGCTCAGACGCCCGACTGTGGCAATTCTTTCTTTTATTTTATTGATCACCTTTCGAGGCGTCGCTTCAGACACCCGATCGGTTCTTCCTTTATTTTTACTGTTGGGATTTCAGGCGGACTACCGCCGTTTCCTTTTTTTACTTACCCTGCCTAATATTACTTTGAATGTGCATTGGTAATTTAATCGTGACGCACTCATGCATGCATTTATTATATCTTACGTCCGAACTGTCTTGCGAGTACTTCCAAAGTACTCACTGGCTTGTTGATTTGGCCAGATGCTGACGAAGGTGATCTCATGGATAAGGAGTTCGATAGCGAGTCCGACGCCTAGAGGAGTCCCAGTCAGTCTCGTGCGACCCTGGACTTGGTCACTGTTTTATACCCGCTTCCGCAACCCAAATAAATTCATCAAGCCTCACCTCGACGCTCGATGGGATGTTAGTTTGAGAGTCACATATCCACTCCCCACTGTGTTATTCCACCACTCCCCAGTTTCGAGTCAGTAGTATGCCACCACACCATTATATTATATCTGCCTTTATGTATAATTATTGGCATGTCTGTAATAAATTGTTGAGCATCATCAGCTCAACCCTACAATATATTTGATGCTACTGGCTTATTGTATCAAAAGTTTGTCTACCAGTGAGGAGGTTTTATCTCAAACTGGATTCTAAAGATTGGTCTCTCAATAAATATTTTTATTGGAAAACCGGTCGTGACAGTAAGATCCGCCGGCGTGCATGTCTTCGCCTCATCCCGCTTCCAGGCACCGGCGACGTCTTACTGGCTCCCACTCAGATAAGCCACCCGTTGGCATATGTCGCACCAACCACCCGACATTTGGTGCCCACCATGGGGCCAGGTGCACCGTCGTCCGGAGACCTGCTCTAGACGGGAACCCTTTTCCTCCACAGCGAGCGTAGCCAGCCCGGCACGCCCGATGGCGCTTGCTACGACGCGCTGCAGGGCGTCACCAATGCCTGCGCAGCGAGCAACCTCGCCAATTCCCTTGGCGAGGCCCTCATCTCCGACAAGCCCGCCTCCGACACGGGCACCGACCGCCTCGTCGACCTCCTCGGCCAGCTCCACGTCTCCAGCGAGCCTGCTGTGGACCAGTAGTCCGTTGGCTCCACCGATCCGATGCCTGTCGACTCCGACACAGCCTCGCCCGACGCCTTCCCCACCAATGTCATGATCTATGATGACACGCTTCCCCGAGCCGATGGTTGTGATGTTGCCACCGCCGAGGTGATGGTCATCAGCCACGGCGGCGCTTCTGGCGAGAACGCCCACAACGCCCCGCAAGCGGCAATCCATGACCTGTCCGTCCCCCTCCCGGCCGATGCCGACGCCGAAGCACTCGAGACTCGCCGCCTCGCCCTCCTCGTGGAGGGCTGGAAGCTAGCTTTCGTGAAAGGCCTCACTGAGGCCCACCAGCGCGAAGTCGACCGCGCCGCCTTCGGCACAGAAAGCACAAGTGCTCCCCAGGTGGTTTTGGTAATTAATGTCAACATATCTCTTGTTGGACTAATACTTTTTTCTAGTATATTTCAGATAAGTTCAACAATGGAGTGGCATGGCATGGATGGTAAAAGTGGAACCCTCAAGATGCTAAGGACAAAGAATTGGCTAAAGCTTCAAGCTCAAGACTCTTCATTTTACACTTTTAGTGATCCAAGATCACATTGAGTCCATAGGAAAAGCCAATACTATCAAGGAGGGATGAGGTGTTGCTTAATGAGCCTTTTTCTCCATGTGCTTGATGATATGCTCCTAAACCCTCAGCTACTTTCCCACTTCCACATATGACCTAAACCCAAAGTCAAACTCGGACCTACCGATTATTTCTATCCGGCGCCACCGAGTTTCACATGTCATAAGCCATTGCCAAACCCTAGCAAATCGGTTCTACCGATAGGGATCTCGGTCTCACCGAGATGGGATTGCAATCTCACTGTGTATGTCCATTGTCATAATCGGTCTCACCGAGTTTAGGCAATCGGTACTACCAAGATTACAATGCAAACTCTCTGGTTAACTCATTACCAAAATCGGTCCAACCGAGTTTAGTAATCGGTTCCACCGAGTTTGCCTGACCAATTCTCTGGTTAGCTAATTACCAAATCGGTCTCACCAAGTTTGTGTAATCGGTCTCACCGAGATTACGTTATGCCCTAACCCTAACCGTATCGGTCCTACCGAGTTGCATGTCAGTCCCACCGAAAATCTCTAACGGTCACTAGGTTTAACTTTTCGGTCCGACCGAGTTTGTTGATTTGGTCCCACCGAGATTGGTAAATTGTGTGTAACGGTTGGATTTTGTGTGGAGGCTATATATACCCCTCCACCTCTTCTTCATTCGTGGAGAGAGCCATCAGAACACATCTACACTTCCAACTCATATGTTCTGAGAGAGAACTTCCTACCCACTGTGTTATTCCGACGCCTAGAGGAGTCCCAGTCAGTCTCGTGCGACCCTGGACTTGGTCACTGTTTTATACCCGCTTCCGCAACCCAAATAAATTCATCAAGCCTCACCTCGACGCTCGATGGGATGTTAGTTTGAGAGTCACATATCCACTCCCCACTGTGTTATTCCACCACCCCCCAGTTTCGAGTCAGTAGTATGCCACCACACCATTATATTATATCCGCCTTTATGTATAATTATTGGCATGTCTGTAATAAATTGTTAAGCATCATCAGCTCAACCCTGTAATATATTTGATGCTACTGGCTTATTGTATCAAAAGTTTGTCTACCAGTGAGGAGGTTTTATCTCAAACTGGATTCTAAAGATTGGTTTCTCAATAAATATTTTTATTGGAAAACCGGTCGTGACAAGCTTGGTATCAGAGCCAGGCTGACTGTAGGAAGCCACTAGGTGCGATCGCTAATCAGTTATTAGCATATTAGAGCCCATTTATGTTTTTACAATTGTAGACATTTTTTTTCTGACAGTCAGCATATATTTATGATCTGACTCTTCAGAATTTTTGCCTACTTTTTGTAGATGGCCGACAACAGCTGCGAGTCTCAGACCTTCGCCAACGTGCCCGATGGGTTCGTCAAGCTTCTATCCTTCATCGTTCAGGTCGTGATGGGGCCATCTGTGCGCCCGGTCGTCTCACTTTGCCAACACAAATTCAACGACCGTCTGACTTTGCACCAGGCCTCGGTGCAATTTAGGGGAGGGCATGGTGAGTTACGCCGCTTCCGGTTCGTGGGTAGAGCCATGCCCACGAAGAAGCATGCTATCCAGATGGCAGCCCGCGAGTCAATAGCTCGCCTCAAGGATGTCCTTCCCGTGATGAAGGCTCGTCGTTACCGCTATCTTCCATGCCACGTGCCTTACACCTGTCACTACACATACTCCTGTCCCAGAGGAGAACGAGACGAGGCCTTTGAGATGCTTATTGAGTATCTTCGGGCTCTGGAGGCCGCCTTCGACAGCTTGGTGGACGACTTTGTGGCCGCCCGCATGGACTTAGTCCATGGCTGTGCTGCCAACAGGAGGGAGCTCCTGCCCACAGCACCGCCACTGACTTATGCCTCATCATCAGCATCCTATGCACCAGCTCGTCGCCTGCCTTCTACTGAGGAGTTCAACCAGGTCATTGCGCCCACTCCAGCGCGCACTGCACCACCCCTCACGCCGACTCCTATTCGTGTTATTCCGCCACTGGCACCCGCTCCATCTACTCGGCGCAGCACTACTCGTATGGAGCCCATTAGCGAGGAGGAAGTTGAGTCTCCAGCCTCGCTATGCCTCACCCTTGGCAGGGCCAAGGACATCATCAACATCTCCGACTAAGTACGCTTAGCCGTCACGCGATGTACCGCCATGTAAGATATGGGAAGTAGCCTGTTTGCGCATCATGTAGGATCTGGAGAAGTGCACTACCCTAAATAACATGTCAGGAATATGTACGCATATCCTGAGTGACGTATTGTATAATTATCGCCCGCGTGTAAGATACGTAATGAGCAGTCTTTCTCCGTGCGCAAATTAAATGGTTTTCCCTAGTAATCTTGGCTATTTGGTTTCTTTGCCAACCTTGTGCTTTTATGGATTTAATTTTTTCGTTTGCTTATGGGTTTCGCAAAATATATCCCCAGAGTGAAAAATGTCTCGTCCTTGGACTCGCTCCATGCCAGCTCCGCGAGACGAAAATTATGGCACTCAAGCAGACAACAATTTTGCACAAGGGCAGTCGAACCACTATTATGACAATCAACTAGGCAACAATTTCACTCAAGGTCAATCAAGTCAATAGGGTAGTGAGACGGCACTATCCCAAATGTGCCGCCTTTATGAACAAAGTCAGCAACAACATCGTGAAATGATGAACCAAGTCATCAACATGGGAAATCACCATGGATAGTATCAACGGCATTCTAAATTATCCGAACTACAGAAGACACGTCCCTGGACATTTTCTCACACTGACAAGCCGCTTGAGGCCGAAGACTGGCTTCGTGATATGGAGAGAAAATTAATTATTGCAAAATGCTCAGACCCAGAAAAGGTACTGTACGCACCGCATTATCTCACGGGAGTAGCCGCATCCTGGTGGGAGAATTTCCTGCACATGCATCCCAACGAAAATGATATAACCTGGGATGATTTCAAGGAAGGCTTCCATGGCGCACATATTCCTAAAAGTATTATGAAAATCAAGAAGAGGGAGTTCGATGACTTCAAACAACGGAACATGACAGTATCAGATTACAACAGTCAGTTTACTCTATTGTCTCGCTACGCAAATGAAGAGCGTATGACTGAAAGCAAGAAAATGGAGAAATTCCTTGACGGCCTAGCGCCTGCGCTTAAATGCCAACTGGTCATACACACTTTCCCAGATTTTAAGACGCTGGTGGATAAAGCCATTACTCTGGAGAATGAGAGACGCAGTTTGGAAGATATCCGCAAGAGAAAAAGGGACCAGACTAACCAGGCTCGCAATCACCGAAGCAAGACAGATTTTCAAAAGGGTGGGACACACAAATCCCCGTCCAACGTCTCACGCCCAATCAAGAATTTTCATGCAAGGGACAAGGAGTTCACATATCGCCCCGGCGTTACTTGTTACGCCTGCGGAGAGGAAGGACACTATGCCAAGCAGTGTCCCAAGCCTAGAAACTCAGCACCAAAGCCGAACAACGGCAACAACAATTCAGCGCCCAAGCGAAACAATTTCAATCCCAACAACAACCACAGGAAGGGTCATCTGAACCACGTAACCAAAGAGGAGGCACAAAATGCTCCGGATATCGTACTCGGTACGTTTCCTATCAACACGATACCTGCAATGGTTTTGTTTGATTCTGGAGCTTCTCACTCTTTTGTTTCAAAAAGTTTTGCTTTGCAAAATAATTTTTTGATGCTTCCTTTGGAGAAATCCATGATCATCAAGTCCCCTGGGATTCAGCAAGTTACTCAGAATTACTGTCAGGATGTGATTATTGAGTTCGGAGGGCTGAAGTTTTACGCAACCCTTATTGTGTTGGAAAATAAGGGACTAGATGTCATCCTTGGGATGGATTGGCTAACCACAAATAAAGGTTTCATTGACTGTTTCAACCGGACCGTAATACTCACGCATCACCTCGGGAAGACAATAAGGGTATCCGCCAAGGAAAGGAAAATACCCAGGCAACCAAGACTGAATAAGGTAGATGTTTCTGAGCTAAGCAAGGTTCCAGTAGTATGTGAATTTCCAGACGTATTCCCCGAAGAGCTACCAGGCATGCCACCAGACCGAGAGATAGAATTCAACATTGAGCTTGCACCAGGAACCACCCCCATATACAAGAAACCATACAGAATGGCACCGTCCGAGTTAGTTGAGCTGAAGAAACAAATCAAGGAATTGTTGGACAAAGGATACATTCGAGCCAGTTCCTCACCTTGGGGATCACCAATTTTATTTCCCAAAAAGAAAGATGGAACACTGCGATTGTGTATTGACTACCGAGCACTTAACATGGTCACGGTCAAGAACAAATACCCGATGCCAAGAATAAATGAATTATTTGATCAGCTCGCTAAGGCCAAGGTATTCTCAAAAATTGACTTAAGGTCAGGATACCATCAATTAAAGGTACGAACAGAAGATATCCCCAAGACAGCATTCACCTCCAGATATGGATTGTATGAGTTCACAGTAATGCCTTTTGGATTAACAAATGCTCCTGCATATTTTGTTCACCTCATGAACAAAGTATTTATGAAGTTTATGGACAAGTTCGTTGTGGTATTCATCGACGATATTCTAGTATACTCCAAAACACCAGAAGAGCACGCTGAACATCTCAGAATTGTACTAGGAGAACTTAGGAAACACCAATTGTACGCCAAGTTCAGCAAGTGTGAATTTTGGTTAAGGCAAGTGGGCTTTCTAGGCAACGTGCTGACCCAAGACGGTATCGCAGTAGACCCGGAGAAAGTAAAAGCCGTACTTGGATGGAAGTCACCAGCCAGCGTGACAGACATCCGAAGCTTCTTGGGAATGGCAGGATATTACCGCAGATTTATTGAAGGGTTCTCCACCATAGCCAAGCCTATGACGCAACTACTCAAGAAAGACAAGAAGTTTGAATGGACAGAAGCCTGCGAGAAAAGTTTCCAAGAGCTAAAGCGGAAACTAACGACAACACCAGTATTAATCGTGCCAGACATACACAAGAATTTTGAAGTATATTGCGACGCGTCCAGAAAAGGTCTTGGATGTGTATTGATGCAAGAAGGCAAGGTTGTCGCCTACGCTTCAAGGCAGCTTCGCAAGCATGAGGAAAATTATCCCACTCATGACTTGGAAATGGCAGTGGTCATTCATGCACTTAAGGAATGGAGGCATTTCTTACTGGGAAATCGATGTGAAATATATACGGACCATAAGAGTCTCAAATATATTTTCACGTAGCCAGAACTAAATTTACGGCAACGACGCTGGTTGGAATAGGTAAAGGATTATGATGTTGGTATCCACTATCATCCAGGTAAAGCGAATGTGGTGGTCGATGCTCTTAGTCGGAACCCCAGCTCCGACGAAGGCAATCTACAGGGCTTGAGACCCGAATTCCAACAAGAATTTGCCAAACTCAACTTGTTAATGGTGGCGGAAGGCACCATAGCAAACTTGGAAATACAGCCCGACCTTGTGGAGAAGATTAAAGGAGCTCAGCCTGGTCACCCCAGCATCGAGGGCATCAAAAGAAAGGTGAGCAAGGGCAAGACCTCGGAATTCGTCGTAGACGATGGAGGGATATTATGGTACAGGGAAAGACTCTGCGTGCCAGACATAGAAGACCTTAAACGGCAAATTTTGGCTGAAGCCCACAACGCCCCATACTCAATCCACCCGGGGGGAACCAAAATGTATAAAGATATTCAGGAAAGATTTTGGTGGCACGGTATGAAGAGGGACATAGCCACTTTCATTGCATGTTGCGACTCTTGCCAACGCATAAAAGCTGAGCATCAGAGACCAGCCAGATTACTGCAACCAAACAAAATACCTGAGTGGAAATGTGATGAAATAGGGATGGATTTCATTGTCGGACTACCTCGGTCACGACACGGGAATAATGCTATATTGGTCATCACCGACATGTTAACCAAGAGCACATTTTATTCCAGTAAGAACAACCCACACCACTCAGAGGCTTGCTAAGATTTACCTCTCCCGCATAGTCTGTCTGCACGGTTTCCCAAGGACTATAATACCCGACAGGGGCACTCAGTTCGTCTCGAGATTTTGGGATCACTTACAACAGGCACTGGGAACTCAACTAGCCTTCAGTACAGCTTACCACCCCCAGACAGATGGGCAAACAGAATGCATAAACCAGATTTTAGAAGATATGCTAAGAGCATGTGTCCTCACATATGGAACCAGTTGGGAAGAAAGTCTGCCATACGCCGAGTTCGCATACAACAATAGTTACCAGGCCAGCCTGCAAATGGCACCATTTGAGGCTCTATACGGACGGAGATGTCGCACCCCGTTAAATTGGTCCGAGACCGGAGACAGCCGCATCTTCGGACCAGACATGCTCAGAGAGGCCGAGGAAAAGGTCAAGTTAATCAGGGATCGACTCAAGACCGCCCAAAGCCGACAGAAGAGTTATTACGATCAGAAGCATCGTGGGGTCAGCTTCGAACCCGGAGAGTTTGTGTACCTACGAGTATCCCCTATGAGAGGACTACAACGATTCAAGATTAAAGGGAAGCTAGCACCAAGATTCATCGGACCATTCTGTATATTGGCACGAAGAGGCACGGTAGCCTACAACTAGACTTACCTAAGGAATTATCAGATATCCACAACGTATTCCACGTTTCCCAGTTAAGGAAGTGCGTGAGCAAACCAGAGAAACAAGTCTCCCATGAGAACATCGATGTGCAACCAGACCTCACCTATCGGGAACATCCAGTAAAAATATTAGAGGAGTCTGAAAGGAGGACCCGACAGAAGACCATTAAATTTTTCAGAGTTCAGTGGAGCAATCACACAGACAGCGAGGCAACTTGGGAAAGAGAGGATTTCCTTCGAGCAGAGCATCCGCACTTATTTAAGGATCAACTTAAATCTTGGGGACGAGATTTTTCCTAAGAGGGTAGGAGTTGTGACACTCCAAAAAAATTATTTGGTTTTAGCAAAAACCTTGCTGGTTTTTCTTTTGTGAAATGAGGCCTTTCAAAATTTTCAGAAAAACAATCCTCTTAAAAATCGTTTTTCTTTGGCTAGGATTGTTATTTCTGTTTTCTTCTTCAAACATTGGGTTTAACCTTTTTAAAACTTCTCCTCTGTTGGTTCTCTTCTCAAATTATTTTGGGAGTTTAATCTTTTCTTTTTAAAAGGAAAATTCTATGAAAATTTGGGATGTTAATTCTTTTGATAACCACCCATGACCTTGTATTTTTGCCCATGAAGTAAAACCACTCCAAAACCTCCTCTCCTCCTTGTTAACAACCCAAGTTCCCTGTCCCAACTCATCCAAACAAGTTTTGGATTTTATTTTGATTATTTCACCTCTCAAATCTTTTCTGATTTTTATTTTGAGCCTGAACCATTTACAAAGCAAGTACCCTATAGAATTTGTATTTGGACCTCAAACCAACTCTGCTGGCTAGTCCTTGCTACCCTCAACTCAGAACCATCTTGACCCACTCATCTTCTTTTCAAATATTTCAACTTACACTCCCTACAAGTTTGGACCAGATTTGCCAAATTTGGTGAAATTCATATCTGCACTTCTCCAAAAATTCCACCAAAAATCAGGCAGCCTACTGGAGCAATGAGAAGCCACTCTACCAAAAATCAGCCCAAGGAAAAATCCCTACATGCCTAGATCATTCTGTCGAACACCTTGCATGCACTGTTTCAGTTCATATTCAGTTAAATTCAGACTTTCAGTGTCGATCTTCTTCAGATAAGTGCAGTCACATGCTCACAGTGCCCCTTGGCACGTTGCTCGCCGCCTGGCCTGCTTGTCCGGAGCCCCGCACGCGCGCTTGGCGCCTTCCTGGCGTCGGTGGTGCCCTGGCCCGCCTGCGCCGGCCTGTCTTGCGGCGGCCGAACCACCGTAAGAGCAGACAGGGAGCAGAACGGCGGCTCAACACCGTTCACCACCGCCCAAGCCCCCTGGTGGCTCCGCGTAGCCGTCTCAGCACCAGCGCACGCATGCAGCACCGTCACCGTGGCGCGGCGCGCACAGAGCACGCTCTCTGCCGCCGACAGGCCCGGCGCTGCCCCGTTCCGTCGAAATCCACCTAAGCAAGCAAATCCCGACGCGGTTGGCACCTAAACGGACTCAGTGGACCTCCACGACGAAGCTCAACTCCTAAACCCTCCCGACCAAGCACTGCGCTGCCGTAATCCTTCGCCGGAAAACTCCGTTCATGGCCACGGCCTCGGATCGCCTATAAAAGGAGACCCCGAGCTCCCCCTTGAGCACACACCACCTCTGCACCTCACATACACCCCTCCTGGCCACTGGAGGGGCCTCGAGGAGCCCTTCTTCCTCGACTCCGGCCACCTCCGTCCGCCTCTGGCTCCAGCTGCGTTCACTGCGGTGAGGCCATCTCCGGCGTCTAAACTCCGTCTGCAGCCCTCTTCCACGCCCCGTACCCTAACCCCCTCGTCAATTTGAACATTGGCAGCCCCTCCGGCGAGCTCCATCCTCGTCCGAACCGCCATCCGCCGGAGCAGGGTCCACCGTCGACACAGTGCACGCCGGCGACCACCACGACCACCACCCGACGCGGAATGGCGCCCTGAGCACGGAGGTAACCTCCGATCCCCCTGCCTCGCCGTGGATCACCGCCGGCGATCGCCGCGGCTCTCTAGCGCCAAAAGCGACGTCCCGTTTTCAAACCCGACAGGTGGGACCGCCCCGTCAGGTTTCTCTCTTTTTCGAATCGTTTTCTGAAAGCACATTCGGGCAAAATACGTCTTCTCTTCTGAGCCGGCGTATTTGAGACTGAAACGTTTTTTGCTTTTATAAATAGAACCCTGGGAAGTTTCTGTTTCATTACAGATGGGTCCCTGGGCAAAAACCTTTATAACTTTTAAACAGAAACATATTTTTGAATGATTCTTTTTCTGTTTTCTTCAAAATTTTGTCTAGTTTTTTATCAGATTTATTTGAAAATTTCTTGGATTAATTTCTGTGCACCTCTTGGTATTCACGATAGCGCGTATATTCTCTTTATACCGTAGATACCGAAGGAGGTGACGGGACCGCGAACTTCACCAAGTTAGACTCCGACTACTCTGAACCAGGCAAGCATGTTTGAAATTTTGATATGATGAGTGTCTTGGCATGTTTTGCATTTAGTTAGTTTCATGGTATGTTATGGAGCATACCGATGAACTGTTTATTATGCATTGTTGGGACAAGTAAGTTCGATGATCCATACATTCTTGGATGTGTATATGAAAGGCCATGTGTTGGTAAGAAGGTGGGTAAGATGGCAGTGTTGTAGCATGCCAGTCTTATGCCATGCAAGTTAACTTCAGTACCAACCCGTATCGGTTGGGTTCATATCCATTTCCTATCCCTGTACTACCACATGTTTCCCAAAAGGGATATGGTTTAGTAAGTCGCAAACCGCTTTCTTGGTACACACCAAAAAGGAGAGGCCGGGATGATGGTTCCATGGCCCTGGATTAAAGCCAGTCATCCGGTCAGGGGGCATGGGTGTTTCCGGTTGGGACCGGGAGGGGGGCACCCCTTAGAGCGCGCGTATATAAATTTGATCCCATGCTATTCGATATTGTGATCTCCCCGTCTCAAAAGTTTTTCTTGGACGATGTCGAGGGTGATTCCTGGCATCGAGAGGTTGGATTGGTGTGTACTGGTTAGCTGTGTTTCCTTCTGAAATACCATAAACGGAACTAGTCTTTGTGACTACGGAAATCCGTTAACTGTGGGAAATTTTGTACAAACTCTGCAGAGTCATATGTCCTCAAATCATCTTATCTACATCCAAGTTCCGTGCTAACTGACATGTGCCAGTTTTGGTGACAAATTATCCGGTGGGACCATGAGCACTAAGATTAGTTAAATGTTTATTCTTGTGGATGGACTAACCTGTTTATTTTCAAGAGTTGAATTATAATTATTTTTCCTTGTCAGTAAAGCCCTTTATGTGGTGTCGCTCAGACGCCCGACTGCGGCATTTCTTTTAGAGCCCTTTATGTGGTGTCGCTCAGACGCTCGACTGTGGAATTTCTTTTAAAGCCCTTTATGTGGTGTCGCTCAGACGCCCGACTGTGGCAATTCTTTCTTTTATTTTATTGATCACCTTTCGAGGCGTCGCTTCAGACACCCGATCGGTTCTTCCTTTATTTTTACTGTTGGGATTTCAGGCGGACTACCGCCGTTTCCTTTTTTTACTTACCCTGCCTAATATTACTTTGAATGTTCATTGGTAATTTAATCGTGACGCACTCATGCATGCATTTGTTATATCTTACGTCCGAACTGTCTTGCGAGTCCTTCCAAAGTACTCACTGGCTTGTTGATTTGGCCAGATGCTGACGAAGGTGATCTCATGGATGAGGAGTTCGATAGCGAGTCCGACGCCTAGAGGAGTCCCAGTCAGTCTCGTGCGACCCTGGACTTGGTCACTGTTTTATACCCGCTTCCGCAACCCAAATAAATTCATCAAGCCTCACCTCGACGCTCGATGGGATGTTAGTTTGAGAGTCACATATCCACTCCCCACTGTGTTATTCCACCACTCCCCAGTTTCGAGTCAGTAGTATGCCACCACACCATTATATTATATCCGCCTTTATGTATAATTATTGGCATGTCTGTAATAAATTGTTGAGCATCATCAGCTCAACCCTGTAATATATTTGATGCTACTGGCTTATTGTATCAAAAGTTTGTCTACCAGTGAGGAGGTTTTATCTCAAACTGGATTCTAAAGATTGGTTTCTCAATAAATATTTTTATTGGAAAACCGGTCGTGACAGTAAGATCCGCCGGCGTGCATAACTTCGCCTCATCCCGCTTCCAGGCACCGGCGACGTCTTACTGGCTCCCACTCAGATAAGCCACCCGTTGGCATATGTCGCACCAACCACCCGACATTTGGCACCCACCATGGGGCCAGGTGCACCGTCGTCCGGAGACCTGCTCTAGACGGGAACCCTTTTCCTCCCCAGCGAGCGTAGCCAGCCCGGCACGCCCGATGGCGCTTGCCACGACGCGCTGCAGGGCGTCACCAATGCCTGCGCAGCGAGCAACCTCGCCAACTCCCTTGGCGAGGCCCTCATCTCCGACAAGCCCGCCTCCGACGCGGGCACCGACCGCCTCGTCGACCTCCTTGGCCAGCTCCACGTCTCCAGCGAGCCTGCTGTGCACCAGGATTCCGTTGGCTCCACCGATCCGATGGCTGTCGACTCCGACACAGCCTCGCCCGACGCCTTCCCCACCAACGTCGTGATCTACGATGACACGCTTCCCCGAGCCGATGGTTGTGACGTTGCCACCGCCGAGGTGATGGTCATCAGCCACGGCGGCGCTTCTGGCAAGAACGCCCACAACGCCCCGCAAGCGGCAATCCATGACCTGTCCATCCCCCTCCCGGCCGATGCCGACGCCGAAGCACTCGAGACTCGCCGCCTCGCCCTCCTCGTAGAGGGCTGGAAGCTAGCTTCCGTGAAACGCCTCACTGAGGCCCACCAGCGCGAAGTCGACCGCGCCGCCTTCGGCACAGAAAGCACAAGTGCTCCCCAGGTGGTTTTGGTAATTAATGTCAACATATCTCTTGTTGGACTAATACTTTTATCTAGTATATTTCAGATAAGTTCAACAATGGAGTGGCATGGCATGGATGGTAAAAGTGGAACCCTCAAGATGCTAAGGACAAATAATTGGCTAAAGCTTCAAGCTCAAGACTCTTCATTTTACACTTTTAGTGATCCAAGATCACATTGAGTCCATAGGAAAAGCCAATACTATCAAGGAGGGATGAGGTGTTGCTTAATGAGCCTTTTTCTCCATGTGCTTGATGCTATGCTCCTAAACCCTCAGCTACTTTCCCACTTCCACATATGACCTAAACCCAAAGTCGAACTCGGACCTACCGATTATTTCTATCCGGCGCCACCGAGTTTCACATGTCATAAGCCATTGCCAAACCCTAGCAAATCGGTTCTACCGATAGGGATCTCGGTCTCATCGAGATGGGATTGCAATCTCACTGTGTATGTCCATTGTCAAAATCGGTCTCACCGAGTTTAGGCAATCGGTACTACCGAGATTACAATGCAAACTCTCTGGTTAACTCATTACCAAAATCGGTCCAACCGAGTTTAGTAATCGGTTCCACCGAGTTTGCCTGACCAATTTTCTGGTTAGCTAATTACCAAATCGGTCTCACCGAGTTTGTGTAATAGGTCTCACCGAGATTACGTTATGCCCTAACCCTAACCGTATCGGTCCTACCGAGTTGCATGTCAGTCCCACCGAAAATCTCTAACGGTCACTAGGTTTACCTTTTCGGTCCGACCGAGTTTGTTGATTCGGTCCCACCGAGATTGGTAAATTGTGTGTAACGGTTGGAATTTGTGTGGAGGCTATATATACCCCTCCACCTCTTCTTCATTCATGGAGAGAGCCATCAGAACACATCTACACTTCCAACTCATATGTTCTGAGAGAGAACTTCCTACCCTTGTGTTGAGGCCAAGATATTCCATTCCTACCATATGAATCTTGATCTCTAGCCTTCCCCAAGTTGCTTTCCACTCAAATCTTCTTTCCACCAAATCCATATCCTGTGAGAGAGAGTTCAGTGTTGGGGAGACTATCATTTGAAGCACAAGAGAAAGGAGTTCATCATCAACACACCATTTGTTACTTCTTGGAGAGTGGTGTCTCCTAGATTGGCTAGGTGTTACTTGGGAGCCTCCGACAAGATTGTGGAGTTGAACCAAGGAGTTTGTAAGGGCAAGGAGATCGCCTACTTCGTGAAGATCTACCGCTAGTGAGGCAAGTCCTTCGTGGGCGATGGCCATGGTGGGATAGACAAGGTTGCTTCTTCATGGACCCTTCGTGTGTGGAGCCCTCCGTGGACTCGCGCAACCGTTACCCTTCATGGGTTGAAGTCTCCATCAACGTGGATGTAGGATAGCACCACCTATCCGAACCACGGGAAAAACATCCGTGTCTCCAATTGCGTTTGAATTCTCCAAACCCTTCCCTTTACATTCTTGCAAGTTGCATGCTTTATATTCCGCTGCTCATATTCTATTTGCATGCTTGCTTGATATGTATTGTGTATGTTGAAATTGTGCCTAAAACTCCACTCAAACCGAAAAAGCTTAAAAATTGCAACTTTGGCACTGAGTGTCTAATCACCCCCCCTCTAGACACACCTACTTCTAGATCCTACAAGTGGTATCAGAGCTTTGGTCTCCATTGCCTTGGTTTAATCACCATTGGAGGAAGATGGATGTGTCTACTTTAGGGAGTCTTACACATAGAGTGCCTATTCTTGATGGAGAGTATTTTCATGAGTGGAAAAATGAGATACTTGTGATTTTCAATCAATATCATTTGAACAAGTATATTGCTAGTCCTTGTGCACCTCATGTTGATCCTATGCATCCCACTCTAGATGAAGATATTGACATGATTCGCAATCTTAGAACCGTTGAGCTCATCATTAGAGGATTGCACAAAAACTTGATTGCTAGTTTACCTACTCTTAATTGTGCCTATACTATATGGAAATTTCTTGAGGAACGAATCCCCAATTATTCCTTGAAAAATTTGGATGAAATTCTCCATAAATCTATTGCCTTGAGTAAAATGAACTCTAGTGATTCTAGTTTTGGTAATTGTCTATTTGAGCTTACCAATCTCATGCGTGCTAAAGGAAATGTTGGAATCATTGGTGATATCATATCCGAATCTATAAGAATTCATAAACGTGACCACTTTGATGATCATTTATCTAAGAATTACCTTCTGTAGGATATGATCAATCACAAGATGATGTTGAACATGGATACTATGATGAAGATGATGATAGTGACTTTGATCTTGATGATGTAATGAGACACTTTGGTCTTATGGCTAATTTTCGAGGATATGTGTCAGGAGGAAATGAATGGGTTCTCGACAGTGGATGTACTGATCATATGACCGGAGATGAAGAGATGTTCCGTGAGCTTGCTGAAAATGACGGCCCTCGAAAATATGTCACCTTTGGTGATAATTCAAAGGGTAAGGTGGTTGGCCTTGGTAAGGTGGCCATCTCACACGATAGCTCCATTTAAAATGTCATGCTCGTTGAATCTCTTGGCTACAACTTACTTTCGGTATCTAGACTTCCTGATTTCGGTTTGAATGTCCTATTTACTGAGGTAGATTGCCAAGTGTTTCGTCGAGACAATCATAAAATGGTTTTTACTGGTATACGTAGAGGTGACCTTTACATTGTCGATTT
The DNA here is from genome assembly GCA_032464435.1 of Aegilops umbellulata. Classification (NCBI taxonomy): domain Eukaryota; kingdom Viridiplantae; phylum Streptophyta; class Magnoliopsida; order Poales; family Poaceae; genus Aegilops; species Aegilops umbellulata. The sequence continues at coordinate 526,535,431 of CP136055.1, read as the reverse complement.
CTCTAAAAAGGCACAACCTAAAACTTGCTTTATTGCTAAATCCTCAAAAGGTTGGTTGTGGCATAGACGACTAGGTCACGTTGGCATGAGAAACCTTGACAAGCTTATTAAAGGAAATCATATCCTTGGAGTTAACAATGTCATATTTGATAAGGATAGACTTTGTAGTGCTTGTCAAGCAGGTAAACAGGTTGGAGGAAGGCATCCCGTGAAGAACATCATGACCACAAGGAGGCCACTCGAGTTACTTCATATGGATCTTTTTGGTCCCAATGCCTACAAGAGTCTCGGTGGAAATTCTTTTGGTCTAGTTATAGTTGATGATTTTTCAAGATTTACATGGGTGTTCTTTCTTGATGATAAATCGCAAGTCCAAAAGATCTTCAAAAACTTCGCTAGGAAGGCCCAAAATCAGTTTGACATGAAGATCAAGAAGGTTCGGAGTGACAACGGAACGGAGTTCAAGAACGCAAACGTGGACACCTTTGTTGACGAAGAAGGGATTTCACACGAGTTCTCGGCTACGTACACACCTCAAAAAAATGGAGTTGTTGAGAGGAAGAACCAGGCGCTCATCGAAATGGCGAGAACGATGCTTGATGAGTACAAGACGCCAAAGCACTTTTGGGCAGAAGCGGTTGAGACGGCTTGTCATGCAACAAATCGCTTGTATCTTCACAAGCTACTCAGCAAGACAGCATACGAGCTCCTCACCGGTAACAAACCCCAAGTTGGATACTTTCGAGTATTCGGCTCCAAGTGCTACATTCTTGATAAGCATCGTCGTTCAAAGTTTGCACCTAAATCTCATGAAGGTTTCCTACTTGGTTATGGCTCAAACTCTCACACTTACCGTGTCTACAACAATTTCACCCGAAAGGTTGAAGAAAAGGTAGATGTGAAGTTTGATGAATCTAATGGCTCGCAAGTAAAGCAATTGCCAATTGATGTAGGAGACAAAGACCCTTCAGAAGCAATCCAAGACTTGTCTATTGGCAAAATTCGTCCAACGGAGGTGAAGGAGAGTACATCGTCCGTTCAAGTGGAAGCTTCTACTTCATGACAAGGTGAACCAAGAATTGACCTGGAAGCGTCCACAAGTGGGACACACCAAGATGAAGGAAACGAGGAAATGCGTCAAGACGAACTTCAACAACCTCCTTCTCCACCACGACAAGAGAACGACAACGCCAACAATGAAGAAGACCAAGAAGAAGAACAAGATGAAGAAGATGTTCAACGAAGACCCAAGCAAAAGCTTTCACGAGTTCGAGCAAGAATTGCCAAAGATCATCCCGTCGAGCAAATCTACAATGATATCCAAACCGGGAGAATTACTCGCTCAAAATCTCGTTTAGCTAACTTTTGTGAAAACTATTCATTCATCTCTAGCATTGAACCTATGAAGGTTGAAGAATCATTGGAAGATCCGGATTGGATAAACGCAATGCATGAAGAGCTACACAACTTTGAGAGAAACCAAGTTTGGACGTTGGTTGAGAAGCCCGACAACAACCACAACATCATTGGTACCAAATGGGTGTTTCACAACAAGCAAGATGAAGATGGACAAGTGGTTCGCAACAAAGCACATCTCGTCGCCCAAGGGTACACACAAGTCGAAGGTATGGACTATGGTGAGACATATGCTCCCGTTGCTAGACTCGAGTCCATTCGCATCTTACTTGCCTATGCTAATCACCATAATATCACCTTGTACCAAATGGACATTAAAAGTGCTTTTCGAAATGGTGAAATAGAGGAGGAAGTTTATGTCAAACAACCTCCCGGCTTTGTCAATCCTAAGAAACCTAATCATGTTTACAAACTTCACAAAGCTCTTTATGGTCTTAAACAAGCTCCTAGAGCATGGTATAAATGCTTGACCAAGTTCCTTATTGCAAGTGGTTTTGAAATTGGAAAAATTGATTCCACACTCTTTACTAAAAGGGTTAATGGAGAACTATTTGTATGCCAAATTTATGTTGATGATATTATATTTGGTTCAACTAACCCTCTTTTTAGTGAAAAGTTTGGAAAGCTAGTGTCGGAGAAGTTTGAGATGTCTATGATGAGTGAACTCAAATTCTTTCTCGGTTTGCAAATCAAGCAAACTAAGGAAGGTACATTTGCATCTCAAACGAAGTACACCAAAGACTTATTCAAGAAGTTCAATATGCAAGAATGCAAAGGTATGTCTACACCCATGCCTACTAGTGGGCATAATGATTTGACCAAAGATGGTGAACCGGTTGATCAAAAGGTTTAACGCTCTATGATTGGTTCATTGTTATACCTATGCGCCTCACGTCCTGATATTATGATAAGTGTGTGCATGTGTGCACGATATCAAGCTGCTCCTAAAGAATGTCATCTTAAGGCTGTGAAAAGGATTGTGAGATACTTAATCCATACACCAAATTTTGGCATTTGGTATCCTAAGAGGTCCTCTTTTGATCTTGTTGGCTATTCCGACTCGGATTATGCCGGAGACAAGGTTGATAGAAAGTCCACTTCGGGTACTTGTCAATTTCTTGGTAGATCTCTTGTGTCTTGGTCCTCCAAGAAACAAAACTCGGTATCCTTATCTACCGCTGAAGCGGAATACATTGCCGCTGGTTCATGTTGTGCTCAATTACTTTGGATGACACAAACTCTTAAAGATTATGGGGTCTATGTGAAACATGTTCCATTTCTTTGTGACAATGAAAGTCCTATCAAAATTGGTCATAATCCTGTGCAACATTCTCAAACTAAGCACATTGAAGTTCGTCATCATTTCATTCGAGATCATGTTGCTAAGGGTGACATTCATCTTAAGCATGTTCGCACCGATAAGAAATTAGCGGATATATTCACTAAACCACTTGATGAGAAAGTGTTTTGCAGGTTGAGAGGAGAATTGAACATCATTGATGCTTCGAACTTGGAGTAGAAACTCCATTGGATACATGCAAGACATGAGATTATGGCTAATCCTTGATATATCTCTTATGATGACTATCTTATGTCTTGGATATATTTGTATCTTGCATGTTATCTAACCCATGTAGGTACTTGGTTGAATCTAATTCTATGACATTGCAACTCACTCACGTCTTGAGCGATCTCTACATCACCAAGTCTCTACACAACGGTGGTTGACGACAAGGAAGCACAAAACCATTCGAACATATCCTTTGACAAATTCTATGTTGAGCTTCATGATTGTCATTTTTGGATATACAAGTGCTTTTCCTTGCAAGAACTAACCCATGTAGGTAGATGAACTCAAATTCCAAGGGGTGCTCCCAACTCATGATGAGCTACATCAACTTCGAGCACCCACACAAGTTCAACTACATGAGCAAGATCCACACCACCACCCAAGGTATGTTGTTCCATCTTAGAGAAGCTTTACTCCAAGTCATGAGTCAAAGCAACTCAACAAGATGAGAATACATCAAAATGCTCAAACGAAAAAATGGTAACCCCATTTTGAGCTTAAACGATGAGTATGACCCACGATCAAGTGTCCTCACTTGACTCCTAAGTCAATATACTCTAACATAGGTGACTATGTCACCGCCCAATTCTAGATGAAGTTCTCTTGTGTTCTTTTCTGTGTTATTGCATTTGTCCCTTGCATATTTGTTTCCCTCTTCTTCAACACACAAAAAAAACTTCATCTAGAACTCTCATTATTTTCTTTTTGATTCTTGTTCTGCATATTTTCTGCATCAAATCCCTTGCAAATCTTTCAGTTAATTCATTGCAAATCTTTGTGAGATCTTATTTGACTAGTGAGCTGAGGTGAAAAGTGTTTTCTCTGTGATGAACTCGGTTTCATCGAATTGTAATTTTCGGTCCAACCGAATTCCTTCGGTACCACCAAAACATGCCACTCGGTGCCACCGATTTCGTAACAGGAAAAACAGTTTGCCACATATTCTATATTTCTTCTGATCCAGCTCCACTCAATGAATCTTGTCCTCTACAAGCATCACAGTTTCACCCATTGCTTTGTGCTGAGACTCAAGGACCAAACCCATTCGACGGATTCCAGAAAAACCTTCTTGGAAATTGATGTCAAAGGGGGAGAGAGAGATCACATCAAAGCTTATCACCAGGGAGAAAGAGAAAGAAAGTATTAAGGGGGAGAAAGAGATCTCCAGGCGGAGAGAACACTCAAGGATCCCAGATGCTTGATTTTCAAGAGGAGAGATGCCACATGTCTTTTTGGGGGGAAGACATGTTCATATCACTAGTAGAAAACGGACCATTAGTACCGGTTTGTAAGGGCCTTTAGTGCCGGTTATGGAACCGGCACTAAAATTTCGGCACTAAAGCCCCCCCCCCCTTTAGTACCGGTTCGGCACGAACCGGCGCTAAAGCGCCACCACATGGCGTGAGCTCGCGCCCTGGTACGGGGGACCTTTAGTACCGGTTGGTGTTGCCAACCGGTACTAAAGTTTTTTTTTTGAAAATTTTGGAAAAAAAATTTGATTTTTTTTAATTTTCTGAATTATTTGATGATTTAGTCTCTAATCACCTCTCTTAACTGCTCAAGTGTGGATCACTCATTCCAAATCATCTAACTTCCCGACCAGTCACCCATCCCTCTCACTACTCCAGCCCGAGCACGCTTAACTTTCAGGTTCTATTCTCTTTCGTTTCCGAGTCTACACTTGTTGTTTTCCTGACAATAGTAAGATGTCAATCCTATTAACCCTCCAGAGTTTAGCTTGAGCATGAAGTCACACATTTCACCGTTTGAGTTTGAAACTATTATTCTAAAAAAACAGTAATTATTTAGTAACGCTAATATTTCTTGAATAAGTTTGACCATAGTTTGACCACAGTTTGACCATAGTTTGACCAGATTTGACCAAAATTCAAAAAATTGAAATAATTATTTAGTAACACTAATATTCTAGAATAACTAGTTTGACCATTGTTTGACCACAGTTTGCCCACAGTTTGAATATTTTTCAATTTTTTCCACTCTAGATCTTAAAAGCCCCGTAACTTTTTTTCTATTAGGTTTTTGAGGATTTTGCAAATTTGGATGTAACTTTTCGAGTAGATGATTTTTCATATAAAAAACTTTTTCATCCGAGTTAGTATGCAAAAGTTATGCCCATTTTTACAAATTTTAGAGAAATTTTGCAAATAAAGTCAAAATTCACATTTGCAAATTTTCCCAACAACTAGACCACATATCACATGGGAAACTTATTTTCTTTTATTTTTTTTGACATTTTCATCATTTTCGTTTATTTTTTTTAAAACTGAAAAGGCGATCCAGGGGGGGTAGAGTTTGAAAATTACCCTATAGGTCAGACCCCGTTAGTACCGGTTCGTGGCACGAACCGGTACTAAAGGTTAGACCTTTAGTACCGGTTCGTGCCACGAACCGGTACTAAAGGTGATCGTGGGGCCCCGGCCTGACGCCAGCCTGCCACCACCCCTTTAGTACCGGTTCGTGCCACGAACCGGTACTAAAGGTTCAACACGAACCGGCATTAATGCAAATCCGTTCGAACCGGCACTAATGGTACCATTAGTACCGGCTCAAATACAAACCGGCACTAATGCGCTTCACGTTTGACCCTTTTTCTACTAGTGTATGTACTCATTTGAATTAAGTTCTATTCATTTATATCTTTCAGCTCTGATTTTCTGTTCCCTATCTTCTCCCAATATCCCATGTCAGATTCAGGGGGAGCAAGACATCTAAGGGAAAGAAATCACTCAAATTCATTGCATATCTTTACTCTTGGGGACATGTCTAATCCAAGTGGTACCTTGTACTCACTATCTACATGTCATCCCAGTCTTGGTATTCTTGTGGTTTCTTTTGGTTTTCTCTGGCTAGTGGATGTACCTGTGTTATCTAACCTTGTTTATGCAGGTTCATTCCATCCTAAGCCAACTCAAGACTACAAGGTAAGTATATGCATCAAAATCATGAGTATGAGAAATTCTTGCTCTTGTACATACTGTTTGCAAGAAGGACTCATAAGCATGAAGGTATTTCTCTTAATTATCTTTTGCTCTGATGCATATGGCCAAGGTACATGTAACACATTGCTTACTCTGCCATGATTATGCTCTCACATGCTTCTACATTTTATATTCACATGATTGCATACATGTAGGGGGAGCCTATGTTTGTTACATGTTCTTCCAAAGCTTTACTTGCTATTCTTTGTATCTTTATCTAAAGCTTTGATGTATGTTGCCATCAATTACCAAAAAGGGGGAGATTGAAAGCACAAGTGCTCCCCAGGTGGTTTTGGTAATTAATGTCAACATATCTCTTATTGGACTAATACTTTTATCTAGTATATTTCAGATAAGTTCAACAATGGAGTGGCATGGCATGGATGGTAAAAGTGGAACCCTCAAGATGCTAAGGACAAAGAATTGGCTAAAGCTTCAAGCTCAAGACTCTTCATTTTACACTTTTAGTGATCCAAGATCACATTGAGTCCATAGGAAAAGCCAATACTATCAAGGAGGGATGAGGTGTTGCTTAATGAGCCTTTTGCTCCATGTGCTTGATGATATGCTCCTAAACCCTCAGCTACTTTCCCACTTCCACATATGACCTAAACCCAAAGTCAAACTCGGACCTACCGATTCTTTCTATCCGGCGCCACCGAGTTTCACATGTCATAAGCCATTGCCAAACCCTAGCAAATCGGTTCTACCGATAGGGATCTCGGTCTCATCGAGATGGGATTGCAATCTCAATGTGTATGTCCATTGTCAAAATCGGTCTCAACGAGTTTAGGCAATCGGTACTACCGAGATTACAATGCAAACTCTCTGGTTAACTCATTACCAAAATCGTTCCAACCGAGTTTAGTAATCGGTTCCACCGAGTTTGCCTGACCAACTCTCTGGTTAGCTAATTACCAAATCGGTCTCACCGAGTTTGTGTAATCGGTCTCACTGAGATTACGTTATGCCCTAACCCTAACCGTATCGGTCCTACCGAGTTGCATGTCAGTCCCACCGAAAATCTCTAACGGTCACTAGGTTTACCTTTTCGGTCCGACCGAGTTTGTTGATTCGGTCCCACCGAGATTGGTAAATTGTGTGTAACGGTTGGTTTTTGTGTGGAGGCTATATATACCCCTCCACCTCTTCTTCATTCGTGGAGAGAGCCATCAGAACACATCTACACTTCCAACTCATATGTTCTGAGAGAGAACTTCCTACCCTTGTGTTGAGGCCAAGATATTCCATTCCTACCATATGAATCTTGATCTCTAGCCTTCCCCAAGTTGCTTTCCACTCAAATCTTCTTTCCACCAAATCCATATCCTGTGAGAGAGAGTTGAGTGTTGGGGAGACTGTCATTTGAAGCACAAGAGCAAGGAGTTCATCATCAAGACACCATTTGTTACTTCTTGGAGAGTGGTGTCTCCTAGATTGGCTAGGTGTCACTTGGGAGCCTCCGACAAGATTGTGGAGTTGAACCAAGGAGTTTGTAAGGGCAAGGAGATCGCCTACTTCGTGAAGATCTACCGCTAGTGAGGCAAGTCCTTCGTGGGCGATGGCCATGGTGGGATAGCCAAGGTTGCTTCTTCGTGGACCCTTCGTGGGTGGAGCCCTCCGTGGACTCACGCAACCGTTACCCTTCGTGGGTTGAAGTCTCCATCAACGTGGATATAGGATAGCACCACCTATCCAAACCACGGGAAAAACATCCGTGTCTCCAATTGCGTCGGAATTCTCCAAACCCTTCCCTTTACATTCTTGCAAGTTGCATGCTTTACATTCCACTGCTCATATACTCTTTGCATGCTTGCTTGATATGTATTGTGTATGTTGAAATTGTGCCTAAAACTCCACTCAAACCGAAAAAGCTTAAAAATTGCAACTTTGGCACTGAGTGTCTAATCACCCCCCCCCCCTCTAGACACACCTACTTCTAGATCCTACAAGTGGTATCAGAGCTTTGGTCTCCATTGCCTTGGTTTAATCACCATTGGAGGAAGATGGATGTGTCTACTTTAGGGAGTCTTAGACATAGAGTGCCTATTCTTGATGGAGAGTATTTTCATGAGTGGAAAAATGAGATGCTTGTGATTTTCAATCAATATCATTTGAACAAGTATATTGCTAGTCCTTGTGCACCTCATGTTGATCCTATGCATCCCACTCTAGATGAAGATATTGACATGATTCGCAATCTTAGAACCGTTGAGCTCATCATTAGAGGATTGCCCAAAAACTTGATTGCTAGTTTACCTACTCTTAATTATGCCTATACTATATGGAAATTTCTTGAGGAACGAATCCCCAATTATTCCTTGAAAAATTTGGATGAAATTCTCCATAAATCTATTGCCTTGAGTAAAATGAACTCTAGTGATTCTAGTTTTGGTAATTGTCTATTTGAGCTTACCAGTCTCATGCGTGCTAAAGGAAATGTTGGAATCATTGGTGATATCATATCCGAATTTATAAGAATTCATAAAAGTGACCACTTTGATGATCATTTATCTAACGAATTACCTTCTCTAGGATATGATCAATCACAAGATGATGTTGAACATGGATACTATGACCAAAGGGTTCTCGCTCCCAAGAGACACGCCCAAGTATAACGGCTCCGTGAAGCCGGAAGATTGGTTGATCGACTACTCCACCGCAGTACGCATCGCGAACGGCAACAGGCGCGTTGCTGTGAAGTACGTGCCCCTCATGCTCCAAGGCACGGCGCGGACCTGGCTCAACAGCCTCAAGCCATACAGTGTCAACAGCTGGCTAGACTTCACAGAAGCCTTTGTCCGCAACTTCACCAGCACCTACAAGCGGGCTCCCAAGCCCAGACAGCTCTCCTTATGCGTACAAGGCCCCGCCGAGTCCACTCGCGAATACCTCACGCGTTGGGCCGAGCTCCGCAACTCTTGCGAAGGAGTGCACGAGGTGCAAGCCATCGAATACTTCACATCCGGGTGCCGAGAGGGCACCCTCCTCAAGCACAAGCTCCTCTGCGACGAGCTGACTACCCTCGACGAGCTTCTGGTCATAGCGGACAAGTACGCCGCCGCCGACTCCTCAATGAAGACTGAACTTCGGGTTGACGCGTCCAGGAAGGTACTCAACCCGGTGCCCAAGACGCCGGCTGGGGACTCCGGCCGGCGCCCATACCAAAACGACCAGAAACGCAAGGGCCCCATGCCGCCTTCCACCAGTCAGTAGGTGGCCACGGTCGAGGGCGAGCAGCCCGAAGGGCGGCCCACACCCAAGAAGCAGAAAGGCGGCAGGCCGGCTTGGCAGCCGGCCTTCTCCTACGAACAAACCCTCGACGCCCCATGCAAGTTCCACAGCGGCGCGAAGCCGTCCAACCACACAACCCGGAAGTGCCACTGGCTCACCCGAATCTCCAAAGGCGAAGGGCTCGTGCCGCCTCCACCTGCTGGTCTGCCGCCTCCGGCTCCGCAACAGTCGGAGCCGTGCACGACGAGTTCCCCGATGAGCATGCCGCCTATGTCATCTTCACGAGACAGCCTGAAGACCGGCGCAGCAGGCGCCGAGAGCACCTGGAAGTCAACGCGGTTGCCGCCAACCCCTCCGAGCACATGCACTGGTCAGAAAAACCAATCAACTGGAGTCGGGCTAACCACCCAGAGGTGATGCCATCTCCCGGCTCTTATGCACTAGTTCTGGATGCCACCCTTGCAACAGACACACGCGTAGCCCATTTCTCCCGCGTGTTGATAGACGGCGGAAGCAGCATCAACATCATGTACCTTGACACCCTGAAGAAGCTCAATGTCAAGACGAAGTAGCTCACGCCTACCCGGACTGTGTTCCACGGCATCGTACCCGGCCTGTCCTGCTCCCCCATTGGCAAGATCAAGATTGATGTCCTCTTTGGGGACAAGGATCATTTCCGCAGGGAGGCCATCTGGTTTGAAGTGGTGGACCTTGAGAGCTCTTACCATGCACTGCTTGGCCGACCTGCCTTGGCCAAGTTCATGGCTGTTCCCCACTATGCTTACCTCAAGATGAAGATGCCGAGCACCAAGGGCATCATCACCATAGTCGGCGATTACAAGAAATCCTCTGAATGCGCAGCAGCCAGCAGCCGGCTAGCCGAGTCCCTTGTGATTGCCGAAGAGAAGAAGAAGTTGGACCGGGTCGTGGCCATGGCTGGCAAGCAGCCGGCCCTGTCCCCCGATCCCAAAGAATGTGACGCCCAAGGTTCCTTCCAGCCGGCCAAAGAAACAAAGAAGATACCTCTTGACCCCGAGCACCCGGAAAGGTTTGCCGTCATTGGGGCAAACCTAAACAGCAAATAGGAAGGCAAGCTCGCCGATTTCCTCCGTGAGAATCGGGACATCTTTGCATGGTCCCCCAAGGACATGCCGGGTGTTCCGAAGGATTTCGCCGAGCACGAATTACACGTCCGAGAAGGTGCAAAACCAGTCAAACAACCCCTCCGACGATTGTCGGAGGAAAAGAGAAGAATTGTAGGAGAAGAGATAGCCCGGCTTCTGGCCGCCGGCTTCATCATGGAGGTGTTCTTTCTGGAGTGGCTCGCCAACCCGGTCCTCGTGCTGAAGAAGAACAACAAGTGGCGCATGTGTATAGACTACACGAGCCTCAACAAGGCCTTCCCCAAAGATCCTTTTGCCCTGCCAAGGATAGATCAAGTGATAGACTCCACAGCCGGATGCGAGCTGCTGAGTTTCTTGGATGCTTACTCTGGGTACCACCAGATAAAGTTGGACCCGGCCGACCGCCTGAAGACCGCCTTCATCATGCCATTCGGAGCCTTCTGCTACCTGACTATGACATTCGGCTTGAGAAATGCCGGTGCCACTTTTCAGCGTTGCATGCAGAAGTGCCTCCTCAAGCAGCTCGGCAGAAATGCCCACGTCTACATGGACGACATTGTGGTGAAGACGGAGAAACGCAGCACCTTGCTGGAAGACCTCAAGGAAACATTCGAGAACCTGCGCCGATTCCGGATCGAGCTCAACCCCGAGAAATGCGTGTTCGGAGTGCCAGCCGGCCAGCTCCTGGGCTTCCTGGTCTCCGAACGCGGCATCGAATGCAACCTAGTGAAGATCAAGGCCTTTGATAGAATGGCGATTCCCACCAAGCTGCGAGACGTCCAAAAGTTCACCGGATGCTTGGCTTCCCTTAACCGCTTCATCAGCCAGCTCGGAGAGAAGGCTCTCCCCCTCTACCGCCTCATGAAGAAGACCACTCACTTCGAGTGGAACGACCAGGCCGACCAAGCTTTTCACAAGCTGAAGAAGATGCTGACCACGCTGCCTGTCCTGGCGGCGCCGACTGAGAAAGAGCCCATGCTCCTTTACATCGCTGCAACCAGCCGGGTGGTCAGCACAGTCATCGTAGTCCAGCGCCCAAAAGAGGGCCGAGCCCAGCCGGTCCAGAGGCCGGTGTACTATTTGAGCGAGGTGTTGTCTACCTCGAAGCAGAACTACCCGCACTACCAGAAAATGTGCTACGGCGTGTACTTTGCCGCCAATAAGCTGAAGCCCTACTTCCAAGAGCACCCCATCACGGTCGTATGCACCGCCCCGCTCGCCGAGATCATAGGCAGCCGGGATGCATCCGGCTTGGTGGCGAAATGGGCCATCGAGCTGGCCCCTTACACGATCTTCTACCAGCCTCGCACCGCCATCAAATCCCAAGCATTGGCCGACTTCCTCGTCGACTGGGCCGAGACCCAGTACCTGTCGCCGGCTCCCGACTCCACTCACTGGCGCCTGCACTTAGACGGGTCCAAGATGCTCACCGGTTTGGGAGCCGGCATCGTCCTCACCTCTCCCAAAGGCGACAAGCTCAAATACACGCTGCAAATTCAATTCGCCGCCTCCAACAACGTGGCCGAGTATGAGGCGCTCGTACACGGGCTCCGGCTTGCCAAAGAGCTTGGCATACGCCGGATCCTGTGTTACGGCGACTCAGATTTGATAGTCCAGCAGACATTCGGCGATTGGGACACCAAGGACGCAAACATGGCAAGCTACCGCTTCCTCGTCCAGCAGATCAGCGGGTACTTTGAAGGATGCGAGTTCCTCCACGTACCACGAGCCGACAACGGGCCAGCAGATGCCCTGGCTCGAATAGGCTCCACTCGGTAGGCAATACCAACCGGCGTCTCTCTACAACGCCTCCTCAAGCCGTCTATCAAGCCGTCTCCAGAATCCGATTCCATCTTCGTGCCGCCTAGCTCCGATGCAGCCGGCTCCGGCTTGAAGAGCCAAGCAGGCAGCACGGGGACTTCGATAGGCGGCGCGGGGACTTCAGCAGGCGGCTCGGGGACTTCCGTAGTCGCACCCAACCCGGGGACTTCTGAACCCGGCTCGGGGACTGTGGTAGTCGGCCCGGGGACTGCACCAGCACCGCAGGCGGCGGCCGGCTCCAGCATTTCACAACCCAGCCCGCCCACCCTGGTTGCAGTAGCCGCGTTGGCAACAGAAGAAGTCACAGGTCCATCATGGGCCCAGCCCATTCTCAACTTCCTGACAAACCAAGAACTGTCGGTAGACGAGACAGAGGCAAGACAAGTCCAACGCTGAGCCAGAGCATACACAATCGTCAACGGAGAGCTCGTTAGGCGCAGCATCACTGGAGTCTTCCAGCGATGCGTTGAGCAAGAGAAAGGCATAGCAATCCTCAGAGACATCCACCAAGGTGAATGCGGCCACCACGCGACCTCAAGATCACTAGTCGCCAAAGCTTTCCGCCATGGATTCTTTTGGCCGACTGCTTTGGACGACGCCAGGGAATTAGTCAAGCATTGCAAAGGGTGCCAAGTCTTTAGCTCCAAGCAACACCTGTCCGCTTCGGCACTCAAGACCATTCCCCTCACTTGGCCCTTTGCCGTTTGGGGTTTGTACATGGTGGGCCCATTCAAGACGGCGTGCGGCGGCATGACACATTTGCTTGTCGCCGTGGACAAGTTCACCAAGTGGATCGAAGCAAAGCCGATCAAGAAGCTGAATGGGCCGACTGCTGTGACATTCATAGCAGATATAACAACTCGGTACGGCATGCCGCACAGCATCATCACCGACAACGGCACAAATTTTTCCAAGGGGGCATTGCCACGTTTCTGCGCGACGCAGGGCATCCGACTGGACTTAGCAATCATTGCCCACCCGCAATCAAACGGCCAAGTCGAACGAGCCAACGGCCTCATCCTTTCCGGCATCAAGCCCCGACTGGTCGTACCACTGGAGCGTTCGGCCGGCTGCTGGCTCGACGAGCTGCGGCCATCCTCTAGAGTCTGCGCACTACCCCAAACAGGTCAACCGGCTTCACTCCTTTCTTCCTCGTATATGGTGCCGAGGCGGTCATCCCAACCGACATCGAGTTCGACTCGCCTCGGGTGACCATGTACACGAAGGCGGAGGCCAAGGAAGCACGAGAAGACAGCGTCGACCTGCTAGAAGAAAGCCGGTTGTTAGCCCTCAGCCGGTCCGCCATCTACCTGCAGGGTCTGCGTCGCAACCACAGCCGAAAGGTCAAGCCAAGATCCTTCCAAGAGGGCGACCTTGTGCTCCGGCTGATCCAGCAAACAGCCGGCCAGCACAAGCTCTCGGCCCCTTGGGAAGGCCCCTTCGTCATCAGCAGAGCGCTAGGAAACGATTCCTACTACCTGATCGATGCACAGAAGCCGAAGGCACGAAAGAGAGACGACTCCGGCAAGGAGTCGAAACGACCATGGAATGCCAACCTCCTCCGAAGATTTTTCAGTTAAAATGCAGTATGTATCACGCTAACTTTTGTACTAAGTACGAGACAATAGGCCCCCCGAGGAGAACTCGGGGACTGCCATCTTTCATCTATGAATGAAGAGTATTATGTTTATGATTATGTCATTACATTCACTTCTCTCGTCCGGCACCGGGTTCGACTAGTCGGCCCGGGAACTGGCCGCCTTGAGTTATATTAGAAGTCCTACCCGCGGTCAGACAAGTAGTGTGCCGGCTCCAAAGCCCTCTCTTGCCAAAAGTCGCAGTCCGAAGAATCGGTTGTCTGGCTGGCAAGAGCCAAAGGCAGGAAAGGACGCCCACACGAAAAACGGCTAGGGTCTAACGGACCAATATAACAAAAGCCGGCTTTTTCCTACTGCTGACCGACTACAAGAGTAGCCAGTCGGCCGGCTTCCATTCACTTCGCTACAATCTAAGAAAGCTCGAGTACTTGCTTTCCCCAAAAAGATAGCCGAGTCCTTCCTTAGCCATAGGCTGCAGAGCAGCAGCCGGCTGGGAAGGCAGCAATCAGGGGAAGGCGGCAAAGGAAACAGCCTAAGGATAAAAAGCACACGAGAATGGAAGCCAAACACATGCATGGTTATATTTACACAAAAGGCCTTGAAAGACCAACATTCAACATAGTTTGAATACACCCCAAGTGGGTGGAACTGCGTAAGCTTAATAAGAATTGTTCAAAGAGTAACAAGCAGGAAAAGCAAGGACGGCAGATCAAGCCAAGGAACGACTGGCGAGTCGGGCAGGTCGGTGGAGACAGTAGCGCCGGCTGGAGGAGTGGCCGGCTGGTGAACCTCGGCATGATCACCGCCTCCCTCAGAGGGCGCGCTAGCGCGCGCCTCGTTGCTGGAGGCACGGTCATGCTGAGGCTGGTTGGTTGCTTCACGGCCGGCTCGACGTCTTCGCCCTCCTCCCCTTCTTCGTCTTCACCTTCATCGCTGCAGGCGATCTCCTCCGCCGAGTCTTCACCCTCCGCCGGGTTCAGCCCGAACCACTCCTCCGGCTGGGCGACGCAGTTGTCGTCCACCTCAGGAGCGAAGACGCTGGTATCGGTATAATCGGCAAGAGCCGAAGCACGCTGGATGATAGCCGGCCGCACCTCCACCAGCTCTTCGTCAGCCTCCTCCCGCCAAGTCCTCAGCTGTTCCAAATTCAGCCCGGGGTACCAGGCCCGGACGAACTCCAGCGCCCGCCTGGCGCCGGATCGAGCAGCGGAGGCCTTCTGGGCCTCAAAGCGGCCAACTGCCACCTCCAGCCAGTCGGCAGTCCGGCTCGGGGTGCGGGGAATCACTTCGCCTGACCAGAGGGAGGCCAGCACCTGCGCCCCAGCATGCTGGAGGCGGCAGAGCATGCGGTGTACCGGCTGTAGCCGGGCTTGGATCGCCAAGAGCTGCTCCTCAAGTGTCCAGCTTGCATCCGGCGGGATCTCAACCCCCGCCTGCCGGCGTGCCTCGCGGTGGGCCTCGATGGCCTGGGTGGCGATGATAGAATGGCGGGGGAAGTAGTCTGCGCAAAGAGCAAAAGCAGCACAAATCAGAAGACGAACCAGAGGGCAAGGGGGCGAGCAAGGAGTAAGGGAAGCGGCTTACCGTCGATCAGATCCTCGATCCGGCCGTAACCCTCGCTCAGCGCTTGCTTCGCCTCAGCCCAGCCCGCCGCTTCGGTCTCAAACTCAGCTTTGAGGGCGGCCTCGCTCTCATGCGCCTTCTTCAGGGCCGCCTTGTGGCTCGCCTCCTGGTCGGCCAACTTCTTGACCAGGCGGTCGCGCTCCTGGACCAAGGCGTTGAGCTCGGCCTCCTTGGCGCGAAGGGCGGTCTGGGCCCCGCCGAGCTGCTCCCTCAAGTCGGCATTGGCCCCTGCAAGCATGAAGGCAAAGGAAGAAACAATAAGGAAGAAGTCGTTGGGGAAGATCCGACCCGACTGCTCAGCAGTCGGCCCGGATCTCGTGGACTACACCCAGTGGGTACGCTGACGCGCCCCCACAGGATATGAACAAAATCGAGCATGTACTCCGGCTGTCGGACAGATCCTCGATCTTCTGGCGCAGCTCCTGAGCCTGGGAGTCAAAGGCGGAGGTGCTCTAGTTATGGTACTCCTGGAAGATCAGACAGGATGCAGGAATAAGATAACTGTCAGGACCTAGTAAGTTCCAAGCCGCCTGCTCAGCAGCCGACTCGGATCTCGGGGACTGCACCCAGTGGGTGCGCTGACGCGCCCCCACGGAAGAAATCAAAAAAGAAAAACAAGCAAGGCTAGAAGACTCACCCGGACGACGGCCTGCGTCGCAAGGAAATCTCGGGTGTACCGCTGCAGCGCGGTAGCATGAGCCTGAAGCCGGCCCCGTGAAGGAAATATGCCCTAGAGGCAATAATAAAGTTATTATTTATTTCCTTATATCATGATAAATGTTTATTATTCATGCTAGAATTGTATTAACTGGAAACATAATACATGTGTGAATACATAGACAAACAGAGTGTCACAAGTATGCCTCTACTTGACTAGCTCATTAATCAAAGATGGTTATGTTTCCTAGCCATGAACAAAGAGTTGTTGTTTGATTAACGAGATCACATCATTAGTTGAATGATCTGATTGACATGACCCATTGCATTAGCATAGCACTCGATCGTTTAGTATATTGCTATTGCTTTTATCCATGACTTATACATGTTCCTTTAACTATGAGAATATGCAACTCCCATTTACCGTAGGAACACTTTGTGTGCTACCAAACGTCACAACGTAACTGGGTGATTATAAAGGTGCTCTACAAGTGTCTCCGAAGGTACATGTTGAGTTGGCATACTTCGAGATTAGGATTTGTCACTCCGATTGTCGGAGAGGTATCTCAGGGCCTTCTCGGTAATGCACATCACATAAAGCCTTGCAAGCATTGCAACCAATGAGTTAGTTGCGAGATGATGTATTACGGAACGAGAAAAGAGACTTGCCGGTAACGAGATTGAACTAGGTATTGGATACCGACGATCGAATCTCGGGCAAGTAACATACCGATGACAAAGGGAACAACGTATGTTGTTATGCGGTCTGACCGATAAAGATCTTCGTAGAATATGTAGGAGCCAATATGGGCATCCAGGTCCCTCTATTGGTTATTGACCGGAAACGTGTCTCGGTCATGTCTACATTGTTCTCGAACCGTAGGGTCCGCACGCTTAACGTTACGATGACAGTTATTATGAGTTTATGCATTTTGATGTACCGAAGGAGTTCGGAGTCCCGGATGTGATCACGGACGTGACGAGGAGTCTCGAAATGGTCGAGACATAAAGAATTATATATTGGAAGCCTATGTTTGGACATCGGATGCATTCCAGGTGAAATCAGGATTTTACCGGAATACCGGGAGGGTTACCGGAATCCCCCGGGAGCATAATGGGCCAACATGGGCCTTGGAGGAAAGGTGAGAGGGCAGCCCTAGGGGCTGCGCGCCTCCCCCCCTTCCCTAGTCCTATTAGGACTAGGAGAAGTGGGGCGCCCCCTCTCTCTCTCTCTCCCCCTTGGAGCAATCCTAGTCCAACTAGGATTGGGGGGGGGGGGAATCCTACTCCCAGAGGGAGTAGGACTCTCCTGGCGCACCAAACCTGGCCGGCCAGCCCCTCCCCCTTGGATCCTTTATATACGGGGGCAGGGGGCACCCCAAAGACACACAAGTTGATCTACGGATCGTTCCTTAGCCGTGTGCGGTGCCCCCTTCCACCAAATTCCACCTCGATCATATCGTTGCAGTGCTTAGGCGAAGCCCTGCGCCGGTAACACATCAAGATCGTCACCACGCCGTCGTGCTGACGGAACTCTTCCCCGACGCTTTGCTGGATCGGAGCCCGGGGATCGTCATCGAGCTGAACGTGTGCCAAGAACTCGGAGGTGCCGGAGTAACGGTGCTGTGATCGGTTGGATCGCGAGGAGAACGTACGACTACTTCCTCTACGTACGACTACTTCCTCTACGTTGTGTCAACGCTTCCGCTTCGGTCTACGAGGGTACGTAGACAAACACTCTCCCCTCTCGTTGCTATGCATCACCATGATCTTGCGTGTGCGTAGGAAAAATTTTGAATTTACTGCGTTCCCCAACAGTGGCATCCGAGCCTAGGTTTTATGGTTGATGTTATTTGCACGAGTAGAACACAAGTGAGTTGTGGACGATACAAGTCATACTGCCTACCAGCATGTCATACTTTGGTTCAGCGGTATTGTTGGATGAGACGATCCGGACCAACCTTACGCGTACGCTTACGCGAGACCGGTTCCCTCGACGTGCTTTGCACAGAGATGGCTTGCGGAAGGCTGTCTCTCCAACTTTAGTTGAACCGAGTGTGGCTACGCCCGGTCCTTGAGAAGGTTAAAACGGAGTCTATTTGACAAACTATCGTTGTGGTTTTGATGCGTAGGTAAGATGAGTTCTTGCTTAAAGCCCGTAGCAGCCACGTAAAACTTGCAACAACAAAGTAGAGAACGTCTAACTTGTTTTTGCAGGGCATGTTGTGATGTGATATGGTCAAGACGTGATGCTAAATTTTATTGTATGAGATGATCATGTTTTGTAACCGAGTTATCGGCAACTGGCAGGAGCCATATGGTTGTCGCTTTATTGTATGCAATGCAATCGCGATGTAATGCTTTACTTTATTGCTAAACGGTAGTGATAGTCGTAGAAGCATAAGATTAGCGAGACGACAACGATGCTGCGATGAAGATCAAGGTGTCGCGCCGGTGACGATGGTGATCATGACGGTGCTTCGAAGATGGAGATCACAAGCACAAGATGATGATGGCCATATCATATCACTTATATTGATTGCATGTGATGTTTATCCTTTTATGCATCTTATCTTGCTTTGATTGACGGTAGCATTATAAGATGATCTCTCACTAAATTATCAAGAAGTGTTCTCCCTGAGTATGCACCGTTGCGAAAGTTCTTCGTGCTGAGACACCACGTGATGATCGGGTGTGATAGGCTCTACGTTCAAATACAACGGGTGCAAAACAGTTGCACACGCGGAATACTCAGGTTTAACTTGACGAGCCTAGCATATACAGATATGGCCTCGGAACACAGAGACCGAAAGGTCGAGCGTGAATCATATAGTAGATATGATCAACATAATGATGTTCACCATTGAAACTACTCCATCTCACGTAATGATCGGACATGGTTTAGTTGATTTGGATCACGTGATCACTTAGAGGATTAGAGAGATGTCTATCTAAGTGGGAGTTCTTAAGTAATATGATTAATTGAACTTTAATTTATCATGAACTTAGTACCTGATAGTATCATGCTTGTCTATGTTGTGTAGATAAATGGCTCGTGCTGTTGTTCCGTTGAATTTTAATGCGTTCCTTGAGAAAGCAAAGTTGAAAGATGATGGTAGCAATTACACGGACTGGGTCCGTAACTTGAGGATTATCCTCATTGCTGCATAGAAGAATTACGTCCTAGAAGCACCGCTGGGTGCCAGGCCTGGTGCAAGAGCTACGCCAGATGTTTTGAACGTCTGGCAAAGCAAAGCTGATGACTACTCTATAGTTCAGTGTGCCATGCTTTACGGCTTAGAACCGGGACTTCAACGACGTTTTGAACACCATGGAGCATATGAGATGTTCCAGGAGTTGAAGTTAATATTTCAAGCAAATGCCCGGATTGAGAGATATGAAGTCTCCAATAAGTTCTATAGCTGTAAAATGGAGGAGAATGGTTCTGTCAGTGAGCATATACTCAGAATGTCTGGGTATAACAATCACTTGATTCAACTGGGAGTTAATCTTCCGGATGATTGCGTCATTGACAGAATTCTCCAATCACTGCCACCAAGCTACAAGAGCTTCGTGATGAACTATAATATGCAAGGGATGACCAAAACTATGCCCGAGCTCTTCGTGATGCTAAAAGCCGCGGAGGTAGAAATCAAAAAGGAGCATCAAGTGTTGATGGTTAACAAAACCACTAGTTTCAAGAAAAAGGGCAAAGGGAAGAAAAAGGGGAACTTCAAAAAGAACAGCAAGCAAGTTGCTACTCAAGAGAAGAAACCCAAGTCTGGACCTAAGCCTGAAACTGAGTGCTTCTATTGCAAGCAGACTGGTCACTGGAAGCGGAACTGCCCCAAGTATTTGGCGGATAAGAAGGATGGCAAGGTTAACAAAGGTATATGTGATATACATGTTATTGATGTGTACCTTACTAATTCTCGCAGTAGCACCTGGGTATTTGATACTGGTTCTGTTGCTAATATTTGCAACTCAAAACAGGGGCTATGGATTAAGCGAAGATTGGCTAAGGACGAGGTGACGATGCGCGTGGGAAATGGTTCCAAAGTCGATGTGATCGCGGTCGGCACGCTACCTCTACATCTACCCTCGGGATTAATATTAGATCTAAATAATTGTTATTTAGTACCAGCGTTGAGCATGAACATTATATCTGGATCTTGTTTGATGCGAGACGGTTATTCATTTAAATCAGAGAATAATGGTTGTTCTATTTATATGAGTAATATCTTTTATGGTCATGCGCCATTAAAGAGTGGTTTGTTCTTACTTAATCTCGATAGTAGTAACACACATATTCATAATGTTGAAGCCAAAAGATGCAGAGTTAATAATGATAGTGCAACTTATTTGTGGCACTGCCGTTTAGGTCATATCGGCATAAAGCGCATGAAGAAACTCCATACTGATGGACTTTTGGAGTCACTTGATTATGAATCACTTGGCACTTGCGAGCCGTGCCTTATGGGCAAGATGACTAAAACACCGTTCTCCGGTACTGTGGAGAGAGCAACAGATTTATTGGAAATCATACATACTGATGTATGTGGTCCAATGAATGTTGAGGCTCGTGGCGGATATCGTTATTTTCTCACCTTCACTGATGATTTAAGTAGATATGGGTATATCTACTTAATGAAACACAAGTCTGAAACATTTGAAAAGTTCAAAGAATTTCAGAGTGAAGTGGAAAATCATCGTAACAAGAAAATAAAGTTTCTACGATCTGATCGTGGAGGAGAATATTTGAGTTACGAGTTTGGTCTACATTTGAAACAATGCGGAATAGTTTCGCAACTCACGCCACCCGGAACACCACAACGTAATGGTGTGTCCGAACGTCGTAATCGTACTTTACTGGATATGGTGCGATCTATGATGTCTCTTACCGATTTACCGCTATCTTTTTGGGGTTATGCTCTAGAGACGGCCGCATTCACGTTAAATAGGGCACCATAAAAATCCGTTGAGACGACGCCTTATGAACTGTGGTTTGGCAAGAAACCAAAGTTGTCGTTTCTTAAAGTTTGGGGCTGCGATGCTTATGTGAAAAAGCTTCAACCTGATAAGCTCGAACCCAAATCGGAAAAATGTGTCTTCATAGGATACCCAAAGGAGACTATTGGGTATACCTTCTATCACAGATCCGAAGGCAAAATTTTTGTTGCCAAAGTCGAAAACTTTCTAGAGAAAGAGTTTCTCTCGAAAGAAGTGAGTGGGAGGAAAGTAGAACTTGATGAGATAACAGTATCTGCTCCTTTATTGAGAAGTAGTACATCACAGAAATCTGTTTCTGTGACACCTACATCAAATAGGGAGGAAGCTAATGATAATGATCATGAAACTTCAGATCAAGTTTCTACTGAACTTCGTAGATCAACCAGAGTAAGATCCGCACCAGAGTGGTACGGTAATCCTATTTTGGAAGTCATGTTACTAGACCATGACGAACCTACGAACTATGAAGAAGCGATGGTGAGCCCAGATTCCGCAAAATGGCTTGAGGCCATGAAATCTGAGATGGGATCCATGTATGATAACAAAGTGTGGACTTTGGTTGACTTGCCCGATGATCGGCAAGCAATAGAAAATAAATGGATTTTCAAGAAGAAGACTGACGCTGATGGTAATGTTACTGTCTATAAAGCTCGACTTGTTGCAAAAGGTTTTCGACAAGTTCAAGGGATTGACTACGATGAGACTTTCTCACCCGTAGCGATGCTTAAAGTCTGTCCGAATCATGTTAGCAGTTGCCGCATTTTATGATTATGAAATTTGGCAAATGGATGTCAAAACTGCATTCCTGAATGGATTTCTGGAAGAAGAGTTGTATATGATGCAACCAGAAGGTTTTGTCGATCCAAAGGGAGCTAACAAAGTGTGCAAGCTCCAGCGATCCATTTATGGACTGGTGCAAGCCTCTCGGAGTTGGAATAAACGCTTTGATAGTGTGATCAAAGCTTTTGGTTTTATACAGACTTTCGGAGAAGCCTGTATTTATAAGAAAGTGAGTGGGAGCTCTGTAGCATTTCTGATATTATATGTAGATGACATATTACTGATCGGAAATAATATAGAATTTCTGGATAGCATAAAGGGATACATGAATAAAAGTTTTTCAATGAAAGACCTCGGGGAAGCTACTTACATATTGGGCATTAAGATCTATAGAGATAGATCAAGACGCTTAATAGGACTTTCACAAAGCACATACCTTGACAAAGTTTTGAAAAAGTTCAGAATGGATCAGGCAAAGAAAGGGTTCTTGCCTGTGGCACAAGGTGTGAAATTGAGTAAGACTCAATGCCCGACCACCGCAGAAGATAGAGAGAAGATGAAAAATGTTCCCTATGCTTCAGCCATAGGCTCTATCATGTATGCAATGCTGTGTACCAGACCTGATGTGTGCCTTGCTGTAAGTTTAGCAGGCAGGTACCAAAGTAATCCAGGAGTGGATCACTGGACAGCGGTCAAGAACATCCTTAAGTACTTGAGAAGGACTAAGGATATGTTTCTCATTTTTGGAGGTGACAAAGAGCTCGTCGTAAACGGTTACGTCGATGCAAGCTTTGACACTGATCCGGACGATTCCAAATCGCAAACCGGATACGTATTTACATTAAACGGTGGAGCTGTCAGTTGGTGCAGTTCTAAACAAAGCGTCGTGGCGGGATCTACATGTGAAGCTGAGTACATAGCCGCTTCAGAAGCAGCCAATGAAGGAGTCTGGATGAAGGAGTTCATATCCGATCTAGGTGTTGTACCTAGCGTATCGGGTCCAATGAAAATCTTTTGTGACAATACTGGTGCAATTGCCTTGGCAAAGGAATCCAGATTTCACAAAAGAACCAAACACATCAAGAGACGCTTCAACTCCATCCGGGATTTGGTCCAGGTGGGAGACATAGAGATATGCAAGATACATACGGATCTGAATGTTGCAGACCCGTTGACTAAGCCTCTTCCACGAGCAAAACATGATCAGCACCAAAACTCCATGGGTGTTAGAATCATTACTTTGTAATCTAGATTATTGACTCTAGTGCAAGTGGGAGACTGAAGGAAATATGCCCTAGAGGCAATAATAAAGTTATTATTTATTTCCTTATATCATGATAAATGTTTATTATTCATGCTAGAATTGTATTAACTGGAAACATAATACATGTGTGAATACATAGACAAACAGAGTGTCACAAGTATGCCTCTACTTGACTAGCTCATTAATCAAAGATGGTTATGTTTCCTAGCCATGAACAAAGAGTTGTTGTTTGATTAACGAGATCACATCATTAGTTGAATGATCTGATTGACATGACCCATTGCATTAGCATAGCACCCGATCGTTTAGTATATTGCTATTGCTTTTATCCATGACTTATACATGTTCCTTTAACTATGAGAATATGCAACTCCCATTTACCGTAGGAACACTTTGTGTGCTACCAAACGTCACAACGTAACTGGGTGATTATAAAGGTGCTCTACAAGTGTCTCCGAAGGTACATGTTGAGTTGGCATACTTCGAGATTAGGATTTGTCACTCCGATTGTCGGAGAGGTATCTCAGGGCCTTCTCGGTAATGCACATCACATAAAGCCTTGCAAGCATTGCAACCAATGAGTTAGTTGCGAGATGATGTATTACGGAACGAGAAAAGAGACTTGCCGGTAACGAGATTGAACTAGGTATTGGATACCGACGATCGAATCTCGGGCAAGTAACATACCGATGACAAAGGGAACAACGTATGTTGTTATGCGGTCTGACCGATAAAGATCTTCGTAGAATATGTAGGAGCCAATATGGGCATCCAGGTCCCGCTATTGGTTATTGACCGGAAACGTGTCTCGGTCATGTCTACATTGTTCTCGAACCGTAGGGTCCGCACGCTTAACGTTACGATGACAGTTATTATGAGTTTATGCATTTTGATGTACCGAAGGAGTTCGGAGTCCCGGATGTGATCACGGACGTGACGAGGAGTCTCGAAATGGTCGAGACATAAAGAATTATATATTGGAAGCCTATGTTTGGACATCGGATGCATTCCAGGTGAAATCAGGATTTTACCGGAATACCGGGAGGGTTACCGGAACCCCCCGGGAGCATAATGGGCCAACATGGGCCTTGGAGGAAAGGTGAGAGGGCAGCCCTAGGGGCTGCGCGCCTCCCCCCCTTCCCTAGTCCTATTAGGACTAGGAGAAGTGGGGCGCCCCCTCTCTCTCTCTCTCCCCCTTGGAGCAATCCTAGTCCAACTAGGATTGGGGGGGGGGGGAATCCTACTCCCAGAGGGAGTAGGACTCTCCTGGCGCACCAAACCTGGCCGGCCAGCCCCTCCCCCTTGGATCCTTTATATACGGGGGCAGGGGGCACCCCAAAGACACACAAGTTGATCTACGGATCGTTCCTTAGCCGTGTGCGGTGCCCCCTTCCACCAAATTCCACCTCGATCATATCGTTGCAGTGCTTAGGCGAAGCCCTGCGCCGGTAACACATCAAGATCGTCACCACGCCGTCGTGCTGACGGAACTCTTCCCCGACGCTTTGCTGGATCGGAGCCCGGGGATCGTCATCGAGCTGAACGTGTGCCAAGAACTCGGAGGTGCCGGAGTAACGGTGCTGTGATCGGTTGGATCGCGAGGAGAACGTACGACTACTTCCTCTACGTACGACTACTTCCTCTACGTTGTGTCAACGCTTCCGCTTCGGTCTACGAGGGTACGTAGACAAACACTCTCCCCTCTCGTTGCTATGCATCACCATGATCTTGCGTGTGCGTAGGAAAATTTTTGAATTTACTGCGTTCCCCAACACCCCGGACCTCCTGGGCCGCCGCGTTCAGCTCGGCCCACCCCCCGCTGGGCGTCCACTCGGACGTGCTGGAGCTGGCCGCTTCCAGGGCCTCCGTCGTTCGGCTGGCGCTCGCAGCTCGGTCCGGCTCCGGCACGGGGGCGGTTTCCCCCGCGCGCCGGCGTGATGTCGGCTGCACCACCAGGCCGGCTCCTGCTGCCGGCTCACTCCCAGCCGGCTGCACCGGCGCCGCAGCCGGCTGGCCGCCCTGGCCCGCCCCAGTCGGCGCCGTCCGCGGCACCTCCTCCAAGACAATCACATCGTCCTCCCTCCGCTCCGCCCCCGACCGGCCGCGGTTGGCTTCCTCTGGCGGAGGCACGGGGACGCCGGGAGCCACGCTGCGGAGCGGAATGACGAGCTGTGGAGGCTGGTTGTGCGAGGCCTCTGCCTCCCTCTCCGCGGCCGTCGCCTCCGCCTGGGCCTTGGCCGCCGCGTCGGCCTGCTCCTTCGCCGCCTGGGCAGCCCTTCGCTTCGACGCTTCCCGCTCCTCCCGCGCCTCCTGCGCGTTCCCCTCCGTAGCCTCCATGGGGTCGGCGTGGGGATCCACGCGGCGGGAGCTCGAAGACCCTCCGGCCGATTCAATCACGGAGCCGGCAGGACCCCGTTCAAGGGAAAGCGGCGCCCTGGCCGGTCAACCAAGCAAGAATTTAGATGAACTCCAATCAAAGAACACGACAAGAATACAAGACGATTAACACTTACGCCGAAACCGCCTGCGGCCGCTTCACGACCTTCTGGAAGCGGGCCGCCTTCGCGGCCGCCTCATCCCGCTTGGTTGCCGCGGCAGTGCCCCTGGGTTTCTTCGGCCGGCTGCCGAAGTAGGTCGACACGGCCCGGCGCTTCGGCGCGGCGCCACGGGCGGCCGGCGCGGCAGAAGGGCCCGCGCCTTGAAGATCCGGCGCCGGCTGACGGGGCGGGACGGCTTCGACCTCATCGTCGTCCACCCAGCCCTCGAGGCCGGCTCCGAGCCCCGCGCCGCCTGCCTCGCTGCCTTCCCCCGTGACGGCGTCCTCCATGGCGGCCGCCCCAAGATCCGGATCGTGGACGTCATCCACCGTGCGGTCGGGGAGGAACTGGCGCTCTGCCCCTGCGGCCCCCGCCGCCAGCGGAAGTAGGGGATTCTGCAGAAAACAAGCCGGCGGATCAGAGGCCGGTCATATCGAAGCCGGCAACACAAAAGAAAGGAAAGAAGAAATACTTACGGCAGGCGGAGGGTTGGCACGAGAGTACGGCTCTTTGCCGAATCGCCAATCCTCGGCGAGCTTGCAGTTGGCGATGTAGTTCACCAGGTAGGACACCTCGGCATGAGGCATCTCCCTGGTGCTCGGCCGGCATGGGTCGAAGCGGTCGCTCATTTGGCAGATCATGTGCGGCCGACCTTGGAGCGGAAGTACCCGGCGCTCCACGAAGGCGGCCACCAAGTCGGCTCCGACCAGGCCCTCCGACTGGACCATCACCCGAAGTCGGGCGATGGCGGCGTTCCCAGCCTGGGACAGCGTCCTGGCCCGGTAGCTCCATGAGGGTGGCCTCGCAGCCGGCAGGCCGGCTACGTAAGCCGGCAGGTTGACAAAGTCGCCTTGCGGGGCAACGTTCCTCACATAGAAGTAGGATTTCTACCAGAGCTTCACCGACTGGATCAGCGGGATGGACGGGAACGGATTGTTCTCGCCCGTCCGCCTCATGGCGATGAAAGCTCCGCATGGGGCGGGCATGCCCGCGACGATGGTGCCGAGCTTGCTTTGGAAGAACTCTCCCCAGAGCTCCAGGGT
This sequence comes from Aegilops umbellulata, assembly GCA_032464435.1. Taxonomy (NCBI): domain Eukaryota; kingdom Viridiplantae; phylum Streptophyta; class Magnoliopsida; order Poales; family Poaceae; genus Aegilops; species Aegilops umbellulata. The sequence goes on along the minus strand of CP136055.1, from coordinate 526,508,755 downwards.
GGGGAGAACGCCAAGAAAACCCTCGCAGAGGGTGACGAAGGTCGACAGCAGCATCACGGTGTTGGGGGTGAGATGATGCGACTGAAGGTGGTAGAAACGAGGAAGGAGCGGAGGAATCCGCTCGCCGGGAGGCCGAAGCCGCGTATGCAGTGCGAGCGGAAGACCACCCGCTCGCCCTCCTCCGGTGCCGGCGAGATCTCCTTCTCCGGCGCGCGCCGGACCCGCACGTAGTTCTCGCTGGGCAGACGCCGCGTTCGGCGGAGGAACTCGATGTGCTCATCGAGGACGTTGGAGCCGTCCCACGAGCTCGACAGCGCCATTAGAGCGGTGCGGTGAGGAGCAAGATGCGGTGGCGGCGGAGGCGTGTGGGGCCCCGCTACGGAGGGGCAACCGCGAACCGGGAGGCCCGACGGCGGAGCGGCGCGGCGATGAGGCGCCGCGGCGGCGGAGAGAGCAAAGATGGAAGACGAGAAAGGGTGGGGCGAGGGAGAGCATGCGAGCCTTTGCCGCTCCCTCTCCTCCCCCTACTTATAGACCCTCGCGGCGGAGCCGAGGAGCCGTGGTGTGGGGGACGTGGGATTAACTGCACCCACTCCCCCACGTCCCGCTATAACTGCGCCTTGACGGTGTGGCGAAACCGCCGCGGGAAGGCAAACAGCCCACCTTGGGTCGCAGAAGATCCATGCCTGGGCCGAGGCTAAGAGTGGCGGGCCCGGGCCTGCGGCGACGTCCCGTCGCGCACGCGCCATGACAGGCCTTTTCTGCCATGTGGCCCATGGGGAGGCGCGCGGTCAGCGTGCGAGTTGGCCCACGTTCCCGTTGACGAGTCCACGGCGCCCCCCAAGGCGGCGCGCATAAGCAGGGCCGACTCCCAGCTGCCGACTCCTCAAGATAGGAAGCTGACCGAGCTTCTCGTCCCCCTTGCCGACCTCGAAGCGCGACCAGCTTCGGGGACTACTGTCGGGGTAAATGACCATGGGTAGCCTAGCCAGCTCCCCTTGGCACTTCAGAAAAAATTACGGGCTGATCCGGCCTCCAAGAAACCGAGACGTGGGGCCGCCTTCCCCCTGCCGGCTGCCTCTCAGGCTGACTGTCGGAAGGCGGCCCGGCCTTAACCCTCATGAAGAAAGCCGTGTAAGGGCCGGCTCCGAGAAGCCGGCCACGAGAAGGCCGACTCCAAGAAGCCGGCTCCCACGACGCGGTCAAGATCGTACCCTCGAGGCCCGCATCCACATAACGGCGATGGGACGGGGCGTGGCTACAGTAAAGCGTGCCACCCCCGAAACCCGGAGCACGCCTGGCACAATGCGCCGTACGGGGTAGCCCTGACCCGTCCGGCGCGGCACTGTTGCCATGATAACCATGACGCCATCCACGGCGGGTTGTCAGCGCGGTCCACGGGCGATGGGCCCCCTTGGGCAGAGAGACACCCGAAGGCGGCCAGGCCCCCTCCAGTCGGCCCAAGACATGGCCGGCTCCCCCAAGCCGGCTCGTCCCCTCCCTCGAAGGAGGCGCACCATTAAGGAGACAAGACGACGTGAGGCTACAGCGATCGCCCGCCAGGCGGCGGGCGCTGTAGCCACGCTTACCTCGATAAAGCCCTCATCATCAGGATTGAGGCAACAGTAATCAGCCACCGACAGGGCCCTAGGCAGTAGGGCCTGCCTTTCGACCAAGAGGCCGGCAGCCGGCGGGGCCCACTAGCCGGCGGGCCCCAACAGCCGGCGCAGAAGCCGGCGAGCGTAGACACAGACCGCTGGGACCCGCGCCCAGCCAGATTACCATTGTACCCCCGGGGGTAGGCCTATATAAACCCCCCGGGGCACCCATGCAAAGGGTTGATCTCCGCTAGGTTCCAACACACATAGAGAGAAGAGTAGAGCTAGCCCTGCCCTTCTTCTTCCTCTCGCCAAACAGCTCGAGGAGCACCTTGTACTTACTTGTTCATCGAGTGATCATGCGGAGACCCCGCAGAGTAGCAGTAGGGGTGTTATCTCTACGGATAGCCCCGAAGCTGGGTAAGATCCGCCAACGTGCATGTCTTCGCCTCATCCCGCTTCCAGGCACCAGCGACGTCTTATTGGCTCCCACTCAGATAAGCCACCCGTTGGCATATGTCGCACCAACCACCCGACACTGCTTGTCATTTCCTTCTGCTCCTCGTTGAGTTCGACACTCTTAATTATCGAAAGGACTACGATAGATACCCTATACTTGTGGGTCATCAAGACTCTTTTCTGGCGCCGTTGCTGGGGAGTGAAGCGCCTTTGGTAGGTGGAATTTGGTAAGAAAAAATTTATATAGTGTGCTGAAATTTACTGTCACTTGTTACTATGGAACATAATACTTTGAGGGGCTTGTTCGGGGTATCTTCACCCCGACTAGTAGAGCAAGGAGTTGCTCCTCAACCTATTTAACCTAATGAAAATGTTTACTTTGAAATTCCTTCGGGTATGAAAGAGAAACTGCTAGCTAATCCTTTCACAGGTGATGGAACATTGCATGCCGATTTACACCTGATCTACGTGGATGAAGTTTGTGGATTATTTAAGCTTGCAAGTATGCCCAAGGATGTTATCAAGAAGAAGGTCTTCCCTTTATCTTTGAATGGAAAGGCATCGATATGGATTAGGCTATGTGATGATATGGGATCATGGAACTACAACCGATTGAAATTGGAATTTCATCAGAAGTTTTATCCTATGCATCTTGTTCATCGTGATCGTAATTATATATAAAATTTTTGGCCTCGCAAAGGAGAAAGCATCACTCAAGCTTGGGGGAGACTTAAGTCAATGTTATATCCATGCCCCAATCATGAGCTCTCAAGAGAAATTATTATTCAAAAAAATTATGCTCGGCTTTCTCTCAATAATCGCTCCATGCTCGATACTTCTTGTACTGGTTCTTTTATGATGAAGACTATTGAATTCAAATGGGACCTATTGGAAATAATTAAATGCAACTCTGAAGATTGGGATCTCGATGAAGGTAAGGAGTCAGATATAACACCTAAGTTTGATTGTGTTAAATCTTTTATGGATACCGATGTTTTCCGTGAATTTAGCACTAAATATGGACTTGACTCTGAGATAGTAGCTTCTTTCTATGAATCATTTGCTACTCATGTTGATCTCCCTAAGGAGAAGTGGTTTAAATATAATCCTCCCATTGAAGTAAAAGTAGTTGCACTTATTAAAGTTGAAGAAAAGACTATCACTTATAATGATCCTATTGTTCCTACTACTTATATTGAGAAACCACCTTTCCCTGTTAGAATAAAGGATCATGCTAAAGCTTCAACTGTGATCAGCAAAAGTAATACTAAGACACCCAAACCCCCTGAGCAAATTAAAGTTGAACCAAGTATTGCTATGGTTAAAGATCTCTTGGATGATAATATTGATGGGCATTTATTTACTTCTATGATGAAGCTGCTAGAATTGCTAGACCTATCACTAAAAATAAAAATAGACCTGTGGTAGGCATGCCTGCTGAATCCATGAGCAGGCAAGAGACAAACTGGCGAACTGAAACATCTTAGTAGCCAGAGGAAAAGAAAGCAAAAGCGATTCCCGTAGTAGCGGCGAGCGAAATGGGAGCAGCCTAAACCGTGAAAACGGGGTTGTGGGAGAGCAATACAAGCGTTGTGCTGCTAGGCGAAGCGGTTGAACCAAGATTTCTCGCCAATACTCTAATAAAAAAGAAATATATTCAATGAATAGGATAAGATCCATTGAGTTCTCTTCGCATTCCTTTGTGAAAAGAGTAGAATGAGAAAGCTAATTTCTGTTAAAATAGGAGATCATAGTTATCATGGCTTGTGTGATATGGGTGCAAGTGCAATACCCCATTCCTTATTCAAAGAAATTATGCATGATATTGCACCCACTGAGATAGAAGAAATTGATGTTACAATTAGGCTTGCCAATAGAGATACTATTTCACTAGTTGGGATTGTTAGAGATGTTGAAGTCTTGTGTGGGAAAGTTAAATATCCTGCTGATTTTCTTGTTCTTGGTTCCCCACAAGATAGCTGTTGTCCCATCATATTTGGTAGACCCTTCTTGAATACTATTAATGCTAGGATAGACTGCGAAAAGGATGTTGTTACTAATTGTTTGGGTGATATGTCTCATGAGTTCAATTTTGCTAAATTTCGTAGACAACCCCGTGATGAGGAATTGCCTAGTAAGGATGAAATTATTGGTCTTGCTTCTATTGTCGTGCCTCCTAATGATCCTTCAGAACAATATTTTCTAGACCGGGAAAATGATATGTTTATGAATGAAAGAAGGGGAATAGATGAAGTATTCTTTAAACAGGGACCTATTCTGAAACACAACTTGCTTGTTGAAATCCTAGGGGATCCTCATCCACCCAAGGGTGATCCCGTGTTTGAGCTTAAACCATTACCTGATACTCTTAAATATACTTATCTTGATGAGAAGAAGAAATATCCTGTTATTTTTTTTAGAACTAATGACAGTGGGAGAGGGTCCCACTGACTTTATATTATAATGTTAAAGAGTTAGTACAGTCCAGTCAGCCTACATACAATTTCACATCTACATGTGTGAGAGAGGGGGTGAGAGAAGAGGTTACAAAAGGAGATATCTCTTTTACAAAGCAGCAACTAGTGACAAGATGTATGGGGCAAGTTCCTGTTTGGCCCTATGGACCAGCAAAGCAAAATCATTCTTGAACCTAGCCTTCCAAGATCTCAAGGTTGGCTGGATCCCCCTGAAGTGTTTGTCATTCCTTTGCTTCCAAATCCCCCATGCTGCCACCGTGAATACCTCCATGAACATGTGCCCACTCCAAGAGTTTTTGCCAGCGTGCAGCAACGTGAGCCTGCAATCACCATCCGGCCACTGGACCCCTATACTATCCCAGCATCTCCTACTGAAAGGGCAGTTGAAGAAGAGATGTGTAATGTCTTCCTCCGGTGGGTTTTGACATAATAGACAGGTGTAATCGTCATTTTGGATTTTGTAGTGCCTCCTTCTCAGCATATTTCTGGTGTTCAAGCGATCCGCCAACAGCAGCCATGCAAACATTTTCCACTCCATCGTACACTTGGTTTTCCAGATCCAACAGAAGGCCTCGTCCACCTGCATGTTTCTGAAGCAGTGCTCATAAAATTTGGTTGCTTTGAATCCATCCCTGCCCCAGACACATTTCCATGTATCCACCCTCCCAGTCAGAACCACATCAGATGTGGTCTGTTGCAGATGTGTTACTTCTAGTCGGGCTTTTACCGAGAGGGGAAGGTGGAACACATCACTCAATCTCACCGAGGACAGCAAGGATTGAACAGATATGTCTGGTTCCTTGGCAAAAGAAAAAGCCCTTGGGAATGTATGTTGGAGCAAGCTATCTTTCCACTCATCCTTCTAGAATAGGATCGTATCACTTGTCCCAACAGACGCCTTGGTAACCCCCCTATAAATATCAGACAATTGCATGAGATATTTCCACCAGAACGAGCCGCAAGGGTCTACTGCGTGTGGGGTTTGACCATTGTAGTACGATCTCCAGACAAGATGAACCCAGGGAACATCCTACTTGTTGTAAAATTTGTGGAGTTGTTTCAACAAGAGGCCCTGGTTCTGAATTTTGAGGTTTATGATCCCTAAACCTCCTTTATTTTTTGGGTCTGCAGACCAGGTCCCACGCAGCCAGAGAGTTGCCTTTAGTACCATCATCGGTTTTCTTTAAGCACAGGCATGATCTGCGAAGTTTGTCCAGATGCTCAATGATCTTGGGGTTCAGCTTGATGGAGCACATTGCGTATATCACTAATGAGGTCACTACTGAGTATAGAAGTGTCAACTTGGAGCCATAGTCAAGCAAGGATACTGCTGCTGGAATTTTTCTCTGTACTGCTGTGACCATGGGCATCTGATTAGTTACCGTGGGGCGGTTTGTCCCCATAGGCAACCCTAAGTACGTGAAAGGCATTTGTCCCACAACACATCCAAAGATCGCCGCCATCTCCGACGACGTTGCCGGATCCAAGTTGATCGGAATGAGGGTTGATTTGTGGAAGTTAATTTTCAGCCCTACAGATGTGGCGTAGTCCATCAGAATTCTCTTGAGGACTTGAGCTTGGCTAGAGAAGGCAGGGAACACCACAATCGTGTCGTCGGGTACTGAATAACCGGGTAGTTATCATCGTGCGATGATATGGGTAGAAGCAGTTGTCCGGCCCTGCACGCCTCATTGATCGCCACTTGCAACAGGTCTGCAGCGAGGACAAATATGAGGGGCGAGAGCGGATCGCCTTATCTCACGCCACACAGGTAGGAGAACTGCTTCCCAGGGGTGCCGTTGAGCAGGACAGACGAAGTACCCGAGGAGAAAATACATCTGATCCATCCAATCCACTTCTAGTCAAAACCCATGTGCCTCATGATCTCTATCATAGGTTCATGTTGTATCATATCAAAAGCCTTGGCAAAATCCAACTTGAGCAGACAGCATGCACGTCCAGAAGCTTGACATTGGTGGATGTACTCAAAAGCCTAGGCTAAGCATTCTTGTATCGATCTTCCTTTCAGAAAACCATATTGGTTCCTATGGATGATTTTGAGAATTACTTTCTGCAACCGATTAGCCAGAAACTTGGTTATCAACTTTAGGCAGCAGTTGAGGAGGGTGATAGGCCGGTAATCATTTGCAGTCTCGGGTGAGTAGGTTTTCGGGATCAAGGTGATAAACCCAGAATTAAGACTTTCAGGTCTAACTTTCCATCATAGAAGTCAGCACGCAGGGTGTAGAAATCTTGCTTTATAATGTGCCAGCAAGATTTTAGAAAACACCCATTAAAACCATCCGGACTAGGAACACGATCGGATGGCATTTCCTGGACCACTTTATCGATCTCATCAATCGTAAAGGGTTTTGTCAAATCCTCAGGCCCTTCAATCTTTTTGATAATCCGTGCGAGATCAAATTTCATCTCATGCGGCTCTGACCTGCCCAGCATGTTTTTATATGTCTGACAGAGCTCATGTGCTTTTCCTGCATGATCAGAGATGACAGAACCATCAAAGAGTTTCAGTGATGCAATGGAATTTCTTTTGAAACGTTCGCTTGCCGCCGACTGGAAGAATTTAGTGTTGTCCCCCCCCCCCCCCCACACACACACACACTGAAACCAGCGCACAGTGTACCTCTTGTTCCAATATTCCCGTTTATAACCAAGGAGGACTACCAGATGTTCTTTAAGAATTGCACGGAAGTTCTTCTCCGGTGTTGTGAGAGGCCTCAAGTCCTCAATTCCATCCAATTCAAGTAGGGCCCAATTAGAGTTGTCAATGCACAAGTTCAATTTGGAGATGTTTTTGCTCCACTTCTTCACAGCATATCTCAAGTGTTTAATTTTACAGAGCATAGCATAGCAGCCGAATTGTGGGCAAAACAACTTTTGTTCTAGGTGGATTGAACAACTTCGAAGAAGCCAGGGTGTGAGATCCAGAAATTCTCAAATTGGAAGATTTTGGTTTTAGGGACCGTTGTCTCAATAGAGATCACACACGGCACATGGTCAGAGGCCGGTTTTGGGAGTGGAGCCACTGTCGTGTTTGGGTAACTAGAGGTCCAATTGGCCGATGTGAAGAACCAATCGAGTTGCTCCAAAAGTGGATATGTCTGCATCTTACTCCATGTAAACCTCCTCCCTTTGATTGGTAGTTCCACTAAAGCTTGCGATTGGATGAAATCATTGAAGGTGAGCATATCATTAACATTCCCTCCTAGCTTATTACGATTATCAGGGGCCCTGATGTAGTTGAAGTCACCACATAATAACCAGTCCTCATCATCTGGTATGTCTAGATCAAACATCCAGGAGGTGAAAGTGGCCCTAACAGGGCCATCACATGGGCCATACACATTAAACATATTCCAGGATTTGGCGGTTTGCAACGAAGTGAACTTAACACCCAGAACAAACGATTCAAAACAGACAACATTGCCAACAAAGACCGAGCTATCCCATAAGATACTCAATCCACCAGAGGCCCCTTGGGATGGCACCACCTCAAATTTATGAAACCTTTTAGGACAGAAAGTTCTTACAAAAGACTTATCAAAAGAGGCACGCTTAGTTTCTTGAAGGCAAATAACAAAGCATCCACTACTATCGATTGCATTATGCAGAGCCAAAAGTTTCTGATCGGAGTTGATCCCACGAACGTTCCAGCACAGCACCTTCCACGCCTTATGCTTCAGACTTGGAGACGTCACGCTCCTGCACCACCGAGGGTGAGAGCAGTTTCTGTTTGCTTAGCTGATTCAGGCGCAGGCCACACATATTAGTACCAATAGATTGTATGGTAGAAATAGTTGTGGGGGGAGGGATCTCACTGTGTACCTTGTCTTTGTTGTCTGAAACACATGGCATGGTGGCAGTAGAAGAGCACTGCACGACATGATCTTTCCTCGGCTTCACTTTGGACAGCACCAACTTTCTGTCAGACACAGGCGGCACCTTAAACCTGTCATACTTATTAGTACGCGCACTCCGGCGCAGCATAACAGTATCCACATGAGTATGCTCATTGGATAGTAACGAGCCAATATGATCAGCAACAGAGCTAGATGGCAGCAAAGTATCCGGCATGTTCTGCTCATCAGCAGAAGAAGCCTCATCAAGGTGCGTCACATCTTTCTGCAAAACCTCCTCAGTGCTGAAGCAGCTCTTGTCAATGATGATATCATTAAGGGAATATTTGTAGATGAGACCAAACACATCTGGCTCTGGAGAGATGGACTTCATCAGAGCATTACAGACCATGTTAAGCTACTCCTACATGACTGCGAATGGATTGAGCGGCAAAAAAGCTCCTTCAGGGTACACAGCAGGTAGCAGCGACTTTGTATAAATCCTTTTCAACATACTGCCAATCCAACGCAGCAAATCAACGTCTGTAGTTATCAGCAAGAGACTGAAGCACCACCAGCCCTGACAAAAGCAAACTGCACAGATGGGACACCATTGATAAAATTGTCAGCCAGTTCCTCAACCTTTGAAAATTCAGACCAAACATCTGACAGATTATCGACAATATTGTGCTCCTGATGCACAACATCCATAAGAGAGGGACCATCATACTCAAAGAAAGTTCTGAAGCTAAATCTAGTATAAGGTGGTGGGATTATTGGCCATGCTGCCCAACCATTCTCCTGAACTTCACCTCGCACCTGATCAGCAGCATTCCACAGTTGTTCATTGGCCGCCTGCTGGGCTTCCTTATCATTGATCCTGGCTTGCTGCATCAGAGTATAGTATGGTAGTTCATAGGGGTGTGGGGAAGCATTGAGGAGAGGTGGAGCATCCTCGTTATCCACCAATCCTGGCACAGTTTCTCTGCCATTAAGAACATAAACAGGGACCGACCAAGAACGGCCCAGTCCAGGAAGCATGCCCACCCTAGAAACCACCAAACTATGGGGTACCTGTGCCACATCCCTGATATGGCACTTAACCAGAACCCTAGCTTTGTTCTCATTAGGCCTAGGCCAAACAATTAGTTTCCCAAAATTGGAGATAGCCTTGTGCACATAGTGTTCAGTCATGTAATCCATCAAAAAAGCTAGCATCATGATCCAAACTTTATATTGAAAAGCGGGCATCCGCATATTAATTCCTTCATCCTGTTATTATGAGTGCTAACCTTTCAGAGCATGAAGAAAAGAAATTATTGAAAACTCTGAAGAAGCATCGTGCTGCTATTGGATATACTCTTGATGATCTTAAGGGCATTAGTCCCACTCTATGCCAGCACAAAATAAAATTGAAGAAAGACGCTAAACCAGTTGTTGATCACCAACGGTGGTTAAACCCTAAGATGAAAGAAGTGGTAAGAAAAGAAATACTAAAGCTTGTGGAAGCAGGTATAATTTATCCCGTTGCTGATAGTTAGTGGGTAAGTCATTTCCATTGTGTCCCTAAGAAGGGAGGTATTACCGTTGTTCCTAATGATAAAGATGAATTGATCCCACAAAGAATTGTTATAGGTTATAGGATGGTAATTGATTTCCGCAAATTAAATAAAGCTACTAAAAAGGATCATTACCCTTTACCTTTTATTGATCAAATGCTAGAAAGATTATCCAAACATACACACTTTTGCTTTCTAGATGGTTATTCTGGTTTCTCTCAAATACCTGTGTCAAAAGAGGATCAAGAAAAGACCACTTTTGCTTGCCCTTTCGGTACCTTTGCTTATAGATGTATGCCTTTTGGTTTATATAATGCACCTGCTACCTTTCAAAGATGCATGATGGCTATATTCTCTGGTTTTTGTGAAAAGATTGTTGAGGTTTTCATGGATGATTTCTCCGTATATGGGACTTCTTTTGATGATTGCTTGAGCAACCTTGATCAAGTTTTGCAGAGATGTGAAGAAACTAACCTTGTCTTGAATTGGGAAAAGTGCCACTTTATGGTTAATGAAGGTATTGTCTTGGGGCATAAAATTTCTGAAAGAGGTATTGAAGTTGATAAAGCTAAAGTTGATTCTATTGAAAAGATGTCGTGTCCCAAGGACATTAAAGGTATAAGAAGTTTCCTTGGTCATGTCGGTTTCTATAGGAGGTTCATTAAGGACTTCTCTAAAATCTCCAGGCCTCTGACTAATCTCTTACAAAAAGATATTCCTTTTGTCTTTGATGATGATTGTGTAGAAGCATTTGAAATACTTAAGAAAGCCTTGATTTCTGCACCTGTTGTTCAGCCACCTGATTGGAATTTAACCTTTGAAATTATGTGTGATGCAAGTGATTATGCTGTAGGTGATGTTCTAGGACAAAGAGTTGATAAGAAATTAAATGTTATCCAATATGCTAGTAAAACTCTAGACAGTGCCCAGAGAAATTATGCAACTACTGAAAAAGAATTTTTAGCTGTTGTATTTGCTTGTGATAAGTTCCGGCCTTATATTGTTGATTCCAAAGTAACTGTTCACATGGATCATGCTGCTATTAAATATCTTATGGAAAAGAAAGATGCTAAACCTAGACTTATTAGATGGGCTCTCCTACTACAAGAATTTGATTTGCATATTATTGATAGAAAGGGAGCTGAGAACCCCGTTGCAGACAACTTATCTAGGTTAGAAAATGTTCTTGATGACCCACTACCTATTGATGATAGCTTCCCTGATGAACAATTAGCTGTCATAAATGCTTCTCGTACTGCTCCATGGTATGCTGATTATGCTAATTACATTGTTGCTAAATTTATACCACCTAGTTTCACATACCAGCAAAAGAAAAAGTTTTTCTATGATTTAAGACACTAGTCGCCAACCCGTGCATTCGCACGGGACGGTTGACTAATATTTTATTGCGACATATATTATAAGAAAATATGGTTTTCTAATATGATGCACTGCTTACGATGTTTGCCAGCAGGAATTGGAAGGTTAAAAAGAAACATGGTGATTAACAAAAGATGTATGCATATGAGTTTGATGAAACCATCATCTAACACTATACCAAGATGATATGTTTTGCGATAACCTAGTATCATATTATATTGTTCCAAAGTCCGTTCCATGACGAAAGTATAAAACATAAAATGCAATGATGCGTGAAAATACATGTATACCTTCTATACATGTATTTGAAATATGTTATAACAACACAAACACCAAGTAGTGCTGCATTTTGATTTTCATCTGCCTAAATTACTTTCCATGTATGCTAGTATTTCTTGAAAACTGTATGGTAATGTGTTTTGGTTCTTAGGTGCATATGCATCCATTGTCTAAATACACATTTTGAAAAGTTGAAAAATTCGAAACAAAAATCTTGCGGGTATATCTAGACATTCTATGTGCATGCACAAAGTTTCGGTGAAAAACAATGTTCTTTGTGGCTTGTGTAAAAAAGATAAAGAAATAAAAAATGAATAGTCGTAATGAGGCATCAGAAATTTTCTTTTTTACACAAGCCACAAAAAACCTCGTTTTTCACCGAAAACGTTGTGCACGCACATAGACTATCCGCATATACACGCGGGATTTTTGTTTAGAATTTTTCAACTTTTCCTAATGTGTATTTAGACAATGGGTGCATATGCACCTAGGAGCCATTGCAAATTTCCGAATTTGGAGACTCATGTTGTACAATAGCAGTACTTTTTATGTGATATATTGTATTTATTGGATGACACCAATAAAACATGCTAGTAAACTTCGCTGACTTTGTCTTTTAATATTTACAAATGATTTCCAAATGGACCAGTGATAATACACAATGGCGTAGAACTTACACAAAAAATGTTACCTTTCATAAAAAATGTGATAAAAACTTTTGATTCTTGTGTAAAAAATGTCTTTAAATATTTTACTTGAAATGTATTTTCCACATCCAATAACTACTTATCATAAGAGTGTATGCATAGAGTTTTTAATTTTATATATGGTTATATCCCCTTGCAAAAAAGTACTTGAATATAACTACCGATTTCAAAAATAAATAAATAAATAAGCGGCTGAAATACTTAGTTCTAGAAATTCATATTGATATAAAAATAGTGAAATTTGACTCCTAATAGTACGGAAAAGAGCAGAAGAGGCCTTGATAAAAAAAGTTCTGTTACAAAATGAATACCTTATGGAAACTTGATAAAGCATGTTGTGATAGATCAAGCAACCAGAAGCAGTGTTGGCCTTTTGCAACAATAGACATGATGAACGCAGTGAATTCCCTTGGAAGCTATAATAGATCATTAAATGATGAAAACAATATGAAAGTTTCATTTGTTGGGAACTGTAGGTTTGCAATTTATAAGCAACATAATAGTAATGCTTTCGAAGATGCCGAATAAAATAGTCATGTGTTGTGGGAAAGGTTTATTGGAGCCAAGAGATAAGGGAGAGATTAAAAATCTCAGAATCAGTTGTCATAGAACATGATACCGACAATAGGACAACGATATGCTTCCAAAAGCAAAATAGTGACACCTATAAGCTGATCAGCTCCTCTTGCACATATAAGAAATGAAGCAAATACAATCAGTTTGATTTTTGAATTTTATTTTATTTTCAAAGATCTTATTAATTGAGACACACAGGAGTTGAAGTAGGCTTAGAATAGTATTTTCACAACATCAGAGTACAACATCAGGCTTCCTGTAAAGAAGAGGAGCTAACGACAATATGTCCATTTGTGCCTTCTCAAACTGCTTAAATTCGTAAACCCACATTACATTAATATCGATTATGTTTTCCTCTTGAAATTAACAAATCCATAAGTGTTTAACATGATTAATGTGCTGTAAAATCAAAATGAAGGAGGCAACCAAGCGTTGGTTAGGAAATTGGGTGTGGTTGCCACGAAAACACCAAGTTTACCATGTTGTATTTCAGAAACTAACAATGGTACTGCAAAAAATAATGTATCAACACATTATTGAGTTTAGACCCATCTCCAAATAAAGTGATAATTAGTCAATGCACATCCCTGGGAAACAGCTTCAGGTGTGCTGTGCCTTTCACATACAAAGAAGTAAGAAAATAATTCAAATTATATATGCACTCAAGAAGCAAATATCATAAGATTAGTTTAATAAAACAAACCTCCGGATGGCCAAGCATTCACATGATTGAGGGTATTGGTCGTCCTGATACTGATCACAATAAACCTCCAAATTGCAGAATGTTCACACGGCCATGCATAGGATGCATGCAAAAAACTGCAGCAAGAAAAATTTCAGCCATTGAATGTTGGCATAGGCCCGATCATACTCGCCCATAGAAGATTACATTCCGCAAGAAGTACGCTTGTAGTTATCGTATCGGATGAGTACTTTCTGGCCAAACCTATACAACAGTACTACACACACGTACGCGCTCACTTGATCCAACCATGCACGTCACAAGCCTGTGGGGATAAAATAATACCATCGCCTGTCTTTATCCATGGAACATATCAAGGCGATGAACATTGTATATGTGCGTCTCCTGGCAGAATCAATCCAGCTGCCGGCTAGCTTCTTTACGTGAATGTATTCTGCCGTATGTGTTCGCAGATGATCAAGAAAAATCTCCTTGCAACACCAATTGCCCTGAGGTAATTGCGCTTGCCTTGTTCGCGCGTATCATCAGAAAATGCTCGGCTGCACCGTCGAGGTGATGACCACTTCCATTGGGTCACTGGGCTCTGCAATATTGGTAAGCGCCAACCAAACTGCCTGATCGTATCAAGCTTGCAGAAGAGGCGTGGATGTTGAGGGCACGCATAAATTCTAGGGTATGTGCCTGGCGAAGGCAGCCCTAGGCGGCTACAGTTTTCTTCTATCGATGGATGATGTCACTCTTGGTCGTAAAGAAAAGATTGCGTAGACAGAGTTTGTATGCACTACAATTTGTTCTATACACGTACCTTTTAAAAACGTATGGTAGATTGACTTAAAAAAATAAAAGTATATAGTAGATTAGATCTATGTGCCATCCCACATGGTTCAAAAATTTTGACAGCCGCAAAGAGTTTGTATGCAATACGATTCTATCTCAGAATTTTTAAGAGCTGTGGAAAATAATTAAAAAAATGTTACGTGCATGTGAGCAGGTTACTTCTTTTTTTCCACAACGGTTAAACTAATGGAAGAAGATCAACCGGTTAAATAGAATTTTTCTATAGGAGTTTTTTTCTGATTGATGTGGGAAAATTTCAGTAGATCTACACCGTAATAATTCGGTCCCACAAGATTAACGGCTCTTAATTACTAATTAACGTGGGAATTTATTGGAAGTGCCTAATTAGTATAGGTATAGATATAGATAGATAGATAGATAGATAGATTACTTCTGGGATGACCCACATCTTTATAAAGAAGGAGTAGATGGTGTTATTATACGTTGTGTTCCTGAGTATGAACAGGAACAGATCTTACGCAAGTGTCACTCCGAGGCTTATGGAGGACACCACGCTGGAGATAGAACTGCACATAAGGTATTGCAATCCGGTTTTTATTGGCCTACTCTCTTCAAAGATGCATGTAAGTTTGTCTTGTCTTGTGATGAATGTCAAAGAATTGATAATATTAGTGGACGTCAAGAAATGCCTATGAACTATTCACTTGTTATTGAACCATTTGATGTTTGGGGCTTTGATTATATGGGACCTTTTCCTTCCTCTAATGGGTATACACATAGTTTACTTGTTGTTGATTACGTTACTAAGTGGGTAGAAGCTATTCCAACTAGTAGTGCTGATCATAACACCTCTATTAAGATGCTTAAAGAAGTTATTTTTCCGAGGTTTGGAGTCCCTGGATACTTAATGACTGATGGTGGTTCACATTTTATTCATCGTGCCTTTCGTAAAATGCTTGATAAGTATGACGTTAATCATAGAATTGCATCTCCATATCACCCACAGTCTAGTGGTCAAGTAGAATTGAGTAATAGAGAGCTCAAATTAATCTTGCAAAAGACTGTTAATAGATCTAGAAAGAATTGGTCCAAGAAACTTGATGATGCATTATGGGCCTATAGAACTGCATATAAAAATCCTATGGGTATGTTTCCGTATAAAATGGTGTATGGAAAAGCATGTCACTTACCTCTCAAACGAGAACATAAGGCATATTGGGCCATTAAAGAGCTCAATTATGATTTCAAAGTTGCCGGTGAGAAGAGACTATTTGACATTAGCTCACTTGATGAATGGAGAACCCAGGCCTATGAGAATGCCAAACTGTTTAAAGAAAAATTTAAAAGATGGCATGACAAAAGGATACAAAAGCGTGAGTTTAATGTAGGTGATTTTGTGTTGTTATTCAACTCTCATTTAAGATTTTTTGCAGAAAAGCTTCTCTCTAAATGGGAAGGTCCTTACGTTATCGAGGAGGTCTATCGCTCCGGCGCCATAAAAATCAACAACTTTGAAGGCACAAATCCGAAGCTGGTAAACGGTCAAAGAATCAAACATTATATCTCAGGTAATCCCATAAATGTTGAAACTAATGTTATTGAAACCGTAACCCCGGAGGAATACATAAGGGACACTTTCCAGAATGTTCCAGACTCCAAAAAGGAATAGGTATGTGGTACGGTAAGTAAACCGACTCCAAAACAGCTCTAATGGTAATTTTTCTCCGTTTTGGAATATTTAAGAAAATAGGAAAAAAAAGAAGTAGTCCGGGAAGGACACGAGGCGTCCACGAGGGTGGAGGGCATGCCCTGCCCCCTGGGCGCGCCTCCCTGCCTCGTGGGCACCTCGTGTACTCTCCGGACTCCGTTTTCATGCACGATACTTCTTTTGGTCGGTAAAAATTCATTATATAGTCTCCGGAAGGTTTTGACCACGATATCATGCAAATATCCTTTGTTTTTGTTTCGAGCTATTTTCTGACAGATCTAGATCACCATGACGTCTCCAAGTGCCCCCAAGGACAAGTTCTTCGAGAAGGTCATCAACCCCTAGCTCGCGGAAGTGCTGCAACATCCTCAAACCATTGAGATGCATGAGGGGGTGCTGCACAACCGCGATGTTGAGGGACCAAGAAGGATCAGAAGTGTGGAGACAAGGCTTGAAGCAATGGAGCAACACGTCTTCAAGTGTCAGGAGGTGGTGGAGCATGGAATCGATGCCAATCACATAATGATCACGGAGTTCACCAACAACCACAAGTTGGACGCCAAGGACATTGGGGAGGCCATCTTCAAGATTCACGAGAAAATCGAGCACCTCCAAGCCCAGATCTATGACCTGCAAAACCAAAACTGTGAGTATGAATATAGATTCAAGAGGATGAGTTTGGCTGCAGATTTGAGGATTCCGGAGACTCGATCATCTTTCTATGATGGTGAGCCTATGCCTTGGAAGAAGGACGACAAGCCTACATCATCAACAACTCCATCATCACCACCCCCGAGGAAAGAGATATAATCACATGTGTATGGGCACTCCCCTTGGCAACTCCCAAGCTTGGGGGAGGTGCCCCGGTAACATATCACCATTACACTCCTATCTTTACCGTTTTTCTTAGTTCGATCCTTTTAGTAATATCTTCATCTAGTAGAATAAAGTTTTATTATGATCTAGTTTTGAGTTTTGCTTTATGATCCTTCTATGTAATCGAGTCCCTGAGCTATATAATAAAGATTAGTATTGAGTCAAGGGCTTGATTATCTTTCTATGATCTTGAGGGAATAAAAATAAAAGAAAGAGAAAGAATAAAAAGAAATAAAGATATCATATTGATATTATGGAGAGTAATGACTTCACATATAAAGAGTATGATGAATAAAAGTTGTTCAGAGTTGACAAACATAGTTTTGTTCATTGTTGCAATTAATAGGAAGTATTAAAGAAAGAGAAGTTTTCACATATAAATACACTATCTTGGACATCTTTTATGATTCTGGGCACTCATTAAAATATGACATGCTAAAGAGTTGATGTTGGACAGGGAAGACAACGTAATGGGTTATGTTTTCTTATATCTGAAATAAAGTATATTGTCATGGATCATCCAACATGTTGAGCTTGCCTTTCCCCCTCATGCTAGCCAAAATTCTTTGCACCAAGTAGAGATACTACTTGTGCTTCCAAATATCCTTAAACCCAGTTTTGCCATGAGAGTCCACCATACCTACCTATGGATTGAGTAAGATCCTTCAAGTAAATGTCATTGTTGTATGCAATAAAAATTGCTCTCTAAATATGTATGATTTATTAGTGTGGAGAAAATAAGCTTTATACGATCTTGTGATATGGAAGCAATAATAGCGACGGACTGCATAATAAAGGTCCATATCACAAGTGGCAATATAAAGTGACATTCTTTTGCATTAAGATTTCATGCATCCAACCATAAAAGCACATGACAACCTCTGCTTCCCTTTGCGAAGGGCCTATCTTCTATTCTTGTCTTATACCTTATGCAAGAGCCATGGTGATCTTCACCTTTCCTTTTTACACTTTATCCTTTGGCAAGCACACTGTGTTGGAATGATCCTGATATATATATATATATATATATATATATATATATATATATATATATATATATATATATATATATATATATATATATATATATATATATAATTGGATGTAAGTTAGCATGAATTATTATTGTTGACATTACCCTTGAGGTAAAAGGTTGGGAGGCAACACTATAAGCCCCTATCTTTCTCTGTGTCCGATTAAAACTCCATACCCATAAGTATTGCGTGAGTGTTAGCAATTGTGAAAGACTAAATGATAGTTGAGTATGTGGACTTGCTGAAAAGATCTTATTTTGACTCTTTCTGACGTTATGATAAATTGCAATTGCTTCAATGATCGAGATTTTAGTTTGTTAGTTATCAATGAAGTTTCTGATTCATACTTGACATTGTGAATAGATTGTTACTTGAGCATAAGAAATCATATGATAATATATATATTTATGTTGCTGTTATCAGAATGATCATGATGCCCTCATGTCTGTATTTTATTTTATCGACACCTCTACCTCTAAACATGTGGACATATTTTTCGTTATCGGCTTCCGCTTGAGGACAAGCGAGGCCTAAACTTGGGGGAGTTGATACTTCCATTTTGCATCATGCTTTTTATATTGATATTTATTACACTACGCACTACAAAAAAAGACACATCCGTGACATTTTGGGCCAAACGAAATTTTTTCTGTCATACATATGACAGTTCTATGACGATAATTGTGACAAAATCCGGTATCATCATAGATGTGGGGGGCTCCTACTTCTATGACAAAAAATCATGACAGAAAATGGGCTTTTTGTCCTGGGCGGGCCGGAGACGCGGCTGCATGACATTCTTTGGCCCGTCCATGACGGAAAAAACCGTGGTAGAAGCAAGGGGGAGGAAAACTTCGGGGAGTTCCCGGTTACGGTGGGAGGTCGGGGCGTTTCTCTCGTACACGTACGCGCGTGTGTGCGAGACGTTGGATCTAACTGAACCCGAGCGAGGCGTTGGGCTCTAACTGAATCCGAGTGATTGCACTGCAGGCTACGCGTTACTGAACCCGAGCGATTGACCGATGGCTGTTAACTGAACCTGATCGAGCGATTCCTTGGCTACTGCTGCTAACTGAAGCAGATCGATGGGATGAACAGTGAGCGTTGCGGGGGGTTGGATGAATAGTGAGCGGTGGCGTTGCCTCTGGATGAACAGGACCCCGTGGTGTGGTGGAGGGCTGGATGAACAGTAAACGGTGGAGGGGTGCCCGTGGAGGGGTGGATGAATAGGACCGCATGGTGTGGAGGGCGGGATGAACAGTAGACGGTGGATGGGTGCCCGTGGAGGGGTGGTTGAACAGGACCCCATGGTGTGGAGGGCTGGATGAACATTAGACGGTGGAGGGGTGGTTGAACAGTAGCCGGTGGAGTAGCGCGCGGTAGAGGCTGGATGAACAGGAGCCCGTGGAGGCTGGAGGAGGTCGACGGTGGATGAAGAGTAGCTCATGGAGGCTGGAGGGGGTCGACGGTGGAGATGAACAGTATCTCGTGGAGTCCCGTTTTGCGGTACGCCACACCCCTCCCGATGAACAGGACCCCCGTTTCGACCGTATCGCTCCAACACAAGTTCGTTTCCTCCGTTTTGCGGTACGCCACACCCCTCCCGATCAACAGGACCCCCGTTTCGACCATAGGAGGTCCGTTTCCTCCGTTTTGCGGTACGCCACACCCCCGTTTCGACCGTAGGAGGTCCGTTTCCACCGTTGTGCGGTACGCCACACCCCTCCCGATCAACAGGACCCCCGTTTCGACCGTAGGAGGTCCATTTCCTCCGTTGTGCGGTATGCCGGACCTTGTTTCCATCGCCTCTTCCATCCAAGCGCTCCCAATGAACACGACCACGCATTTCGTTCCGACCCATGAACACGACGACGACGATGTTTCTCTGTTCCGACCCAGCCATGTACACGAGCCCTCGCCGTACGTATGCGCGAGTAGGCGTTCGAGATCCCGCCCGTATGTACACATACGTCGCGCTATTTTCTTTCTTGCACCCTGGCCGCCTCTACTACGACACGTGCGTGCCTCTACATCCACTAGTATATATGTACGTACACGTTCGCGACCAGAATGACAACGCTACGTACGCTTCGACCAGGTGGGTCCCGACTGTCAGGCACTTCCTTGCCTGCGAAGATGTAGCTAGTGGGTCCCAGCAGTCAGGGGGGCGAAATACGGTGGCCCGTCCGGTGGGTCCCCACTGTCAGGTGGAGGAATAATTATTTTGCACGTAATAAGGAGTCACTTCCTTGCTGCGGCCGTGGACCCAGCTGTCAGCCTCTCCACGTACATTCCACGTCAGATGGAAGCTGTTCCTTGACCACGTTGACCACGCCGCGCCGAGAGCACCAGGGCGGTGGACGACGGCGAGGCCTAGGAAGGGGACTACGCGGAGTCGGGGAAGACGCGACAGTGGATGCCCACGCGTAGAGGAGTACGAGGGCACTGGTTCGCTGCGGTGTGAGGATCCGTCGCCGCAGAGTAACAGGGGGTGTGGGTGAGTAGAGGGATGGCCTGGCCAGGGGTGGGAGTAGTAGGGGCCGGTGAGGCCTCTGCCGCATCGCAGCCGGCCACGGGAGGCAGGAGCACGAGGCACGACCGGCGCTGGTTTGGGCGGCTGGAGCAAGAAGACCAGAGGTTGAAGAAGCACTACGGCCGTTGGATGGACATCGTACGGTCACTGGAGCTGAAATCGTGCATATTGACTAAGTTGACAAAGCCCTCCGTCCCCATCAACTTAGAAGGCCCACAAGTCAGCCTGCCACTATACTGGGTCCCAGCTAACAGGGGGAGTATTCATTTTTGTGCGTAATAAGGCCGCACTTCCTTGCATGCGAAGATATAGCTGGTGGGTCCGAGCTGTCAGCGGCGGTAACGTTTTTTCGCGAAATACAGAGGCCCTTTCAGTGGGTCCCAGATGTCAGGTGGAGGAATCATTATTTTGCGCATAATAAGGAGGCATTTCCACGCGTGCGGCCGTGGACCCAGCTGTCGGCCTCTCCACCTAAAGTCCACTTCAGATGCATGTCGGTCGTTGACCACGTTGATCAGGCCGCGTCGAGAGCACCAGGGCGGTGGACGACGGCGAGGCCTAGGAAGGGAACGACACGGAGGCAAGGAAGACTCGTTAGTTGTTTCCCACACGGAGGGGAGTACGACTGTACGAGGGTTTACTGGTTCGTCTGCCGTCGCCGGAGAATAACAGCAGGTGTGGGTGAGTAGAGGGATGGCTAGGCCAGCGGTGGGAGTACGGTGGGGCGGTGAGGGCCTGCGCGGCAGTAGAGCCGGCCGCGGGGAGGAGGGAGCAGGCAGTCCCGCCGGCGCCTGTTTGAGCGGCTGGAGCAGGAAGAGCAGAGATTGAAGAAGCACGACGGCCGTTGGATGGACATCCAACAGTCACTGCTTGTGTGTCAACCTTTTCTTTAGGAAAGCCTCAAATCTATGGAAAACAGCATACAGCCCATCTGCCATTATTTCTAATAATTTTCAGCACATTTGCTAATTCTTAAGGTTTTTTTTGGAGCCCATATTCCTTTTGTTAGCATTACAGCCCAAATTGTGGCCACGGTTAAAAAAT
Source organism: Aegilops umbellulata (assembly GCA_032464435.1). Classification (NCBI taxonomy): domain Eukaryota; kingdom Viridiplantae; phylum Streptophyta; class Magnoliopsida; order Poales; family Poaceae; genus Aegilops; species Aegilops umbellulata. The sequence continues at coordinate 526,487,167 of CP136055.1, read as the reverse complement.
TATACGAAATTTTGCATATTTTGGTGCGGTCCGAACTGTTTTAATCCCGAAATTTCGACTCACATTCAAACTGATTTTAAAAATAAATGTATATCAATGTAAAATCCAAAAAATTCTCCATGCATAAAAATTAATGTAATTTCAAATCTTGAAATGAAAAAAAAGATATTTGAAACTAATTGCCGGTTTGATGTGTTTGAAAAATGTACAGCCCATTTCCCATTACTGATGGGCCATTTTCTCGGCCAGCCGAATGAAAGAAAGCTCTCCTCGTCTTGAAAGATTTCCATGCATAAAAATTAATGTAAGTCCAACAAAGCGACTTACTTGGCAAATCAAAAAAAAACTGGGTTGTGGTCGTGGACCCAGCTGTCAGCCTCTCCACGTACAGTACTCTTCCGATGGAAGTCGTTCCTTGACCACGTTGACCACGTCACGCGGAGAGCACCATGGCGGTGGACGACGGCGAGGCCTAGGAAGGGGACGACGCGGCAGTAGAAGCCCGCGCGGAGATGAGTATGAGGGTTCACTGGTTCGGCTGCAGTGTGAGGCTACCGTCGCCGCAGGGCCTGGCCAGCGGTGGGAATAGTAGGGGCCGGTGAGGCCTCCGCGGCAGCACAGCCGGCCACAAGAGGCAGCAGCATGCGGCATGACCGGCGCTGCTTTGGTCGGCTGGAGTAAGAAGACCAGAGGTTGAAGAAGCACTACGGCCGTTGGATGGACATTGTTATTTTGCGCGTAATAAGGAGGCACTTCCTTGCGTGTGAAGATATAGCTAGTGGGTCCGACCTGTCAGCGGGGGGAACGTTTTTTTAGTCCATTTGGTGGGCTGGGTGAAACAATGATGTAGCATCTATGTAGCCCGTTTAAATCCCATTTGCATTTTTCTCGCAATCCGCGGACTTGCTGGGCTGGGTGAAAATATCATGTTGGGCTAGGCGGAGAAATGTTATAAAAACATAAAAACATGATTGCACGTCAGTAAAATCTTTGCAAGCTTATGTACGCAATCACTAGGAGTTAACTTGCCAAGTTATATATAAACAATTATTATTATTATTTTGTAAGAACTTTCAGCTTACGAAATAAAATATCATTTTAATTTGATGAGTTAATAGTACGTGGGGAATTATTATTTTTTAGGCTAGACGTGGGACAGTTGAGTTAGTTCTAGGGGAAAGTACTGGGAGAAAACTAAGTTTACATCGAAAAAGAAAGTGGGAGAAAATTCAAAGACCTGCTGGGTCCACCTGAGGAGGGGAATATGTTGGGAGGAAGGAGATTCAAAGCAAGTGAACTAGTTTTTTTACAGACAAGTGAACTAGTTTACATACATAAGCAAATAGCCACTAAAAAGAGCAATCAGGTTAATGGGTTCTTAAAAGAAATATTTCGGACAAAACAGATAATTACGACACATAGGCTAATGCATGAAACAATCAGATGATAAAGGTGCTTATAAACAGATAAAGTATAACATCTAGACCTTCCTGGCACGCTTGATCACGACGTTGCGGCTGTCCGTGTACTCGTCGGTTACGGGAAGCAGACATGCCCTCATGTCCAAGATCTTCATGTACATGTCATAGCATGCGTATGCGTCCTTGGCCGCGTAGGTTATGTAGGCTAGATTCAGAGGTACCTCCCACATGTTCAGGTCATCTTCTTTCATGTTGGCGTATCAGGGGTTGATGATGGTCTCAGCGAGGTCAACCACGGAGTCCTTCTCCTTCCCGTTGTTGATGATCTTGTATTGCTTCTGGATGTCGACAAGCTTGTTGCACCAGATGGCAGAATCGTCGCGTTCTTCCTTCTCTCCACCGTAGCGAAGGTGTAGTCGGCGCTGCCGATGAAACGGGCGAATGCTCCAGAACCTGGTGCAGCCATAGGACTGAGGCGAGGCAGAGCTTCACCGAGTCTGTATCGTTGGTGTACATCACATTCAACTTGGTGCAGCCATAGGACTGAACGACGAACTCAAAGGGGAACTCCTTGCTGAAGTCCATATCCAGCAGGCTCACCCCTCGGATCGACATTGGAGTCTCTTCGAGTGAACGAGTGTGTAGGCGGCGGCAGCAGTTCGTTTTTGAGCTCCTGGGGAACTGGATTCAGCAGTAAGCTGAGTGTGTACAGGCGACAATAGTTACTACCCCTCCCTCGTCCGCTCCACGCCCGGCAGAAGATGCACCCTCGGCCACACGTCAGTTCACGAGCGGGTCTGTATTGGTACTGTAATAACAGGAGTTAGTGGTCACTTTACTTAAATTTAATTAGCTCTAATAGAAATTTATACTTAAAACAAGCAATGCATTCGCTCGTTCTATCAGTGCCACAGGATCAACATGCACAACAATTAGAATTATTATTCTCAGGACACACACGATCAACACATTTGTCGCACTCTCACAAAGATAATACTACCAAGTTTGAACTGTTTGTTATGGTTGTTGTCCTCTGCATCATCATGCCGTGTTTCCCAGCTTGCAAGATTCAGAACCAACAAATAAGATCCAAATAATAAGTACAAAAAAGATGCCTACACATCTCATTGATTCCCAGCTTACAAGATTCAGAACCAACAAATAAGATCCAAATAATAAGTACAACAAAGATGCCTACACATCTCATTGATTCCCAGCTTGCAAGATTCAGAACCAACCCATTAGAGCCTTTTGATAAAGTGAATATCGGGATTAAATCCATCTTCGCTAGCCATGTCATACAATCGAAGAACTTGGCGAATGCTCTTGGCCGTCACAACATTTGTAGTTGAGTATTCCTGTTTGCATAGCACTAACCAGGATAGCATGATTTCACTTTAATAGTGGCCTCCTTTACTCAACCTGCAGCTCCACTCGGATGAAGCCTGCCTGGACTTCCATGATTCAATTCATGCGCCTTTTCCTGCAGTTCACCTGAAATGAAGCAAAGATTGCATCATTCAGCTAGCAAGAAGTACTTGCTCTCTTGAGATGGCAGGTTCTTCTTTAGTAGTTGCACTAAAATTGAGGAACATTAAGGTTGGCTGTCCGGCTCATGTAAGGTGGAACTATAATTTTGTTATCCTTTTGTGCAGTTCCACTAAAATAAAGTGCCATTGTGGTGACAGTGATGGCTCATCTTGCAAAGGCTAATAAAATGTTGCACGAGATTACCAGCAGAACTAGACGGAGATTTTGGAAACTCCAATCACCATTTTGTGCAGTTCCACCAAAATTGAGAGATGTTGCCCACGTGACATTTTAGTTGAACTGCACAAGACACTCATTCCAAAAAAAAGTGTTTTGTGCAGTTCACCAAAAGGTCACAATAGCAACAAGGTGAAATGGATATCCCTATCTGCACAAAAAGATAGAAAGTAAACAGTTGTTGGTCAATAAGAATATACGAAACATATACAAAATGAAAAGAAGCATCTTAATTATGTTCATGGCAATCACGCAAGGACAGTAGAAATTTTAAAACATCAACAATGCTTCATACCAGAAGCATTACGATCAACAATGAGATTCCTCAAATATGGGATTACTTTAATGGTGGCATTGCTTGTTTACCAGACACAGTAAATCAACAGCAGCTAAAGAGTTGGTTTAAGGGCATGGGACCGTGGGGACACCAGGACACTCAGCAGCGTAAAGGAGCAACTTACTTAACACACTGGGAAAACAGCAGGAGTGCCATTTGTAACACTGTGTAATTGCATCTTATCACTAGAGGCATTAGATTAACAATAACACTGGTTAGACATGTCCCTAAGGTAACAGTGTGATCGCTTCATTTTACATGCACCCTTACATTAACAATAGTAAAAGGTTGGTATAAGGACATGCGATAGTGGACGCATCAGCACAATGTACCTACAAGGAGGCATAAAGTGGTGATGCCGAGTTTGTTCATGCTATGTGAGGGCAGCAAACCTAATCCTGGAGACCTTGTACTATGTGAGGGCAGCAAATCTAATCCTGGAGACCTTTTACTATGTGAGGGCAGCAAATCTAATCCTGAGACCTTTTACTATGTGAGGGCAGCAAATCTAATCCTGAGACCTTTTACTATGTGAGGGCAGCAAATCTAATCCTGAGACCTTTTACTATGTGAGGGCAGCAAATCTAATCCTGGAGACCTTTTACTATGTGATGGCAGCAAATCTAATCCTGGACATACTCTGTTGACTTGTCCACCAGCCGCCACTTTCTATCCTTTTTTCAACCAATAATAGATCTGTTCCTTATCTAGTTTGTACTGCATTTTCCCATTATTTCCCTTTTCAGCCAAGAGACCGGTTGGGTATCCGGTCTCTACTACTTTCACCATATTATTTCCTCTTTGAATCAAGTCCTAGATTCATGCTACAACTTTCCCCCCTTTCTTCGTTGTTTCAACAAAGCCCTAGATTCGAATGCATGAAGTAGCTTTACCTATAATAATACTAAAAATTTAGGTGGCTTTGGAAGAGCTGATGGGAGTAGAAAAAGGTGCACATGCAGACACGTGGGGAGCTGGGGCAGTAGAGCAAGGCCGCTTTCGAAGAACTTATACCTGAGGGTCGCCGGGATGTCGGCGGCGGCAGGTCGGATCTGCGGACAATACGGCAGGGAGGAAGAAGGGTCGGAGGACCTCCCGAGCCGGCGCTGTGTCGTAGAGAACGGCACGGGCAGAGGATCGGGCCCCTCTGGCAGCTGTGGGTTTCCTCCCTCAGTGGCGATGACCGCGTGAATGATGCACCTTTTAGTCCTCTACATACACGGGCCGAAGGGATCCGGCCGGATCTGTGACCAGCCGTGAGCAGAGAAAAAATGTCACTACCGCTGTCTTGTTTATATCTGGAGAGGATGAGAGAATGAAGAGAGCAACCCTAGTAAAGCAAGCGCTCAGGCCCCTGCGTCCATATATAGTGGAGTGATTATCTTTTTTCTCTCCACAACAAGCGTCTCAATTTGTGTACGTGGCATTAAAGAAAAGAAACTCTCTATTTAAGGTGACTACGGTACGACTCCTACTTACTACTAGTAGTAGTACTACAGTATTGTTCACTTGTGCTCCCCGCCCCTCCATTCATTGAACAACCCCACGGGAGAATCAACATATAGTACTTATTGTATTTATATAGAACGAACAAGCTCGAACTATTTTCGCGTAGTTAAAAGTTGAGGGCGGGGCTTTTCTCGGGCAGTACGCGCGGCAGTTTTCGGGTAGGCGGTTTGACAGAGAGGCGAGGAGGGTGAGCGAGTGGGGCTGTGCGATATGATGGCGTGTTGCTGCTGGAAAGACTTGTGATATGACCACTCACTATAGTCATGAATTACTGGCGCTCCGACCGGGATGATGCCCCCCTTCTGTTCCGCGCTCTAATCTGGTGCATGACACGTCGACCCGGATGCTGGCTCTCCCACATGTCGGAGTAGTAAGAAGGTGGAACGAATGATGCGGTATATACTATTACTATACTACTCCGTACTACTCGGGTCGGAGGAGTGCGAACCACGCAGCCCAGTGAACCAACAGTGCGAACCCGGTGGGAGGGGTGGGTTTGCTCAACTGCGGCCCCACCTCATAGTGAAAACATTACGACTGGAATAAAAATGCCATATGCTCCCTCCGTTCATAAATATAAGCCTTTTTAGATACTATTTCAAATGGAATACAGCATACAGATGTATGTAGACATAGTTTAGAGTGTAGATTCACTCATTTTGCTCCGTATGTAGTAGTCACTTGCTGGAATATTTAGAAAGACTTATATTTGGGAACGAAGGGAGTACTATACTAATAAAACATTAAGGCCACGAGGTGATGCAGTGCTGGTTACAGGAGGCAAGAAGAAGAGATGCATCCATCGACGACGTCCACCTCTTTGACTCAGGGCACCGGCCCACCGAATGGCGCCTAAGTAGCAGCGGCTTTTGTGGCCAGGTCAACGTGCTTCTGAACAATGGCGTCCAAAGGTTCCAGCCGCTGGAAGAAGGCCAACGTCTTTCTATCCTCGCTTGCCTTGTAGTGGCCTATGTAGACGATTTCCTCGTAGACGTGGATATGCAGGTCGACGGTTTCTTGAGTGGCGAGGCGCTGCGCGGCGAGCGCGGCCTCGAGGTGCACATTCTTCATCGCGGCCTCCGGCACCTGCAGGGCCACCAGGGCTTGAAAGAGTTCGTCACCATGGAGGCCGATGAGGGTGGCATGCAATGAGGAGCCTGGGCGCGCGGGCTGGAGCAGTACGGCAAGGTCGTCCGCGCGCTTCTTGACGGCGGTGAACTTGCAGATGGAGTTGACCATCATGTCGTCCATGCGAGAGGTGAAGCCAGCGTCGACGAGGGCTACGATGCCTGCGGTCGCCAGCACCGTCTAGAAACGCTGCGCGGTGCGGGGCCGCAGCCCAGCGCCTTGTATGATTTGGCACAGCCGACTGCCGCTCGCGTCCATCGCCTCCATAGGTGCTTGTGGCTTATGGTCACTTGGTCTTGGATTGGAGTGAGCAGTGTGTAAGTGCATCTAGTGCCCCTTAGTGATTTTGGTGTATTGAAGACTTATAGGTTAAGAATCTAATGTGTTTATGAGTGTACGCAGGTCTATAAGTCTATGAGGAGTTCGATATTTACAGAGAAAGTCGACCCCTAAAAATGAAGTTCTTCGACTGAAGACTTTGATATTCTGAAGACTTTCTGAAGACTTTGAAAGTGAAGAAATTGGTGTGACCTTGAAGACTTGGTATTCATTCGAGGAACATGAAGCGTGAAGACTTTTGTTTTCGTAGTTTCATTTTCTCTTTCTTGAGTCATAGGAAACACCATACTGTTAAAGGGGGTCGAGGAAATACTAAGGAGAAAATTTCCATGTGATGCTCAACTCAAATCCTACACCTACCAATCCCTTCGAGTGAAGCCATTGGAAATCTCATACAGTTCAGTCAATTTCTTCAGTGACAGAGAGGCAGTTCTTATGATCACTGAGGACTTTGTTCTGACTGAGGAGTTAGGAATTCGCCGGTGCGGATTGCCAACACAGTGAGGAACATGATAGCCCTGAGGAATTTGTACCTCAAATTTCCGACCGTTGCTGTGCTACGCGCCAACTGTCCCAAAATATCTTATCCACCTAACGGTCATATCATTGAAGGGCATTTATGTCTTATCATGTCAGGCTGCTCCCTAGGCTATAAATAGCCGCCCCCTACAACCACTAGCTGGTTGGCCGCTCCGAGAGAAACTGACACTTGTCATTTGAGAGCAACCCATCCTCCGAGGACTTTGAGTGAAAATCATCAAGTGAGGAAAATCCAAACCCAAACCCAAACACCTACAAACCCAAAGTGATTGAGCATCACTGAAGAGATTGATCCTGCGTGGATCCGACGCTTGTTACCTTTGAAGACTGTGCTTCTTCCAGACGGTTAGGCGTCAAGGTCTAGAGCATCCAAGAGGAATTGTGGATCGCCGAGTGACCAAGTTTGTGAAGGTTTGGAAGTCACCTGAAGACTTACCATGAGTGATTGGGCGAGGACTGTGTGTCCTTAGCGCAAGGAGAATACAGTGAGGACTGTGTGTCCGGAACTAGGTGTCCTCGAGTTTAAATACTCAGTCGCTCCAACCAGACGTACAACTGAGACAGCAGTTGGAACTGGTCTACCAAATCATTGTCTTCACCAAGCTTACTGGTTCTATTTCCTCAACACTTTCATTTCCTCATTACTGTGTTGGGTGTTTGTTCATATCTGTGTTTGAAGACTTTGACTGAAGACTTTCTCAATTTCCTCAGTTCAATTTCTTCAGTCTGTTTGTCTTCATTTTGTGCTATCCTGTGTTTACGCTTTCTGTACTCAGTGTTTGTCTTCATTTCATCATGATGACCATGCGTGTATTCTGTTATGTTTACTTCTGAGTACTTATTCCGCTGCTAGTAGTTCTTCGCTAAGGAATTTCCTCACTAGCAAATTCCTCCGTGAAAAATTTCATAAAAATCGCCTATTCACCCCCTCTCTAGTCGATATAACGCACTTTCAATTGGTATCAGAGCAAGGTACTCCCTTGTTTTGTGTGATTTTGGTTTAACCGCCTGGAGTTTTAGTTATGTCGACCGCAGGTATGATCAAGGTCTCTGCTGGGTGTCCTACCTTCGATGGGACGGACTACCCCTACTGGAGGAATAAGATGTGAATTCATCTTGAGGCAATTGATAAGGATCTCTGGTACGTTGTGGAAAATGGTATTCCCTCCGTCTCACCTTCACTGAACGCTACCGATGTGAAGAGATTAAAGCAACTCAACTCTCAAGCGAAGAATATCATATGTGGCCATCTGAGCAGAGGACAGTATGGTAGAGTGAGTGCTTTGGAAACTGCTAAGCTTGTATGGGATAGGCTGTCCAAGGTCAATGAAGGAGTTTCAACTCAGCGTGACTCTCGAGTTGATGTTCTTTGCAATCTCTTCAACCGCTTCAAAAGACTCGACAATGAAAATGTTTAGCAAACCTTCGATCGCCTCACTGACATCTCAAATGAGCTTCAAGCACTTGGTGCCACTGACATCACCGACCATGAGGTGGTGAAGAAATTACTGAGATCGCTTGATTCCTCATTTGATACTCTGGCACTGATGATACAAGAGCGTGCTGATTACAAGTCACTTGACCCCACTGATATCCTCGAGAGGCTAAACACTCATGAGTTCCAGCTTGCTGAAAAGAGAGATCTCTATGGTTCGAGCTATGGTAGATCACGTGCACTGAAGGCCAAGGTAGTATCCGAGTCCGAAGATGAAGACTGCTAGTGAAGAAATTCCAGAAGTTCTCAAGACGTGGTCGCTTTGGAAAACCTTCAAGGAGCAATGATTCCTCATCCAGTGACTACAAGAAGAGGCTTTGTCACAAGTGCAAGAAACCAGGACATTACATTCAAGATTGTCCTCGGTGGGAAAAGGAATCAAAGAAGAAGAAATATAAGGATTACAGTTCTGATGATGCAAAGAAAAAGAAGAAATTCTCAAAATCTTCATCATCAAAATCCTCGAAGTCTTCGTCTCACAAGAAGAGCAGCTCCATTAAGGCTCGGGCATTTATTGGCAAGGAAATGGACTCTCAGGCTGAATCTGAAGAAAATGAGGAAGAGGAACAATCTGAAGACTCCGAGTCTGGTGTGGCGAGCCTAGCCCTCGCTACCGCATTTGTCAACAAATCCATCTTCAATGTTGAAGAAAGTGATCTCACCAACAAGTCTGATGAAGGCAGTGATGACTACGCTCCCACCTATTGCTTCATGGCAAAGGGTGCCAAGGTACTCAAATACGCCTCCTCTGAGTCTAGTGAGGATGAATCTGATGAAAATCTTAAGCCTAGCTACTCTAAACTTGCTAAGATTGCTGGGCAACAACAAAAGGCTTTTGAAAAGGTTCAAAACATGCTAGACAAAAGTGATGATATGTTGGGTGAAGAAATGGATCGCACTAAGCCTTAACTGAAAATCTTCAGAGACTTCAGACCAGGTTTGATAACCTTCAAGGTCATCATAACACTCTCTTATCTGATCATGAGAAGCTTTCTTATGAATATCTTCAAAAGAAGCAAGATCTTGAGAAGCTAAGAGTGAGTTATGAAGATCTTCAGAAGGAGCACGATTCATTGCTTGCTCAACAAATCAGCGCTACTCAGGAAGAATTTATTCCTCCATGTTTAAAATGCATTGAACGAGAATCTGCTAATTCCTCACCTGAATGTTCAAATGCTTCTAATGTTACAAATTCTTCACCTGTCTCTGCTATCACTAATTCCTCATCTGAGGACATTGCTAGTATTACTGACGATGCAGGGCTGAAGGAATTGTACATGACAGGCATGTACAAAAGCCTCAAAGGGCATCAGACTCTTTGTGATGTGCTTAAAAAGCAGATCCTCAATAGGAACCCTAGGAAAGAGGGTATTGCCTTTGAGAGGAAACTCAATGCTGATGGTACATATTGGAAACCTGAGCAGTACCCCAAAACCTCATGGGTTGCTGCAAAGGGACCTCCAGTTGACCCATCTAATTTATCTGGCTATACATGTGAATCTTCTCATTCTTCTGATGAGTCATTTGACTCCAACTACAAACTGTTCAAAAATTAGAATGGTGAAGTATTTGCTAGATATGTTGGCACTAACTGCAGGAATGGTTCCCCTATGAAGAAAACTGGGTTCCCAAAAGGTTCCTCGAAAGTCTTCAGGTGAATGTCCTCATGACACCACCTGTGAAGAATAGGAACCCCAGATCAAATTCTTCATATGGACCAAATTCTTCATATGGATCCAAGTCCTCATACGGACCAAATTCCTCAAGGGGATCAAATTCCTCACATGGATGAAAGTCCTCATATGAACATCATCGTGCTAACAACTTTGTTTCGCAGGGAAGAACCAAGGGCTATGAATATGAGCATTATTCTTAAAATTATTATGTTCATAAGTCCTCGAAGAATTTCTCTGCTTATTCATATGCTTACCCTAACCCTCTTATGTGAAACGTAATGGTTTGGCCGCTATGCCACCATTCTCATATGGAGCTCGCAGAGTGATGAACTCTTTGCCACCCCTTCAGATGTGGGTGGTGAAGAAAAAGAACTAATCTTTTCTGCAGGGTCAGGTCTCCAGACGTACTGTAACGTCTGAAGAATTTACTGGGGACCTGACAAACTGCCTGAAAGGATGCAGGCTAACCATGATGAAATGAACTTTCATTTAACACGTCCTCCCTCTGTTTTATCTGTCCTACTGATTGATGAAATTGATCTGATGAATTGTGATATCATATTCTTCACTGCTGAAGTATATGAGGTCGTAAGTTGCACTAATTCATCTGCAGGATGATCAACCCAAAGCCACTGAGTGGGTACTCGATAGTGGATGTACAAATCACATGACTGGTGACAAGAATCTTTTGATGGAGGCTCCCTTATCATCGTCACATATGAAGCATATCATCTTTGCTGATAAAAGCAAAAGTCAGGTATTGGGTCTAGGTAAGGTTGCCATCACAAAGGATCGACACATGGACAAAGTCATGCTTGTTGAGTTCTTAGGATATAACCATATGTCTGTCTCAATGCTTTGTGATCTTGATATGGTTGTTGTCTTTGGCAAGTATCGTTGTGTTGTGATTATGGAAGCTGACAATTCCAAAGTCTTCGAAGGATTTAGGAGAGGAGACTTGTATATTGTTGATTTCTCTGCAGATTCACAACCAGCCGTGTGCCTACTTGCAAAAGCTTCAGAAGGATGGCTATGGCATCGACGACTTGGTCATGCAGGCATGAGAAATTTGCACACGCTTGCGAAGAAGAAGCATGTCATTGGCATTGAGAATGTCAAATTCCTCAACGATCACTTATGCGGTGCTTGTGAAGCTGGAAAGATGACGAAGGCCAAGCATCCAGCAAAGACCATCATGACCACCACTCGTCCATTTGAATTGCTTCACATGGATCTCTTCGGTCCTAATCACTATTCCTCTGTTTCAAATGAAGCATCTCAATATGGCTTTGTTATCGTTGATGATTACTCTCGTTACACATGGGTACACCTTGTCTCTTACAAACATGAAGTGCAGGAAGTCTTCAAACGATTTTCCTCGAGGGCTTCAACCAACTTTGATGTGAAGATCAAGCACATCAGAAGTGACAATGGCACTGAGTTCAAGAATTCGGGTCTAAATGAATATCTTGATGAACTTGGTATTACTCATGAGTTATCTGCTCCTTATACCCCTCAACAGAATGGCGTCGTGGAGCGCAAGAACAGGACTCTTGCTGAGATGGCTCGCACTATGCTTGATGAGTACAAAACCCCTTGTCGTTTCTGGGTTGATGCAATTGATACTGTGTGCCATATTATCAACAGAGTATATCTTCACAAATTCTTCAAGAAGACGGCCTATGAACTCCTCACTGACAAGAAACCCAATGTGAGTTATTTCCAAGTCTTCGATGCTAAATGCTGGATTAGAGATCCTCATCACAACTCTAAATTTGCACCGAAAGCACATGAAGGTTTTATGCTTGGTTACGGAAAGGACTCGCACACCTACAGAGTCTTCAACAATGTTCTTCACAAGATTGTTGAAAATGTAGATGTGTGGTTCGATAAAACTAATGGCTCGCAAAGAGAGCACCTACCTTCTGTATTAGATGAACCAGCACCTGAGGACTCTATCAAGCACAAGGCTACTGAAGATGTCATTCCTACCGAAGAACCTGCTGAAGAATTCATTCCAGAACGTGAAGAACGTCGAGCTGATGCACCTAAAGAAAATGCTGAGGAAATTGATGCTGAAGAAAATGCTGATCAAATTCCTCAACGACAACCAGGTCCTCCTCGCGTTGCAAAAGAAGTGCAAGTGGAGAAGATCATCGATGACATTAGAGCACCAGGTCCTCTCACACGCTCAAAAGCTTCACATCTATCTAACTTTTGTGGGCACTTTGCTTTTGTCTCTATCACAGAGCCCGCTAAGGTAGATGAAGCATTTCTGGAACCTGAGTGGATTCAGGCCATGCAAGAAGAATTACATCAGTTCAAGCTCAACAACGTCTGGGAACTAGTCAATCGTCCCGATCCTCGCAAGCATAACATCATTGGCACAAAGTGGATCTACCGCAACAAGCAAGATGAACATGGTGTTGTGGTGAGGAATAAGGCACGACTAGTAGCTCAAGGCTACACACAGGTTGAAGGAGTTGATTTCGATGAAACTTTTGCACCTGTTGCTAGACTTGAGGCTATTCGCATATTACTTGCTTATGCTAACCATCATGATATCATCTTATATCAAATGGATGTAAAAAGTGCATTCCTCAATGGTAAGCTTGAGGAAGAAGTATATGTTTCTCAACCCCCAGGTTTTGAAGATCCAAAACATCCTGACAAAGTCTTCAGACTTAACAAGGCCCTCTATGGCCTCAAGCAGGCCCCACGGGCGTGGTATGATACATTGAAGGAATTCTTCATGAAGAAAGGCTTCACACCCGGTTCACTCGATCCCACTCTCTTTACTAAATCTTATGATGGTGAACTGTTTGTGTGCCAAATATATGTCGATGATATCATCTTTGGCTGTACTGACCAACGTTATAGTGATGAATTTGCCTATATGATGAGTGAAGAATATCAAATGTCTATGATGGGAGAGTTGAAATTCTTCCTAGGTCTACAAATTCGTCAACAGCGCAATGGCATATTCATACCTCAGGAGAAATATCTCAAGGATGTCCTGAAGAAATTCGGCATGCAAGATTGCAAAGGCATCAAAATTCCTATGCCCACAAATGGTCATTTATGCACTGATGAAAATGGTACTGACCTCGATCATAAGGTATACCGCTCCATGATTGGCTCTTTATTGTACTTATGTGCATCTAGGCCAGATATAATGCTTAGTGTTTGCATGTGTGCACGATTTCAAGCTGCACCGAAGGAATCACACCATAAGGCTGTGAAGCATATTCTTCGATATCTAGCTCACACACCAACACATGGATTATGGTATCCCAAGGGCTCGGATTTTGATCTCATTGGATATTCTGACTCTGACTATGCTGGTGACTGTGTGGACCGCAGGTCAACATCTGGTACCTGTCATTTCCTCGGACGATCCTTGGTCTGTTGGTCCTCGAAGAAACAGAACTGCGTATCACTGTCTACTGCTGGAGCTGAGTGCATTGTAGCTGGTTCTTGCCGTGCTCAACTGCTATGGATGAAGCAAACACTCAAGGACTATGGCGTCAACGTGAAGAATGCGCCCCTCCTCTGTGACAACGAGAGTGCCATCAAGATTGCTCACAACCCAGTTCAGCACTCAAAGACAAAGCACATTCAGATTTGTCATCATTTTATTCGTGATCATGTGTTGAAGGGAGACATTTCTATTGAGCATGTGAAGACTGAAGAACAGCTAGCCGATATCTTCACTAAGCCCTTGGATGAGAAGAGATTTAGCAATTTGCGGTGTGAGCTAAATATCTTAGAGTCTTCGAATGTACTATGAAAAGGCACTCATCCTAACACTTATGCAAAATTGATGACTTAGATGTGTAACACATGAAGAAAGAAAGGTTTTCTTCAATCAATGAAGAATAACACTCTAAGTGTGAAGAAATTAATGAAGAATTTGATTCTCAGAACCCTACGACAATTGTACGCGGTGTCTGAAATCATCATTCTTATACGGTGGGTCACGCCACCACAAAAGTTGAAAATCTTCAATTTGAGTTTTTCCTCAACTTTTGAAATTCCTTAGTTGTTCAAACTCTTCAACTTGAAAAATCTTCACTTGTGCCGTTGTTTTTTCTTCATTGGCTATATATATGAGTTTACGTCCTCTACAGCATTCACTTATAGCTATTTCTTCAAGTTGATTTTTCTGCTAAGTGAATGTGATCGGACCCTTCCCCCCTATGCTATACTCAATCCAATCTGTTCACAAATTCTTCATGTTTGTTCTATTTGAAACTCGTTCAAAATCTTCACTGTGTCCTTGTCAGCTGAAGAAATTGTGAACGGAACGTTAAAACAGACCTTATCCAAATTTTCGGTTTTGCCTCTCAAACCGTTCCGCATCCCACGCTGCATTATTTTACTCACCCACGATCTTACATGATCTCCACTGCACAGGACGTGGGTGACACATGTCGTGAGAAGGAGAATGGTCAGGGGCACGTTCGTCCCAAATATTCGGGCGAACAGTTTTCACTGCCTCTATAAATACCCCTCTCCCCTTCCTCACTTCTTTTACTCCGCTCGATCTCTCTCTCCCGCTCGAGCTTCTCAAACCCTAGCGCCGCCGCTACTCCATCGTCGCCGGTGAGGAAGAGCTTCACTGCCTCGACCTCGTCGCCGTCGTACTCGCGCCGACCGCGGAAATCTTCACCTCCGCTGCCGCCGTATACGTCTTCCTCCGCCGAGTTAGGGCGTGGAAGATCTACACCAACGAACCTCACCGTTTCATCTCACTGTTCGCCGTGTTCTTTGTTCAGGGTAATTAAAAGTTACTTTTACTGCCCTCTTTGATTTGAAACTTTTCTATAAAATCTTCAAAGGTGTTTTACTCTTCAAATCCTCACACACAAAACACCTCACATGTTATCTGTTCTTGATTCATTTCCCTAAGCATCATTTTCTTCAAGATTCCTCAATTATGTGGATCTTTGATCTATACAACTCTGGAACCTAAGATATAGCGCGCTTAGTGAAATTCTTCAAGACGCATCTGGTCAAATTCCTCAAACTTGTTCTTTTTGAAAAACCCTCTGAGAACGCATATGACCTCTCCAAATTCCTTGCAACTATACTCTGTTCACAGGTACACATGTCCGTTGCTGAATCACTAGGTTCTCATCAACTTATCTCATTTGCAGCGTTCCTTGAAGAAAAGTTGCACACTTCTTCAGAGAATTCAATTGTTCAAATTCCTCAATTGAAGAAAATGGCTGACGGTAAAAGTCCACAGAAAGGAGGAAAGAAGCCTGAGGTTATGACCGCTTTTGAAATCCCTGAGGACATCTATAAAGATTACTGCACACCTCCTGAGGAAGATAAAAATCAGCGCAAGGTGCACATTGAGAGGATTGAACGGAGATGGGCACATGAATGGAGGGAGTACAGATACGTCACTCCAAAGTACATGAAGAAATTCGCACTGAATCCTCCATGCCCAAGAGCCCCATTGGCACCTGGCCAAGTGGCTGATCCCACTAGCATCAAACGCGGTGAGGATTTTCCTGAAGAATGGGCCAAGCGCCAAGCCAAATTGGCAAGACAAGCCAAAGAAGCAGTGAGGAAATTCAATGAAGATTCTGCTGCTGCTGCCACTGAGGCCTCTGTCAAGCCGAGGAAATCAATGCTTAAGAAGCCCGCTCGCAAGTCATGTGCTTCACCAACAATGCCCTCACAACCAAGTTCCTCAGCTGCACCCTCACGGCCAGAAACTTCAAAATCTTCAAGGCAAATTCCTCAAGCTGCCCCTGCTCCTCCAAAATCCTCGGCACCTCCTCCAAAGTCCTCAGCAGTTCCGCCAAAGTCCTCAGCACCTGCGCATCTTGCCACGTGTCAAAGGACTGTAGGCATCTCTATTGTCTCTGGTGTCTCAGCAAGTTCCTCAGCTGCACCAAGTTCCTCAGCTGGACCCTCTCTGCTGAAGAAAAAGGCTACTGCTGGACGCGGTACTCGCCCAAGTCCTCAGAAGAAGCAGGTAGTCTTCAATGTACCATCTGATGAAGATGAAGCTGGTGAAGAAGAACTTGCAGAAATCATCAGGGACCGACAAGAAAGGGTCGCTAGAGCCAAAGGCACACCAGTGCTGCTGTTGTTGGATCCAAGGGCGATCCTTCATTACATTGATCTCTGGCATAAGGATCCCAACACACCTATGCCTGACTTCAAGCTGACACCTGGCCAAAGTCACATGCTGACTCACTTCATCCAAGAGGAGAAGTGGAAATATGATAGGGCCAGAGAGATCAAGAAATCACAGTACAGAAAGGAGAAACTACTGAAGAAAAACGTTGTCAAGATGACAACTGAAGAACTTGTCAAGATGCAGGCTGAAATCAAAGCCATCAGTGATAAATTTGACTCCTACTATGCTGACTGGAAAGGAGCAAAAGTCAGGTTTGTAAAACTGACTGAGAAATTCACAAATGTTGCAGCCCCATCGCAACAAGAAATTCCTCAAGCTGAACCTTCAGCACAGCCCACTGAAGAACACGCCAGCACCGCTGATGATTTTCTGGCTGCTGAAGAAAATGCTAGTTCCGGGGCTGACGACTCAATTCCAGCTACTGAAGAAATTGCTAGGGCATCCACTAGTGGTGTGCCTGAAGAAACTGAAGAAGTCAGGGCAACTGCATCAGTTGCGCCTAAGGAAATTCAACCAGATTCCTCAGCTCCACCTGCGCCTACACCAACTCCTATCCTTCCATCTGCATCAGATGTGAAGAAGACCAAGGCTGCAGAGCGAGCTGCAGTGAAGAAAAGGAAAGCATCAAAAGCTTCAGAATCTTCAGTTCCAAAGAAGATGAAGCCCATGACCAGCTCATTTGAAAATCCCATTGATGTTGTTCCGATTTCCACCATGCCATCAAAGGACCTTGTTCCTTTTGATGAAGAGTATGTGATCCCAAGCGGATCTGATGAAGAAACTCAATCTGTTGCTTCGTCAGAGCAGATTGATGAAGAAATTGAAGTGGATGCAATCCCTTCAACCCCAGTGGTATCATCACCAATGCCTCAGTTTACTGCTGAAGAGGCTGGTGTTGAAGAATTGGAAGATGAAGATGTGGACATTGGAAGCACAACTCTAGTGATGAATGACGACTTCTGGGAAAGTCAGCATCCCAACTCTCCACTCTTCACTCCACTGCAGCAACTTCCTCACTCCCCTGCACCAACTGTTCCGATGTGCTCTGAAGAAACTCATCACACTACATCTGTGCATGAAGAAATTCCAGCCACTAGTGCTGAAGAAACTGTTGTTGCTGCTGAAAATGTGACTGCACCTGAGGAGGAACCAGAAATTCCTCAGCCTGCAGAACCAGAGATCACGATTCCTGAGGTAGTGATGCAACTCACTGACACTCCTCTCCCCAAGCCAAAGGATCCGTTCTCAAGGAAGCAAAAGTCCAAGGCTAAAGACTTCTTTGGCGAGCACGTGTTCTTCACCGAGTATAATCCATATGACTCTGCTCGCATAAGGAAGAGGCGTTTCTGGACTGCTAGTCAAGCCAACTTCTATTCCTCAGTGCTGTTCAACAAAGACAAAGTCTTCGATCATATGCACATTCCTCATGTAGACATGGAGTCCATGCCATGCTTCACGCCAGTCCTCAGTGTTCTTTACGACACTGGGCTGCTCAATTTCTGCACTGACATATGCGATTGGAATGAAGAACTCATTCTTCAGTTCTACGCTACGCTGCACATCACCGGCAACTCTGAAGATGTGAATTCATGGGTTCTGGACTGGATGACAGAGAACACTCATTACAAGGCACCAGCGTCTGAATTGCTTCATGCCCTCCTACTCAGTCCTCCCCTTGAAGATGCACGTTGTGTTTACAACAAACCTGAGCTTTCAAATCGCTATATGCAAGTGCTGATGAAGCCTTTGAAGCCAGGGTAGGCCCCTCGAACCAAATTCCTCGTCAAGGAATTGCTCTATGTGCCTCGGACTGTCTATCGCATTCTGACGAGACTATGAGTCATATCAAAGGCCATGACTCCAATGATGAAGAAGTCATTGGCATCATGAAGAACATGCTTTTCAACATCATTCATGGTGTTCCCGTCAACTTCCATGATTTCTTCATGAGGACTCTGGCCAACATTGCTATGTCACCATTTGAGCAGAAGCCTTACGCGCCATGGATTATGAGATTCATCAGGACAAGGTCTTCACTCAATTACAAAGCTGAAACTCAGAACCACTGCAGCTATTTGCCCCCTATTGAAGTCCTCAAAAGGACATTTTCCTTAGCTGAAGAAAAGGGCAAGGCTACTGCTGTGATAGATGAAGGCATTCGTCCATTGGATGGTCAATTTCGCAAGGCTGCATCTTATTCCACCAATGATGACTCTGCCACCCATGACTCTGCCGCCAACAATGCCAAGCCAAATCCTCAAGCCACAGCACCTAGGGTGATGACTGATCGTGAGTTACTCCTCAGTCTTCATCAGAAAGATGATCGCAATCACAAATGGGTCAAGCGTCAGTTTGGTTCAATTCTTCACAACATGACCGCAACCCATAATGCAGTGAAGAAAAACCACTACTACCTCCATGAAACCCTCAACCGCACCTGGGCTGTTCTATCTCAAGTCTACAGCGCTGATGATCTGAAGCAAATGGGTCTCAAAGAATTTGCCTGGTCTGCACCTCCTCCGGAGAAATTCAAGAAGGTCCAAGTTCCTTCTTTGGTGGCCAGCTCCTATTCTTCATCGCGCGACACTGATGAACATGAAGACTTGGACGACACTGCGGCAGGCCCTACTTCAACTACCGACCCCAACGACGCTGGCGCTCCTTCATCAACTTGATTATCTTCAGGGGCGTTAGTCCTCAGTTTCGATCCTTTTGGTCATTCGATGACAAAGGGGGAGAAATCTGAGTTAGTCTTCAAGCGGGTCTATAATAAAGGGCATTTTTTCTGCTAAGTTACAACTCTCGTTCTTCCGAAACTTTTATTGCATCGAGTTGTAATCTTAAACCCGATGGTGCTATGATACTTTTGATGCACTATGCTCTGATTTGATGCACTATTCTGCATGCTTATTCCTCGCTAATATTATTGCACGCATGTTGAATTACATCAGGCACCATATTTCATCATGCATTTCAAATTCTTCATATTATATATCAAATGCGTGTATGAATTACAAGATATAGGGGGAGATCTGCATGATCCATCTCTTCAAGTGTGCATTGCTTCAAAAGCAAATTCCTCACTATGCACAACTTCAGGGGGAGTTCTTCTATATCTTGCAATCAAATTCCTCAATATCAGCTTTTACACTTCATATATTTATCCCCGTTGAAAACTTGACCTATATTGTCATCAATCACCAAAAAGGGGGAGATTGTAAGTGCATCTAGTGCCCCTTAGTGATTTTGGTGTATTGAAGACTTATAGGTTAAGAATCTAATGTGTTTATGAGTGTACACAGGTCTATAAGTCTATGAGGAGTTTGATATTTACAGAGAAAGTCGACCCCTAAAAATGAAGTTCTTCGACTGAAGACTTTGATATTCTGAAGACTTTCTGAAGACTTTGAAAGTGAAGAAATTGGTGTGACCTTGAAGACTTGGTATTCATTCGAGGAACATGAAGCGTGAAGACTTTTGTTTTCATAGTTTCATTTTCTCTTTCTTGAGTCATAGGAAACACAGTACTGTTAAAGGGGGTCGAGGAAATACTAAGGAGAAAATTTCCATGTGATGCTCAACTCAAATCCTACACCTACCAATCCCTTCGAGTGAAGCCATTGGAAATCTCATACAGTTCAGTCAATTTCTTCAGTGACAGAGACGCGGTTCTTATGATCACTGAGGACTTTGTTCTGACTGAGGAGTTAGGAATTTGCCAATGCGGATTGCCTACACAGTGAGGAACATGATAGCCCTGAGGAATTTGTACCTCAAATTTCCGACCGTTGCTGTGCTACGCGCCAGCTGTCCCAAAATATCTTATCCACCTAACGGTCATATCATTGAAGGGCATTTATGTCTTATCATGTCGGGCTGCTCCCTAGGCTATAAATAGCTGCCCCCTACAACCACTAGCTAGTTGGCTGCAGATTCACTCATTTTGCTCCATGTGTACTCAGTCTCGGTGTAGTCTAGTCACTTGTTGAAATCTCTAGAAGGGCAAATACTCCTTTCTGGTTTACAGGGCTATACTAGCAAGTAGTTGTACGTACTAGTACAATAGTGGGCTAAGCTTGTGTCCCTCCACATTCAGATTGACAAGCTCACGTCCTAAATGTTTCTACAGTGCCTTCTATTTATCTTAGTAATATGCTAATATAGGGATTACCTTGGTCTACTTTAGCTTAAGAAATGGTGGGTTTTTGTGGCGATAAAAAATTATGTTTATCAATGCATTAATTGCAATGCATGCATACATAAAGTACATGCATTTGTCAATTTTCTCTTAATACTTGCATGCAATGATTTAATGCACCTTGGAATCTGAACATGTGTTGGGGAACAACCAAATTGAGCCTTATAAAATGGAAAAACTAAAATTTTGAGATAAGCCCTATAAAACCGGAAAGGAGAGAGTAGAAAAAGAAGTACTCCATCCAGGAATAGTGTCGCACTTCGAAACTTGAACCATCAATAAATTTTGAGCCTGCGTCTCGTCACATTCCAAATTACTCCACACTATATTGAATTGCAAACCTGTTCACACCGATCACAACCTAAACGGTTTCCCACTTAGGAGCATATTAGTACTCGGTTATAAATACTAGTATGCCAAGATGACTGCGCATTCCTCCTCAACTCCTCATCCACAAAAACAAACAACCCATTCAGCATCCTTCCCTTGCATCTGCCATGGCCAGCGTGAGTTCTGGGTCGAGAGATTGCCACCAGGGAGAGGCGAGCATGGAAGCGGAAGCACGAGAGATGTCCCGCCTCGCTGCGAGTGCAGGCGACATGTCACACCGCGCGGAAGTAGCAGCACAGAGGTCTCGTCGCGCCATTGAAGCAGCACGGAGGTCCCGCCGCACCGTCGATGCAGCAGACTGGTCCGGCTGCGCCGCGGAAGCAGCAGAGATGTCCCGCCGTGCCACAAATGCGGCAGAGATGTCCCGCCGCGCCGCGGCGGCCTGGGAAAATTCCTCGCGTGCAGGCGACGACTGTTACAGGCGCAAGCATGCGATCGTCCATGGCCAAATGGATCAGATCTCCCGTTTTGTGAGGTTGCAGGACGACATGAAAGCCTCGTTTGAACAGGCTATCGGCGCACTAAGGGAGGGCAATGAGAGGCTCTGGGCCGATCGCGACCTGCTGAGGGACAAGATCGTCCGAAGTGCAGACCAGCGGGAGGAGACCAGTGCCTTGTTGAAGAGGACCGGTGTCATCGTCAAGAAACTTATGAACGAGAATGACATGCTCTGCAACGAGCACCAAAGGCTGGTAGAGGAATCCGTGGATGTTCTCAAGCAGCGTCTTGAGGACACGAAAGAGCTCATCACCGCTCGCCGCAAAGAGTAGTTCCCGCGGCCTGCAGCAACGCATCAAGAAAGTAGAGATCAGCAAGCCAGATCCTTGTCTTCCTTCTTCTTTTGCCCTTGTGTATTTCGGGCGTAGCCGCATGTGGCTTTTTTAATTATCTTTCTAATTATGTAAGACAATTAATCGTCCTTATCTTTCTGTGGAAGATCAATGTTGCGAGGCTGGGATGAAGAAAACTCTTGTTGTGGCGACCCTGGTGTTGCTGTTCTTCTAGTTGCTGCTGGGCTTCCTTAAGTTTCCTGGTTTCTTTTGATGTAATAATCGGTTTAGGATGTGGATTGTGTCGTCGGTTGTAATGTTGGGTTCTAGCGCGGATGTTTGGCCTTTGTTGGCTTCTTGGGATGTTGCGATTTCAATCTGGTAGCTTTTAGTCCTTCATGTTAGGCTGGAGTTGTGCTAAACTTCTTGTGAATTGTGGTGGTTTTCAGTAATGAAAATCGGAAGGGACAAGCCCTTCTTTGATCAAAAAATATAATCGTCCTTATATATTCATTAGTCTTGCTATAAGTCGCAGTAGATGCTATATTGGTCCGTCGGATCTTACATCAAGATCCGTGCTTTCAGATTTTCTTTTTTCTCTCTTAAATCTCAGTCGAGTGAGACATAGCCATGCCATTAAACAGAGGCTCGGGCGCCATTAATGGAGACCTTGGGAGAGAGGTGGACGGCAGATGGAGGTCAAAGGGCTCTCCTCCCGATAAGCACGCGCAGGGGTCTGATCGCACGCCTCTCGTACTACTCAAATAGCTACCCTGTACGGCGCCTCCTAGCTAATAAAAAATGGGGACGCGTGGTGGCACGTAAATGGTACTAGTAAGTAGAACGCCCATGGTTTCAACAATACTTGTGTTTCCGATTGTAACGTGACAGCACTTGTTCCAAAATGACTTTGTTGATTGTTAATGTGTGCGCCTTCGCAAATCAGACTGCAAATTTACCACAGCATGTTGGTGCCATGTCATGGCACCAAGCAAAGTTTCATTATTTTCATGCGTGTTTTGGATTTACAGGAATTAAAAAACTAAGTTTCTCAATGTTTCCAACCCAGCCACGACGCCCAGAATTTTGAATTTCATTCCCATTTCTTGCATGTAACCTAGAAATTTACCCGAGGACACACATGTGATTTTTCAACCAACTTGGTTGCACTGGAACATGTGCTTGTATTTCAAATTTGAATTATGCACACAAAGGTGACACGTTCCCTCCCAGAACCACGAGCCTTCTTGAGAGAAGCTCCAATTTGCAAGAAGCTTGTACCAAAATTTGTTCCTATTCGGCCAATTTTTTTTACCACGGCATGGTACTACCGTCACATGACACCATGCCAAGTTTCATGATTTTAAAACCAAGTTTCTCAATGTTCTCGACCGAGCCACGATGCCCAGATGTTTGAATTTGATTCTCATTTTTTGCATGGGACCTAGAAATTCACCCGAGGACACAAATGTGATTTTTGAACCAACTTTGGTGCACGGGAGCATGTGCTTGTAGTTCAAATTTGAATTATGCACATTAAATGACCAAAAACTCAATTAATGTGTAAATAAGGCCAAACGAAGCCGGAATAATTCCAAAATTTAACAGGGCACTCATGTAGTTCTATGTTGCCTTTGTAAATAAACTCAAGGGGGACAATGTATATCGTTTCGCACTCAAAGGTGGCACGTTCCCTCTCAGAACCACGAGCCTTCTTGAGAGAAGCTTGGGTTTGCAAGAAGCTTATACCAAAATATGTTCCTATTCGGCCAATTTTTTTACCACAACATGGTAGTACCATAAAATGACATCCATGCCAAGTTTCATGATTTTCAGACGTGTTTTGGATTTACAAGAATTTTAAAACCATGTTTCTCAATGTTCTCGGCCGAGCCACGATGCCCGGATGTTTGAATTTGATTCTCATTTCTTGCATGGGACCTGGAAATTCACCCGAGCACACAAATGTGATTTTTCAACCAACTTTCGTGCACGAGAGCATGTGCTTGTAGTTTGAATTTGACTTATGCACATTAAATGACGAGAAACTCAATTAATGTATAAAAAACGACAAACGAACTCAGAAAAATTCCAAAATTTAACAGGGCACTAATGTAGTTCTATGTTGCCTTTGTTAAGAAACTCAAAGGGGGGGCAGCGTATATCGTTTCACACTCAAAGGTGGCACGTTCCCTCTTAGAACCACGAGCTTCCAAATTGGCCCAATTTTTTACCACAACATGTTAGTGCCATGACATGACACCATGCCAAGTTTCATGATTTCCAGGCGAGTTTTGGATTTACATGAATTTAAAATCAAAGTTTCCCGATGTTCTCGGCCGAGTCATGACGCCTAGATGTTTGAATTTCATTCTCATTTCTTCCATGGGACCTAGAAATTCAACCAAGGACACACATGTGATTTTTCAACCCACTTTGGTGCACCGGAGCATGTGCATGCAATTCATATTTAGATTATGCACATTAAAAGTCCAGAAACTCAATTAATGTATAAAAAGACCAAATGAACCCGAAATAATTCCAAAATTTAACAGGGCACTCATATAGTTCTATGTTGCCTCTGTAAATAAAATTAGGGGGGAGGCAGCGTATATCGTTTCGCACACAAAGGTGACATGTTCCCTCTCGGAACCACGAGGCTTGTTGAGAGAATCTCCGGTTTTGCAAGAGGCTTATACGAAAACTTGTCCCAATTCAGGCAAAAATTATACGTATGAAAACAGGGTTTAGATTATCCCAAACATCTCGCTACCTAGACCAATAATGTACTATGATTTGAATTCAACATAAAATGGATACAAATATTTGAATTGGAGAGCGTATGGTACATGTAGTTCATAGTGAAATATGATTACTGCTATATGTATGTTTTTGTTATCAAGATAACATTTAAATTATTGTATAACTTGACAACAATCGTATTCAAATAAGGAAAATTGATTCAAATTTAGTCTATATGGTAGACGACAATATACATGTTCACATGGTGGAGTAAAATGTTCATATATGATGGAAGATCAAAATGTACGACTACATCAATTATAAACCGCAAGGTCACCTAACGATATATTCGAATTCAACATAACGTGGATTCAAAAATTGAAATTCGAGATCATGGCATCTGTAATCATATAAAAAGGGACATTACTCTTTCTTTGGTGGGAATTGATTTGTTTTTTGTTCTTGTTGAGGGAAGTGTGAATCGATTTGGTACTGTGCAGGGTAATCTTGTTCTCCCGATTTTTTTTTACATTTTCTTGTAGTTTCTTCAATGGCATCTATAGCAATATAGTAAAAGGGGACATGACTCTCTTGTGTCTTGTATGAATTGTTTTTTTACACGTTAAGTTTGTTCTGCCGAACAAGGAATCCGCACCTTGTTATCCCGAAATTTTCAAGCTCGAGTATCTTTTGTCTCACCTGCTTTGAAACTCCCGCTTCTTCAACCCACGCCGTGCCTTGTTATCCTGAAATTTGGATGCGCGCGAGAACTCCCTCCTCATCCGAAATCGCTCCCGCAGCCCAAACACGCGAAATTCCCCTTCTACCCCTTAGCCGAAAATGAAGCTCCACGTCGCGGTGTCAAAACCGGTGGGGGTACACTGGTAACTTACCCTACATTTCGGACAAACGCGTCCGTAAGCTTGGCTCCCCCTCCCCCTTCACCCCCCCCCCCCCATCCGTACACTGAGGTCGCCAAAACCCGCGAAACCCCACGCTCCTCCGTCGGCCTCCCGACCGCCGCCCAGCCGGAGACTCTTCCCCGACTACGTCGTCCACCGCAACAGCTCGCCGTCCCTCATCCACCAAACCGGACGAGGATCCGTTGTCGATCTTGTCGTCCCGCCGGATCAGCCGCCCCGTCCTCCACCTCCAAGGAGCTGCCCCGATGTTCGCCTCGTCTATCGCGCCACCTCAATCCCCACAGCGTTGTCTTGACCTGCCCCACCGGAACCGCAACACCCTCACCAATTCCTCCGATGAAGCCAAGGCCAACTCGGCGCAACCAAGGAGGTTCTGCACTCACCGCTGCATTTTATCTTTTATTCGATATCACGAGGTTGCCGGTGCTCGATACCGAGCAGACATGGCGTGTCTCCATCGACGGCGCCGTCGCCGGCCACATCATCCACGGCGTCTCTCCCCCATGTCGTTGCTTCCTCGGCGGCGACTTCCACAACGGCACTAGCTGCAGCTGCTCCGGCTCTCGCTCGCGTTGCGGCTCTGTTCTTGCTGTCAGTCGTGCTGCTGCACTGCTCCTTCTTTCGTTCGTGCTGCTGCTCTGCTCTTGCTCTCGCTTGCTCTGCTGCTGCTGCTATTGCACAACCTCCGGCAGCTACAGGAGCTGCTGCTTTAGCACTCGCTCGCGATGCTACTGCACGACTTGCTCTCTGCTAGTGCGTTCCCTGCTCGAACGTCTGCTGATTTAGATCACTGCTTCTCTGCTACTAGTGCTCGAACGCCCTAAACATCTATTGCAATGCTCTGTTACTTGTTCAATCAGTTTCGACAGTAAAATTCAGTTTCGACTGTGAAGTTCATTTTCTTCAGTTAAGTTTAGAGTGAACAGTACTTACAGCATCTGTCGGAGCGGCTGTGGCGCGGCTGATGCGTTTTACATCTAGCACTTTTTGGTGATGTATTTTACATCATCTATTGCAGATGATATTAGGGTCCCACTTCATATTAACGTTGTTTGTCTTGTCATGCTTCAGCCTCGTCGCCGTACACCTTAGCGGAGCTGCTCCAACGATGGAACCGTCCATCACTGCGGAGCAGTACCCTCGGCCCCGTTTCCAGAGGCCTCGGATCTTCTTCCCCGCCTCCGACAGTCACACCAGCATCATCACCATGCTCCACGTCCAACCCAATGATGCTGAGGTCCACAAGGCTATGCCAAAGAGGTTGTACACTCGTCACATCACTTTGTTTCTCCATTCCTCTGTTCTTCCAATTCATGTGAGCCAAACACACAGGTCGACTGAAATCCTATGTTTCCAAATGCTCTGTTTTGCACGTGCATTCCTATCCTATTCCTGTGTTTTTCCTGTCCCTGCGTTTATAGAATCCTCCAATTCTAAGGATCCCTTACAGATTTACTTCATTTTCAGATAGGCGTCAAAGAAAACTCTGTGTGTTATGTCCTGCTCCTGCCGTGCCGTCATCCACCCCACCTGAGGTGCACCATCGACAGAAGCGTTCACTGCAGCAGAGATCCCCCCTGCAGACTTCCTTTCGCCGCCTCAGATCATCTTCCCCGTTGCCGGCAGCCACGCCAACCGCATTACCATCACCAACTGAGCAGATGAACCTAAGGACTACACAGTTCCGGAAGAGAGGTCGCAGTCTTTCGTGTTTGCTTACGTTATACATCGGTTATTATTACCTGCTACTTTATCGTTCAATCTTGAGTTTTGAATTGCCCATGGGTCTCATATCGAGCCAGCAACGAATAGTATCTGTCTACTATCTGGTTCATCTGGGGTCTTCTATGTGGTTCATGTTGGGTAGGCAACAAACAATAGATGATCCATTGTCTATCTTTTTAAACTGCAGCTATAATCTACCTGGTATCATTAGTTTTTGATCCATCCACTCGTTTGCTACCATCAGTCTTGATTTTTGCATGCACCCCTTAGGCCTTACAAAACCTAACTATTTTTTTATTATTCATGTCAGATATTGTACACAATCGTACTAAACATGTAGAGAAAAAGAGAAGACCGTTGCGTGCGAATATAATGTCATGCAGACACCGCTCCATGGTGGGCGAAGTACCCCCCCCCCCCTCCTGCATTTCCAGACTGTATTCCAGAGGAAGATAACTATTCAGATGGAGATTCAGAAGGAGCCGACCACGCCTGTTTATGACCTGAGGTGTTTGCTCTAACCTGGCATGCTGATGTTGGTCATATCATGCATATAGCGCCTTGCATTGCTTACATTATACATCTTATATGTCATCGGCTTAGTTTAGATTTGCTTTGTGTGAATGCCACCTGTTTGGTTTCTATATCATACTCCCACCATTCCTAAATATTTGTCTTTTTAGAGATTTCAACAAGTGACTACATACGGAACAAAATGAGTGAATCTACACTCTAAAATATGTCTTCATACATCCGTATGTGGTAGTCCATTTGAAATCTCTAAAAAGACAATTATTTAGGAACGGAGGGAGTATATGGGAATTATGCAATGCCATCTTCTTTAGCCAGGCATCATATACGTGAATCATGCAATGCCATCCTGTTTAGCCAGTCATTGTATATGTGAATTGTATCGTGCCATATTTTTGTCCATAATGTATTCCATTTGTCAACAATGTTTATACATTCATCTACTCTTCCTGTGCATCAGCCATTTGAGTCGGTCATTGGAAAATCTGGAGTGAAAACAAGGTCTTCTGAGCAGTCAGTGCTACCTGTCGATGCAGATTTCTTGCTGGTTACAGATAGCTCCTCAGAGGAGGATTCAGAGAGAGATGACCAGTCGTATTCCCCTCCCCCCGAGGTGCATGATCTTACTTGGCTGGGTTATACTGCTCATATCTTGCATATCTTGCATTGCCATGCCATCTGCTTAGATTAGACATGCTTTGTGTGAATGCCTCATGTTTGCTTTCTATATCAGATATGTGAATTATGCAATGCCATGTTTTTCAGCCAGTTATCATATATGTGAATTATGCACCGCCATGGAGCCAGGCATCATATGTGTGAATTATCTCATGCCATCTTTTTTTTCATTACGTATTCCATTTGTCGACAATCTGTGTATATTGAACTACTCTTCATGTGTATCAGCCATTTGAGCCGGTTATGGAAAAATATGGAGTGAAAACAAGGTCTTCAGAGCAGGCAACGGTACCTGTTGAAGCATATATCTCGATGGTTACAGGGAGCTCCTCAGAGGAGGATTCAGAGACAGATGACCAGTCCTATATCCCACCTGAGGTGTATGCTCTAAGTTGCAATATTTATATTTCTCATATGATGCATATGGTGTCTTGCATTGCTTAGTTTAGACAGCATATGCACACTATTGAATTCTATCTACTTAGTTTAGAGATCATACATGCGAGTGCCAGTTGCTTAGTATATGAATCAATTATGTCAATTATATCATGCCATCCTGTATACTTAGACAACATGTATGTGAATTATTTCATCCCAACCTATTTTAGAAAGACATCATATAGTTTTGTCATGTCATCTTGTTTAGGTACTCATCATATGTTGAATTATGCCATTATATCCTGTTAAGTTATCCATCATATATCTGAAAGTGTGTCATGCTATCCTGTTTAGTTAGGCATCATATATGTGAAATTGTGTCATGCTGTCCTGTTTGGTTAGACAACATACATGTGATTACCACATCTGTCTATCATACAATGTCTGTACGTTCAATTTCTTTTCTTGTTTATCAGCCATTTGAATTGGAGGGGGTGATGGCAGTATCTAAGGGAGCAAAAACCCGTTCTTCACATAATACAGTGCTACCCGTTGATGCAGATAGAACCATGGTTGTACTGGCCCACAAACTAGCCCCACCACACATAATCGAGACTCTTCCAGATTGCCCACTTACACCGTTGGGCAGAGAACCAACTACAACCCATCTAACCGCAACCCCAGCGGATAGTAACCCACTTATAGTTGACCAAGCACCATGTCCACCACAGAGTACCCCCACACGAGCAGTTTGTAAAGCTACTGCAGTGCCCAAAGCACGAAGACCACCACAGCTAACCCAAACTCCACGTTTAAAGCAGAAGAGCAACTGTTCTCAGGTCAGATTCCGTAGCTATGGTCCATACTCCTTTGCTGTTGCATCACTGTATTTACTCATACCAACTACTTTCAAATTTGAAGGATCCAATTGAAACTCCAATGGCGCAACAGGTATGTTTTAAACCTATTTCTTTAACTGGATTGCTGTTCTAACTTCTTGCTCTATGTTGATTTCAGTTTAAGTTGCATAAACAGTTATGTTCTCATGTGATGCACATTGCAAGTGCTGCCAATGCTGTGTAGTTTCTCACACTTATATTCTGTCTATGCTGTTGTGTCTTAAAAATATATGAGTTGAACTGTGTCTCTATCTTGATTAGGGAACATAAACTAGAATGATATGGACAATACAGTGACCATAGTACATAGATATATGTTTGTTTCATGTTGTTATCCTGTCCACCTTACTACTGAACCGGTTTACCAAAATGAGTTTCGTATACTACAAGCTAAACATGTGATGTGTCTGCTTGTTTCTCTTGTAGTATGCAAACAGAATATTGGAGAAGAGCACCCCACTATGCAATGGTAGAGAAAGTAATGCAGATAAGGTTCAAGATAGTGATACAACCTTGTTAGTCTCCAAGAAAGGTGATAAAAACGATCTTGTAGACAGTGAGAAAACCCCATAGTCCTGCGTTGATGTAGTGTTCGAGTTACTGGCCAGTACCGCTGGCACAAGCTCTTCCAACTCGCTGCCTGAATCACTTCGGCTTCTTCAGTCTCAGCTACAAGCTGAAAGGCATCAGTCAGCTGTGCTCCAGCAAGAAGCCGAAGGACTGAGGAAGTCCCTGCAGAATTCAGATGCGTACTTTCTTGTGCAACAGCAAGCGCTGGAGGATTTAAGCGCCAAACAAGAGAAAGTTAATAAGCTTGCTAAGCATCTTGCCAGCATTATGGGTACCCA
This sequence comes from Aegilops umbellulata, assembly GCA_032464435.1. Classification (NCBI taxonomy): domain Eukaryota; kingdom Viridiplantae; phylum Streptophyta; class Magnoliopsida; order Poales; family Poaceae; genus Aegilops; species Aegilops umbellulata. Next base: position 526,456,713 of record CP136055.1, on the reverse strand, counting down.
GGATATTGTTTCTTGATCTCTTCTGAAGTGGTTTCAGTTCTAGACTTGTTTTGTTGCGGCGTTTATATGCTGGTGTGTTCCCTATATTTGCACTGGTGGCGAACTTTGATGCCCAGTGGATGTAATATGTGTAATAGCCGTGATAGCCTAGCATAAGTTGCTTGCTTGTTTATTTCCTTGTTTTGTTTATTTGTTTGCTTGTAGTCAGTGCAGTTCTTTTTCCGCGGTTTGCTAGTGGCTGCAATAACCTATTTTTTAAAACTAGGCCACAATAACCATGGGCTAATATTTACTATAATGACACTGGGCCTCCTACGGGCCGTAGAAACAGTGGGCCTTCTACGGGTTGTAGAAATAGTAGGCATTCTATGGGCCGTAGAAATAATGGGCCTTCTACGGGACGTATCATCAATGGGCCTTATACGGGCCGTATGATCGATTGGCCAAACATGGGCCAATAAAAGGCCTCATTATGGCCGTAAACGGGCTAGAGTTGGAATCGTCCGTTCATGGGCCGACCATAACGGGCCATCGTTAATAGGTCGTATTTGATGACGCTACGGAAACGGCCCAGCGAATTAACGGACCACAAACAGGCCGACTGTAACCACGGGCTGAATTTGGCCCAGAAGCAGAAAATGACAGTAACGGGCCGTAAGTAAACGAATGCTGAAAATGAGCCCAAGAATAAATGGGCTTTGAGAAGGCCGAAAAATAACATGGGCTGGAAACGGCCCAATGGAATAACAGGCCGTTAATGGGTATAAAGTGATACACTGTTCATCACGGGCCAGTTTCACCACGGGCCGTTAATGGGTGTAAAGTGATACACTGTTCACTATGGGCTAGTTTCACCACGGGCCGTTAGTAGGCCAAGAGTTACATAGGGCCTCATATGGGCCGAAAGACGTCATGGGCCATACATGGGCCAGAAGTGAAAATGGACTGGAATCATATTGGATGGCCCAGATGACGCTACTGGGCCTAATTCGGATAGGGCGTAACGGGCCTTGGGTTAGCGGGCTATAAATGGGCTATATTCGAACAGGCCGTTAATAGGCTTTCCATGGGCCGGCCCGCCAGCTTTTGACCAAGTCAAATGGGCCAGCCTTTACACAGGAATGGGCCTCTGTTGGGTCGTGCCACGTGTCGACGTATCATAGGCGCCTATCCGACCCACTGACGAGCTGACACGTGTTTCGTCCGGCCAATAAGAATTTTACACGTGGAAATTTCCCATTGGTCGGGGTTGTTAATGGGTTATCGGATCCAAAACCCGACCCGAAAGCTTAACGGTGTTCCGTTACGGTGGATGCCACGTGTCGGTCACCCTTGACGAAAGCACTTCTATGACGCGCGATTTATCGTCATGGAAGTGGACACTTCCGTGATGATAATTTTGGTAATGTCATGGAACACTTCTACGACAGCACAGGCATGACTATCTTGATTCTGTCATAAATTTTTCATGGATGTACATGAATGAAAAAAAAGCGACCTACTGTGACAAACACGTATCATCACGGAAGTGTATTTTTTGTAGTGATGGGATGTTATTACACATTATGTCACAATACTTATGCCTATTCTCTCTTATTTTATAAGGTTTACAAGAAGAGGGAGAATGCCGGCAACTGGAATTCTGGGCTGGAAAAGGAGAAAATATTGGAGACCTATTCTACACAGCTCCAAAAGTCCTGAAACTTCACTGAAGCAGTTTTTGGAATTAATAAAAATACTGAGCGAAGAAAGTACCAGAGGGGGGCCACCCACCATCCATGAGGGTGGGGGCGCGCCCTACCCCCTGGGCGCGCCCCCTGCCTCGTGGGCCCCCTGGCAGGCCTCTGGTTCCCATCTTCTTCTATATGAAGTCTTTTACCCTAGAAAAAAATCATAAGCAAGCTTTCGGGATGAAACACCGCCGCCACGAGGCGGAACCTTGGCAGAACCAATCTAGGGCTCCGGCGAAGCTGTTCTGCCGGGGAAACATCCCTCCGGGAGGGGGAAATCATCGCCATCGTCATCACCAACGATCCTCTCATCGGGAGGGCGTCAATCTCCATCAACATCTTCACCAGCACCATCTCCTCTAAAACCCTAGTTCATCTCTTGTATCCAATCTTTGTATCAAAACCTCAGATTGGTACCTGTGGGTTGCTAGTAGTGTTGATTACTCCTTGTAGTTGACGCTAGTTGGTTTATTTGGTGGAAGATCATATGTTCAGATCCTATATTCATATTAATACTCCTCTGATTATGAACATGAATATGATTTGTGAGTAGTTACGTTTGTTCCTGAGGACATGGGAGAAGTGTTGCTATAAGTAGTCATGTGAATTAGGTATTCGTTCGATATTTTTGATGAGATGTATGTTGTCTCTCCCCTAGTGGTGTTATGTGAACGTCAACTACATGACACTTCACCATTATTTGGGCCTAGAGAAAGGCATTGGGAAGTAATAAGTAGATGATGGGTTGCTAGAGTGAGAGAATCTTAAACCCTAGTTTATGAGTTGCTTCGTAAGGGGCTGATTTGGATCCATGTGTTTCATGCTATGGTTAGGTTTACCTTAATACTTATTTTGTAGTTGCGGATGCTTGCAATAGGGGTTAATCATAAGTGGGATGCTTGTCCAAGAAAGGGCAGCACCCAAGCACCGGCCCACCCACATACCAAATTAACAAAGTAACGAACGCGAATCATATGAGCGTGATGAAAGCTAGCTTGACGATAATTCCCATGTGTCCTCGGGAGCGCTTTTTTCTACATCGGAGTTTGTCCAGGCTTGTCCTTTGCTACAAAAAGGATTGGGCCATCTTGCTGCACCTTATTTACTTTCATTACTTGTTGCCCGTTACAAATTACCTTATCACAAAACTACCTGTTACCGATAATTTCAGTGCTTGCAGAGAATACCTTACTGAAAACTGCTTGTCATTTCCTTCTGCCCCTCGTTGGGTTCAACACTCTTACTTATCAAAAGGACTACGATAGATCCCCTATACTTGTGGGTCATCACACACCAAAAACCCTCGTCCCTCGCGACGTCGCGTGGTGCATTCCCAGCCGGCGTCAGCTGCCCGCATTCATGTCGTCCGTCCGTATGCCGTCGTTAAGAGGCTTGGTGCCTGAGGAACCAACTCCGGGGACTTAATGACGCAGCCGGACGCTTGACCTCACCGGAATGCGCTACTTAAAGCGGCAACGCCTAGCTAACCTCCACACCATAGCGCATCGTCATGCTACCTCGCACCACATCCGCCATGACCGCGAGCGCGAACGCTCTGCGGGAGAGCTTGTCTTCGGGGATGAAGCTCGAGGTCGCCGCCCTCGCTCAAGTCACCGCTCGCGACGCAATAGCGGCGTAACCGGACGCGAACGCGACCACACAAGTGGTGGCCACGCTGGCGGCCGACGAAGGGAGCACCGTCAGCCACGCGTCCTACTTGCCGCCGTCCAACGTCCGGCACCACCGAGGTCGGGGACTCCTCCGAGGATGAGTAGGGCATGGGAGGCGGCAGGGCATGGTGTGCCAACTGGCCAGTCCGTCTCCCGTGTTCTACTCTTCCTCGTCGGAGACCGCACCTTCACTTCACGGGTCTTGAACCCCGCCCCCGTACATGGAGATCGCAGATGGAGGACATCGGCCACCGCCGTAGAATAGGTTTAGGGTCGGGTTTCTTTTATTTTTCTATCCTATAAAAGTTTGAAATGTAATGAAAATCTGTCGTGTTTGCATTAATCTCGGCCGGTGTATATGAACTTTCACAATAATATAGTATATTGTAGGAGTACTAGCAAGATGCTCGTGCGTTGCACGGAACATCAAGATCTTGTGGGAGAAAAGGATGGACGAGGGAAGGCCTTATCTGTAAATGTGGAGAGGAGTGCGGGTAAATTGTCATAGTTTCCTTCCTATCCGTTAGATATAGATCAGACGGCCTATGTTGTAGGATGGCATGCACACCATCATCACCAACTCTGCTTTTTATTGAACCGAGACAAAGCTAACATGCGAAGTAAATAAACACATAGTCTACATACACAATGTATCTTAGGCACTCCAATAGTATGTCCACTACACATTCACGCATTTCACATCTTTCTACATCTACGAGAACCTACAAAAGGGTTAACATAAATTTCCTCTCTCTCTATCCTCCCTGATTTTCATGGTGGTGGGCCCCTCCCTCCCCCAATCTACAATCAACGGCTCACACATTTCACATTACATTAATTACGTAACTAGGATTATGTTGGTGTAGCATTACTCGTCCTCAAAAACCCAACTAAGCCTACCTCCTAGCATATCGCGCGGGAAAAGACCATGCCGCGCCGTTTTAGTCGGGATTACCGGATTACTAGTAGTAATATCGATGGATTACGCGAAACACCAAGTTTTTTTTCTTTAGGGGGCAAAGCACCTAGTTTAAAAGAAAAAAGGTGGTACGGTCACAACACCCTTGTCATGGTCGCATTGCACCCCACACACGTTCGGTCCTACACATGGCTCACGCAAAAGGAACGTGCTTCGGCTTGCCTCTTTACTGACACGTGGGACTGCACTTGGAGAAACCGACCATGCGCCAAACTCCCCCGCCCACCGCGTGAAATCCCCCCCCCCAAAAAAAATTTCCCCCAAATCCCAAATTCAACCGCCCTTCGGCCAACTAGCCAATAATATTCCCCAAGCCCCCTCCCCCCCCCCCCCGTCCCTCTCCACTCCATTCGCTCCGCCAAAGCTGCCCTCCCCGCCGCACCGATACGTTGGCACCGCAATTCGTCGAGGGGACGCATGGCGATCCTCTCGCTCCCATAGTACGCTCTCGTAGACTGTCGTCCTCTAGTCGCGCCGCCACCACTAGCGACGTTCTTGTAGAGGCGCATGGAGGTCAGCGCCACCACCGCTGGAGACATTCGTGTGGAGACGCATGACGGTCAGCTTCTCCCACGGTATGCGCATTCTAGACTGAGGCCATGTGCATGTCGGTCTAGCGCTGAATGTTAGCTGATCGACGCTGTTAAACTCACTGTTTGCCGAAGTAGTTTACAGTCAATATGCTCTGCTTAAGAAGCTTCCTTGCCCTGTTCTGCACTCAATCTACTTAGCTGAGATGGCATGCCAAGCCCGATTAGTTGCTAAAATATCCTGCCATATATTTATTGTGACGTAGATTGCCATGGTCTAGTAGCCAATCTGTTAGGTGAAATAGCTGTACACCATTTTATACTCAATCTTTGTTGCTGCGATGGCCTTCGATAGTTCGATGGTTGTGTGCTCGGCCTCATTGACTGCTGAAACAGCCTGCTATAATTTAGCACTCAAATCTGTTTGCTGAATTAGCTTTACATATATCTCGTTACTTAGATCTGCTCGTCCAAATATCTTGCCATGGCTTTAGACATCGACCTAGGTATTTTTTTGGACTTCATAAAAAAGCATATAAGTTTTTCCTGTAATATCTAGTAGAAGAACTAATTTGTATGTCTAACAGATGGACAGGACTTGGATAACTTCTGCTCGAAGATTCTCCGCTGCATATGTCGAGGGGGTTGAAAACTTCATGAACTTGATCAGAGCTGACTACGGTGGTCCAAAACCATATGTGCTCTGCCCGTGTAGCAGTTGTATGAATTCAGTACAAGACCCTAGTCAACTGTGCAAAATGATCTACACTTGTATGGAATGTCGGTCACATATACTAGGTGGGTTCATCATGGTGAAGCTGTGAATGTCAATATTACTAACTACGTGGAAGCAGCAGATCACCATCTTGATATGCCTGATGCTTAGGTGGAAGAGGATGAGGAGGTGGTGGTGGCAGAGCCAGTGAGTTTGACCAACATTGAAACAATGCTACGAAATGCTCGTGCATTTCGTGAACTTTCACCTGCAGAAGAAAAACAGTGGGCCCGCATGTTGGAACAATGCAACGTGGCTATCACCCCATGAAATAAGCAGTCAGTATTCCCAGCTATGGTCACCTTTCTTCAGGTGAAAACATCTGAGCAAATGACCAACAAATCATTCGATGCGATGTTGGCTGCTTTCCGCAAAGCTTTCCGAGATGCGTCTGAGCTACCACACACCTACATTAAAATGAAGAATTTCCTTCGTGCAGTTGGAATTGGATATGATATGATCCATGTTTGTAAGAATAATTGTGTTCTGTTCCGGAAAGATTATGTCAACTTAAGTGAATGCCCGAAATGCAAATCATCAAGATGGAAAGATGGCGATGGTGTGAAGAGGATTCCTCATAATGTTATGAGACATTTTCCAATTACACCAAGATTGCAGAGGTTGTTTCATGATGCTGAAACAAGAGAGGATGTACCGTGGCATTCTAGGAACCAGGAGTACAGAGATGAGAATGTAATGAGCCATCCATCACATGGTAGTGAGTGGAAAAGCTTCAATCAGAAACACAAAAAGTTTGCTGCTGACCTGAGAAACATTAGACTTGGCTTAGCTTCCGCTGGATTTAACCCATTTGGCCACCAGAGCGCCACATATAGCATGTGGCAAGTGCTTGTTATCCCTTACAACATGCCTCCAAATGTATGCACCAAAGAATCAAACTACATGATGGCCTTGCTCATCCCAGGTCCAAATAGTCCTGGAAAGGATTTTGATTTATTCATGGAGCCTCTCATGGAGGAACTTCAACAGCTATGGAGGGGTGTTCTCACTCGGGACCTATATAGCAGCCCACCAGCTGATTTCTTTCTGCGTGTTGTTATAATTTGGTGCATCCATGATTATCCGGCTTTGGGCACTTTGTCAGGGCGAACGACACATGGTTACAATGCATGTGTTCGTTGTGACAGGAATCCGCTGTCATACGCAATACTTAGCAAGATCTGTTACATTGGACACCGCCCTTTCCTTGCCAAGGACAAGTCGCGTCCTACAAAATACCGAATACCTGTGTTCAATGCAAAGCATGAAAACCGCGATGCGCCAAAGAGGCTCACCGCCGATGAGTTGCAAGTGGAATTAGAGAAGGTCAGACATATTACACCAGGAAACCATCCTTGCAATGGTAGCGGGAAAAGGAAACATGGCAAGGCAGAAGAGAGATTATTGTTTACCCGCAGGTCCACTTTGTGGGACTTGGAGTATTGGAAAGATTTGGATCTGCGGCATAATCTTGAAGTGATGCACATCGAGAAAAATATATGTGACAACATTATCGACACACTTCTTAATATTGAAGGCAAGACGAAAGATACCTTAAAATCTAGGATTGGTTTGACACACCTGGGTATGAGAAAGGATTTGCAGGTGGAAGATGAAGGTAAACCACGGGATATGGCACCAGCTGTGTACGTCTTGGACAAGGTAAAAAGAAAAGAATTATGCGAGGTCCTATCACGTGTGAGATTCCCACGTGGATTTGCTTCCAACCCTGAAAGGAGAGTCAGTGCAGATGGAAACAAGGTACAAGGGTTGAAAACTCATGACTGCCACGTCCTACTTCAAAGGGTTTTACCTGTTATCCTTAGAGGATTGGGCCGCCCTGACTTATACAGAGCAGTTGCAGAGTTGGGACATTTCTTCAGGGATCTCTGTAGTAGAAATATCAGGGTAGATGCTTTGGAGCATCTTAGAGAAGATATATCCTCCAGCCTTCTTTGATGTGATGGTGCATTTGGTTGTTCATCTACCTGATGAGGCACTACTTAGAGGTCCAGTACAGTATGGCTGGATGTACCGTATTGAAAGGAGGATAGGCACTTTCAAGGGCTATGTTAGGAACAAAGCTAGACCCGAGGGTTCCATTGCAGAGGCCTACATTGCTATAGAAGCGTTGACATTCTGCTCAAGATACATTGAAATAGTTGATCAGCTTAGCAAAGAGGTGGGTGAAGACAATCCCGGGCTCAATGTTTTCTATTATTCTGTTCGAGTTGCAGGGAAGAGTCGACAAGAGGACAAACCTAAAGATTTGGACAAAATGGTTTGGTATGTGTTGAATAACTGTCCTGAGATACTACCTTATATCAAGTAAGTGATAAGTACTGCAACTTATACATCGTAATCTACTAAACTTGCAGAACATTCTTATATATTTAGATGTTTGATGCGAGCACTATGTTGTGTAGCATCTACAAAAAGGAGTTACTGCAGCAAAATCCAAGAAACATTGACAAACTGGTTATGGCAGGATTTGCGAAATGGTTCAAGAGCCATGTAAGCTTTTGAATTGCACTGTTTGTTTTTTTAATATACGGAGTACATAAGATGATCAGCTTGTCTATTTTATGACCATAGGTTAAGAAGATGCGGGAGGATGGGCAGGCACTTGATGATGCCCTTTACGCACTAGCAATGGGTCCTGATACTCGGGTAAGACATTATGAATCTTGCGTTGTTGGAGATGTGCGCTACAACACCCTTGCATGTGACGAAGGCAGAAAGACACAAAACAGTGCCATCATGAGCACGGATACGTACGACAAAGAGACAACTGAAATGTATGCTAACATAACAGACATTGTTCAGTTGCAGTATATCTCCAGTTTCGAGGATCATCGGTGTGTGGTTCTGTTGTGCTGTCATTGGTATAACCTGTTTTCCAGGATCGCAAAACCCAGAGCTGATGATTATTTCAAATCCATCAATGTCAAGGCGGCGTACCAGACCAACAAGCCTTTTATTTTGGCAAATCAAGCAACACAGATATTTTTCTTGGAAGACACATTTGCACGTAGCGATGACTGGAGAGTATTGCAAAGGTTTGAGCAGAGGAATTCATTTAATGAAGTTGCACAACAAGATGATGCTTACACTGCTCCTGATGTACAAGATTCCATAGATGTTCCTAATATCTTTGAGAACCATCATGTCAATGACGCTGGCGAAAAGATTGCATGTCGTGCTGTGGACATACAAGAGTTGATCAAGAAGAAGCCAACGTTCGAGGACATTGAGGATGAAGAAGAAGATGACACTCTGGGGAATTACTATTCAGACTGATACACATGGTGAAGATGTTGACGCTGCTGCTGCGGATGATGATTAGATTGCTTTTGTCATATTTGCCTGTCAGAAGACTTTTTATCTACTATATGAAATTGTGTTTGCTATGACAGCCGAAACCCGATGAACGTGTTGTTTCGTATTTTGCTGTGAGAACATCACTTGTTATGTATGTTCATTTGTGTTTGGTGATTGTATGACGACTAAAACATGATGACATTGTTGTTTAGTTGTACTCATATTTGGATGTGAAACTTGAATTTGATGACATAGTTTGTTGTTGGACTGCAATTTGCTCAACGTCTTCGAATGGGAACAAAGTTGACCCGACAGGGCCTCTACTAATTTATTTATTTATTACCAAAAGGGTCTATGCTATTTATTTATTTATTACCAGAAGGGCCCATGCTATTTGTTTATTTATGAGCAAAAGGGCATACCCCCGATTTCTGTTAATAGAAATCATTAGATGTTCACAACACTATGCCTAGCCTGTACACAGGTTTCATTCATTACTAGTTTCAGCAAAGTGCTCATGTCATAGCCACTGAATACATCATGAGTGCTACATACACTGCAAATAAAGAGACAATCATCCTACAGAGCACATCGATTTTGCCCATTATCTTCACAAGCTCTTTCATCTCCTCATTGTTGTCAAGGCCGTTCAGCAGCTGTTGCTTGGCCATGATTAGAGGAACTACATCTTTAACCTTCTACTCTGCATCTTCCTCTTCTGTCGTTCCTTCAGTTACTTGTCCAACACCCCAACCTGCTGGTATTGGGATTCCTCGGCTAACCAAATAATCAGCGTAGTTGCATTCCCCCACATCAGCAACTTCCCAGAAATACAAATCACACGAATCTTCCCTTTTCTGCACGAATCAAATTGGAAGATCATCAACCAAACTATTAAAAAAATCAGCAACTGAAAGCAGCAGAACAACACTTAAGCATATTATTACCCCATGATTTGGGCATTTGTAGAAGACTCGGCCAGGGTTGAGGATTGTGGTTGAGACGCGATGGATGAATCTGCGTGATTTGCAGCAGTGGCACGACACCAACGGCAGCGGGTTGCGATGAGCAACCGGCTACGATGGGTGTGTCGGCGGGGGTGTGATGAGACAAACAGGCGATGGTACGGGTGGCGACTTGGCACATATCTGGTTGTTTCCTGCAGAAGAGCAGGTGGACGAGCAGCCAGTGGGCATGGTTGCTGCGGCCAGAGCTTCTGATGCTAGGCAGTGTAAGTAGAGAAGAGGAGAAGCGAACGTTGGATATGTCAGTTTCATTACTTTGCACAGTAGCATAGCACCATATAGAGTCATAGTCTAGGTTTGGATTCGAACCAGCTATAGGAGCACGTCTCTCTTTTTTCTAAAACTCAGCAACGTCTCTTTACTGGTACACTAGCTTGTTCTGTACACCTTCTCAAGTCTTTGATTTTATTTCTTTTTTTTTTTTGCGAGGAAGGAAGGAGGACAAAATTGAGAGTTCTTGGGAATCGAACCCAGGACCTCTCGATTGAAAACCAAGGGTGCTAGTCACTTATGTGGCGAACGTTCCCTCGGAGGAGGACGGTAGACAAATGCATTTTCCTCGCAGTTTTAGTTGCGACGCAAGATCGAACGGTCGCAGTTTCGGGAATGTTATCAGGCAAACGAGCCCAGTTTTTCTTTTCTTCCTATATATAAAAAAGTATGCTACTTGGTGTCAGCTTAGTTAACAAACTATTGTGCCAACCTTGACCGTTGGATTGACATTCAACGTCTGTCGTGTTTCTTCAGTTTCTTCTTCCTCCAGCCGCCAAAGCCAAACCAGCGCCGACGGGACCGCCTGCTCCTGCCTCCCACGGCTGGCTATGCTGTCGCACACGCATCATGGCCACATCGCACCCTAAAACTCTGCGCATCTTCCTCGGCTCCTGTTCGTTCCCGTCTGAGGCCTCACCATCGTCCTCCGCCTTGGTTGGCTCGCCGCGGCGCCGCCCTCCAGTGTTGTCAACATGGTCAACAACCGAGAGGAATAAGGAGATGACTGTACATGGTGAGGATGATAGTAGGGACCTAGCAGCGTGCGCAGTAATTTTGTTTTTTTCAGAACGAAGAAGGGTATCAACTGGGTTGTTCAGGAGCTGTGGCCCGTCTAGCACATGACCAGCCCAGTTTGTTTGTTTTTTCTTTCTGAAAATGGCTAGCCCAACTATTTTGTTTTTTTTGCAGAATAACCAACGTACGCCTACTTGTTTTTCTACTCCCTGCTGGGCTGGAAATCTTTCAAGACGAGGAGGGATGCATTTTTCCTAGAAAATGGGCTATAAGTAATAAGAAATGGGTTATAAGTAATATTAAATGGGCTGTAAAATAAAAAATACAGCAAACAGGCAATTAGTTCCAAAATACTTTTTTATTTCGGATTTTGATATTTTAAATTTCATTGTTTTTGTGCGGGTAAAATTTCATTGGATTTAAATTAAGGTATGTTTAGTTTTTAAATTTATTTGAATCTGGCTAGAAATTTCGGGTTGTATGTTGTTCGGGACAGATTTGGAGGCTGACTTGTGAGTCTACTAGGTTGACGTGTACGAAAGGCTTTGTCAACTTAGTCCACAAACGATTCTAGCAGCAGTGACCGTTGGATGTTAACCCAATAGCCGTGCTGCTTCTTCAATATTTGATCTTCTTGCTCCAGTCGCCCAAACCAGCGCCGGTGTAACTGCCTGCTCCCGCCTCCCGTGGCTGGCTATGCTGCCGCACAGGCCGCACCGCCCCACCCTACTCCATTGCTGGCCAGGCCACACCTCCTGTTATTTTCCGGCGGCGGCAGCCGGACCAGTAAAGCCTCATACTCCCCACTGCCGAGTCTTCTCCGGCTCCATGTCGTTCCCTTCCTAGGCCTCGCCGTCGTCCACCGCCCTGGTGCTCTCGGCGTGTTGTGGTCAACGAACGACATCCATCGGACGTGGACTGTACGTGGAGAGGCTGACAACTGGGTCCACGGTCGCACACAAGGAAATGCCTCCTTATTACACGCAAAATAATGATTCCTCCACCTGACATCTGGGACCCAGCGGAAGGGCCTTTGTATTTCGCGAAAAAAAAGCGTCCCCCCCCCCCCCGCTGACAGGTCGGACCCACCAGCTATATCTTCGCACGCAAGGAAGTGCCTCCTTATTACGCACGAAAAGATGAATACTCCACCTGCTAGCTGGGACCCAGCATAGTGGGAGGCTGGCATGTGGGCCTACTAAGTTGACGGGGACGGAGGGCTTTGTCAACTTAGTCAATATGAACGATTCTAGCTCCAGTGACCGTACGATGTCCATCCAACGGCTGAAGTGCTTCTTCAACCTCTGGTCTTCTTGCTCCAGTCGCCCAAAGCAGCGCCTGTCGTGCCGCCTGCTCCTGCCTCCCGTGGCCGGCTGTGCTGCCGCAGAGGCCTCACCGCCCCTACTACTCCCACCGCTGGCAAGGCCCTGCAGCGATGACAACCTCACACTGCAGCCGAACCAGTAAACCCTCGTACTCCTCTCCGCGTGGGCATCCACTGTCGCGTCTTCCTCGGCTCCGCATCGTCCCCTTCCTAGGCCTCGCCGTCGTCCATCGCCTAGGTGCTCTCGGCGCGGCATTGTCAATGTGGTCAATGAACGACTTCCATCGGAAGAGTACTGTACGCGGAGAGGCTGACAGCTGGGTCCACGGCCGCAGCAAGGAAGTGCCTCCTTATTACGCGCAAAATAATGATTCCTCCACCTGACAGCAGGGACCCACCGGACGGGCCACCGTATTTCGCCAAAAAAACATTTCGCCCTGACTGCTGGGACCCAGCAGCTACATCTTCGCACGCAGGGAAGTGTGTCCATATTACAGGCAAAAAAATGATTCGCCCCCCTGACTGCTGGGACCCACCAGCTACATCTTCGCACGCAAGGAAGTGCCTGATAGTCGGGACCCACCTGGTCGAAGCGTGTGTAGCAGTCATTCTGGTCGCGAACGTGTATGTATGTACGATCGGTCTGTCTGCAGGCTGCAGCGATGAACCGTGGCCGTGTAAGGAAGGGCATGTGTCATAGTAGAGGCACGCACGTGTCATAGTAGAGGCACACACGTAGCATGTACATGTACGTACAGCGGCCATGGTGCAAGAAAGTAAATACGGCCACGTACATACATACGGGCGGGGTCTCAAACGCCTACTCGCGCATACATACGGCCAGGGCTCATGTACATGGCTGGGTCGGAACGGAGAAACTGCGTCGTCGTCGTGTTCATGGGGAGGCAACGGAATGCGTCGTGTTCATCGGGAAGCAACAGAATACGTCGTGTTCATTGGGAGCCAACCGGCTTGGATGGAACAACCGATGGAAACGAGGCCTGGCGTACCGCAGAACGGAGGAAACAGCCTTGTGTTCGACCAGCCACAGTCGAAACGGGATCCTGTTCATCGGGAGGGGTCTGGCGTACCGCAAAACAGAGGAAACGGACCTCCTACGGTCAAAACAGGGTCCTGTTGATCAGGAGGGGTGTGGCGTATCGCAAAACGGAGGAAACGGACTTGTGTTGGAGCGCTACGGTCAAAACGGGGGTCCTGTTCGTCGGGAGGGGTGTGGCGTACCGCAAAACGGGACTCTACGGGATACTGTTCATCTCCACCGTCGACTGCCTCCACGGGCTACTGTTCATCCACCGTTGACTACCTCCACGAGCTCCTGTTCATCCACCGCCGACCTCCTCCAGCCTCCACCTGCGAATGTTCATCCACGTGCTCCTGTTCATCCAACCTCCACCGTGCGCTCCTCCACCGGCTATTGTTCAACCAGCCCACTCCTCAAGGTCCTGTTCAACCACCCCTCCACGGGCTACTGTTCATCCAGCCCTCCACCGGCTACTGTTCAACCAGCCCTCCACGGGGTCCTGTTCATCCAGCCCTCCACGGGGTCTTGTTCATCCACCGGCTCGATCGATCGGGGTCCTGTTCATCCAGCGGCCTCTACTACCACGGGGTCCTGTTCATCCAACCCCCACCGGGAATTGTTCATCCAAACCCCCCAACAACACTCACTGTTCATCCAGAGGCAGCATCGATCGGCTTCAGTTAGCAGCAGTAGCGAAGGAATCACTCGGGTTTAGTTAACAGCAACTCATAGAAGTGTCATAAGTATGACAGAAAAAAAATTCGTTCAGCCCAAAATGTCACGGGTGTGTCTTTTTTTTGTAGTGGGCCGAACGACACGAGTCCAACAGTCGGATTTGAGCACAACGGTAACATTGCTTGCAGAGCATGTAATGCTAACTCCTCGGTCTGAGACAAATCGCTCGCAACAAAGAAGATCACAGTCTCTTGATGGCAAGTATTTGCTCGGAACACAAAGAGATTTCTCTCGCAACTTTCATAGGTTTTGGCTAAGCATCACAACGAATCTAAGCTTCAAGAACCTATACCCCTCTTAATAGTACGGAGGTCCTATGACTCAAATAAATGAAAGAAGATCAACGAAATGAATACTACTTCTTCACTTTGTCTCCGACTTCCACTTTCTCATATCCACATATGTCCAAAACCAAAAGTCAAACTCGGCCCCACCGATTTGATCTATCCAACGCCACCGAGTTCGTTTGACATAGCCATAGCCAGAAACCCTAATCAGTTCAGTCTCACCGATAGGGATCTCGGTCTCACCGAGATGGGATTGCAAACTCTCTGTTTTCCTTTGTAATGTTTCGGTCTAACCGAGATGAGCGATCGGTCCCACCTAGTTCGCAATACAAACTCTCTGTTTCCCTTTCGTAACGTTTCGGTCTCACGAAATGAGCGATTTGGTCCCATCGAGTTTGCCTGACCAACTCTCTGTTTGCCTATTACAGAAATCGGTCTCACCGAGTTTATGTGATCGGTCTCACCGATTTTATGTGATCGGTCTCACCGAGATTATGTTATGCCCTAACCCTAATGAAATTGGTCCCGCCAAGTTGACATGTCGGTCCCACCGAAAAGCCTAACGTTCACATTTTGAACTAAAACGGTTTGACCGAGTTTCATGATTCGGTCCCACCGAGTTTGGTGAATTGTGTGTAACGGTTAGATTTTTGTGTGGAGGCTATATATACCCCTCCACCCACTCTTCATTCATGGAGAGAGCCATCAGAACGTGCCTACACTTCCAGCATTCATTTTCTGAGAGAGAACCACCTACTCATGTGTTGAGACCAAGATATTCCAATCCAACCACAAGAATCTTGATCTCTAGCCTTCCCCAAGTTGCTTTCCACTCAAATCTTCTTTCCACCAAATCCAAATATGTGTGAGAGAGTTGAGTGTTGGGGAGATGCTACCTCTTGAGCTTGCGTTGGTTTTCCCCGAAGAGGAAAGGATGATGCAGCAGAGTAGCGTAAGTATTTCCCTCAGTTTTTGAGAACCAAGGTATCAATCCAGTAGGAGGCCATGCGCAAGTCCCTCGTACCTACACAACACAAAGAGCTCAACGCAACCAACGCGATTAGGGGTTGTCAATCCCTTCACGGTCACTTACGAAAGTGAGATCCGATAGATAATATTTTTGGTATTTTTGATATAAAGATGCAAAGTGAAAAGTAAAAGGCAAAGTAAAAATAAAGCAAGATAAAAGTGATGGAGATTGATATAGCGAGAATAGACCCGAGGGCCATAGGTTTCACTAGTGGCTTCTCTCAAGAGCATAAGTTTTCTACGGTGGGTGAACAAATTACTGTTGAGAAATTGACAGAATTGAGCATAGTTATGAGAATATCTAGGCATGGTCATGTATATAGGCATCACGTCCGTGACAAGTAGATCGAAACAATTTTGCATCTAGTACTATTACTCCACTCATCGACCGCTATCCAGCATGCATCTAGAGTATTAAGTTAAAATAGAGTAACACTTTAAGCAAGATGACATGATGTAGAGAGATAAATTCATGCAATATGAAATAAACCCCATCTTGTTATCCTCGATGGCAACGATACAATACATGTCTTGCTGCCCCTTCTGTCACTGGGAAAGAATACCGCAAGATCGAACCCAAAGCTAAGCACTTCTCCCATGGCAAGAACTACCAATCTAGTTGGCCAAACCAAACGGATAATTTGAAGAGACTTGCAAAGATAACCAATCATACATAAAAGAATTCAAAGAAGATTCAAATATTATTCATAGATAGACTTGATCATAAACCCACGATTCATCGGTCTCAACAAACACACCGCAAAAGAAGAAGATTACATCGAATAGATCTCCACAAGAGAGGGGGAGAACATTGTATTGAGATCCAAAAAGAGAGAAGAAGCCATCTAGCTAATAACTATGGACCTGAAGGTCTGAGGTAAAATACTCACACTTCATCGGAGAGGCTATGATGATGTAGAAGCCCTCCATGATGACGGCCCTCTCCGGCGGAGCTCCGGAACAGGCCCCAAGATGGGATCTCGTGGATACAGAAACTTGCGGCAGTGGAATTAGGTTTTTGGCTCCTATTCTTATCGTTTGGGGGTACGTGGATATATATAGGAGGAAGGAGTACGTCGGTGGAGCACCGAGGGGCCCACGAGGTAGGGGGGCACGCCCTGTAGGGGGGGGGGCGCCCCCCACCCTCGTGACCGCCTCCAGTACTTCTTGGAGTAGGGTCCAAGTCTCCTGTGTCTTGTTCGGGAAGAAAATCACGTTCCAAAAAGGAATTTTCTATTTGGACTCCATTTGATATTCCGTTTCTTCGAAACACTAAAATAGGCAAAAAAACAGCAATTCTGGGCTGGGCCTCCGGTTAATAGGTTAGTCCCAAAAATAATATAAAAGTGGAAAATAAAGCCCAATATAGTCCAAAAGAGTAGATAATATAGCATGGAGCAATCAAAAATTATAGAGACGTTGGAGACGTATCAGGCATCCCCAAGCTTAATTCCTGCTCGTCCTCGAGTAGGTAAATGATAAAAATAGAATTTTTGATGCGGAGTGCTACTTGGCATAATTTCAATGCAAAATTTCTTAATTGTGGTATGAATATTCAGATTCGAAAGATTCAAGACAAAAGTTCATATTGACATAAAGAATAATAACACTTCAAGCATACTAATAAAGCAATTATGTCTTCTCAAAATAACATGGCCAAAGAAATTTATCCCTACAAATTCATATAGTTTGGCTATGCTCCATCTTCACCACACAAAGTATTTAAATCATGCACAACCCCGATACAAGCCAAGCAATTGTTTCATACTTTAACATTTTCAAAAAAAATTCAACCTTCACGCAATACATGAGCGTGAGCCATGGATATAGCACTATATGTGGAATAGAATGGTGGTTGTGGAGAAGACAAAAAGAGGGGAAGATAGTCTCACATCAACTACGCGTATACAGTTATTGCAACTCGGTGTGACCGAATAGTTCAAGTCGGTTGCACCGAGATTGAAAACATAGATCAACTTGATGATCTCGGTAGGACCGAAAGTGGGGTATCGGTCAGACCGAGAATCACAAAGAGGTTTTGGAAGTTTAAGTCTATGACGAATAGGGGACTCCGAGTGCTCCTCACACAGAGTGGTTCGCATTTGACTTGATCAATTTTGTGATGTAGCATGAATAGAGTTTGAGACGAGAAAAGCATAGATAGCTAGACGAGGTTCTTAGGCATTCTTGTCCATCCACTTGGCAAAATAAAAGATAAAGCCAAACAATCAAAACAACAAGTGGATGTCCTCGAATGAGTAAAATATGCAACCAGCATGCTCACACAATAAAATGGCAATAGAAATATGTGACAAAGCATGCACAATCAATTCTAGCATCTATCAAGCAATTGGCGATGACTAGGTCATCTATATATGAGTATATTGACTTAGGAGTCAAATGAGAACATTTGATCATAGGTCATACTCATCGTTTAAGCTCAAGTGGGGTCACCACTTTTACATAAAGCATTGTTGTGTTCACATCATTAGAGTTGCTTTAGCTCAAGTCTTAGAGTAAAGCTCCCCCTAGATGTGATATCCCCCCTAAGAGGGATGAACTAACCTTGGGTTTTGTCGATGATGACTTCATGTAGATGTTGAAGATGTGGATGCTCAATATTGATGTAGATCACTTGGAGCTATCCTTTTGAGTGAATTGCACTTTCAATACCTACATGGGTTAGTCCCACAAGGAACAAGCAAGTATATCCATAGACACAGAGTGATGCACATACAAGAAGGTGTCTATGAAAGCTTTTAGATTACCTTGTCCCTTGACATACCAACAAGAGGGTTTGTGACTCCTTGAACTAGTGCAAGATGTGGAAGTTGATTGCACTTGTTCTTGCCAAAATGATAAGAGTGAAGTATGTTGGCGGAGTCACCCTCAAGAACTCTCTAGTTCTTCTTCTTTTGGATCCACACCATCTTGATGGGAATCCTTGGAGTTGTAGTCGTACTTGATGAAGTGTAACTTGAAGTAGTCTTGGGAATCCACTTGACTAAGGTCTTAGGAGCTTCTTCAAATGCATCTATTTCCTCTTGAAGCTTGTCCTTGCCTTTTTGCTTGTAGTCTTGTGGTGGAAGATCATCTTGAGTTTGTGTCCCCTTGAAAGAAGTTGGATCATACTTCTCTTGTTGAGGAACAAACTTTGTCTTGGGGTATTGATCTTCTTCCCACTCAACTCCATTGGCATTGAACTTTCGTTCAAAACCAACACCTTGATTCTTCCGGTGCCTTCCTTGCTTGCATACAATCTACTCGAATTGCTTACTTCCGGCAAGGCTTTTGTACACTCCTTTCTCTATGATTTCCTTCAATATGCTATTTTCTTGCTCGAGTGTAACTTGGCTAAGAGAATCATTAGTGGAATCAAGAGAACTACTAGAAGCAACAATATTGGATTTAACGTGATCATTGTTACTACTAGAGGAAGAACCTTTCTTGTTTTTGTTACTAGACTTGACTTGAGGCATGTAAGTGGATAAGAGTAAACGTTTGGCAATGTAAGAAGAACTTTTCTTGCGGAGATCATCATTGATTGCCTTTAAAAGCTCATGCTCTTGCTCAAGATTGAGCTTTTCAAAGCGTAACTTCTCATGAGCCCTTAAGAGTTCTCGATGATCTTCGAAGATAGTTTCATGATCTAACTTAAGAGTGTTTAGTTCTTTGGTTAGAGCCTCAATTTTCTCCTTATCATTGTCATTTGTTTTAGCATGATTAATTGTCGTTTCATCATAGGATTCATCACTAGAGTTGTCAACAAGTAAATCATCATCGCCTAACAAGTCATCTTCATCACTATTAAAATCAACATACTCAGGGTGAGTTACCTTAGGACCTTTGGCCATGAAGCATCTTCCAATTCCTTCATTGGGTGAATCAAATATGCCGTAGGAGTTGGTTGACACAAGTGCTAGTCCGGCAACACCTTCATCTTGAGTATATTCGGAGTCGGAGTGATAACTTTTCTCGGAGTGGTTGTCGGAGTCGGAGCCGGATACCCATTCACCAACATGAGCTTGATGTCTTCCTTTTGTAGCTCCTTGATGATTTTTCCTTCCTTTCCGAATCCTTGCTTCTCCGTGAGTGTCTTCGTTCATAACGATCATCTCTACTCCTTCTCTCTCGTGATGGTGATTCCTCTCTTTTGCTTCTTCTTTTTGGAGAATCTTCTCTTCTTTTGTAGGGAGCCGTACACTCATTGGAATAGTGTCCGGGTCTTCCACAATTGTAGCAGTTTCGCTCTCGACTAGAAGATCTTTTGTCATTGTAGGACCTTGACTTGGAGCTTCTATCTTTGCTTCTACTCTTGTAGAACTTGTTGAAGTTCTTCACCATTAAGCTCAATTCTTCATTGAAGTTTTGTTTCTCACTTGATGATGTGGGGGCTTCACATGAGGCTTTATAAGCACCACTTGATTTGTTGTGAAGTTCCTCTTTGTCCTTGAGCGACATCTCATGAGCAAAAATTCTTCCAATGACTTCCGTTGGCTTGAGATTTTTGTAATTGGGCATAATTTGGATCAATGTACACACGGTATCATATTTTCCATCCAAGGCTCTTAGGATCTTCTTGATGATGAATATGTCGGTCATCTCTTCACTTCCTAAGCCGGCAATCTCATTTGTGATGAGAGCAAGCCTAGAGTACATTTCAGCGACACCTTCACCATCCTTCATTTTGAACTTGTCAAGTTGACTTTGAAGCACATCCAATTTAGATTCCTTGACGGAGTCGGTACCTTCGTGCATATCAATCAAAGTATCCCAAATTTCCTTTGCATTCTCAAGACGGCTGATTTTGTTGAATTCTTCGGGGCACAATCCGCTGAAGAGAATATCACAAGCTTGAGTGTTGTATTGTAGCATCTTCAACTCATCCGCGGTAGCTTCACGGTTTGGTTCTTTCCCTTCGAAGAAGTCACCTTGCAAACCAACACACACAATCGCCCAAATGGCAGGGTTATGTCCAAGAATATGCATTTTCATTTTATGCTTCCAACTAGCAAAGTTAGTGCCATCAAAGTAAGGACCTCTACGGTGATAATTTCCCTCACTAGACGCCATACTCTCCTAGGTTGTGAAACCAAGGCTATGACCACCAAAAGCTATGGTAATCAAAGCAAATGGAGACCAAAGCTCTGATACCACTTGTAGGATCGGAAGTATGTCTAGAGGGGGGTGATTAGACTACTTGACCAAATAAAAACTTAACCTTTTACCAATTTTAGTTCTTGGCAGATTTTAGCTACTTTAGGACAAGTCAAGCAATCATCACACAATTCAAGCAAGCATGCAAAGAGTATATAGGCAGCGGAAAGTAAAGCATGCAACTTGCAAGAATGTAAAGGGAAGGGTTTGGAGAATTCAAACGCTATTGGAGACACGAATGTTTTCCCCGTGGTTCGGATAGGTGGTGCTATCCTACGTCCACGTTAGTGGAGACTTCAACCCACGAAGGGTAATGGTTGCGCGAGTCCACGGAGGGCTCCACCCATGAAGGGTCCATGAAGAAGCAACCTTGTCTATCCCACCATGGCCATCGCCCACGAAGGACTTGCCTCACTAGCGATAGATCTTCACGAAGTAGGCGATCTCCTTGCCCTTACAAACTCCTTGGTTCAACTCCATAATCTTGTCGGAGGCTCCCAAGTGACACCTAGCCAATCTAGGAGACACCACTCTCCAAGAAGTAACAAATGGTGTGTTGATGATGAACTCCTTGATCTTATGCTTCAAATGATAGTCTCCCCAACACTCAACTCTCTCTCACAGGATTTGGATTTGGTGGAAAGAAGATTTGAGTGGAAAGCAACTTGGGAAAGGCTAGAGATCAAGATTCATATGGTAGGAATGGAATATCTTGGTCTCAACACATGAGTAGGTGGTTCTCTCTCAGAACATACGAGTTGGAAGTGTAGGTGTGTTCTGATGGCTCTCTCCACGAATGAAGAGGAGGTGGAGGGGTATATATAGCCTCCACTTAAAATCCAACCGTTACACACAATCTACCAATCTCGGTGGGACCGAATCAACAAACTCGGTCGGACCAAAACGGTAAACCTAGTGACCGTTAGAGATTTTCGGTGGGACTGACATGCAACTCGGTAGGACCGATATGGTTAGGGTTTGGGCATAACGTAATCTCGGTGAGACCGATTACACAAACTCGGTGAGACCGATTTGGTAATTAGCTAACCAGAGAGTTGGTCAGGCAAACTCGGTGGGACCGATTTGCTCTTTCGGTGAGACCGAAAAGTTACAAAAGGGAAACAGAGAGTTTGCATTGCAATCTCGGTGGGACCGATCCGCTCTTTCGGTGAGACCGAAAAGTTACGAAAAGGAAACAGAGAGGTTGCAATCCCATCTTGGTGAGACCGAGATCCCTATCGGTAGAACCGATTTGCTAGGGTTTGGCAGTGGCTTATGACATATGAGAAACTCGGTGGCGCCGGATAGAAAGAATCGGTAGGACCGAGTTTGGCTTAGGGTTTAAGTCATATGTGGATATGGGAAAGTAGTTGAGGATTTTGGAGCATATCATTAAGCACATAAGGCAAAGAGCTCATTAAGCAACACCTCATCCCTCCTTGATAGTATTGGCTTTTCCTATAGACTCAATGTGATCTTGGATCACTAAAATATAAAATGAAGAGTCTTGAGCTTTTGAGCTTGAGCCAATCCTTTGTCCTTAGCATTTTGAGGGTTCCACTTTCACCATCCATGCCATGCCAGTCATTGAGCTTTCCTGAAATAATTGTCTTGGAATTGCATTAGCTCAGTGAGCTACATGTTGTTATGAATTACCAAAACCACCTAGGGATAGTTGCACTTTCAATCTCCCCCTTTTTGGTAATTTATGACAACATATAGATCAAAGCTTCGACAAATGATAATAAGAATGAATTACATCGTCGCTTTGAGAAGTATGTGATAAGTAAGAGCTCCCCTTAAATTTGTGCATATTTAAAATTTGCTTTGGACTGCAAATGCACAAAGAGTTAGAATCATCGGTTACTCTTCCATGTCACATACATCTTGGTGGGGCGCTCAAAACGATAAATAATGAAATGCATGCACTCATCACCAAGGCAAAAGTGAATGACCACATAAGATAGATAAGATATATCAAGCATGCATAAGTGTAGCTTATGATCAAACACATGATCATCAATGTCTCACAAGCATATCAAAGTATCTCAACCAAAAGCAAATAATGTACCAAAGACCATCAAATAAAACCAAATAAAACAAGAGAGAAAAGCAACACTCTCTCTCTCGAAGCCTATGATCTATACATCTTCTCCCCCTTTGGCAACAAGTTACCAAAAAGTTCCTAGAAAATGCATAGTGCTATATTGACACTCAGGCCTGATCTTCAGGAGGTGGTGGAGTCTGGATCACTCCAAGGACGAAGGCTTCTGTTGATGCTGATGGAGTTGGAGCTGAAGTGGATGCTGGAGCAGGTTGGGTTGATGCTGCGGCTGGAGCTGAGGCGGTTGCTCTTGTGTCAGGAACTGGCACTGCACTGGACCTCTGAGCTCGTGGAACTCTAGCAAATGCATCTGTAGTTGTCTTCCCTCTCCTCTCCTGCATGTCATCCTGGAGCTGCTCCACTGCTGTCTGTATCTCTGTCACCTTGATATCCAAGTCATAGAACTTCTGTTCTACGATCCTCTTTAAGCTCGCCTGGTTCTGAGTTAGGTTGTCCAAACCTTTCTCAATGCGCAGGGTGGATGCAATCAGGTAACTTAGCTGCTCTTGCTTGGTCTTCAAGAAGTATTCTGATGCCTCCTCTTGAGTTGGCATCCTAGCAGCTTTTTCCTTTCTAGCCTTCTCCTTTTGTGCTTGGGCATGGGCTGAAGATGGTTCATCCTTGTTCATCACAACTTCATTGTCTTCAAACTCAGGATGAATAGGAAGATGTTCCTTATCCAAAAGATATATGCCAGTGCCCATCTTGGTGTTGATCAGTTCTTGGATCTGCGGAGCATATCCACAGCTTCTCTTCTGGTCTGCTGCTGTCCTCTTGATTGTCTCTATCATCAGGCTCATGACCTTGAACTTCTGAGGCACATCAAACATATGAAGCAGGTTGATAGCATGGCCTCTGGTCATCTTGTGATCTCCAGACTTGGGTAGCAGAGTGTGCCTTAAGATCCAGTTGATTGTTGGCAATCTTGACAG
This sequence comes from Aegilops umbellulata, assembly GCA_032464435.1. Taxonomy (NCBI): domain Eukaryota; kingdom Viridiplantae; phylum Streptophyta; class Magnoliopsida; order Poales; family Poaceae; genus Aegilops; species Aegilops umbellulata. The sequence goes on along the minus strand of CP136055.1, from coordinate 526,433,065 downwards.
AAGATAATGTACAGATCCATACTTGAAAGTTTCAAGTGCCTTGTCAGGAATCTCCTTGTACATGTTGATCATTGAGTTGTGGTCCATCTTCTTCTTGGAATAGACATCCAAGTCATCTTCACTTTCTTCTGGGGCATTGATCAGTTGAGCCCATTCTGCAACAGTTGATTGGTACCTCGTACCTTCAGACATCCAGACAATCCTCCCATCGGGGTAAAAGTGTGATGTGGAGTAGAAATGCATGATAAGTTCCTCGTTCCACTTTGTGAGCTTTTGCCCAACAAAGTCTGCTAATCCACAAGCCTTGAAGCTGTCCTGCACTCCTGGGAAGTGCTCTTCATTGTCCTTTATGTATTGCCAATCGACCCATTTCATGTCACAGACAATTGGCTTCTTGTCTAACAGGATTGTCTCATAGAAGTCCTGTTGTTCCTTAGTGTGGAACCTATAGTCTACAGCAGTTCTTCTTCTGGTAGCATAGGGATCTTCTGCTCTCCATTTTCTCAATCCAGAATCTCTCCTGATATTCATATCCTCAGCCACAGGATGAGCATCATTGTGGTATGGGATCTTGGGCTTCAATTTCCTCAAAACTTGTCCTTCTTCTTCTTCAGCAACATCAAGCACTGGGGCCTTGTTCTTCTCAGCAGCTGGAATATTTCTTGTATTCCTCTTGGGTTTTTGCTTTGGAGCTGTCTTAGGGGCTTCCTTGGGCTTGGATGCAGCTCCCCCTGATCTAATGGCATCACCCATCAGCTTGGGTGCCTTGGGTGCTAGTAAAGCACCTTCCTCTTCCTCTTCTTCTTCATCGGAATCTTTCCTCATAGAGGGCTTGCCAATGACTCTGGCAATGGTAGTTCTTGCTCTCTTCTTTTTCTTGCCCTGGCCAATATCTTCTCCTTCAGATTCCATAGTGAACTTCATTGTTTCCTCAAGCACAGCCTTCCTAGGCTTAGAGGTTGGAACTCTTCTAGCAGGTGCTTTCTTGTGCATTCCTGGTTTGGTGGCTGCAGCTGAGCCATACTCTTTCTTCAGCACAACTCTCTTGGAGGTTGCCTCGTCCTCTGCCACATAGTCTTCATCTTCTGAATTTGAAGTTCTTTTCTTTCTCTGTCTGGTGGCAGCCTTTGGCAGATTGCTTGGAGTGCTCCTGCTGCCATCATCTGAGGAACTTGAGGGACTAGTGCCCTCACTCATATGCACAAGCTGCTCTGACTGATTCTGACTGTCACTCTGGTCTGACATGTTGAATAGGCTGACTGCTGACTGCTGACGCTGTGAATAGTTTATAGATGAGGTAGAATGGATGAGCATCACAAAAAGCAGAGATTTTTGCAAAAGAATGATTCAAAAACTTAGTTTTAGTTTCCCACAGAAAGCATTTCGGATCTACCGATTTCTAAACTCGGTGATATCGAAGCAGCATTTGGAACCTAAACTAGTGATCTCGGTCAGACCGAGTCACAGTTTGGTGGCACCGAGACTGCTAGGGTTTCACAAAGTTCAAAAATCGGTCACACCGATTAGTTACACTTGGTCAGACCGAGTTTCACTTGTGCAATGGCATAGGCCAAATCGGTGGGACCGAGTTTTTCAACTCGGTGGGTCCAAGATGGTTTCGGCGGAAACCTAACCCTAAATTTTTCGAATCAAACCTAATCTATGAGTTCTTTGACTGGATAGAAGTTTATCAAACGTGGCAAGAATCATTATGATCACAATGTGCTAGGAATCGGATTGGGAATAGCATAAAGATCGAGTCCATACCCTAGTTCGGCGGAGACTCGCTACGGCGGCAACGGCGGAGGTGATTTCCGTTGACGACGATGGAGACCAGCGACTGGAGGCTGCTGGCGGCGAGAAGACGATCCGGAGACCACGTCGGCAGAGCGAGCTATGGCGCGGGCGAAGGGGTTCGGAGAAATTTCCAAATTTTTGCCCGTGTCTATATATAGCCCGACCCTGTCGGTGTGACCGAGTGGAACGACTCGGTGGCACCGAGATGCAAAACTGTATACAGTTATTGCAACTCGGTGTGACCGAATAGTTCAAGTCGGTTGCACCAAGATTGAAAACATAGATCAACTTGATGATCTCGGTAGGACCGAAAGTGGGGTATCGGTCAGACCGAGAATCACAAAGAGGTTTTGGAAGTTTAAGTCTATGACGAATCGGGGACTCCGAGTGCTCCTCACACAAAGTGGTTCGCATTTGACTTGATCAATTTTGTGATGTAGCATGAATAGAGTTTGAGACGAGAAAAGCATAGATAGCTAGAGGAGGTTCTTAGGCATTCTTGTCCATCCACTTGGCAAAAGAAAATATAAAGCCAAACAATCAAAACAACAAGTGGATGTCCTAGATTGAGTAAAATATGCAACCAGCATGCTCACACAATAAAATGGCAATAGAAATATGTGACAAAGCATGCACAATCAATTCTAGCATCTATCAAGCAATTGGCGATGACTAGGTCATCTATATATGAGTATATTGACTTAGGAGTCAAATGAGAACAGTTGATCATAGGTAATACTCATCGTTTAAGCTCAAGTGGGGTCACCACTTTTACATAAAGCATTGTTGTGTTCACATCATTAGAGTTGCTTTAGCTCAAGTCTTAGAGTAAAGCTCCCCCTTGATGTGATATCCCCCCTAAGAGGGATGAACTAACCTTGGGTTTTGTCGATGATGACTTCATGTAGATGTTGAAGATGTGGATGCTCAATATTGATGTAGATCGCTTGGAGCTATCCTTTTGAGTGAATTGCACTTTCAATACCTACATGGGTTAGTCCCACAAGGAACAAGCAAGTATATCCATAGACACAGAGTGATGCACATACAAGAAGGTGTCTATGAAAGCTTTTAGATTACCTTGTCCCTTGACTTACCAACAAGAGGGTTTGTGACTCCTTGAACTAGTGCAAGATGTGGAAGTTGATTGCACTTGTTCTTGCCAAAATGATAAGAGTGAAGTATGTTGGCGGAGTCACCCTCAAGAACTCTCTAGTTCTTCTTCTTTTGGATCCACACCATCTTGATGGGAATCCTTGGAGTTGTAGTCGTACTTGATGAAGTGTAACTTGAAGTAGTCTTGGGAATCCACTTGACTAAGGTCTTAGGAGCTTCTTCAAATGCATCTATTTCCTCTTGAAGCTTGTCCTTGCCTTTTTGCTTGTAGTCTTGTGGTGGAAGATCATCTTGAGTTTGTGTCCCCTTGAAAGAAGTTGGATCATACTTCTCTTGTTGAGGAACAAACTTTGTCTTGGGGTATTGATCTTCTTCCCACTCAACTCCATTGGCATTGAACTTTCGTTCAAAACCAACACCTTGATTCTTCCGGTGCCTTCCTTGCTTGCATACAATCTACTCGAATTGCTTACTTCCGGCAAGGCTTTTGTACACTCCTTTCTCTATGATTTCCTTCAATATGCTATTTTCTTGCTCGAGTGTAACTTGGCTAAGAGAATCATTAGTGGAATCAAGAGAACTACTAGAAGCAACAATATTGGATTTAACGTGATCATTGTTACTACTAGAGGAAGAACCTTTCTTGTTTTTGTTACTAGACTTGACTTGAGGCATGTAAGTGGATAAGAGTAAACGTTTGGCAATGTAAGAAGAACTTTTCTTGCGGAGATCATCATTGATTGCCTTTAAAAGCTCATGCTCTTGCTCAAGATTGAGCTTTTCAAAGCGTAACTTCTCATGAGCCCTTAAGAGTTCTCGATGATCTTCGAAGATAGTTTCATGATCTAACTTAAGAGTGTTTAGTTCTTTGGTTAGAGCCTCAATTTTCTCCTTATCATTGTCATTTGTTTTAGCATGATTAATTGTCGTTTCATCATAGGATTCATCACTAGAGTTGTCAACAAGTAAATCATCATCGCCTAACAAGTCATCTTCATCACTATTAAAATCAACATACTCAGGGTGAGTTACCTTAGGACCTTTGGCCATGAAGCATCTTCCAATTCCTTCATTGGGTGAATCAAATATGCCGTAGGAGTTGGTTGACACAAGTGCTAGTCCGGCAACACCTTCATCTTGAGTATATTCGGAGTCGGAGTGATAACTTTTCTCGGAGTGGTTGTCGGAGTCGGAGCCGGATACCCATTCACCAACATGAGCTTGATGTCTTCCTTTTGTAGCTCCTTGATGATTTTTCCTTCCTTTCCGAATCCTTGCTTCTCCGTGAGTGTCTTCGTTCATAACGATCATCTCTACTCCTTCTCTCTCGTGATGGTGATTCCTCTCTTTTGCTTCTTCTTTTTGGAGAATCTTCTCTTCTTTTGTAGGGAGCCGTACACTCATTGGAATAGTGTCCGGGTCTTCCACAATTGTAGCAGTTTCGCTCTCGACTAGAAGATCTTTTGTCATTGTAGGACCTTGACTTGGAGCTTCTATCTTTGCTTCTACTCTTGTAGAACTTGTTGAAGTTCTTCACCATTAAGCTCAATTCTTCATTGAAGTTTTGTTTCTCACTTGATGATGTGGGGGCTTCACATGAGGCTTTATAAGCACCACTTGATTTGTTGTGAAGTTCCTCTTTGTCCTTGAGCGACATCTCATGAGCAAAAATTCTTCCAATGACTTCCGTTGGCTTGAGATTTTTGTAATTGGGCATAATTTGGATCAATGTACACACGGTATCATATTTTCCATCCAAGGCTCTTAGGATCTTCTTGATGATGAATATGTCGGTCATCTCTTCACTTCCTAAGCCGGCAATCTCATTTGTGATGAGAGCAAGCCTAGAGTACATTTCAGCGACACCTTCACCATCCTTCATTTTGAACTTGTCAAGTTGACTTTGAAGCACATCCAATTTAGATTCCTTGACGGAGTCGGTACCTTCGTGCATATCAATCAAAGTATCCCAAATTTCCTTTGCATTCTCAAGACGGCTGATTTTGTTGAATTCTTCGGGGCACAATCCGCTGAAGAGAATATCACAAGCTTGAGTGTTGTATTGTAGCATCTTCAACTCATCCGCGGTAGCTTCACGGTTTGGTTCTTTCCCTTCGAAGAAGTCACCTTGCAAACCAACACACACAATCGCCCAAATGGCAGGGTTATGTCCAAGAATATGCATTTTCATTTTATGCTTCCAACTAGCAAAGTTAGTGCCATCAAAGTAAGGACCTCTACGGTGATAATTTCCCTCACTAGACGCCATACTCTCCTAGGTTGTGAAACCAAGGCTATGACCACCAAAAGCTATGGTAATCAAAGCAAATGGAGACCAAAGCTCTGATACCACTTGTAGGATCGGAAGTATGTCTAGAGGGGGGTGATTAGACTACTTGACCAAATAAAAACTTAACCTTTTACCAATTTTAGTTCTTGGCAGATTTTAGCTACTTTAGGACAAGTCAAGCAATCATCACACAATTCAAGCAAGCATGCAAAGAGTATATAGGCAGCGGAAAGTAAAGCATGCAACTTGCAAGAATGTAAAGGGAAGGGTTTGGAGAATTCAAACGCTATTGGAGACACGAATGTTTTCCCCGTGGTTCGGATAGGTGGTGCTATCCTACGTCCACGTTAGTGGAGACTTCAACCCACGAAGGGTAATGGTTGCGCGAGTCCACGGAGGGCTCCACCCATGAAGGGTCCATGAAGAAGCAACCTTGTCTATCCCACCATGGCCATCGCCCACGAAGGACTTGCCTCACTAGCGATAGATCTTCACGAAGTAGGCGATCTCCTTGCCCTTACAAACTCCTTGGTTCAACTCCACAATCTTGTCGGAGGCTCCCAAGTGACACCTAGCCAATCTAGGAGACACCACTCTCCAAGAAGTAACAAATGGTGTGTTGATGATGAACTCCTTGATCTTATGCTTCAAATGATAGTCTCCCCAACACTCAACTCTCTCTCACAGGATTTGGATTTGGTGGAAAGAAGATTTGAGTGGAAAGCAACTTGGGAAAGGCTAGAGATCAAGATTCATATGGTAGGAATGGAATATCTTGGTCTCAACACATGAGTAGGTGGTTCTCTCTCAGAACATACGAGTTGGAAGTGTAGGTGTGTTCTGATGGCTCTCTCCACGAATGAAGAGGAGGTGGAGGGGTATATATAGCCTCCACTTAAAATCCAACCGTTACACACAATCTACCAATCTCGGTGGGACCGAATCAACAAACTCGGTCGGACCAAAACGGTAAACCTAGTGACCGTTAGAGATTTTCGGTGGGACTGACATGCAACTCGGTAGGACCGATATGGTTAGGGTTTGGGCATAACGTAATCTCGGTGAGACCGATTACACAAACTCGGTGAGACCGATTTGGTAATTAGCTAACCAGAGAGTTGGTCAGGCAAACTCGGTGGGACCGATTTGCTCTTTCGGTGAGACCGAAAAGTTACAAAAGGGAAACAGAGAGTTTGCATTGCAATCTCGGTGGGACCGATCCGCTCTTTCGGTGAGACCGAAAAGTTACGAAAAGGAAACAGAGAGGTTGCAATCCCATCTTGGTGAGACCGAGATCCCTATCGGTAGAACCGATTTGCTAGGGTTTGGCAGTGGCTTATGACATATGAGAAACTCGGTGGCGCCGGATAGAAAGAATCGGTAGGACCGAGTTTGGCTTAGGGTTTAAGTCATATGTGGATATGGGAAAGTAGTTGAGGATTTTGGAGCATATCATTAAGCACATAAGGCAAAGAGCTCATTAAGCAACACCTCATCCCTCCTTGATAGTATTGGCTTTTCCTATAGACTCAATGTGATCTTGGATCACTAAAATATAAAATGAAGAGTCTTGAGCTTTTGAGCTTGAGCCAATCCTTTGTCCTTAGCATTTTGAGGGTTCCACTTTCACCATCCATGCCATGCCAGTCATTGAGCTTTCCTGAAATAATTGTCTTGGAATTGCATTAGCTCAGTGAGCTACATGTTGTTATGAATTACCAAAACCACCTAGGGATAGTTGCACTTTCAATCTCCCCCTTTTTGGTAATTTATGACAACATATAGATCAAAGCTTCGACAAATGATAATAAGAATGAATTACATCGTCGCTTTGAGAAGTATGTGATAAGTAAGAGCTCCCCTTAAATTTGTGCATATTTAAAATTTGCTTTGGACTGCAAATGCACAAAGAGTTAGAATCATCGGTTACTCTTCCATGTCACATACATCTTGGTGGGGCGCTCAAAACGATAAATAATGAAATGCATGCACTCATCACCAAGGCAAAAGTGAATGACCACATAAGATAGATAAGATATATCAAGCATGCATAAGTGTAGCTTATGATCAAACACATGATCATCAATGTCTCACAAGCATATCAAAGTATCTCAACCAAAAGCAAATAATGTACCAAAGACCATCAAATAAAACCAAATAAAACAAGAGAGAAAAGCAACACTCTCTCTCTCGAAGCCTATGATCTATACATCTTCTCCCCCTTTGGCAACAAGTTACCAAAAAGTTCCTAGAAAATGCATAGTGCTATATTGACACTCAGGCCTGATCTTCAGGAGGTGGTGGAGTCTGGATCACTCCAAGGACGAAGGCTTCTGTTGATGCTGATGGAGTTGGAGCTGAAGTGGATGCTGGAGCAGGTTGGGTTGATGCTGCGGCTGGAGCTGAGGCGGTTGCTCTTGTGTCAGGAACTGGCACTGCACTGGACCTCTGAGCTCGTGGAACTCTAGCAAATGCATCTGTAGTTGTCTTCCCTCTCCTCTCCTGCATGTCATCCTGGAGCTGCTCCACTGCTGTCTGTATCTCTGTCACCTTGATATCCAAGTCATAGAACTTCTGTTCTACGATCCTCTTTAAGCTCGCCTGGTTCTGAGTTAGGTTGTCCAAACCTTTCTCAATGCGCAGGGTGGATGCAATCAGGTAACTTAGCTGCTCTTGCTTGGTCTTCAAGAAGTATTCTGATGCCTCCTCTTGAGTTGGCATCCTAGCAGCTTTTTCCTTTCTAGCCTTCTCCTTTTGTGCTTGGGCATGGGCTGAAGATGGTTCATCCTTGTTCATCACAACTTCATTGTCTTCAAACTCAGGATGAATAGGAAGATGTTCCTTATCCAAAAGATATATGCCAGTGCCCATCTTGGTGTTGATCAGTTCTTGGATCTGCGGAGCATATCCACAGCTTCTCTTCTGGTCTGCTGCTGTCCTCTTGATTGTCTCTATCATCAGGCTCATGACCTTGAACTTCTGAGGCACATCAAACATATGAAGCAGGTTGATAGCATGGCCTCTGGTCATCTTGTGATCTCCAGACTTGGGTAGCAGAGTGTGCCTTAAGATCCAGTTGATTGTTGGCAATCTTGACAGAAGATAATGTACAGATCCATACTTGAAAGTTTCAAGTGCCTTGTCAGGAATCTCCTTGTACATGTTGATCATTGAGTTGTGGTCCATCTTCTTCTTGGAATAGACATCCAAGTCATCTTCACTTTCTTCTGGGGCATTGATCAGTTGAGCCCATTCTGCAACAGTTGATTGGTACCTCGTACCTTCAGACATCCAGACAATCCTCCCATCGGGGTAAAAGTGTGATGTGGAGTAGAAATGCATGATAAGTTCCTCGTTCCACTTTGTGAGCTTTTGCCCAACAAAGTCTGCTAATCCACAAGCCTTGAAGCTGTCCTGCACTCCTGGGAAGTGCTCTTCATTGTCCTTTATGTATTGCCAATCGACCCATTTCATGTCACAGACAATTGGCTTCTTGTCTAACAGGATTGTCTCATAGAAGTCCTGTTGTTCCTTAGTGTGGAACCTATAGTCTACAGCAGTTCTTCTTCTGGTAGCATAGGGATCTTCTGCTCTCCATTTTCTCAATCCAGAATCTCTCCTGATATTCATATCCTCAGCCACAGGATGAGCATCATTGTGGTATGGGATCTTGGGCTTCAATTTCCTCAAAACTTGTCCTTCTTCTTCTTCAGCAACATCAAGCACTGGGGCCTTGTTCTTCTCAGCAGCTGGAATATTTCTTGTATTCCTCTTGGGTTTTTGCTTTGGAGCTGTCTTAGGGGCTTCCTTGGGCTTGGATGCAGCTCCCCCTGATCTAATGGCATCACCCATCAGCTTGGGTGCCTTGGGTGCTAGTAAAGCACCTTCCTCTTCCTCTTCTTCTTCATCGGAATCTTTCCTCATAGAGGGCTTGCCAATGACTCTGGCAATGGTAGTTCTTGATCTCTTCTTTTTCTTGCCCTGGCCAATATCTTCTCCTTCAGATTCCATAGTGAACTTCATTGTTTCCTCAAGCACAGCCTTCCTAGGCTTAGAGGTTGGAACTCTTCTAGCAGGTGCTTTCTTGTGCATTCCTGGTTTGGTGGCTGCAGCTGAGCCATACTCTTTCTTCAGCACAACTCTCTTGGAGGTTGCCTCGTCCTCTGCCACATAGTCTTCATCTTCTGAATTTGAAGTTCTTTTCTTTCTCTGTCTGGTGGCAGCCTTTGGCAGATTGCTTGGAGTGCTCCTGCTGCCATCATCTGAGGAACTTGAGGGACTAGTGCCCTCACTCATATGCACAAGCTGCTCTGACTGATTCTGACTGTCACTCTGGTCTGACATGTTGAATAGGCTGACTGCTGACTGCTGACGCTGTGAATAGTTTATAGATGAGGTAGAATGGATGAGCATCACAAAAAGCAGAGATTTTTGCAAAAGAATGATTCAAAAACTTAGTTTTAGTTTCCCACAGAAAGCATTTCGGATCTACCGATTTCTAAACTCGGTGATATCGAAGCAGCATTTGGAACCTAAACTAGTGATCTCGGTCAGACCGAGTCACAGTTTGGTGGCACCGAGACTGCTAGGGTTTCACAAAGTTCAAAAATCGGTCACACCGATTAGTTACACTTGGTCAGACCGAGTTTCACTTGTGCAATGGCATAGGCCAAATCGGTGGGACCGAGTTTTTCAACTCGGTGGGTCCAAGATGGTTTCGGCGGAAACCTAACCCTAAATTTTTCGAATCAAACCTAATCTATGAGTTCTTTGACTGGATAGAAGTTTATCAAACGTGGCAAGAATCATTATGATCACAATGTGCTAGGAATCGGATTGGGAATAGCATAAAGATCGAGTCCATACCCTAGTTCGGCGGAGACTCGCTACGGCGGCAACGGCGGAGGTGATTTCCGTTGACGACGATGGAGACCAGCGACTGGAGGCTGCTGGCGGCGAGAAGACGATCCGGAGACCACGTCGGCAGAGCGAGCTATGGCGCGGGCGAAGGGGTTCGGAGAAATTTCCAAATTTTTGCCCGTGTCTATATATAGCCCGACCCTGTCGGTGTGACCGAGTGGAACGACTCGGTGGCACCGAGATGCAAAACTGTATACAGTTATTGCAACTCGGTGTGACCGAATAGTTCAAGTCGGTTGCACCAAGATTGAAAACATAGATCAACTTGATGATCTCGGTAGGACCGAAAGTGGGGTATCGGTCAGACCGAGAATCACAAAGAGGTTTTGGAAGTTTAAGTCTATGACGAATCGGGGACTCCGAGTGCTCCTCACACAAAGTGGTTCGCATTTGACTTGATCAATTTTGTGATGTAGCATGAATAGAGTTTGAGACGAGAAAAGCATAGATAGCTAGAGGAGGTTCTTAGGCATTCTTGTCCATCCACTTGGCAAAAGAAAATATAAAGCCAAACAATCAAAACAACAAGTGGATGTCCTAGATTGAGTAAAATATGCAACCAGCATGCTCACACAATAAAATGGCAATAGAAATATGTGACAAAGCATGCACAATCAATTCTAGCATCTATCAAGCAATTGGCGATGACTAGGTCATCTATATATGAGTATATTGACTTAGGAGTCAAATGAGAACAGTTGATCATAGGTAATACTCATCGTTTAAGCTCAAGTGGGGTCACCACTTTTACATAAAGCATTGTTGTGTTCACATCATTAGAGTTGCTTTAGCTCAAGTCTTAGAGTAAAGCTCCCCCTAGATGTGATATCCCCCCTAAGAGGGATGAACTAACCTTGGGTTTTGTCGATGATGACTTCATGTAGATGTTGAAGATGTGGATGCTCAATATTGATGTAGATCGCTTGGAGCTATCCTTTTGAGTGAATTGCACTTTCAATACCTACATGGGTTAGTCCCACAAGGAACAAGCAAGTATATCCATAGACACAGAGTGATGCACATACAAGAAGGTGTCTATGAAAGCTTTTAGATTACCTTGTCCCTTGACTTACCAACAAGAGGGTTTGTGACTCCTTGAACTAGTGCAAGATGTGGAAGTTGATTGCACTTGTTCTTGCCAAAATGATAAGAGTGAAGTATGTTGGCGGAGTCACCCTCAAGAACTCTCTAGTTCTTCTTCTTTTGGATCCACACCATCTTGATGGGAATCCTTGGAGTTGTAGTCGTACTTGATGAAGTGTAACTTGAAGTAGTCTTGGGAATCCACTTGACTAAGGTCTTAGGAGCTTCTTCAAATGCATCTATTTCCTCTTGAAGCTTGTCCTTGCCTTTTTGCTTGTAGTCTTGTGGTGGAAGATCATCTTGAGTTTGTGTCCCCTTGAAAGAAGTTGGATCATACTTCTCTTGTTGAGGAACAAACTTTGTCTTGGGGTATTGATCTTCTTCCCACTCAACTCCATTGGCATTGAACTTTCGTTCAAAACCAACACCTTGATTCTTCCGGTGCCTTCCTTGCTTGCGTACAATCTACTCGAATTGCTTACTTCCGGCAAGGCTTTTGTACACTCCTTTCTCTATGATTTCCTTCAATATGCTATTTTCTTGCTCGAGTGTAACTTGGCTAAGAGAATCATTAGTGGAATCAAGAGAACTACTAGAAGCAACAATATTGGATTTAACGTGATCATTGTTACTACTAGAGGAAGAACCTTTCTTGTTTTTGTTACTAGACTTGACTTGAGGCATGTAAGTGGATAAGAGTAAACGTTTGGCAATGTAAGAAGAACTTTTCTTGCGGAGATCATCATTGATTGCCTTTAAAAGCTCATGCTCTTGCTCAAGATTGAGCTTTTCAAAGCGTAACTTCTCATGAGCCCTTAAGAGTTCTCGATGATCTTCGAAGATAGTTTCATGATCTAACTTAAGAGTGTTTAGTTCTTTGGTTAGAGCCTCAATTTTCTCCTTATCATTGTCATTTGTTTTAGCATGATTAATTGTCGTTTCATCATAGGATTCATCACTAGAGTTGTCAACAAGTAAATCATCATCGCCTAACAAGTCATCTTCATCACTTTTAAAATCAACATACTCAGGGTGAGTTACCTTAGGACCTTTGGCCATGAAGCATCTTCCAATTCCTTCATTGGGTGAATCAAATATGTCGTAGGAGTTGGTTGACACAAGTGCTAGTCCGGCAACACCTTCATCTTGAGTATATTCGGAGTCGGAGTGATAACTTTTCTCGGAGTGGTTGTCGGAGTCGGAGCCGGATACCCATTCACCAACATGAGCTTGATGTCTTCGTTTTGTAGCTCCTTGATGATTTTTCCTTCCTTTCCGAATCCTTGCTTCTCCGTGAGTGTCTTCGTTCATAACGATCATCTCTACTCCTTCTCTCTCGTGATGGTGATTCCTCTCTTTTGCTTCTTCTTTTTGGAGAATCTTCTCTTCTTTTGTAGGGAGCCGTACACTCATTGGAATAGTGTCCGGGTCTTCCACAATTGTAGCAGTTTCGCTCTCGACTAGAAGATCTTTTGTCATTGTAGGACCTTGACTTGGAGCTTCTATCTTTGCTTCTACTCCTGTAGAACTTGTTGAAGTTCTTCACCATTAAGCTCAATTCTTCATTGAAGTTTTGTTTCTCACTTGATGATGTGGGGGCTTCACATGAGGCTTTATAAGCACCACTTGATTTGTTGTGAAGTTCCTGTAGCGACCCGACCTCAGACGGTCAAGCCTCTGTGTATCTGTGCCATCCCTGGATCAGTATGCTGGCACACACAGTACATCAATGTATATATCAAAGTGCAATCACATGTATAAATAACGTAAAACTGATATATATACCTCGTAATACTCAGCGGAAACAATCAAACGAGTGTGGAGTCCCATCAACGCCATCGGCAGGTTGAGTGTAGACCGTAACCCTGTATCGTAACTCTTACTCGTCGAAGAAAATATCTGCAACATGATACGTTGCAGCCGTGTAGGTCAGTACATTGAATGTACCGGCAAGATCACAATAAGAGAAAGCTGATGATAAAACTATTCTATATGCAATATGGCTTTGTGGCTCTGGGTCTGAGTTTTTGTTTTTGCATAAAAGCTGGTTTTACTTTTCCTACAACAAAGGAATATCAGGAGCCTGTACTACGGAGTTTTCTAACATGACATGGTTCCGCCAACCGATGTCCCATAGCCCAAAATCATCATAAGTTGCCCACAATTAAGTTATCAATCCGGTGTTGAGAGTTCCGAGATAGATCCAAGTCCAGAGACTCAAATTGTCCGTAACCGGGGACACGGCTAATCGATTAGGTTTTAACCCTCTGCAGAGGTTTGTACACTTTACCCGCAAGATTTGATCCCTCTTTTTACGTTCTCGCACTTCATGGTGTTTGAGAACAAGATGACCGAAACATGGTCTTCCGAAGAGTTCCTCTGACCACTGTCCGGTGCTCATCCAATCCTACCGTCGTTCTACATCTGCTAGCACCGTCCCAGCCAGAGTCACAACTAAGGTCAACCAAGCCAGAGCCCATAGTGACTTGCGGTTGCACAGGTAAGCTTCTGGTCATGAAGTATTCTTCCGTCTCTTTGAGTCTGGGTGGAACTTTCCTCATGAGTACTGGCCAAAACCCAGCTCACTAGGCAAATCCACTGGGTACTCCAGGGTGCCTCACAACCTGTCCACCCAGTAGTGTGTATTGAAGTCTTGTCTCGAGTCTTGAAGTCTTGAGGTCTCGAAGATGCTGTCCTCGCAGGTGCCATCAGGAAGTTGTCGTCTTTGACGTAAAATCCTCCATTCTCACACCACTCCCGAGCACTCATACCAACCCCGTCTACTATAGCGTAGCTTTAAAAGTAAACAACGTCCCGGGCTTGGTAACAGGAAGATGGGTTCCTACCTCATGCATTCTACTCAACTACAAGAATTCAATATCACTACTGGAGGGATTGAAATAGTGGTGCCACTAAATGCAATAAAAACATTGGTATGAAAAATATGGTCAAAGTGAACTTGCCTGGTATGTCGATGAAGATAGTCGCACTCAAATAAAGACTTGGTAGAACTATTCGTCACTCCGTTCAAAATCTATATAGTCAAACATAGCATTCATATAAGCAAGCAATTCTAACACTCATAATAAAATCAACGAATAAAAAAAATGCAAATCATCAAGGGACACCAAATAAAAAGGAAAACTATACCACAAAACTACTAAAGAGAACTCGAAGACATAACACAAAATAGTTTTGTCCTAAGTAAAAACATAACAACAATTAAAACACTAAACTGATAAATTAACAGAAAATAACTAATTTAACAGAAAGTATTTTTCACAAAATTTTATTTGCAAAAAAAGAAACAAATAAAAAGCTTTTATGAAACACTAACTATGACCAAAACAAGTTTTCATACAAAACTAAATAAAATATATTTTTAATAATAATAAAAAATCTTTGGTTGACTAACAGAAACAAAACTAAGTTTGTCAAACGTGACAAAAAGAAATAATTTAAAACTAATAAAAACAATAAAGAAAAGACTAAAACAAAACTATAAGTAAAACAGTCCTGTTTTGCTAAAAACCTAATTTAAATTAACCTAGAAATAAAACACTAAATACTACTGGATAAACAAAGGTCCTAGAGACCAGGGGCAAAAAGAATCGGTCAAAAATAATATTCCTAACTCAAAATAGCTCAAATCTAGTGATTTGAGAAAATTCATACAAACACAAATTTAAACAGCTCAAATGTGAAATAAAATTGAACTAACAGAAACTTCATAAAATTTGTGATCCAAGGCAGTTGGAATCACTCAAAAATACCTCGTATATAATTAACTATGGATTTTACAAGATTGAAACTATTCTGTTTTAAAAACAGAACGAGAAAAAAAAAAGTGAACAGTAGATCGGGTTTACTGTAGCAGTCCGGTGAGGGGTTCTGGTGGAGCTCCGGCGACGTCCTCCGGTGGCCCTCCGGCGAGGCGAGGGGTCCGGTGGGGGAGGTGGAGCGAGGGGGTTTGAGTGGTGGTGGTGGGAGTTGGCGGGGATGGCCGGAGGTGGTGGGGCGGGGCGGCAATGGCGGCGGTGGTCCGGCGAACTCCGGCGAGGTGGCGCGGCAGCTTGGGGCGAGGAGAGGCGGCTCTAGGGGCGGGAATGGGGCGGAGGAGGTGCCCTTATATAGGAGAGGGGCTCGGCTTGAGCGAGGGGGCGACGAGATTCGCGAATCCCGCGAATCCGGTGATGCTCCGGTGGTGCTACAGTGGATCGGGAAAGAGATCCCGTGCTGGAGGAAGGAGAAGATCCAGATCGGATCGGGCCGGATTTGGCCCAAAAAGAAAAATACCTTTCCTTTTTTTTTAAAAGATTTCTTGAAGAAAAATCATTTTAGAAAATAAAATGAAAATAAAATATAGGAGTATTATATATCAAAACGACCGGAAAAAGAAATCCTACAATATGAACTATTTTACAAGATGAAATAAAATTCACACAAATTCTAATAAAACAAATAGTGCTACTGCTGCAAATAAAATTCAAATAAAATTTCTTTAAAATGCCAAAATGATTTAAAATTTATTTTTCTCCATTTTTATAATGTAGGGAATCATTTTACCCTATTTTCCATATATTTTATTTTTGGAGAAAAAAATAATTTGAAAATAAAACCCAAAAACTTCCAAATGGTTTTGAATTGGAAATTCAAACCTTTTCTTCATACTTCCAACTCATATTTCCTATATTTTGAAGAAGTCATTTTATCCTCTCTCATGAAAATCATTGAGTTGCATAAAGTTTCTAAATTTGAATTGCTTTCAAAAATGAAATTCAAAAATCTTTCAAAACCCTTTTTGCTTCTAGAAGAAGTCATGTTTTCTTCACTCAAGGGTATTGTGATGAAATGAATTTGAAATTCATTAAGATCAAATGCAAGGATGAAAGTTTGGGAAGTCATTTCATTCCCTCTCATTTAACTTTCAAAAAGTTTCAAATTTCACTCAATTTCACACAACCATTCACACAGCAATCAAACAATCAATCAAATTAATTATTTAATATAACATTCCAAAATTTAGAATTTTGGGATGTTACAAACTACCACACTTAAAATGAATCTCGTCCCCGAGATTCGAAGAGGCTAGGAAAAAAATTAGGTTTCGGGTCTTCCAGCAACTCCATCGGTCTGAATGGTCTGGGGTGCTACCACACTTAAAAGCAGGGTTATGGTTCTGACGAAACTCATGTACTCCATCCTTTTGTGTTGCTGGTGTCGGTGTTCTCATATACTCCGGAATAGCTCTTTCATGGGTGCTCTTCCGGTCGGGGCATGACCTGTTCTCAAAATCTTTTGTCCTCTCAATCATGGTGAGTTTCTTCCGAGACTGCGTCTTCATATCTGACGGGTCTGTCGCCAATACTAAACAACTATCAAAAATCTCATGGTGGTCGACAATTCATGGTTTCTCCTGCAGGAAAAAAAAATGGCGGGGTTGAATCTCACCGTATAACCTACGATTGGCAACGGTTGCCTGTAAAGGGTTCCATCGTCCTACCATTCTATGGTTTTATGGCTTATCGCGTCAACACTCTTCTAATATTTTCAAGTCTCTCTGATTTTCCATCAACATATGATAGTTCATGATAGAAGTCTCCGGTATGGGGGCCAATCCATCCCGTACTTGAACCATTACTACATATGCAGACATCGAATCACGTATTCTAACACTTGGGCATACTCACAAGCATTGCAGAATTTCTCTTGTCAACGAACTGAGTTCGAATAAATCCATTGTTTCTGCAAGCTGAACAAGACATCGAAGGTTTCTTCACAACTCTCGGGTTTTCGTATCCTCCTAAAAATGTTGGCTGATGAACTCAGAGTTTTCTTCGGAATATCTTCCTTCAGCAAGAGTGTGCTTGCTTCTTATTAACTCCTGGGCCTGTGGGTTATGGTCCACTTCAACTCTTGTACAAGTTTAACTCATCCTTCCGAGGATTATCATTCCATATGCCAACATTACATCTCCTGTAAATCCAATAGTACTTCTTCCTTCATACCCTTGTGGTGACGATCATACAAAACTCCAACTTATTTGGTCCAGCTCCCTTCTATGGACCGTCATGAATAACACATTTCTTTCTTCATTGATCATGTGGCCTTACGGAGTACTACCATACCAAAAAATGCACTAGTTTATCCATAAATCACATTATTTTCATATCAATCTTTTATTACATCCTTAACCATTTTTCGTAAATCCAAATTCCAAAAAGTACTTCATTACAAATGCTGCCACCCACATGGTATGGTCAGGCATTACTTCCAACTTTATTCATTCTTCCTCCTTGAGGATTCTTTAGTCCCACTGGAATTGTGCGACATGCGCCTTGAAATCTTCAATCTTCTGTTTCATCGTGGTGGCCTTGAGCTTCATCTCCATCATCTCTCCATGCACTTCTCTTAGGTATTCCTGAGTATAACGAAGTCTTGCTTCAAGTATTTCTCCGATCTGGCGTATGGCTTCCATGGCTGCTTCACGAACAGCGTCGAAAAAAGTTGCTTGTGGTACACGTGAGATGAAAAAGTACTGCCCCATCGTCTTTGGGCAAACTCCTTTCATACGGTGGAGGTGTACCTCCACATACCAAAGTTCCACTCCCTTTTGCATGAAGGGGTAGCCTTTGTAGACTGCATCTCCTTCAAGGTGAATATGCTTCATCATGTCCTTCAGGATCTTCGGGTAATCATGATCACTTGTCAGGGTCATGATCGTTTCAGGGCCCTTAAGGAAAGACTCATAAAGGGTTGTCATCTGCATGTGTAGGATAAGAGGGGTACTCAGAACAAAGAGTGTATCTCCATGGGGATATTGTAATTGTCTCCAGAAAAGTTTGGTGTCCAGTTGTCCATGGGTTCAAGATTTCGGGGTCTGGTTGAGATAGAAAGAGAAAGCAAATACCCACCCATCAACAAAAAAAATCCTAGCTCAAAAGAAAAAAAGTATCGTTTGTAATGGGCCGTTCTACTATGGTTTCGTTTCTAAGTCTCCATTTCTTCATGTCTTCAATGCTCGGGAGTTTCCAATTCCTGATGCTTTTCCCATATGAAGGCCTTCTACCATTCCTCCGTACTTACGTCTCTCAAGGTTGACATAACAAGCCTACAAATATCGCATCTATCCAACCATTCAATAAACACAGAAAATAATAGCAACCAAGCATTCATTTATTCAATCAATTCTATAGTATCGCCACCCACATAAGTTGGTATGGTCAGATACTTAAATCGAGAAAGCGTTCATCTTTATTTCTCTCAGGGTGGGCTACTACTAAGCTAATTTATCGGGAACTTGATCATTGTCCCCACTGGGGCTTCTTCTGTGTGGACTTGATCTCCTCCAATTTTTCTGCTAGATTTTCCCTGTCGATGCGGAGTTTCTTGTGACGACCCTGTATGTCCTGAAGTTGTTCCTTGAGCTTCTGGATCTCAACGTCCTTGGCATGAGACATGGTCCTGCTGCTTTTCAGTTCCTGACGCATTCTCGGGATCTCGAGGTTCTCCTCCTCCAGCTTGTCTACCTTCAGTCTCTGAGTCTCGACCTCTTCTCGTAGTGCTTCATTGTCAAACAGGGCTTCCAGGAGATCCATCTGAAGATTCTTGACGTATTGTTCTAGATCCTGATTGTACACTAAAAGTGGGGAGAACTTCATCTTTTGCGCTTCCGTCAAGGCAATAGTTGCTCCATCAAACTTCTGCCATCCAATCCTTCCAAAGAAGTGTGGGTTTAGTGCAGCACGATGACGATAGCATAAACGTGCAATAGCATCATGGACAGCAGTGTTGATGCCCATATCACAGTCGCCATTTATAGTTCTGAAGCTGATGTCTGTAGTCTTGGGGTCTTCTTTACGGCCAAAAACTTGGGTCTTGACTCCCCATGATCTAGACGTCCTCTTAGTTGCCTTGATCACAGGTATCGGTAGCTTCAGCAGCCTAACTAGCTCAACAAGGAAGGCCCCTCCAAGAACCTTCTCGTAGTGTTCTCTTTTGTTCAGAACGTAGCTCTCCATCTATAGTTTGGAATAAGGAAGGTTCAGTAAAAGGAATCAGGTGTTACGAAAGTAGTAACAAAAACAAAGGTCGTTCCTGTCGGGGTCTTCATATTACTAATTCATTTCCTAGGGTCACGTCCTACAGTCAACATGTGCTCTGATACCATATCTGTAGCGACCCGACCTCAGACGGTCAAGCCTCTGTGTATCTGTGCCATCCCTGGATCAGTATGCTGGCACACACAGTACATCAATGTATATATCAAAGTGCAATCACATGTATAAATAACGTAAAACTGATATATATACCTCGTAATACTCAGCGGAAACAATCAAACGAGTGTGGAGTCCCATCAACGCCATCGGCAGGTTGAGTGTAGACCGTAACCCTGTATCGTAACTCTTACTCGTCGAAGAAAATATCTGCAACATGATACGTTGCAGCCGTGTAGGTCAGTACATTGAATGTACCGGCAAGATCACAATAAGAGAAAGCTGATGATAAAACTATTCTATATGCAATATGGCTTTGTGGCTCTGGGTCTGAGTTTTTGTTTTTGCATAAAAGCTGGTTTTACTTTTCCTACAACAAAGGAATATCAGGAGCCTGTACTACGGAGTTTTCTAACATGACATGGTTCCGCCAACCGATGTCCCATAGCCCAAAATCATCATAAGTTGCCCACAATTAAGTTATCAATCCGGTGTTGAGAGTTCCGAGATAGATCCAAGTCCAGAGACTCAAATTGTCCGTAACCGGGGACACGGCTAATCGATTAGGTTTTAACCCTCTGCAGAGGTTTGTACACTTTACCCGCAAGATTCGATCCCTCTTTTTACGTTCTCGCACTTCATGGTGTTTGAGAACAAGATGACCGAAACATGGTCTTCCGAAGAGTTCCTCTGACCACTGTCCGGTGCTCATCCAATCCTACCGTCGTTCTACATCTGCTAGCACCGTCCCAGCCAGAGTCACAACTAAGGTCAACCAAGCCAGAGCCCATAGTGACTTGCGGTTGCACAGGTAAGCTTCTGGTCATGAAGTATTCTTCCGTCTCTTTGAGTCTGGGTGGAACTTTCCTCATGAGTACTGGCCAAAACCCAGCTCACTAGGCAAATCCACTGGGTACTCCAGGGTGCCTCACAACCAGTCCACCCAGTAGTGTGTATTGAAGTCTTGTCTCGAGTCTTGAAGTCTTGAGGTCTCAAAGATGCTGTCCTCGCAGGTGCCATCAGGAAGTTGTCGTCTTTGACGTAAAATCCTCCATTCTCACACCACTCCCGAGCACTCATACCAACCCCGTCTACTATAGCGTAGCTTTAAAAGTAAACAACGTCCCGGGCTTGGTAACAGGAAGATGGGTTCCTACCTCATGCATTCTACTCAACTACAAGAATTCAATATCACTACTGGAGGGATTGAAATAGTGGTGCCACTAAATGCAATAAAAACATTGGTATGAAAAATATGGTCAAAGTGAACTTGCCTGGTATGTCGATGAAGATAGTCGCACTCAAATAAAGACTTGGTAGAACTATTCGTCACTCCGTTCAAAATCTATATAGTCAAACATAGCATTCATATAAGCAAGCAATTCTAACACTCATAATAAAATCAACGAATAAAAAAAATGCAAATCATCAAGGGACACCAAATAAAAAGGAAAACTATACCACAAAACTACTAAAGAGAACTCGAAGACATAACACAAAATAGTTTTGTCCTAAGTAAAAACATAACAACAATTAAAACACTAAACTGATAAATTAACAGAAAATAACTAATTTAACAGAAAGTATTTTTCACAAAATTTTATTTGCAAAAAAAGAAACAAATAAAAAGCTTTTATGAAACACTAACTATGACCAAAACAAGTTTTCATACAAAACTAAATAAAATATATTTTTAATAATAATAAAAAATCTTTGGTTGACTAACAGAAACAAAACTAAGTTTGTCAAACGTGACAAAAAGAAATAATTTAAAACTAATAAAAACAATAAAGAAAAGACTAAAACAAAACTATAAGTAAAACAGTCCTGTTTTGCTAAAAACCTAATTTAAATTAACCTAGAAATAAAACACTAAATACTACTGGATAAACAAAGGTCCTAGAGACCAGGGGCAAAAAGAATCGGTCAAAAATAATATTCCTAACTCAAAATAGCTCAAATCTAGTGATTTGAGAAAATTCATACAAACACAAATTTAAACAGCTCAAATGTGAAATAAAATTGAACTAACAGAAACTTCATAAAATTTGTGATCCAAGGCAGTTGGAATCACTCAAAAATACCTCGTAGATAATTAACTATGGATTTTACAAGATTGAAACTATTCTGTTTTAAAAACAGAACGAGAAAAAAAAAGTGAACAGTAGATCGGGTTTACTGTAGCAGTCCGGTGAGGGGTTCTGGTGGAGCTCCGGTGACGTCCTCCGGTGGCCCTCCGGCGAGGCGAGGGGTCCGGTGGGGGAGGTGGAGCGAGGGGGTTTGAGTGGTGGTGGTGGGAGTTGGCGGGGATGGCCGGAGGTGGTGGGGCGGGGCGGCAATGGCGGCGGTGGTCCGGCGAACTCCGGCGAGGTGGCGCGGCAGCTTGGGGCGAGGAGAGGCGGCTCTAGGGGCGGGAATGGGGCGGAGGAGGTGCCCTTATATAGGAGAGGGGCTCGGCTTGAGCGAGGGGGCGACGAGATTCGCGAATCCCGCGAATCCGGTGATGCTCCGGTGGTGCTACAGTGGATCGGGAAAGAGATCCCGTGCTGGAGGAAGGAGAAGATCCAGATCGGATCGGGCCGGATTTGGCCCAAAAAGAAAAATACCTTTCCTTTTTTTTTAAAGATTTCTTGAAGAAAAATCATTTTAGAAAATAAAATGAAAATAAAATATAGGAGTATTATATATCAAAACGACCGGAAAAAGAAATCCTACAATATGAACTATTTTACAAGATGAAATAAAATTCACACAAATTCTAATAAAACAAATAGTGCTACTGCTGCAAATAAAATTCAAATAAAATTTCTTTAAAATGCCAAAATGATTTAAAATTTATTTTTCTCCATTTTTATAATGTAGGGAATCATTTTACCCTATTTTCCATATATTTTATTTTTGGAGAAAAAAATAATTTGAAAATAAAACCCAAAAACTTCCAAATGGTTTTGAATTGGAAATTCAAACCTTTTCTTCATACTTCCAACTCATATTTCCTATATTTTGAAGAAGTCATTTTATCCTCTCTCATGAAAATCATTGAGTTGCATAAAGTTTCTAAATTTGAATTGCTTTCAAAAATGAAATTCAAAAATCTTTCAAAACCCTTTTTGCTTCTAGAAGAAGTCATGTTTTCTTCACTCAAGGGTATTGTGATGAAATGAATTTGAAATTCATTAAGATCAAATGCAAGGATGAAAGTTTGGGAAGTCATTTCATTCCCTCTCATTTAACTTTCAAAAAGTTTCAAATTTCACTCAATTTCACACAACCATTCACACAGCAATCAAACAATCAATCAAATTAATTATTTAATATAACATTCCAAAATTTAGAATTTTGGGATGTTACAGTTCCTCTTTGTCCTTGAGCGACATCTCATGAGCAACAATTCTTCCAATGACTTCCGTTGGCTTGAGATTTTTGTAATTGGGCATCATTTGGATCAATGTACACACGGTATCATATTTTCCATCCAAGGCTCTTAGGATCTTCTTGATGATGAATCTATCGGTCATCTCTTCACTCCCTAAGCCGGCAATCTCATTTGTGATGAGAGCAAGCCTAGAGTACATTTCAGCGACACCTTCACCATCCTTCATTTTGAACTTGTCAAGTTGACTTTGGAGCACATCCAATTTAGATTCCTTGACGGAGTCGGTACCTTCTTGCATATCAATCAAAGTATCCCAAATTTCCTTTGCATTCTCAAGACGGCTGATTTTGTTGAATTCTTCGGGGCACAATCCGCTGAAGAGAATATCACAAGCTTGAGCGTTGTATTGTAGCATCTTCAACTCATCCGCGGTAGCTTCACGGTTTGGTTCTTTCCCTTCGAAGAAGTCACCTTGCATACCAACACACACAATCGCCCAAATGGCAGGGTTATGTCCAAGAATATGCATTTTCATTTTATGCTTCCAACTAGCAAAGTTAGTGCCATCAAAGTAAGGACCTGTACGGTGATAATTTCCCTCACTAGACGCCATACTCTCCTAGGTTGTGAAACCAAGGCTATGACCACCAAAAGCTATGGGAATCAAAGCAAATGGAGACCAAAGCTCTGATACCACTTGTAGGATCGGAAGTATGTCTAGAGGGGGGTGATTAGACTACTTGACCAAATAAAAACTTAACCTTTTACCAATTTTAGTTCTTGGCAGATTTTAGCTACTTTAGGACAAGTCAAGCAATCATCACACAATTCAATCAAGCATGCAAAGAGTATATAGGCAGCGGAAAGTAAAGCATGCAACTTGCAAGAATGTAAAGGGAAGGGTTTGGAGAATTCAAACGCTATTGGAGACACGGATGTTTTTCCCGTGGTTCGGATAGGTGGTGCTATCCTACGTCCACGTTAGTGGAGACTTCAACCCACGAAGGGTAACGGTTGCGCGAGTCCACGGAGGGCTCCACCCACGAAGGGTCCACGAAGAAGCAACCTTGTCTATCCCACCATGGCCATCGCCCACGAAGGACTTGCCTCACTAGCGGTAGATCTTCACGAAGTAGGCGATCTCCTTGCCCTTACAAACTCCTTGGTTCAACTCCACAATCTTGTCGGAGGCTCCCAAGTGACACCTAGCCAATCTAGGAGACACCACTCTCCAAGAAGTAACAGATGGTGTGTTGATGATGAACTCCTTGCTCTTGTGCTCCAAATGATAGTCTCCCCAACACTCAACTCTCTCTCACAGGATTTGGATTTGGTGGAAAGAAGATTTGAGTGGAAAGCAACTTGGGAAAGGCTAGAGATCAAGATTCATATGGTAGGAATGGAATATCTTGGTCTCAACACATGAGTAGGTGGTTCTCTCTCAGAACATACGAGTTGGAAGTGTAGGTGTGTTCTGATGGCTCTCTCCACGAATGAAGAGGAGGTGGAGGGGTATATATAGCCTCCACTTAAAATCCAACCGTTACACACAATCTACTAATCTCGGTGGGACCGAATCAACAAACTCGGTCGGACCGAAACGGTAAACCTAGTGACCGTTAGAGATTTTCGGTGGGACTGACATGCAACTCGGTAGGACCGATATGGTTAGGGTTTGGGCATAATGTAATCTCGGTGAGACCGATTACACAAACTCGGTGAGACCGATTTGGTAATTAGCTAACCAGAGAGTTGGTCAGGCAAACTCGGTGGGACCGATTTGCTCTTTCGGTTAGACCGAAAAGTTACAAAAGGGAAACAAAGAGTTTGCATTGCAATCTCGGTGGGACCGATCCGCTCTTTCGGTGAGACCAAAAAGTTACGAAAAGGAAACAGAGAGGTTGCAATCCCATCTCGGTGAGACCGAGATCCCTATCGGTAGAACCGATTTGCTAGGGTTTGGCAGTGGCTTATGACATATGAGAAACTCGGTGGCGCCAGATAGAAAGAATCGGTAGGACCGAGTTTGGCTTAGGGTTTAGGTCATATGTGGATATGGGAAAGTAGTTGAGGATTTTGGAGCATATCATTAAGCACATAAGGCAAAGAGCTCATTAAGCAACACCTCATCCCTCCTTGATAGTATTGGCTTTTCCTATAGACTCAATGTGATCTTGGATCACTAAAATATAAAATGAAGAGTCTTGAGCTTTTGAGCTTGAGCCAATCCTTTGTCCTTAGCATTTTGAGGGTTCCACTTTCACCATCCATGCCATGCCAGTCATTGAGCTTTCCTGAAATAATTGTCTTGGAATTGCATTAGCTCAATGAGCTATATGTTGTTATGAATTACCAAAACCACCTAGGGATAGTTGCACTTTCACAATCTATATCAAGAACAATGAAATCTACGGGCACATAATTCCTATTTGCAACAATAAGAACATCATTAATCCTTCCCATAGGTTTCTTAATAGTAGAACCGCGAGATGCAAGTTTAAAGAGCAATTTTCAAGATCGCGGAAATCTAGCAAATCACACAAAGTCTTGGGGATAGTGGAGACACTAGCACCCAAATCACACAAAGCATAAAACTCATGATCTTTAATTTTAATTTTAATAGTTGGCTCCCACTCATCATAGAGTTTTCTAGGGATAGAAACTTTCAACTCAAGTTTTTCTTCATAAGATTGCATCAAGGCATCAACAATATGTTCGGTGAAGGCTTTCTTTTGACTATAAGTATGCGGAGAATTTAGCACGGATTGCAACAAGGAAATACAATCAATCAAAGAGCAACTTTCATAATTAAATTCTTGAAATCCAATATAGTGGGTTTAGCAACATCTAAATTTTTTTTCTTTCAATCCCACTTTCATCAATTTCATCATAGAGATCTAAATACTCCGAATTTTTGGAACGCCTTCTAGGTAAAGGAAGATCATATTCAGTTTCATCAAGATTCATATTGCAAAGCAAAGATTTGATAGGAGACACATCAATAACTTTTAGATCTTCATCTTGATTTTCATAGGTATTCGGTTTTGCGGCCATCTTATTGACTAAGGTAGCTTGCATATCCGAAATTTCAGCAGTCATCTTTTCAAGACGAGCAATTTGGGATCTTATACCATCAAATTCTTTAGACATATCATCGAGCTCTTTATTCATATAACTCATCAAACCTTTTTGTTCCTTAAGCTCGTTTCTAAAGAAATTATTATGCTCAAATTGCAAAACCATAAATTTCCTAACGTTGTTTTCGATCTCCTCTAACCTCTTAAGGTGAAGATCACCAAAATTTGGTAGGGCCATCGCAACAAACAAGCAATCCAACACACGAGCAAACAAAAGGCAAGCGAGAAAAAGGCAAACGGAGAAGGAGAAGGAGGAGGAGAAGGAGAAAGAGAGGGCGAATAAAACGGCAAGGGTGAAGTGGGGGAGAGGAAAACGAGAGGCAAATGGCAACTAATCTAATGCGGGAGATAGGGATTGTGATGGGTACTTGGTATGTTGACTTTTGCGTAGACTCCCCGGCAACGGCGCCAGAAATTCTTCTTGCTACCTCTTGAGCTTGCGTTGGTTTTCCCCGAAGAGGAAAGGATGATGCAGCAGAGTAGCATAAGTATTTCCCTCAGTTTTTTAGAACCAAGGTATCAATCCAGTAGGAGTCCACGCGCAAGTCCCTCGTACCTACACAACACAAAGAGCTCAACGCAACCAACGCGATTAGGGGTTGTCAATCCCTTCACGGTCACTTACGAAAGTGAGATCCGATAGATAATATTTTTGGTATTTTTGATATAAAGATGCAAAGTAAAAGGCAAAGTAAAAACAAAGCAAGATTAAAGTGATGGAGACTGATATGGCGAGAATAGACCCGGGGGCCATAGGTTTCACTAGTGGCTTCTCTCAAGAGCATAAGTTTTCTACGGTGGGTGAACAAATTACTGTTGAGCAATTGACAGAATTGAGCATAGTTATGAGAATATCTAGGCATGATCATGTATATAGGCATCACGTCCGTGACAAGTAGATCGAAACGATTCTGCATCTACTACTATTACTCCACTCATCGACCGCTATCCAGCATGCATCTAGAGTATTAAGTTAAAACAGAGTAACGCTTTAAGCAAGATGACATGATGTAGAGAGATAAATTCATGCAATATGAAATAAACCCCATCTTGTTATCCTCGATGGCAACGATACAATACATGTCTTGCTGCCCCTTCTGTCACTGGGAAAGAACACCGCAAGATCGAACCCAAAGCTAAGCACTTCTCCCATGGCAAGAACTACCAATCTAGTTGGCCAAACCAAACGGATAATTTGAAGAGACTTGCAAAGATAACCAATCATACATAAAAGAATTCAAAGAAGATTCAAATATTATTCATAGATAGACTTGATCATAAACCCACGATTCATCGGTCTCAACAAACACACCGCAAAAGAAGAAGATTACATCGAATAGATCTCCACAAGAGAGGGGGAGAACATTGTATTGAGATCCAAAAAGAGAGAAGAAGCCATCTAGCTAATAACTATGGACCTGAAGGTCTGAGGTAAACTACTCACACTTCATCGGAGAGGCTATGATGATGTAGAAGCCCTCCGTGATGACGGCCCTCTTCCGGCGGAGCTCCGGAACAGGCCCCAAGATGGGATCTCGTGGATACAGAAACTTGCGGCAGTGGAATTAGGTTTTTGGCTCCTATTCTTATCGTTTGGGGGTACGTGGATATATATAGGAGGAAGGAGTACGTCGGTGGAGCACCGAGGGGCCCACGAGGTAGGGGGGCACACCCTGTAGGGGGGCGCGCCCCCCACCCTCGTGACCGCCTCCAGTACTTCTTGGAGTAGGGTCCAAGTCTCCTGTGTCTTGTTCGGGAAGAAAATCACGTTCCAAAAAGGAATTTTCTATTTGGACTCCATTTGATATTCCGTTTCTTCGAAACACTAAAATAGGCAAAAAAAACAGCAATTCTGGGCTGGGCCTCCGGTTAATAGGTTAGTCCCAAAAATAATATAAAAGTGGAAAATAAAGCCCAATATAGTCCAAAACAGTAGATAATATAGCATGGAGCAATCAAAAATTATAGATACGTTGGAGACGTATCAGGAGACTATCATTTGAAGCACAAGAGCAAGGAGTTCATCATCAACACACCAACTATTACCTTTTGGAGAGTGGTGTCTCCTAGATTGATTAGGTGTTACTTGGGAGCCTCCATCAAGATTGTGGAGTTGAACCAAGGAGTTTGTAAGGTCAAGGAGATTGCCTACTTCGTGAAGATCTACCCTAGTGAAGCAAGTCCTTTGTGTGTGATGGCCATGGCGGGATAGATAAGGTTTCTTCTTCGTGGACCCTTCATGGGTGGAGCCCTCCGTGGACTCACACAGCTGTTACCCTTCCTGGGTTGAAGTCTCCATCAACGTGGATGTACGATAGCACCACCTATAAGAACCACTGGAAAAATCTTCGCGCCTACATTGTGTTTGCTCCCTCCAACCCCCCCCCCCTTTATCTTTGCCCCATCTAGACATACTTCCGATCCTACAGAACCTCTTGACCGACTCGGGCGCAGGCGTCGTCAGGGTTAGCGGTGCCGGAGATGGCAACACCATGCAGTCGCCTGATGCGGAGAGGGCCATGGCATCCGCCATCTCCGCCTCGTACGCACCCCCTCAGCTGCTGCTGCTTTGGACTTCCGCCTCTCCAACTCGATGGACTCGGCGAAGGCCTCCGCCAGCGCCTCCTGGTACGCCGCCTCGGCTTCCTCCTCCTCTAGCTTGATGACGGGGGGAGGCAGGGGGTTGGCGTGGTGGCGCTGCACGCCTCGCCGTCGTTGCTCCTTGTGTTCGAGGGCAAACCAGGCCTCCCAGTTGGGGGAGTCCACGGCGTACTCGGGCATGCACTGTTGCACCGGCGTGAGCTGCGCTCAGTGCCTGCGCACCTCCTGTCGTGCGCCTGTTGTGTCCGCGGCACCGCCGGCACCAGGATCCGGTCCGGGTCTAGGTGCCAGTGGTGTGGCAGTGTGACATCTAGGTAGGGCAACGGGTGCCTGAACTCCCAGTGCCACCGAGCTTGGTGCACCGGGATCTGCCATTAACAGCATGATGCTACTTAGCAAGCAACAAATAATTAAGCTACTGCACCCAAACATGGCAACAAAGCATATGACAGTAATCTACACAAGATGCACGACAAAAGATGAACACTGAGCTACGGCTCAATCCCATCGTAACAGGTCCAAACCGTCATGTCAAAAGTGCACAAGATAACAGGTTCTCAGACTTGGTGAAATTAACAACATAGCAGAAAACTAACATCAGGATGACATGTTCAGAGCAATGAAACAATACGATACAGGTTCAGAATATAGAAAAGAAAAGCATGGCATGCATATACTCATAGCACTTGACAAAAGTCCCTTACTGACCATAAGTCAAAAAGGATCATAAAATATGTTTACACCCATGTCAAATAAGCAAGTTTCATTACAGGTTTCAGACTTAGCAGAAAACTGGACATGGCAGAAAACTAATAACGACTAGGCATGTTCGTGAGCTCGATGCACTCACTACAGAGCATTGCATGGTAAACTAAGCATACATACATCAAGAAGACATGGCATAGTAACAATACATGGCAAAAATAACATCATATCATGCAAGGATCAACTACACCAAGCTTGGCAAAATCGAATAACATGTAAACAATCTGCCAGCAACATTTTGAAGCAAAAGTAGAGCTCGATTGACTCAAGCTATGACACACCATAATTGCAAACAAAGGCATTTATGGATAGAGCAAATACTTAAGTTCAAAACTCCCTTACTGATCATGCTCAAATTATGCATAGATCTCTCAGAAACAACATGAATACATGGCATGATAATAACAGCAGTCAGGGACTTAGTGAAATCACTAAGTCTCTGAAATCAGCAACATCAAGTGACCTAGTTTGCATGTTTGTGCTAGTCACCACATAGATCACAAAAATACATGGAAAAATTCTCTGGAAAGGTAACATGGCATATTACAAAACTCATGTAGGACTCAACCTCATAGGAGGTACACATCAATCATGGCAAAATGACAAAAGTGCAAGTTCAGATAAGATCCAGCAACTAACATCAACTAGCCCTCTTCTAACAGCATTTCGGGCATCAAGATGACCTCACATGAAAACTATGCAATGGAAACAAAGTATGTACTCTTCGAGGCGAACAATTTGACATATTATACGCGCGAAACGGAGCTACGGATGCAAAGTTATGGCATGTAGAAAATGCGATGATGATGCAAACATATTAGGACTTTGAAGAAAAACGGGATCGAGGGAAAGTCAACCCTGGCGGCGCGCGCGAACCGAGGCCGGATCCGGCGGATCCCGGGCGCGGCGGCGAGGCGCGGGAGGCGGCGTGTCGGTGTCGGGCGAGGACGGCGGCGGGGAAGGCGACGGCGGCGGGGAACGGCGCGGCGACGCCGGGCGGCGGAGCAGCGCGCCACGGCGGGCGGCGCCGGTGGCGGCGGGCGAGCCGGGCGGCGGGGAAGCGGCGCGGGGCAGGCGAAGCGAGGCGGCGGGGCGCGGGGCTGGGCCGCGGGGGCCGGCTACGGGCCGCGCGGGCCGGCGGCGCGGGGACGGCGGCGTGGCCACGTGGCGCTGCGTGGTTGGCTGCGGGCGGCGGCGGCGAAGCGTCCGGCGGCGGCGGACACGTCCGCCCGCGCGGAGCGACGAAATTAGGGTTTCGGGGTGGATTTTGCCCGTGATGGAGGAGGGGGAGACGTTTTTATAGCTAGAAGGAGCTAGGGAGCTCCAAATGGAGAGCGGTTTTCGGCCACGCGATCGTGATCGAACGGCGGAGGACATAGGAGTGACTTAGATGGGTTGTCGGGCTGCTTTGAAGGGGTGTTGGGCTGCAACACACACGAGGCCTTCACGGTTACCCGGTTAACCGTTGGAGTACCAAACGAACTCCGATTGACCCGAAACTTGACAGGCGGTCTACCGGTGCTATACCGAGGCCACATGTCAAACCTCGGTCCATTCCGAGAATGTTTAATACCCGCTCACGAAGAAATGTAAAAGGGGACGCCGGGAGACATAGGAGCGCCGGATTGCAAAACGGACAACGGGAAAGATGCTCGGATTTATGAGACGAACACGTATGCGAAAGCGATGCACATGATGACATGATATGAAATGCATGACAAGACCAAAATGCAAAACGGAGAGAACCCAACTACGGCGGGAATATCATAACACATAGCCGGAAATGGCAAGAGTTGGATTACAAATATGGCAAGTTACATCTGGGGCGTTACAACACACCACCACTACGAGAGGATCTCGTCCCGAGATCTAGGACTGAAAGAACTCCGGATACTCGGAACGTAGGTGGTCTTCACGCTCCCAGATGGCCTCTCGGTCTGAGTGATGTGACCATTTCACTTTGAGGAATTTGATTGACTTGTTGCGAGTCTTGCGCTCAGTTGTCTCAAGAATAGCAACTGGATGCTCATGATAGGACAAATCTTCTTGAAGATCAATCTCTTCGAAGTTGATGGTGCGCTCAGGCGTCTTGAAGCACTTGCGAAGCTGTGACACGTGGAAGACATCGTGCACATTTGCAAAGTTGGAGGGAAGCTCAAGTTGATAGGCGAGATCGCCTGTTTGCCGATGACCTTGAAGGGGCCCACGTATCGCGGAGCAAGTTTCCCCTTGATACCGAAGCGACGAGTCCCTTTCATTGGAGAGACGCGGAGCTAAACATGGTCTCCGATCTCGAATGCCACATCACGATGTTTGCTGTCGTAATAGCTCTTCTGGCGCGATTGCGCGGCTTTGAGGTTCTCACGAATCACCTTGCACATAGCCTCAGCCTCTGAGATCAAATCATTGCCGAGCAATTGGCGTTCACCGGTTTCAGACCAGTTGAGAGGAGTACGGCACTTCCTGCCATAGAGAATCTCGAATGGGGCTTTGCCCGAGCTGGCTTGAAAACTGTTGTTGTAAGAGAATTCAGCATAAGGAAGGCAATCCTCCCACATCATGCCGAAAGAGATAACACAGGCTCTGAGCATATCTTCAAGAATTTGGTTGACACGCTCGACTTGTCCACTAGTCTGAGGGTGGAACGCTGTGCTGAAGCGGATGTTGGTGCCCATGGCCTTCTGAAAAGAATCCCAAAACTTGGAGGTAAAGATGCTGCCACGGTCTGAAGAGATCAATTGTGGAATGCCGTGCAAGGAGACAATTCTGGAGGTGTAGAGCTCTGCCAGCTGCGCTGCTGTGATAGACTCTTTGATAGGAAGAAAATGAGCCACTTTGGTGAGCTTGTCGATGACGACGAAGATAGCATCATTTCCACGCTTGGACTTAGGAAAACCAGTCACGAAGTCCATTTCGATATGATCAAACTTCCATTCTGGAATAGCAAGAGGTTGGAGAAGACCAGCTGGTCGTTGGTGTTCTGCTTTCACCCTTCTGCAGACATCACACTCATTCACGAATTGAGCGATCTCACGCTTCATTCGAGTCCACCAATACGACTGCTTGAGGTCATGGTACATCTTCGAACTTCCAGGATGAATAGACAGGAGAGAGTTGTGCGCTTCATTCATAATGACTTTACGAAGATCACCCTTTGGAACCACGATCCGGTCCTCGAAGAAAAGAGTATCTCTGTCATCAACTCGATAGCACTTGTATTTGGAAATGCCCTTGTCAATACCACGTTTCACCTTCTTCACCATGGTATCCAACAGTTGTGCCTCACGAATTTGATCTTCCAAGGTAGGAGAGACGATGAGGTTGGCAAGAACACCTTGAGGAACAACTTGGAGATTCAACTTGCGGAAAGCTTCACAGAGATCCGGTTGGAAGGGCTTGAGGATTAAGCTATTGCAATAAGCCTTTCTGCTCAAAGCGTCTGCAATCACATTAGCCTTGCCTGGAGTATATTCAATACTCGGATTATACTCTTGAATCATTTTGACCCATCGAGTTTGCCTGAGGTTGAGATGAGGCTGAGTGAAGATATACTTGAGACTCTTGTGATCGGTGAAAATGTCCACTTTCCTTCCCAACAGGAGATGTCTCCATGTTATTAGTGCGTGGACAACTGCCGCCAACTCAAGATCGTGAGTGGGGTAGTTCCTTTCATTGGGCTTCAACTGGCGAGAGGTATAGGCAACAACCTTCTTCTCTTGCATTAAGACAGCACCGAGGCCCTGGAGAGAAGCATCACAGAATACTTCATAAGGCTTGGATTCGTCAGGAGGAGTCAAAACTGGAGCAGTGACAAGTTTCTCTTTGAGAGTCTTGAAAGCAACGTCACACTCAGGAGACCAGACATATTTCACATGCTTCTGGAGGAGGTTGGAAAGAGGCTTTGCAATCTTTGAGAAACTCTCAACGAATCTTCTGCAATAGCTTGCAAGTCC
Source organism: Aegilops umbellulata (assembly GCA_032464435.1). NCBI lineage: Eukaryota > Viridiplantae > Streptophyta > Magnoliopsida > Poales > Poaceae > Aegilops > Aegilops umbellulata. Next base: position 526,399,811 of record CP136055.1, on the reverse strand, counting down.
AAGAAAACTGCGAAGCTGCTTGACATTCTGAGGAGGATTCCAATTCAAAACTGCAGACACCCTCTCTGGATTAATAGCAATGCCCTTGGCAGAGATGATATGACCAAGATAAAGAACTTCATCAAGCCAGAATTCACATTTGGAGAACTTCGCATATAATTGATACTCTCTGAGCTTGTCGAGTACCAATCGCAAATGTTCGGCATGATCCTTCTTATTCTTGGAGAAGACCAAAATATCATCGAGATAGACCAAGACAAATTCGTTGATGTAGGGGTTGAAGATGAAATTCATCAAGCGAGTGAAATATGGAGGAGCATTGACAAGGCCGAAAGACATGACAGTATATTCATAAGAACCAAAGCTTGTTCTGAATGCTGTCTTGGGAATATCTTCTTCACGAATGTGAATCTGATGATAACCCATACGAAGGTCAAGCTTGGAGAACACCTTAGCACCTTTGAGTTGCTCAAATAGCTCATTGATGTTGGGAAGTGGGTACTTGTTCTTGATAGTCTTCTTGTTCAATGGACGGTAATCGACGCAAAGTCGGTTCGTGCCATCCTTCTTCTTGACAAAAAGAACACCACAACCCCAAGGAGAAGAACTCGGTCTGATCAGACCCAGACGTTCTTGTTTATCGAGTTGAATCTTCAATTCCTTGAGCTCATCTGGTCCAAGCTTGTAAGGACGCTTGCAAACGGGTTCCGTGCCAGGCTCAAGATCAATAACGAATTCAACTGGCCGGCGGGGAGGCATACCCGGAAGCTCTTCTGGAAAAACATCTTGGTACTCACAAACGACTGGAATCTGAGAGATAGCCTCCATTTCACCAATCTCATTGAGAGAAAACAACCGAATGGTATCATCATGAGAAGCATAGATGATCACATCGTTAGAAGAGAGAGTCAATTTGATTTCCCTGGCAGCACACTCAAGCTGAGCCTTGTGCTAGGAAGCCAGTCCATCCCGAGAATAAGATCAATATCAGAGTCACCAAGAACAATTGGTTTTGACAAGAATTTGTAGTCGCCCATCTTGATAGAAACATCCGGGACACAAACATTAGACGTCATTTGCTTGCCCGGGGACACAATAGACAACGGTCTCGGCAAAACTTGAGTACCCAAATCATGCATAGCCACAAAAGGTCTTGAAATGAAAGAAAGCGATGCTCCAGTGTCAAATAAGACTTTAGCAGGAATATCATTAACAGGAAGATTACCCATGATCACTTCAGAAGAATCCTCCGCTTGAGCTGCATTCATCATGTTCACCTTGGCATGCTGGGAATTATGCTTGACCACTGCATTGCTGGAAGATTTCACAGGAGGAGGAGGAGGAAGGCGCCTTTGGTTGAAGCACTTGTTCGCATAGTGACCCTTCTGCTGACATTTGTTACAAGTCACCTCTGAGAGCGGACGATGGTAAGGAGCACTTGGCCTTGGAGCTTGATTCTGAAACTTGTTCTGATAGCCAGGGTTGGGTGGGTGGGAAGATCCACGGCCACTAGAATTCTTCTGCTGATAAGGCTGACGGAACGGAGGAGGAGGAGGCAACCAGAACTTCTGTTGCTTAGCTGCCACAAGTGCGGAAGAAGAAGACTGAACTGCGTCTCTGACTCTCTTCTTAGAAGCCTCACACTTGAGCTAAGCAGCTTCTTGTTTCAGCGCCATGTTGTAGAATTCATCATACTTTAATGGCTCGAAAAGCACGAGAGCAAGTTGCAGATCTTCTCTGAGACCACGCCTGAATTGGTAGATCATACTCTTCTTATCAGGGATGTCTTGCCTTGCAAAACGAGAGAGCTTCTGGAACTGAGTGTTGTATTGATAGACAGACATGGTGCCTTGCTTGAGATTGCGGAATTCCTCACGCTTACTCTCAACAACACTTTCTGGAATGTGGTGAGCTTTGAAGTCACGACGGAAATCATCCCAGGTAATCACACGACCTCCTCTGGAATCTTTGTATTGCTGGAACCACTCAGCAGCTTGATCTTTGAGTTGAAAAGAGGCAAAGTTGACAAAGTCCTCAGGTCTCACATTGCTGCACTCGAAATGCTTGCTGATGTCCACGAGCCAATCATCTGCGTCTGTGGCCTCGACATAGTAGCTGAAGGTCTTTGGCTGATTAGCAAGGAACTGGTTGAGTGAAGTGAAATGCGGCTGATTGTTGCCTTGGCCTTGATTCTCTTGATTAGCTTACCCTTGGTTTCAATCTTGCAAGAGCTGAATCAGAATCTAAGCATTTGCATTTGTGGCAGTCATCAAGGCTTGCCAAGCTTCCGGAGGCGGAGGTGGTGGCGGAGGGTTAGCCTGATTCCCTTCATTGCGTTCCGGATTCTGACGCGTTGGTGGAGCCATCCTGAAGAGGGTGACATCCATTAGCATCTTGACAGAGATATATTGAAGCTGAATCAAAGGAACGAAATTGCAACATATAGTCTTCACAATTAACATTCGAACGAGAATGAACGAATGAATTCCAATGTAAATCATCACACTTCCAAAGCTGAGAAGCCACTTAGAACATGGTAAGGAATAAAATCAACAAGGTACGGAAGTGAACAAATACTTGGTAAGGATTACCCAATCACAAATCAAATATCTGCGGAAGAAATACTAGAGCTACAAGAATTCCCACTTATAAACTCCCGAAACTTTCTGGTTATGCAATCAGGTGTTGGGGATACAGGGGAAGCATAATATCTCACCCAAACTAGCAAATCCTACAACCAGTTGTATCCATCCTTCAACACATAACCAAGAAATCCTCGGAAATCGTCTACCTCAACCTTCGAAAAGCATCCGTTATACAAGTCATGGCAATACTCCCGCACTCGCCACAGTACTGGGCTATCAGGGTTATCTCACCAACAACTGTACAAAAGAGATTTTTGATGTCGGCGTACTAAACTCAGGTATTCCAAAACCGCAACGATAAAATTATGATGACAACACCTCTGAGCTCAACTCCCCGGGACACTGCCACAACCCCTAAATGTCAGGAGGCAACCAAGACAATGTTGTCATCATAAAACCATCGAAACGATTGTAATATACCCGCGTGATCCTAAAAAAAAATTTAGTGAAATTTGAGAAGAGAAGAGTCAAAACTCTACGTCAGGAAGCCTTACCAGAAGGTCGAAGGGACTGGGAAGTAAAAAGAATTCCTAAACTCTCCGATATATAATTCCTAAATGACTCAAAACATTTTTCTAGACACAACTCGGCCACTAAAGACGATCAAACAGTGGGGGCTCCTAAGGTCGGGGAAAGGCTCTGATTACCAACTTGTAACGCCCCGGACACACCCGCCGGTGGTCGTTACTCCTGGCGGGATCTAGACTGGCCCCACAAATCAATACTAGTCTTTTCTGCGCACTTTGTCCTCACTCGTGCGCACCCGGGAGCAACTTCTCGGTCGGTCACCCATCCTGACACTACTCCAAGCTGAGCACGCTTAACTTTGGAGTTCTGTCCGAATGGGCTCCCGGAAAAGAAGGAATTCCTTATTGATATGAGTAGTCTATCATCCCTAATAAGCCAGGCTATCACATACACCCCCACTCAGAGGAACCGACGTCCTTGTCGGGCCACAGGAACGTTCCCTCTTGGCACAAACGTTTGTGCTTCCAGTCCGGTACATGTGCCATGCCGGGTGCCACGACGGGTCACAAACGTCATGAATAACATGACCACGCACTTGTCCGCAACCATCCGTGTAACCGCGAGGGTCGGCTCTGATACCAACTTGTAACGCCCTCGATGCGGCTATATCTCCCACGTGCCTCGACACGTGGGAGATATAGCCGCATCGAGGGCGTTACAGCTGCTGAGGGAGTCCTGGATTAGGGGGTGTCCAGATAGCCGGACTATATCTTCGGCCGGACTCCTGGACTATGAAGATACAAGATTGAAGACTTCGTCCCGTGGCCGGAAGGTACTTTCCTTGGCGTGGAAGGCAAGCTTGGTGATACGATATGTAGATCTCCTACCATTGTAACCAACTCTGTGTAACCCTAGCCCTCTCCGGTGTCTATATAAACCGGAGGGTTTTAGTCCGTAGGACAGAAGAACAACAATCATACCATAGGCTAGCTTCTAGGGTTTAGTCTCTCTGATCTCGTGGTAGATCTACTCTTCTACTACCCATATCATCAATATTAATCAAGCAGGAGTAGGGTTTTACCTCCATCGAGAAGGCCCGAACCTGGGTAAAAACATCGTGCCCCTTGTCTCCTGTTACCATCCGCCTAGACGCATAGTTCGGGACCCCCTACCCGAGATCCGCCGGTTTTGACACCGACATTGGTGCTTTCATTGAGAGTTCCTCTATGTCGTCACTTTTTGGCCCGATGGCTCCTCTGATCATCAGCAGCGATGCGGTCCAGGGTGAGACTTTTCTCCCCGGACAGATCTTCGTATTCGGCGGCTTTGCACTGCGGGCCAATTCAGTTGGCCATCTGGAGAAGATCGAAAGCTACGCCCCTGGCCATCAGGTCAGATTTGGAAGCTTGAACTACACGGCTGATATCCGTGGAGACTTGATCTTCGACGGATTCGAGCCACAGCCGGGCGCGCCGCACTATCGCGAAGGGCATGATCTAGCTCTGCTGTAAGACAGTGCCTTGGAGGCCGCACCCATGTCCGCTCCGACCCTTAGCTCGGAACCGACTGCGCCAATCGAGGATGTGTGGTTGGACACCGCCTCGAGGGCTGCAATCTCTACGGCGATCGAGCCGAACACCATCCCCATTCTTGCGAGGCCCGTGGCTCCAAGGTGTCGGACTCCTCTCCGGACTCCGAGCCCCCCGCGCCCTTGCCAATCGAACCCGATTGGGCGCCGGTCATGGAATTCACCGCCGCGGATATCTTTCAGCACTCGCCCTTCGGCGATATTCTGAACTCACTAAAGTCTCTCTCTTTATCAGGGGAGTCCTGGACGGACTATGGTCAGCAAGGTTGTGATGCGGATGACGAAGAAATTCAAAGCCCACCCACCACCCACTTCGTAGCCACTGTCGATGATTTAACCAACACGCTCGACTTCGACTCCGAAGACATCGACGGTATGGACGACGATGTAGGAGACGAACAGGAACCAGCGCCTATAGGGCACTGGAAAGCCACCTCGTCGTATGATATATACATGGTGGACACCCCAAAAGAAGGCAATGGCGATGGAACGGCGGAGGATGACCCCTCCAAGAAGCAGCCTAAGCGCCGGCGTCAGCGGTGCCGCTCTAAATCCCGCCAAAGCAAAAAACGGTGATTCCGGCACGGGAGATAACAACACCCCGGACAGTGCCGAAGACAACCCCCTCCAGTAGGATTCAGCACAGGAGGATGGAGAAGCCAGCCCTCATGAGAGAGCGGCAGAGGTCGATAATTACATGCCTCCCTCCGAAGACGAGGCAAGCCTCGACGACGACGAATTTGTCGTGCCAGAGGATCCCGTCGAACAAGAGCGTTTCAAACGCAGGCTTATGGCCACAGCGAGCAGCCTCAAGAAAAAACAGCAACAACTTAGAGCTGATCAAGATTTGCTAGCCGACAGATGGACTGAAGTCCTTGCGGCCGAAGAGTATGAACTCGAACGCCCCTCCAAAAGTTACCCAAAGCGCAGGCTGCTACCCTGATTAGAGGAGGAAGCACCTAAACCTACATCACCAACGCATGACGCGGCCGATCAGCCACCTCGTGGCCATGACAGAGAGGCCTCACGGCCCTCCGTTCAAGCCGCACCCCGGCGATGCTCAAAATATACCAAGGCACGGGGAAATGCGCCAGACCTGCGAGATATATTGGAGGACAAGGCAAGGCAAACAAGATCGATCTACGGATCGCGTGGGCGCCCCACGGCACGAGACGGTAATCATCACGCCGGATACAGTAAATCCGGCCAGGCCGAACACAGTAGACAAAGCTCGTTCGAGCTGTGTCGTGATATAGCCCAATACAGAGGCGCCGCACACCCACTATGCTTCACAGATGAAGTAATGGATCATCAAATCCCCGAGGGTTTTAAACCCGTGAACATCGAATCATACGATGGCACAACAGATCTTGCGGTATGGATCGAGGACTATCTCCTTCATATCCACATGGCCCGTGGTGATGACCTACACGCCATCAAATACCTCCCACTCAAACTTAAAGGACCAGCTCGGCATTGGCTTAACAGCTTGCCAGCAGAATTAATTGGTTGTTGGGAGGACCTAGAAGCCGCATTCCTCGACAATTTCCAGGGCACTTATGTGCGACCACCAGACGCCGATGACCTAAGCCACATAATTCAGCAGCCATAGGAATCGGACAGACAATTCTGGACATGGTTCCTAACCAAGAAAAATCAAATCGTCGATTGTCCGGACACAAAGGCCCTAGCAGCCTTCAAGCATAACATCCGCGACGAGTGGCTTGCACGGCACCTAGGACAGGAAAAGCCGAAATCTATGGCAGCCCTCACGACACTTATGACCCGCTTTTGCGCGGGAGAAGACAGTTGGCTAGCTCGTAGCAATAATATGACCAAGAGCCCTGATAATTCGGATACCAAGGACAGCAGTGGCAGGTCGCGTCGCAACAAGCAAAAGCGCCGCATTAACGGCGACAATGCTGAGGATACGAAAGTTAATGCCGGATTCAGAGGCTCTAAACCCGGTCAGCGGAAAAGGCCATTCAAAAGAAATACTCCGGGTTCGTCCATTTTGGACCGAATACTCGACCGCTCATGCCAGATACATGGCACCCCCGAAAAACCAGCCAATCACACCAACAGGGATTGTTGGGTGTTCAAGCAGGCAGGAAAGTTAAATGCCGAAAGCAGGGACAAGCGGCTGCATAGCAACGACGAGGAAGAGCCCCGGCCGCCGAACAATAGTGGACAGAAGGGCTTCCCCCCACAAGTGCGGACGGTGAATATGATATACGCAACCCACATCCCCAAGAGGGAGCGGAAGCGTGCGCTAAGGGACGTATACGCGATGGAGCCAGTCGCCCCAAAGCTCAACCCATGGTCCTCCTGCCCGATCACTTTTGATCGAAGGGACCACCCCACTAGCATCCGTCATGGTGGATTCGCCGCATTGGTTCTAGACCCAATTATTGACAGATTCCACCTCACTAGAGTCCTTATGGACGGCGGCAGCAGCCTGAACCTGCTTTATCAGGATACAGGCAAAAAATGGGCATCGATCCCTCAAGGATTAAACCCACCAAAACGATCTTTAAAGGCGTCATACCAGGTGTAGAGGCCAACTGTACAGGCTCAGTTACACTTGAAGTGGTCTTCGGATCTCCGGATAATTTCCGAAGCGAGGAGTTAATCTTCGATATAGTCCCGTTCCGTAGTGGCTATCACGCACTTCTCGGGCGAACCGCATTTGCAAAGTTCAATGCGGTGCCGCACTACGCATACCTCAAGCTCAAGATGTCAGGCCCTCGTGGAGTCATTACGGTCAATGGAAACACTGAACGCTCTCTCCGAACAGAGGAGCATACAGCGGCTCTCGCAGCGGAAGTACAAAGCAGCCTCTCAAGGCAATTCTCCAGTCCGGCCATTAAACGTCCGGACACCGGCAAGCGCGCCCGGAGTAACCTACAACAAGACCGCCTGGCACGATCCGAGCAAGCATAGCAATGCGGCCCCAACCCCAGCCCTCGCGAACTTGCGAAACCAGTGTTGCGCGTACATAACTACGCTCTGGAAATACCATGGGCAAAGGGGGAGGGCACCATCACGGCACACCCGAAACACGGCTTAAACCGCACTAGGGGCTGCCGACTTCTTCATTTTCCCTTAATTTCAGGACTCCATTCTTCGTAAGGTCTGTTCAGCAGTACAATTGCAGCACAAATGATACAACAACCAGGGAAGCAGAAAGCTACGCCGAATTCTCAGGTGGTCTCTATAACGAGCAACATACCTATCTTACATATCATCTCGCAGCTTGCCCCTGGAGGGGGACATGTCAAATAGTCCCATCCCTTGCTTATCGCACTACTTGTGTCGTTCTGCTTTTACAGCAACTCTTTTAAATAAACAATGCTTAGCTTCAGCTTATTACTACATTCTCTATTCATTTCCTTTTTAATATATATGTTCATTTATGACATTTAGCTCCCGTACACTTTGGTACGGCCAATACTCCAGGGGCTCAAGCACCCCATAACACGGCGTGAAAAGTACGAACACTTTCACAAGTGCGGCACTCTGATCTTATAGCATTATATGCATCAGCTCCGAATCATGTCTTGGGTCAATAGTTGGGTTTGCCCGGCTCCTATGTTTTGGTACCTTACGTTCCGTTATATCGGCTAAGGTAGCACTAGGAGAACTACTGCGATTGTGCCCCAGTTGAGTTGAGCTAAGCAGCTCAGTAGAGAAAGCTAAAACTGCCGTCATGATGAGGCGAGAGTTGGTCGCTGTTCGAGAGGTTCTCGAGTCCCTAAAGACTTATGCCACTTAGAGCGAGGAGTCGGCTTTGTCCGGCCTAGGCGTGGATAGCGCCCTGTAACACCCCTAGTGTCATGCTGCAGTAACCCTCTGTGATTAAGCTAATCATTTATCCAAACAGTGCTTAATCACCTTTGTCCAATATCCCATTTGAAATTCCAGTCAACTCAAATTCAATGAAGTTTGAAGTTGAACAAAAGTTGCCGGAAAAATGTTCATCATCTGTAAAAAATTCCATAACAATTATTTGTTAAGGAACACAACATAACTTTGGTGCAAAGATGAGCATTAGCAATTATAACAGCACCAATTCAACATTTTTAAACGATATCCTATTTATGAAAAATACCAAATGAATTCCTCTGGTCTCCAAAATAATTGTGGCACTGTCTATGATCACCAGGGATTTAATGGACACCTCCCAAATATTTGCTAAGTGAAATAGTTGGCCAAATAATTCCCTTTCTCTCTCTGTAAAAAAAGAAAAGGGAAAGAAGAAGGGGTGGGAGAGCCCCTGGCCTTCCCTTGGACTTCGGCCCATCCCAGCAGGCCGGCCCACCTCACCCAGCCTCGCCGGCCCAGCTCCCCGCATCGCTCTCCCCTTCCCCTGTTCGACCGACCGAGGGCGCGCGCCCGCGCGTCGCCGCCGAACCACCTCGCCATCGACGAGGGTGGGGATAAGAACGCCCCCTCGACGCCTCGGATCCCCCCTCACCTACCGCCACTCGCCCCCCCCCCCTCCCCCTTGCGCTCCTTCTCCGCCTCCCCACTCAGATCCCCTTCCCCCACGGGCTGCTGCTTCTCCTCTCCGCCATGGCCGCGCCACCGTGGAGCCCGCGGCCACCGTCGCCCGTCCGCTTCTGCGACAAGTCCGGGGCTCCGTCGTGGTCCGCCTCTTCTTCCTCTACACTGGATTGGGACCGGGAGCGCCACCGTCGTCGCTTTCTTCATCTTCCTCATCTACGGCCACCGCACGACCACGCCGTCGATTCGCTCCGGCGAGCTCTCCCCCGAGCCTGCTTTGCACATCTGCAGGAGCGCTGTGAGCTCGCACACCTTCCCTCTCTCCCCGTTTTCCGTGCGCGCCCCTAGCTTCGTTTCCCCGCCGTTGCCGAACCTCGACGCCACTGCGGTCATCGTCGCTGCTGCTGTCGTTCGTTTCAGGGCCGGGCAAGCACTCGGTCGTACTCAGTGCATCGCCCCGATACCGCCCGTGCCGCCAGTCCGTCACATTAGCGCCCGTAGAATCGACCCCCGTGCTCGCCCAACTCCGGCTGCCGCCGCCCGTCGACGCCCCGCTCGATTCCGGCCGTCTCCGCTCCTGCCACTGCCCACATCTGATGCGGCGCGACGTGCGTGTCCCGTAGGGCCAAACCCCGGGCCAAATGGTCACTTGTGGCATGGTTCCGGCCAACTCCGACGAGGCGCCGCCGTGTGTTGGGTCGTTAGAGTTCCGGCCGCCGGTGCTGACCTGGCCCGCCACGTGGCCCTCACTTGGCCACTCCCCTGGTCACTGCCTCGTAGGCCCTGGGGCCCCGTTGACTGGGTTGACCCAGTCAACGTGCTGACTGGGCAACCCAGTGGCGCTGACGTGCGGGCCCCACCGCAGAATTAATTTACCTAAAACGTTTTTCTAATTAAAATCAATTAGTTAGATAAATGAGGCACTGACAGGTGGGGTCCAGTAGGTAATTAACTCTGTTTAATTAAAATAGAACTCTACTAGCCCCTCTGTCTATGACAGGTGGGACCCACTGGTCAGTCTGACCAGTGAGCGGGTCTGTTGACCTGCTGATGTCATGCTCACACTCTGTGACGTCATAATTCCTTTTCTGATAATATTAATAATTTCAGAATATTGTTTAAACTTCGGAAATTCGTAGGAAATAATCTGTAACTCGGATGAGAATGTTTTCTACATGAAAGTTGCTCAGAAAAATCCAACGAATCCGAATACGCTGTCCGTTCATCGGTCACATGCCCCTAGCATGTTGAACATGGAATTTCCCCCTCTTTTCCTTTGTCCGGAATCCGCCTAATGCCGGGAATTCATCCTCGGATGTTTCCCCCTTTCGTCTGCAACGTGTAGTATCGCGTTAGAGCACGCCTAGCACTACGTATCGTCATGTCATGCTTAGTGATATCTCTGTGTGCTTCTATTTACTGTTTCTTCCCCCTCTTCTCTCCAATAGACCCCCCGAGACCGATGCTGCCCCTGTGATCGACTACGTCGATGACGACCCCTCCTTGCCAGAGCAACCAGGCAAGCGCCCCTTTGTATCATCCTCATATCGCCCATTACATTCTCTCATGCTTGCATTAGATTTTGCTACTATTATTGTTTGCTCCTATTCTGATGCATAGCCTGCTTTTGTATCTGCTGTTGTACCTTATCTGCTTATCCTAAACTGCTTAGTATAGGTTGGATAGTGATCCATCAGTGACCCCCACTTGTCCTTGTTGCCCCTGCTTCATCATCGACGACCCGGTCTACGCGATCGAAGACCAGGCCCCGACACCGCACATCACTTCCCCTTAGTTGCTCGACACTACTGGGTTACTACCGAGTACCGAGGGTGAACCTCTTCAGCACTTCTGATGTTAACCCTGTAGTGTAGTCATTCGGTCGTGGTCATCGAGGGTGATTTCCTCCTTAACCACTTTCGATACGACTCTATCGTGCAACCCCTCAAGTGTGAACCTCGGGGGTGATTCCTCTTACGTTCACCTTGATGATTACATCTAGTGGAATTCATCGGGGGTGATTCCTCGGGTTTTTCCCCTTGATGTTTGGACACACGGATACTTGGACTTTACCACTATTACTTGGAAAGACGGGTCGACCCTGAGGGGTACCTGCGCGAGCTTAATTGCGAAGTGATGTGGAGTTGGGCGGACCTGGAAGGTGCCCGCGAGATAATTACGAGGCGTGGCTGGGCATTCCTAGCCCTTGCCGCAAGTCCTCGAGATGGGGCAACGGGGTCACCTCTTTCGTGAGTCTCTGCTTGTTACCGCGTGTTCCTAATCCATTACGATTTGGATATTTGATCCGAGGGGCCTCTTACCTGATAGCACTAACCATCACGTGGGCATAGTATGGGCGTTCTGCGTCGTATACATCAGCCGAAGCTTAATAGACGTCAGCGACTGAGCAGCGCGCGCCGGGTTGTACTGCGTAAGCGCCTGCCTTGTTGAAAGAGGTAGCTAGGTCTGCTCACCGGCCGCCCACGCAACGTGCAGGAGTTCCCGGGGAGATGGCCCATGACCCCTGGGGGCATAGGTTTAGTCCGGCGTGCTGGCCTCTCTATTAAGCCTAGGTCGGGTTGCGGCGTATTGTTTGGCCGAGGCCAGGCATGACCCAGGAAAGTGTGTCCGGCCGGAGTTAATCGAGCATGGTGGGTAAGTTGGTGCACCCCTGCAGGGAAGAAAACATCTATCGATAGCCTGTCATGCGGTAACGGACACTTGGAGTTGTATCCCGATCGATACAACTAGAACTGGATACTTGTGATGAGAACTGGATGGTGATGAGTAATGGATTGTGATGATAACTGGATAGTATGGCTCTGGGATTACTTTCTCGCAGGGAGTCGAGGAAGGACCTCTGGGCGAGGTTGATAACACTCCTACTACTTTACCTTATGCTACTCTACTCCCTTCTGTTGCTGCAAGATGGTGGTTTCCAGAAGATGCTAGTCTTTGATAGGACTAGGCTTTCCCTCTTTTCTAGCATTTCTGCAGCCCAGTCCACATATACAGCCTTCCTTTGATAATGTTGCATATGTAGTGTAGATCCTTGCTTGCGAGTACTTTGGATGAGTACTCACGGTTGCTTTGCTCCCCCTTTTCCCCCTTTCTTCTTCTTTTCGGTTGATGCAACAAGATGTCGGAGCCCAGGAGTCAGATGCCACCACCGATGCCTACTACTACATGGAGACCACCGACGGCCAGGAGTAGTTAGGAGGCTCCCAGGCAGGAGGCCTTGCCTTTTCGATCATAGATGCTTTTTGTGCTAGCCTTCTTAAGGCATACTTGTCTAACTCATGTCTGTACTCATATATGGTTGCTTCCGCTGACTCTTGTGTTTCCGAGCTTATGTATTCGATCCCTCGAGGCCCCTGGCTTGTAATATAAAGCTTGTATTATTTTAATTTGTGTCTAGAGTTGTGTTGTGATATCTTCCTGTGAGTCCTTGATCTTGATCGTACACATTTGCGTGTATGATTAGTGTACGATTGAATCGAGGGCGTCACACGCCCCGAACTCGGTCTTCCGAACATTAGGGGCTTCGCCAAAATTTAAAATTATAGAATTCTATGGCTAAGTGAGAGTGTTCAAGCATTATAGTCCGATTGCCTTGTTCGTTGTGTTGAGCGCCTCCCTCGAAGGACCCAAGAATGGGAAAAAGAGTGCTCAAGTTTATCCCGAACACCCCAGCACTCGTGGCATGGGGGCAGAAGCCGACGACTCGCCATCTCTCAAATTGATAAATGGCCACACAGAAGGTAATATTTTAAATTAAACAAGCGTTGCATAGCGCATATGAACAAGTTTTCAGCGCACAGGACAAACCGAGCAAGTTTCACTAATAAATTACATCTTTTGAACATTCGTCTGCCATAAGGCGGGCGCCCTTCAAGACGCCCTTATAGTACATCTCGGGGTGGCGATGCTCCTTGCCCGGCGGCGGCCCGTCCTTCTCAAGCTTCTCCGCATCCAGCTTGCCCCAGTGCACCTTAGCACAGGCAAGCGCCCTACGGGCACCTTCGATGCAGACGGAGCGCTTGATGAGTTCGAGCCTTGGACAGGCCTCCACCAGCTGCCTCAGCAGCTCGAAGTAGCTCCCAGGCAGAGCCTCTCCAGGCCACAGCCGAACTATGAGGCCCTTCATGGCCTGTTCGGCCACCTTGTGGAGCTCGACCAGTTGCTTCAGCTGGTCGCTCAAGGGCACGGGGTGTCCGACCTCAGCATACTGAGACCAGAACACCTTCTCCGCCGAACTTCCCTCCTCGGCTTGATAGAAGGCGGCGGCATCTGACACGCTGCAGGGCAAATCTGCGAATGCTCCTCGAGAGCTCCGGATTCGGGTAAGTAACAAGTAACTCACTTTCACGTGCTTGCTTTGCATAAAGAATACCTTACCCGCCGCTATCTTCTTCATCGCCTCCACCTCCTGGAGGGCCTTCTGGGCTTCGGCCTTGGCAGACTTGGCATTTTCAATGGCCGCCGCGAGCTCGGACTCTCGCGTCTTCGAGTCAAGATCCAAACTCTCATGTTTTTTCATGAGAGCCTGGAGCTCTCGCCGCACCTCACCAACCTGCGCCTCATGCTTCTCCCGCTCGGCTCGCTCCGTGGCCGCCTTCCTTTCGGCCTCGGACAGCGCCTGCTTAAGGGTTGCCACCTCAGTTGTGGCCCCTACAATAGCCACATTAATCCTGTCATTTTCTTGCAATTGCACCTTATATTTATATATATATATATATATATATATATATATATATATATATATATATATAAAGGTATCTCTTACCTTCTTTGTCCTCGAGCTGCTTCTTGGCAAGGCCGAGCTCTTGCTCGGACCGCTCGAGATTGAGCTTCAGCGTGTCCACCTCCGCAGTCAGTGCGGCGGACGCCAGCAGTGAAGCCTACATACGCATATTGACTTACTTTTGTTAGACTCCTGCGAATGTTATTAGATCCTCTATTCGGCTTTTCTTTCCGAACGCCAAACAGAGCATCATGGGCTACTGTCTATGCGGTAATATTTTTACATATTCATTACTTACCTCAAAGCCTGTTAGAAGGCTGGTACAGGCTTCGGTCAGCCCGCTCTTGGCGGACTGAACCTTCTGGATCATCGTACTCATTACAGTACGGTGCTCCTCGTCGATGGAGGCGCTGTTAAGCACCTCTAGCAAGTTATCCGGTGCCTCTGGTTGGGCGGAGGTCACCGGTGTCGTAGGCTTGCCCTTCTTCTTGGAGGGCCGCCTGCCGGACTCCGGAACCTTTGAAGGTTCCGGTGCGGTGTCCGGCCTAGGGCCGGACTTGGAGCCCTTGGGGGTTTTGTCCCCTTGGCGCCTGGAGTCCGGGAGGTCGCCTTGCGGCGCCTCCAAGACCACCTCCTCCTGGTTTGGAACCTCCTGGGACAACACTTCGGCGTCGTCCGTAGGGCGGGGGGAGGTAGCGGTTGAAAGTGAATTCACATCTGACGAGTCCAAGGAGCCACTCGACGACACGTCAAGCCGTTCTTTGGGCGGACTGCATAATTACATGCGGCGTCAGGAAAAGCTATTCAATAAAGGAATGCCATGAGTCATTCTGGTATCTGAACACTTACGATTTTGCCAGGGGCTTAGCCTTGTGCGGCCACTCCTCTTCGTCGTCATTGGCGTTGGTGGAGTAGTCCGGAGGAAGGGTCCTCCCCTTCTTGGACCCTTCGGCCTCCCCAGTTGGGGCGGCCTTCCTTTTCTTCCCTCCCCCCGCTGGAGGGGGAGAGGTCTCTTCTTCCTCGTCCTCGTCTTCACGGGAGGAGTGCGTCTCGGAGTCGTCGGATGATGAATCCGACACCACTAGGCGTCGGGCACCCTTTCGAGTCCACGTGGCCTTCTTCTCCGGGACCACATAGGATCCCGGAGCCAGCAGCCCTGTCAAACGGGCGTCCACTGGGTCTTCGGGCAAAGGAGCCGGACAACTGATCTGTACGGACGTCTCCTACCAATCCTGTCAATGGTAAGGGAGTTTAGATCCCGCATAGAGTCAAACTATGAAAGACAAAAAACCTATAAAAGGTAAAAACAGCTTACCGCGCCGGCTTGACGCTGCGCGCTGAATCCGCGATCCTTGGAAGCGGATGCGGGAGCCTCGGCGCCCTTGAACAGCACCTTCCAGGTATCTTCGTACGTAGTGTCGAAGAGCCTGCTCAGTGTTCGGTGTTGTGCCGAATTGAACTCCCACAAGCTGAAAGCCTATAACGCCCTCGATGCGGCTATATCTCCCACGTGTCGAGGCACGACTTAGAGGCATAACCGCATTGAAAGCAATGTCGCAAGTGAGGTAATCTTCACACAATCCATATAATAAGTAAAGGGGAAAGATACATAGTTGGCTTACAATCGCCACTTCACTCAAGTACATAAATAACATCCATCATACAGATTACACTCAAGGTCCGACTACGGTACCAAAATGAAAGAAGACTACCCCAAATGCTAAACAGATCCCCGGATCACCCAACTGGGCTCCACTACTGATCATCTGGAAAAGAAACATAGTAACGGCCACGTTCCTCATCGAACTCCCAAATGAGCTCGGTCGCGTCATCAGCACTGACATCGTTGGTACCTGCAACTGAGGTGATAATATCTGTGAGTCACGGGGACTCAGCAATCTCACACCCGCGAGATCAAGACTATTTAAGCTTAAAGGTGGGAAAGGGGTTTATGAGGTGGAGCTGCAGCAAGCGACTAGCATGTGGTGGCTATCGCGCAAAAGAGAGCGAGAAGAGAAGGCAAAGCACGGTCGTGAAGCTAGAAGTGATCAAGAAGTGATCCTGAAACAACCTACGTCAGGCATAACTCCAACAACCGTGTTCACTTCCCGGACCCCGCCGAGAAGAGACCATCATGGTTACACACGCGGTTGATGTGTTTTAGTTAAGGTCAACTTCGGGTTTTCTACAACCGGACATCAACAAATTCCCATCTGCCTCATAACCGCGGGCACGGCTTTCGAAAGATAATACCCTGCAGGGGTGTCCCAACTTAGCCCATGATAAGCTCTCACGGTCAACGAAGGATATTCCTTCTACCGGGAAGACCCGATCAATCTCGGAATCCCGGACTACAAGACATTTCGGCAGCAACAAAACAAGTCCAGCAAAACCTCCCAGATGTGCCGACAAATCCCGATAGGAGCTGCACATATCTCGTTCTCAGGGCACACCGGATGAGCAAGACGTCGGGTTGGCATAGACCCTGGTTGCCCAAGGGGCGCCGGACATCGCTCGGTTTGGACCAGCAATCGAAGGAGAACTGGCCCGGGGGTTTAAAATAAAGATGACCCTTGAGTCTGCAGAACCCAAGGGAAAAAGGCTTAGGTGGCAAATGGTAAAACCAATGTTGGGCCTTGCTGGAAAAGTCTCATTCAAAGCGAACTGTCAAGGGGGTCCCATAAATCACCCAACCGTGTAAGGAACGCAAACTCCGGGAACATAACACCGGTATGACAGAAACTAGGGTGGCAAGAGTGGAACAAAACACCAGGCATAAGGCCGAGCCTTCCACCCTTTACCAAGTATATAGATGCATTAATTAAATAGGAGGTATTGTGATATCCCAACAAGTAAACATGTTCCAACAAGGAACAACAAGTCCATGTTCCAACAAGGAACAAACTTCATCTTCACCTGCAACTAACCACGCTATAAGAGGGGCTGAGCAAAAGCGGTAACATAGCCAAACAACGGTTTGCTAGGACATGGATGGTTAGGGGCTGACATGGCAATATAGGAGGCATGATATAGCAAGTGGTGGGTATCGCAGCATAGGCATAGCAAAAGAGCGAGCAATCTAGCAAGCAAAGATAGAAGTGATTTCGAGGGTATGGTCATCTTGCCTGCAAGGTTCTCAGAGTTGTCGAAAGCTTGGTCCTCGTAAGCGTTCTCAACAGGTTCCTCGTTCACGTACTCGTCTCCCGGCTCTACCCAAGACAAGAGAACAAGCAAAGGAACCAATATCAACCACGATGCAATGCGCAAGCAACATGATGCAAAACATGGCATGATATGCGAGAGGTGATATGCAATGCGAATGCATGCTCCGGAAGGACAAGGATGAACAGGGCATAATCTTGGCAAACCAAGCATGCCACTGGATAGATGAGGTGATTTCGGTTGAAATCGATATAAAGTTCGCCGGAATCGGATGCACGGTTTGCAAATGGCAAGCAATACAAGAATGACACGAATCTGCCATTAACAGCATGATGCTACTTAGCAAGCAACAAATAATTAAGCTACTGCACCCAAACATGGCAACAAAGCATATCACAGTAATATACACAAGATGCACGACAAAAGATGAACACTGAGCTACGGCTCAATCCCATCATAACAGGTCCAAACCATCATGGCAAAAGTGCACAAGATAACAGGTTCTCAGACTTAGTGAAATTAACAACATAGCAGAAAACTAACATCAGGATGACATGTTCAGAGCAATGAAACAACATGCTACAGGTTCAGAACATAGCAAAGTAAGGCATGGCATGATTCTACTCAAAGCACTTGACAAAAATCCCTTACTGACCATAAGCCAAAAAGGACCAGAAAATAAGATTACACCCATGTCAAATAAGCAAGTTTCGTTACAGGTTTCAGACTTAGCAGAAAACTGGACATGTCAAAACCTGTTAGCGACTAGGCATGTTCGTGAGCTCGATGCACTCACTACAGAGCAATTCATGATAAACTAAGCATACATACATCAAGAAGACATGGCATAGTAACTATACATGGCAAGAATAACATCATATCATGCAAGGATCAACTACACCAAGCTTGGCAAAATCGAATAACAGGTAAACAATCTGCCAGCAACATTTTGAAGCAAAAGTAGAGCTCGATTGACTCAAGCTATGGCACTCCATAATTGCAAACAAAAGCATGGATGGATTAAGCAAATACTCAAGTTCAAAACTCCCTTACTGACCATACTCAAATTATGCATGGATCTCTCAGAAACAACAAGAATACATGGCATGAAAATAACAGCAGTCAGGGACTTAGTGAAATCACTAAGTCTCTGAAATCAGCAACATCAAGTGACCTAGTTTGCATGCTTGTGCTAGTCACCACATAGATCACAAAAATACATGGCAAAATCCTCTGGATAGGTATCATGGCATATTACAAAACTCATGTAGGACTCAACTTCATAGGAGGTACACATCAATCATGGCAAAAATGACAAAAGTGCATATTCAGATAAGATCCAGCAACTAACATCAACTAGCCCTCTTCTAACAGCATTTCGGGCATCGATATGACTTCAAATGAAAATGATGCAATGGAACAAAATGATGTACTCTTCGAGACGAACAAAATGACATATTATACGCGCAAAACGGAGCTACGGATGCAAAGTTATGGCATGTCGAACAGCTGATGATATGATGCAAAACTTAGGACTTAGAGATTTCGGGGAGAAGTAAAAGTCAACCCAGGCGCGGAATACGATGTTCGCCGGAGAAGGACGCCGGGGAGGTAGAGGATGGCCGGATCTGGCCCTCTCCGGCCGGATCTCGCCGGATCCGGCCCGGATCGGGGCGGAGGAGGCGGGCAGGGGCGGCGCCGGCGATGGGGAGGCGGGCGGGCGCGCGGGCGACGGTGGAACGGCGGCTCGGGGCGGCGGACGGGCGACTCCGGCGAGCGGCGGCGGGGAACGGCGGCTCGGGGCGGCGCGCCCGGCGAAGGCGGCGGCGGCGGGGAGCCGGGTCGGGCGCGGGAGCGCGGCCCAGGCGGAGCGGACCGGGAGGGCTTCGGGGGGGGCCCCGACCGGGCCTGGCGGGCCGGCGGCGGCGCGCGGCGGCGCCCGCCACGTGGCGTGCCCCGGTTGGCCCGGTTGGCGGCGGCGGATGCACAGTGCGGCGGAGGGCTGGTGGCACGGATTTCGAGGCGAAGACTAGGGTTTCGGGGTGGTTTTTTGCCCGGATTTGAGGAGGGGGAGACGTTTTTATAGATAGGAGGAGCTAGGGAGCTCCAAATGGAGTGCGGTTTTCGCCCACGCGATCGTGATCTAACGACCGAGACGATGGGACAACCTTAGGTGGGTTTTGGGCCACTTAGAGAGGGATGTTGGGCTGCACCAAATGGGGCCTCTGCGGTTGCCCGGTTAACCGTTGGAGTACCAAACAAACTTCGATTGACCCGAAACTTGACAGGCGGTCTACCGGTGCTATACCAAGGCCACATGTCAAACCTTGGTCCATTCCGAGAATGTTTAATACCCGCTCACGAAGAAATGCAAAATGGGACGCCGGGAGACATAGGAGCGCCGGATTGCAAAACGGACAACGGGAAAGATGCTCGGATTTAAGAGACGAACGCGTATGCGAATGCGATGCACATGATGACATGATATGAAATGCATGACATGACCAAAATGCAAAACTTAGAGAACCCAACCACGGAGGGAATAACATAACACATAGCCGGAAATGGCAAGAGTTGGATTACAAATATGGCAAGTTACATCGGGGGCGTTACAAAGCCCGTTGTTGGCACGGGAGTATCCGGCGGATGAGCATGACCTGGACTACATTGACAAGCTTGAGCTTCTTGTTCACCAGGGTTTGGATGCATGTTTGGAGTCCGGTCAGCTCTCCTTTTTTGCCCCACAGCAGGCCCTTCTCTTTCCAGGAAGTGAGCCGCGTGGGGATTCCGGATGGGAACTCGGGGGTTGCGACCCATGCAGGGTCGCGCGGCTCGGTGATGTAGAACCATCCCGATTTCCACCCATTTATGGTCTCCACGAAGGAGCCCTCGAGCCATAGGACGTTGGGCATCTTGCCCACCATGGCGCCTCCACACTCCGCTTGGCGGCCGCCCACTACCTTCGGCTTGACATTGAAGGTCTTCAGCCATAAGCCGAAGTGGGGCTGGATGCAGAGGAAGGCCTCGCACACGACGATAAACACCGAGATGTTGAGGATGAAATTCGGGGCCAGATCGTGGAAATCTAGGCCGTAGTAGAACATGAGACCCCGGACGAATGGGTGGAGAGGAAAACCCAGTCCGCGGAGGAAGTGAGTGAGGAACACCACCCTCTCATGGGGCCTCGGGGTGGGGACGAGCTGCCCCTCTTCGGGAAGCCGGTGCGCGATGTCGTCAGACAAGTATCCGGCCTTCCTCAGCTTTTTGATGTGTCCCTCCGTGAGAGAGGAGACCATCCACTTGCCTCCCGCTCTGGACATGGCTGGAGAAGGTTGAGGTGGGGGAGTGCGAACTTGGGCGCTGGAGCTCGAGTGCGTGGAAATGGATAGGCAAAGGCGGAAAAAGGCGTAGGTAAAAAGGTGGATCTTTATCCCCTTATATGGGCGGACGCAAACTGCGTGTCCCCACCCGCCTAGTAAAACTCGCTTATCTCCCAAAGCGCCGTAATCAATGGCACGGTTGGGTTACCCACGCCCGTATTGATGAGAATCCTGGAATAAGGGGACATGATGTCTGCTTTGACAAGACGTGCCAAGGAAACCGCCTCGCTAAACGTGCTGAGGTGGGATAGTAAAATGATTCGAATAAAGACTTGGCCGTAGTGTGATGTCGCACTGCGGAGTACGTCAGCAGATTAGATTTGTGTAAATATTATTCTCTCTATGGCAATATGTGGAACTTATTTTGCAGAGCCGGACACTACCTTTGTGTTCAAAATCTTCTGTGAAGTACTTGGAGGAGGAACCCGCCTTGCAATGCCGAAGACAATCTGCGCGTCGGACTCGTCGTCATTGAAGCCTGGTTCAGGGGCTACTGAGGGAGTCCTGGATTAGGGGGTGTCCGGATAGCCGGACTATATCTTCGGCCGGACTCCTGGACTATGAAGATACAAGATTGAAGACTTCGTCCCGTGGCCGGAAGGGACTTTCCTTGGCGTGGAAGGCAAGCTTGGCGATATGATATGTAGATCTCCTACCATTGTAACCGACTCTGTGTAACCCTAACCCTCTCCGGTGTCTACATAAACCGGAGGGTTTTAGTCCGTAGGACAGAAGAACAACAATCATACCATAGGCTAGCTTCTAGGGTTTAGCCTCTCTGATCTCGTGGTAGATCTACTCTTGTACTGCCCATATCATCAATATTAATCAAGCAGGAGTAGGGTTTTACCTCCATCGAGAGGGCCCGAACCTGGGTAAAAACATCGTGCCCCTTGTCTCCTGTTACCATCCGCCTAGACGCACAGTTCGGGACCCCCTACCCGAGATCCGCCGGTTTTAACACCGACAGCTGCCGTCCTGAGCGGTCACGCGCCGTCGGTGGAGGAGGAGGGGGAGAGGGACACAAGAAGATGAGGCACCTTTGCCCTTGCTGTTGCCGAAGAGCCCCATGGCTAGGGTTTGGCTTGTCACTGGCGAGGAAGCATGAAGGGGGTTGTGGGGGTCCAGATGTGGACGGAAGTGGGTGAGGCCGGTACCCCCCGAACGCGTGGGGTTAAAAAGGACGTTTCCAGTGGCTCACTAGTGGGCCCAGTGTCGGTGGCAGTCATAAATTAGACGGTGGGTGGTGGTTGGGCGGCCGACAAGTGGGACCACGACGAACATCAAGGGGACGCGCGGCGCATCCGCGCCGACGCATTTCAGGCGCAATTTTGGGCCGAAAATGGGTCCGCGCGAACGCGATGCAGACGGATTTTGGGAATGGGTCGGCGCGTTGGGCCGACATTTTGTCCGCGGCGACCCAAACGGACGTGGACGGATGAAATGGGTCGCCTGATTGGAGTTGCTATTAGAGCATCTCCAGCTGTTGGCCCCCCTAGGAGGATTAAAAATCGCCACCTGGGGGCGAGCCAGCGCTAAATAGGCTCTGGGGCGATTGGGTTCCCAGCCCCGCCCCCAGGTCGTCCCCGGGCGACGATATCGGCCCATTTTTGGCACAAATGTGCCGCTTTTCGGCCCACTTTCGCGAAAAAACGGCCTGCTATCGACACAAATTGACCCATATTCGCCGTGGTTCCGCGCAAATTCAACAAAAGTAAATTTTTATCACATAGTTCATCACAGAAAATCAATAAAAATCAAATAGTTCAATACAAATTATATAGTTCAACAAATAAACACTCATATTTCATCACACGACGAGGTAGGCGTTGCCCTTGAGCCTCCATAGGTGCTCCACCAGATCCTGATGTAGTTGTTGATGCACCTGTGGGTCTCGGATCTCCTGACGCATATCGAGGAAGGCAATCCAGGTGGCCGGTAGTTGGTGATCAACTTGCGCAATAGGACCCTGCCTGTAATATGGTTCAGTGTCAAACACTCGCTCTTCCTGCTCGCTCTCAATGATCATGTTGTGCAAGATGACACATCAAGTCATGACCTCCCACATTTGATCTTTCGATCAGGTCTGAGCGAGGTACCGGACAATAGCAAATCGAGATTGGAGCATACCAAATGCCCGCTCGACATCCTTCCTGCAAGCCTCCTGAACCTTCACAAAGTGGGAGTTCTTGCCTCCTGGCACAGGATTTGAGATAGTCTTCACAAATGTAGACCATCTCGGACAGATGCCATCAGGTAGATAGTATCCTTTGTTGTAGTGCCGCCCAGTGGCAGAGCCAAGGGGGGCGAGCAGGGGCTAGCCCCCCCAACCATCGAGCGAACATACAACAAGTATATGTGACCAGGGATACAATCGTACGTATGCACATAGCCGCGCCCCCTGTACGTGTGTATTTTAGAGAAAAAGAAAGAAGCCCATGTAGAAGCCCACTAGCGGCCAGATTGGCAAGTTGGCCTCCGCTGTAGTCTCGTGAGTTGCGCTCTCCCTTCCGTGATTAGCGTTAATAAATTAAAGCTGTGCCGCCGCCGTCCTATGCCTTTGCTGCCATTGGCGCTGCCTGCCTCTGATCTCCTTCCTCCGCTGCTCATGATCTGATTCAACTGGTGAGTCCACGACGAAGCCTACTTCACTCCTCCAACCAACGAACAGGCCAAGGTTAACACATCAGACTATATTAACCTCTCAATTCTTATATTGCATCAGTTTTATACACCAGATTTTAGTTGGTTTGTGTGATTTGAGATGGTATGAAGAGTTTATGTCTTGCACATGCCTTATAAATATCATGATGTAGATTATCTTGTCCGAGTTTCTATTTGTGATGCAAAAATTTCCAACGCCGTAGTAATACAATATAGGTAATACTATTGAAATTATTAACAATTCTTATCTTGTTGATGTGTAGAGGCCAATTTTTTTAATACGCAATTGTAATAATGTTTGTGTATCGTCGAAGGGGAACCTTGTTCTACTCCTTCGGTTTGGCCGGGGTTGTATGAGAAAATATCAATGCCTATGAGACCAAATCATTATAATTAGATTTTTTTCATGAAATATATTTTCATATTTTCTTTATTTAATATATTGATATGCTGATATAATTTAATATAAACTCAAACATAGAAAAATGTTATATTTTGGAACTCGATGAGTACAAGATTATTTTTACGATATTTTTTCGTCTACTTGGCCTGGCCCCCCTGTATCCAAATCCTGGCTCCGCCCCTGGTGCCGTCCATTGACCTCGAAGTTCACTGGAGGAGAATTACCTTCAACAAGCTTGGCAAAGACAGGGGAGCACTGCAGCACGTTGATGTCATTATGAGTTTCTGGCATACCAAAGAAGGAGTGCCAAATCCAGAGGTCCTGTGTGGCCACTGCCTCAAGTACCACACTGCAACCGCCTTTGGCGCCTTTGTACATCTCCTGCCAAGCAAATGGACAGTTTTTCCATTTCCAAAGCATGCAGTCGGTGCTTCCAAGCATCTCAGGAAATCCTCTTGCTGCATTCTGTGCTAGGATCCGTTCAGTGTCTTTCCGCATTGGGTGATCGCAAGTATTGCGGTCCAAACACTGCCACCACTGCCCTGCAGAACTTGTAGAAACACTCAATGGTCGTGGACTCGACCATGTGCCCATAGTCGTTGAGTGGATCAACAGGAGCTCCGTATGCAAGCATTCTCATCGTTGTCGTGCACTTCTGGATTGAAGTGAATTCAAGTGTGCCGGTGCAATCTTTCTTGCACTTGAAGTAGTTGTCGAACTCCCGGATGGAATTCACAATCTTGGGGAAAAGCTTTCGGCTCATCCGATAACGGCGCCGAAATGCTTTGTCGCCGTGCGGTGGAGCGTCGGCGAAGTAGTCGGAGTAGAGCATGCAATAGCCTTCCAGACGATGTCGGTTCTTTGCTTTCAGCCGCATCGACGCCGAGCCACCTCGCCGTGGCTTTTCATTGCTCGCGAGCAGGCCGGCGAGGGCGGCGAGGACCATGAGATGCTCCTCGTCCTAGACGCCGGCATCGGCTTCCTCCTCCAGCAGCGCCGCGAGCGCCTCCTCGTCGTCCGAGTCCATCGCCGAGCGCACAAATCGCCGAACACCTGGCGGGAGTGGTGGGCGCGCAGCTGCCGGTATTCCGCCCTGCGTGGCCGGAGCGCCGGAAAACTCGACCGGAAGGTGGTGTAGAGGTTGCCGCGGCGAAACCTTCTCTCTTTTCCGGCGGGGAATGGCCTATCTAGCGGTGTTGTGCGGTGGGCGGCACCGGGATCGGCAGGGTGGTGGCCGAGCGCGCGGGGGTGTTCGGCGAATCTGGATGATTGCCTTGACTTTTCGTCTAACGATGTGAGCCAGGCGTGTTTTTCCCTTCCGCCGGAGCCTCTGAGTGCCCCCCAGTGCGCTGGGTTTGGCCTGGGATCGCAACGGACCGCACCGGCGGATTTCGGCGCCAACACATAAAAAGTCACGGGGGGGCCTGTTGGAGACGCAGCTGGAGATAGATGCTCTTACACGTGAGGTCACGAGAGCACTTTCGGGCCCAAACGAGCGATACACAGTCTAGCCCAGCAAGAAAAATACCTTGCCGCTCGTAGTTGTTTTCAAAAAATTGCAAGTCGTACAACACATAACCAGAAAAACGTGATTCGCTGCATACGGCCGCGGTGTGCAGGACAGGCCCGAATGGGACATTTTCCCAGCCGCCACACTCCACCCTTCACCTTTCCCCTCCCACCCGAAGAAAAACATTCCTCCACCCGCCCAAGTACCCAACCCAAGATTCCACCACCCACAGGCCGAAGCCTATCCATCCACTGCAACACCCGGCCCCACTTCTCATTCATTTACCCAAACCTACGCACCGTCGCTGTTCCTACACATCGGAATCTGGACGGAGGTTACCAGTTAGCATTACTCATCCGTACACACACCCTCGCGAGGAGCCAGCACCACACCCGTCACAGACAAGCGGGCCCGATGGAGCGACTGCGCGGCGGGCCCTCCTCCTCATGCGAGGGGTACGACCGCAAATCCACTGTGGATTGCGATTAGCAGCAGTTAATGCGCGCTTCACTTTGCGCAGGCCAACAACCAGTAGCCGATAAAGTTTGTCCCACTTACCTCCGCACGCCGCAACGGGGCCGCCATCGCAGTCCCTGCGGGCGGGCCAGCCGCGCGGGGCGGGCCCGCGCGTCATCGGGGCGGCGCGGCCCGTTTAAAGCGGTGGCCGTAGCAGTTTCGCCGACGTCGCTTCCAAAAATCGCCTCCTCACGTTTCCGGTTCGGATTCCCCTCGCGTCACACGCTCCCCTTCCCCTCCCGCACGCTCTCTCTCTCTTCCTCGCCCGCTCCCATGGCGTCCCTCTTCAGGGCTCGCCGGCGGCGATCGCCGGAGGACGAGGGGGACGGCGGCGACGGATCCGGATCCGGGCGGGGCAAGCGCCGCCGCCTCTCGCCGGAGGAGGGCGCGCTGTGGCCGGCGGAGGGGGGCAGGAGCCCCGGGTGGCTCTCCACCATCGTGACCGGGGCCAAGCGGGTCATATCCTCCGTGCTCTTCTCCTCGTCCGAGGAGCAGGCCTCCGGGGACGAGGAGGAGGAGGAGGAGGAAGACGGCTCCGAGCAGGACTCCGGTCAGTTGCTTCCCCTTCCCCATTTCCCCCATTGTCTCCGCTTCTCGCCCTCTCCGTGTAGTGAGCTCCCGACCTTGTGCGCTGGGTCGTTCACTTAGACCTGTCAGTAGTGGCCGTAGTAACCTATAATGGGCAAGTTGGTGCTGCGCGAGGGCTTCAGTCGCGGGTCGCGACCTAGGGTTTCGGTTTTGACTTCTCAAATTAGAGTACTGGTTTTTGAATTTGGTTGTTCCGCGGCCACTGTTGGCAGTAATGGTGGACGCACAAGTGCCGAGCGCCCGATAGATTGCGGTAGAGTAAGGATTTTGTCTCGCTAGGTGGAATTGGGGATAAAACGATGACGAATTCGAAAACCTTAAATTTCCCACCGTTTGTTGTGGAATTTGAAAATTGAGACGGTTAATTATTGTTCTGAGCATGCCTCAGTCAAGAGCTTTGGTCAGACTTGGTTAATTTTGAGTGGGAAGCTAGCTACTTTGGAGGTACTATTTGGAATGAATATGGGAGTTGCTTGAGTTTTTAGTGGGAAGCTACTTTGGAGGTGTTTGGAGTGAATATGGGTGTTCAACTAGTTAGTTCTGGCAGGGTTAGAGAACTGCTCAATCCCGGGTTCAGAAATGATGGAAAATCTGTCAGTTATTCAATTCATAAACATTAGTAGGTGGAAGATTAATATATATTGCTTCCTTGTAAGCTTGAGCCATTTTAGAAATACTAGAATGCTGCTCCATCACATAGTAGTTTGTTTCACATGTAAAACTTTGACCTCAGTTGCATCGGGTCATCTCTTCTTTCCTGGACTGTTTGGTGTGTCCTCACACTGCTATCTAGTGCATCTCACAACTTCATATTCAGTTGGATTATTCTTAGATATGTTATAAATGTGTTAATTTCAAGTACTTGTGCAGATGGAAACGAAGATACCCGCAAAACTCATGGAACGATAGTTCCTTACAGCGAGTCAAAGCTTGCCATTGAGGAAATGGTTATGAAGGAAACATTTTCAAGGTAACTGGAGTATATTATTATTTTACTAGCAATGTGCCCGTGCGTTGCAACGGATCCAAAGTAGAATAATACTTGTTCACAAACTTGAAAGAAAACACTCTAGTTTTGATGTATATATCACAAAAAATATATTATGTTTCACTCAAAATATATTCCTCGGACTGTTTTGATGAGGTGAGGGAGGGATGTGGTTGGTTTCAAGATACTAAGGGGTTTTCTGCAAATTGGAGCAGAGAAGTGGGCTATTGTTGCAAAAAGGCGACAACTTACCTCTCAGTCGTTAGATGCAGATCTAATGGTCAGAAATGACAGATGACAGACACACCATCATCACCAACTGAGTCTTTTATAGGAGTATAGGAGTAGAGATACGCGTGCTAATATGTATAGTCAGTTGACTGTTTTTTGGACAGCCACTACGAATTAGAATTCACTGGTAAAGAATTTAGTTTGTGTTTCTTCAATCAAAACTGGTGTTTGTC
Source organism: Aegilops umbellulata (assembly GCA_032464435.1). Lineage (NCBI taxonomy): Eukaryota > Viridiplantae > Streptophyta > Magnoliopsida > Poales > Poaceae > Aegilops > Aegilops umbellulata. The sequence goes on along the minus strand of CP136055.1, from coordinate 526,372,185 downwards.
TTGTAAACCTCTATAATGATATACTCCCTCCGTCCCATAATATAAGAGCGTTTTTGACATGTAGTGTCGAAAACGCTCTTATATTATGGGACGGAGGGAGTACTTATTAGTAGTAAAAGAATCTAGTTTTTTGTTTCGTCAATCAGAACTGATGTGGGTCTTGTGAGCTTCTATAATGAACTGTAACGAGATGCTTCTTAATTCGAATCGAGTTTATGTTTTGTCAATGGAAACTGATGTCGACAAGAGCTTTCTATAATGAACTGCAGCGACATATTTCTTTTTAATTTGAATCAGGGGAAAGACCAAGTGATACTAATACCTCAACTGGAGATTATAGCTCTGATTGGCTCTCTTTAGCAGTGCACGGCTAAGAAAAGAGTGCAGTTCGAAGCACTATGGATCTAATCCTGACTTAAGTAACTGTTATGCATTCTATTTGTTTCTGAGACAATGTGATTGTTTATATTTGGTAGATACATAAAGTTTAGGCCTTGATTTCTTGAATAAGCTCGATTGTATCTACTACTTTCCCTCTGAATTATTGCTTTTCATTTTTCAGGGATGAATGTGATAAGATGGTAAAGCTATTACAGTCACGTGTTACAGATTCAGCATTTCCTGAAGCCTATGAGCATGGGACACCAAAAGAAACCCCAAGCAGGAATGGCCATGATTTTACTGGAGCTTGGCGTTCCTTGAATCGCAATAGAAATGGCCCTGGGTCAGGTCCATTTTTTAGTACCGGACCTGGTAACTTTTCTCCTGGCTCTCCTCTCCAAGCATCACCTGAGCTGTGTAGTGCAGCAGTTATGGAAGCAAAGAAATGGTTGGAAGAGAAAAGGCAGGGATTAGGCTCAAAGCCTGAAGATCATGGACCTTGCACATTGAACACTGATGTGCTTAATGCTGTGAGTGCTGGTGTATTTTCTTTTCTACGGTTATAGCCTTGAACTCTTAGGCGATTGCATAGCTGAATGTTTATCTTGGTTGCTTCTGTTGTTGTTTACCTTAATGGCTTGGCATCTCATGCAGGACCTCAAATCTGACAAGGGTTCTCCTGTCGATTTAGCAAGATCATACATGCAGTCATTGCCACCATGGCAGTCCCCTTTATTAGGCAGTCGGAGATTTAAATCTCCACCCTCCAGTGGAGTACATATTAATGATGAAGAAGGATCCAAATACTTCTCATCATCAAAGGTAATTCAAAATATAGGAACAACAGTTTTCTACCAGGTCACAATGGAATTGTCAGAATTTGCAATTATGCTCAGCCTAGTTTTTGAGGGATAATTTGGATTAGTAGGAACTCTATAACATCTGCTTCATTATTTTTGCTGATCAGTATTCTGCGTGGAAGCTTGCTATCCATGTGCCTGAACCATGAGTTGGTCGCGAGATCCTATGGGTTTCACCTCTAGCCTACCCCAACTTGTTTGGGACTAGCCTATGGGTTTCACCTCTAGCCTACCCGAACCATGTGTTGTTGTCTTGAATGAGATACATATGAACTCTGTAATTGCTGCTTAACTGTTTGAGCATGAACTTGTTTCTTTGAACACATTGTTGCATTTGCTATTGACTGTAGACATTCATTAAGCATGTTAATATGGCATGAAAATTGTGCAGTCACATGTTGGCATGTTGCATGCTTTATTTCTATTATTTCACCAAAACTTATTATATTCTGTCAACTATTCTTGCATTTTCACTTGTAAGTATTTTTCTTTCTGAAGGTCGACACCAAGGAAGACTTCCTTTCCAGTTCCAACTTCTGGGAAAACTTTGATATGCGAAGAGATCACATTAGATTTTCTGAAACTGCAGAAGCTGCTAAGTCGAGGCCCCATGGTTCTACTTCCAGATTGTTTGATAACGGTGTCTCTATACTCTCGCGTGATGAAGTTGGACAGCCTGTACAGGGTTATGAAGGTGAGATTTCTTCTTTAAACACCTGAGCTTTTTATGACGCCGAATCACTCATGGTGCATACTCCGATTGTCAAGAACATCTCTTTTGGCTGTAAACGACTAATTTGTTTCATGTAATTAGGTTCTGATAAAGTTGCTGCAGCAGAACCAGCCAATGAGTGCTCCTTACCTATTTCACCAACTAAAGATGGAAACCATGTGAGTCGTGAATTTTCCTGTATCCATGGCCGTAATTTAGATACATCAGAGAAGTGTTGAATCTTTATTTGATAGTATAAGCATGGCCCTGCAAACATTATCTACAGTCCCTTTTGCAAACTATATATAATTCCTCTTATTTATCAGTTCATTTCTCTTATTTTAGGGTGCTGTTGATTCTGTGGATCCTGCACCGAAGGACAGTGGCAATCTTGTCCAAGAATGCCATGCTGCATCTGATGTTCATCCTGGTAGACCCTTTGCCATTTTTTTTATCTTTGATGAAATTCTGCTCAGTTTGCTATAACAATGTTTGAATTAATGTAATTGTTGAACTACATGAATAATTGCGTATCCTGGTTTAATGTATTCTTGAATGGTTTTTGTGGTGCAGATGAGGTACCACAGGGGAATGCAGATGAGGTACCACATGGGAACCCTGTGCCTCTCACAAGGTCGGTTTTTGTATTAAAGAAGGGTGCACTTTTTAACACAGATTTGCTGCATTTGCTACATACTGCTCTGTCGCTAACAATATTGAACTGTCTCAGTGCTACGGAAGAGGCTGCTGACCAGAGTGGAGATAAATCTGTGCCCGCAGAACCAGAAATTCACGAAGAATTGCATATGAACTCAACTTCAGGTTTGTAGAGATATCCTTGCTGGAATAAATCTAAACTTATTTTGTGTGCATATGCATTTTTTGGGACTAACGTAGGAGCCAGGACGGGGACTCGAGGCACATCATCCATTTGTTGGGTCCTGTGAGAAACTCTCCAAGGCCTGGGCGGACCCAAAGGGGCACCGACTTATGTAGACAAACATGTGACTTTTTATTTCAACCATTGGCATTTGCTTGTCAGGCACAGTGAAGTCGGTTACTGTAACCAACCAGCAGTAGCCGATTCCCGTGACCTACTAAATTTATTAAGGTTGGATGCAGTTATGGCTGATTAAATTGACTGAAAATGAACTGTTCTAACTGGTGGTTTGGATAGTTTTTGTTAAAACAAGATCGTTTCCAGTCTTAAACTTTGGAACTGGTTGCAAACTGATTCGTTGGTTAGGCTCTTCTGGAGCTTGAGGTGTGCTGGAACTTGTGAATAATTGGTAGAAATCATGAAGGGCATCTCTAATGCAAGAAATGACCTCCAATTGAGAACCCAACCTCCAATTGAAACAAATATATTTACAGGCGCTTACATAGTTTACGACCTACCGAAGTATTCCATGCACGTAAACAGCTCTAGGCGCCGCCTACCTCATGAAGCAGCAACACTGTTGTAACTTGCGATGTTATCCATGGTTAACAATTTTTTCCAAACTACTGTCTCATTATTCTCATTATTAATGGTTTGAGTTGTCCTTTCGGGCCATATATGGTAAACTTATTTTGAGCATGATGAATTTTGTTAAGCATCCCCTCAACAGATCAACCATGTCCGGCAGGGCTTATTTTTGTTAGAATGTTAGTTGAATAGTCTTGTCTGAAATGGCTGGAGTAGAGCTAAAGCAGAAACCTTTTCCATACAGTATCGTCCCTTGCCTAACCTGATTTCTTTGTTTGTGATTTATTTCTATTGTTGTAAATTGATAGCTGCTACTGTTCACGCTTATGATGGCTTTGCTGATTATGGAACTGTTCCAGAATCAAGACCAAAGGATGCAGCCCCCCAGATCCGGATGAGTTTGCGTTCCCTAAAGAAAAAGGTCCACACGAGTTTAAATGGGCCTACCAAGAAAACCTCTGCCAACGGGTAATGTGATATGTGCAAACCATTTTATATCCCGTCATACTATTTGTAGAGTAATTTGCATTTATATGGGTGGCATTAATTGTCTCTTTGTACTGCAGTCTTCTGGATCGATCAGACGGCAACTCAGGGATAGAATCCTCCGGCAATGATAATCCCAGCTGCACTAACTCGAGCAGTGCTGTGCCTCCCAACAATAAAGAGTTGATCAACTCTGCAGCTGATGCTTCAGCTGATAACTCCGTCGGTAACGGCGTGAGAACGGTTTCAGAGAAACCGGCGGATGGTAAGTCTGTCGAAAACGGCGCTGGGAAGGATTCAGTTGAACCAGTAAAGGAAGACCCTAAACCAACTTACGTCAGACGTGGCCGGAAAAGGGCTGCCCGGAGGGCATCATGAAGAGGAGTGTAGGAGCAAACCGTTTGTTATACCAGGTCGCAGTGCACTAATATTAACGGCCCCGAGAAGGGGCGCTATGATACCTAGGTTTAACTAGAGCTAGCATTCATTTGATGGGATATCTCAGGTAAGTAACACATCATGTACCCACGCCCGTATCAATGTTGTATCACTGTAGGCTAGATGTGATTACTAGGTTCAGTAGCTGTTCTCATTCAGTCTCATCTAGATGTGATCTGTATTATTATTATTGTTATTTGGGTAGTTTGTGAAAGACGGAAGAACAACTTCTTCATCACTACTATTTGATTGTATTGTATTGTACCATTGATTGACAGTGCATGTTGCGCTTGCATTTACCACACAAGCATTGCCACTAGCCATATCATATCTACCTGTCTGTCTGTTTTGGCATTCTATGATGGTCCTGTATCTATCTATCCATCTATCAACTCTAATGGCTGACGGATGCCATGTTCAAGCTGCTGTCGCATCCACGCGGCCGCTTTGTTCCGTAGCGGGCGACTCGTATGGGTCAAACTCTTGGTTGTTCTTCTCCCCTGGCCCTGATTTTGCTTAGCCACGGAGAATTCCGTCCATGACGCCAGCAATCTATCCGTCCATCTTGACTGCTCAAGATGGAATGGCGAGGACAGTTCGATCGGCCAGAACATGGAGATGCATCCGATTTATCAGCCATGCAAGCGTCACATCAGTCCACCGAGAAAAGATCTGCACTGCACTGCACTGCTCATACCGGAATATCTTGTGCAGTTTCCAGAGCAAAGATTTATATATAACACGAGAAAAGAGAGGAGGCTCCGACGGGCAGATGCACGCTGCTACGCGACAGAGCAGGGCACAGTTTTCACATCATGAACCAAATCGAGCCCCCTTATCCTGAAAGATCCCCGGTCCCCTTCCCGTTGCAGACAGACGCAGCACAGCACGATCCTAGGGAAAGGGTCCCCGGCCGGTTATTGCAATGCCGACGACGACGATGACAAGGCCATTGCCCGATGCGATGACGCTCCTCCGTTTTCTCCGGCTAATGGAGTGTACATGACATGTGCCGATGATGGTCCATGGCGGCTAATGGATATGGGGTGTATATTAGAACTGGTTTACTGCTACATGTTATTTTTCTTTACCTAACAAAACAAGTCGGGAGGGACGAAGGGGATGTTCTGATGGACATGGACATGGGCTGGCTAGCTAGCTGGGGGAGCGGTCGGTCTGGCTGGACGATGGTCGGCGGGCTAGCCTAGCTAGGCGACGGAGCTGGAGCAGGCGGAGGGGGCGACGATCTCCACGGAGCCGTAGTGGGTGAGCTCCCTGATCATCTCCTCGATGCACTCCTCCTCCTCGTCCACGCGCTTGACGACGTCCTCGACCCTGTTTCGGCGAGCGGCGCCGCCTCCGGTCCTCGCCGCCGCTTTCGCCTCGACGCCTTGCACCGGCGCCGGCGCCGCCATGCAGCATTTCTCCAGCTTGGCGCGCAGGGTCGCGGAGAGGCTGCCGCCGCCGCCGGCGGCGACACCGTTGGTGGAGGGGAAGTTGGTGCGCGCCGCGGGCCCGCTCATGAGCCTCGCCGCCTCGTCGTACGCCCGCGCCGCGTCCTCCGCCGTCTCGTACGTGCCCAGCCAGATCCTCGTCTTCCTGCACCCACCACCACATCCAAAAGCACAAACACACATCAGAACATATCGATCGTACGTAACTGCACATAAAACTGCACCGACAGAGGTGGAATCGCACAGGAATATAGTACAGTTTGTGGACGTACATGAGCGGGTGGCGGATCTCGGAGACCCAGGAGCCCCAGTGCCTCTGCCTCACTCCTCTGTACCTCTGCAGCTTCGGCATCCCGGTCGATCGCACGGTGCACTGGCTACCCTACCCGGCCGGCCTCACTCTCGCCTGATGGCAGATACGTCAGGTGCCGGGCCTGCACACCGGCTTATATATCGCTGCTCGGGTCAGGGGGAAAGACGCGGGCGGCAAGAGATGGACGGACGCGCGATCTTTCTCGGGATATACGACAATCAACATGCGATATCGTGACATTGATCGGACTGGATCGATCAGTGTCTCAGTGAGGCCAAATGTAATAGTACAGATTGATGATGGTTCATTAACGCAGGGCGCTGACCACATTAGTGTAGTGTACGCCATGCAGATAGATAGATAGATGGATACAGGTACGCTACGTACGTACGTACGTACGTACAGCAAGGTCAACACACAGCAGTACCACGGCGCGGTGGGGCCTACGTACGGCGCGACCTTGGTGCACGCAACGTAGGAGCAGTTAAGGTCGCATGGCAGTTTCTGTGGCCACTACCGCTGTTGGGTTTGGAACATCTGGCCGTCCGGTCGAGCTCTGGGCCTGTACAGCGGAGATGTTTTTTTTTTGGAGTTTGTACAGCAGTGATGTTTGAGGTGTCGGCGAGGGTGCAGAGGCCACCACACCCCGTAGGCCAGTTACTTGATGTGGTGTGGACTGGGAGCGGGAACGAGTCCTTTGCAAGTTTGCACGCCCGAGTACCCGACTGACAATTATGTTTCACTATCGCGTAGGGGTAACCGGGAGTTAGGTTTAGGGCCGATGGTGCGCCATGCTTGGAGCACGGACAAAGGGCCTTTGTCGGCCACAAGAGCCATCCATGTTTCAGCCAAAAAAGGATTTTTTTTTACGTGCTATGTTTAAGATTTGCTAAACTATCACTCAGTTGTAATTTCCTACAAATCACTCGGATTTTGAATAGAGTAATTTGTTTCTAGATTGGCGGTGCCTCTCCTCCTTTCTTTTGCGGCAACTCTCCCCCCACCCCCCTATCTCCAAGCGCCGAAAAAAATATATACGATCGGCATCATTGATATTGTCGCATTGATCTGATTAGATCGGTGCAGCAAAATGCACATTAACACTAATTGAGGATGGATTCGCACTGGGCACAGCGTATGATGAGACACATTGGCGAAGCCATATAGGGTGGCTAGGGTGGTCATGGACCACCCGCGGATTTTGCCAGTGCGACCCATTGCTTTAGCCTAAAAAACATTAGCTAGGGCAACAAAGCTCAATGAAACCTGATCATGGACAGCCCAGCGAAAAATAAATAGGACGGGTCACGCTTACCTCTTGGGCCGGGCTCATGCTTCATTTTGTAGCCCGAAACAGAATTTGGGCCGGCTTTGGGCTTCCCTTTTAGATGCTTTTCAGGCAAGGCTTTTGGGTTTCCACGTGCACATACTAAAAAACTGCGTTCGAGCCGAGCTTTTCGACTTGTCTATGAGCCACACCTACACTTGAAAAAATAGACACATTCAGGTTTCAGGCCACGATCAGGCTTTTTCAAGCCCGTCCCAAAACCCAGCCTGACCCAACACATAATCAGGTTAGACCCAAACTGTCAAGCCCACAAGATGCCCGATCATTTCCTCGTAGAGTCATCAGTTGAATCCTTACAAGCGGCGGCGCGGGCTACAGGCAGCAGGAGGAGGGCAAGGGTGTGGGCGGAGGCCGGTGATGCAAGGCGCCCGCGTGCGTGTGGCACAAGCGTTAGAGCATCTCCAGCCGTTGGCACCCCCAAGAAAATCACCGAACCAAAAAAGTTGGTGTCTTGAGGGTCATCCGGCGAAATAAAGGGGGCATCTTCCCGGTCACACCCCACCCCAGACAAAAGTTTGTGAGGAGAATAATTAAGTGGGCCAAGAAAAAGGACATGTGGTGAGACACGATTCGCCGAAACTTCCGCTGGCGCCCCCAAGAGACCCCCAGCGCGCCGGGTTTCGCCTGGGTTTGCTGGCGCTATTTTGACGTCCTAGGGGGCGTTGGGGGCGTGGCTGGGCCGTTTTTCGGCGAAAAGTGTCGTCCGAGCCTAAAACCAAGCCTAAAAAGGTGTCCTGAGGGGTGTCCTGGGGAGCCTAATGGAGATGCTTTTAAGGTGCATAGTGGCAAGCTAAGATAGTGATGCTTTTCAATCTTCAATCAGTTTTTTTTTTGCAGGGTTTCAGTTTTCAATCTTCAATTTGTATTTTTTTTGTGTGGCTCATGAACTAGCTAGTAGTACTAGGGTTGAACCACCATGTGTGTGGATGGAGAACCCTCCCTCTTTCACTCGTAGTTTTATTGTGGACGATGTATCTATTTTTGAGTTGAAATAAAGCAAGGCACGATGGCATTTCCTAAAAAAAACTCCTTTTGAGGTTTTTTTTTCTTTTTCTTTGGATGCTTAAACTAATTTAGTGCGTTTGTTAAAATTCAAATACATGTATGGTTGATGAGTTTAACATTTTTGTATATGTGCCCAAAAAAATGTCGAGTGGACCACCCTGACCCAGATGACCACACGCTAACCACACAAGCATCACAGCCACTGATGTGGATATGCTGCATTTTAGTGTAGTGTACGTCCTGCAGATAGATAGATATGTAGTGTACGTACATCATGGTCAACAGCAGTACCACGGCTCGGTGGGTCCCATGGTGTGATCTTGGTGCATGCACACAGCACAAACAGAGTCTGCCTGCCAGCTGCTGCTGTGATCGCTACCAGATGTGGGCTGGTCAAGATCTGGGCTCTGTTTGACAGGGCCAAACGATTTACTCCCTCCGTTTAGGTGTGTAAGTCATCTTACATTATGCACCGCGACTAAGGCGGAGAGAAAAACAAGAAAACTTAATGTATTTTTGCTAATTAATAGCATTGCATGCAATGAACTAACCACTGCATATCATGTTTGGTAGTCTCAAATCATTGAAAGTATGCACGGCCCACATTTTTTATTGGTTGATATGTCACAAAACAAGGAACGAAGAAAGAGTTAATGTACCGTGCCTAAGTGTTTTGAGATTATTTGATTTTCATAATGTTACTTACACACCTAGACGGAGGGAGTAGCGGAGATGTCCGTTGGCTCTACCACACGTGTCGACAAGATGAAGAGGCCACGTGGGCGAATTACTTCATGTGACGTGTGTAGAATACGTGGCGGCCATTCCCCTTGCTGAAATGCATGGCAAGGGTCCTTTGTCTGCCACAAGTCACCCATGTTTCGGCCAAACGATGATTCTTTTTTTTGACCTCCCGTGCAATATACTTTCTCTGTTTCTAAATATAATCTTTTTTAAAGATTCTATAATATAGAACATACGTAACAAAATGAGTGAACCTACACTCTAAAATATGTTTATATACATTTATATGTAGTTCGTATTGAAATATCTGAAAGCGGAGGGAGTATGAGATATATCACTCAACTGATCTCCTCTCCCCACACACTCACACACTTAGAAATCAATCAAATTTTCTGTAGTTTGATTTGTTTCTTTAGTTGTGGTGCCTCTCTTCCCTCCTCGTTCGCACACAATAGCAAAAAATGCGGCGAGTCAAGAAGGGCACACCGGGGAAGTTAGTTAGATCGTGATGCAATCGAGCTAGCCTACGATAATATTGATGGTGTAAAATCACCGCTTGCAAATGGCCCAGATACATCACCATGATCTCTTTATAGCATCCAATGTACACTAAATTTAAGGGTGCCTCACTGCCCGACCACTACCTTTGTGTGCCACCGGTAACTCTTCCTCACCGGTTCTATCCTTGTCTCCGCCGAGTTGTTGCCACGATCTCTCTCTAGTCATTAGGGCATGTACAATGGTGTTATCTTAGGAGTGCCAAGTAGAATAAATAATGAGATGGAGGAGAGAGAACTCATACAAAAGGTTTGTCTTCTCTCATTTAAGAGAATACAAGAGATGATCTCTTAGCACAATATGTCTCACCACGTTTTTAGGAATGACTAGTTATTGAAGATAAGGCTAAGAGATGATCCATTGTACACAATATTTTTTATCATCTCTAAACATGCAAGACTTAAGATAAGACTATCTTATCAACCATTATACATGCCCTTACTACCTCATCGTCGACAAAGCCATCCTCATCTCCGCCTAGGTAGTTGGATCACCTTAGCGCGTCGTCCTTGAACTTCGCCAGCCGCCTTTCAACCTCACCTGGGGGTCTGCCACCGCTGCGTGCAACCCCATTGCCAAGTATACGTTGCCCTATCATCAACACCGTTGGTTCGCCCACCTGCATCAAACCATCCCTCAAGGTCCAGGAGACAGCGGTTCTTGTCTGGCGTTATTGCCTCCTTGCCCCAACCATGACATGACCCTCATCCGTTCCATAAAAATAAAAAGAAAATAAGGAAGAGAAACAAAATTAACCACAATTCAACTACAAACAAATATCACCATACGTGCCAAAAGTCTATTAACCAAAATAAATGATGAATTAGATACCAAAACCACCCACTAAATAACCTATTTACCAAGATATAAAAATATACAAATCTGAAAAACTGATGCAGAAATAGAAGAAGGGGAGAGCAAAAAAAAATTTTAAAGCCCAAAAAATCATTCAAGTGAGAAATAGCTATTCTAGAAAAAGCAACCCTTATACAAGACCACAAACTCATATTACAGATACCAAGGTAAAATTTAATGACTGTTTTGGAAGCCAATTTTTTTTCATTAAGATCATTAATATGCTTACATGCATGCAAGAAAGAAATGGGAAGGAAGTAGCACAGTGTCATTATGACTACATACATGCAAGTATTAAATAAGTTACCCAGTACGAGAAAACATCATTACTTTTTGCCTTGATTAATGTTAGTGGCCTTGTATAGATAAAAAATATAATTTGTATAGTGGCCTTGTATAAAGGAATGAAGGAAGTAAGAAAATCATTCAAATGAGAAGTACCTTTGTGATTATAACCTTTATTTTTTTAAGAAAAAAGCCTGGACGGTCACGTGACACATGTGGTAAGCAACCTAAACAATTCAAAAAAAAAATCTAGACGATAGGTAACACAATTCGGAATTAAACATGGCCGGGACGCGTTTCAGTTTCTTTTGCAGCACCTCCGATCGACAAGTCTGCCCGGTAAGCCACATCTTTAACTCGCGCTGAATCTAGGAACCTGGATATCTCTGATCCTGTCTGCAGTAAACGACACGGTGCATCTCGCTCATGTGCTGCTCCCAGCACATCGTTATCGACGTCCAGTCGATCGATCGGACGGTCGCGATCGGCGGACAGTACGCCTTTGTCCAGGTGCAGTGGCCATTTGATGTGAAACACTTCTCACCCCAGGAGACGCCCCGCCTTTGCCGGAGCTCGATCGGCAGCGGCAGCCGAACGTGTCGCGGCTCCGGGGCAACGGGCGGGCGTGGCTCGCCGTGGGGTGTTCGGCGGCCAGGGGAAACGTGGGGTCGCCGTCACGTTCGCCGCCACGGCCGGGCGCGTGAACGTCGATCCCGGCCACTGCACGACGATTGACAATGCGTTCCCTGGCTTGTTTTTACCCGATCGGCTAAGATTTTTTGTGCGCTGGTCCGGAGTCCGGGCCGGACAAAAAGTCGAGTCAGTTTGGCGTCTCCCGGCGTGCACAGATGCATTGCTCTGCTCTGGTTCCGACTGGTCGATGTTTGCTACGCTCCATCAAAGGCACGGGACTGCGTGCCAAAAAATGCTACACCTACGAAAATTGCTACGTAAACTTACTTAAAAACGTTATCTCCTTCCCTAATTCTAACTATCCCCCCCTTTTCAGGGCGGGCGGGCGTGCTATCCACTTAAACGAAGCCACATCAGACTTTACGTAACTTTTCGTAGCAAGCTTACGTAGGTGTAGCAAAGCTCCTGCGTGCCGTCGGAAATGATAATGCAAATTAAGTTTCTGGGTTGGAAACCATGGGCGGAGATCACCGGCTGGCTTCATGTGCCATCGTCCAACACATGCTTACAGGCATCAGTCTTGCTAAGTCTAAGTCGGCTGAGACTTCGTTATGTCTCGGTCGATGCTTTATTTTTTTTAATCTTGCAATAAATCATATAATTTTTTTCTTTTTATTATACTACAGTAGATAATTATTACTTAACCGAGACATAATTTTAAATCTCAGTCGACTGAGACGTAGCCACAGCCTTTAGGCGTGGATGCATATCATGTACCTGTGGAACTTCACACGATGGATCGGTCATGCGTGTGTAGGAGAGTCAGGAGAGCGAGTATGAAGGCCGGGAAGCCGTACCAGACGACGGGCAGCCACTCCATCCATGTTACGGACTTTAACGTATGGGGCAGCAGCAGCAATCGCCAGGTAACTAGAGGACACGAGCATGATGGAGGCTCCGGTCGGCGAACCCGGATCCATACGCCGCTGTCACGCTGGTGTCTCTCTACCCTCGCCGACATTTGTCCACGGATAATCCTAGAGCTCATTACGGGACTTTTACGGGAGAGAGAGCTGTCCTTCCCGAATCCCGATCGATCCTGATCTGACCAGTCATTTCTCCATCGCATCATCTATCTCAGGTCACCCCGGCCACATGTTGTGCCAAGACGAACAGTTTGGAGATATATACCAACCTCCATGTGGCTCGATCATTCAGTTCACCCGGCCTTCATCTGCAGGCGTCGATGACGGAACGGTCCGGCGGCCATGTGGGACTTCGCCGGCCGGCAGGCATTGCGCGCGATCTGGCCGTGCATTCGCCGTCAACATCTTATCCGCGGGCGCTGGCGCTCACCTGACCCAGCCGGAAGCTGATGGTGCCTGCTTTCGTGATGGGAAGCAGTTTCTTTTTCTCTATGCAGAAACGGATGGTGAACACTTCTCCCTGGGATTCTTTGGGAGCCTAACGTGATTACGTGAGGCTGCTGGTGCTGGCAGTTTATCACCCAATTATGAAACTGATGATGCGTGATTTGGTGATCGTAAGCAGTTTCTTTTTCTCTATACAAAAACAGATGGCGAACAGTCAGTTTATCACACAATTACGAGGCAGCTAGCATGGCACGGACTGTGTTATCAAATTTCATGTCCAACTTTGGGCCGACATTTCATTTCATTTGCCCTTATTCGAAATGACACGTCCGCGTCCAAATTGACGACAAATTCAGGAAAAAAGAACTGACAAGTCGTTGTACGAAGTGACCAGACATGAGACATCAAGGTTTGTAAAAAGGATAGGACAAATTTTCAAATTCAAAACAATAAAAAAAACAGTTTGCCTTAGAGAGGATTGCTCCGAACACACATGAAGTACCGCGCATTGATGAGACAACCTGCTATGCATATGCCTAAAATTGAATTTCAAACAAAAATACAAACTGGTGTTGCATCTTATTTTTATTTCCATTAGAACTGGTGCGTTGATGTTCAAAATGACAAGACTGCACGATGTTTATGTAGGACTAAATCTGAAATTTAAACAAGAACAAAAATCTATATTGGGTTGACAGAGTTTTGCCCCGACACTTCATATTGTTTGAAATTGCCGAGACACGGCAATGTATATGGGACTAAAATTGAATTTCAAACAAAAAAACAAAGTATGAAGGTATCTCATTTCTTATTACCATTAGAACTGGCACATTGATAGAACTGGCCCATGGCGGATCGTTGGAAGATTCTAGAAGACTTTGTGTGCAAGACAAGAAGATGGGATCATGGAGGATTCTATCTCTCTATATGTAGCCGACTAAGTTTTGTAGCCCTAGGGCCCCCGATGTGTTATATAAGCAGGGGTCCGGGCAAAAAGTACATTCTGCACCCGAGCTCATATGCTCCCGCATGAACAGTAAAATCGAAAAAAAAATCGAAAAAAATTCAAAAAATTCCAATTTTTTTTGAGAGAAACATTGACAAAAGTTCGAAGTGCCTGCAAAAATTCATCATGAAATCACATTCCTGTAAGGCATGGCAAAAAAAACAAATTCAGTGCTTCAAAATGCGTTTGAAAGTAGCTTTTTCAGAGTATTATTTTTGTTTTTTTTGTCACGCCTTCTAGGAATGTGATTTCATGACGAATGTTTGCAGGCACTTAGAACTTTTGTCAATGTTTCTCTCAAATTTTTTTTGGAATTTTTTGAATTTTTTCGATTTTTTTTTCGATTTTACTGTTCATGCGGGAGCATATGAGCTCGGGTGCAGATTAGCCGCATCCGGGTCCGGGCTCGTAGTAAACACATTGAAATATCGGGGGTACTTTGTACTTTGTAATACACTCAAACACGATAAAAACAAAGAGCAAAAACGTAGGGTATTATCTCCTCCATAAGAGTCTGAACCTAGATAAAATCCTTGTCATTGTTACCATCGTGCCGTGTCGTCTAGCTAGGATACCCTACCAAGGGATCCGTAGGATTTAGCTCCCACACTCATCTGTACTGTCACCGGCTTTCGACGTACCTTTTCCATATTGATCTCCGGGATCTGGGGTACCTGCGGGGACTAAGAACGAGAAAGAGATAAGAGAAAATTACGTTGCATTGCACATAATACGCTGCAAATACACATAACACATTTGGCATTAAAATCAATACCAACAACCCCGTGCGCAAGTACATAGCGCTACAAGGCAACGCATACGCCCATAGCTAAGTAGTCATGCATTACAAAAAGAACCCCTAATTCTCTCGCATATACAACTCTCATAACCTTTTCTTCATATGTACACGTAGTCGCATTCAAGTAACGTCCCTTGAATTATCCAGTTTTGAAACTATGATTATAAATAGCTTCGACACAAAAGACAAAACAGTCTCTCCAACGCATAAATGATTGTGAGTTTATGTTTTCATCATCTTTGGTAAAATCAAGTCCACCGCACATACACTCATAACACGCTCTACCACAATTTTTGCGAATAGTCCCAAATTTAATTCACTAGTACATTCTAATAAGGACGAACACACTGGATAAACTTTTGTCTTTCCAATGGTGCAGTCAGCCCAGGCTGGTTGGGCTGCGACCCGGGTCATGGCATTGTGTTTCTTTGCTGACTGTAGCACACATGACACTGTTCGACACTGTAGCAGGTGTTCGGCCTAGGGCTCGCTTGGGGCCTGATCTGATCTCTCTTTCAACTTCGATACCATGAGATGGGCCTTGGAAAGTTATTGAATAAGTAGGGTATTTGATTCACCAAGTGAAGTGGTTGTCTGCCCAAGGAGACTAAAATAATCAAGGAAAGAGGTATTCAGGCAAGTCCACACAAAAAAGCACAAAAAGATGATAATAGACACTGGAGTGCTCACGTATGGGAACCTCGTGCGCCGCAGCCCACTAGCGCGAACCATTCACCCACTGCTTCGCTCAATTTTGCTATTGTACTCTGCTGGTGCAAGAAAAATACCGGCTACCATTTTTTCACTTTTGAAAAAATGTTGAAATGAAAAACATGGATTAAATAAACTTTAACGAATTCGGGAAAAATGTCCATAAATTTAAAAATAGTTCACGAATTTGGAAAAAAATTAGAACTTGAGAAAATATTCAAAAATTTGGAAAATACTTGCAAATTTGTGAAAAGGTTCATATAACTTAAACATGTCATCATATTTTAAAATATTATGAATTTGAAATAAAAAGTCACCAAAAATGTTTTTTTCAAGAATCTGAAAATATTTGCAATTTATTTTCATCAATATAAATTTTTGTACGAATTTTAAAATGTTCATAAATTTTAAATGAAAAATAGAAAATGGAAAAGGATAAATAAATGAATAAAAATATATAAAAACGAACAAAACCTAGTAATAACCTTACAGAAAACACAGAAAGAAAGAAAAGGAAAAAACCGGGGTTTGCAAAACCAGAAAGCTAAGCTGTCTCAGGCCCGTTAGCTAAGCGGATGATGTGCGCGATTTACTCGCAGGCGACGGGTCGATTCATAAGGACGGCCCAATTTGAAATGGAGGCCTGCTATCTCGTGTTAGTCAGCCCAAATATAAAACCCACACCACCACCAGCGCGCAAACCCCTACCTACATCGCCCTCCCTCCGCCGCCTTCCCCAGCCCTCGCCCCTTCCCCTTCGCCGACCGCCCGCTTCCCCGACCGCCTCCTTCACCTTCGCCGACCGCCGACCGCCCTCGTCCCCTTCCCCATCGCCTCCTTCGCCGACCGCCGACCGCCCCCTTCCGCTTCTCCGACCCCCGCCCCCGCCCCCGCGCCAACGGACGTCTAGGGTTTCTCAGGAAAAGAAAGGCGCGGGGAAATGGTGGTGGGCAGAGCAGCGGCCGGAGCAGCGGGCGGAGCAACGGGGGGCGGGAAGAAGAAGGACAAGTTCGCTGGTGGAGGTGCGTCCTCTTCTCTAACCCGGGAGGAGCGAGAAGACATGCTAGATGCTTTAATTGAGAAGGAAGTTCAGAAGAGGATGAACAAATTTAAGGGGAAGAGTCGGGACAAGTTTGAGCTCTCGGTAAAAGATGCAGGGCTGCGATTGAAGATTGCCAAAGAGGAGCAGACATCACTTTCGGTGAGTTGATGCCCTTTGTTTCATAGCTTATGACCTGTGGTTGACGTGCTAATTTAATATTGATTTGTTAGTTTTATAGATTCTTGTCTGCTACTTGTTTAGTTGTATAGGCTTTTCTGAATTTCATCAAGATTGGATTGACCATTACCATGCAATATGGCTTCCCATTACCACATGAATTCTCTTTGTATATGTTGGTTTTGATCTGACGGCTTAAAACAGGACAGTTAGATCTATTAGTTTAACAGAAGAAAAAAAAGGGAAAAGATAACGTTAATGAAAAGGCCCCACGCACCAACGTACGTGAGGTTTTTATCCCAACTAAGGCGCCCTGATCGGGGGCAACCAAACCAACTGATGGTTTAGGTCCCCTGTCGCCAGCGCTATATAAAAGGGAACGGGAGAGGGTTGGCAGCCTGCGCGATCACAATTCACGTACGGTTTCACTCCCCTCCCTATATTCTCTCACCCCATCCGATCAGGGGGAGCGCTGCAGCGACGGGAAGACCTACTCCAGCCGCCGCTGCCGTCCCCGGGCAGTGCCGGTGGCGTCCTGAGGGCATCAGGACGTTGAGGAGGATTTCTACCTCGACTACATCACCCCTGCATCAAGCCTGCACCAAGCAGGCGATCATGTCCACTGCCGTGACATGTAATGATCCCCTAAACCCGTCTCTGTTCATGTTTTAGGTGATCTAGATGCAATCTGTTTCTGCTAATGGCATCCTAGAGATGCATAATTAATCCAACAATGGTATCAGTCGCCAAGTTTGATTGCAATAGGTCCCTATATTATTGATCTGTAGATCAATATCAAGTTTAGATCAAGTCAGGTTTAGGGTTCATGATCAAGATTGAAAGTTTTAGCCCCTGGTTAGCCCAAAGATGCATGCTACTGTCTTGATGCCCTCTGTAAATCATCATGTTTTAATTCTAATATGCTACGGATAAGTACTTCCACCTACGTTCATCATTTCCAATTAATCTAAGTTAAGATCTAATGCTCACCTTCATGTTAAATTGATTAGAATTGATCATGTTTAAGTCATGTTTCCGTATGCATTATCAACATATAAGGCAGAGGGATACACGCACGTCAACAGTAGCAACCACTCATGTTTAAGAACCCTAGATTTTTTCCCCAATTCGTAAGAACCCTAATTCTGCAATTAGGACTGTTTTTTTCCCAAATCAAGTACTAATGCTCACGAATTGGAGAAGAATGAGGAGAATCCTCACCTAACGCGCCGCGTACTCGCCTCTTCCCTTCGGGGCCCGCGCAGCGCCCACCGTTGCGCGAGGGCGAAGACGCCGCGACGCCGCCGTCCCCGGGACGACGCGCGGAAAGAACATGAGTTGCCGCCGCCGCCAGAATGGACGCGCACCTGTGTGGCCGACGCCGCGCGGGTCGCCGTCGCCCTTCATGCCACGGTGGCCAGTGCCCATCCTCCCTCCCTTGATGCGCCATGAGCACGGACGCCGGGGCCACGTTCGACGGGGGAGCGCGCGGGATTCATCTTGCTGCACGCTCCTCCGGCGAGCGCAGCCGCCGCGCCGCCATGGCCGGCGCGCCTCAGGCCGCCGTCGAATGCCGTCGCCGCTCACGAGCGAGAAATGCGGGGGGCGGGGAGAAACTGACTAGGGTTAGGGCGGTCGGCACTTTTGTTCGGGCTCCAAGCCGCGCCGGCCGGCCGTCCGATTCGATCGAGCGGCTCTCAGCGACGCGGAGCACCGGCTCGGGCCTTCGGGCATTAATGGGCCATTTTCGGCCGTGGGCTGCGGCCCAGGATGTTCCAGTCCAGCGTAAAGTTTTTTTTTTCTTAACGTGTTTTGCTGCTGGGCTGGACCGTTTTACGTGTAGCTGTGGGGTATTTAGGGCCAAAATCACTGTCGTGATTTTCTGTTTTTTCCAGTGCGCTTAAGTTAATAAATATTATGATTTGCACTGTTTAAACCAGAAAATGCGTAAAAATGTAAGAAACACATTATTATTCTTGGTAAAATTGAACCAACGAGATATTTTATTCAGGATTTATTATGTGTTTTTTGGATGATGAATTTTTTTTAGACATCAAATAATGATAATATTTTTTTTATGTTGATGTTTAAATTGAGAATTAAATGACTCTAATTTTAATTCGGACCAACGTTGTTTTATTATTATGAGTCATCCCCTATGATATTTTAATTCCATGTTTTTTCTGCCCAACGGTGTTTTGACATGGAGTTGAAATTAAATACTTGGTATGTTTGTTTATTTACCAACGTACATTTATAATCATGCAAGTTTACTTATGAACCTTTATGATGATTTCAGCTTCCGCTCCATTCCGGTCCGACACGATCGAACCACTTACGGGTAGTAACTTCCCTCGTTGGAAGTCCCAAGTCGAATTATGTTTGGGTTGTAATGAATTTGACTATGCCTTGAGGGAAGAAAAACCCGTGGCACCTGTTGCCGGTGTCACAGGGTATGCAGAACTCAAGAAGGACTATGATGTTAAGATGGAAAAAATGGAACAAGTCCAACCATATTGCGCTTCTCATCATGAAAGCGACAATATCGCCGGACATTTCTGAAGCACTCCCTAAGAAAGACACCGCTAAAGATTTCCTCACTGAAATGGAGGAGCAATTTAAAGGCTCCGACAAAGTGTATGCTCATGAGCTTTTTGCTAAGCTTCTTCAGAAATACACTGTTGACGGAAATGTTAGGCAGCACATACTGAGGGTGGTAAATGCTTTCACCAAGCTTAAGGCTTTGGAGTGTTCTTTAAGTGAAGCCCTTCTTGTCATAATTATTCTTGAGTCTCTTCCTGAAGAGTTTGAACAATTTAAGGTCAACTATAACTCTCTAAAGGAAAAATGGCCACTCTCTGAGATGACCGCAAGGATCGTCCAGGAAGAAGAGAGGATCATGAGGCAGAAGAAAGACCATGTTTTTCATGTTGGCTCTAACAAGAGAAAGCATGACGGGCAAGGTTTTCCCAAGCCTCAGAAAAAGCAAGTCAAGAAAGAAGGCACTAAGCCATTCAACCCTAAGGCATTCAAGGGTAAAGAAGCCGGTGGTTCTTCTTCTGCTCCTAGCAGCTCCACTGCTGGAGAAAATGCTTGTAACTTCTGCAAAGAGGAGGGACACTATCAAAGGGATTGCCCAGGCTTTCTAAAATGGATGAACAAAAGAGGTATTGATGAAATTACTTTTGTAGATGAATCTCTTTATGTCGATTTTTCTATAAAGTCATGGTGGATTGATTCAGGGGCAACCACTCACGTTGCTAACTCTATGCAGGGATTCGATACGATCCAAACTATAAGAGGAGGAACAAGAAAGCTTAAGGTTGCGAATGGAGTTGAGGCCGATGTTGAAGCTGTGGGATCTCTCACGTTGGAGCTACACACTGGCCACACTCTTAGATTGAATAATGTTATTTATGTGCCTACCTTAAGTAGGAATTTGATTTCAGTTTCTCGTTTAGATGATGATATGTATGAGTGCCATTTTGGCAAGAAACAATTTGCTTTGATCAAATGTAATAAGAATGTAGGCATCGGTGTTAGACGAGGCCAACTATACATGTTATCTCTTAATAATGATTCAGTTATGCATGTGAGTGATGAAATTAATGTTGAGAACAAATGGAAAGGAGTTAGTAATTCTTCGAAATTGTGGCATTGTCGTTTGGGCCACATTTCGAGGGGGAGAATGGAATGCTTAGTTAAAAATGAAATACTCCTCCCATTAGACTTCTCAGATGCAGACAAATGTGTCGACTGCATTAAAGGAAAATTCGCAAAAACAATTAAGAAAGGAGCAGTAAGAGCCACAGGGGTTTTAGAAATAATTCACACCGACATATGTGGACCCCTTAATGTTAAGTCTGTAGATGGTTTTGATTCATTCATTACATTCACAGACGACTTTTCCCGCTATGGATATATTTATCCTATATGTGACCGATCGGAAGCTTTGGAGAAATTCAAAGTCTATAAAGCGGAGGTTGAAAATCAACTGAACGCGAAAATCAAAGTTGTACGGTCTGATCGCGGGGGAGAGTATTATGGTAGGCATGCTCCTTATGGGCAGATTCCTGGACCTTTTGCCAAGTTCTTATCTGAAAATGGAATCATTGCTCAATACTCGATGCCTGGTGAACCACAACAAAATGGTGTGGCCGAGCGTCGCAACCGCACCCTTATGGATATGGTGCGAAGCATGCTTAGTCACTCGAGTTTACCAGTAAGCCTTTGGATAGAGGCATTAAAGACAGCTGCACACATTCTAAATCTTGCTCCAACTAAGTCAGCATCGAACACACCTTATGAGATGTGGGCGGGAAAGAAACCGAGCTTGAATTACTTACGGGTGTGGGGTTGCACTGCTGAAGCTAAAGTTTTCAATCCACAACTTAAGAAATTGGATCCAAAAACAGTCAGTTGTTTTTTCGTTGGATACCCTCATAGGGGAAAGGGATATCGTTTTTATTGTCCAAGTCACACCACCAAATTTGTGGAGACTAGACAAGCGGTATTTTTTGAGGATAATGAGGTCACAAATTTAAGGGAGATCGATCTTGAGGAGAAGCGGGTTTGTGTGCCATCCCCGACTATCCAAGAGATTGTTTTTCCAATACGAAGAAATGTGACATCTGATGATCCTGAATCTCACGGTTCAGTCTCTCGGTCGAATGGTGATCCAGAAACTAATAATGAGAATCCAAACACAAATGAGGATCTCCAAGAAAATAATGAAAATGATGATGTTCCACCACCACCTCCGCCCATGGGTAGACCACGGCGTGAGAGGAAGAAAGCCATATCAGATGATTATATCACTTTTCTGATGGAGGACATGAATGATATGGGAAAGGTGGAGGATCCAACCTCATATAAGGAAGCCATTAAAAGTGAAAAATCGTCCAAATGGTTGGTTGCCATGGAAGACGAGTTGAAGTCTATGGGCTCAAACGACGTTTGGGACTTAGTAGAAGTTCTCGATGGAGCTAAGAAAGTAGGCTGCAAGTGGGTCTACAAAACCAAGTATGATTCCAAAGGGAATGTCGAACGGTTCAAAGCTAGGCTAGTGGCAAAAGGGTATACACAGAGAGAAGGCATTGATTATAAGCAAACCTTCTCTCCTGTGTCAACCAAGGATTCTTTCAGAATCATAATGGCATTAGTAGCTCATTACGACCTAGAACTACACCAAATGGATGTTAAAATGGCATTTCTAAATGGTGACTTAAAAGAAAACGTTTACATGGCTCAGCCAGAAGGCTTTGTTGTGGAAGGGAAGGAACATTTAGCATGTCGTCTAAATAAATCAATTTATGGCTTGAAGCAAGCTTCAAGAGAGTGGTACCTCAAGTTTGATAAAATTATCAAAACTTTTGGTTTCACCGAAAATGTTGTGGACAACTGCATATACGTTAAGTTTAAAGGCAGTAGGTTCACATTTTTAGTCCTATACGTTGATGACATATTATTGGCATGTAGCGATAAGGATATGCTGCATGAGACCAAGAATTTTTTGTCATCCAGTTTTGATATGAAAGATCTTGGTGAAGCCTCGTATGTCCTCGGCATCGAGATTCACCGAGATAGGTCCAGAGGAACGTTAGGACTATCTCAAAAGGCATACTTTGAGAGAGTACTGAAAAAATTCAATATGCATAAGTGCTCACCCTCACCTGCTCCTATAGTTAAGGGCGATAAGTCTGGGACATTTCAATGTCCGAGGAACCAATGTGAAACTGATCAGATGAAGTCGGTTCCTTATGCTTCAGCTGTTGGAAGCATCATGTATGCTCAAGTATGTACACGCCCAGACTTATGTTTTGTAACCGGGGTGCTTGGCAGATACCAATCAAATCCAGGACCGGACCACTGGAAGGCCGCAAAGAAAGTCTTGCGTTATATGCAAGGAACTAAGGATTTCATGCTTACATATAAAAGAACTGATAACCTAGAAATTGTTGGTTATTCAGACTCTGATTTTGCCGGGTGTGTGGATAGTATGAGATCCACGTCAGGTTATATATTCACACTCGCGGGAGGAGCTATATCGTGGAAAAGCTCCAAACAAACGTTAACTGCTGGATCTACGATGCAAGCAGAATTTGTAGCATGTTATGAGGCCACCGGGCAGGCTGTATGGCTAAAGAATTTTATACCCGGACTTAAAGTGGTTGATAGCATATCTAAACCAATTTTATTGTACTGCGATAATGAACCAGCAGTTTTCTATACGAGTAACAACAGGTCAAGTAATGCTGCCAGACACATTGACATAAAGTATCGTGTTGTGAAAGATAGAATCCAGGATCAAACAGTTGATGTTAAACATATAAGAACGAAGCATATGCTTGTGGATCCGCTAACAAAAGGCTTACCACTCAGTATTTTTCGTGAGCATGTTGCCGGCATGGGACTACTGGAGGCCTGATGATTCTGGAATAAGAGGACCATTAAAATAAACCACTCCCCAATTAGCAAAATGTTTTCCATTTCGAAATAGGCGGGTGTACTATAAGTGTTGAGGTTCTATGGCGTTTCGAGCTGTTGTAACACCTCACTTTGGTACACCATTCCTATGTAGAATGGGCGAATAAAGTTAAGCCTAACGATCAAGGGGGAGAATGTTGGTTTTGATCTGACGGCTTAAAACATGACAGTTAGATCTATTAGTTTAACAGAAGAAAAAAAAAGGGAAAAGATAACGTTAATGAAAAGGCCCCACGCACCAACGTACGTGAGGTTTTTATCCCAACTAAGGCGCCCTGATCGGGGGCAACCAAACCAACTGATGGTTTAGGTCCCCTGTCGCCAGCGCTATATAAAAGGGAACGGGAGAGGGTTGGCAGCCTGCGCGATCACAATTCACGTACGGTTTCACTCCCCTCCCTATATTCTCTCACCCCATCCGATCAGGGGGAGCGCTGCAGCGACGGGAAGACCTACTCCAGCCGCCGCTGCCGTCCCCGGGCAGTGCCGGTGGCGTCCTGAGGGCATCAGGACGTTGAGGAGGATTTCTACCTCGACTACATCACCCCTGCATCAAGCCTGCACCAAGCAGGCGATCATGTCCACTGCCGTGACATGTAATGATCCCCTAAACCCGTCTCTGTTCATGTTTTAGGTGATCTAGATGCAATCTGTTTCTGCTAATGGCATCCTAGAGATGCATAATTAATCCAACAGTATACTGTACTCCTTATTTTTGAATAACCTTCAGATTACTAATATGGTACTGTAATAGAAACAAAAACCATAATATTGATAAAGTTTTAGGCCTCACATATTCTTGCATGGCCCCTTACAGTGTCTATCTGTTCATTTATTGGCACGTGGCCTTAAATATGATATCCATGACATCATGAATCACATATAAGCCCAAATAACATAAAGCACTATGAATTTTCGATTTCCAGTTCATTTTTCCTGTGAATATGTAGGGCCATAACCTGCTCTGTTTCAGTTTCACTCAGTGTAACAGGTTTCTGGAGCTGATACCTAAGCAATTGGATTTTTAATTTCTGCCTGCATGATTTTTTTTTAAATGCGTGCCTTTGTTGTTTTTTGTACAGACCTTACCCAGATTTGAGCTTGACATCGACTGTGATATTTTGGAGTACATTAATCTTTTGGAAGATAGAATGTTTCATCACCGAACATGTGGGTCGTATTACTTTGGTGGTGGAGTCGTGGCCACCCCACCAATGGGCGATGATGTAAGTTCACACTTTTCAGTCATTCCATGTATACAATCTTTCTGCCTAGAGCTGTAATGATTAGATGTTTCCGTATCTATACATGTTTCCCTAGAGCTATAAGACTAGTCATAGTGGTGAGTAACTTAGAGTAGTAACATGCATATGTTAGTCTACATTACTACCTTCATAGTGGGTAGTTCATAAGTGTGATAATATAGAGACCCTCACTCATTATTTTGTACAGTCATTTTGCATTGGGAAGTGCTATGTGAAGATTCTAATGATTTACTTATCTGGCAGGAGACATTCAACATGATTGAATTCATGGAGACAACCCAACGAGGCTCTAAGCATTCTGTTATGCAGTGCATTTTTTGTGATAATGATCTTTACTGTCAATTGTTTAGAGCAACTCCTGAGAAGGACGAAGACAGGTATACTAAGGGGAACTTTTACAGACTTGGTGGTGCTAAAAGGGTATTCCCGGAGAGCTTATTTGGAGAGCTTAAAGATCTTGAAGGAGCCCCTGAGTCCTATCATGATGTGTAAGTAATTACTTTCACAAACTCACTTAGTATGCAATGAATTCCTTAGTTTACATCCAGTAGGTGCTGCTAGATCCCATCTTCCTCACCTGCGTTTTTGAGTTAAGCTCCATACCAGATTTTTTTTGTTATCTGCTGTATGTAGCATCCAGCTACTGCCTTTTTATCCCCCCACCCCTCTCCCGAGTTGTTGAGTGGTAGCTGCTGTATAATGATATTCGTTCTTCTTCTTTTTAAATACAGTGAGCAGATTGCGGTGTACGCAAATGTATTCAGGAAGATGGTTGAGAAAGTCAAGAAGCTCACAGAAGAAACGGCTAAGAAGTTTGATCCTGATCGTTTGCCCCTTGTGCAGCTTCCAATTGTTGCTGTATGCGAGTCTGAAAGGTTTCCAGCAGTACTAAGGTTCACGGTAACTTTTACAGCTCAACACCGCAGCATGTAACTAGCACGCTTCGGGAACTTGTACTTAACTGGGGGAGGTTGTCCAAGTTGGCTTTCTTGATGATTCTGGCTGTCATTGAGTTTGACATGGGATACTACGATTGCAGAAAGAGCTTCAACGAAGCTAGAGCTAATCTGCACAACACCGTGAGGGCGTTATCTACACTTGAACTTGACTTCAGAGGTCCTGATGGGCATTTCAGCCTGAAAAAGCTGCTGGGCGTGGGCGGCTGTGTTCATGTCCTAAAGTTTGAGTTTGATGATGTGATCCGTATTATCATGAGGGCCAGACATGATGCACGAGGTGCAATCAGAGAGATTCGAGCAAAACTGGATATCTCTACGGCTGGAGCTGATGCCAAGAAGGTGATATCTTCGCATGAGCGAAAAGAAGCTCAGACCAGGGCGGTGCCACCTGATGAAGTTGAGTGGGCAAGGTGGCAGAAGTGTAGGCTTGCAGGTCTAAAGGTCATGGACCTACTCATGGAATGAAGATGTCTGTTCTAACCTGTCCGCTACTCAGGGCATGTGCTAACCTGTCCGCTAAGATGCTGTTTTTGCGTTGGTGATTTCAGAACTTCTCCACTGAAGGTGATGGATGTAAAGTTGTGCAATGGCCGATGGCTGATATGTGTAATTGTCCATTCTCTCGGGTTTAGAATAGTCAATTGACTTGAGTATGTGGTGTGCAGTTCTTGATGCTGCTTGATGTTAATGCACACCAACCTTTGTACATGCTGAGAAACTTAATTTGAGAATGTATCCCTGATGCTTACTTCAGGCTCTCCTTGTGTCATGGGTAGCGCACTATTTGATCCTTGTGTCATCTCCTGAATGCAACTGGGTGCCTAGAGCTGATTGGATTGTAAAGAATTATTATTATGTAATAACTTGCTCCAGCAAGGCCAATGCCTTGAAGCAGCCAGCTCTGTGTGTCACTTGTCCTGGAGGGCTCAAGCTCATTGTTATATACCACAAGAAGATGGTACAGATAGGTTCTTGTTCTTGAGTTGTCGTGTTTGCTTGCTTACCACGCGCCCTGAATGTCTCTCCAATCATGATGAGGCTCTAACAGTTGTATATACGGACTGAATATGATTCTCATGCTAATGGCTTATTGGTTGTCGTTGCTGCAGATGGCGTATAGCCTGCTACTCAGAGTTGGAATTGGCGTGCGCGGTTCAGAATTGTACGTTTTTTAGGGAGCACTTGGGTCTGAAGAAGAGCAACGAGTTGCTCATGTACCACTTTATTTGGTACTGTACTGTATTTCTTAGCTGGGCAGTGGAGTTTATAAAATTTAAAGTAGTCATGTTGTACTCCGTTCTATGATTTAGTCCGAGTTGTAGTCTTTGCTGAAAAAGCGCTGCAGTGTTATAGCCTGATACTCCGTTTTGAAGTTCACTGGTTACATAGCGACATTTGGAAAACATCGTGCTAAATGGGTCACGATCCCCGCAGAGCTTTCCTCGCCCGTCGCCTTCTCCTCTCCCATTGCACCAAGCTGCCGCCCCGGCTCCTATCTCTCCTCGTCCGTTGGATCGTGAACAGACCGACCAGATCTGATGGAACAGTAGCAGTGCTACAGTAGCTTGAACAGTACGCACACAGTGCCCGTCAAACAGTGCCTGTCAACAGTGCGCGTGCTACAGCGTCTCACCCGGTCTGGACCGCTCCCCCCCTGATCCAACGGCTGGGGGGCAAAGGCAGGGTACTGTAGCTCTCTACCTTGCCCATGGCAAGGTAGAGAATCCGCGCCGCTCTGACCCATCTTCTGTCGTTTCTCTCTCCCCGATTGGACCTGTGCCGGTGTGCGCGCATCTCCCGCCACTGCGCCGTCACGGTGGCCGGGGCCCGGAAGGAGGTGGCCTAGCGCCATCACCACCTACTTCGGATCCGCCTAGCGCCATCACCACCTACTTCGGATCCGGATTCTCTCGGGCTCCCCTCCCCTGCGTCCGTGCCTTTCTGCAGAAACGGTGATCAGTTGGAAAATCTAAATATGTTTTCTAGATTTATGTCTGTATATATATTATTCCCTATGGGATTGGCTAAATTCTTTCGTGATTCTGTCGCAGGCACTTTACTTCTGTTTTTCCTTCCGGGAGTAATTACTGGAGTACTATGGAAACAATAAAAGCTCCAGAGATGATGAAGAGAGCGTCTCACCTCTTCTTTGTGTCTCAGGTACCATTGCAAGATATTGATTTTCTTTTTTGCCCTTAGGTTCCTTCATTTGCTGCATTATTTGGAAATCACATACAGCCATATTAAATCAGAACTGGCAGTTTATCACACGTCCGATGGATAACATGGGTTTAACTCAACTTATTTGAGAGTTCTTCATCGAAGGCATGTAGTTTAGTGCATACATTTTTCTTCAAAAAGTTAGCATGTGGCGGTATCCAGTAACCTCTTAGAGTGGCGCTTGTGTCAACTTCAGGAATTCGGACTGTGGAAAAACCCCAGAAATCTTTGTAATTGAATCAACATGGACGGAATTATAACTGTAACTGTAATGCCTGTGAAATGGAGAATTTCCACCATCAGGGGCAGGCCTGTGTTTAACTCAATAGTGAGATGATGTATACGTCATCTCACTACCGAGCTTGCAAGCAAAAGGCTAAATGCTCTTGTAGCTTTGGTTCAGATCCTGCAGGCTATCTGAAGCAGCATAGACTGAGTTTGCAAGCAAAAGGATCACATAACCTGAAAGTATAGGGAGCAGTCTTTTGTTCCAAACAATAGCATTGATGCCTGTCAGTTTGCGGGTAAGTTACATTTGTGCGATGGAGAGGTCAAGCAGCAGTTTGTTGATCTCTGATTCTCTGAAACCTGATCCTTATATAACTGGATATTGGTCAATATTGTTCAGATCACAAATTCTTGATTGAACTTTTGGTCTTTCAAATATAAGTACACGATAATATTCAGGTCCAAAGATAAGTAGTAACCTATTTGAGCAAGTTGGAAACACATCCGTATCAGTAGTAGAAAAATTCCTACGTGCATTGGGATACCCTTCTCCTGATTACACACTAGCCCAGTCCACATGTATGCCTATTTTTCAGAAGATGACCATGATCAGTACAGTTGAACTAGATTGATGGTGCAACCTCAACTCCAAACTGATATAAGTACCAAGCATGGATGCATTCTAACTGTAACTAAATAAAATCTTGTTACGACAGTAAAGCGTTAAGCTGTACCATGTTCTCAATTGTTGACTGTTTACTGAAAAAGCAGTGAAGATGATAGATCTAAATCCATTTGTTATGGACCACAAGCATGCACATGAGGCATGGTCTTTTGTGTAATGTAGAAAACTGGCAAGTAAAATTTTGGTTACTTTAAGGACTATATTTTAGTACCTTACATTCTGTTAGGTTACAAGCAGCCATATCAAAGGCCACACCAAAAATCGTCGTGCATTTAACCTGAGTGGGTTGTCTCTATATATTGTTCAATACCTAGTGCACATGGATAAGTCATTAATATAATGCATATGGCATTAATTATTTTCTCTTGGTGTAGAAAAACAGCTTGCCAGATTTTTTTTAACAAGAGCCTCATGCCTCTGTTGAAAAACCCACTGAATGCAACTTTAGTTGGATAAGATGGCATCGAGACAGATGAAATGAAGAGCAGGCTGCCTGTATTTCTTATTCTGGCGGTATGTAGTGAGGAGAATGGATCAGTTTGTTTATTGTGGCCCAAATTGCTATGTTGTTTGAGTAGTATCTGAGACGCATAGTGATCTGTTATGTCCTATTAAAAACGTTAGTTGTATATAAAGATTGAAGAAACAAGCTTATCAATCAGCTAATGGTGTTATTGTTGCAAGGATAATAATTTTAAATTATTCCTAGAGTGAGTATTCTATCCATAGATGTTATTTTTTCCTCTCACTATTGTACATGATCATTTGTCAAGGTATATGAAAGCTCATCTGTTCAACATGCTTTAATTCAAACTTTATACAAGGTGCAGATTCAGAAAGTCCGAGGAACAAATCTGTTAATTTGTAGTATGCCGTGGTGCACTAACAGTTACTCAGTAACTTCGTTTTCTTGTGATGTGGGTGCCATGAACAGCTCTCCGTCCCTTGGCCGGCTTCACTGGATCACATTGGAGAACTTCCATGGATTCATGGTATGTCCCCAGAGCAGCTGCTGCATCACACTATCTGCATCCTACCAGTGCTAATGTGTTAATTAGTAGAGCTGCAGTGCTAGCAGGATAGAAGGTCATAACAATTGCAGGAAGATTATGCAACATATAGCAGGGTAATTAGCTTATCTACAAACCAGGTCAGTGTAAAGCCAAAACCTTGAGAAAGCAAAGGATACTGGTTTAGGGTTACATACAGATTTTTTTTCTATAAAAGAACAATTGTCCAGTATAGAGAGGATGAGATGATAAATGATTTCTTGTAAAAAACAAACAGACACTGAATGCATGGAAAAAATACCTTTAGAACTTGAAGCACAGTCAGCTTGTTTCCCTGGATTGGGTCAACAGCGGCCGGAACCACACTTTGCCCAGCAGGCACCTGTAAAGCTTCAGAGAGCAGGGAGTATTGTCCAGGTGGTAATTTGCACGTTCTTCGTCATAGACAGCCTGGTAGAAGCTTTCCAAAGCCATCTACTACTCCAATCAATCAATTTGCTAATCTAAACTTGTCTAGTGATTACAAGTTCAACTGCGCTGTCAGTTCACTGCCTTACGTTGGCCAGGTTTCCAAAAGTAGTCCTTGATGTTCCAAATTTCTACCTTGTTACTATGCATGCTAAACTTATAAACTTGTAAACACATGTTGCTGTTCTGCTGCATAAATAGGTAATAAACTTGGATCTGTGTGGAATCATTATCAAGTGTTCCATATGTGCAATGAGGCAATAAAAGCAGTTTTAGTTTTCATATGCGTACCTGAATAACCTTAAAAGAAATGTACTTGTACCTTTTTCTAGTTTGTTGTTTTTGTCAATCTTACATGGCTGACTTTGAATTTTTTTTCTCGGTTTCTATGGATCATATCATGCGTTAGATCCCTACGCGACATGTTATCTACTCATGTGCTACATCTCTTATTCTTAGCGTAGCTAGCCGTTCTAACAAGACCGATATATTATCACTTCATCTGTGATTGTGCATACTTCTTATCTTTTAGTGTGCCTCTCTCCGGATGAGTACTCAGTAGTCTTTATATATTTTTCTATGTTTTGATATTTCTCTTTTGCTTTTGTGTGTCGCCATCTGTTCTGTACTTGCAAAATCATTGGTTTGCATGTTTTATGTTGCAGAAGTTCTCCTTGCGCTTGAATATCTTCACATGCAGGGAGTCATATACCGTAATAAGCCAGAGAATATCGAGTACGTGATAATGGTCACGTCATGCTATCAGACTTTGATCTCTTGCTAAGGTCTTCCTCTATGAGCTTCTGTATGGTAGCCAAAGGCAGGGGGTGCACATATACATTCTTGTATGTTCAGTTGCTATTATGTTCCTGTTAATAGATCACGCAATTCAAAGGAACGGTCCGAGCCCTTGACATCATTGTTTTTGCATAAGGGCTACTTCCTGTTGGAAGATCCACTAGATTTCATGATCTGCTTCTGTTATTGTGCAGTCAAACATTGATGAAGCATGTAGATCCTCTGTTTTGTTCTTTGTGCTAAAGAAAAAAAAATGTATTACCACTCTTTTTTTTTGCGGGTGCACTACTTTTCTTCTTCAAAGGCTGCAGTTTCATCTAGTACAAGATAAAAGGTCAGGAAACCAAGCTGAAAACTGTAAAAACTTCGGTTTCCAGACACAGCTTACTTTGTTAAAAGATCTCGTAAAATGGATCTCAGGTTCCTTTGTGCAAGAAACTGGTTTTCCAATCAAGAGAAAAACGTTAACATTGATCATGAATGATTTTTTCTTTTCGAAACGAAGGCATAAGATTTGCCCCGTCTATTAATTATGGAGAGAACAGAGTTTTACAAATGACCCTCAAACAACACATGAATGATTACTCTCACAATATAATCGTTGCTAGCTTCTTGCCTCCCGAGTTGATCCAAAGCTTTGTGTTGTTCATGATGATGTTGAGCAAGATTGGCGGCGGGTTGCTTTTGTGGCGACTCGAGCATTTCTTTCATTTTAAATGGTCCAAATGACCAACCTGGTGAGGGATGCCATTGCCTTCCTATTGCGAGTGTTCGTGCCGGTCCTATTAGCCCACCAATCCTCAACGGTCTCCTCCAAATGCCAAAATGAAGTATCCATATGCTCTAGGTGAAGCTTCTCGATGACCAAGTTCCATAGCATAAGTGTGTGATGACACTTGAAGAAGAGATGTTTCTCGGACTCTTGTTCTTGCTTGCAAAGGGGAAACAACCCATAATTTGGCCACCCATGCTTGGCCAACCTATTCCGCGGTCCGTATTCTATCTTGAATCGCCAACCAAGCAACAAAATTGACCCTTGGTGGCGCCTAAGCTTTGCAAACCATTTGCTCCATGTGGGAGAGAATCATGCCCAAGAACCGTGCCTTGTAAGCAGAGGTTGTCGAGTAGTGTCCATTGGACGTGTGCTTCCAAATGATGTCATCCTGGGTTCGCTCATCTAGTTGGAAATCATGCACAAGCATCCATAGGGTGTAAAGTTGTCGAATATGTTCAACGGAGACCATGATAGAGGGGTTGATCTTGAAAATCCAAGCGTTTTCCTTTAGCGCCTCCCGCAACTTCCAACTTTTCCTTGAGGATACCTCAAAGATGAGGGGTGCAATCTCAATAGGCTTGCGACCGAGGAGCCATGGGGGATCTTCTCCCCATTACGCATGGTGATGGTGCTGGAGGCATAGAAGAAATTTAAGTCCTCATCGCATGGGTTTCCCATACCTTTATTTGGCTCTTTGATACCATAGCCAACACAATCTCAAAGGCCCATGCAAATTTGTCGGTGTTGAGCACCACAAGGTCATCTTAACCTTTTGGCTGACAAACAATGAGACTGGCCATCAGACCAACCGAAACCGGTGGTGATGCACCAAAGCCTCTTAAATTATTTGTTAAAAGGTTGTGACGAGGCAATGTTACAACAGAACTACATTGTCGATAACAACCCTAAACCTTCATCTATGCTAGTGAACCGATGAAAGCAAATGTATCTATTATAAAAACTTCAAATGTGGCTGCCTTCTCTTGTGACAACTTCGCTGTATAAATCTTTTGGATACAATTCAAAATGTTTCATCCGGGAAAATATCAGGTGCTACCGTGATACGGGCATCCGGGAGCCGTTGGATCTCTGATTCAACGACATCTGAGAAGCTATTGTACCCGCGCACAATCTTCAGGCTCTAGGATGACATTTTCGTAGAATATTTAAGAGCTCTCGGGAACCATCTGATCTGAGACCCAACGACCCAGGAGTCCATATCACGGTAGCACCTAATGGCCAGTAACACTTGATACTTTCTCTGTTTCATCATACTGAAATTTGCTAGTCTTTATACAATATAATCCGAGCATTTTGTTGATTGCATGACAACTTTGTTCTCCAATATGAATATGAAGACCTAAGGATAAAAAGGCAACCAAGACCAATAAAGAAGTTGCATACCCAACTCCATGTCCAGCTGCTCCTCCTGAACTGTCTCCATGCTCCTTAGGCCCTTCCTAGTGCTCCAGGTGGACAGATGCTAAGCATGCCAGATAAGCAAAAAAATGACATGGCACAGTAATTAAGGAGAAGAGAGAGAGAGCACTTTGGTGATCCCAGAAAGAATCAATGCCAAGCACATGAACCTAGACAAACCATTTAAATGAAGGAAGTTTGACCAACGGATGAAAGAGTTTAGGTGCTAAATCATTAAAAATAAAGTGAGCTTAGCAACAACAAGTTAAGCACCTACGCATTGAAGAGTTGAGTTAAGCTATTTAATGCACTTAGCATCTCATCTAAGCACCTTTGCATTGAAGAATGTCTTAGAGGGGGAAATACCCTTTGGCTCCCGCATGTATATACACCCTATATGGGATATTTTTTTAAATAATTAAACAAAAAGTCAATGTACTTCAAAAGTATTTTTAGATTAAACTTGACTTACTTGCGCACTAGTATATAAATGTTCACAAAAAAACCTACGTTGACTTCACAGCGAAAAAGACAAAATTTATTTGCTATTATAGGTCACTATTCATGCTATTTTGACCGAATATTTGTCTTTTTTGAAAAGAAGTCAAAGAGGGATTTTCTTTTTGTGGAACTTTTCTCACTAGTACAATGAAAGGTCAAGTTTATTTCAAAAATATTTTCAAATTTTTTTGACTTTTTGTTGAATTGCAATTTTTTTCCCATATAGGGTACATATGTACCCAGGAACCAAAAGTTCCCCTCCATCTTAGAGGCTGCTACACGCCACGTCAGCCCACCTTCTGATCCAGACTCTTAAATTATAGTTTGTTCAGCTTTCGGGAATTACATAGCCCAATAGTTATGTTTTGCTCTGTGTCCAAAACCTTATTTACAAACTCCCTCTCCGTCCGGAAATACTTCTGGGGAGTATGTAAATACTGCTTCCAATGTTGACACTGTTGAGTGTTGGTACTTGTCTTTGAGTGAAATATTGTGGCACTACATTCTTTATTTCTATCAATTCCCAGAGAGGCAAAGATACTTCAACTTCCTTCTGTTCATCACCACCAGTCCACCACCGGCAGAAACTCGCGCGGCTTGCGTCGGGCGTGCTGGTGCCCGCGTCGGACTCTCCGCCCTCGCTTGGCTCAGTGCACGGCTTGCCCTTTGCGTTCAAGTCTTGCGAAGTGGACGGGCCGCCGGGCTCGTCGGGGGAGCAGCTCGACGTCATCTAAGCTGATGCTGTCCACTGTCCTCACTGACAGAGTGCTCGCTGCGGCAACCTGGCAATAGTGCAGTGTTTAGCCGTGTCATCCCCTTGGCCGCGGTGGCTCTGCGCATCGGCGCTCTGCGTCGGGGATGCCGAAGTTTGCAGCGCTCCGTGTCCGGGTTCAGATGCGCCTGCCCTGGAAGACGCGGATGATGTGCGGCAGGAGGAAGTGTTTCGTGTCTTAGCTAGTTTAGCTGCATGTTTATTTTCATTGTGCATGTGCATGCCGTGGGCATGATACATGGCTGCATGCGTGTGTGTCGTGTACAGGTCCGGGTCGTGCCCCAGGCCACCACCACCTGGCTATCGCCGCGCACCCTCCTGCACGGCCTCCGCGCATAGCTTCTTCTTGCCGTCCTCGTGCTCACCGTTTGCTTCTGTCGCTGCCAACGACGACGCTATTGATGCCCCTACGTCCACCCGAGCCTACACCACTAAGGCATTGTCCCCCGCTCCAGGAGCGCGCGCAGGCGGCAGAGGAACTTGTTGATTGAGCCCCAGACGCGCACCGCACCGTCCGTGTTTTGCGGCGAGCATGGTGCGGGTTTCAACGCGCTTCGACGCCGGCCGGCGACCTGCACCGCTGCGTCGCCTCGTCCTCTGGCTTCAGTACGAGCGCCGCGAGGACGCGTTTGACCGCCGCCGCTCCTCGAATGTGCCTGCTCCGTGGTCTTCCCCATGAAGTCCTCCGGCGATGAATCTGGTACGGCGGTGATGGCGTCACTGGTCAACGTGGCCATGGACGGCAGCATCGACTCGCTCCTGGTCCTGTTCCTCCAAGAGCTCACCATCGCAGCAGCTCCAGACCTTGCACGCCAAGTGCTTGATAGAATGCCTAGATTAGAGATAAATCAAATGGGAGAAATTGATTGCTACATGGACTAGAACCAGTCCCGAGTCAGCGCAAAAACAGCTTTGGTTGGACCGAGGGACGAAACTTGTCCGTTTCAAAAATGCAAGTTGTCCGGTTTTGAAGTTGACGGACCCAGTCTAGACTTTGCTAAAAGTTGAGAGACGATAAGTATATATTTTTCTCTGTTTTATTTGCCTGCCGTTGGTTTCATGCATTTCCCTTTTGGCTTCTACTATGCCAAGCGCAAGTGAGTTTCGATAGAGAGGGAAAAGAATTTGAGTATGTGAGGTTGTTCGAGTGCACATTGGCTCCCTTGTTTGTTGCGTGTGAGATCTGTTCGGTCGCTTTGCCATGATATCTGAAGAGGCCCGTAGCAAGAATCTACTCCCTAACTAATATAAGATGTTTTAGTTCACCACTAGTACCTTTCTAGCACGTACCGTGAAGAAACCAAACTTTTGAGCTATGCAACAAGTTGAGTGCCTGTGTGTCGGAGTAGAGTGCAGCACATCCAGAAGAGAGCTCTGTGAGAAATAAGACGCTGCTAAAACATTTTCCTCAAAAGGAAGCCAAGATCAAAAATTTAAGAATAGGTATGAAGTTAATAATTTTAGGCTGTTGCATTGAACTGTCTAAATTCACTAAATCTGCGGCGTATTAGCTATGTGAGAAACAACTCCTAATTTAGTATGTAACTGTATCTCTGAAGTTTACAGTCGTGCTATTCCCCAGGAATTTGGAAAAAGAAAATAACAAATCTCAGTTGGGCTTGGGCGGCTACAATCAGTTTATTTTCTTGAAACATCCTTCCCTGTGGTTTGTGGTTGCCTATTGTAGCTCGGTTCTTCTAAAAATCTTAGCTACAAACGACTTCATCTGCTGGAGACATATTTTTTAGGGAAACAACTCACTTCTTAAAGAAGAATCAACAGCAACCGCACAGCATCGTCAGAGAGCAGCACACGAACAGAGAAAAAAATTGTGGGTAGGAGGAAACCACCGCAGGTGGATGCGGCTGCTCGGGGAAGGCCGGCGGCTGGGACACAACTGGAACTGGACGGCGGTGCGGTCTTGGTAGGGCGCGGTTGGTCAGGGGAGGCGGCGTTGTGACGGGATGCCGCTTCAGCCGACCAGGGGAGGCGACACTGTGACGGGGAGGCGGCGTGGTCAGGGCCGGCGGTTGCAGCTGGTTAGACTTTGACAGCGAACGGCAGTGTCCGGCCGGTAAGGTGCCCGCGGGGGAAACCCTTCCTGGATGCGTTCATCGCGGGACGAGAGGCAGAACGAGGGGAGAAAGAAGAACGGGTGAGGGAGCGCGCCGGGGTGGTCGCGGGAGAGGTGCCGTGGTGGTTGGGTTGTGCGAGAGGAGAGGTCCGGCGACGATAGGCACGCAGCCCCATCGACGGCGAGGAGCGAGCAGGCAGGCAGGCAGGCAGGGGTTGCGGCTTCCGCGCACTGGCGAAGGGGAGCAAGCGGCACCAGCAGTAGGAGTGACCGGGCGACATGAGAGAGCGTGCAGGAGTGTAGGTGCAGGGAGGCGGAAACAGAGCGTGGAGGAAATAAAAACACAGCAAAGGAGAGGGGTGGAGGAAGGATTCGGCCGGCGTACATTGCGATTTGAACTGAGATTGGCAAAACAGCGGGCGACCAAGGCCCACCTGCGGTTGCTCCGCCGCTGCGAAACTGCGCCGCCCGAACGGAGGCGAGCTGCCCCGCCGCCCAGCTGCGGCTGCTCCTCCAAGGCGACCACCTCGACCAGGCGGATCTTCCCCGGCGGCGAGATGACCACGCGGACATGCTGCTGCAGCTGCTGCTGTTGGCGACTGCTGATTGCCTCTGCTGCTGCTGTTGGCTGCAGGTCCACTACTCTGAACCTGTGTCAATTGCAGTATCAGTTGCAGTGTCAATGAAGTACTCCATCAGCGTCAATTGCAGTGTAGTAGTTTCAGTAACAATAAACAAGTCATAGTGCAGAATAGTTGGAAGCAAGTCAAATTGCATCTCTGGAGTAGTTTTGGTTTCCAGTCTAAGTAACAACAAACAAGATAAACATGTAGTGGTTTCTAGCTTCAGTCACAGTTTCCAGTTTCAGGAGTAACAACAAACAAGATAAACATGTAGTGGTTTCTAGCTGCACCATATGAGTATAAGCTGTAATATTCAAGCACCTGTGACTTTTCTAACAGATTTTAAACCAACAAATTAGTAGTGCTTATTTCTGAAACTTGGCTTCAGTTATAAATGGTCAGATTTTGCATGCATGATTTTTCAGATTGTAATGGTCCCTATGTAAATGCCAACATTATTTTTGAAACTTGGGTGCATGCTGAAAGTTATTTGGGTGCATGAAAAACTGAATTCAGTAGTACTTGGGTCCAGATTGTATATACAGTTGTCTAGGTTACAGAAATTTTCAGAACAATATGTCATGCTGCCAGTCATGATGATGATCATTGTAAATTCAGTATAACTGCTGTTGTAGAAATGTTGCTGCCTGTGATGATCATTGTACATTCAGTAGAACTGTTACTGAGAATGGAGTACCAAATTTCTTGTCATCCTGCTAATGAAGATATTATAACCTGAGAATTAGTTTTGCCAGTCATGTATAGAATCAGAAATTACCATCATTCTTTTGAAAATTCAGTTAGAGCCATAGCCAAGTGTACCTTTCTTTTGAGATGACAGTTAGAGCCATAGTCAACAAGCTACTGAAAGTTTCCATTAGTTGCATCTGTTTACTGATGAAAAGCAGTTTCCTCTGTTTCAAGAAAGTGAGTGTTTCATGAAAAGCAATCAGTTTTTAGAGTACTCATGTTACTGAATAGTCCTGAATATTGACCTAGTGTTAACTGAATATGCTAAACTGAAGAAATGTGTACCTTGCTTGCTCTGTAATTGAAACACAGTATTCTGAAGATCAAGTTTATTTCAGTAAACAATGGCCAAGTTTATTTTTAGTAGATCAAGTTTATTTTTAGTAAATGTAGAGCAAATTGCTAGAGGAACAACCATTAGAAAGAAGAAAGAAGAAAGTGCCTCCAGAATCATTTCAGATTTGTGTTTGTCAAATTTCCTGATTCGGGCTACGTCTGAAGTTTTCTGAACCCTGAACTGTTGGCAAGTGCAGTGACGTTTTCTTAACCCTGAACTGCAGTGCACTCACCAAGGTCAGTTGGGACGGCCCCGGCGCGGGGTCGACACTCAACAAGGTCCAACATTGACGAGCAAGCTCACCATGGCCTGCTCGATGGCAGAAAGGAAGGAGGCAGCAGGCAGGAACTCGCCATGGAGAAAGAAGGATGAGCTCGCCATGGCGACGACGAGGGACTCAAGGAAGGGAAAAAGTCGTTCCTTGAGCTTCTCAAGGGAGCTGAGGCGCGGCGGAAGAAGTGCGCGCGGGAGTTGCATGGCAGCGCGACATGGGGAAGCTGCGAGGTGTCGCCGGTGAGTGGGCGAGCGAGCATGGTCAGGGAGGGGGAAGGGGACGGTACTGCGGGTTATGTCGGGAAAAGACAGTTTTATTTATTTATTTATTTGCAAAATTCACGCTGCGCCGTCCTTTTCCGGACGGAGGGAGTACTACATTGTAGATCAGATTTGCATAGTTCTACTAAATGCCTTGATTGATCTCTTACTATATAGCTGTTCTAAACAATCTAATCTACTGAAATATTTGGTCGCAAGCAGGGACAAGGAACATAAACAGAGAGCCAAAGACTATTGCAGACCGTAGCTGTAGCTCACAGGAGATACCAATCTGATTTTGATTGATAAACAATTGTTAAGAAAGTAACATGATCGATTGTCAAGCATAACAGCTTAATACATCCCACTTAATACAGGTTCACATAACTTTCACATAGCTTGACAATACAGTTAAAAATGTTCACATAGTCTGACCATAACTACAGGAAAGGCAGCCGTATGACCATAACTTTCACATATCACCATCTTTTCAACAAGTCCAGCCTCCCATCATCATTCATCAATTAAGCATCTTCGACGGAATGAGGGACCAAGCAACAGTAATCTCCACCTTAGGGCCACCAGCATATAGGCTACATGCAACTTTAGTTATGTTGGATTTTTTTGGTGTGATTAAGATGACTTGAGCACTCTCAGCAGATTGTGTTGTCGAATAGGCCTCTATAAGGACTTTTAACTTTCCATTCAATTCCACAGAAACTACTTCTCTTGACAGCTCAAGATAGCCATGTTCAGCAATTGGCATTCTTCCACCTTCTGAATCAACCAACACAACTTGCCTGAATGAGAGCCCAGCAATATCTTCATTACCATCCTGAGGTTGTGAAGAGCAAACAACTCTGCCACCATGCGGAAAAGGCAATTTTCCATCTACAGATGTAACAAGCACACTCAGGATAGTAGCCTGCACTGACTGCCGAAGTTGCTCCCAGCAAAACTCCACTGTGCAGAAGTCGTTCTTAGCCACATGCCCGCCGGAACTGTCACCATTGTAGAAGAAATAAGTACTGATCAATGCTTTATCTTCAGATTCTGATGCGCCCTTTACTTTTAGTTGAATTTCAAAGTACACAGTGCCCATGGACACAATCGCACGAACCGGGCCATCCAGGCACAAAAAGGAATCCTGCGAGCATCATCATTGCTATTAACTAATCAACAACATGAATGCAGGAAACAAACCAAGAATAAAAAGAAAATATCACACATACATTTTCTTCCAGTTTTTGGCAGTAGTTACTTCTGCGAAGGAATATGGGGTTGCGATGACGGTCCGCAGTATCTCGGGCTGCTACCACTCCATACACCTCCACTGGCAATGTGAGATTTTTTGTTGCCGAGATTTTAATTGAATAGATCTGCAAGGTACTCCCGGCTACAGCTTCAATTGGGATGCGGCGCGGTGTGCAATGTGTATAGAGCATGGGGCTCAAAAGCGCTGGATGCAAGTTACGCATGAGTCAAAGACCTATCATTAAGTAACTATAGTGGCAGAGTACTTATATGATCCATTCATCAAGAAGAATAAAGCAGCAGTTAAGTATTGAGTTAGAGACCTATCATGCTGTAGAGGCCAGATTACTTATATGATACATTTAATAAGAACATGCAGCAGGTGAACAAGAAACCTAACAATGATCAGATAACTAGCTCGATGCATGTTTACTCACTCTGGTTTTCGAAGTTCTTGTGGTGCCCCCATATACGGTCCCAGTTCATACGGTAGGCAGCAAACCTCCTCTCCTCCTCCTCCATGGAAGATTTGCATATGTGTTCCCTCTCCACCTCCTCCATAGCTGATAAGAAAGATTCAGATTTCAACTGTATCATCATCAATTTCACCTTGGAATCAAAATCCGGGTCCACTTGCTGCAGCATGCTGATACGCTTAGCAATCCACTGCAACTTGCAGATACGGGGCAGGTACTCATTCTTCAAAACGATCATTGTTCTCATGACATCTTTGTTCTCTGGCGAGAACAAACTCTGCAATTTGCACATCTCTTGCCACAATTCATGGATCTCCTTGGAGAAGAACTGTAGCCTGAAGCCCAAGGTTAGCACTGCAACTGCCTCCTTATGGGTCTGTTCGGCTTTAAATACTGAATTGATGTCACCGACAAAACTTCTGAATTTCAGCAGGATCTCCCCAATCGATTCGGGTAGATTGCCTGCCTTGCCAGCGAACAACCCCTTGGTCTCCTTTGCTAACAGATCGAGCAGCTCCTTTCTTTCTGCTTCTTCGGTTATCCGCATCAGTGATGCCGCATGACGAAGTTCCTCGAGATCCGCAGCATTACTTCCCTTCGACGACCTCCCACCAGTGTCCATCTCACCTTTAGCTTCAATACGAAAGGCGTCGGGCATCACGCGCCTGATCTTTTCCGACAGCTCGAACATCTCCGATCTCAACTCGAACAGAGTTACGCGATGCGCGGCGTCAAGACGACCAATCTCGAACATCATGTCCCCCTTGGCCCCGATCCGGCTGATACTCTTATGCAGAGAGATTGCAGCCTGATAGAGCTCCCCGCCTAAGGACGGATTCTCGCCACTCGGTGCCTTCGAATTCCCTGCCGTCGCCATCTCGCCGCCCGTCCTCCTTTCTTCTCCACGCCGCCGCCGCCAACTACCGCCTCCGCTCTATTTAGGAGGGGAAGGGGAAGGCAAAGGTAACAGCTAGGGTTTTCTAGATACGGTGTTTGGATACGGTTCGGACAGCGAGTACTTTCTCTCAGGCTCAGCCTGGCCCAGTAGATCGAGAACAGCGGCCTACAGCGACCAGCAGCGGGCCGTAACCCATTAAAACAATCGCTCCCTTCGCTCGCTTTCGCTCGCCTCGCTGGCTACTTGTTTTTCGGTTGTGCTGCGCTGCTGGTTCAGGAAAAAGACCGGCCTCTGTTTTTTTAGAATTTTGAATATGTTCATAAAAAAGTTCATAGATTTATTAAATATTTGGAAAAAGGTTCATCATTTTTTTTAAAAAAAATTCATTGGATTTGAAAAGGAGTTCATTGGATCTGAAAAAAAGTTCTCCCCAGACCCCACCTTGTGTGGGAGCTTCTATGCACTGGGTCTGGATCTGAAAACAAGTTCATCGAATTGAAAATAGTTCATCAGATTAAAAATACAGTTCATCGCTTTCTAAAAAATTCACCAAAAATGCTAAAGAAGTTGATTGATTTCCGAAAAAGTTAACCAATTTGAAAAAAGTTCATCTATTTTAAAAGGTTCACGGATTTAAAAAAACCTGGAAAAGGATGAGAAAAAAGAAGAAAAAGAAAAATGATAAAGAATAAACTGAACTGAAGAACAAACTAAAAGAGAAAAACAAAGCACCTGTACACCGGCGGGGTGATGGCCTGGTGGTTGGAGTTGACACATATTGAAAAAAATGTTTAACGCAGATTTAAAAATAGTTCAA
The DNA here is from genome assembly GCA_032464435.1 of Aegilops umbellulata. Classification (NCBI taxonomy): domain Eukaryota; kingdom Viridiplantae; phylum Streptophyta; class Magnoliopsida; order Poales; family Poaceae; genus Aegilops; species Aegilops umbellulata. Next base: position 526,330,188 of record CP136055.1, on the reverse strand, counting down.
AAACATTTATTTGAAAGAGTCACTCATGTATTTAAAAAAATTAAACATGTGTACAAAAATGTTCCTAAGATATACAGAAGATTGTACAACATGTATGAAAAGACTGGATTTCAAACACATATATTTGAATTTTTTAATAATTTATTTTTAAAATGTTAACTGTGTATCTATACATACTATTAATTATTAAATATACTATTAAAGGGAAAGTAGGTATTCTTGGCCCGTCATGATATTTTACGAACAAATCCCTGACTGTTTTAGTATAAACCTGCAATAAAAAGCATTCGTCACAAAATTTTGTATGTACGTTCCGCGTGGGCCACACACAGTTCATTGGCCTAGCTGATATTTTGTATGTACGTTCCGTGTGGGCCGCGCAGTTCATGGACCTAGCTAGGCCTCCTTTGAGTTTTTTTGTCCAAGGGGGAAAAATGAAAAATATACATGCATATAGGGCGAAATCACTAGCTGTGGAGCGCTCCCCGCAACGATTAGTCGGGGAGCGCTCCCCGCGCGCCAAGTGTCACGCGCGGAGCGCTCGTGAGACCTTTTCGGGGCGCTCCGCGCGCGACACTTGGCGCGCTGACGGCCTCTCCCATGATTTTCGGTTTCCGGTTTTCATTTCTGGTTTTCCCTTTTTTCACTTTAGTCCTTGTACTCTTAATGTTTTGTAATACACTTTTGATCTGTTTTGAGATCTGTTTCTATTTGGTGTGGTCGAACCATCGCCACAGCTGTTCTTTCGTTGCCATCGTCGCCGCTCATCGCGGCCGCCGCTCTTGTCGCCTGCTTACGGCGGCCCCCGTCGTGCCCGCCGCGCTTGTCGCCTACTTACGGCTCCTTCTTTAGCGTCGACCGCGCTTCCTCGTTCGCGAGATCGTCGTTTCCTACCGGTTGCATTCGTGGGTTCCCTGTTTCCTTTTGTTTCTCTTTTTTGTTCCCATTATATTTCCAGGATATGGAGATTTATGGGGTAGTTACGGGTGGGGGCTTCCAATACTATCAGATGTCAAGTTTCAACTCGGTTTGTGGAATTAGTTCTTGATAATCATTGTGTTCTTTGCAGGTATGGCTTGTCCTTTTTGCCGTATGGTGGGTGGCCCGTGTTCGTCTGTTGATTCTTCTGTAGATGTGTTCACTGTGGTTCTGGATCAGCGTTGTTCGACTCGTGTTGTAAGAATAACACTTTATATTTGATCATTTTTTGGCACACATACTTATTTCTTTTGGCTCTGCTGTTGCTGTTTTGAATGGAAATTATTCTAGGTCTTCTTTTTTTGATTGTGATCATTCGTTTTGCAGTCTGTTCCGTGCAGTGTTAGAGCTCATCTTGCTCGTTACATCAAGGAGTGTAAGGCTTTAGCCATAAGGAGGGGTGACAGACATACTGATCTTGCTCTTCACTCTAGTGAGGGTTATTTGTATGCTCTCTTTAGTCATGGTCGGGTGAGGAGCAAATTCCATGGTCCTTTCTGGGAAGATTTGGTCATTGATTATGGTTTTCATCATCGTGATAGAATGACCGTTAGGCTTGAACGCTATGGAACGTTGATTGGTGTTGACTTTTATCGGGGTGGAGTTATGTTGTCTCCTTTACCTTTTGTTGGTAAGGTTTATTTTTAAGGAAGTTTTTAGCTTGTTTTATTTTACATGATGATTTTTCTGTTCCCTTGAACTTGTGTAATTATATTTTGTAGCTCTTGATGGTTTGAGCGACTCCGAGAAGGAACTTGTTGGGAGTTATTATTACACCCGTGGTGTTTTTCTTAATTATCAGCAGATGTATTTCACGACGTGTCAACTCTTTGATGATGAGTACATACCCTGTTGTCCTTTTGTTCACAGGATTGATTCCATGAATGTTAATGGTCATCATATGGTCAGATTTATTTTCCACTGTTTTTCTTTGTTTTTGTTTATTTATTTATTAGTATTTCTTCTATTTTATAGTTTTAAATTTTTGTTCCATTTCTAATAGCTTGATGTTTTTGTCAGGTTATTCCTGGTATTGTTGTGAGGAGTTTAAAGGAGTTCGTGTCAATTCCTAGGACTGGAGTTTTAACTCTTGAAGTTACTTTGGAAACTCGTGATGATGATGATATATATGTGAGCACTCCTTGCTCCTACTTCATTGGCTTGGGTAATAGATTGGTGTTCAAAGAGGAAGGGTTCAGTGATTTTCTCCGGGCATCGTCTATTGAAGTAAACAGCTTGGTGCTCATAACTTTCAAAGTGCGTGATGGGAGGCTTGTTGTTATCTTCAATCTTCTGCCGTAGTGATGTTAATTATAGCCTTTGAACATAATGAATTTTGTTTAAAAATCTATGCTATAGTGTAATGTTATTTAGATATATGAAACGATATGAACCTAACTGTTCATTGATGTTGTTCGTTTGTAGAAGAGGCATGGTTGTGCATCTGTTTTAAAGATGTTTTTTCAGACGGATGTTAGTTAATTGGAGGCATAGTTATACATACATTAGAGGCACGTGTGTTGTTTCCTCTGACATGGGTTGTAGAGACAGGAACGTCTGTGCAGCAGCAAAGAGGCACGGACGATCACGCGTGAAATAGCTTGTAGAGTCACGGCGCGTGTTACGCGAGGCACGGGTGTGTGGGCACGAGAGACACGCGAGTGAAGCCTCTATAGGGAGGAGGCACATGTATAGGTTGGTGCATCTGGCAGCATAGGGTTGTAGTGAGAGGAACGTGTGTGCAACACCAAAGTTGCACGGGCGATTACGCGTGCGGAGCATGTAGAGTTAATGTGGGTTTTATGTGAGGCACGTGGATTGAGCAAACGGAGGCACATAAGTGAAGTCAGTACAGGCACGGTTGTGTGGAGGTACGGGTATGAATCCTCTTGCTGCTGTCAAGTTTCTAGAGGCACGGAAGTATGGCAGCAGAGGCATTGGTCCGAATACTTGGTTAGAGAGGATCTGTTATGGATGCACAGGTGTGAAGTCTCTAGGGTCACGGGTGTGTGGCACCACAGGCATGGGTTCGAATAGACACTTGGATAGCCACGGTTGTACATAGGTCAGTTGCACATAGTAGTGTAGTTTTGTGGCATCATGCAGAACTGGTCTACGGAGAGGAACATGTGTGCAATAGCAAGGATGTTCTGAATGGACATAGCAGTGTTTGATGTGAAATGGTTGTGTTGTGTGATTTTAATTTTTTTCCAATGTGGTGAAACTAGCAAAGTTCTTGTCCCTTGTGTCTGTGTACCGAATGTACTTCTGCAATATTTATGAATTGTTCACGCTAATGTTGAATAAGCATTTTACAGAAAGTTAACAACGATACAATCACATATCCTTGTAAATACAGGATGCATCTTATTTTGGGGAACACATTAATTTACAAAAAATTCCTACGCACATGCAAGATCCATCTAGGTGATGCATAGCAACGAGAGGGGAGAGTGTTGTCCATGTACCCTCGTAGACCGTAAGCGGAAGCGTTATGACAACGCGGTTGATGTAGTCGTACATCTTCACGATCCGACCGATCCTAGCACCGAAGATACGACACCTCCGCGATCTGCACACGTTCAGCTCGGTGACGTCCCACGAACTCTAGATCCAGCTGAGGTCGAGGGAGAGTTTCGTCAGCACAATGGCGTGGTGACGGTGATGATGAAGCTACCGACGCAGGGCTTCGCCTAAGCAATGCAACGATATGACCGAGGTGGAAATCTGTGGAGGGGGCACCGCACACGGCTACACAATCAACTTGTGTGTCTATGGGGTGCCCCCTCCCCCTATATAAAGGAGTGGAGGAGGGGGAGGGCCGTCCTGAAGGAAATATGCCCTAGAGGCAATAATAAAGTTATTATTTATTTCCTTATTTCATGATAAATGTTTATTATTCATGCTAGAATTGTATTACCCGGAAACATAATACATGTGTGAATACATAGCCAAACAGAGTGTCACTAGTATGCCTCTACTTGATTAGCTCGTTGATCAAAGATGGTTATGTTTCCTAACCATGGACAAAGAGTTGTCATTTGATTAACGGGATCACATCATTAGGAGAATGATGTGATTGACATGACCCATTCCATTAGCTTAGCACCCGATCGTTTAGTATGTTGGTATTGCTTTCTTCATGACTTATACATGTTCCTACGACTATGAGATTATGCAACTCCCGTTTGCCGGAGGAACACTTTGTGTGCTACCAAACGTCACAACGTAACTGGGTGATTATAAATGAGCTCTACAGGTGTCTCCAAAGGTACATGTTGGGTTGGCGTATTTCAAGATTAGGATTTGTCACTCCGATTGTCGGAGAGGTATCTCTGGGCCCTCTCGGTAATGCACATCACATAAGGCTTGCAAGCATTGCAACTAATGAGTTAGTTGCGATATGATGTATTACGGAACGAGTAAAGAGACTTGCCGGTAACGAGATTGAACTAGGTATTAAGATACCGACGATCGAATCTCGGGCAAGTAACATACCGATGACAAAGGGAACAACGTATATTGTTATGTGGTCTGTCCGATAAAGATCTTCGTAGAATATGTGGGAGCCAATATGAGCATCTAGGTTCCGCTATTGGCTATTGATGAGAGACGTGTCTCGGTCATGTCTACATTGTTCTCGAACCCATAGGGTCCGCACGCTTAACGTTACGATGACAGTTTCATTATGAGTTTATATGTTTTGATGTACCGAAGGTTGTTCGGAGTCCCGGATGTGATCACGGACATGACGAGGAGTCTCGAAATGGTCGAGATGTAAAGATTGATATATTGGATGACTATATTCGGACACCGGAAGTGTTCTAGAGAAGTTTCGGATAAAACCGGAGTACCGGGGGGTTACCGGAACCCCCCGGGGGTTAATGGGCCTCATGGGCCCAAAGTGGAGCAGAGGAGGGGCGGCCAGGGCAGGCCGCGCGCCCCCTCCCCCTCTAGCCCGAATTGGATAAGGAGGGGGGTGCGGCGCCCCCCTTTCCTTCCTCTCCCCTCTCCCTTCCTTCCCCCTCTCCTAGTTGGACAAGGAAAAGGAGGGAGTAGGACTCCTCCCAGGCACGCCGCCTCCTAGCCGGCCGCCCCTCCCCCTTGCTCCTTTATATACGGGGGCAGGGGGCACCTCTAGACACACAAGTTGATCTTCGTGATCGTTCTCTTAGCCGTGTGCGGTGCCCCCCTCCACCATAATCCTCGATAACATTGTAGCGGTGCTTAGGCGAAGCCCTGCGACGGTAAAACATCAAGATCGTCACCACGCCGTCGTGCTGACGGAACTCTTCCCCGACACTTTGCTGGATCGGAGTCCGGGGATCGTCATCGAGCTGAACGTGTGCTAGAACTCGGAGGTGCCGTAGTTTCGGTGCTTGATCGGTCGGGTCGCGAAGACATACGACTACATCAACCGTGTTGTCATAACGCTTCCGCTTTCGGTCTACGAGGGTACGTGGACAACACTCTCCCCTCTCGTTGCTAGGCATCACCATGATTTTGCGTGTGCGTAGGAATTTTTTTGAAATTACTACGTTCACCAACAGTGGCATCCGAGCCAGGTTTTATGCGTTGATGTTATGCACGAGTAGAACACAAGTGAGTTGTGAGAGATATAAGTCATACTGCTTACCAGCATGTCATACTTTGGTTCGGCGGTATTGTGAGATGAAGCGGCCCGGACCGACATTACGCGTACGCTTACGCGAGACTGGTTTCACCGCTACGAGCACTCGTTGCTTAAAGGTGACTGGCGGGTGTCTGTCTCTCTCACTTTAGTTGAACCGAGTGTGGCTATGCCCGATCCTTGCGAAGGTTAAAACAGCACCAACTTGACAAACTATCGTTGTGGTTTTGATGCGTAGGTAAGAACGGTTCTTGCTAAGCCCGTAGCAGCCACATAAAACTTGCAACAACAAAGTAGAGGACGTCTAACTTGTTTTTGCAGGGCATGTTGTGATGTGATATGGTCAAGACGTGATACTATATTTTATTGTATGAGATGATCATGTTTTGTAACCGAGTTATCGGCAACTGGCAGGAGCCATATGGTTGTCGCTTTATTGTATGCAATGCAATCGCCCTGTAATGCTTTACTTTATCACTAAGTGGTAGCGATAGTCTTAGAAGCATAAGATTGGCGAGACGGCAACGATGCTACGATGGAGATCAAGGTGTCGCGCCGGTGACAATGGTGATCATGACGGTGCTTCGGAGATGGAGATCACAAGCACAAGATGATGATGGCCATATCATATCACTTATATTGATTGCATGTGATGTTTATCTTTTATGCGTCTTATCTTGCTTTGATTGATGGTAGCATTATAAGATGATCCCTCACTAAATTATCAAAGTATAAGTGTTCTCCTTGAGTATGCACCGTTGCGAAAGTTCTTCGTGCTGAGACACCACGTGATGATCGGGTGTGATAGGCTCTACGTTAAATTACAACGGGTGCAAAACAGTTTCACACGCGGAATACTCAGGTTAAACTTGATGAGCCTAGAATATAACAGATATGGCCTCGGAACACGGAGACCGAAAGGTCGAGCGTGAATCATATAGTAGATATGATCAACATATTGATGTTCACCATTGAAACTACTCCATCTCACGTGATGATCGGACATGGTTTAGTTGATATGGATCACGTGATCACTTAGAGGATTAGAGGGATGTCTATCTAAAGTGAGAGTTCTTAAGTAATATGATTAATTAAACTTTAAATTTATCATGAACTTAGTCCTGGTAGTATTTTGCAAATTATGTTGTAGATCAGTAGCTCGCATTGTTGTTTTCATATGTTAATTTTGATATGTTCTTAGTTATGTTGAAAAATGTCAGTAGCAATGATGCAGACTAGCTCCGTAATCTGAGGTTTATCCTCATTGCTGCACAGAAGAATTATGTCCTTGATGCACCGCTAGGTGACAGACCTATTGCAGGAGCAAATTCAGATATTATGAACGTTTGGCTAGCTCAATATGATGACTACTTGATACTTTAGTGCACCATGCTTAAACGGCTTAGAATTGGGACTTCAAAGACGTTTTGAACGTCATGGACCATATGAGATGTTCCAGGAGTTGAAATTAATATTTCAAGAAAATACCCGAGTTGAGAGATATGAAGTCTCCAACAAGTTCTATAGCTAAAAGATGGAGGAGAATAGCTCAAGCAGTGAGCATGTGCTCAGATTGTTTGGGTACTACAATCGCTTGAATCAAGTGGGAGTTAATCTTCCAGATAAAATAGTGATTGACAAAATTCTCTAGTCACCATCACCACGTTAGTAGAACTTCGTGATGAACTATAGTATGCAAGGGATGACGAAAACAATTCCCAAGCTCTTCGCAATGATAAAATCGGTGAAGGTAGAAATCAAGAAAAACATCAAGTGTTTATGGTTGACAAGACCACTAGTTTTAAGAAGGACAAAGGGAAGAAGGGGAACTTCAAGAAGAACGGCAAGCAAGTTGCTGCTCAAGTGAAGAAGCCCAAGTCTGGACCTAAGCCTGAGACTAAGTGCTTCTACTGGAAAGGGACTGGTCACTAGAAATGGAACTGCCCTAGATACTTGGCGGATAAGAAGGATGTCATAGTGAACAAAGGTATATTTGATATACATGTTATTGATGTGTACTTTACTAGTGTTTATAGCAAGCCCTTAGTATTTGATACTAGTTCAGTTGCTAAGATTAGTAACTCAAAATGGGAGTTGCAAAATAAACAGAGACTAGTTAAGGGTGAAGTGACGATGTGTGTTGGAAGTGGTTCCAAGATTGATATGATCATCATCGCACACTCCCTATACTTTCGGGATTAGTGTTGAACCTAAAAATAAATGTTATTTAGTGTTTGCGTTGAGCATGAATATGATTGGATCATGTTTATTGCAAGGTTATTCATGTAAGATAGAGAATAAATCGTTGTTCTGTTTACATGAATAAAACCTTATATGGTTACACACCCAATGAAGATGGTTCGTTGGATCTCGATCGTAGTGATACACATATTCATAATATTGAAACCAAAAGATGCAAAGTTAATAATGATAGTGCAACTTATTTGTGGCACTGCCGTTTAGGTCATATTGGTGTAAAGCGCATGAAGAAACTCCATGCTGATGGACTTTTGGAATCACTTGGTTATGAATCACTTGATGCTTGCGAACCATGCCTCTTGGGCAAGATGACTAAAATGCCGTTCTCCGGAACAATGGAGCGAGCAACATATTTATTGGAAATCATACATACTGATGTATGTGGTCCGATGAATATTGATGCTCACGGCAAGTATCGTTATTTTCTGACCTTCACAGATGATTTGAGCAGATATGAGTATATCTACTTGATGAAACACAACTCTAAAACATTTGAAAAGTTCAAAGAATTTTAGAGTGAAGTGGAGAATCATCGTAACAAGAAAATAGAAGTTTCTACGATAAGATCGTAGAGGTAAAATATTTGAGTTACGAGTTTGGCCTTCAGTCAAAACAATGTGAAATAGTTTCACTACTCATGCCACCTGGAACACCACAGTGTAATGGTGTGTCCGAACATCGTTACCGTACTTTATTGGATATAGTGCAATCTATGATGTCTCTTACCGATTTACCACTATCGTTTTGGGGTTATGCATTAGAGATAGCTACATTCACGTTAATAGGGCACCGTCTAATCCGTTGAGATGACACCGTATGAACTATGGTTTAGCAAGAAACCTAAGCTGTCGTTTCTTAAAGTTTGGGACTGCGATGCTTATGTGAAAAAGTTTCAACATGATAAGCTCGAATCCAAATCGGAGAAGTAAGTCTTCATAGGATACCCAAAGGAGACAGTTGGGTACACCTTCTATCACAGATCCGAAGGCAAGATATTCGTTGTTGAGAATGGATCCTTTCGAGAAAAGGAGTTTCTCTCGAAAGAAGTGAGTGGGAGGAAAGTAGAACTTGATGAGGTAACTGTACCTGCTCCCTTATTGGAAAGTAGTTTATCACAGAAATCTGTTCCTGTGACTCCTACACCAATTAGTGAGGAAGCTAATGATGATGATCATGTAACTTCAGATCAAGTTACTACCGAACCTCATAGGTAAACCAGAGTAAGATTCGCACCAGAGTGGTACGGTAATCCTGTTCTGGAGGTCCTGACCATGACGAACCTACGAACTATGATGAAGCGATGATGAGCCCAGATTCCGCGAAATGGTTTGAGGCCATGGAATCTGAGATGGGATCCATGCATGAGAACAAAGTGTGGACTTTGGTTGACTTGCCCGATGATCGGCAAGCCATAGAAAATAAATGGATCTTCAAGAGGAAGACGGACGCTGATAGTAGTGTTACTATCTACAAAGCTAGAATTGTCGCAAAAGGTTTTCGACAAGTTCAAGGTGTTGACTATGATGAGAGTTTCTCACTCGTATCTATGCTTAAGTCTGTCTGAATCATGTTAGTAATTGCCGCATTTTATGAAATCTGGCAAATGGATAAACAAAATTGCATTCCTTAATGGATTTATTGAAGAAGAGTTGTATATGATGCAACCAGAAGGTTTTGTCAATCCTAAAGGTGTTAACAAAATGTGCAAGCTCCATCGATCCATCTATGGACTGGTGCAAGCATCTCGGAGTTGGAATATACGCTTTGATGATTTGATCAAAGCATATAGTTTTATACAGACTTGCGGTGAAGCCTGTATTTACAAGAAAGTGAGTGGGAGCACTACAACATTTCTGATAAGTATATGCGAATGACATATTGTTGATCGTAAATAATGTAGAATTATTCTGCAAAGCATAAAGGAGTGTTTGAGTGTTTGAAAGGAGTTTTTCAAAGAAAGACCTCGGTGAAGCTGCTTAGATATTAAGCATCAAGATCTATAGAGATAGATCAAGACGCTTGATAAGTTTTTCAGTGAGTACATACCTTGACAAGATTTTGAAGTAGTTCAAAATGGAACAGTCAAAGAAAGAGTTCTTGCCTGTGTTACAAGGTGTGAAATTGAGTAAGACTCAAAGCCCGACCACGGCACAAGATAGAAAGAGAATGAAAGTCATTCCCTATGCCTTAGCCATAGGTTCTATAAAGTATGCCATGTTGTGTACCAGATCTATTGTATACCCTACACTGATTTTGGCAAGGGAGTACAATAGTGATCTAGGAGTAGATCACTGGACAACGGTCAAAATTATCCTTAGTGGAATAAGGATATGTTTCTCGATTATGGAGGTGAAAAAGGTTCGTCGTAAAGGGTTACGTCGACGCAAGTTTTTGACACTGATCCAGATGACTCTAAGTCTCAATCCGGATACATATTGAAATTGGGAGCAATTAGCTAGAGTAGCTCCGTGCGGAGCATTGTTGACATAGAAATTTGCAAAATACATACGTATCTGAATTTGGCAGACCCATTGACTAAACTTCTCTCACAAGCAAAACATGATCACACCTTAACACTCTTTGGGTGTTAATCACATAGCGGTTTGAACTAGATTACTGACTCTAGTAAACCCTTTGGGTGTTGGTCACATGTCGATGTGAACTACAGGTGTTAACCACATAAAGATGTGAACTATTGATGTTAAATCACATGGCGATGTGAACTAGAATATTGACTCTAGTGCAAGTGGGAGACTGAAGGAAATATGCCCTAGAGGTAATAATAAAGTTATTATTTATTTCCTTATTTCATGATAAATGTTTATTATTCATGCTAGAATTGTATTACCCGGAAACATAATACATGTGTGAATACATAGACAAACAGAGTGTCACTAGTATGCCTCTACTTGACTAGCTCATTGATCAAAGATGGTTATGTTTCCTAACCATGGACAAAGAGTTGTCATTTGATTAACGGGATCACATCATTAGGAGAATGATGTGATTGACATGACTCATTCCATTAGCTTAGCACCCGATCGTTTAGTATGTTGCTATTGCTTTCTTCATGACTTATACATGTTCCTATGACTATGAGATTATGCAACTCCCATTTGCCGGAGGAACACTTTGTGTGCTACCAAATGTCACAACGTAACTGGGTGATTATAAAGGAGCTCTACAGGTGTCTCCAAAGGTACGTGTTGGGTTGGCATATTTCGAGATTAGGATTTGTCACTCCGATTGTCGGAGAGGTATCTCTGGGCCCTCTCGGTAATGCACATCACATAAGCCTTGCAAGCATTGCAACTAATGAGTTAGTTGCGAGATGATGTATTACGGAACGAGTAAAGAGACTTGCCAGTAACGAGATTGAACTAGGTATTAAGATACCGACGATCGAATCTCGGGCAAGTAACATACCGATGACAAAGGGAACAACGTATGTTGTTATGTGGTCTGACCGATAAAGATCTTCGTAGAATATGTGGGAGCCAATATGAGCATCTAGGTTCCGCTATTGGCTATTGATGAGAGACGTGTCTCGGTCATGTCTACATTGTTCTCGAACCCGTAGGGTCCGCACGCTTAACGTTACAATGACAGTTTCATTATGAGTTTATATGTTTTGATGTACCGAAGGTTGTTCGGAGTCCCGGATGTGATCACGGACATGACGAGGAGTCTCGAAATGGTCGAGATGTAAAGATAGATATATTGGATGACTATATTCGTACACCGGAAGTGTTCTAGAGAAGTTTCGGATAAAACCGGAGTACCGGGGGGTTACCGGAACCCCCCGGGGGTTAATGGGCCTCATGGGCCCAAAGTGGAGCAGAGGAGGGGCGGCCAGGGCAGGCCGCGCGCCCCCTCCCCCTCTAGCCCGAATTGGATAAGGAGGGGTGTGCGGCGCCCCCCTTTCCTTCCTCTCCCCTCTCCCTTCCTTCCCCCTCTCCTAGTTGGACAAGGAAAAGGAGGGAGTCCTACTCCCGGTAGGAGTAGGACTCCTCCCAGGCACGCCGCCTCCTAGCCGGCCGCCCCTCCCCCTTGCTCCTTTATATACGGGGGCAGGGGGGCACCTCTAGACACACAAGTTGATCTTCGTGATCGTTCTCTTAGCCGTGTGCGGTGCCCCCCTCCACCATAATCCTCGATAACATTGTAGCGGTGCTTAGGCGAAGCCCTGCGACGGTAAAACATCAAGATCGTCACCACGCCGTCGTGTTGACGGAACTCTTCCCCGACACTTTGCTGGATCGGAGTCCGGGGATCGTCATCGAGCTGAACGTGTGCTAGAACTCGGAGGTGCCGTAGTTTCGGTGCTTGATCGGTTGGGTCGCGAAGACATACGACTACATCAACCGTGTTGTCATAACGCTTCCGCTTTCGGTCTACGAGGGTACGTGGACAACACTCTCCCCTCTCGTTGCTAGGCATCACCATGATTTTGCGTGTGCGTAGGATTTTTTTTGAAATTACTACGTTCACCAACAGTGGCATCCGAGCCAGGTTTTATGCGTTGATGTTATGCACGAGTAGAACACAAGTGAGTTGTGATAGATATAAGTCATACTGCTTACCAGCATGTCATACTTTGGTTCGGCGGTATTGTGAGATGAAGCGGCCCGGACCGACATTACGCGTACACTTACGCGAGACTGGTTTCACCGCTACGAGCACTCGTTGCTTAAAGGTGATTGGCGGGTGTCTGTCTCTCTCACTTTAGTTGAACCGAGTGTGGCTATGCCCGGTCCTTGCGAAGGTTAAAACAGCACCAACTTGACAAACTATCGTTGTGGTTTTGATGCGTAGGTAAGAACGGTTCTTGCTAAGCCCGTAGCAGCCACATAAAACTTGCAACAACAAAGTAGAGGACGTCTAACTTGTTTTTGCAGGGCATGTTGTGATGTGATATGGTCAAGACGTGATACTATATTTTATTGTATGAGATGATCATGTTTTGTAACCGAGTTATCGGCAACTGGCAGGAGCCATATGGTTGTCGCTTTATTGTATGCAATGCAATCGCCCTGTAATGTTTTACTTTATCACTAAGCGGTAGCGATAGTCTTAGAAGCATAAGATTGGCGAGACGACAACGATGCTACGATGGAGATCAAGGTGTCGCGCCGGTGACAATGGTGATCATGACGGTGCTTCGGAGATGGAGATCACAAGCACAAGATGATGATGGCCATATCATATCACTTATATTGATTGCATGTGATGTTTATCTTTTATGCGTCTTATATTGCTTTGATTGATGGTAGCATTATAAGATGATCCCTCACTAAATTATCAAAGTATAAGTGTTCTCCTTGAGTATGCACCGTTGCGAAAGTTCTTCGTGCTGAGACACCACGTGATGATCGGGTGTGATAGGCTCTACGTTAAATTACAACGGGTGCAAAACAGTTTCACACGCGGAATACTCAGGTTAAACTTGATGAGCCTAGCATATAACAGATATGGCCTCGAAACATGGAGACCGAAAGGTCGAGCGTGAATCATATAGTAGATATGATCAACATATTGATGTTCACCATTGAAACTACTCCATCTCACGTGATGATCGGACATGGTTTAGTTGATATGGATCACGTGATCACTTAGAGGATTAGAGGGATGTCTATCTAAAGTGAGAGTTCTTAAGTAATATGATTAATTAAACTTTAAATTTATCATGAACTTAGTCCTGGTAGTATTTTGCAAATTATGTTGTAGATCAGTAGCTCGCATTGTTGTTTTCATATGTTAATTTTGATATGTTCTTAGTTATGTTGAAAAATGTTAGTAGCAATGATGCAGACTAGCTCCGTAATCTGAGGTTTATCCTCATTGCTGCACAGAAGAATTATGTCCTTGATGCACCGCTAGGTGACAGACCTATTGCAGGAGCAAATTCAGATGTTATGAACGTTTGGCTAGCTCAATATGATGACTACTTGATAGTTTAGTGCACCATGCTTAAACGGCTTAGAATCGGGACTTCAAAGACGTTTTGAACGTCATGGACCATATGAGATGTTCCAGGAGTTGAAATTAATATTTCAAGAAAATACGTGAGTTGAGAGATATGAAGTCTCCAACAAGTTCTATAGCTAAAAGATGGAGGAGAATAGCTCAAGCAGTGAGCATGTGCTCAGATTGTTTGGGTACTACAATCGCTTGAATCAAGTGGGAGTTAATCTTCCAGATAAAATAGTGATTGACAAAATTCTCTAGTCACCATCACCACGTTAGTAGAACTTCGTGATGAACTATAGTATGCAAGGGATGACGAAAACAATTCCCAAGCTCTTCGCAATGATAAAATCGGCGAAGGTAGAAATCAAGAAAAACATCAAGTGTTTATGGTTGACAAGACCACTAGTTTTAAGAAGGACAAAGGGAAGAAGGGGAACTTCAAGAAGAACGGCAAGCAAGTTGCTGCTCAAGTGAAGAAGCCCAAGTCTGGACCTAAGCCTGAGACTAAGTGCTTCTACTGGAAAGGGACTGGTCACTAGAAATGGAACTGCCCTAGATACTTGGCGGATAAGAAGGATGGCATAGTGAACAAAGGTATATTTGATATACATGTTATTGATGTGTACTTTACTAGTGTTTATAGCAAGCCCTTAGTATTTGATACTAGTTCAGTTGCTAAGATTAGTAACTCAAAATGGGAGTTGCAAAATAAACAGAGACTAGTTAAGGGTGAAGTGACGATGTGTGTTGGAAGTGGTTCCAAGATTGATATGATCATCATCGCACACTCCCTATACTTTCGGGATTAGTGTTGAACCTAAAAATAAATGTTATTTAGTGTTTGCGTTGAGAATGAATATGATTGGATCATGTTTATTGCAAGGTTATTCATGTAAGATAGAGAATAAATAGCTGTTCTGTTTACATGAATAAAACCTTATATGGTTACACACCCAATGAAGATGGTTCGTTGGATCTCGATCGTAGTGATACACACATTCATAATATTGAAACCAAAAGATGCAAAGTTAATAATGATAGTGCAACTTATTTGTGGCACTGCCGTTTAGGTCATATTGGTGTAAAGCGCATGAAGAAACTCCATGCTGATGGACTTTTGGAATCACTTGATTATGAATCACTTGATGCTTGCGAACCATGCCTCTTGGGCAAGATGACTAAAATGCCGTTCTCCGGAACAATGGAGCGAGCAACATATTTATTGGAAATCATACATACTGATGTATGTGGTCCGATGAATATTGATGCTCACGGCAAGTATCGTTATTTTCTGACCTTCACAGATGATTTGAGCAGATATGAGTATATCTACTTGATGAAACACAACTCTAAAACATTTGAAAAGTTCAAAGAATTTTAGAGTGAAGTGGAGAATCATCGTAACAAGAAAATAGAAGTTTCTACGATAAGATCGTAGAGGTAAAATATTTGAGTTACGAGTTTGGCCTTCAGTCAAAACAATGTGAAATAGTTTCACTACTCATGCCACCTGGAACACCACAGTGTAATGGTGTGTCCGAACATCGTTACCGTACTTTATTGGATATAGTGCAATCTATGATGTCTCTTACCGATTTACCACTATCGTTTTGGGGTTATGCATTAGAGATAGCTACATTCACGTTAATAGGGCACCGTCTAATCCGTTGAGATGACACCGTATGAACTATGGTTTAGCAAGAAACCTAAGCTGTCGTTTCTTAAAGTTTGGGACTGCGATGCTTATGTGAAAAAGTTTCAACATGATAAGCTCGAACCCAAATCGGAGAAGTAAGTCTTCATAGGATACCCAAAGGAGACAGTTGGGTACACCTTCTATCACAGATCCGAAGGCAATATATTCGTTGTTGAGAATGGATCCTTTCGAGAAAAGGAGTTTCTCTCGAAAGAAGTGAGTGGGAGGAAAGTAGAACTTGATGAGGTAACTGTACCTGCTCCCTTATTGGAAAGTAGTTTATCACAGAAATCTGTTCCTGTGACTCCTACACCAATTAGTGAGGAAGCTAATGATGATGATCATGTAACTTCAGATCAAGTTACTACCGAACCTCATAGGTAAACCAGAGTAAGATTCGCACCAGAGTGGTACGGTAATCCTGTTCTGGAGGTCCTGACCATGACGAACCTACGAACTATGATGAAGCGATGATGAGCCCAGATTCCGCGAAATGGTTTGAGGCCATGGAATCTGAGATGGGATCCATGCATGAGAACAAATTGTGGACTTTGGTTGACTTGCCCGATGATCGGCAAGCCATAGAAAATAAATGGATCTTCAAGAGGAAGACGGACGCTGATAGTAGTGTTACTATCTACAAAGCTAGAATTGTCGCAAAAGGTTTTCGACAAGTTCAAGGTGTTGACTATGATGAGAGTTTCTCACTCGTATCTATGCTTAAGTCTGTCTGAATCATGTTAGTAATTGCCGCATTTTATGAAATCTGGCAAATGGATAAACAAAATTGCATTCCTTAATGGATTTATTGAAGAAGAGTTGTATATGATGCAACCAGAAGGTTTTGTCAATCCTAAAGGTGTTAACAAAATGTGCAAGCTCCATCGATCCATCTATGGACTGGTGCAAGCATCTCGGAGTTGGAATATACGCTTTGATGAGTTGATCAAAGCATATAGTTTTATACAGACTTGCGGTGAAGCCTGTATTTACAAGAAAGTGAGTGGGAGCACTACAACATTTCTGATAAGTATATGCGAATGACATATTGTTGATCGTAAATAATGTAGAATTATTCTGCAAAGCATAAAGGAGTGTTTGAGTGTTTGAAAGGAGTTTTTCAAAGAAAGACCTCGGTGAAGCTGCTTAGATATTAAGCATCAAGATCTATAGAGATAGATCAAGACGCTTGATAAGTTTTTCAGTGAGTACATACCTTGACAAGATTTTGAAGTAGTTCAAAATGGAACAGTCAAAGAAAGAGTTCTTGCCTGTGTTACAAGGTGTGAAATTGAGTAAGACTCAAAGCCCGACCACGGCACAAGATAGAAAGAGAATGAAAGTCATTCCCTATGCCTTAGCCATAGGTTCTATAAAGTATGCCATGTTGTGTACCAGATCTATTGTATACCCTACACTGATTTTGGCAAGGGAGTACAATAGTGATCTAGGAGTAGATCACTGGACAACGGTCAAAATTATCCTTAGTGGAATAAGGATATGTTTCTCGATTATGGAGGTGAAAAAGGTTCGTCGTAAAGGGTTACGTCGACGCAAGTTTTTGACACTGATCCAGATGACTCTAAGTCTCAATCCGGATACATATTGAAATTGGGAGCAATTAGCTAGAGTAGCTCCGTGCGGAGCATTGTTGACATAGAAATTTGCAAAATACATACGTATCTGAATTTGGCAGACCCATTGACTAAACTTCTCTCACAAGCAAAACATGATCACACCTTAACACTCTTTGGGTGTTAATCACATAGCGGTTTGAACTAGATTACTGACTCTAGTAAACCCTTTGGGTGTTGGTCACATGTCGATGTGAACTACAGGTGTTAACCACATAAAGATGTGAACTATTGATGTTAAATCACATGGCGATGTGAACTAGAATATTGACTCTAGTGCAAGTGGGAGACTGAAGGAAATATGCCCTAGAGGTAATAATAAAGTTATTATTTATTTCCTTATTTCATGATAAATGTTTATTATTCATGCTAGAATTGTATTACCCGGAAACATAATACATGTGTGAATACATAGACAAACAGAGTGTCACTAGTATGCCTCTACTTGACTAGCTCATTGATCAAAGATGGTTATGTTTCCTAACCATGGACAAAGAGTTGTCATTTGATTAACGGGATCACATCATTAGGAGAATGATGTGATTGACATGACCCATTCCATTAGCTTAGCACCCGATCGTTTAGTATGTTGCTATTGCTTTCTTCATGACTTATACATGTTCCTATGACTATGAGATTATGCAACTCCCATTTGCCGGAGGAACACTTTGTGTGCTACCAAATGTCACAACATAACTGGGTGATTATAAAGGAGCTCTACAGGTGTCTCCAAAGGTACGTGTTGGGTTGGCATATTTCGAGATTAGGATTTGTCACTCCGATTGTCGGAGAGGTATCTCTGGGCCCTCTCGGTAATGCACATCACATAAGCCTTGCAAGCATTGCAACTAATGAGTTAGTTGCGAGATGATGTATTACGGAACGAGTAAAGAGACTTGCCGGTAACGAGATTGAACTAGGTATTAAGATACCGACGATCGAATCTCGGGCAAGTAACATACCGATGACAAAGGGAACAACGTATGTTGTTATGTGGTCTGACCGATAAAGATCTTCGTAGAATATGTGAGAGACAATATGAGCATCCATGTTATGCTATTGGGTATTGATCAGAGACGTGTCTCGGTCATGTCTACATTGTTCTCGAACCCGTAGGGTCCGCACGCTTAACGTTACGATGACAGTTTCATTATGAGTTTATATGTTTTGATGTACCGAAGGTTGTTTGGAGTCCCGGATGTGATCACGGACATGACGAGAAGTCTCGAAATGGTCGAGACGTAAAGATTGATATATTGGATGACTATATTCGGACACCGTAAGTGTTCCGGAGAAGTTTCGGATAAAACCGGAGTACCGGGGGGGTTACCGGAACCCCCCCGGGGGTTAATGGGCCTCATGGGCCCAAAGTGGAGCAGAGGAGGGGCGGCCAGGGCAGGACGCTCCCCCTCCCTCTCTAGTCCGAATTGGACAAGGAGGGGGGGGGGGCGGCGCCCCCCCTCTCCTTCCTCTCCCCTCTCCCTTCCTTCCCCCTCTCCTAGTTGGACAAGGAAAAGGAGGGAGTCCTACTCCCGGTAGGAGTAGGACTCCTCCCTGGCGCGCCTCCTCCTGGCCGGCCGCCCCTCCCCCTTGCTCCTTTATATACGGGGGCAGGGGGGCACCTCTAGACACACAAGTTGATCTTTGTGATCATTCTCTTAGTCGTGTGCGGTGCCCCCCTCCACCATAATCCTCGATAACATTGTAACGGTGCTTAGGCGAAGCCCTGCGACGGTAAAACATCAAGATCGTCACCACGCCGTCGTGCTGACGGAACTCTTGCCCGACACTTTGCTGGATCGGAGTCCGGGGATCGTCATCGAGCTGAACGTGTGCTAGAACTCAGAGGTGCCGTAGTTTCGGTGCTTGATCGGTCGGGTCGCGAAGACATACGACTACATCAACCGCGTTGTCATAACGCTTCCGCTTGCGGTCTACGAGGTTTCATGGACAACACTCTCCCCTCTCGTTGCTATGCATCACCATGATCTTGCGCGTGCGTAGGTTTTTTTTTTGAAATTACTACGTTCACCAACACGGCCCTCTCATGGCGCGCCCAAGGGGGGAGTCCTACTCCCGGTGGGAGTAGGATTCCCCCTTCCCTAGTAAGAGTAGGAGAAGAAGGAAGGGGGGGAGAGAGGGAAGTAAGGGGGGGCCACCCAATTCGGATTGGGCTTGGGGGGCCGCCCTCCACCTGGCCGCCTCCTCCTCTCTCCCACTAAGGCCCAATAAGGCCCATTGACTCCCGGGGGGTTCCGGTAACCCCCCGGTACTCCGGTAAATGCCCGAACTCACCCGGAACCATTCTAATGTACAAACATAGCCTTCCAATATATCCATCTTTATGTCTCGACCATTTTGAGACTCCTCGTCATGTCCGTGATCATACCTAGGACTCCGAACAACCATCGGTACATCAAAACACATAAACTCATAATACCAATCGTCATCGAACGTTAAGCGTGCGGACCTTACGGGTTTGAGAACTATGTAGACATGACCGAGACTCATCTCCGGTCAATAAACAATAGTGGAACCTGGATGCTCATATTGGTTCCTACATATTCTACGAAGATCTTTATCGGTCAAACCGCATAACAACATACGTTGTTCCCTTTGTCATCGGTATGTTACTTGCCCGGGATTCGATCGTCGGTATCTCAATACCTAGTTCAATCTCATTACCGGCAAGTCCCTTTACTCGTTCCGTAATGCATCATCCCGTAACTAACTCATTAGTCACATTGCTTGCAAGGCTTATAGTGATGTGCATTACCGAGAGGGCCCAGAGATACCTCTCCGACAATCGGAGTGACAAATCCTAATCAATCTTGGAGTCAGTTCCAACTCACATCATCACCTCGCCCTTAACTAGTCTCTGTTTATTTTGCAACTCCCGATTTGAGTTACTACTCTTAGCAGCTGAACCAGTATCAAATACCGAGGGGTTGCTATAAACACTAGTAAAGTGCACATCAATAACATGTATATCAAATATACCTTTGTTCACTTTGCCATCCTTCTTATCCGCCAAGTATCTAGGGCAGTTCCACTTCCAGTGACCATTTCCTTTGAAGTATAAGCACTCAGTTTCAGGCTTGGGTCTAGCTTTGGGCTTCTTCATGGGAGTGGCAACTTGCTTTCCATTCTTCTTGAAGTTCCCTTTCTTTCCCTTGCCCTTTTACTTGAAACTAGTGGTCTTGTCGACCATCAACACTTGATGCTTTTCTTGATTTCTACCTTCGCCGATTTCAGCATCGCGAAGTGCTCGGGGAATCATTTTCTTCATCCCTTGCATATTATAGTTCATCACGAAGTTCCAGTAACTTGGTGATAGTGACTAGATAACTCTGTCAATCACTATCTTATCTGGAAGATTAACTCCCACTTCATTCAAGCGACTGTAGTACTCAGACATTCTGAGCACATGCTCACTAGTTGAGCTATTCTCCTCCATCTTGTAGGCAAAATACTTGTCAGAGGTCTCATACCTCTCGACTCGGGCATGAGTCT
Source organism: Aegilops umbellulata (assembly GCA_032464435.1). Lineage (NCBI taxonomy): Eukaryota > Viridiplantae > Streptophyta > Magnoliopsida > Poales > Poaceae > Aegilops > Aegilops umbellulata. Next base: position 526,309,508 of record CP136055.1, on the reverse strand, counting down.
GAAATACCAATTTCAATTCTTGGAACATCTCATATGCTCCATGGCGTTCAAAACATTTTTTAAGTCCCGGTTCTAAGCCGTAAAGCATGGTGCACTAAACTATCAAGTAGTCATCATACCGAGCTTTGCAAAACATTCATAACGTCTGGATCTGCTCCTGCAACAGGTTCGTCACCTAGTGGTGCATCAAGGACATAATACTTCTGTGCAACAATGAGGATAGTCCTCGGATCACGGACCTAGTCTGCATCATTTCTACTATCATCTTTCAACTTAGTTTTCTCTAGGAACATATCAAAAATAAAATAGGGGAGCTATACGCGAGCTATTGATCTACAATAACATAGACATGCAAAAAACTATCAGGACTAAGTTCATGATAAACTACTCACACATCATCGGAGAGGCTATGGTGTTGATGTAGAAGCCCTACGTGATCAATTCCCCCTCCGGTGGAGCGCCGGAAAAGGCCCCAAGATGGGATCTCACGGGTACAGAAGGTTGCGGCGGTGGAAATAGGGTTTCGTGGTGCTCCTGGATGTAGGTCGGTGGAGCCACATGGGGCCCACGAGGGTGGGGGTGCGCCTACCCCCTGGGCGCGCCTCCCTACCTCGTGACCGCCTCGTTGCTTCCTTGACGTCCACTCCAAGTCTCCTGGATTGCGTTTGTTCCAAAAATAACTCTCCCGAAGGTTTCATTCCGTTTGGACTCCATTTGATATTCCTTTTCTGTGAAACACTGAAATAGGCAAAAAAACATCAATTTGCACTGGGCCTTCGGCTAATAGGTTAGTCCCAAAATAATATAAAAAGGTATATTAAAGCCCATTAAACATCCAAAACAGATAATATAATAGCATGGAACAATCAACAATTATAGATACGTTGGAGACGTATCAAGGAGGCACTGTTGTTATGTTATTCGGTGCACAATTGTGTGTTTAGGAAAAGTTGGTGAAGTAAACATAGTTTGCACTTGAAAATGGAGTCCTGTTTGGTTTTAAATTGAGATATGTTTCACTAGGTGGTTTGAATAAGTTTGATAACATGGCATTGCTATAGGTTTTGATTCAAAAAATGGTTCTTGTTTCATTTGATTTTTGAATCAGAGTTTAACAGAAAATGATTGTTTTTGTTTTTTGGTTTTTTGAATTGTGAATTTTTCAATGGTTAACCAGCTACTTGAGTATCCATAAGAACTACATTTGTTCCAAAGGATCATTCCAACAGTTCAAACAGCAAGTTGAGGGTCCGTAAGACTACACAAGTTCCAAAAGATCATTCCGATAGTTCAAGCAACCACTTGGTCCATAATAGTTACATTACTACCATTCTAACAAGCAAACTTATAGTAACCAGTGTTTTGCTCCTGGGAGGCATCATCATGAAACGACCGCTGAACATCCTAGGAGATACACTGTTTCTTCCATTTTAGGTGCTGGTTCCAACGGAATCTACGGAATGCGCTAAATGATGATGGACAAAGAACGATCATGGCGCTCTTTGAAAGTGATCAGAACAATGTTCTTTTCAACAAAGGATGCAACTGATATGAAGTCTCTGAAAGAAGACTTTTCTATTACCATCCTGCCGTCTTTTTGCAGATGTAGTACGACGAAGGACTGATGACATGGGTAGGTTCATCAGGATCTTCAAGGGCCACCTTGCCATTGGTTGGCATGTCCACCCATCTCTTTAGTGTCGAGACAACGCTCCTTGGAATTTTCTAGAAGAAAGCTAAATTAAATAGAAATTAAAACCGTTGATTTGCCACTTGGAATTTAAATAAAAGAATGGCTGAATACGGTCAGTGCGCAATCATTAAGAAATTCCATATTGAAACTAATATATTTCTTGGCATGTTCAGGTTTGTGAGTAAACAGATAAAACAATATATTAAGAGAAGAACAAAAGTTTTGTTGTTTTAGGATTAATAAATATGTTCTTTATAATTTTACATATAAGCAAGATTATGTCAATATTGTTTATTTTACATATAAGCAAAATATGTTTGGTATTTTAACAAGGACAATTGTAACCAACCATGATGCAGTCTTTGGTGTTAGTGGGAGTGAACACGTGGACAAATGGATGGCAACGGATGGAAGTATCTCCGAAAAGGGCGTTGTAGAAAGAATCATGTCTGGTCATAGGTAAGCTCAATATCCTTAGAGTAGACACATCACTGAACATGGTCGAAATCGTCAAAAGAAAGATCGCCGAGAGCTAGAAAAATAACAAGTATTCAAAGTTAGATAAAGTTATATCCAACACGAATATTATTCAGTTTGATGCATGCATATAAAAATACTATGAAAGAAGATAACTTTGGAATATTAAATACCCACCAACATGGGGTAATGGAAGCAACCTTTTGTCATCCCGATATGTTTGTATTTCCATATTGAGTCCCTCGTTTGGTAGTTCAAATTCTATGTGGTCTCTAGCACGTAGTTCATAATCATCCGCAAAGGTGCACCAGTCAGCACCGCAAAACTTTGTGTAGTTCGCTCTATGCTTAAACAAAGCATTGCAAGACTTTCCTTCATGTGTAAGAAGGGCTGGCTCTACCTGCTCTTTATGCAATATTCTTGCTTCCTCCTTCTTCTCATCAATGTATTCAGAGACAAAAGCTCTGACATTGCAGGGTACATACTGGAAAAAATAGTAAAACAACTGTAAGTATAAATTTGAACTCACGGATCCTTAATGTTAAAAGTTTTCTTAGCTAGCATCTGAACTTTTGATAACAATTAAAGATAACAACATAATGGTATTATAAATTAATGGATACAAATTTTTGGCATAGGTGAAGGAAATATGCCCTAGAGGTAATAATAAAGTTGTTATTTATATTTCCTTATATCATGATAAATGTTTATTATTCATGCTAGAACTGTATTAACCGGAAACTTAGTACATGTGTGATTACATAGACAAACAGAGTGTCACTAGTATGCCTCTACTTGACTAGGTCGTTGAATCAAAGATGGTTAAGTTTCCTAGCCATAGACATGAGTTATCATTTGATTAACGGGATCACATCATTAGAGAATGATGTGATTGACTTGACCCATTCCGTTAGCTTAGCACTTGATCGTTTAGTATATTGCTATTGCTTTCTTCATGACTTATACATGTTCCTATGACTATAAGATTATGCAACTCCCGAATAACAGAGGAACACTTTGTGTGCTATCAAACATCACAACGTAACTGGGTGATTACAAAGGTGCTCTACAGGTGTCTCCGATGGTGCTTGTTGAGTTGGCATAGATCAAGATTAGGATTTGTGCTACCTCTTGAGCACAGCGTTGGTTTTCCCTTGAAGAGGAAAGGGTGATGCAATAAAGTAGCGTAAGTATTTCCCTCAGTTTTTGAGAAACAATGTATCAATCCAGTAGGAGGCCACACTCAAGTCCCTCGTACCTACACAAACAAATAAGAACCTTGCAACCAACGCGATAAAGGGGTTGTCAATCCCTTCATGGCCACTTGCAAAAGTGAGATTTGATAGAGATGATAAGATAATATTTTTGGTATTTTTATGATAAAGACTGAAAGTAAAGAAAGCAAAATAAACGGCGATAGAAATAGCTAGTTGACGGGAGATTAATATGATGGAAAATAGACCCGGGGGCCATAGGTTTCACTAGTGGCTTCTCTCAAGATAGCATAAGTATTACGGTGGGTGAACAAATTACTGCCGAGCAATTGATAGAATTGAGCATAGTTATGAGAATATCTAGGCATGATCATGTATATAGGCATCACGTCCGCGAGAAGTAGACCGACTCCTGTCTGCATCTACTACTATTACTCCACACATCGACCACTATCCAGCATGCATCTAGAGTATTAAGTTCATAAGAACAGAGTAACGCATTAGGCAAGATGACATGATGTAGAGGGATAAACTCAAGCAATATGATATAAACCCCATCTTTTTATCCTCGATGGCAACAATACAATACGTGTCGTTTCCCCTACTGTCACTGGGATCGAGCACCGCAAGATTGAACCCAAAGCTAAGCACTTCTCCCATTGCAAGAAATATCAATCTAGTAGGCCAAACCAAACTGATAATTCAAAGAGACTTGCAAAGATAACCAATCATACATAAAAGAATTCAGAGGAGAATCAAATATTGTTCATAGATAATCTTGATCATAAACCCACAATTCATCGGATCTCGACAAACACACCGCAAAAGAAGATTACATCGAATAGATCTCCAAGAGAATCGAGGAGAACTTTGTATTGAGATCCAAAGAGAGAGAAGAAGCCATCTAGCTAATAACTATGGACCCGAAGGTCTGAGGTAAACTACTCACACATCATCGGAGAGGCTATGGTGTTGATGTAGAAGCCCTCCGTGATCAATGCCCCCTCCGACAGAGCACCGGAAAAGGCCCCAAGATGGGATCTCACGGATAGAGAAGGTTGCGGCGGTGGAAATAGGGTTTCATGGTGCTCCTAGATGGTTTCGGGGTACGTAGGTATATACAGGAGGAAGAAGTAGGTCGGTGGAGCTAGGAGGGGCCTAGGAGGTTGGGGGGCGTGCCCAGGGGGGCAGGCGCGCCTCCCTGCCTCGTGGCCTCCTCGTTGATTTCTTGACGTCCACTCCAAGTCCTCTGGATCACGTTTGTTCCGAAAATCACGTTCCCGAAGGTTTCATTCCGTTTGGACTCCGTTTGATATTCTTTTCTGCGAAACACTGAAATAGGAAAAAAATAGCAATCTGGGCTAGGCCTCCGGTTAATAGGTTAGTCTCAAAAATAATATAAAAGTGTATGATAAAGCCCATTAAACATCCAAAACAGATAATATAATAGCATGAAACAATAAAAAATTATAGATACGTTGGAGACGTATCAAGCATCCCAAGCTTAATTCCTGCTCGTCCTTGAGTAGGTAAATGATAAAAACAAATTTTTTGATGTGGAATGCTACCTAACATATTTCTCAATGTAACTTTCTTTATTGTGGCATGAATGTTCAGATCCGAAAGATTCAAGATAAAAGTTTAATATTGACATAAAAATAATAATACTTCAAGCATACTAACTAAGCAATTATGTCTTCTCAAAATAACGAGTTTTTGAGAAAATGCCACATCTTTCCTGGTACTTTGCTCCTATAGCACACCTTTCTTTTTATTGAATTATATACCACACCTTTGATCAATAGCTTGACAATATACCACAAATTGATTTTTTTTCCTTTTTTTTGCACGTCCAGGCCCACACCTCATTTTTGCTAGGACGAATTTGCCCTCAGCTATTTCCTGGTCATACGAAACGATCGATACGAGACACAGAACGAAGCACAGTGCCGCTGCCGCCGCCTCGGTTCTCCTCCCAGCGCCGCCGCCGCCGCCTTGGTTCTCCTCCTAGCGCCGCCGCCTTGCTGTGCCTCCACCATGGCGAGCCGCCACCTTGCCGTGCCTCCTTCCCCGAACTGACGCCTCGCCCTTCCTTCCTTCCTTCCAGGCGCGCCGCCACCTCGGCGTGATTCATCCCGCCGTTGCCTCGTCCTGCATCCAGTACTCCCGGACGGTCCACACATAGGTTCTGCCGCGCCGCCCCGACAGGTTCCTCTCTCCCTCCCTCCCTCTCGCTCTCTCCCCCTCCCTCCCTCCCTCTCTCATTTGATCTGAACTGTGTACTGAAAAACCCTAGGCCATGGAGATTAGGCTGGAAGAGGAGGAGAACTAGCGGGCAGCTTCACAGGTACGAGTAGAACGTGTTGTTCGCGGAGATGGAGCCAGAGGGTGCAGCTCCGGAACGGTTAGAGATAGAGGGCGCAGCTCTGGAACGGTTAGTCGATCAACCTAAGTTTTTGAATTGAAGGGTTTTGTGAATTGTCAACTGCATATTGACGAATACTTATGCCTACACATTGTTTCTATTTGAAAAATCTTGTAATTTTGTAGGGAAGAAGGTGCGGAGTTGCATGTTGTCATTTATAAACTAATTGTTAGAGTTCTTCGATATGTCGCAAAGCTTGACGATGGCAGCGAGCATCAAGTTTCCCAGCATGATGTGGAGTTTGAGGTTAACATGAAATGTTTTACTGTTGAAAAACTGACAGAACTCATTGGGTCCAAAGTTGTTTGGGGGAGTGGGCAGGAGGTCCATATTTTGTGCAAGGACAAGCATTTTGAATCAGTTGAGAGGATTGATAACTACTAGAAATTGCTCACATCATTTCTTGAGAGATGGGAAGAGAAAGAATTGCTTGTGCTAGCTCAAGTTGTGGACATTGCGAAGGGGGTTACTGTTGGGGAACGTAGCAGAAATTTAAAATTTTCCTACGTGTCACCAAGATCTACCTATGGAGAAACCAGCAACGAGGGGAAAGAGAGTGCATCTACATACCCTTGTAGATCGCTAAGAGAAAGCGTTCAAGTGAACGGGGTTGATGGAGTCGTACTCGTCGTGATCCAAATCACCGATGACCAAGTGCCGAACGGACAGCACCTCCACGTTCAACACACGTACAGCCCGATGACGTCTCCCATGCCTTGATCCAGCAAGGAGAGAGGGAGAGGTTGAGGAAGACTCCATCCAGCAGCGGCACAATGGCGTGGTGGTGGTGGAGGAGCGTGGCAATCCTGCAGGGCTTCGCCAAGCACCGCAGGAGAGGAGGAGGGAGAGGAGCAGGGCTGTGCCAAGAGAGAGATTGAATCGCGTGTATTGGGCAGCCCATACCTCAAGTATATATATAGGGGGAGGGGAGGGGCTGCGCCCGCACCTAGGGTTCCCTCCCCAGGGGTGGCGGCAGCCCCCAGATCCCATCTGGGTGGCGGCCAGGTGGAGGAGAGGGGGAGGCGCACCAGGGGTGGGCCTTAGGGCCCATCTGCCCTAGGGTTTGCCCCCTTCCCCTCTAGGAGGCGCCTTGGGCCTTGGTGGAGGGGCGCACCAGCCCACCTGGGGCTGGTCCCCTTCCACACTTGGCCCATGCAGCCCTCCGGGGCCGGTGGCCCCACTTGGTGGACCCCCGGACACCTCCGGTGGTCCCGGTACACTACCGGTGATGCCCAGAACACTTCCAATGGCCAAAACCATACTTCCTATATATAAATCTTTACCTCCGGACCATTCTGGAACTCCTCGTGACGTCCGGGATCTCATCCGGGACTCCGAACAACATTCGGTAACCACATACGAACTTCCTTTATAATCCTAGCATCATCGAACCTTAAGTGTGTAGACCCTACGGGTTCGGGAAGCATGCAGACATGACCGAGACGTTCTCCGGTCAATAACCAACAGCGGGATCTGGATACCCATGTTGGTTCCCACATGTTCCACGATGATCTCATCGGATGAACCACGATGTCGAGGATTCGATCAATCCCGTATACAATTCCCTTTGTCTAGCGGTATTGTACTTGCCTGAGATTCGATCGTCGGTATCCCGATACCTTGTTCAATCTCGTTACCGGCAAGTCTCTTTACTCGTTATGCAACACATCATCCCGTGATCAACTCCTTGATCACATTGTGCACATTATGATGATGTCCTACCGAGTGGGCCCAGAGATACCTCTCCGTTACACGGAGCGACAAATCCCAGTCTCGATTCGTGCCAACCCAACAGACACTTTCGGAGATACCTGTAGTGTACCTTCATAGCCACCCAGTTACGTTGTGACATTTGGTACACCCAAAGCATTCCTACGGTATCCGGGAGTTGCACAATCTCATGGTCTAAGGAAATGATACTTGACATTAGAAAAGCTTTAGCATACGAACTACACGATCTTGTGCTAGGCTTAGGATTGGGTCTTGTCCATCACATCATTCTTCTAATGATGTGATCCCGTTATCAATGACATCCAATGTCCATGGTTAGGAAACCGTAACCATCTATTGATCAACGAGCTAGTTAACTAGAGGCTTACTAGGGACATGGTGTTGTCTATGTATCCACACATGTATCTGAGTTTCCTATCAATACAATTCTAGCATGGATAATAAACGATTATCATGAACAAGGAAATATAATAATAACCTATTTATTATTGCCTCTAGGGCATATTTCCAACAGTCTCCCACTTGCACTAGAGTCAATAATCTAGTTCACATCGCCATGTGATTTAACACTCACAGAGTTCTGGGTTTGATCATGTTATGCTTGTGAGAGTTATTATAGTCAACGGGTATGAACCTTTCAGATCCATGTGTGCTTTACAAATATCTATGTCATCTCCTAGATGCAGTTACCACGCTCTATTTGGAGCTATTCCAAATAACTGTTCTACTATACGAATCCAATTTACTACTCAGAATAATCTGGATTAGTGTCAAAGATTGCATCGGTGTAACCCTTTACGACGAACTCTTTTACCACCTCCATAATCGAGAAAATTCCTTAGTCCACTAGTTACTAAGGATAACCTTGACCGTTGTCCTGTGATCCATTCCTGGATCACACTTGTACCCCTTGACTGACTCATGGCTTGGCACACTTCAGGTGCGGTACACAACATAGCATACTTTAGAGCCTACGTCTAAAGCATAGGGGACGACCTTCGTCCTTTTTCTCTATTCTGCCGTGGTCATGTCTTGAGTCTTGCTCAATACTCACACCTTGTAACACAGCCGAGAACTCCTTCTTTGCTGATCTATTTTGAACTCCTTCAAAATCTTGTCATGGTATGTGTTCGTTTGAAAGTACCATTAAGCGATTTTGATCTATCCTTATAGATCTTGATGCTCAATGTTCAAGTAGCTTAATCCAGGTTTTCCATTGAAAAACACTTTTCAAATAACCCTATATGCTTTCCAGAAATTCTACATCATTTCTGATAAACAATATGTCAACAACATATACTCATCAGAAATTCTATAGTGCTCCCACTCACTTCTTTGGAAATACAAGTTTCTCATAAACTTTGTATAAACCCAAAATATTTGATCATCTCATCAAAGTGTACATTCCAACTCCGAGATGCTTACTCCAGTCCTTAGAAGGATTGCTGGGGCTTTGCATACTTGTTAGCATCTTTCAGGATCGACAAAAACTTCTGGTTGTATCACATACAACCTTTCCTCAAGAACAAGGAAACAATATTTTGACATCCTATCTGCAAGATTTCATAAATAATGCAGTACCTGCTAATTCCAACAGACTCTTAGCATCGCTACGAGTGAGAAAGTCTCATCATAGTCAACTCCTTGAACTTGTCGGGAAAGATCTTAATGACAAGTCGAGCTTTCTTAATGGTGACATTTACCATCATTGTCCGTCTTCCTTTTAAAATCCATCTGTACTCAACAGCCTTACGACCATTGAGCCGTTCTGCCAAAGTCTACACTTTGTTTTCATACATGGATCCTCTCTCGGATTTTATGGCCTCGAGCCATTCATCGGAACCCAAGCCCACCATCGCTTCTCCATAGCTCGTAGGTTCTTTGTTGTCTAGCAACATGACTTCCAACACAGGATTACGTACCACTCTGAAGTAGTACGCATCCTTGTCGTCCTACGAGGTCTAGGAGTGACTTGATCCGAAGTCTCATGATCACTATCATAAGCTTCCACTTCAATTGGTGTAGGTGCCATAGGAACAACTCCTGTGCCCTGCTACACACTAGTTGAAGTGACGGTTCAATAACCTCATCAAGTCTCCACCATCCTCCCACTCAATTCTTTCGAGAGAAACTTTTCCTCGAGAAAGGACCCGATTTGAGAAACAATCCCTATTGCTTTCGGATCTGAGACAAGAGGTATACCCAACTGTTTTGGGTGTCCTATGAAGATGCATTTATTTGCTTTGGGTTCGAGCTTATCATCCTGAAACTTTTTCACATAAGCGTCGTGACCCCAAACTTTTAAGAAACAACAGCTTAGGTTTCTCTAAACCATAGTTCATACGGTGTTGTCTCGACGGATTTGTGTGGTGCCCTATTTAAAGTGAATGCGGTTGTCTCTAATGCCTAACCCATAAACGATAGTGGTAATTCGATAAGAGACATCATGGTATGCACCATATCCAATAGGGTGCAGTTATGATGTTCGGACACACCATCACACTATGGTGTTCCTGGCGGTATTAGTCGTGAAACAATTTCCACAATGTCTTAATTGTGTGCCAAACTCGTAACTCAGATATAAATCTCTATGATCATATCACAGACATTTCATCCTCTTGTCACGACGATCTTCAACTTCACTCTGAAATTACTTGAACCTTTCAATAATTCAGACTTGTGTTTCATCAAGTAAATATACTTAACATCTAGTCAAATCATCTGTGAAGTAAGAACACAATGATATCCACTGCGTGCCTCAGCGCTCATTGGACCGCACACATAAAAAATGTATTACTTCCAACAAGTTGCTTTCTTATTCCATCTTACTGAAAACGAGGTCTTTCAGTCATCTTGTCCATGTGGTATGATTTGCATGTCTCAAGTGATTCAAAATCAAGTGAGTCCAAACGATCCATCTGTATGGAGTTTCTTCATGCATATCTACCAATAAACATGGTTCGCATGTCTCAATCTTTTCAAAAACGAGTGAGTCCAAAGATCCATCAACATGGAGCTTCTTCATGCGTTTTATACCAATATGACTTACATGGCAGTGCCACAAGTAGGTGGTACTATCATTACTATCTTATATCTTTTGGCATGAACATGTGTATCACTATGATCGAGATTCAATAAACCATTCATTTTAGGTGCAAGACCATTGAAGGAATTATTCAAATAAATAGAGTAACCATTATTCTCCTTAAATGAATAACCGTATTGCGATAGACATAATCCAATCATGTCTACGCTCAACGCAAACACCAAATAACAATTATTTAGGTTTAACACCAATCTCGATGGTAGAGGGAGCGTGCGATGCTTGATCATATCAACCTTGGAAGCACATCCAGCACATCTCGTCAGCTCACCTTTAGCTAGTCTCCGTTTATTCCGTAGCTTTTATTTCGAGTTACTAACACTTAGCAACCGAACCGGTATCTAATACCCTGATGCTACTAGGAGTACTAGTAAAGTACACATTCACATAATGTATATCCAATATACTTCTATCGACAGCCTTCTCATCTACCAAGTATCTAGGGTAATTCTGCTCTAGTGGCTGTTCCCCTTATTACAGAAGCACTCAGTCTCGGGTTTGGGTTCAACCTTGGGTTTCTCCACTAGAGCAGCAGCTGATTTGCCGTTTCATGAAGTATCCCTTCTTGCCCTTGCCCTTCTTGAAACTAGTGGTTTCACTAACCATCAACAATTGATGCTCCTTCTTGATTTCTACTTTCGCGGTGTCAAACATCGCGAATATTTCAAGGATCATCATATCTATCCCTGATATGTTATAGTTCATTACGAAGCTCTAGCAGCTTGGTGGCAATGACTTTGGAGAAACATCACTATCTTATCTGGAAGATCAACTCCCACTCGATTCAAGTGATTGTTGTACTCAGACAATCTGAGCACAAGCTCAACGATTGAGCTTTTCTCCCTTAGTTTGCAGGCCAAGGAAATCGTCGGAGGTCTTATACCTCTTGACGTGGGCACGAGCCTGAAATCCCAATTTCAGCCCTCGAAACATCTCATATGTTCCGCGACATTTCAAAAATGTCTTTGGTGCCTCAATTCTAAACCATTTATCATTACCGAACTATCATGTAGTCATCAAAACGTGTATGTCAGATGTTCGCAACATCCACAAACCACGTTCGACGTCCAGCACACCGAGCGGTGCATTAAGGACATAAGCCTTCTATTGTCCGCATAATTGCTACTATCAACTTTCAACTATATTTTCTCTAGGAACATATCTAAAACAATAGAACTAAAGCGCGAGCTTACGACATAATTTGCAAAGACCTTTTGACTATGTTCAGGATAATTAAGTTCATCTTATGAACTCCCACTCAGATAGACATCCCTCCAATCATCTAAGTGATTACATGATCCGAGTCAACTAGGCCGTGTCCGATCATCACGTGAGACGAACTAGTCATCATCGGTGAACATCTTCATGTTGATCGTATCTACCATACGACTCATGCTCGACCTTTCGGTCTCTTGTGTTCCGAGGCCATGTCTGTACATGCTAGGCTCGTCAAGTCAACCTAAGTGTTTCGCGTGTGTAAATCTGTCTTACACCCGTTGTATGTGAACGTAAGAATCTATCACACCCGATCATCACGTGGTGCTTCGAAACGACGAACTTTTGCAACGGTGCACAGTTAGGGGGAACACTTTCTTGAAATTTTAATGAGGGATCATCTTATTTACTACCGTCGTTCTAAGCAAATAAGATGTATAAACATGATAAACATCACATGCAATCAAATAGTGACATGATATGGCCATCATCACTTTGCTCCTTTTGATCTCCATCTTCGGGGCTCCATGATCATCGTCGTCACCGGCATGACACCATGATCTCCATCATCATGATCTCCATCATCGTGTCTTCATGAAGTTGTCACGTCAACTATTACTTCTACTACTATGGCTAACGCTTTAGCAATAAAGTAAAGTAATTACATGACGTTTATGTTGACACGCAGGTCATAAATAAATTAAAGACAACTCCTATGGCTCCTGCCGGTTGTCATACTCATCGACATGCAAGTCGTGATTCCTATTACAAGAACATGATCAATCTCATACATCACATATATCATTCATCACATCCTTTTGGCCATATCACATCACATGGCATACCTTGCAAAAACAAGTTAGACGTCCTCTAATTGTTGTTTGCATGTTTTACGTGGCTGCTATGGGTTTCTAGCAAGAACGTTTCTTACCTACGCAAAACCACAACGTGATATGTCAATTGCTATTTACCCTTCATAAGGACCCTTTTCATCGAATCCGATCCGACTAAAGTGGGAGAGACTGGCACCCACTAGCCACCTTATGCAACTAGTGCATGTCAGTCGGTGGAACCTGTCTCACGTAAGTGTACGTGTAAGGTCGGTCCGGGCCGCTTCATCCCACAATGCCGCCGAATCAAGATTGACTAGTAATGGTAAGCATATTGAACAAAATCAACGCCCACAACTACTTTGTGTTCTACTCGTGCATGGAATCTACGCAATAGACCTAGCTCATGATGCCACTGTTGGGGAACGTAGCAGAAATTTAAAATTTTCCTACGTGTCACCAAGATCTACCTATGGAGAAACCAGCAACGAGGGGAAAGAGAGTGCATCTACATACCCTTGTAGATCGCTAAGCGGAAGCGTTCAAGTGAACGGGGTTGATGGAGTCGTACTCGTCGTGATCCAAATCACCGATGACCAAGTGCCGAACGGACGGCACCTCCACGTTCAACACACGTACAACCCGATGACGCCTCCCATGCCTTGATCCAGCAAGGAGAGAGGGAGAGGTTGAGGAAGACTCCATCCAGCAGCGGCACAACGGCGTGGTGGTGGTGGAGGAGCGTGGCAATCTTGCAGGGCTTCGCCAAGCACCGCGGGAGAGGAGGAGGGAGAGGAGCAGGGCTGTGCCAAGAGAGAGATTGAATCGCGTGTATTGGCCAGCCCATACCTCAAGTATATATATAGGGGGAGGGGAGGGGCTGCGCCCGCACCTAGGGTTCCCTCCCCAGGGGTGGCGGCAGCCCCCAGATCCCATCTGGGTGGCGGCCAGGTGGAGGAGAGGGGGAGGCGCACCAGGGGTGGGCCTTAGGGCCCATCTGCCCTAGGGTTTGCCCCCTTCCCCTCTAGGAGGCGCCTTGGGCCTTGGTGGAGGGGCGCACCAGCCCACCTGGGGCTGGTCCCCTTCCACACTTGGCCCATGCAGCCCTCCGGGGCCGGTGGCCCCACTTGGTGGACCCCCGGACACCTCCGGTGGTCCCGGTACACTACCGGTGATGCCCAGAACACTTCCAATGGCCAAAACCATACTTCCTATATATAAATCTTTACCTCCGGACCATTCTGGAACTCCTCGTGACGTCCGGATCTCATCCGGGACTCCGAAAAACATTCGGTAACCACATACGAACTTCCTTTATAATCCTAGCATCATCGAACCTTAAGTGTGTAGACCCTACGGGTTCGGGAAGCATGCAGACATGACCGAGACGTTCTCCGGTCAATAACCAACAACGGGATCTGGATACCCATGTTGGTTCTCACATGTTCCACGATGATCTCATCGGATGAACCACGATGTCGAGGATTCGATCAATCCCGTATACAATTCCCTTTGTCTAGCGGTATTGTACTTGCCTGGGATTCGATCGTCGGTATCCCGATACCTTGTTCAATCTCGTTACTGGCAAGTCTCTTTACTCGTTCGGCAACACATCATCCCGTGATCAACTCCTTGATCACATTGTGCACATTATGATGATGTCCTACCGAGTGGGCCCAGATATACCTCTCCGTCACACGGAGCGACAAATCCCAGTCTCGATTCGTGCCAACCCAACAGACACTTTCGGAGATACCTGTAGTGTACCTTCATAGCCACCCAGTTACGTTGTGACGTTTGGTACACCCAAAGCATTCCTACGGTATCCGGGAGTTGCACAATCTCATGGTCTAAGGAAATGATACTTGACATTAGAAAAGCTTTAGCATACGAACTACACGATCTTGTGCTAGGCTTAGGATTGGGTCTTGTCCATCACATCATTCTTCTAATGATGTGATCCCGTTATCAATGACATCCAATGTCCATGGTTAGGAAATCGTAACCATCTATTGATCAAGGAGCTAGTTAACTAGAGGCTTACTTGGGACATGGTGTTGTCTATGTATCCACACATGTATCTGAGTTTCCTATCAATACAATTCTAGCATGGATAATAAACGATTATCATGAACAAGGAAATATAATAATAACCTATTTATTATTGCCTCTAGGGCATATTTCCAATAGTTACGGCATCATCTTGTTCAGAAAATGTCCCATCTAGTGAGATAGTAGACAACATCATTTGCTCAAGTTCTGACATTTACCAGTCAAATGCTAGTAGTGCATCATGTGTTGATGATTCTACAAATTGTAATGTGCTTCATAATAATGAGAGATATGTGCAATCTGATGGTGGAGTTTTCATTGATTGGTCTACTCTTGAGATAACTCCTATTGGTGATGATATAATTGCTCCTATGTCCCAGGAAAACATGTGTGAGGTACTTGGAATTGAGGATGAGGTTGAAGATGCTCAACCAGTAAATGATCCAGCTCCGGTTGTTGTGTGCCATGCTAATGAGGAGTTAATGGCTGAGGGAGCTATACAAGTTGATGACAAAGTTCCTGAAGATATAGAAATGTCATATGACAAAGATCATCCCAAAGTTGAGAAAGGTTCAATCTTTCCAACGATGATTGATTGTAGGAGAGCTGTGAGGCAATGGGCAATTAATGAAGAATTCAACCTTGGGACTCACAGAGCTGACAAGACTAGGTGGATGGCACATTGTATGGCTGAGGGTTGTCCATGGAAAATAACATGTCGTATTATGGCTGACAAGACAAAGACCAGGGTACTAACATAGCTTAATATTTCACCTTTTTCTATTATTCCTATTATGGTAGCATCATATTATTTGAGCAACACTAACAACTTTGTTATGTATGCAGGTTAACCAGATTGGACCAGCACACACATGTGTTTCGAGTAGCAGGCTAAATTCAGCAATGGCCTCGCAAGATTGGGTTCAAGAAAGGTCTAAGAAGATATTGAGGAAAACTCCAAACATTGGCTGCAAGGATTTACAGGAAACACTGGAGGAAGATTGGAATGTAACCACTGGATATCACACTGTATGGAAGGGGAGAGAGAGAGCGAAGGATGAGATCTATGGTTCTTGGGGTAGTAGCTTCCGTTACCTATTCAACTTCAAAGCAGAGATGGAACTTAGATCCCCCGGAAGCATTGTTGAGGTCGATACAAAACTAACAGATGGTAAAGTTTACTTTCACAGATTCTTTATGGCACTTAAGCCTTGTGTAGATGGATTCCATGCTGGATGTAGGCCTTATCTTAGCATAGACTCGACTGCATTGAATGGAAAGTGGAATGGTCATTTAGCTGCATGCACTGCTTTAGATGGCCATAATTGGATGTTTCCTCTTGCATTTGGTTTTATTGAGGTTGAAGATGAAGATAATTGGAAATGGTTCATGACACAGTTGCATAGAGCATTAGGACCAATTTCAAAGCTTGCTATATGTACTGATGCATGTAAAGGCCTAGAAAATGCAGTTAAGAAAGTTTTTCCTCAAGCAGAATAGAGGGAGTGTTTTAGGCATTTAATGCAGAATTTTTCGAAAAGATATAATGGTGACATAATTGGACGCATGTGGGCTGCAGGAAAGACGTATAGACCATCAATGTTTGAGTACCACTTTTCCAAGGTTCTAGAATCTAGCCAAACTGTGGGTAAGAACTTGCAAGATTACCATAATCTGAAGTGGATGAGGTCTAGTTTTGACACTGAGATCAAGTGTGATTACATTCATAACAACCTTGCAGAGACCTTTAACAATTGGATAAAAGGAACCAAAGATCTTCCCGTAGATGTGTTAGCTGACACACTTAATGGAAAGATAATGAAATTGGTTGCAGCAAGGAGAAAGATTGGGGAGAAGCTACAAGGCCGGATGTTGCCAGCAGTTGTACAACAAGTGAACAATAGAACAACAGGGCTTGGGCACTTGAAAGTTACGAGATCAAGTAATTGGAAAGGTGAGGTGAGGGACATCAACAAAGACAATTTGAGGCATGTGGTTAACATCGAGAAAAGTGAGTGCACGTGCCTTGAGTGGCAGCACACAGGTAAACCGTGTGAACATGCACTTGTTTTCTTGATTGGGAAAAGGAACGTGAAGATAAAGATTATCTTCATGAGTACTACTCTCTAGAAAGATTTAAGGCAGCATATAAGGGGGTTGTAGAACCCCTCACAGATCGATCACAATGGCCTAATGTTAAATTAGACTTTTTATTGCATGCACCACTCCCCAAAAGTTCCAAGGGAAGAAAAAGAAAGTTGAGATTTAAAAGTTGCCTTGAAAAGGGAGGAGGACATTATAAAAAGAAACCACCACCAAAAGGTCAATTAGGAAGCCAAAACAAGTGCAAGAAGTGTAATCAACTTGGACATAGGCAAGCTGGATGCCCAACTAATGGAGTGAAGAAAAGGTCATTTATATTGATTCAGATTTTCTTAACTCACATTTTTATTGTAATGCTCGAGTTTGTAACATTGTTTGGATTTCTTGGCAGGAAACCGAAACTTAGAAAGATAAAAGCAAACACCAAAATTGATGTTGAATGTACAATCCCAGGAGATGCTCTCCAACAAGTCAGCCCTCGTCCTGTTACAAGGAGGTAAGAAATAAAGCTTCTCTTCAGTTTCTCAAGTGGGCATGGCATATTTTTTCTCAAACTACATATTGTGCAGCCAATCATCTCTTTGTAGCCCTCTTGGAGGGATGTCTCCATTGGCTGTCTCACAAGCGAGCCCTCGCCCTATGACAAGGAGGTATTTTTTTAACCTTATATTCAGTATCTCTACACATGCGGCATGTTTTTATCTTAAACAATGTTATTTTGTGTAGTCAATCATCTCCCCGTAGCCCAATTGGAGGGATGTCTCCATTGGGTGTCCCACAAGCTAGCCCTCGACCTATGAAGCGGAGGTAACTTTTTTCTGGCCTATCTTCAATATCTGTACAATTGTGGCATGTTTTATCTTAGACAATGCTTTTTTGTGTAGTCAATCATCTCTTCGTAGCCCTCTTGGAGGTACATCTTCATTGTATGTCCTACAAGGCAGCCCTCTTTCAACCACAAGGAGGTGAAAACAAATCTGATTTACATCTTGAATTGTGTATAACATTGGTCTCATTTTTTTAATGCATATGTATTATGTAGGCAACTTTCTATGGAAACTGGGACTCCCGCTTCTCCACCGAAAGTAGTTGTGAAGGCCGCAAAAAAGCTCACGCCGAGGAAGAGAAAAAGAGTGTAGCATACCATTTTGTAATTTTGTTTTGTGTTTAGTGATCTGCATGAAGTTGATGCCACTTCTTTAAGAAGTCGATGCTTTTCGATTAAATTCTTGTCTTTCAATGTCTTGTGATTCTGTCGTGTGTGTACTGAGCTGATTATTCACTTAAAGCTTGGTGCAACTTGTCGGATATAAATTTATATCTATTAATTCTGGATTGCCATGTGTGGATTATTCACTTAATTCTTGTGATATGTATGGTACAGAAATATAGAGAGGTCATGTCAAAATTTTAGGTGAAAATGATGTCAAAATTTTGATTATATCCCTATCAACAGAACTATATATCACGACATGTTACATCCCAATCTGAATTTTGGTTACATCCATACGGACAAGCATCCATATCTGCTTGCAACACTTGCTACAACCATCAACAGGTAACAACTTTATTACTTTGTGTTACTAGTATTTGAGCCATATGCTAATAAGGCTAGCAACCAGAGCAACGACCAGCTGCAAACTGATGGAGCAGCCGCATGTATAGCCAGAACTTCTCCAACCAGCCAGTACTGCAACGAGCAGCTACGTCTAGACGGCGGACGCGCTGCACTGGTACGGGCGACAAGTGGGAGAGGAGGAACGACAAGGTGGTGGTGCGGGAAAGGAGGCACGGCGAGCCGGCGGCTCGCCGGGGAGCTGGCACGGCAAGGCGACGGCGCCGGGAGTAGGCACAACGAGGTGGCGCCGTGCTTCGTTCTGCGATCACCTCGTATGACCAGGAAACGAGCTGAGGGCAAATTCGTCCTAACAAATATGAGGTGACTGCCTGGACATGCAAAAGAAGGAAAAAAATCAATTTGTGGTATTTTGTCAAGCTATTGATCAAAGGTGTGGTATATAATCCAATAAAAAGAAAGGTGTGCTATAGGAGCAAAGTCCCAGGAAAGATGTGGCATTTTCTCAATGTAATTTTTTTGATAAATGATAAAAACAAATTTTTTGATGTGGAATGCTACCTAACATATTTCTCAATGTAACTTTCTTTATTGTGGCATGAATGTTCAGATCCGAAAGATTCAAGATAAAAGTTTAATATTGACATAAAAATAATAATACTTCAAGCATACTAACTAAGGAATTATGTCTTCTCAAAATAACATGGCCAAAGTAAGTTCATCCCTACAAAATCATATAGTTTGGCCATGTCTCATCTTCGTCACACAAAATATTCAAATCATGCACAACCTCGGTTTCAGCCAAGCAATTGTTTCATACTTAAGAATTTCAAACTCTTTCAACTTTCACGCAATACATGAGCGTGAGCCATGGACATAGCACTATGGGTGGAATAGAATATGATGATGGGGGTTGTGTGGAGAAGACAAAAAAGGGAGAAAGTCTCACGTTGACGCGGCTAATCAACGGGCTATGGAGATGCCCATCAATTGATGTCAACGCAAGGAGTAGGGATTGCCATGCAACGGATGCACTAGAGCTATAAATATATGAAAGCTCAACAAATGAAACTAAGTGGGTGTGCATCCAACTTGCTTGCTCACGAAGACCTAGGGCATTTGAGGAAACCCATTGTTGGAATATACAAGCCAAGTTCTATAATGAAAAATTCCCACTAGTATATGAAAGTGACAAAACAAGAGACTCTCTATCATAAAGATCATGGTGCTACTTTCGAAGCACATGTGTGGAAAGAAAAGGATAGTAGCATTGTCCCCTTTTTATTCCTTTTCTCTTTTTTGGGCCTTTCTTTTTTTGGCCTTTCTCTTTTTTTGGGACAATGCTCTATGAATGATGAACATCACACTTCTATTCATTACAACTCAATGATTACAACTCGATACTAGAACAAAATATGACTCTAAATGAATGTCTCCGGCGGTGTACCGGGATGGGCAATGAATCAAGAGCGACATGTATAAAATAATATGCATGGTGGCTCTACCACAAATACGATGTCAACTACATGATCATGCATGGCAATATGACAATGATGAAGCGTGTCATAATAAACGGAATGGTGGAAAATTGCTTGGCAATATATCTCGGAATGGCTATGGAAATGCCATGATAGGTAGGTATGGTGTATGTTTTGAGGAAGATATAAGGAGGTTTATGTGTGATAGAGCATATCATATCACGGGGTTTGGATGCACCGGCGAAGTTTGCACCAACTCTCAAGGTGAGAAAGGGCAATGCACGGTACCGAAGAGGCTAGCAATAATGGAAGGGTGAGAGTGCGTATAATCCATGGACTCAACATTAGTCATAAAGAACTAACATACTTATTGCAAAAATCTACAAGTCATCAAAACCAAGCACTACGCGCATGCTCCTAGGGGGGAGGTTGGTAGGAGTTAACCATGGCGCGTCCCTGACCTCCACACAAAGGATGACACTCAAAGAACACTTCATGTTTCCAATTTTTTACACAACGGTTACCATACGTGCATGCTACGGGACTTGCAAACTTCAACACAAGTATTTCTCAGTTTCACAATTACTCAACTAGCACAACTTTAATATCACTATCTCCATATCTCAAAACAATCATCAAGTATCAAACTTCTCATAGTATTCAATGCACTTTCTATGATAGTTTTTATTATACCTATCTTGGATACCTATTATATTTGGACTAATTTCAACCAAAGCAAAATACCATGCTGTTCTAAAAGACTTTTAAAATATTATAAGTGAAGCATGAGAGATCAATAATTTCTATAAAATAAAACCACCACCATGCTCTAAAGATATAAGTGAAGCACTAGAGCAAAAACTATATAGCTCAAAAGATATAAGTGAAGCACATAGAGTATTCTAATAAATTCGGAATCATGTGTGTCTCTCTCAAAAGGTGTGTACAACAAGGATGATTGTGGTAAACTAAAAAGAAAAGACTCAAATCATACAAGACGCTCCAAGCAAAACACATATCATGTGGTGAATAAAAATATAGCTCCAAGTAAAGTTACCGATAGACGAAGACGAAAGAGGGGATGCCTTCTGGGGCATCCCCAAGCTTATGCTTTTGGTTGTCTTGAATTTTACCTTGGGGTGCCTTGGACATCCCCAAGCTTAGGCTCTTTCCACTCTTTGTTCCATAATCCATCAAATCTTTACCCAAAACTTGAAAACTTCACAACACAAAACTCAACAGAAAATCTCATAAGCTCCGTTAGCGAAATAAAACAAACCACCACTTAAAGGTACTGTATTGAACTCATTCTTTATTTATACTAGTAGAATGCCCGTGCGTTGCTATGGGCTTTTGAAATATTTCACTGGAGTTATATAAACACATGTTAAATTTTACATGTAATAAAGACACAATAGCACGGGTGCAATCGCGTAATAATTGAAGTCCACTTTACTTGCAATGTAAATAGATAATAAAAGCAAATTGATGATTCTTACATAAGAGCGATGATCCAACTAAGAATCTATTACTAATTAAGATATTCTTGATTCGATTAAGAAATTCTCGCACAATATCAACAATGTTGTTTTTAGCTATATTTGGTTATATTTGAGCAAGCATAATAAAAACTTCTTCCTCAACTCATAACCATCTTACACAAGCAATATATGTAGTTAACACGAATACTTCATGTTGAAGGTCTTAAAATGTGTAACGGAGAATACTCACCACGGCCATTTAAATTATTTGCCGGTATTATATATAAACATAACGGGTGTTAAAATTTGCATGTATATAAAAGATAACAAATGGAAAATAATTTAAATCCATTTCACTGGCAATGTTAATGTTTTGCAAACTTTTTTATAACATACATGATTGATTCAATGATGGTAATATCTTTAGGGGCGCAGACATAATCTGCCGTTATGATATCACAATGAGCCAAATCACATGAATAAAAAAATGGATGAAAGAACAGAACGGTAATCACAATAAAAATAATATCCCATGGGTAACCATTATTTATTTTGCCTTTAATGTTCTTATGGGCTATCCTCGCTTGCACGCTTTTCACTCTCTATAAAACTCGCTGAATTTTCGTCTCCTCCGAACGACGTCGCCTCGGGACCCTTGTCGATGAATTCTTTTTAAACATCGACATAATCCATCTCATTCTTCAAAAATAAACATATATAAAAATTCACCCTTTACGTTATCATGTGCACCACACATACAAAAAAGAATAGTTATTTGTATGCATCTCATCTGGTAGTTGAGTAAAACTTGATGATATCGTTACATCAATGGCAGTGTCAGTCGACATTTTGAAAGTTTCATCCGAATCCATCAGTTGAAACCATGGATTAAAATCGCGGGAGAAATGATTTCGCGGCGGCCTCTCCCAGCAGCTATAGAGGCCGCCATAGCGGGCAATAGCGGAAAATTTTCTGGTGGGAGAGATGGTTCCTGGAGGGTTTTGCTGATTTTTGAGACATTTAGAGGGATATGTTGAGGTTTTTGCGGCAACAGCCATAGCTTAGCGGTGAGGCTCCCAAGCAGCTATCGCGACTATTTCGCGGGCTATTTTAATCTATGGTTGAAACACTTATCCACAAATCTGAAGCATATAAATATATAAACATATAAATGACATTTTTATATTATAAACATGTAAATAAAAGTGAGACAAACCAAAATTTTCACAAACTAAAAAAACTTATCCTCACAGTACAGCCACTCACTTTCTCCACTCAGAGCCGCTCCTCTCACCTTCTCCACAGCTACTCCCATCCATGGCGCCTCCCCTCCCCTCGACGGCGCCGTCCGGGCCCTCCTCTCCCTGCACTGGCCCACCTCTTTGCTTCTGCCCTCCCTCCCCCGCCTTCGACAAGCATCCCAGCGCTCGCGACGCAAGGCACAAAAGCGCAGTCTGTCTTGGCCGCCGCCGCCGTCGTCTCGTCGCCGCTCGGAAACGCCGATGCCCATGAAGACAACAAGGACGACGAGGGCTCCTTAGGCCCCGAGATCTTCTGCCGCCACTCCCAGGAGGCGGTCGCCCGCGAGGTCCGCACGCAGGTCGACGCCATCCACCACTGCTTCTCGTGACGCCACGCCGACCGCGCCTCCAGCGCCCTCGCAGAGCTCGCAAAAATGATAATCCCCGAACCCCACATGGGCCATACTGATCTGTGCCCTTACGCACCTGTTCAGGTGTCGTTTGTGTATTTGGTGGAACCTTGGACAATCCTCAGGTTCATTTTCAGTTTAGCAATGGCCATGTGTGGTAAACTGGTAATGTTACTTCTCTGAAAGATGTTTGTGAACTGAAAACTGAAATTTCACTATGACTGGGATGTACAGAGCCGTTAGGGACCCCTAGAGTTATGCAACTGTTAGAACCAAAGAGATGAGTCTGGATGAGCATTGCTATTTTCATATCCTATTGGTGCTTGAGACTGCTTTTATCTATTCTATTCCAAAGCTCCCCCTTAATCACACTTCTTCAGTTATGTTCTTGGTCATATATTTTCTTGTTGTTGCAACTCAGCGTGAAAGAGTTGGGTAACCATCCCAAAATTAGGTGGGCAAAGCTCAACATGCAGTCACATTGAGTTTTAGTTTCATGGCTTAAATTATTTTCTTGGCGTGAAAGAGTTTCGGTAATTTCCTGGTACCACACGATCAAGTGTGGATGTGTCTTCCAGTTCAGATTCTACTTTGCAGCTAGGTAATCCAAGCAAATATATGTTAGATTTTCTCTACTATCTGATAATATCTGATCATGTTGTCACAAAGTTTGGTGATAGTATCAAAAGAAAAAGAAAGGAAAATGCTTGAAGAACAAAGGATATTATTCGATTGAATCAGTGTTGTAAGATTAAAGATGTATGGTGTCGGGAAAGATAGTCTTTTATGTATCTGATCTTGTTGGACTGTTTGGAGATTTCACATTGTGTCACCGAAGTGAAATGATTTCTTAAGTCAAATAAAGTTTTCTTCTCCATGTTGTGGTCAAGCTATAACTGGTGCTTCTTATGCTGATCTGTAAGAAACATTGTTTTTGAAGGATGGGTCTACATGGAGGACGAACAAGTTCACAGACTTCTCACCATTCTTGATGCCGCACCCATGTGATTCACATCTCTGGGAACGCCATCTCTTCCATCGTGTGCCTTGTATGTTACTACTTGCCTGAGCACCTGTTTTTCACTTTCTTATCAATTCTAGAAATTCTTTGTGCAAAGGGTTGGTTAGTGGAATTTACCTGGAACTTATGATTGACGTCTTTCCTGGGCAGAGTTCCTGGACACCGGAGTCTCCCCCTGGACCTGACTTCGCCAAATGGCCAACTACTTGACACCTGAACAAAGGGATAAAAGTCAGAGGCATGGGGATGATGATGTCATGGATGTAAGCTCTTTCCATGTTTGTTACAATAATGCTTCTCAGCAGTCTTGGTGTCCAATAATTTGAATTGTCATCTAATGCATTGCTTGCTACAGGTTTGGAAAATGGTAACGACGAGAGTTCTTCATGCAGTAAGAAACCAGTAAGAACTGAACTTAGTTTTGTACCATTGCGGTTTGCAAAGCTTTGGAGGCAACTTAATGTTTAAGCTCTCTAATTTGTCATTCTCCCATATGAAATTGTACCGTTATCTAGTTTTATTTTTTCTGGATGCTATTCATCATAGGCCTTTTATTCTGCAGGTAAATTAGAGGTTTATTAAATTACTATTTAAGTAATTTATGGGTTAACTTCTCCTTGAGCTGGCTCCTGTCTCCACATGCCTTTTGCTCCCTTAACCTCCTCCTTCCTATGAAATCTTTGTAAGAAGGTACATTTCAGTACAAAAGTAAACAGGTATATTTTAGTATAAGGAAACTGAGTATTTTCACAAAGTATCAGTAGAAATTAAGTATTAGTATGACAAGATATTTTAGTACCTTCTGTGAAGAAATAGTACAAGTGAAATCAGTCAGGGAGTACTACCTGAACAATATCATCACAACTTCACAAGTATGAAACCGAACCTTTAGTTGCACCAGGTGACTATCCTTGTCATCTCCAGATTGAAGCCTCTCATCTTAGCCTCTTCTCCAAGCATGCACCGAAGACTGTAGAAAATGCAGAACAATGTACATGTGAATTGGAATAGTGGAACTCAGATCAACCTTCAGTGAACAGATATTTTTTGAACTATTGTCAACTCTGTACATGGTCCAGATTAGCTCATAATGATACCTCTCCAATTCTTGCTTGCTTGCTACACCACCCTGAAATTGCAAACAAGATCATAGATTAGTTCAAATGATGATCAGTATGTCATGCACACCTAGGGAATCAGGTGTCATCTTAGTATATTTGTATGCTTCTCTTCATAGCTTTCCTCGGCAATCTCATGTACTGCTTCTCAAACATATGCGTCGGGCAACCCGGAGGTACATGTGATTGATTTAATTTTCCATTTTATATGAAGATCGTTACATATGTCAGCCAATGCAATCTGAATCGTGTCACGTTAGTACATTCAAGTTTCCGATATCTGTTTCTATTCTGAATCAAATTCGAATAACACGCCAGACTCCATCTAAAGCTTGTGAAATTTTTCCTCTGTTAAGATTTAGAAAGAATAAGAGATGGCCGATATCTGTTTCGAGTTTAGATGGAGTTGCGACCATTGTCGTCTTAGAAAGAATAACAGAGCTTCAGTAGTTCAGTTCATATGCATCTAGTCACATGAACAAAATTCAGAATACATACTTCAGTTTGTATTGGTCTACTCACAAGAAAAAAATCACCACCGAAGATTTAAAACACATACTTCAGTTAAGATTTGTTAACTTGGTTGCTGCCGATTTTTTTTTTGATCAAAGAAGGGCTTGCCCCCTTCCGATTTTCATTACTGAAAACCACGCATCAGAGTAACAAAGTATTCAAGAACTACAAAGCAGAACCGAACAGACAGCTAACAGGACCAGCATCTCATCAACAGGCCAACACAGGCCTCCACAGGACCCAGCGCACATAAGTCTTACAGAACCAACAAGGCGACAGCAAAATAAAAGCGGTCTAACTAAGCCAGAGAACAGAGGAACTAAGAACTGCAGCAGCCGCAGCGAAGATGTCACATTCTTTCAGCCGGGTAGCCTCGCCACGTTGATCCGCCACCCTTGTCCAGCTGTGTACACCTCACTTGCTGCCCGTTCTAGCACTCTTGCTCCCAGCTCCAACATTTTTCTTGATGGCTCCTTTATCTGCAATATGGACCAATCAACCAACCATCGACTCATTAGTTTGATTATATAAAAAGGATCATTTATCCTCTTATTCTCAAATATTATAGCATTTCTACTTTTCCAGATTGCCCAGAATAAGGCAGAAACCCCAACCAATACCATTTTCTTGTTCTCTTTACTAAATTTGTTAATCCACTCCCCAAAACATTCTTTAGTATTTGCAGGAGTTGTCTTAAGACCACAAACACACTTAACCAAGCTCCACAGCAGGGATGCCACAGAGCAGGTGAACAGCAGATGATCAATTGATTCATCCTGTCCACAAAGCACACACCCCTTTCCCCCTTTCCACCCTTTTCTGAGTAGGGCATCCCTAGTTAAAATGCTTTTCTTATTGATTAGCCACAGAAAGACTTTGATTTTGGCAGGAACTTTGATTTTCCACAGGTATTTTTGTGGAAATTTCAGCCCAATTGTAATCATTTTCTTATATAAGGATCTCACAGAAAATTTTCCATCAGCAGTGAGGGTCCAGGTAATCTTATCTTCCCCTCCCTTCATTTTTATTTTTTCACATCTTCTTTTAAGAGCATTCCACAAATCCAGAGTTTCCCCATATAAGGTCCTCCTAAACCTAAAACCCCCCATCCTTTTTGAATGGCCTCATCCACAATAATCTTGTGGTCAAAGCATACATCATAAATTCTAGGATAAGCATCTTTCAAAGACTTGTCATCTACCCAAGTGTCCTCCCAAAATCTAGTATTTTTTCCATCCCCAAGTTCTTTTTTCGTAAATTTATAGAAAATATTCTTAATTTTCAGCAGGCTGGTCCAAAACTGGGAGTCACCAGGTTTTTTCTCTGTTAGAGCTAAGCATTTCTCTGTTTTATATTTTCTTTTTAAAATGTCTTGTCAAATCCCCTTTTCTGTCTCCATTTTCTAGAACCATTTAGCCAGCAAGGCTATGTTCATCATTTCCAGATTAAGAATTCCTAGGCCCCCCATCTCTTTGGGTAGACAACATTCTTTCCATTTCACTAAATGATATTTTTTAACATTCTCATCTTCTTGCCAAACCAGTTTTGCCCTGAAGAAATCAGCTTTCTTAATAATCTTTTTAGGAATGGCATAGAAGGACATCATGAACAAAGGAATATTAGTCAGGCAGGCTTGTACCAAGGTAATCCTACCAGCTATTGAGCCTAGTAGTTTCCCCTGCCAACATCCACATCTTTTTTTAATCTTATCAGTTACACAGTTCCAGTGTGCATTCCTAATCCTGGTCTCAGACACAGGCATACCCAGGTATTTAATGGGCAAATCTCCCATTTTGCATGTCAGTAATTCCTGATATATCAATTGTTTTCCTTTAGTTTTCCCAAATAGCACCAGTTCACTTTTATGAAAGTTTATTTTAAGTCCTGACATTTGTTCAAAGGCCCATAATATGAATTTAAGATTTCTCACACTTTCCAAATCATCTTTAATCAGAAAGATGGTGTCATCAGCATATTGTAACATGTTAACTCCTTTATTGCCATTTTCACTCAGGACCCCCTTGACAATATCATGTTCTAGGGCATTATTCATTAAAATAGCTAAGGCATCAGCAGCTACATCAAAAAGTAGTGGTGACATAGCATCTCCTTGCCTCAAGCCTTTGTAAGTTTTAAAGTAAGGCCCTATATCATCATTGACTTTAATTCCTACATGCCCCCCTCTCATAGTTTCCATAACCCAATCACACCACTTATCTGGAAAACCTTTCAACTTTAGCATTTGCATAACAAAGGGCCATTTGATTTTATCATGTGCTTTTTCAAAATCAACCTTAAAAATCAAAGCATCTTCTTTATCTCTATGAAACGAATTCAGAGCTTCGTGTAATATAACCACCCCTTCCATAATGTACCTCCCCTTGATAAATGCAGTTTGTGTTTTGGAGATAACAGGGGAGACACACTTGGTCAGTCTGTTCATCAGAATTTTTGTAACAATCTTGAAACTCACATTTAGTAGGCAAATAGGCCTAAATTTTTGAATTTGTTTGGCATTGTTGGTCTTGGGGATGAGTGTAATGATGCCATAATTAAGTCTGGCTATGTTAATTTCCCCTTTAGCAAAACCATCAACTAGAGCTTTCAAATCCCACTTAACCAAATCCCAGAAGTCTTGGTAGAAGTCAGCAGGGAACCCATCGGCCCTGGACTTTTGTTTCTTTTCATGCCAAAAACTACATGATGTATCTCATCTAGGGAAAACGGGGACAACAAATCTTCTTTCTCTTGTGGTTTTATTTTTTCCATAACCATATCCCCCAAGGATATGTTAGATTCTTCAGGGTGTCCAAACAGATCTTTGTAAAATTTAGTGATGTAGTCCATCAGGTTCTTGTCACCCTCTATATTCCCTTCTTCTTTCTCCAAAGAAATTATTCTGTTCTTCCTTCTCCTCCCATTCACCTTTGCATGGTAGTATCTAGTGTTCCCATCCCCATCTTTAATCTCCTTATCCTTATATCTCTGTATCCATTTCATTTCTTCTTGTGTCATAATTCTTTTAAGTTGCTCTCTGAGCTCTTTTTGCTCAGTTCTATCTGCAGCAGTTAGGCCCATTCTCTCAGCTCTTTTATCCATTTCATCTAATTTACTGAAAATTTCTACTTTGAGTTTCCTATACCAAGCATCCATGTTTTTATTCCATCCTTTGGCTTTTCTTCTTAAATTCCTCATTCTTAGTTGCCATCTATCCAACACATTCCCTCTATATCTCTTATATATTTGGTTGTTTGTGACTCCCCTGTATCTAAGTATAGAGGAGTATGGTCAGATATTTCCCTAGCAAAGGCTTGTAGAATAGTCAAAGGATATCTTTCCTCCCATGCAGGGCACATCAACACCCTGTCCAACTTCTCATAAGTGGGGTCATCCTGGTTGTTAGCCCAAGTATATTACCTCCCATTTAAAGGTAGCTCCCTTAGACCAGCTTGTTCTATTATGGCATTGAACATAAAAGACCACTGTTCATTTAATATGGGTTTGTTTTTCTCTTTATCATTTCTGATGATGTTAAAATCTCCCCCCACCAGACAAGGCAGCGGATTGTCATGATATAATCAAGCTAACTCAGCAAGGAACCAGCTTTCCCTTCCTTCTGTGCATCCCCATATACAGCAACTAGATTCCAATGCATTTTCATTTTTTTGTCAAACAATAGCATTCTTATGAAGTATTGCCCATTCTCAATGTGTTCAACATCAAACATCTCCCTATTAATGCCAAGTAGGATCCCTCCTGACATTCCTCTTGGAGGATTCCAACTCCATTGATAATTTTTACCCCCACATAGGTTGTGTAATTCATTTTTGGTGAAGTCTCGTTTGATTGTTTCTGAAATTCCAATAAAATCTAACTTGTGCTCCATGATCATCTCTCTTATATATCTCTTTTTATGGTCTTGACCTATACCCCTCACATTCCAAAAAAAACCCCTCATTTTTGAGTAGCTACTAATTAGTAACTTTCTGATATTTTTTATATTCTTCAATCTGCCCCTAGTCTAACTATTTATAGGTTAGAGACTAATTCGTCTTCTTCCCTCTTTTTCTCCTTAGTATTCCAATCCCCACCGACTGCTTCACACAGCTTAATGCTGGTGAGCCTCTTCTGCCCCCTTTTTTCCCCGAGAGCATCTCTCTGAGTTTTTTATATTGTTGTTCTTCAATCTCAGCATCAGAGTGCTCCAAATCAGAATATAATCCATCCAAATCCACATCTCCAGTATTAATGTATACTGGTGTGTCACTACCTTTTTCTATATTCTCTCTTACCTTCTCATTTTCATTTTCATTTTCCCCTTCTCTCTTAATATTTTGAAAATATATATCTCTTCTAGCTTTCTCCATTTTATTGATAATATCCAGATTTCTCTCAATCATGTCTATAGAGCACCCCAAGTCAATCCCTACCATGGAGCTAATTTGTAGTAAGGAAGAATTAACAAAGTCAGAACCAGTATCCTTACCATAGTTATCTCTTTCTTCAGCTCTGATCTTAGCCATTTCCTCTATTTTCTGATCTTCCTTCCCTTTGTTCCCGAGACTTCTTTTAAGTTCAACTTCTTTTTCCTCCTCCTCCTTATTTGTAACCTCAGCTCCATGCAGGTCAATCGTCCTCTCACCCAGTGTCCCAATTGATTCATGGCTGGCATTATAGTCAGTGGGTTCATTGTATTTCCCAGACTCAGACTCTCCTTTTTTTGTTGGTTTTCCTTCTCATAGTCTTCCAGGTCCATATTGGCCAGCTCCATTTCATATTGTTCTCTGTTAACAGCCTCTTGAATTAACTTTTGGATCTCTTCATGTTGTTGATTGATCTTTCCCTGCATCACTTGTTGATTGCTCTCCAGATCGTTAATTTTTTGCTCAGCCTTAGCCCACAATGCATTGTGTCTGGCTTTATCTTTGTCGGTGTACTAAAGTAGGGGTACCTTAGTACCCCGAACTTGTACACGGGCAGTAGTAGCCTCCCGCGGCAAGGCCTGCCAGGGGAGCGACAAGAGTCTCCACGGCCCGCTCCGGGCCGGACGGAGGCCAAGTGATCGAGCCTAGAAGACCAAGCCCCGGTAAGAGGAGCTTGCCGGGTCGAGAAGGCAAGGTCCGGCAAGAGGAGCTTGCCGGGCCAAGGCGACAAGGCCCCGGCAAGAGGAGCTTGCCGGGACGACTAAGCCGAAGCACCAAGGCCCCGGCGGGAGGAGCTCGCCGGGACGGCCAAGCCAAGGCACCCCAAGAGAAGCCCGCCGCGGCGCGCCGCGCGCCCCAGCAAGGCCTGGCGAGCGGCAAGCTCCCAGGTGCGGCAAGGCAACTGCCGCGGCAAACCACCATATCAGGCCCGCGCTCCAGCTCACCTGCCCACGCGTCGCTCTGGGGCTTCCCCGGAAGGCACGTGGCGGGACGTCGCGCAACCTGAGACGCGCGGTGGCATGCGACGTTGGCAGAGTCGCCCCCGTGGCGAGCGGAGGCGCTCCTAACGGTCCGCCTCGGCACTGTTCAGGCGATCCAGACGGGCATTTAATGCCCTTGTCCCCCGCCGTTAGAGTTAGGTGCGATAGCACTGTGCGGCCACTATTCACACAATTCCTTGCCATTTTTACCCTCACCTGTGTCGCTCCCTGTGGGAAACCCCTTGGCATATAAAAGGAGGCCCATGCGCACGTAGAGAGGGGATCGGACCCAAGAGGCCCTCGCCTACTCCCAGCTCCACTTACTGTAGCTTCTTGCGCTCCAGAGCAAGAACCCTAATCAACCAGACATGCAGCAGTAGGGTTTTACGCATCCATGCGGCCCGAAGCTGGGTAAAATCGTTGTGTGTGTGTCACCTCGATCTGCTCTTTGTGCATCCTCTCCCCTGCCGAACCGACAAGGGGCTCCGTCCCCATAGGTGCTCGTGGAGGCCGATATCCCCCGACATCTTTGGCGCGCCAGGTAGGGGGGCGTCGAGGTTGTGTGAATCAGAACCGGCGTCCGCGCGAGCCAGACTCTCATCGTTTGCGCCAGCATGGCGCCGAAGAAGAAAGCTCCGGAGGTGACCGGCCCGTCAGCGTCGAACCCACCGCCCATGGAGCAGACGGGTGGTGGGGAGGACGCCGGCGGAGGAACGGGCACCGTCGAACCAGTTCTTGGTCCCGCGGCGTCCGAGCTCGCCCCGCGCCCCGCTCAGGAGGCGCAAAACCAGTAGCGTCATGGTACCCATGGTACCATACGCTCGCTGGACCCGGGCCACGCTGGTGGATCCCAGGGCGCTCAGGACCGGCATGCGATCCAGCGTGCCGGGACGAGCGTCGCGTGGCTGCCTGGACCGGGTGCTGCTCCTTCTAACGTGGTTAGGAGTTCGAGCACATCCCGCTCCTCGCGCCGCTCGCCACCTCTGCCCGCCACCCCAGCGGAAGCTCTCGCGCGAGCCCAGCTGCTCCTAGACTACCCTCCAACGGCGGACAAGCTCGACGGCTGGAGGGCAACCATCCAGAGCCTCATCGGTTTCGCCAACGGTGACACTCCGCGGCAGCACAGCGCATCGCAGCCGTGGCCAGTCTCCCAGGCGAGAACCGATGGCGCCAAGAACGGCGGGGGCGCGACCACCGTGTACTCCCCGCCCCAGAGGCCACGGTCGCCGACTCGCCGGGTTCACCTCGACGACGACTCCACCGCGTCGTCGAACCCGCGAACTCGCCGCGACCAACGCCAAGTCCTTCACGAACGAAGACGCTCGAACCCGCATCGAGCGCAGAAGAGAGGCGCGGCGTCAATCAGACCAGCGCGTTGGGACCACTGGGGACATGCACGCGCCGGGGGAACCAGGCGAACTGCCGTATTCGGTAGGTTGCCCTGCGTTCACCCGCGAGCTGCGACAAGTCCAGTGGCCCAGCACAAAGAACTTCAAGCCCGACGTGCCCGAGAAGTACGACGGCAAGTCGCATCCGTCTGAGTTCCTCAGCATCTACACCATTGCGGTGCAGGCTGCCGGGGGACAGGACGATAAGATCCTTGCCAACTACTTCCCGCTGGTACTCAAGCCCAACGTCAGATCCTGGCTCATGCACTTGCCGGACGGCTCCATCTCCTCCTGGCCAGATCTATGCCATCAGTTCGTGGGCGCCTTCACGGGCGGCCACAAACCCCATGGCCAGGCGAGCGACCTCCATCTGCTCGTTCAGAAGGAGGGGGAGCCTTTGCGCAAGTTCATCCAGAGGTTCAGCCGTGTGCACTACAACATCCCAGACGTCCACCCCGCCGCGGTGATCAGCGCGTTCCATCAGAACGTGCGTAACCGCAGGATGCGGGAGGAGATGGCGATGTGCAAAATCAAGGAGGTCAGCGAGCTTTACGCCCTGGCCGACAAGTGTGCACGCGCTGAGGAGGGGAGGCGGCTTCCCGGGGAAAGTGTTGGAGAAGGAGACTCCGACAGTGAAGGTACCGCCCCGGCAAGGAGAAGCCGGCGGCGGAACGGCAAGAAGAAGAAAAACCCAGAGGTACTGGTTGTCGAGAAGTCCGGCAGCGAGGGCTCCGCCAAGAAAGCCCAGGCGGGAGGCCCCGGCAAGGAGGTTGCCGGGTGCGCCAACTGTCGGGCGGTGGCGGCTGCCGATAAGCGGGACGGTACCGACAAGAAGTACTGCAAGATCCACCGCACCAGGGGCCACGACCTCCAGAGTTGCAAGCAAGTCGAGCGACTCGTCGACCTGCAAAAGGCCGAGTACGCACGACGCGACAAGGAGAGGGCCCAGGCAGGTGGCGGGGGATCCGGCACGAAGCGTCCTGGCCCGGGGGAGCGCCGCGGCAAGGACAAGCAGCGGCAAGCAGACAGACCTCCCCGGGGCCGGTACAAGAGCGAAGACGAAGACGACGACGAAGACATGGAAGACCCCGAGACCAGTGAGCAAGAGTTTCAGAAAGCCACTGAGGTCTTGTGTGTGGACGGCGGTGCCTCCCTGCACGCTTCCCACCACCAGCTTAAATGGTGGGTGCGGGAGGTCAATGCAGTGGAGCCACCCGTCGAGTCACGCAGACCCCTGAGATGGTCCAGCACGCCTATCATCTTCAACATTGAGGACCACCCTGATCGCACAACCGCGGTCGGGTGCTTGCCGATGTTGGTCTCCCCAACGATCCGCAACCTCAAGGTCACTAAGATGCTAGTTGACGGCGGGGCCGGCTTGAATCTGATCTCCTCTGCTGTTCTCCGGAGACTCCAAGTTCCCGACAGCGAGCTCGAAGAAACCGGCACATTCCAAGGAATCAACCCGGGAAGGAGCAAGCCGAAGGGAAAGATCACGCTGCCGGTAACATTTGGCAGCGAGCTGAATTTCAGAACTGAGAAGGTCACCTTTGACGTCGCCGACCTTCTGTTGCCTTACAACGGGATCCTCGGCCGACCAGCACTCGCCAAGTTCATGGCGGCCTCTCACTATGCATATAACATGCTCAAGATGCCCGTCCCGATAAGCGTCATTTTTGTCCCCGGCGACAAGAAGGATGCCCTTATCTGCGCCGACCAGTTATACCGGGACGCAACAGCGGCAACGGCCCGCGGTCCGCCCGCCGCTGGAGCTTCCGGGGGAAAGAAGAAGTCCGGCAAGTGCTCTGGCGCCCACTCCGGCAAGCGCGGCTCTTCGGAGTGCTGCGCTGCCGTCGAGGACGTGCCATCGAGCCCCGCCGGCAAGAAGACCAAGTCCGGCAAGTGCTCTGGCGCCCACTCCGGCAAGCGCGCCTCTTCGGAGTGCTGCGCTGCCGTCGAGGACGTGCCCTCGAGCCCCGCCGGCAAGAAGGCCAAGCCCGGCGAATGCTCTGGTGCCCACTCCGGCAAGCGCGCCTCTTCGGAGTGCTGCGCTGCCATCGAGGACGTGCCATCGAGCCCCGCCGGCGAACACGAGAAGACGACGGCTGCTCCACCCGCGACCAAGAAGGTGCCCGCCAAGGAGGACGGCACTGGTGGTACCTTCACCATCAGTGCCACTCTCGGCCCCAAATAGGAAGGCGCGCTCGTCGCTTTCCTGCGGGCGAATGTCGATGTGTTTGCCTGGCAACCATCAGACATCCCCGGCGTTCCCAGGGAAGTGATTGAGCACCACCTTGCCGTCTGTCCTCATGCGCGGCCCGTCAAGCAAAAGGTCAGGAAACAAGCGGTGGAGCGCCAAGAGTTTATCGCGGAGGAAATCAAGAAGTTGGAAGCGGCAGGCCTCGTCAGAGGCGTGCTCCATCCGACGTGGTTGGCCAATCCTGTCGTCGTGCGCAAGGCAAACGGGAAGTGGAGGCTTTGCATCGATTTCACCGATGTCAACAGAGCCTGCCCTAAAGATCCATTTCCCTTGCCGCGCATCGACCAGATTGTTGACTCCACGGCCGGATGCGACCTGCTTTCATTCCTTGACGCCTACTCCGGGTACCACCAGGTCTTCATGGCCGAAGAAGACGAAGAGAAGACCGCGTTCATCACTCCGTGCGGCACGTACTGTTTTGTGCGGATGCCTTTTGGACTGAAGAACGCGGGCTCGACATTTGCGAGGGTTGTCCACACTGCTTTTAAGCCACAGATCCACAGAAATGTGGAGGCCTACATGGATGACATTGTGGTCAAGAGCAGAGACAAGGCAACCTTGGTACAAGACTTGGAAGAGACCTTTGCAAACTTGCGCAAGATCAGCCTCAAGCTCAACCCCGAGAAGTGCGTGTTCGGAGTTCCCTCCGGCAAGCTTCTCGGGTTCTTCGTGTCTCAGCGTGGGATCGAAGCCAACCCCGACAAGATCAAGGCCATCGAGCAGATTGAAGCACCAACGCGTGTCAAGGACGTGCGAAGACTTGCCGGCTGCGTGGCGGCTCTCAGCAGGTTTATTTCCAGGTCCGCGGAACGCGCCCTGCCGTTTTTCAAAATCTTGAAAAAGGCAGGTCCAGTAAAATGGACTCCGGAAGTGGAGGCAGCGCTGCAAGACTTGAAGAAATACCTGTCCTCCGCCCCTATACTTGTCGCGCCTAGACCACAAGAGAAGTTGCTGCTCTACCTAGCGGCAACCAATCAAGTGGCTAGTGCTGCGTTAGTTGCAGAGAGGGAAGCTGATGACGAGCCAGCAGCCACGGCAAGCGCGTCCGACGGCAGGCAGGGGGCTTCCCCGACAAGCTCTGGCCCCGGCAAGGGCGGATCCGCGCAAGTGCAAGGGGAAGTGCAGAGGAAGAGGATGGTGCAGCGCCCAGTTTACTTCGTCAGTTCCCTCTTGCAGGGGGCTAGGTCGAGGTACTCTGGTGTGCAGAAATTGCTCTTCGGCCTCCTTATGGCCTCGAGGAAGCTGCGCCATTACTTCCAAGCACACGAGATCACAGTGGTCACTCGCTTTCCGCTTAAGAGGATACTGCAGAATCTCGAAGCGACAGGCAGGATTGTCGAGTGGGCACTAGAACTGTCAAGCTTTGGCCTCAAGTTCGAGAGCACATCGACCATCCAGAGCCGAGCATTGGCAGAGTTCATAGCAGAGTGGACGCCAACACCGGACGAAGAAATTCCCGAGACGAGCATCCCCGGCAAGGAAGCAACCAAAGAGTGGCTGATGTACTTTGATGGTGCCTTTTCGCTGGAAGGCGCCGGTGCTGGCGTGCTGCTCATCGCGCCCACCGGAGAGCACCTCAAGTACGTCGTCCAGATGCAGTTTCCCAAGGAGCAAGCAACCAACAAAACGGCAGAGTATGAAGGTTTGCTCGCCGGTCTCAGGATCGCGGCGGAACTTGGGATCAAGAAGCTCATTGTCAGGGGTGACTCGCAGCTCGTCGTCCGCCAAGTGAACAAGGATTACCAGTGCCCGTTGATGGAAGCTTACGTTGATGGAGTGAGGAAGCTGGAAGAGCGCTTTGACGGCCTGCAAATGGAATATGTTCAAAGAGCAGAAAACGACATTGCCGACGGCCTGTCAAAATGCGCCGCACTAAAGCTACCTGTGGAACCAGGGACCTTTGTGCTCAAGCTGACTCAGCCATCCGTGACGCCATCGACTGGGCCAAGCAAGAAGAGAAGACCGGTCTCTGACGGCTCTCTCCCGGCAGAGCTTCCCGAAGCCGCCGCCAGGAGAGTCCCCGAGATCGACGCCAAGAGTGCTGAGGAGCTGCCTGCTCCGGCAAGCCCCAGGGTTTGCCCCGACGAAGCAGGCGCTCCCGGCAAGCCACGCCCCGGCAAGCTTGCCGAGGAACGTCAAGCTCCGGCTGAGCCCCGAATCCTCGCCGTGGAAGCTGATGTTCCCGCAGCCGCCGACATGCCTCTAGTCCTCGTCGTCGAGCCACAGGCTCCGACGTGGGCACAGCAGATCGTCCGATTCCTCCAGACAGGAGAGCTTCCCGAAGAACAAGAAGAAGCTGAAAGAGTAGCCCGGCAGTCCAGTATGTACCAGTTCGTCGACAGCGCACTGTACAGAAGAGGACGCAATGGGGTGAAATTGAAGTGCATCCACCGGGAAGACGGACAGAAGCTGTTGGCGGAGATACACGGAGGCATATATGGGCACCACATTGGCGCCAGAGCACTTGCCGGAAAGGCGTTCCGGCAGGGCTTCTTCTGGCCCACAGCCCTCCAGGATGCAACTGCACAAGTAACCAAGTGTGAAGCGTGCCAGTTCCATTCCAAGAAGATACACCAGCCAGCTCAAGCTCTCCAGACGATCCCTTTATCCTGGCCCTTCTCGGTCTGGGGGCTCGATATCCTCGGCCCCTTCCCCCGATCCGTCGGGGGCTTTGAGTACTTGTTTGTTGCCATCGACAAGTTCACAAAGTGGCCAGAAGTGGAACCAGTGAGGAAGGTGACCGCCCAGTCCGCGATCAAATTCTTCAGGTCGATTGTTTGCCGCTTCGGGATCCCCAACAGGATCATCACGGACAACGGTACGCAGTTCACAAGCCACGCCTTCATGCAGTACACCCAAGATCTTGGCACCAAGGTCTGCTTCGCTTCTGTTGCTCATCCCCGGAGCAACGGTCAAGCGGAAAGGGCCAACGCCGAGGTACTGCGCGGGCTCAAGACCAGAAGTTTTGACAAGCTGCTCAAGCGCGGACGGAACTGGATCGAGGAGCTGCCGGCGGTTCTTTGGTCGGTCAGAACGACGCCAAATCGAGCCACCGGCCAGACACCATTTGCTCTAGTCTATGGAGCAGAAGCAGTTACCCCCACGGAACTCGTATACGGGTCACCTCGAGTGCTCGCTTATGATGAGCTTGAGCAAGAGCGGTCGCGTGAAGATGACGCACTGCTCCTCGAGGAAGATCGTCTCCAGGCCGCTGTGCGATCCGCTCGCTACCAGCAAGCTCTGCGTCGCTATCATAGCCGCAAAGTTAAGGCCAGGAGCCTCGAGGAAGGCGACCTTGTTCTTCGGCGCGTTCAGTCGGCCAAGATACACAACAAGTTGACGCCGAAGTGGGAAGGCCCTTACCGGGTGAAATGAGTCACGAGGCCCGGCGCCGTCCGCCTCGAGACCGAAGATGGTACTCCGGTGAGCAATTCCTGGAACATTGAGCATCTTCGCAAGTTTTACCCGTAAGGCGCGGTTGTCGTACCCCGTCCGGCAACCAACTCTTTGTACAAAAGTCTTGCCGCAGACGCATGTAATCCTTTGTACAAAGCCAGGCGCAGACCCTGGCCGCAATTACGCGTTGGGCCCCCCCAAGTTTTAGCATGCATGCTGAGTCGAGTCTCGTCCTTGGTTAGGGTCGATAGTGCCTAACAGTCGCTAACCCCTAACTTGGAGGTCGAGTCCGCGTCTTTTTCCCGTCCTTTCCCTTTGGCTCGCGGGAACCGCCTACCCTTGTCGAGCCGCTCAAGGACGAAGAAGGGGAGAAGGACGAGCCAGCACCCGCCCCCCGACAAGCCAGAGTTGCCGGGGGCTGCAACCTCAGATAAGTCTTCTCATCCCTTATCATGCATTCTCTCGTGAGCTGCGGAATGTGAAAACCTTGCCTCCTCCTGAAAAGCTGCCGTGCTCTCTTAAGCGGCAAACCCCGGAGCGCGTTCCCGGGGCCCTCTTCGGATAGTAGCCGCGGCGGCAAAGGGGAGGAAGCGAGGGGCCAGAACCCGCCTTCTCCCTGCCTCCGCCTAGAGCGGGAGAAGGGCCAAGAGGCGCGGGGGACGGCGGGGTCCGTTGCGGGGCAGGGAAGTGTCTATCTTAACGGTGCAAAGGGTCCGCCCCTTGCCGCGGGATGTACCCGCGAGACAAATGATCCGGCAAACAACCCCTTTTCATTAAAAACATTCCACTCAGGTACAGTTCAGAGAGAATGAAAAACATGAAAGATGGGATTACAAGATTTTAATGCAACTAAGGCCCGAGGGCTTACAAGATAAAAAGAGATAAGGTGCCCGTAATCCCTTTCTTGTCTCTCTCCTCAGGAGGTACGGCAAGGAGGCGAGAAGGGCAAAAGGGGCGCCTAGACGAGCTACGGGTGGCAGAAGACGCCAAGAGAGCGTCCGAGGCCCCACCCCGGAGCTCCGGAGGCCGGAAGAAGACGGCTACGCCGGAGGCGGAGCTCGAGAAGGAGGTGGCGGGACGTCGACACGCTGTCGAGGGCATCTAGCCCTCGTACTCCGAGTTGACGGCCTTGCCGCCAGCCTCTTCCGCAGCCTCGCCACTCCGGCCGAGAAGACGAAGCCCCGGCAAGAGGAGCTTGCCGGGCCAGAGAGAAGACCCCGGTGGTCGTCGCCGCGAGCAGGGGTGGTGACGGCGTCTGGGGCGAGGTTGGAAGATGAGGCAGCGGCCTTGCCGCCCGTCCTCCTCCTCTTCCGCATCCTCCCTACGCCAGCCGCCCAAGGAGACGACCCCGGGGAGTTCACGGCGCCAACGACGCGGACGATGGGGGCCGCCGGTGCCACGCGGAGCTGTGACTAGCGCCTAGTCGTACCCGTCACCCCGGCGACCGCCCGCCCTCGTCGTCGCTGTCGCTCCCCTCCTCGTCACTCTCGCTCGAGGAAGAGCCTTCGCTGTCGGAGGAGCTATCCACGCAGCACCGGGCCCGGGTGCCGAGGTCCCCGAAGACCTTGACGGAGAGCAGATCACCCTCCATCAGCTTGAAATGGAGGGTGAACCCCGCCGTCAAGCTATGGATCCGGGCGAACGACTTCCACCCTCGGCCCAGGCACATCACGCCGGGGGCTCGGGATTCGACGTGGACTCGCGTACCACTGATCCCGCAGCCCCTCATGCGCAGCCTCAGCGTCTCGTGTTGTTCCGCCTCCAAGACGTCCGCAAAGGGGCCGGGAGGCGGAGGCGACGGCGAGGCGCCCGGCGGAGCCTGATGATGAACTCGCAGGGGTCGTCCCCGAGATGAACCGCCGGGGGAAACGGAGCCGCCGGCGGAGGCGAGGCCGGCGCGCCGCCCTGCCCGCCTCGAGCGCCTCGGCCCGGTCCACGGCCTCGTCCACGACCTCGCCCCCTCCCCTTCCCCTTACGGTTGGCTCCGCCGCCGCGGGTGCAAGAGGGGGAGGGGCTCGCTGCCTGGCGGCAACCCTTGCCGCCACCGAAGAAGGACCAGGGTTCCCTTCCTCCATGACAGCTGGGGAGAGGGGACCAGGGATCTAAGAGAAGGAAGGAGGAAGGAGTGCGGACCCTCGTCATCCCATTCCGCTCCTTATAAAGGGGCGGAGTGGGGGCTCGGCCGCCCCGCCCAACCAATCAAAGCAGAGGAAGGGCAGGCGGCGGGGCCGACCCTCTACTTCGACCCGCGTCGGCCCGGCTTCCTGCCTCCACCACCGCGACCCCAAGTGC
This sequence comes from Aegilops umbellulata, assembly GCA_032464435.1. Lineage (NCBI taxonomy): Eukaryota > Viridiplantae > Streptophyta > Magnoliopsida > Poales > Poaceae > Aegilops > Aegilops umbellulata. The sequence goes on along the minus strand of CP136055.1, from coordinate 526,269,087 downwards.
ATGGAGGACGCGTGGCGGGCGGGCAGGGCCGAGGCGACTAATGAGGCGACCTCTCTCCCCCCCACTCGAAAGTGGGGGCGGACATTTCGCTTCCCCAAATAAAGGAGATCGTGCCCGACGTGACGCATGCCTGCGGGCCTCAAGCCCCGCGCACGCCACCCACGTCACGCACACCTCGCACGCCTCGCCCCCCCACGACGCCGCGATAAGCGCGCGCCACTTGGGGAGGGCGCGACGAGCACGGAGTTAAGGAGCAGCGCAACCCAGGCCACGCGTGCCCGTGCACTGTTAGGGCCTGGCCCAACAACGCTCGGCACCGTGTATGGCCCAGACCCGGGGGCTCCTGTCGGTGTACTAAAGTAGGGGTACCTTAGTACCCCGAACTTGTGCACGGGCAGTAGTAGCCTCCCGCGGCAAGGCTTGCCAGGGGAGCGACAAGAGTCTCCACGGCCCGCTCCGGGCCGGACGAAGGCCAAGTGATCGAGCCTAGAAGACCAAGCCCCGGCAAGAGGAGCTTGCCGGGTCGAGAAGGCAAGGTCCGGCAAGAGGAGCTTGCCGGGCCAAGGCGACAAGGCCCCGGCAAGAGGAGCTTGCCGGGACGACTAAGCCGAAGCACCAAGGCCCCGGCGGGAGGAGCTCGCCGGGACGGCGAAGCCAAGGCACCCCAAGAGAAGCCCGCCGCGGCGCGCCGCGCGCCCCGGCAAGGCCTGGCGAGCGGCAAGCTCCCAGGTGCGGCAAGGCAACTGCCGCGGCAAGCCACTTGCCGCGGCAAACCACCATATCAGGCCCGCGCTCCAGCTCACCTGCCCACGCGTCGCTCTGGGGCTTCCCCGGAAGGCACGTGGCGGGACGCCGCACAACCTGAGACGCGCGGTGGCATGCGACGTTGGCAGAGTCGCCCCCGTGGCGAGCGGAGGCGCTCCTAACAGTCCGCCTCGGCACTGTTCAGGCGATCCAGACGGGCATTTAATGCCCTTGTCCCCCGCCGTCAGAGTTAGGTGCGATAGCACTGTGCGGCCACTATTCACACAATTCCTTGCCATTTTTACCCTCAGCTGCGTCGCTCCCTGTGGGAAACCCCTTGGCATATAAAAGGAGGCCCATGCGCACGTAGAGAGGGGATCGGACCCAAGAGGCCCTCGCCTACTCCCAGCTCCACTTACTGTAGCTTCTTGCGCTCCAGAGCAGGAACCCTAATCAACCAGACATGCAGCAGTAGGGTTTTACGCATCCATGCGGCCCGAAGCTGGGTAAAATCGTTGTGTGTGTGTGTCGCCTCGATCTGCTCTTTGTGCATCCTCTCCCCTGCCGAACCGACAAGGGGCTCCGTCCCCATAGGTGCTCGTGGAGGCCGATATCCCCCTACAATCTTCTTCCAAATTTTTGATCTTGCTGAACATGATATCACTTTCTTTTTGCCACTTTCTCCTCTCAGAATACATCTCATCTTGCCATTGCATCATATTTTCTTCCATTTGTAATTTCATTTTTGTCAGTTTTCCATCCACTTCCTCACTCTGTTTGAGAGACAAACATCCAAGTGTAATGCCTCTGTGATCAGCATCTTCCACTCTGGATCTCTTTCTGTTTTCAGTATCTCTATCCTCCTCCTCTAGATCATTTGTGTTTTCATTTTTCCTCTTATCCTCTTTATACCATCCAATTTCCACCACCTTTTTCACTTCTACCCCAATCCTGAACATGAGAAGATCAGGGGTAGTGATTTCCACATGGGGTGGAGTTTTTTCCACATCTCTGAGCCCACATTTGACCCTCACTTTTTCTTCATTGACTGTATCCATATCCACTTCTAGTACAGGGCCCACTGCAGCAACCACTTCACACATGCCCAAGAAGTGTCTAAAACAATCTGGCACCTTGTTTAGCTTAATCCAAACAGTATGTAACTTCCCAATAGCTTGGTGGTCCAGAGACCAGGGCTGCACTTTGATGACTACCCCTGTCCCAAGCAAGTTGAAATCATTGAACTTAGCCAGCTCCACCAGTTTTGGCTTGTTAGGAAATCTCATCATGAAACCATTTTCCCCAAATTCTTTGACTCTCCATTGCCACCCCCAGTCAAACATCTCCCCCATGGCTTTTATGAGTTCAGTCTCATTAATGTTCCCTTCTCTGATGATCACCACACCTAAGGGGTTTGTATGTTCAGCTACCATCACATCCTTGTAGCTCTGGACCAGAAGGATTCCCAGTCCTTTGGCAGCATAGCCAACATACTTGGGAACTGGTTTCATCTGCTTCAACAAATTACATTCACTGGTGATATGGTTCTCTCTTCCACAAATCAAACAGTGCCCCACTCTGCAATCTCTGGTAGAATGTCTGGGGTCCTTGCATTTACCACAAACTTGCTTGTTGAACCTTTCCATCCCTTTCTTGCCTTCATCCAAATTTATCTGCCAATTGCCCTTTCCCCCTGTTTTTTCAGCCCCATAACTGAGTCTTGATCACCTCTCTTGTCAGCTTTCTGAATCTGATCTCCCCTACCCTCTTCTCTCCTAATGTTGTCTCTGCTAGTCTGGGTCTCCGTGGGCTTCCCAACCATCCCTTCTAAGATCTCTTTTTCACCACCCCTCAAACCTTGAACTAACTGAGACAGAAGGGAAGTTGCTGCCGATTACCACAGTAAACTGAAATAAATCTGCAATAGGAAAGACGGAATTAAGATTTCGGACAAGTTAATAATCATGGAGAATTAGCATCTGTTTGCAGATTGTCCAGAGTGGAATCAAATCAGATTTTGTTATAGATTGAAACTAACAAAATAAACACATTTTCTAGAAGTGTAATCTTGACAGTGGAAAACATCACAAAGGGCATTAGGCATGCAAGCAGATCAATTAGTCCTAGCAAATCTATAACACCGGTAGTTTTCAAATTAGTCCTAGCAAATCTAGATTGACACTAAACCTTCTACTAAAAATGCCAAACTAAACAGGAACATTGCATCGTCTGGTCACTGCGTCTACAATTCGACATGATTGACTAATTAAGTTGGCATATTTTTTTCTGAAAAGAGAGTTGACAGATGATTGTTACTTGCAACAACTGATATATATGTGTAGCATGCACGCACACCTAGCTAGCTTGATGCTAATGGTCAACGACTAACAATCAAATGAATACCTGCACGGTGCTTAACCAATAATAATTCAGCAAATTAGAAGTTAATGAAAGCATCTAATTAATTGACTTCACATGGTCAACGACTAACAATCAAACTGAGACGGGCTGGCACTTAATTCTCACTAACTAATCATATAATTCAGCAATAGCAAATCAAAGCATCGAACTAATAAATTACCAGAATATGGATGCAGAGGCAGTTGGTTGTGGTGCCTTGGACCTCTGGATCCCAAGGTAGGCGAGGTTGCAGATGGCCCTTTGGACGTCATTCACCATGTCTTGATGGCCGCCTCCGCCTCCAGAACGTAACTTACCAAGCATCCATTCAGGCATAGCATCAACTAACAAGACTGAATAATTAATCAAGAGAATTAACTACTGAAGATCAATCGATGATGAGCGGAAGAGAGAATTGTTTGGGTGAGTACTCATGAATCTGCTGCCCTTGGATCTGCCGGTGCCCTTGTCGGCGATGACGACGGCCTCGAGGATCTCGCTGAAGTGCTCGAAGTGGAAGCACACGCCCTCCTTGCTCGTCTCCCACGCCAGGCCACCTACGAACACCTTCATCAGCCTCGTCTCGCCGCCGCCCCATAATGATCCATGGACATTCTCTTCCCCTTCATCTAGCTGTGGGCTCAGCCTCTCCCGATCTCTTTCTGGAAGTGCGGAGATGGCGGCGCAAAAACCCTAGAGGAGAGGGAGAAGAGCAGAGATGGTGGCGTCTTCTCCATGAGGTGGGCAGCAGCGATCTCGAGGGGATCGAGAGACGATGACGGCGGCGTTTACTCCAGGGGATCGAGAGACGGCGGCGGCGGCGTTTACCAGAAGGGATCGAGAGGAACCGTGTTCGTGCACGATAGGCTCCGTCTCCTGAAGTGGAGGGCGGCGGCGAAGGGATGGAGGGGCGGGCTCGAAGGTATGGAGCGGCGGCGGCGGCGACAGAGTAGGAGGCCTCGCTCGTACGTGGGCGCGAGGATTCGGGTGCGAGCGTCTGGCTAATTTTCGTATGTTTAATTTTGTAGATTTTTTTCAGAACGAGTTTTTTTCGATCAACCGAAGGGTTTAGCGCTGGACACCGTGGGAGGAGTGGCGGATCTAAGATTTTGAAACAGGGTGGTCCATGTTGAAAAAAAAATTGACCACATATGGTATGTCACCGGCGGATCAAGATTTCAAACTTGGGTGGTCAAAATAAACATCAATAAAAGTTGTTCCATGTCATATCTAAAAGGTCTAAGTAGCAAGATTTTTTTTTGCATCATAGTGACGTTAACTCGAATAGCTTAAAGAAATTTCAAAAAATGAAGGAAATTTACTACACAATCAAATAATCTGTCATGGTTAGGAAAAAGGCATCACATCAATATCCTTTACTTGCAGAAATATTTCCATGTGGAAAGTGAAACAAAAAAGCAGTTTCATGTCGCAATGGTGGCGTCAATGTGACAACGGTGCTGTAGCAAAATCAACGATGGTAATTGTACTTGACAATCAGCAACAGGGAGCAAGCTGCTTGTATTGGGCTAGTTTGGGTAAGGAGTCTGAAGGAACCAATGGAAAGAACGAGTGGTGACTGTCGGCCTAATAAGTGTATTGGGCCACAATGCAGTGCTGAACTGGTACTAGCTACTGATGGGCTTTTTACTTTTTTTTACCACTCTATGTCTCCTATAGTATATGGGCTGATCTAAAATTTCAGGGTGGGCCGCGGCTCACCCTGTCCGCCCTCTAGATCCGCCCTTGCATGGGAGCCTACCATTTTTTCTTTCCTGGTTCGAGGGCGGAGGGGGAATCGATGGGATGTGGGAGGTGGGATCGAGAACGAAAAAAACCGTCTCTGGTGGGACGAAAATTGACCGGCGGAGACTACCAACTGCTCCATTAGGAGTAGAGATTGGTGTTAAACCTATTGTATTCCAACTTCTCTATGGTTTGTAAGCTCTTTTACTAGCCATAAATTCATCAAAATAAGCAAACAACACACGAAAAATAGAATCTGTCAAAAACAGAACAGTCTGTAATAATCTGTATCTAACGCAAACTTCTGGAACCTAAAAAATTCTACGAAATTAGGAAGTCCTAGATAATTTGTTTATTTATCTACTGCAAAAAGAATCAACTGAAAAGCACGTTTCTACGAATTATGAAAACTAATCTCGTGCGCGCAAAGTTTCTGTTTTTCACAGCAAGATCAAATAACTATCACCGTAGGTTATCCTAACGGTTTTACTTGGCACAAACACTAATTAAAACACAAAAACGAATCTAACCAGAGGCTAGATGAATTATTTATTCCTAAACAGAACCAAAAATCAAAGAACTAAAATAAAATTGGGTTGTCTCCCAACAAGCGCTATCGTTTAACGCCCCTAGCTAGACATAAAAACAAGGATAGATCTAAGTGTTGCCATCTTTGGTAGGCAAACCATAAGTGGCTCTCATAATGGATTCATAAGGTAATTTAATCTTATTTATAGGAAAGTGTTCCATGCCTTTCCTTAACGGAAATTGGAATCTAATATTCCCTTCCTTCATATCAATAATTGCACCAATCGTTTTAAGGAAAGGTCTACCAAGAATAATATGACATGAAGGATTGCAATCTATATCAAGAACAATAAAATCTACGGGCACATAATTCCTATTTGCAACAATAAGAACATCATTAATTCTTCCCGTAGGTTTCTTGATAGTGGAATCCGCAAGGTGCAAGTTTAAAGAGCAATCATCAAATTCACGGAAACCTAGCAAATCACACAAAGTTTTTGGAATCGTGGAAACACTAGCACCCAAATCACACAAGGCATAGCATTCATGATCTTTATTTTTAATTTTAATTATAGGTTCCCACTCATCATAAAGTTTTCTAGGGATAGAAACTTCGTTCTCAAGTTTTTCTTCATAAGATTGCATCAAAGCATCAACGATATGTTTAGTAAAGGCTTTATTTTGACTATAAGAATGATGAGAATTTAGCACGGATTGCAACAAGGAAATACAATCTATTAAATAGCAATTATCATAGTTAAATTCCTTTAAATCCAAAATAGTGGGTTCAATGCTATCTAAAGTTTTGACCTCTTCAATCCCACTTTTACCAATTTTTGCATCAAGATCTAAAAACTCCGAATTATTGGGACGCCTTTTAACTAAAGTTGACTCATCTTCAGTCCCATCATTATCAAGATTAATAGGAGACACGTCAATAACTTTTTAGATCTTCACCTTTATTCTCATAAAAACTAGAAGAACACGCCTTTACAAAGCAATCTTTCTTAGCATGCATTCTAGCGGTTCTTTCTTTGCACTCATCAATGGAAATTCTCATGGCTTTGAGAGACTCATTGATATCATGCTTAGGTGGAATAGATCTAAGCTTTAAAGAATCAACATCAAGAGAAATTCTATCCACGTTCCTAGCCAATTCATCAACTTTAAGCAATTTTTCTTCAAGCAAGGTGTTGAAATTCTTTTGTGAATTCATAAACTCCTTAACACTAGTCTCAAATTAAGAGGGCATCTTATTAAAGTTTCCATAAGAATTGTTGTAGGAATTACCATAATTATTAGAGGAATTACTAGGGAACGGCCTAGGATTAAAGTTTCCTCTATACGCGTTGTTACCAAAATTATTCCTACCAACAAAATTAACATCCATAGATTCATTATTATTCTCAATCAAAGTAGACAAAGGCATATCATTAGGATCAGAAGAAACACTCTTATTAGCAAACAATTTCATAAGTTCATCCATCTTTCCAGTCAAAATATTAATTTCTTTAATGACATGAACCTTTTTACTAGTAGATCTTTCAGTGTGCCATTGAGAATAATTAACCATAATATTATCTAGGAGTTTAGTAGCTTCTCCTAAAGTGATTTCCATAAAAGTGCTTGTCGCGGCCGAATCTAAAAGATTTCTAGAAGCAAAATTCAATCCGGCATAAATTTTTTGTATAATCATCCACAAATTCAAACCATGAGTAGGGCAATTGCGTATCATTAATTTCATCCTGTCCCAAGCTTATGCAACATGTTCATGCTCAAGTTGCTTAAAATTCATAATATCGTATCTAAGAGAGATGCTCTTAGCGGGAGGAAAATACTTAGAGATAAAAGCATCTTTGCACTTATTCCAAGAATCAATACTATTTTTAGGAAAAGACGAAAACCAAGTTTTAGCGTGATCGCTAAGCGAAAACAGAAATAGCTTCAATTTAACAATATCATTGTCCACATCTTTCTTCTTTTGCATATCACACAAATCAACAAAGCTATTTAGATGGGTAGCGGCATCTTCACTAGGAAGGCCGGTGAATTGATCTTTCATGACGAGATTCAACAAAGCAACATTAATTTCACAAGATTCAACATCGGTAAGAGGACCAATCGGAGTGCTAAGAAAATCATTGTTGTTGGTATTGGAAAATTCACACAATTTAGTATTGTCTTGAGCCATCGTGACAAGCAAGCAATCCAACACACAAGCACACAAGAAGCGGACGAGAAAAGAGGCGAACGGAAAAGAGGGCAAATAAAACGGCAAGGGTGAAGTGGGGGAGAGGAAAACGAGAGGCAAATGGCAAATAATGTAATGCGAGGGATAAGAGTTTGTGATGGGTACTTGGTATGTATTGACTTGTGCGTAGACTACCCGGCAACGGCACCAGAAATCCTTTTTGCTACCTCTTGAGCACAACGTTGGTTTTCCCTTGAAGAGGAAAGGGTGATGCAACATAAGTATTTCCCTCAGTTTTTGAGAACCAAGGTATCAATCCAGTAGGAGGCCACGCTCAAGTCCCTCGTACCTACACAAACAAATAAGAACCTTGCAACCAACGCTATAAAGGGGTTGTCAATCCCTTCACGACCACTTGCAAAAGTGAGATCTGATAGAGATGATAAGATAATATTTTTGTAATTTTTATGATAAAGACTAAAAGTAAAGAAAGCAAAATAAACGGCGATAGAAATAGCTAGCTGACGGGAGATTAATATGATGGAAAATAGACCCGGAGCCATAGGTTTCACTAGTGGCTTATCTCAAGATAACATAAGTATTACGGTGGGTGAACAAATTACTGCCGAGCAATTGATATAATTGAGCATAGTTATGAGAATATCTAGGCATGATCATGTATATAGGCATCACGTCCGCGACAAGTAGACCGACTCCTGTCTGCATCTACTACTATTACTCCACACGTCGACCACTATCAAGCATGCATCTAGAGTATTAAGTTCATAAGAACGGAGTAACGCATTAGGCAAGATGACATGATGTAGAGGGATAAACTCAAGCAATATGATATAAACCCCATCTTTTTATCCTCGATGGCAACAATACAATACGTGCCGTTTCCCCTACTATCACTGGGATCGAGCACCGCAAGGTTGAACCAAAAGCTAAGCACTTCTCCCATTGCAAGAAAGATCAATCTAGTAGGCCAAACCAAAATGATAATTCGAAGAGACTTGCAAAGATAACCAATCATACATAAAAGAATTCAGAGGAGAATCAAATATTGTTCATAGATAATCTTGATCATAAACCCACAATTCATCAGATCTCGACAAACACACCGCAAAAGAAGATTACATCGAATAGATCTCCAAGAGAATCGAGGAGAACTTTGTATTGAGATCCAAAGAGAGAGAAGAAGCCATCTAACTAATAACTATGGACCCGAAGGTCTGAGGTAAACTACTCACACATCATCGGAGAGGCTATGGTGTTGATGTAGAAGCCGTCCATGATCAATGCCCCCTCCGGCGTAGCACCGGAAAAGGCTCCAAGATGGGATCTCATGGGTACAGAAGGTTGCGGCGGTGGAAATAGGGTTTCGTTGTGCTCCTGTATGGTTTCGGGGTACGTAGGTATATATAGGAGGAAGAAGTAGGTCGGTGGAGCTACGAGGGGCCCACGAGGGTGGGGGGCGTGCCCAGGGGGGCAGGTGCGCTTCCCTGCCTCGTGGCCTCCTCATTGATTTCTTGATGTCCACTCCAAGTCCTCTGGATCACGTTTGTTCCGAAAATCACGTTCCCGAAGGTTTCATTCCGTTTGGACTCCGTTTGATATTCCTTTTTCGTGAAACACTGAAATAGGCAAAAAAAAACAATCTGGGCTGGGCCTCTTGTTAATAGGTTAGTCCCAAAAATAATATAAAAGTGTATGATAAAGCCCATCAAACATCCAAAACAGATAATATAATAGCATGAAACAATCAAAAATTATAGATACGTTGGAGACGTATCAATTTGTCACTCCGATTGTCGGAGTGGTATCTCTGGGCCCTCTCGGTAATGCACATCACTATAAGCCTTGCAAGCAATGTGACTAATGAGTTAGTTGCGGGATGATGCATTACAGAACGAGTAAAGAGACTTGCCGGTAACGAGATTGAACTAGGTATTGAGATACCGACGATCGAATCTCGGGCAAGTAACATACCGATGACAAAGGGAACAACGTATGTTGTTATGCAGTTTGACTGATAAAGATCTTTATAGAATATGTGGGAGCCAATATGAGCATCCAGGTTCCGCTATTGGTTATTGACCGGAGACGTGTCTCGGTCATGTCTACATAGTTCTCGAACCCGTAGGGTCCGCACGCTTAACATTCGGTGACGATCGATATTATGAGTTTATGTGTTTTGATGTACCAAAGGTAGTTCGGAGTCCCGGATATGATCACAAACATGACGAGGAGTCTCGAAATGGTCGAGACATAAAGATCGATATATTGGATGGCTACGTTTGGACATCGGAAAGGTTTCGAGAGAGTTCCGGGGGGTTACCAGAACCCCACGGGGAGTCAATGGGCCTTAATGGACCATAGTGGAAAGGAGGAGGAGGCGTCCAAGGTGGGGGCGCGCCCCCCAAGCCCAATCCGAATTGGGAGGGGGGCCGCCCCCCTTTCCTTCTCTTCTTCTCCCCCTTCCTCCCTCTCCTACTCCAACTAGGGAAGGGGGAATCCTACTCCCACCGGGAGTAGGACTCCCCCCTTGGGTGCGCCTAGGAGGCCGACCCTCTCCCCTCCTCCACTCCTTTATATACAGGGGAGGGGGCAACCCATAGACACACAAGTTGATCATTGATCTCTTAGCCGTGTGCGGTGCCCCCCTCCACCATAATCCACCTTGGTCATATCGTTGTAGTGCTTAGGCGAAGCCCTGCGCCGGTAGCTTCATCATCACCGTCATCATGCCGTCGTGCTGACGAAGCTCTCCCTCGACACTCTACTGGATCATGAGTTCGTGGGACGCCACCGAGCTGAATGTGTGCAGATCGCAGAGGTGCCATACTTTCGGTACTAGGATCGGTCGATCGTGAAGACGTACGAGTACATCAACCGCGTTGTCATAATGCTTCCGCTTACAGTCTACGAGGGTACGTAGACAACACTCTCCCCTCTCGTTGCTATGCATCACCATGATCTTGCGTGTGCGTAGGATTTTTTTTGAAATTACTACGTTCCCCAGCAGTGGCATCCGAGCCAGGTTTATGCGTAGATGTTATATGCACGAGTAGAACACAAGTGAGTTGTGGGCGATAATAGTCATACTTCTTACCAGCATGTCATACTTTGATTCGGCGGTATTGTTGAATGAAGTGGCCCAGACCGACATTACGCGTGCGCTTACGCGAGACTGGTTCTACCGACGTGCTTCGCACACAGGTGGCTGGCGGGTGTCAGTTTCTCCAACTTTAGTTGAATCGAGTGTGGCTACGCCCGGTCCTTGTTGAAGGTTAAAACAACACATACTTAACGAAAAATCATTGTGGTTTTGATGCGTAGGTAAGAATAGTTCTTGCTCAGCCCGTAGCAGCCACGTAAAACTTGCAACAACAAAGTAGAGGACGTCTAACTTGTTTTTGCAGGGCATGTTGTGATGTGATATGGTCAAGAAATGATTTTATTGTATGAGATGATCATGTTTTGTAACAAAGTTATCGGCAACTGGCAGGAGCCATATGGTTGTCGCTTTATTGTATGAAATGCAATCGCCATGTAATTGCTTTACTTTATCACTAAGCGGTAGCAATAGTCGTAGAAGCAATAGTTGGCGAGACAACAACGATGCTATGATGGACATCAAGGTGTCGCGCTGGATACAATGGTGATCATGACGGTGCTTTGGATATGGAGATCAAAGGCACAAGATGATGATAGCCATATCATATCACTTATATTGATTGCATGTGATGTTTATCCTTTATGCATCTTATTTTGCTTAGTTCGACGGTAGCATTATAAGATGATCTCTCACTAAATTTCAAGGTACAAGTGTTCTCCCTGAGTATGCACAGTTGCGAAAGTTCGTCGTGCCGAGACACCACGTGATGATCGGGTGTGATAAGCTCTACGTTCACATACAACGGGTGCAAGCCAGTTTTGAACACGCAGAATACCCGGGTTAAACTTGACGAGCCTAGCATATGCAGATATGGCCTCAGAACACTAAGACCGAAAGGTCGAGCGTGAATCATATAGTAGATATGATCAACATAGTGATGTTCACCATTGAAAACTACTCCATCTCACGTGATGATGGGACATGGTTTAGTTGATATGGATCACGTGATCACTTAGATGATTAGAGGGATGTCTATCTAAGTGGGAGTTCTTTAGTAATATGATTAATTGAACTTTAATTTATCATGAACTTAGTACCTGATAGTATTTTGCATGTCTATGTTGTTGTAGATAGATGTCCCGTGCTGTTGTTTCGTTGAATTTTAATTCGTTCCTAGAGAAAGCTAAGTTGAAAGATGATGGTAGCAACTACACGGACTGGGTCCGTAACTTGAGGATTATCCTCATTGCTGCACAGAATAATTACGTCCTGGAAGCACCGCTAGGTGCCAAACCCGCTGCAGGAGCAACGCCAGATGTTATGAACGTCTGGCAGAGCAAAGCTGATGACTACTCGATAGTTCAGTGTGCCATGCTTTACGGCTTAGAACCGGGACTTCAACGACGTTTTGAAAGTCATGGAGCATATGAGATGTTCCAGGAGTTGAAGTTAATATTTCAAGCAAATGCCCGGATTGAGAGATATGAAGTCTCCAATAAGTTCTACAGCTGCAAGATGGAGGAGAATAGTTCTGTCAGTGAGCATATACTCAAAATGTCTGGGTATAACAATCACTTGATTCAACTGGGAGTTAATCTTCCTGATGATAGTGTCATTGACAAAATTCTTCAATCACTGCCACCAAGCTACAAGAGCTTCGTGATGAACTATAACATGCAAGGGATGGATAAGACAATTCCCGAGCTCTTCACAATGTCTGGGTATAACAATCACTTGATTCAACTGGGAGTTAATCTTCCTGATGATAGTGTCATTGACAAAATTCTTCAATCACTGCCACCAAGCTACAAGAGCTTCGTGATGAACTATAACATGCAAGGGATGGATAAGACAATTCCCGAGCTCTTCACAATGCTAAAGGTTGCGGAGGTAGAAATCAAGAAGGAGCATCAAGTGTTGATGGTCAACAAGACCACCAGTTTCAAGAAAAAGGGTAAAGGGAAGAAGGGGAACTTCAAGAAGAACGGCAAGAAAGTTGCTGCTCAAGTGAAGAAGCCCAAGTCTGGACCTAAGCCTGAGACTGAGTGCTTCTACTGCAAAGGGACTGGTCACTGAAAGCGAAACTGCCCAGAGTATTTGGCGGATAAGAAGGATGTCAAGGTGAACAAAGGTATATGTGATATACATGTTATTGATGTGTACCTTACTAATGCTCGCAGTAGCACCTGGGTATTTGATACTGGTTCTGTTGCTAATATTTGCAACTCGAAACAGGGACTACAGATAAAGAGAAGATTGGCTAACACTAGAAAAAAAATACACTTCCATGATGATACGTGTTTGTCATAGTAGGTCACGTTTTCTGTCATGCATGTACATCCATGGCAAATTTATGACAGAATCAAGATAGTCATACCTGTGCTGTCGTAGAAGTGTTCCATGACATTACCAAAATTATCATCATGGAAGTGTCCACTTCTATGACGATAAATCACGCGTCACAGAAGTGCTTTCGTCAAGGGTGACCGACACGTGGCATCCATCGTAGCGGAACGCCGTTAAGCTATCGGGTCCGGTTTTGGAACCGATAACCCATTAACAGCCCTGACCAATGGGGATTTTGCACGTGTAAAATCATCATTAGCTGGAGGAAACACGTGTCGACTCACCGTTGGGACAGATGTCATCCACTCATTGGACCCAAAGCGCCTATGATACGTCGACACATGGCACGGCCCAACACAGGCACATATAGGTTAAAAAGGCCGGCCCGTTTGACTTGGTCAAAAGGTGGCGGGCCGGCCCACGGCAAGCCTGTTAACGACCTGTTCTCATATAGGCCATTTACAGCCCGCTAACCCAGGGCCTGTTTATGGCCTATCCGAATTAGGCCCAGTAGCTCATCTGGGCCGTCCAATATAATTCCAGCCCGTTTTAACTTCCGGCCCATGTATGGCCCATGACATCTTTCGGCCCATATGAGGCCCTTAGTAACTTCAGCCCATTAACGGCCCGTGGTAAAACTGGCCCGTAATGAACAGTGTATTACTTTATACCCATTAACGGCCCATGGTAAAACTGGCCCGTAATGAACAGTGTATCACTTTGTACCCATTAACGACCCATTATTTAGTTGGGCCGTTTCCTGCCCATGTTATCTTTCGGTCTTCTCAGGGCCCATTTATTCTTGGGCTCATTTCCAGCATTCGTTTACTTACGGCCCGTTACCGTCATTTTCTGCTTGTGGGCCAAATTCAACCCGTGGTTACAGTCGGCCCGTTAATACGTTGGGCCGTTTTCATAGCATCATCAAATACGGCCGATTAACGACAACCCGTTATGGTCGGCCCATGAATGGACGATTTCAACCCTAGCCCATTTACGGCCATAATGTGGTCTGTTATTGGCCCATGTTTGGCCAACCGATCATACGGCCTGTAGAAGGCCGTTGATGATACGACCCGTAGAAGGCCCATTGTGTCTACGACCCGTATAAGGCCCATTGTTTCTACGACCCGTATGAGGCCCATGTTAACTACAGTAAATATGTAGCCCATGGTTAATGTAGCCTAGTTTTAAAAAATAGGTTATTGCGGCCACTAGCAAACCGTGGAAGAACTGCACTGACTACAAGAAAACAAATAAACAAGACAATAAGGAAATAAATAAGCAAGCAACTTACGCTAGGCTATCATGGCTATTACACATATTACATCCACTGGGCATCAAAGTTCGCCACCAGTGCAAATATAGGGAACACCCTACACTATACAAAAGGAAGGTTGGCATAAAATTTAACAGTCTAGCAGATAAATGCACCACCAGAAGTTCAGAAGCTCAGTTCATTTTACTTGACTGTTATGTTTTCATGCTGTATTGTTCGATGGATCACCATAACCTTCGCCTTCAGTTCTCCTATGCTCCTGAACAACATAGGAAATGTCTGATAGTCTGGTTTCAAAACCATGCATATCTTGACAACATCGAACAATGTCTCTCCTTGTTTCACAAAGGGTCTCTGTTAGGGAATGGACTTGTGTCTGGAGCGCAGATACAACATTGTTTCGAGCTTGCATATCTTGATCATGAGGCAGTTTGGACGAGATTGCCTTAACAACCAAGCCAGTATTACGCAGGAACGTGCTTTTGGCATTGTTATTGGACAGGTACTGACCCACTGCAGCAAGAGCTGACATTGCAGTTATAGTTGCCTCGCCACCTTCAGAAGGTGGCGGTTCCACCATTTTTCCATAGCTCGCTGAAAAGTTGAGGTTTTACATTAGTAGTACCAGAACAGAAGATATTAAGGAGGCATAAAAACCAAACAAAATAGCTTTGGTCTATATACAGAACTTATTCTGGTGAACCCATGTAAAATAATAGTTGTATTTTATTGCAAAGTACATAATAAAACCAGGTTCCAAACATATGACCATGTACCATCGCTAATGTATTGTCTATTTCTTCACATTGTATTGAGGGCTAAGGATAAAGAGACGAAGTTTATAATACGGTAAGCATAGTATGACATCATTCATATCACAAAACAACTGAGAACAGACAAACAGGCAATTGTAACATTGTGTGGGCAAGTCCAGCACGGAACTAGATTACAGGTCAAGATCAAAGGAACATCACTCCTCTCTTTTAAACCTTGTAAGGTGCAATGATACACTAAGACAATTGTGTATAAAATTTAAAAGAGTAATAGACATTGGCTGCAAACCATGCAGTTCAAGGAACAAGTCAGAGTAAGTAGTAGTTAAAAGGCATGAGGATTAAGGACTTACAACAGCGGCTTTGACTGGTGTAGTCATGCCCTTCTTCTTGCTGGTGTGACAGTCCTTGAAGATTTCCGTAGCATTTGGTTCAGGTACTTTTTGGTCCTTGCGGGCTTTCCTCTGCATTTGGAACAAGTCAATATAGATCTGATAATATGGTACAGCAAAAAGAGTGAAACAACAGCTAATTACAAGAGCCCTGCAGTGTGCAATATAGCTACGAGATCCTGTCGTCTGTTGGAATTTCACTTTCGTACGGTTGGCCTTGTTATTTGAACAGCTCACCTACATGAAGATAGATTTGTGTGGCACATGCGTAAATAGGACTTCAACATGTGGTCTGGTCACATATATATAATGTACCTGATACTTTGGATCGGACCAGTGTTTAACGAGGCCTCTCCAGTCTTCATCACATATATTTTCCACTGGAGATGTTTGGGCAAGTTCACTATTAGCCTTGCCTTCAAAGTGAGTTTTCCTCAAGTTATACCGATACTGTCGCAGAGCAGACTTGAAGACATGGGTGCAAGCTTGTCTGGTTGCATCATCTTGGCTATCCAACTTGAACCTCATCTGTTGAAAATTATGGGAGTCTCATTATTAGCAACCTAGAAATTATTGGATAGAGCAAGGCGATATTACTAGTTTCCATACATAACCATACTTACAGATAAATGGTCGAGGAAGGTGTTGAACTGGGTTTCGTCTTTGTCATTCCTGTACTGAATCCATGTTGGGAGGATACGTACATGACACCTAACAGCAACCGCTACCTCTGATACTAACTTGGCTGACTCTGTAGCATCACGTGGCCTTTTTAAACCTGCCTCAAAACGGATCTCCATTGTTCCTCCTCTAGATTTAGTTAACCTATCGAGCATTATCCCTGAAGTTTGTTTCCTCTTGCGCCTAGGTGCTAGTCCAACAACAAACATAGGAAGTGTTAGTGTACTTCAAACTGTGAGACTACATATAAAGAAGCATGCAACTGTAACTTGACTCCAGCAACTACCTTCTTGCTGTTGAAGCTCACAAAGTTCATCTGATCTTGCCAACTCATCTTGTGTCAAGAGTGCTTCAGAAGTAGTGTCAAGTGGCAAGGGAGCTTGGGAACGTGCTGCTAGCAGAGTTGACCAACAAGTAAATCATGCAGCTGGTGGTATTGTGGAATGTGTTGCAACAACTAGGGTTGTCTCTGCTTGTTTGGTAGAAGCTATTTGTTTCTGTTTGGCTTGTTCTGCAGCTCGTGTAGCACGGGATACCCTATCGGTACAATTTTCCGCTGGACTTTGGCCTTCTATTGCACCATCAGTACCAGCAGAATCTGTAGGATTGTTCCGCTTCCCTTTCCCTGTCATTCTGTCTTGCTTCCTCTTCCTCTGTGCCATGTTAAGTCAAGCCGACAAGAAAAACGAATAACAATTTAGTTCTTCAGAACAAATGTACTTTGATGTAAGAACATGGTGTGATAGATATATATTGTTTGTTCTAGAAACAGGAACACGTGTCTTAGTCACAAGTATAATGTGTAAAGTAAGCAGATGAAATTCATCAAAATTAGAAGCAATACAAGCTAGACATCATACATAACATGCAACCACATATAAGAGTGCCAAGTTAGAGGGAGCACCTGTGATGGTGCACTAGGGGAGACGTGCTCATCACCAACACAACTACGTTGAGTGTCTATGCATGTGTTGTCTTTGAAATCATCTTGGGGGGATGGAGGAGTAGAATCTGTAGAGGCCTTCTGTTTGGAAGGAGCACCTTCATCCGCTGCCTTGCTAACTTCCTTCCGCTTTATTGATTTTGAAATTTCAAGTAAAACCGACAAGAAAAAGCAATAAAATTCACTCTTCAGAACTCATTCGTGCATGATACTGACAATCACTACTTTGATGTAAGGCAAACACATGATTCCAGGATGGAATAATACGAAAAACAGGACGCCATGGCATATTTCACAACTGTTTGTGTAAACTAAGCAGAAACCATTTCAACAAATAAGAAGCAATGCAAGCTAGACACCACGTGAAAGATGCAACCAATATGACTCTACCAAGTTAAAAGTGTCCCATCATAAATGGCATTTCAACAAATTAGAAGCAGCACATGCTATAAATCATATCAATGATGCAACTAATATCACACTGCATATACTGAAGGTGTCTCGTCATATTGATTTATGCAGGATACAAAAAAACAATAGTTTTATGTGAGGACATGCTTAATAGACAGATGTACTATGTACTAAAAACAGGAAGGCATGTCACATTAACAGGTATAATGTATAAACTAAGCAGAATAGCACATGCAATTTAACCAGATTAGAAGAATTACAATCTAGACACCATATGCAACATGCAACCACATATCACGCTACCAAGTTAGAGCAAGCACGTGCGATGCTAGTGTAGGGGAAATGCGGTAATCAACTATAGAGCTACATTCACTATCTTCATCTAGCCTTGCTGTTTCTTGAGAATCATGTGGGGAGGCTGACGTTGCATTCCTTAAATGAGGATCTTTTATCACAGTAGTCCACTGGCCTGACTGCCTCATCATAAGTGATTCATGAGGGATACACAATAACATTAGTTTGATGTAAGAACATGGTCAATAGACAAATGTACTAGTATGTACCAAAAACAGGACGGCGTGTCATATTCAAAGGTATAGTGTGTAAGCTAAGCAGATGCAATTTAACCAAATTGGAAGCAATACAAGCTAGACATCCGGCTGGAGTGGTGAGCATGATCATCTAGGACCTGAGAGCCTTGTGGGAGGCGGGCTACTTTGCTACCATCATGGATTTTTAGTTGGCTTCCAGGTGATGCATGTCTGTGCTAGGCTTGTCACTGGCTCGGCCAGTTCCCTGACTAGCTATTTGTCTTCTGGTGCTCCCGGGATGGTGGTTCATGTAAAAAATGTCTTTTCTTATCTTGATAAAGACCGAATTTGGCCTTTCGAATACAAGCTAGACACCATATGCAACATGCGACCACATATGACACCGTGAAGTTAAAGCAAGCACCTGGGATGGTGGTTCACAGCGAGCGAGATCATCAACTCCAGAGCTACGTTCCTCGTCTCCATCTGCTGACACTACACCCTTTAAAGCCCTGAGACGTTTCTGGCCTAGTCGCGTACCACACTGGAGCGACTTCTCTCTATTCTTTTCTGCTTCTGTCAAGGCAGGGTCTGAAATACCCTTGCATAAAAACACAATAGTGAGAGTATGGGTGAAGTGTGTGCAGAACTAGTGCACTGTAAAAGTAGCAGATAGCAGGTGGCTGAAAAATAAATGACAGGAGACATATGATAGCTCTACAACATTGCATGGCAAACAAAATTAGATTCTACTCCATATGATTTTGTAATATATGAGCACAGGAAATGCAGGTACTCCTCCAGCACACCACCACATGTGGTCATATCAAGATAACAGTCGACTGAAAATAAATAGGTCAGTCGATTTTTTTAATGAACTGTCCGATCTATAAGGAACGGGCAGATGGCCTTCGTCTACCTCCCGCTAGTCACTGTTGATGATCTTTCTCGAACCGCCAACGACCACCGGCCTAGACCCCTGCTTCCGCCGCCCCGCCCTCCCACAACCTCACACCACTGCCGTGCTTGGCAGCGCCCCCAGGCCATCCCTTTAATCCCGGCCGACCTCCAGATCGGGCACTAGTAGCTCTAGGCCCCACACGCCCCTAAGATAAACACCGAGGCGCTGCTTCCCCGGTGTTATAGGCGGACTAGTGCCTGTTATGCCGGGGAATGCTTCCGTTAATTGGGAATCAACTGACCAGGAATTGAAATTCAGGGGGGCGACGGACCTCTAGCTAAGGTGAAATAGTATATGAGGAGAAACCTTGTGCACGTGAGTTACTAGGAACATCTAGTATCAAGAAGAAGCGGTCAACTAGAGTCTTCTGTGGGATGAATACCGTGCAAGCAGACATGTAAGATTTGCACGAATAAGGGAAGAGGAGTACCATTTTCGGTTGCCGTTGTGGTCGCCTCCACATGTCGCGCCGATCTTCTTCTTTTTGCTGGGGAAACCGATGTTCTGGAGGAGGGTGCAGGCTTGGACCAACCCATAGCCAAATTGTTGACTGTGTTGTCGTGGCCGTTTGTCAGCGGAGGGGAAGCAGATCCGAGGCGGCAAAGGACGGCGTAGCAGGAACAACTCTGGTGCGGTGGAGGGTGGCGAAGTTGGAGCGGCAGTGGTGAGGTGTAGGACGGCGTGGTTGAACTGGCTCGGGTACGGATGGCTAGGCCTCGGCTTCAACTGAAGGAAATATGCCCTAGAGGCAATAATAAAGTTATTATTTATTTCCTTATATCATGATAAATGTTTACTATTCATGCTAGAATTGTATTAACCGGAAACATAATACTTGTGTGAATACATAGAAAAACAGAGTGTCACTAGTATGCCTCTACTTGACTAGTTCGTTGATCAAAGATGGTTATGTTTCCTAGCCATGGACAAAGAGTTGTCATTTGATTAACGGGATCACATCATTAGGAGAATGATGTGATTGACATGACCCATTCCGTTAGCTTAGCACACGATCGTTTAGTATGTTGCTATTGCTTTCTTCATGACTTATACATGTTCCTATGACTATGAGATTATGCAACTCCCGTTTGCCGGCGGAACACTTTTTGTGCTACCAAACGTCACAACGTAACTAGGTGATTATAAAGGAGCTCTACAGGTGTCTCCAAAGGTACATATTGGGTTGGCGTATTTCGAGATTAGGATTTGTCACTCTGATTGTCGGAGAGGTATCTCTGGGCCCTCTCGGTAATGCACATCACATAAACCTTGCAAGAATTGCAACTAATGAGTTAGTTGTGAGGTGATGTATTATGGAACGAGTAAAGAGACTTGCTGGTAACAACATTGAACTAGGTATTGAGATACCGATGATCGAATCTTGGGCAAGTAACATACTGACGACAAAGGGAACAACATATTTTGTTATGCGGTCTGACCGATAAAAATCTTCATAGAATATGTGGGAGCCAATATGAGCATCCAGGTTCCGCTATTGGTTATTGACAGGAGACGTGTCTCGGTCATGTCTACATTGTTCTCGAACCCGTAGGGTCCGCACGCTTAATGTTATTTTTTTTTGAAACTACACGCTTAATGTTATGACGACAGTTTCATTATGAGTTTATATGTTTTGATGTACCGAAGGTTGTTCGGAGTCCCGGATGTGATCACAGACATGACGAGGAGTCTCGAAATGGTCGAGACATAAAGATTGATATATTGGAAGCCTATATTTGGATATCGGAATCGTTCCGGGTGAAATCGGGATTTTACCGGAGTACCGGGGGGTTACTGGACCCCCCCGGGGGTTAATGGGACTACATGGGCCCTAAGGGAGAAGAGGAGGGCCGGCCAGGGCAGGCCGCGCGCCCCCTCCCCCCTAGTCTGAATAGGACAAGGATGGGGGGGCGCCCCCCTTTCCTCTTTTCCCCTTCCCCTTTCCTTCTCCAACAAGGCAAGAGGGGGGAGTCCTACTCCCGGTGGGAGTAGGACTCCTCCAGGCGCACCCCTAGGGGCCGACCACACCCCCTTCCCTCCTTTATATACGGGGGCAAGGGGGCACCCCAAGACACACAAGTTGATCTTTGTGATCGTCCCTTAGCCGTGTGCGGTGCCCCCTTCCACCATATTCCACCTCGGTCATATCGTAGCGATGCTTAGGCGAAGCCCTGCGACGGTAGAACATCAAGATCGTCACCACGCCGTCGTGCTGACGAAACTCTTCCCCGACACTTTGCTGGATCAAATTCCGGGGATCATCATCGAGTTGAACGTGTGCTAGAACTCGGAGGTGCCGTTGTCGGGGTAAATGACCACGGGTAGCCTAGCCGGCTCCCCTTGGCGCTTCAGAAAAAATTACAAGCCAATCCGGCCTCCAAGAAACCAAGACGTGGGGCCGCCTTCCCCTGCCGGCTGCCTCTCAGGCCGACTATCGGGAGGCAGCCCGGCCTTAACCCTCATGAAGAAAGCCGCGGGAGGGCCGGCTCCAAGAAGCCGGCCTCGAGAAGGCCGACTCCAAGAAGCCGGCTCCCACGGCGCGGTCAAGATCGTACCCTCAAGGCCCGCAACCACATAACGACGATGGGATGGGGCGTGGCTACAGTGAAGCCTGCCACCCCCGAAACCCGGAGCACGCCTGGCACAGTGCGCCGTACGGGGTAGCCCTGTCCCGTCCGGCGCGACACTGTTGCCATGATGACCATGGCGCCATCCACGGCGGGCTGTCAGCGCAACCCACGGGCGGTGGGCCCCTTTGGGCAGAGAGACACCCGAAGGCGGCCAGGCCTCCCCCAGTCGGCCCAAGACGTGGCCGGCTTTCCCAAGGCCGGCTTGCTCCTTCCCTCGAAGGAGGCGCCCCATTAAGGAGACAAGACGACGTGCGGCTACAGCGATCGCCCGCCAGGCGGCAGCACTGTAGCCACGCTTACCTCGACAAAGTCCTCATCATCAGGATTGAGGCAACAGTAGCGAGCCACCGGCAAAGCCCTAGGCCGTAGGGCCTGCCTGTCGGCCAAGATGCCGGCAGTCGGCGGGGCCCACCAGCCGGCGGGCCCCAGCAGCCGGCGTGGAAGCCGGCGAGCATAGACACTGACGGCTGGGACTCGCTCACAGCCGGATTACCATTGTACCCCCGGGGGGTAGGCCTATATAAACCCCCGGGGCACCCATGCAAAGGGTTGATCTCTTCTAGGTTACAACACACATAGAGGGAAGAGGAGAGCTAGCCTTTCCCTTCTTCTTCCTCTCGCCAAACAGCTCGAGGAGCACCTTGTAGCTACTTGCATTTGTTCATCGAGTGATCATGCGGAGACCCCGCAGAGCAGCAGTAGGGGTGTTATCTCCACGGAGAGCCCCGAAGCTGGGTAAGATTCGCCGGCGTGCATGTCTTCGCCTTATCCCGCTTCCAGGCACCGACGATGTCTTACTGGCTCCCACACAGATAAGCCACCCGTTGGCATATGTCGCACCAACCACCCGACATTTGGCGCCCACCATGGGGCCAGGTGCACCGTCGTCCGGAGACCTGTTCTGGACGGGAACCTTCTTCCTCCCCAGCGAGCGTAGCCAGCCCGGCACGCCCGATGACGCTTGCCACGATGCGCTGCAAGGCGTCACCAACGCTTGCGCAGCAAGCGACCTCGCCGATCCCCTTGGCGAGGCCCTCATCTCCGACGAGACCGCTTCCGGCGCGGGCACCGACCGCCTCGTCGACCTCCTCGGCCAGCTCCACGTCTCCGGCGAGCCTGCCGTGGACCAGGAGTCCGTTGGCTCCACCGATCGGATGCATGTCGACTCCAACACTGCCTCGCCCGACGCCTTCCCCACCAACGTCGCGATCTACGACGACCCGCTTCCCCGAGCCGATGGCGGTGACGTTGCCACCGTCGAGGTGATGGTCATCGGCCACGGCGGCGCATCTGGCGAGAACGCCCACGACGCCCCGCAAGCGGCGATCCATGATCTATCCGTCCCCGAAGCCGACGCCGAAGCACTGGAGGCTCGCCGCCTCGCCCTCTTCGCGGAGGGCCGCAAGCTAGCTTCCGTGAGACGCCTCACCGAGGCCCACCAGCGCGAAGTCGACCGCGCCGCCTTCGGCACGCCACCTCCTGGCGGGCCAAGCCGAGTCGGCGTCGTCAGATAGCGCGGCGCCGTCATCGCCGACTTGCTTGGAGTCCACCGCCCAGTCTATGCCACCCCACTCGAGAACCTGCGCGCCGCCCAGGCGGCCGTAGACGAGCTGGATAGACTGGGGGCCGAAGAGCTCCCCTACATGATCAGATGCATCCAGCAGCTAATCGATGCAGCCGCGCAGCGGCACGAAGCCGACGTCCGCGAGGAAAGCCCTCCACCGCGCCGAGAGCACGGCGCGATGTCCCGGACGCTGACTGCGGGTAGAACCCGCGCGCGACACGAGAAAGAGCCGGCTGCCAGCCGAAGCCGAACCCGGATCTCCATCGAGCGAGACGCAGAAGGCCACCCTCGAGCCATGGAGCGGCGGGGCAACCCGCCTCCGCCTCCGCCTCGTGGGGAGAGGTATCCCACCCCACCGCCTGTCACACATCCGACTCTCAGCGGCCTACTAGGTCGCCGCGAAGGAGTCGGCGAGAACGACGCCCGCCACCTGATCGACCGCCTAACGCGATCCCTGGCGCTAGAAGAAGAAGATGATGTCGGCCCGCCTTGCTTCGGCCCCCGCATCCGCGCCGACCCCTTCCCCAAAGGGTTCTCGCTCCCAAGAGACACGCCCAAGTACAACGGCTCCATGAAGCCAAAAGATTGGTTGATCGACTACTCCACCACAGTGCGCATCACGAACGGCAATAGGCGCGTTGCCATGAAGTACGTGCCCCTCATGCTCCAAGGCACAGCGCGGACCTGGCTCAACAGCCTCAAGCCATACAACGTCAACAGCTGGCTAGACTTCACAGAAGCCTTCATCCGCAATTTCACCAGCACCTACAAGCGGGCTCCCAACCCCAGACAGCTCTCCTTGTGCGTGCAAGGCCCCGCCGAGTCCACTCGCGACTACCTCACGTGCTGGGCCGAGCTCCGCAACTCTTGCGAAGGAGTGCACGAGGTGCAAGCCATCGAATACTTCACAGCCAGGTGCCGAGAGGGCACCCTCCTCAAGCACAAGCTCCTCTACGACGAGCCGACTACCCTCGACGAGCTTCTGGTCATAGCGGACAAGTACGCCACCGCCGACTCCTCGATGAAGACTGAGCTTCGAGTCGACGCGTCTGGAAAGGTACTCAGCCCGGCGCCCAAGACGCCGGCTGGGGACTCCGGCCGACGCCCGTACCAAAACGATAACAAGCGCAAGGGCCCCGCGCCGCCTTCTACCAGTCGGCACGTGGCCACGGTCGAGGGCGAGGAGCCCGAAGGGCGGCCCGCGCCCAAGAAGCAGAAAGGCGGCCGGCCGGCTTGGCAGCCGGCCTTCTCCTACGAGCAAACCCTCGACGCCCCATGCAAGTTCCACAGCGGCGCGAAGCCGTCCAATCACACAACCCGGAAGTGCCACTGGCTCACCCGAATCTCCAAAGGCGAAGGGCTCGTGCCGCCTCCACCTGCTGGTCCGCCGCCTCCGGCTCCGCAGTAGCCGGCCGCTCGGCCAGTAGTTGGAGCCGTGCACGACGAGTTCCCCGACGAACACGCCGCCTATGTCGTTTTCACCAGCCAGCCCGAAGACCGGCGCAGTAGGCGCTGAGAGCACCAGGAAGTCAACGCGGTTGCCGCCAACCCCTCCGAGCACATGCATTGGTCAGAAAAACCCATCAGCTGGAGTCGGGCCGACCACCCAGAGGTGATGCCATCTCCCGACTCTTATGCGCTGGTTCTGGATGCCACCCTTGCAACCGACAGACGCGCAGCCCGTTTCTCCCGTGTGTTGATAGACGGCGGGAGCAACATCAACATCCTGTACCTTGACACCCTGAAGAAACTCAACGTCAAGACGAAGCAGCTCACGCCCACCCGGACTGTGTTCCACAGCATCGTACCCGGCCTGTCCTGCTCCCCCATTGGCAAGATCAAGATTGATGTCCTCTTTGGGGACAAGGATCATTTCTGCAGGGAGGCCATCTGGTTTGAAGTGGTGGACCTTGAGAGCTCTTACCATGCACTGCTTGGCCGACCTGCCTTGGCCAAGTTCATGGCTGTTCCCCACTATGCTTACCTCAAGATGAAGATGCCGAGCACCAAGGGCATCATCACCATAGTCGGCGATTACAAGAAATCGGCCGAGTGCGCAGCAGCCAGCAGCCGGCTGGCCGAGTCCCTAGTGATTGCCGAAGAGAAGAAGAAGTTAGACCGGATCGTGGCCATGGCCGGCAAGCAGCCGACCCTGTCCCCCGATCCCAAAGAATATGATGCCCAAGGTTCCTTCCAGCCGGCCAAGGAAACGAAGAAGATACCTCTTGACCCCGAGCACCCGGAGAGGTTTGCCGTCATTGGGGCAAACCTCAACAGCAAATAGGAAGGCGAGCTCGCCGATTTCCTCCATGAGAATTGGGACACCTTTGCATGGTCCCCTAAGGACATGCCGGGTGTTCCGAAGGATTTCGCCGAGCACAAATTACACGTCCGAGAAGATGCAAAACCAGTCAAGCAACCCCTCCGCCAACTGTCGGAGGAAAAGAGAAGGATTGTAGGAGAAGAGATAGCCCGGCTTCTAGCTGCCGACTTCATCATGGAAGTGTTCTTTCCGGAGTGGCTCGCCAACCCGGTTCTCGTGCTGAAGAAGAACAACAAGTGGCGCTTGTGCATAGACTACACGAGCCTCTACAAGGCCTGCCCCAAAGATCCTTTTGCCCTGCCAAGGATAGATCAAGTGATAGACTCCACAGCCGGATGCGAGCTGCTGAGTTTTTTGGATGCTTACTCCGGGTACCACCAGATAAAGTTGGACCCGGCCGACCGCCTGAAGACCGCCTTCATTACACCATTCGGAGCCTTCTGCTACCTGACTATGACATTCGGCTTGAGGAATGCTAGTGCCACCTTTCAGCGTTGCATGCAGAAGTGCCTCCTCAAGCAACTCGGCAGAAACGCCCACGTCTATGTAGACGACATTGTGGTGAAGACGGAAAAGCGCAGCACCCTGCTAGAAGACCTCAAGGAAACATTCAAGAACCTGCGCCGATTCCGGATCAAGCTCAACCCCGAGAAATGCATGTTCGGAGTGCCAGCCGGCCAGCTCCTAGGCTTCCTGGTCTCCGAACGCGGCATCGAGTGCAACCCTGTGAAGATCAAGGCCATTGAGAGAATGGCGATTCCCACCAAGCTGCGAGACGTCCAGAAGTTCACCGGATGCTTGGCTTCCCTGAACCGCTTCATCAGCCGGCTTGGAGAGAAGGCTCTCCCCCTCTACCGTCTCATGAAGAAGACCACTCACTTCGAGTGGAACGACCAAGCCGACCAAGCTTTCCACGAGTTGAAGAAGATGCTGACCACGCCGCCTGTCCTGGCGGCGCCGACTGAGAAAGAGCCCATGCTCCTTTACATTGCTGCAACCAGCCGGGTGGTCAGCACCGTCATCGTAGTCCAGCGCCCAGAAGAAGGCCGGGCTCAACCGGTCCAGAGGCCGGTGTATTATTTGAGCGAGGTGCTGTCTACCTCGAAGCAGAACTACCCGCACTACTAGAAGATGTGCTACGGCGTGTACTTTGCCGCCAAGAAGCTGAAGCCCTACTTCCAAGAGCACCCCATCACGGTCGTATGCACCGCCCCGCTCGCCGAGATCATAGGCAGCCGGGATGCATCCGGCCGGGTGGCGAAATGGGCCATCGAGCTGGCCCCTTACACGATCTTCTACCAGCCCCGCACCGCCATCAAGTCCCAAGCATTGGCCGACTTCCTTGTCAACTGGGCCGAGACCCAGTACCTGCCGCCGGCTCCGGATTCCACTCACTGGCGCCTGCACTTCGACGGGTCCAAGATGCTCACCGTCTTGGAAGCCGGCGTCATCCTCACCTCTCCCAAAGGCGACAAGCTCAG
This sequence comes from Aegilops umbellulata, assembly GCA_032464435.1. Taxonomy (NCBI): domain Eukaryota; kingdom Viridiplantae; phylum Streptophyta; class Magnoliopsida; order Poales; family Poaceae; genus Aegilops; species Aegilops umbellulata. The sequence goes on along the minus strand of CP136055.1, from coordinate 526,242,043 downwards.
ATACACGCTGCAAATTCACTTTGCCGCCTCCAACAACGTGGCCGAGTATGAGGCGCTCGTACACGGGCTCCGGCTTGCCAAAGAACTCGGCATACGTCGGATCCTGTGTTACGGCGACTCAGACTTGATAGTCCAACAGTCATCCGGCGATTGGGACGCCAAGGACACAAACATGGCAAGCTACCGCTTCCTCGTCCAGCAGATCAGCGGGTACTTTGAAGGATGCAAGTTCCTCCACGTACCACGAGCCGACAACGGGCCAGCAGATGCCCTGGCCCGATTAGGCTCCACTCAGCAGGCCATTCCAACCGGCGTCTCTCTGCAACGCCTCCTCAAGCCGTCTATCAAGCCATCTCCAGAGTCCGATTCCATCTCCGTGCCGCCTAGCCCCGATGCGGCCGGATCCATCTTGAAGAGCCAAGCAGGCGGCCCGGGGACTTTGATAGGCGGCGTGGGGACTTCAGCAGGCGGCTCGGGGACTTCCGTAGTCGCACCCGACCCGGGGACTTCTGAACCCGGCTCGGGGACTGTGGTAGTCGGCCCGGGGATTGCACCAACGCAACAAGCAGCGGCCGACTCCAACATTTCACCACCCAGCCCGCCCACCCTGGTTGCAGTAGCCGCATTGACAATAGAAGAAGTCACAGCTCCATCATTGGCCCAGCCCATCCTCAACTTCCTGACAAACCAAGAACTGCTGGCTGACGAGACAGAAGCAAGACAAGTCCAACGCCGAGCCGGAGCATACACAATCGTGAACAGAGAGCTCGTCAGGCGCAGCGTCACTGGAGTCTTCCAGCAATGCGTTGAACAAGAGAAGGGCATAGCAATCCTCAAAGACATTCACCAAGGTGAATGCGGCCACCATGCGGCCTCAAGATCACTAGTCGCCAAAGCTTTCCGCCATGGATTCTTTTGGCCGACTGCTTTGGACGACGCCAACGAACTAGTCAAGCATTGCAAAGGGTGCCAAGTCTTCAGCTCTAAGCAACACCTGCCGGCTTCGGCACTCAAGACCATCCCCCTCACTTGGCCCTTTACCGTTTGGGGTCTAGATATGGTGGGCCCATTCAAGACGGCGCGCAGCGGCATGACACATCTGCTTGTCGCCGTGGAGAAGTTCACCAAGTGGATCAAAGCGAAGCCGATCAAGAAGCTGAATGGGCCGACTGCCGTGACATTCATCGCAGATATAACAACTCGGTATGGCGTGCCGCACAACATCATCACCGACAACGGCATAAATTTTGCCAAGGGAGCCTTGGCACGTTTCTGCGCGACGCAGGGCATCCAACTGGACTTAGCGTCCGTTGCCCACCCGCAGTCAAACGGCCAAGTCGAACGAGCCAACGGCCTCATCCTTTCCGGCATCAAGCCCCGACTGGTCGTGCCACTGGAGCGTTCGGCCGGCTGCTGGCTCGATGTGCTGCCGGCCGTCCTCTGGAGTCTGCGCACTACCCCAAACAGGTCAACCGGCTTCACTCCTTTCTTCCTTGTATATGGTGCCGAGGCAGTCATCCCAACCGACATCGAATTCGACTCGCCTCGGGTGACCATGTACACGGAAGCGGAGGCCAAGGAAGCACGAGAAGACGGCGTCGACCTGCTGGAAGAAAGCCGACTGTTAGCCCTCAGCCGATCAGCCATCTACCAGCAGGGTCTGCGCCGCTACCACAGCCGGAAGGTCAAGCCAAGATCCTTCCAAGAAGGCGACCTTGTGCTCCGGCTAATCCAGCGAACAACCGGCCAGCACAAGCTTTCGGCCTCTTGGGAAGGCCCCTTCGTTATCAGCAGAGCGCTAGGAAACGACTCCTACTACCTGATCGACGCGCAGAAGCCGAAGGCACGAAAGAGAGATGACTCCGGCAAGGAATCAGAACGGCCATGGAACGCCAACCTCCTCCGAAGATTTTACAGTTGAAATGCAGTATGTACCACGCTAACTTTTGTACTAAATACGAGACAATAGGCTCCCCGAGGAGAACTCGGGGACTGCCATCTTTTTATCTATGAAGTGTACCATGCCTATGATCTATTATATACTTATAACAGAAGTCAAACAAGCCATCACGTTCGTCCACGTAGATTAAATTATCTTGACCATCAATTTCATATATTAACGGTTAGGATTTAATATATGTAGGGTTACATACAAATATAGGTATGCGCAAACAATTGGCATGGCATGTAAAAATAGTTTAGCACATCTTTGGTACAAGTCATATATTTTTCTATTACAAAAATCTGTCCTAGACAATTAGAAGCGTACGTATGTTGGCATCGTAAAACAAGGCTGCGATCTCCCATAAACAAATAAAAGCACGGTTACCAAATATTTAGAAAAAGGCACAGCTGCCAACTATAAAGAGTCAGAAATAATAAAGAGTCCGAGCGCCACCCCTAGAAACAAGAGTCCGATCAGAACTTTCTTCTAAGTCATATGTTTTTTCTCTTATTAAAAAAATATGTCCTAGACAATTAAACTGAACGTATGTTGGGGATTGAAAGCAAGGCTTCCCACTCCCGTATAAACAACACGACTACCAATAAGCTAAGAAGGCACGGCTTCCTACTATAATGAGTCAGAGCGCCATGCAAAAAAAAAAAAAAACCAAGAGTCCGATCCGTTTTTCTCTGTTTTTGAGTGGAGAGCGTCCGATCACAAATTCACAATACTATATCTGGTGCCATCATCAATGATGTCAGCCCAAATAAATTAGGATATGCTTTTTTCGAATTAATCAATCTGGACAGCTACATTAGCGCTCCACGTGGGATAAGAAACTTTCTCTACGTCCCCCAAAAAATATTTCCCTACCCATTGGCGATAAGAAACTTTCTTTACCCTAATAAAATAAAGTGCATGTATATATACGTACATAGCATAGAGTTTGGGGCAGACGAATACTCAATATATTTCTCTTTAATAGTAAAATATTTCTACAATTTGATGTTAGCCACAATAAAAAATGAATGGACAGCTGATACTCAATATTTCCAGGGATCGAAGAGAATAGAAAAAATATATTAGACAATATATACATTGGTCCACATGGCCAAATAATTTGCTATGTAGATTGTATGATGGGTCCTCATTCTCATAGTTGAGATTAGACACTGGAACTAAAAGTAATGTGTGTATTAGTAGCCAAATCAGTTATGATGGAAATCAATCTGAAGCAATCCATATTGCATGAAGTGCTTGCAACACCATCATTGCAGATTGGACCATTTGACCAATTACTCAGTCTAATCTGTTTTATATCGATTATGAGAATCAATCATATTAGATAGCCATGAAATAACATCTGAAGATGATTTTCCACAAGAGCAATAATGCAAAAAAGTTACTTATATGTCATGATCAAATTTATTCTCCAAGTTTTGTTGAATAATCCACATTGATGGCACCTCGCGATTTTTTCAAATAACCAAAGAACATTATTCATCAAAAGATAGATGTGGTAGTAAAAGTATGAGTAGAGACTCGATAGAAATATAAGTATGATTTTGATAAGGGCATAAAAATAGAAGTGCGGTGAACAGAAGACTAAAAATGATTATATCAAGCTAAGTAACATGTCTCCTCGGAATTGAATTTTGTACAACTTTCCGAAGGAAAATGTATATGTGAATATAATTTAATAAAAATTAGCATGGCGGGAAAAATTATTGACAAAAAACTAAGCACACCAATATGTAATAAATGTACAGCCACGAATGCACCAGCCATCAGACCGATAATGTTGTGTCATGTGGAGGCCGAAAACCCATGATTGGATGTAAGACATCCATATTTAGATTTATTCCAATGTTGAAGTTTATTTAAATATTAAAAATAACAAAAAGACTTATGCCACCTTTGGTGTCATTGCAAATCAATGATCAATAGAAAAGAGACCCAGAGCGAGAACGAATGTATGTTGCCTAACTTTTAAAAATTAGCTGCTAATATATTCATGATATTTTGATTGTCAATGATAATAGGACGATCCTTTATCATTTATTTACTTAATGTACCAACATTGGCATATTCATATGAAAGTAATGAACAAATTAGCTACTACTTAAAAATCTAGCCGCGCGAATGCGCGGGTCACTCTGCTAGTTATGTCATTACATTCACTTCCCTCGTCCGGCACCGGGTCCGACAAGTCGGCCCGGGGACTGGCCGCCTTGAGTTATGTTAGAAGTCCTACCCGCGGTCATACAAGTAGTGTGCCGGCTCCAAAGCCCTCTCTTGCCAAAAGTCGCAGTTCGAAGAATCGGCTGTCCGGCTGGCAAGAGCCAAAGGCAGGAAAGGACGCCCACACAAAAAACGGCTAGGGGCTAACGGACTAACATAACAAAAGCCGGCTTTTTCTCACTTCCGACCGACTACAAGAGTAGCCGGCCGGCCGACTTCCATTCACTTCGCTATAATCTAATAAAGCTCGAGTACTTGCCTTCCCCAAAAAAGATAGCCAAGTCCTTCCTTAGCCACAGACTGCAGAGCAGCTGCCGGCTGGGAAGGCAGCAATCAGGGGAAGGCGGCAAAGGAAACAGCCTAAGGATAAAAAGCATACGAGAATGGAAGCCAAACACATGCATGAGTACATTTACACAAAAGGCCTCGGAAAGGCCAACATTCAACATAGTTTGAATACACCCCCAGTGGGTGGAACTGCGCAAACTTAATAAAAGTTGTTCAAAGAGTAACAAACAGGAAAACAAAGACGACAAATCAAGCCAGGGGTGCGACTGGCGTGTCGGGCAGGTCGGCGAAGACAGTAGCGCCGGCTGGAGGAGTGGCCGGCTGGCGAACCTCGGCAGGATCAACGCCTCCCGCAGAGGGCGCGCTAGCACGCGCCTCGTTGCTGGAGGCACGGTCTTACTGAGGCTGGCTGGTTGCTTCGCCGGCCGGCTCGACGTCTTCGCCCTCCTCCCCTTCTTCGTCTTCGCCTTCATCGCTGGAGGCGATCTCCTCCGCCGAGTCCTCACCCCTCCGCCGGGTTCAGCCCGAACCATTCCTCCGGCTGGGCGACATCGTTTTCGTCCACCTCAGGAGTGAAGACGCTGGCGTCGGTAAAGTCGGCAAGAGCTGAAGCACGCCGGATGATAGCCGGCCGCACCTCTACCAGCTCTTCATCAGCCTCCTCCCGCCAAGTCCTCAGTTGCTCCAAATTCAGCCCGGGGTACCAGGCCCGGACAAACTCTAGCGCCCGCCTGGTGCCAGAGCGGGCAGCGGAGGCCTTCCAAGCCTCGAAGCGGCCAACTGCCACCTCCAGCCAGTCGGCAGTCCGGCGCGGGGTGCGGGGAATCGCCTGGCCGGGCCAGAGGGCGGCTAGCACCTGCGCTCCGGCACGCTGGAGGCGGCGGAGCATGCATTGTGCCGGCTGCAGCCGGGCTTGGATCGCCAAGAGTTGCTCCTCAAACGTCTGGCTCGCGTCCGGCGCGATCTCAACCCCCTCCTGCCGGCGTGCCTCGCGGTAGGCCTCGATGGCTTGGGTGGCCGCGACAGAGTGGTGGGGGAAGTAGTCTGCGCAAAAACAAAGCAACACAAGTCAAGAGATGAATCAGAGGGCAAGGGGGCGACCAAGGAGTAAGGGAGGCAGCTTACCGTCGATCAGATCCTCGATCCGGCTGTAACCCTCGCTCAGCGCCTGCTTTGCCTCAGCCCAGCCCGCCGCTTCGGTCTCAAACTCAGCTTTGAGGGCGGCTTCGCCATCTCGCGCGCCTCCTTCAGGGCCGCCTTGTGGCTCTCCTCCTGGTCGGCCAGCTTCTTGACCAGGCGATCGCGCTCCTGGACTAAGGCGTTGAGCTCGGCCTCCTTGGCGCGAAGGGCGGTCTATGCCCCGCCGAGCTGCTCCCTCAAGTCGGCGTTGGCCCCTGCAAGAATGAAGGCAAAGGAAGAAACATTAAGGAAGAAGTCGTCGGGGAAGATCCGCCCCGACTGCTCAGCAGATGGCCCGGATCTCGGGGACTACACCCGGTGGGTGCGCTGACGCGCCCCCACCGGATATGAAGAAAACGGAGCACGCACTCCGGCTGTTGGTCAAATCCTCGCTCTTCTGGCGCAGCTCCCGAGCCTGGGAGTCGAACGCGGCAGCACTCCGGTTATGATACTCCTGGAAGATCAGACGGGATGCAAAGAATAAGATAAATATCAGGACCTAGTAAGTTCTGAGCCGCCTGCTCAGCAGCCGACTTGGAACTCGGGGACTACACCCAGTGGGTGCGCTGACGCGCCCCCACAGGAGAAATAAAAAAGATAAAGCAGCCAAGGCCAGAAGACTCACCCGAACGACGGCCCGCGTCGCAAGGAAGTCGCGTGTATATCGCTGCAGCATGGTGGCATGGGCCTGAAGCCGGCTTCGGACCTCCTGGGCCGACGCGTTCAGTTCGCCCGTCTCCTCGTCGGGCGCCCACTCGGACGTGCCCGAACTGGCCGCCTCCAAAGCCTCCGCCGTCCGGCTGGCGCTCACGGCTCTGTCCGCCTCCGACGCGGGGCTAGCTCCCTCCGCGCGCCGGCGTGGTGCCGGCTGCACCTCCAGGCCGGCTCTCGCCACCGGCTCGCTCCCAGCCGGCTGCACCGGTGCTGTAGCCGGCTGGCCGCCCTGGCCCGTCCCAGTCGGCGCCGTCCGCGACACCTCCTCCAAGACCACCACATCATCCTCCCTCCGCTCCGCCGCCTCCTGGCCACGGTCGGCTCCCTCAGACGGGGGCACGGGGGCGTTGGGAGCCACACTCCGCTGGGGGATGACGAGCTGCGGAGGCGGATTGCGCGAGGCCTCCGCCTCCTTCTCCGTGGCAGCCGCGTCCGCCTGGGCCTTGGCCGCCACATCGGCCTGCTCCTTCGCCGCCTGGGCGGCCCTTCGCTCTGCCGCCTCCCGCTCCTCCCGCACCTCCTGCGCGTTCCGCGTCGTAGCCTCCATAAGTTCGGCGCAGGGGTCCACGCGGCGGGAGCTCGAAAACCCTCTGGCCGAGTCCATCACGGAGCCGGCAGGACCCCGTTCAAGAGAAAGTGGCGCCCTGGCCGGTCGAGCAAGAAAGGATTTATAAAAGAGCTTCAATCAAAAAGCACGACAAGAATGCAAGACAATTGACACTTACGCCAAAACCGCCTGCGGCCGCTTCACGACCTTCTGGAAGCGGGCCGCCTTCACGGCCGCCTCGTCCCGCTTGGTAGCCACGGCGGTACCCCTGGGCTTCTTCGGCCGGCTGCCGAAGTACGTCGACACGACCCGACACTTTGGCGCTGCACCAAGGGCGGCCGACGCGGCAGAAGAGCCCGCGCCTTGAGGATCCGGCGCCGGCTGGCGATGCGGGACGACTTCGACCTCATCGTCGTCTGCCCAGTCCTGGAGGCCGGCTCCGAGCCCCGTGCCGCCTACCTCGTCGCCTTCCCCTGCGGTGGCGTCTTCCATGGCGGCCGCTCCGAGGTCCGGATCGTCGGTGTCATCTACCGTGCGGTCGGGGAGAAACGGGAGCGCCGCCCCTGCGGTCCTGGCCGCTGGCGGAAGAAGAGGATTCTGCGAAAGACAAGCCGGCTGGTCAGAGGCCGGCTACCAAGCGACCGACTACAAAAAGAAAAAGAAAGAAGAAATACTTACGGCAGGCGGAGGTTTGGCGCGAGAGTACGGCTCCTTGCCGAACTGCCAATCCTCGGCGAGATTGCAGTTGGCGATGTAGTTCACCAGGTAGGACACCTCGGCATGAGGCATCTCCCTGGTGCTCAGCCGGCACGGGTCGAAGCGGTCGCTCATTTGACAGATCATGTGCGGCCGGCCTTGGAGTGGGAGAACCCGGCGCTCCACGAAGGCGGCCACAAGGTCGGATCCGACCAGGCCCTCCGACTGCACCATAACCCAGAGTCGGGCGACGGCGGCATTCCCGGCCTGGGATAGCGTCCTGGCCCGGTAGCTCCATGAGGCCGGCGGGCCGGCTACGTAAGGCGGCAGATTGACGAAGTCGCCCTGCGGGGTGACGTTCTTCACGTAGAAGTACGACTTCTGCCAGAGCTTCACTGACTGGATCAGCGGGATGGAGGGGAACGGATTGTTCTCACCCGTCCGCCTCATGGCGATGTAGGCTCTGCATGGAGCGGGCACGCCGGCAACGACGGTGCCAAGTTTGCTCTGGAAGAACTCCCCCCAGAGCTCTATGGTGGGGAGGACGCCAAGGAAAACCTCGTAGAGGGTGACGAAGGCCGACAGCAGCATCACGGCATTTGGGGTGAGGTGATGCGGCTGGAGATGATAGAACTCGAGGAACGAGCGGAGGAATCCGCTCGCCGGGAGGCCAAAGCCGCGTATGCAATGCGAGCGGAAAATCACCCGCTCACCCTCCTCCGGCACCGGCGAGATCTCCGCCTCCGGCGCGCGTCGGACCCGCACGTAGTTCTCACCGGGCAGACGCCGCGTGCGGCGGAGGAAGTCGACGTGCTCGTCGAGAATGTTGGAGCCGTCCCACGAGCTCGACATCGCCATTGGAGTGGCGCGGCGGAGAAGCGCTGCGGCGACGGCGGAGTGGCGCGGCGAAGAAGCGTTGCGGCGACGGAGAGAGCAAGAAAATAAGACGAGGAAGAGTGGAGCGAGGGAGAGCGTGCGAGCCCCTGCCGCTCCCCCTCCCCCCTACTTATAGGCCCTCACGGCGGAGCCGAGGAGGCACGACGTGGGGGACGTGGGATTAACTGTGCCCACTTCCCCCCACGTTCCGCAATTACTGCGCCTTTACGGCGTGGTGAAACCGCCGTGGGAAGGCCAACGGACCACCCTGGGCCGCAGAAGATCCGCGCCTGGGCCGAGGCCAGGAGTGGCGGGCCTGGGCCTGCGGCGATGTCCCGTCGCGCACGCGCCTTGACAGGCCTTTCCTGCCACGTGACACGCAGGGAGGCGCGCGGTCAGCGCGCGGGTTGGCCCACATGCCCGTTGACGAGGCCACAACGCCCCTTCCAAGGCGGCGCGCACAAGCGAAGCCGGCTCCTAGCTGCCGGCTTCTCAAGATAGGAAGCTGACCGAGCTTCTCGTTCCCCAGCCGACTTCGAAGCGCGACCAGCTTCGAGGACTACTGTCGGGGTAAATGACCACGAGTAGCCTAGCCGGCTCCCCTTGGCGCTTCAGACAAAATTACAAGCCAATCCGGCCTACAAGAAACCAAGACGTGGGGCCGCCTGCCCCTGCCGGCTGCCTCTCAGGCCGACTGTCGGGAGGCGGCCCGGCCTTAACCCTCATGAAGAAAGCCGCGGGAGGGCCGGCTCCAAGAAGCCGGCCTCGAGAAGGCCGACTCCAAGAAGCCGGCTCCCACGGCGCGGTCAAGATCGTACCCTCGAGGCCCGCAACCACATAACGACGATGGGACGGGGCGTGGCTACAGTGAAGCCTGCCACCCCCGAAACCCGGAGCACGCCTGGCACAGTGCACCGTACGGGGTAGCCCTGTCCCGTCCGGCGCGACACTGTTGCCATGATGACTATGGCGCCATCCACGGCGGGCTGTCAGCGCAACCCATGGGCGGTGGGCCCCTTTGGGCAGAGAGACACCCGAAGGCGGCCAGGCCTCCCCCAGTCGGCCCAAGACGTGGCCGGCTTTCCCAAGGCCGGCTTGCTCCTTCCTTCGAAGGAGGCGCCCCATTAAGGAGACAAGACGACGTGCGGCTACAGCGATCGCCCGCCAGGCGGCGGCACTGTAGCCACGCTTACCTCGACAAAGTCCTCATCATCAGGATTGAGGCAACAGTAACCAGCCACCGGCAGAGCCCTAGGCCGTAGGGCCTGCCTGTCGACCAAGATGCCGGCAGCCGGTGGGGCCCACCAGCCGGCGGGCCCCAGCAGCCGGCGCGGAAGCCGGCGAGCGTAGACACTGACGGCTGGGACCCGCTCACAGCCGGATTACTATTGTACCCCCGGGTGGTAGGCCTATATAAACCCCCCGGGGCACCCATGCAAAGGGTTGATCTCTTCTAGGTTACAACACACATAGAGGGAAGAGGAGAGCTATCCTTGCCCTTCTTCTTCCTCTCGCCAAACAGCTCGAGGAGCACCTTGTAGCTACTTGCATTTGTTCATCGAGTGATCATGCGGAGACCCCGCAGAGCAGCAGTAGGGGTGTTATCTCCACTGAGAGCCCCAAAGCTGGGTAAGATTCGCCGGCGTGCATGTCTTCGCCTTATCCCGCTTTCACGCACCGGCGACGTCTTACTGGCTCCCACACAGATAAGCCACCCGTTGGCATATGTCGCACCAACCACCCGACAGCCGTAGTTTCGGTGCTTGATCGGTCGGGCCGTGAAGACGTACGACTACATCAACCGTGTTGTTATAATGCTTCCGCTTTCGGTCTACGAGGGTACGTGCACAACACTCTCCCCTCTCGTTGCTATACATCACCATGATCTTGCGTGTGCGTAGGAAAATTTTGAAATTACTACGTTCCCCAACAGTGGCATCCAAGCCAGGTTTTATGCGTAGATGTCATATGCACGAGTTGAACACAAGTGAGTTGTGGGCGATATAAGTCATACTGCTTACCAGCATGTCATACTTTGGTTCGGCGGTATTGTTGGATGAAGCGGCCCGGACCGACATTACGCGTACGCTTACGCGAGACTGGTTCTACCGACGTGCTTTGCACATAGGTGGCTGGCAGGTGTCAGTTTCTCCAACTTTAGTTGAACCGAGTGTGGCTACGCCAGGTCATTACGAAGGTTAAAACAACACCAACTTGACAAACTATCGTTGTGGTTTTTATGCGTAGGTAATAATGGTTCTTGCTAAAGCCCGGAGCAGCCACGTAAAACTTGCAACAACAAAGTAGAGGACGTCTAACTTGTTTTTGCAGGGCATGTTGTGATGTGATATGGTCAAGATGTGATGCTATATTTTATTGTATGAGATGATCATGTTTTGTAACCGAGTTATCGGCAACTGGCAGGAGCCATATGGTTGTCGCTTTATTGTATGCAATGCAATCGCCCTGTAATGCTTTACTTTATCACTAAGCGGTAGCGATAGTCGTAGAAACATAAGATTGGCGAGACGACAACGATGTTACGATGGAGATCAAGGTGTTGCGCCGGTGAGGATGGTGATCATGACGGTGCTTCGGAGATGGAGATCACAAGCACAAGATGATGATGGCCATATCATATCACTTATATTGATTGCATGTGATGTTTATCTTTTATGCATCTCATCTTGCTTTGATTGACGGTAGCATTATAAGATGATCCCTTACTAAATTATCAAAGTATAAGTGTTCTCCCTGAGTATGCACCGTTGCGAAAGTTCTTTGTGCTGAGACACCACGTGATGATCGGGTGTGATAGGCTCTACGTTCAAATACAACGGGTGCAAAACAGTTGCACACGCGGAATACTCAGGTTAAACTTGACGAGCCTAGCATATAACAGATATGGCCTCGGAACACGGAGACCAAAAGTTCGAGCGTGAATTATATAATAGATATGATCAACATAGTGATGTTCACCATTGAAACTACTCCATCTCACGTGATGATCGGACATGGTTTAGTTGATTTGGATCACGTGATCACTTAGAGGATTAGAGGGACTAGTCGTCAACCCGTGCATCCGCACGGGCTATAGATATTAGAATACTTGTAATATTCCACATGAAATATATTAAAATAATAATGATTGAGACTTGCAAAAAAAGGTCTTAAGCTTAAATGAATGAAAATCGCATTAGGAAAGGTATTTAAAATATTGCTCCATATACAACTTAACACAATGGAATTTTTGTGGCTTAAATCATTGACATATTTCTGACTGATGACCCATATGAATCCAAAGTTGATGTTTGTATAATATATGTCAGTACATTCTTTTCAGAAATAGTTGACAATAAGGAAAAATATTTGATATTGGTTTAAAATATTATAAACGTGTCAACCCAGAGTTACAAATAAGAACTTTAATAACCGACAGAATAGAATTTTATTAGCATGAATCATTGGCAGATTACTGATCGATGATTCACTTTAATCTAGTTATTTCTTTACATAATTTTTATCTTCATACAATTTGTTTCAGCACATTCTTTAGGAATCGATTGTAATGAGCCTAAACATTGGATTCTGTTTAGAATATTTTGCATATTTTATACAATTGTAGATGTCGGTAGGTAGACCTATTCATGTTATTAATTTGTGTTGGATAGCAATATATAAAATAGATACAAAACACTGTATGTTCCTTCTTGGATGCTACTTGCAACTACTACTGTATGAACAAATGAAGGACAATCAGCTTATGTAGTTGGATCATTTAACATGTGCAACTTATAATAACGGAAAGTTCAAAATATATTATTTAATGTAAATATTGAGCTGGTTGCTCACATGCTAGCTTACGGTGGTGGCTATACTTACCTCAATCTTCAACCAACATACATGCCTCGGTTGGGCATGGGTCATCTTACAAACATGTGCCTTGCATGCTAAAATTGGCTTTTGCAGAATTTTTACCTATCCGGGCTTTGGCATTTGACTTATTGATCTCCTTATGCTATGTACAACCCTGTGTATTGCAGCTACATATGAACACCGCCGTTGTAAAATATACAACCTTTCAGAAAGAGTGGCATTATATATACTTCTCTTTCTTCTAAAATGGATTAAGAAAATATTTGCTCAAGTAAAATATTCATAGCATGAGGTTTTTTATAGTGATGTGTTGAAAAACATTAAAATTTAAAATAGTCTATTTCAGGACATAAATATTCAGTGCAATTTGTTAATAGTATCGCTTCTCACTCTCAATTTGGTCGATTGAAAATCTTCCTGTTACGTTTATTTTATTGCGGATGGCAGAATCCTCCTAAGCATGACATGGGCAATTTGTACCTGATTCATGTACGCACACATGAATACAGGGTCAATAGTAAGAGCAGTGGGTATGTATCAATCTAAGCATACAGATTCCCCCCCAAAAAAATTCTAAGCATGCAGGTGTAGACTGCAGTTACGGTAATATGAATATGGAGATAAATTGATCAGATGCCTCAACATGCATGTACTACTCCACTGTGTATACCAATTGATTACATACCTCTCAGTTCCTCTCACATGTGCGCACCTGCAGCTGAGAAGAACCGATCAAGCCAGCTTTGTGCACTACATGTTGGACGATCAATCAAGTTTAGCTCACATACCTGAATCTCGCAAGAAAGTAATCGACAGAAGGCAGCGTGTAGCCGTGTACACGTATGTCTGTGTGTCAGTGCGAGATAGACATGTGATGTGTAGTTTGCCTGCACCAATAAGGGCGACGACGGCAGACCGCGTGGGATTGACTGCCGGATGTGGCGTGAGTATTACATGGAGGGCGAGTCATCGCTGGATCGAGCGGCGGATATCGTGGAGGAAAAAGATTTGGCAAAAGAGGGCGACGTGGGAACGATTGAGCTGAACACGTTCGCCCGGCAATGCGGATGGCCGATGCAATCTGACAGTCCCTTCATCCAGCATGCACAACTACGTGCAGCTCCGTCGGACGCCTCGGTCGATCAGGCGGCAAGTCGGGATATTGCAGGGAGGTGATTGTGCAATGTACGCGCGATAGAATTTCCTTAAAGTAACGAACTACCCGCTCAAATAGCAGATCAAATTCACCTGATTCAATTACCTTAATTTTCCTGAACGTGGAGGCAAGTACGGTTGTATCGGATGCAGCCAGCCAGGTACACGTATACTGCTAGGTTCCTGTTTGTTCAGTTCTATGCATGCCTTTGTGAGTGTTAGGATTAATCTTGACATGTGTTGTACACGTCCAAGTGTGCCATGATGTGTGTGTTGCATGTCACGTTAGTACTAGAGATGCATGGTAGTTAAGATGAGTATTAGTCAAGAGAATAGGCTGAGTTAGTTTGCATGCATGAGTTGGTAGCTGGACCCGGCCGGGTTGTATGCGGCCGTTGAGGAATAGTGGGCAGCGCTGCATGCTGTTAGTGGTACGTGTGCGTGGTGTTAGTGGCCGGGAATGGCGCCTGGTTAGTGCGTGAGTGCATGACATAGGTGGCTGGGTCCTTTGTATATAAGTGTTGTATTGGAGCAATGAAAAGAAGCGGCCGAGAGGGCTGAGGCAGAAACAATGTAGCCAGCGTATTCACCAAGGGGAAGAGCCTCTGGGCAAAGCTTTCTAGGCTCCTCCTTGGTACATGCGTGTGTGTGTGTCTCTGTGTATGGGTTTCTCCTTCTTGTGTGTTCTCGAGGGAAACAAAGAAAGGAGAGAGTTGTGTGAGGCAGCTCGAGGAAGAAGAAGCGGCGCTGCGAGAAGAGGCGGCGCCAACAATTGGTATCATGAGCCGGTTTCATCTTGGGTGTCGCCTCTTGCCGGAGGCGTGCCGGCGGTGGCCGCACTCGTTGGCGGCTGCGCGATGGAGCTCCGGGCCGTGTGTCGGCCCATGCAGGTGGACGGCCCTGTGGCTCTCATGGCGCGTTGCGGATGCGGCGGGCGGTGACATCGTGCGTGCGGCGACCGTGGAGGCCGCCGAGGCGCTGCGTGGTGGCGCGGCGGCGCAACACGGCATGGCGGCATGGAGGCCGCGGCGGTGCAGGGCAATAAGACGCGGCGGCGAGCCGAGCGCGACCGGTGCGTGTTATGGGTGCGCACTGGACGTGTCGGGCGCGTCGGGACCGCGGGAGTGGACCGCGTCGAGGCGCTGGACCTGGTTGCGCAGATCGCGTACGTGCGCGGCGGGAGCGCGGGCCGGGAGCGCGGGACGTGGGGAGTGCGCGCGAAGGGCACGGCGATCGCGGAGACGAGGAGGTGGCGAAGGACCTGCGTGGTGGCGCAGAGGTCGCGACGGCTCGGGGCGACAACCGTGGAAGGTGCGTGGCACGGAGGCACGGCGTGGCGGCTGCCATGGCGGACACGGAGGCGGCACGCGGTGAGCGTCTGGTGCTGTCGGGCTCGTCGGGCGCGTTGGGTGCGCGCAGGACATGCGGGACGCACTGGTGCGGTCGGACTCGTCGGGCGCGTTGGGTGCGCGCGGGACATGCGTGGCGCCGAGGGACGCCAGGCATGTGTTGCTGTCGGAGAATGAGCTCGGCGTGTGTCGCCAGAGACGTGACGGAGCACGGTGGGACTGGCGTCGGTGCGCCAGGTCAGGTCCACGGGCTGGGTCACGGTCGTGGCGACATCAACGACAGGAGCTACACCAACTCCGGCGACGGCAAGTCAAGATTAAGGGGGAGAATGTTAGGATTAATCTTGACATGTGTTGTACACGTCCAAGTGTGCCGTGATGTGTGTGTTGCATGTCACGTTAGTACTAGAGATGCATGGTAGTTAAGATGAGTATTAGTCAAGAGAATAGGCTGAGTTAGTTTGCATGCATGAGTTGGTAGATGGACCCGGCCGGGTTGTATGCGGCCGTTGAGGAATAGTGGGCAGCGCTGCATGCTGTTAGTGGTACGTGTGCGTGGTGTTAGTGGCCGGGAATGGCGCCTGGTTAGTGCGTGAGTGCATGACATAGGTGGCTGGGTCCTTTGTATATAAGTGTTGTATTGGAGCAATGAAAAGAAGCGGCCGAGAGGGCTGAGGCAGAAACAATGTAGCCAGCGTATTCACCAAGGGGAAGAGCCTCTGGGCAAAGCTTTCTAGGCTCCTCCTTGGTACATGCGTGTGTGTGTGTCTCTGTGTATGGGTTTCTCCTTCTTGTGTGTTCTTGAGGGAAACAAAGAAAGGAGAGAGTTGTGTGAGGCAGCTCGAGGAAGAAGAAGCGGCGCTGCGAGAAGAGGCGGCGCCAACAGTGAGATGGGATTTTCTTTTGCTGACCTAGAGGAGGGGGAGACTTGTGAGATTTTTGGAAAGGAGGAAGGAGAGTTGTGAGAGATTGCATGAGAGGCAGAGGACATGTTAAGATCTTCAGATATGCTACTTAATCAAATATCAGTGTGAGAAGATGAACCTGATCTTGAAGAGAAAAAAACCACGCCGCAAGCTCCATGTTCACATCGATCGGATCCATCCCCAACGCGCTTGCTCCAAATTGAGAGATACATGGATTTGTTTTATATGGGAGGAAGAGAGACAGTAGAGATTCCGTGGCGTAATATTGGTTCATGATTTTTATTCACGGAGAGAGAGAGGAAGAGCATGGCGTGAGTCTGCTTCATGGTTTCTATTTCACGAAGAGAGGGGATTCCTTTTCATGGAGAGATGAAGAACCGCCGTAGTAGTAAATATTTTGAGGGTATATTATATCCATCGGCTTCTATTGTACAGCCGTGAAACATGATGGAATTGGACTACAGAGATAAAAACGTGAAACATTGATCTTTTTTTAGACACGTGAAAGCATTGATCTGCAAACAAACCCTAGATTGAACGTGTGGAGGCCTTGTGCTGTACAACCTTGAAAGCAATATATGGGTTAATTGGTCCCGCCATAATTATACGGGTTAATCTACACCGTAATAACTCGGTCCCACCGGATGAACGGCTCGTAAAATCTAATTAACGTGAGAATTTCTAGAAAGTCAAGAATTAGTATAGGTATAGATGTCTATCTAAGTGAGAGTTCTTAAGTAATATGATTAATTGAACTTTAATTTATCATGAACTTAGTCCTGGTAGTATTAGCATATCTATGTTATAGATCAATAGCTCGCGTTTAGCTCCCCTGTTTTATTTTTGATATCTTCCTAGAGAAAAACTATGTTGAAAAATGTTAGTAGCAATGATGCAGATTGGATCCGCGATCTGAGGATTATCCTTATTGCTGCACAGAAGAATTATGTCCTTGATGCACCGCTAGGTTACAGACCTATTGCAGGAGCAGATGCAGATGTTATGAACGTTTGGCTAGCTCAATATGATGACTACTTGATAGTTTAGTGCACCGTGCTTAACGGCTTAGAATCGGGACTTCAAAGATGTTTTGAACGTCATGGACCATATGAGATGTTCCAGGAGTTGAAGTTAATATTTCAAGCAAATACCCGAGTTGAGAGATATGAAGTCTCCAGCAAGTTCTATAGCTAAAAGATGGAGGAGAATAGCTCAAGTAGTGAGCATGTGCTCAGATTGTCTGGGTACTACAATCGCTTGAATCAAGTGGGAGTTAATCTTCCAGATAAAATAGTGATTGACAGAATTCTCTAGTCACCATCACCAAGTTAGTAGAACTTCGTGATGAACTATAGTATGCAAGAAATGACGAAAACAATTCCCAAGCTCTTCGCAATGCTAAAATCGGCGAAGGTAGAAATCAAGAAAAACATCAAGTGTTGATGGTTGATAAGACCACTAGTTTCAAGAAAAGGGGCAAAGGGAAGAAGGGGAACTTCAAGAAGAATGGCAAGCAAGTTGCTGCTCAAGTGAGGAAGCCCAAGTCTGAACCTAAGCCTGAGACTAAGTGCTTCTGCTGCAAAGGAACTGGTTACTGGGCGGAACTACCCCAAGTATTTGGCGGATAAGAAGGATGGCAAAGTGAACAAAGGTATATTTGATATATAGATTATTGATGTGTATTTTACTAGTGTTCGTAGCAACCCCTCGGTATTTGATACTGGTTCAGTTGCTAAGAGTAGTAACTCGAAACGGAAGTTGCAAAATAAACAGAGACTAGTTAAGGGTGAAGTGATGATGTGTGTTGGAAGTGGTTCCAAGATTGATATGATCATCATCGCACACTCCCTATACTTTTGGGATTAGTGTTGAACCTAAAAATAAATGTTATTTAGTGTTTGCGTTGAGCATGAATATGATTGGATCATGTTTATTGCAATACGGTTATTCATGCAAGCTAGAGAATAATTGTTGTTCTGTTTACATGAATAAAACCTTCTATGGTCATACACCCAATGAAAATGGTTTGTTGGATCTCGATCGTAGTGATACACATATTCATAATATTGAAGGCAAAAGATGCAAAGTTATAATGATAGTGCAACTTATTTGTGGCACTGCCGTTTAGGTCATATTGGTGTAAAGCGCATGAAGAAACTCCATGCTGATGGGCTTTTGGAATCACTTGATGCTTATGAACCATGCCTCATGGGCAAGATGACTAAGACTCCATTCTCCGAAACAATGGAGCAAGCAACAGAATTGTTGGAAATAATACATACTGATGTATGCAGTCCGATGAGTGTTGATGCTCGCGGCAGGTATCATTATTTTTCTGACCTTCATAGATGATTTGAGCAGATATGGGTATATCTACTTGATGAAACACAAGTCTTAAACATTTGAAAAGTTCAAAGAATTTCAGAGTGAAGTGGAAAATCATCGTGACAAGAAAATAAAGTTTCTACGATCTGATCGCGGTGACAAATATTTGAGTTACGAGTTTGGTCTTCAATTAAAGCAATGTGGAATAGTTTCACAAATTCATGCCACATGGAACACCACAACATAATGGTGTGTCCGAACGTCATAACCATACTTTATTGGATATAGTGCAATCTATGATGTTTCTTATCGATTAAACCACTATAAGTTTTGGGGTTATGCATTAGAGACAGCTGCATTCACGTTAAATAGGGCACCATCAAAATCCGTTGAGACGACGCCTTATGAACTGTGGTTTGGCAAGAAACCAAAGTTGTCGTTTCTTAATGTTTGGGGCTACGATGCTTATGTGAAAAAGTTTCATCCTGATAAGCTCGAACCCAAATCGGAGAAATGTGTCTTCATAGGATACCCAAAGGAGACTGTTGGGTACACCTTCCATCATAGATCCGAAGGCAAGACTTTTGTTGCTAACTTCGGAATCTTTCTGGAGAAGGAGTTTCTCTCAAAAGAAGTGAGTGGGAGGAAAGTAGAACTTGATGAGGTAACTGTACCTGCTCCCCTATTGGAAAGTAGTTCATCGCAGAAACCGGTTTCTGCGACACCTACACCAATTAGTGAGGAAGTTGATGATGATGATCATGAAACTTCAGATCAAGTTGTTACTGAACCTCGTAGGTCAGCCAGAGTAAGATCCGCACTAGAGTGGTATGGTAATCCTATTCTGGAAGTTATGTTACTAGACCATGATGAACCTACGAACTATGAAGAAGCGATGGTGAGCCCAGATTCCGCGAAATGGCTTGAGGCCATGAAATCTGAGATGGGATCCATGTATAAGAACAAAGTGTGGACTTTGGTTGACTTGCCCGATGATCGGCAAGCAATTGAGAATAAATGGATCATCAAGAGGAAGACGGACGCTGATAGTAGTGTTACTATCTACAAAGCAAAAATTGTCGCAAAAGGATTTCGACAAGTTCAAGGTGTTGACTATGATGAGAGTTACTCACTCATATCTATGCTTAAGTCTGTCTAAATCATGTTAGCAATTGCCGCATTTTATTGTTGGAAATATTCCCTAGAGGCAATAATAAATAGGTTATTATTATATTTCCTTGTTCATGATAATCGTTTATTATCCATGCTAGAATTGTATTGATAGGAAACTCAGATACATGTGTGGATACATAGGCAACACCATGTCCCTAGTAAGCCTCTAGTTGACTAGCTCGTTGATCAATAGATGGTTACGGTTTCCTGACCATGGACATTGGATGTCATTGATAACGGGATCACATCATTAGAAGAATGATGTGATGGACAAGACCCAATCCTAAGCCTAGCACAAGATCGTGTAGTTCGTATGCTAAAGCTGTTCTAATGTCAAGTATCATTTCCTTAGACCATGAGATTGTGCAACTCCCGGATACCGTAGGAATACTTTGGGTGTGCCAAACGTCACAACGTAACTGGGTGGCTATAAAGGTACACTACAGGTATCTCCGAAAGTGTCTGTTGGGTTGGCACGAATCGAGACTGGGATTTGTCACTCCGTGTGACGGAGAGGTATCTGTGGGCCCACTCGGTAGGACATCATCATAATGTGCACAATGTGATCAAGGAGTTGATCACGGGATGATGTGTTACGGAACGAGTAAAGAGACTTGCGGTAACGAGATTGAACAAGGTATCGAGATACCGATGATCGAATCTCAGGCAAGTGCAATACCGCTAGACAAAGGGAATTGAATACGGGATTGATTGAATCCTCGACATCGTGGTTCATCCGAAGAGATCATCGTGGAACATGTGGGAGCCAACATGGGTATCCAGATCCCGCTGTTGGTTATTGGACGGAGAGTTGTCTCGGTCATGTCTGCATGGTTCCCGAACCCGTAGGGTCTACACACTTAAGGTTCGGTGACGCTAGAGTTGTTATGGGAAATAGTATGTGGTTACTGAAGGTTGTTCGGAGTCCCGGATGAGATCCCGGACATGACGAGGAGCTCCGGAATGGTCTGGAGGTGAAGAACGGTATATTGGACGAAGGGTATTGGAGTCCGGAATTGTTCTGGGGGTACCAGGTGATGACCAGCGTGTTCGAAAGGGGTTTCGGAGGCCCCGGCAAGTGTTGGGGGGCCTTATGGGCCAAGGGGAGAGGGCACATCAGCCCACTAAGGGGCTGAGCGCCCCTCCCAACCCCATCTCACGTAACCAGAGAGGTGGGGGCGCCACCCCTAGGGCAGCCGCCCCTCCCGGCTTGGGGGGCAAGTTTCCTAGGGGGTGGGGGCGCCCAAACCCATCTAGGTTTCCCCTGTGGCCGCCCCCTTCCCCTAGGGAACCCTAGGGCACCTCCCCCTCCTCCCTTACCCCTATATATAGTGAGGAAGAGAGAGGGCAGCCGCACCCTTCCCCTAGCGCAGCCCTCTCCCTCCTCCAACACCTCGTCTTCCTCCGTAGTGCTTGGCGAAGCCTTGCCGGAGAACCACGAACTCCATCACCACCATGCCGTCGTGCTGTCGGAGTTTTCCCTCAACTTCTCCTCTCCCCTTGCTGGATCAAGAAGGAGGAGACGTCCCCGTGCTGTACGTGTGTTGAACGCGGAGGTGCCGTCCGTTCGGCACTAGGATCATCGGTGATTTGGATCACGACGAGTACGACTCCATCAACCCCGTTCACTTGAACGCTTCCGCTTAGCGATCTACAAGGGTATGTAGTTGCACTATCCTTCCCTCGTTGCTAGGTTACTCCATAGATTGATCTTGGTGTTGCGTAGAAAATTTTGAATTTCTGCTACGTTCCCCAACAGTGGTATCAGAGCCAAGTTTATTGCGTAGATTCTTTGCATGAGTAGAACACAAAGTAGTTGTGGGCGTTGATTTTGTTCAATATGCTTACCGTTACTAGTCAATCTTGATTCGGCGGCATTGTGGGATGAAGCGGCCCGGACCGACCTTACACGTACACTTACGTGAGACAGGTTCCACCGACTGACATGCACTAGTTGCATAAGGTGGCTAGCGGGTGCCAGTCTCTCCCACTTTACTCGGATCGGATTCGATGAAAAGGGTCCTTATGAAGGGTAAATAGCAATTGACATATCATGTTGTGGTTTTGCGTAGGTAAGAAACGTTCTTGCTAGAAACCCATAGCAGCCACGTAAAACATGCAAACAACAATTAGAGGACGTCTAACTTGTTTTTGCAGGGTATGCCATGTGATGTGATATGGCCAAAGGATGTGATGTATGATATATGTGATGTATGAGATGATCATGTTCTTGTAATAGGAATCACGACTTGCATGTCGATGAGTATGACAACCGGCAGGAGCCATAGGAGTTGTCTTTAATTTATTTATGACCTGCGTGTCAACATAAACGTCATGTAATTACTTTACTTTATTGCTAACCGTTAGCCATAGTAGTAGAAGTAATAGTTGACGAGACAACTTCACGGAGATCATGATGATGAAGATCATGGTGTCATGTCGGTGACGATGATGATCATGGAGCCCCGAAGATGGATATTGAAAGGAGCAAAGTGATGATGGCCATATCATGTCACTATTTGATTACATGTGATGTTTATCATGTTTATACATCTTATTTGCTTCGAACGACGGTAGTAAATAAGATGATCCCTCATTAAAATTTCAAGAAAGTGTTCCCCCTAACTGTGCACCGTTGCGGAAGTTCGTCGTTTCGAAGCACCACGTGATGATCGGGTGTGATAGATTCTTACGTTCACATACAACGGGTGTAAGCCAGATTTACACACGCGAAACACTTAGGTTGACTTGACGAGCCTAGCATGTACAGACATGGCCTCGGAACACAAGAGACCGAAAGGTCGAGCATGAGTCGTATGGTAGATACGATCAACATGAAGATGTTCACCGATGATGACAAGTCCGTCTCACGTGATGATCGGACACGGCCTAGTTGACTCGGATCATGTAATCACTTGGATGACTAGAGGGATGTCTATCTGAGTGGGAGTTCATAAGATGAACTTAATTATCCTGAACATAGTCAAAAGATCTTTGCAAATTATGTCGTAAGCTCGCGCTTTAGTTCTACTGTTTTAGATATGTTCCTAGAGAAAATATAGTTGAAAGTTGATAGTAGCAATTATGCAGACAGTAGAAGGCTTGTGTCCTTAATGCACCGCTCGGTGTGCTGGACCTCGAACGTGGTCTGTGGATGTTGCGAACATCTGACATACACGTTTTGATGACTACATGATAGTTCGGTAATGATAAATGGTTTAGAATTGAGGCACCGAAGACATTTTTGAAATGTCGCGGAACATATGAGATGTTTCGAGGGCTGAAATTGGGATTTCAGGCTCGTGCCCACGTCAAGAGGTATAAGACCTCCGACGATTTTCTTGGCCTGCAAACTAAGGGAGAAAAGCTGAATCGTTGAGCTTGTGCTCAGATTGTCTGAGTACAACAATCACTTGAATCGAGTGGGAGTTGATCTTCCAGATAACATAGTGATGTTTCACCAAAGTCATTGCCACCAAGCTGCTAGAGCTTCGTAATGAACTATAACATATCAGGGATAGATACGATGATCCTTGAAATATTCGCGATGTTTGACACCGCGAAAGTAGAAATCAAGAAGGAGCATCAATTGTTGATGGTTAGTGAAACCACTAGTTTCATGAAGGGCAAGGGCAAGAAGGGATACTTCATGAAACGGCAAATCAGCTGCTGCTCTAGTGGAGAAACCCAAGGTTGAACCCAAACCCGAGACTGAGTGCTTCTGTAATAAGGGGAACAACCACTGGAGCAGAATTACCTTAGATACTTGGTAGATGAGAAAGCTATCGATAGAAGTATATTGGATATACATTATGTGAATGTGTACTTTACTAGTACTCCTAGTAGCATCAGGGTATTAGATACTGGTTCGGTTGCTAAGTGTTAGTAACTCGAAATAAAAGCTACGGAATAAGCGGAGACTAGCTAAAGGTGAGCTGACAAGATGTGTTGGAAGTGTTTCCAAGGTTGATATGATCAAGCATCGCACGCTCCCTCTACCATCGAGATTGGTGTTAAACCTAAATAATTGTTATTTGGTGTTTGCGTTGAGCATAGACATGATTGGATTATGTCTATCACAATACGGTTATTCATTTAAAGAGAATAATAGTTACTCTGTTTATTTGAATAATACCTTCAATGGTCTTGCACCTAAAATGGATGGTTTATGGAAATCTCGATCGTAGTGATACACATGTTCATGCCAAAAGATATAAGATAGTAATGATAGTACCACCTACTTGTGGCACTGCCGTGTAAGTCATATTGGTATAAAACGCATGAAGAAGCTCCATGTTGATGGATCTTTGGACTCACTCATTTTGAAAAGGATTGAGACATGTGAACCGTGTCTATTGGTATATACGCATGAAGAAACTCCATGCAGATGGACCGTTTGGACTCGCTTGATTTTGAGTCGCTTGAGACATGCAAATCATACCACATGGGCAAGATGACTGAAAGCTTCGGTTTCAGTAAAATGGAACAAGAAAGCAACTTGTTGGAAGTAACACATTTTGATGTGTGCAGTCCAATGAGTGCTGAGGCAAGCAGTGGATATCGTTATGCTCTTACTTCACAGATGATTTGAGTAGATACTGAGCATATTTACTTGATGAAACACAAGTCTGAATTATTGAATGGTTCAAGTAATTTCAGAATGAAGCTGAAGATCGTCGTGACAAGAGGATAAAATATCTATGATATGATCATAGAGATGAATATCTGAGTTGCGAGTTTGGTACACAATTGAGACATTGTGGAAATTATTTCACGACTAGTACCGCCTGGAACACCATAGTGTGATGGTGTGTCCGAACATCATAACTGCACCCTATTGGATATGATGCATACCATGATGTCTCTTATCGAATTACCACTATCGTTCATGGGTTAGGCATTAGAGACAGCCGCACTCACTTTAAATAGGGCACCACGTAATTCCAATGAGACGACACCGTATGAACTATGGTTTCGAGAAACCTAAGCTGTTGTTTCTTAGAAGTTTGGGGTCACGACGCTTATGTGAAAAAGTTTTAGGCTGATAAGCTCGAACCCAAAGCGGATAAATGCATCTTCATAGGACACCCAAAACAGTTGGGTATACCTCCTATCTCAGATCCGAAAGCAATAGGGATTGTTTCTAGAATCGGGTCCTTTCTCGAGGAAAAGTTTCTCTCGAAAGAATTGAGTGGGAGGATGGTGGAGACTTGATGAGGTTATTGAACCGTCACTTCAACTAGTGTGTAGCAGGGCACAGGAGTTGTTCCTATGGCACCTACACGAATTGAAGTGGAAGCTTATGATAGTGATCATGAGACTTCGGATCAAGTCACTCCCAAACCTCGTAGGACGACTAGGATGCGTACTACTTCAGAGTGGTACGTAATCCTGTCTTGGAAGTCATGTTGCTAGACAACAATGAACCTACGAGCTATGGAGAAGCGATGGTGGGCCCGGATTCCGATGAATGGCTCGAGGCCTTAAAATCCTAGAGAGGATCCATGTATGAAAACAAAGTGTAGACTTTGGCAGAACGGCTCGATGGTCGTGAGGCTGTTGAGTACAGATGGATTTTAAAAGGAATACGGACAATGATGGTAAATGTCACCATTAAGAAAGCTCGACTTGTCGTTAAGATGTTTCCCGACAAGTTCAAGGAGTTGACTACGATGAGACTTTCTCACTCGTAGCGATGCTAAGAGTCTGTTGGAATTAGCAGGTACTGCATTATTTATGAAATCTTGCAGATAGGATGTCAAAATATTGTTTGCTTGTTCTTGAGGAAAGGTTGTATGTGATACAACCAGAAGATTTTGTCGATCCTGAAAGATGCTAACAAGTATGCAAAGCCCCAGCAATCCTTCTAAGGACTGGAGTAAGCATCTCGGAGTTGGAATGTACGCTTTGATGAGATGATCAAAGATTTTGGGTTTATACAAAGTTTATGAGAAACTTGTATTTCCAAAGAAGTGAGTGGGAGCACTATAGAATTTCTGATGAGTATATGTTGTTGACATATTGTTTATCGAAAATGATGTAGAATTTCTGGAAAGCATATAGGGTTGTTTGAGAAGTGTTTTTCAATGGAAAACCTGGATTAAGCTACTTGAACATTGAGCATCAAGATCTATAAGGATAGATCAAAATCGCTTAATAGTACTTTCAAACGAACACATACCATGACAAGATTTTGAAGGAGTTCAAAATAGATCAGCAAAGAAGGAGTTCTCGGCTGTGTTACAAGGTGTGAGTATTGAGCAAGACTCAAGACATGACCACGGCAGAATAGAGAGAAAGGACAAAGGTCGTCCCCTATGCTTTATTCGTAGGCTCTAAAGTATGCTATGTTGTGTACCGCACCTGAAGTGTGCCAAACCATGAGTCAGTCAAGGGGTACAAGTGTGATCTAGAAATGGATCACAGGACAACGGTCAACGTTATCCTTAGTAACTAGTGGACTAAGGAATTTTCTCGATTATGGAGGTGGTAAAAGAGTTCGTCGTAAAGGGTTACGCCGATGCAATCCTTGACACTAATCTGGATGATTATGAGTAGTAAACCGGATTCATATAGTAGAACAATTATTTGGAATAGCTCCAAATAGAGCGTGGTAGCTGCATCTAGGATATGACATAGATATTTGTAAAGCACACACGGATCTGAAAGATTCAGACCTGTTGACTAGTAACCTCTCTCACAAGCGAGATATGATCAAACCCCATGGGTGTTGGAATCATTGCAATCACATGGCGATGTGAACTAGATTATTGACTCTAGTGCAAGTGGGAGACTGTTGGAAATATGCCCTAGAGGCAATAATAAATAGGTTATTATTATATTTCCTTATTCATGATAATCGTTTATTATCCATGCTAGAATTGTATTGATAGGAAACTCAGATACATGTGTGGATACATAGGCAACACCATGTCCCTAGTAAGCCTCTAGTTGACTAGCTCGTTGATCAATAGATGGTTACGGTTTCCTGACCATGGACATTGGATGTCATTGATAACGGGATCACATCATTAGAAGAATGATGTGATGGACAAGACCCAATCCTAAGCCTAGCACAAGATCGTGTAGTTCGTATGCTAAAGCTTTTCTAGTGTCAAGTATCATTTCCTTAGACCATGAGATTGTGCAACTCCCGGATACCGTAGGAATACTTTGGGTGTGCCAAACGTCACAACGTAACTGGGTGGCTATAAAGGTACACTACAGGTATCTCCAAAAGTGTCTGTTGGGTTGGCACGAATCGAGACTGGGATTTGTCACTCCGTGTGACGGAGAGGTATCTCTGGGCCCACTCGGTAGGACATCATCATAATGTGCACAATGTGATCAAGGAGTTGATCACGGGATGATGTGTTACAGAACGAGTAAAGAGACTTGCCCGTAACGAGATTGAACAAGGTATCGAGATACCGATGATCGAATCTCGGGCAAGTGCAATACCGCTAGACAAAGGGAATTGAATACGGGATTGATTGAATCCTCGACATCGTGGTTCATCCGATGAGATCATCGTGGAACATGTGGGAGCCAACATGGGTATCCAGATCCCGCTGTTGGTTATTGGCCGGAGAGTTGTCTCGGTCATGTCTGCATGGTTCCCGAACCCGTAGGGTCTACACACTTAAGGTTCGGTGACGCTAGAGTTGTTATGGGAAATAGTATGTGGTTACCGAAGGTTGTTCGGAGTCCCGGATGAGATCCCGAACATGACGAGGAGCTCCGGAATGGTCCGGAGGTGAAGAACGGTATATTGGACGAAGGGTATTGGAGTCCGGAATTGTTCTGGGGGTACCAGGTGATGACCAGCGTGTCCGAAAGGGGTTTCGGAGGCCCCGGCAAGCGTTGGGGGGCCTTATGGGCCAAGGGGAGAGGGCACGTCAGCCCACTAAGGGGCTGAGCGCCCCTCCCAACCCCATCTCACGTAACCAGAGAGGTGGGGGCGCCACCCCTAGGGCAGCCACCCCTCCCGGCTTGGGGGGCAAGTTTCCTAGGGGGTGGGGGCTCCCAAACCCATCTAGGGTTTCCCCTGTGGCCGCCGCCCTTCCCCTACGGAACCCTAGGGCGCCTCCCCCTCCTCCCTTACCCCTATATATAGTGAGGAAGAGAGAGGGCAGCCGCACCCTTCCCCTAGCGCAGCCCTCTCCCTCCTCCAACACCTCGTCTTCCTCCGTAGTGCTTGGCGAAGCCCTGCCGGAGAACCACGAACTCCATCACCACCATGTCGTCGTGCTGTCGGAGTTTTCCCTCAACTTCTCCTCTCCCCTTGCTGGATCAAGAAGGAGGAGACGTCCCCCGGGCTGTACGTGTGTTGAACGCGGAGGTGCCGTCCGTTCGGCACTAGGATCATCGGTGATTTGGATCACGACGAGTACGACTCCATCAACCCCGTTCACTTGAACGCTTCCGCTTAGCGATCTACAAGGGTATGTAGTTGCACTCTCCTTCCCTTGTTGCTAGATTACTCCATAGATTGATCTTGGTGTTGCGTAGAAAATTTTGAATTTCTGCTACGTTCCCCAACATTTATGAAATCTGGCAAATGGATAAACAAAACTGCATTCCTTAATGGATTTATTAAAGAAGAGTTGTATATGATGCAACCAGAAGGTTTTGTCAATCCTAAAGGTGCTAACAAAATATGCAAGCTCCAGCGATCCATCTATGGACTGGTGCAAGTATCTCGTTGTTAGAATATACGCTTTGATGAGTTGATCAAAGCATATAGTTTTATACAGACTTGCGGTAAAGCCTGTATTTACAAGAAAGTGAGTGGGAGCACTGCAACATTTCTGATAAGTATATGTGAATGACATATTGTTGATCGTAAATAATGTAGAATTATTCTGCAAAGCATAAAGGAGTATTTGAAAGGAGTTTTTCGAAGAAGGACCTCGGTGAAGATGCTTACATATTGAGCATCAAGATCTATAGAGATAGATCAAGACGCTTGATAAGTTTTTTCAATGAGTACATACCTTGACAAGATTTTGAAGTAGTTCAAAATTGAACAGTCAAAGAAATAGTTTCTTGCCTGTGTTACAAGCTGTGAAATTGAGTAAGACTCAAAGCCCGACCATGGCAAAAGATAGAAAGAGAATGAAAGTCATTCCCTATGCCTTAGCCATAGGTTCTATAAAGTATGCCATGCTGTGTACCAGATCTATTGCATACCCTACCACTGAGTTTGGCAAGGGAGTACAATACTGATCTAGGAGTAGATCACTGGACATCAGTCAAAATTATCCTTAGTGGAATAAGGATATGTTTCTCGATTATGGAGGTGACAAAAGGTTCATCGTAAAGGGTTATGTCGATGCAAGTTTTGACACTGATCCAGATGACTCTAAGTCTCAATCTGGATACATACTGAAAGTGGGAGCAATTAGCTAGAGTAGCTCCGTGCAGAGCATTGTTGATATAGAAATTTGCAAAATACATACGGATCTGAATGTGATAGACCTGTTGACTAAAATTATCTCACAAGCAAAACATGATCACACCTTAGTAATCTTTGGGTGTTAATCACATAGCGATGTGAACTAGATTACTGACTCTAGTTAACCCTTTGGGTGTTGGTCACATGTTGATGTGAACTATGGGTGTTAATCACATGGTGATGTGAAATATTGATGTTAAATCACATGGCGATGTGATCTAGATTATTGACTCTAGTGCAAGTGGGAGACTGAAGGAAATATGCCCTAGAGGCAATAATAAAGTTATTATTTATTTGCTTATATCATGATAAATGTTTATTATTCATGCTGGAATTGTATTAACCGGAAACATAATACTTGTGTGAATACATAGACAAACAGAGTGTCACTAGTATGCCTCTACTTGACTAGCTCGTTGATCAAAGATGGTTATGTTTCCTAGCCATGGATAAAGAGTAGTCATTTGATTAACGAGATCACATCATTAGGAGAATGATGTGACTGACATGACCCATTCCGTTAGCTTAGCACACGATCATTTAGTATGTTGCTATTGCTTTCTTCATGACTTATACATGTTCCTATGACTATGAAATTATGCAACTCCCATTTGCCGGGGGAACACTTTGTGTGCTACCAAACGTCACAACGTAACTGGGTGATTATAAAGGAGCTCTACAGTTGTCTCCAAAGGTACATGTTGGGTTGGCGTATTTCGAGATTAGGATTTGTCACTCCGATTGTCGGAGAGGTATCTCTGGGCCCTCTCGGTAATGCACATCACATAAGCCTTGCAAGCATTGCAACTAATGAGTTAGTTGTGAGATGATGTATTACGGAACAAGTAAAGAGACTTGCCGGTAACGAGATTGAACTAGGTATTGATATACCGACGATCAAATCTCAGGCAAGTAATATACCGCTGACAAAGGGAACAACGTATTTTGTTATGCGGTCTGACCGATAAAGATCTTCGTAGAATATGTGGGAGCCAATATGAGCATCCAGGTTCCGCTATTGGTTATTGACCAGAGACGTGTCTCGGTCATGTCTACATTGTTCTCGAACTCGTAGGGTCCGCACGCTTAATGTTACGATGATAGTTTCATTATGAGTTTATATGTTTTGATGTACCAAAGGTTGTTCGGAGTCCCGAATGTGATCACGGACATGACGAGGAGTCTCGAAATGGTCGAGACATAAAAATTGATATATTGGAAGCCTATATTTGGATATCGGAATCGTTGCGGGTGAAATCAGGATTTTACTGGAGTACCGGGGGGTTACCGAAAACTCCCGGGGGTTAATGGGCCTACATGGGCCCTAAGGGAGAAGAAGAGTGCTGGCCAGGGCAGGCCGCTCGCCCCCTCCCCTAGTCTAATAGGACAAGGAAGGGGGGGGGGGCGCCCCCCTTTCCTCTTTCCCCCTTCCCCTTTCCTTCTCCAACAAGGCAAGAGGGGGGAGTCCTACTCCCGGTGGGAGTAGGACTCCTCCAGGCGCACCCCTAGGGGCCGGCCACACCTGCCCCTCCCTCCTTTATATACAGGGGCAAGGGGGCAGCCCAAGACACACAAGTTGATCTTCGTGATCGTTCCTTAGCCGTGTGCGGTGCCCCCTTCCACCATATTCGACCTCGGTCATATCATAGCGGTGCTTAGACGAAGCCCTGCGACAGTAGAACATCAAGATTGTCACCACGCCGTCGGGCTGACGGAACTCTTCCCCGACACTTTGCTGGATCGGAGTCCGGGGATCGTCATCGAGCTGAACGTGTGCTAGAACTCGGAGGTGCCGTAGTTTCGGTGCTTGATTGGTCGGGCCGTGAAGACGTACGACTACATCAACCGCGTTGTTATAACGCTTCCGCTTTCGGTCTACGAGGGTACGTGGACAACACTCTCCCCTCTCGTTGCTATGCATCACCATGATCTTGCGTGTGCATAGGAAAATTTTGAAATTACTATGTTCCCCAACATCAACTACTAGCCGTGGAGGGCGTTGCGGTTGAGGTTGCGGTGGACGACGACGTCGGGGTATCGGCTCCGGCGTGATGGAGGAGGGCGGCGGTTGATGGGTGGAATGGGGTGGCGGACGGAGGACACCGGGGTTTCGCGGCTGGTGGAGAGGTAGTTTTCGCGCCCACGCAGTACGAATGGGGAATCAGACGGGTGGGCGAGGGGGGGGGGGAGGGGGGAGAACCATGTTTCGGTTTGGGACGCGCTTGTTTTTGGCTTTTTTGAACAGAAGATGGGACGCGCTTGTTTGAAATTTGGGGAAAGTACAAACTTTGCCCCCTCTTAAATTTCGGACCTACTACGGGTCGGGGGTAGGATGGTAATCCCAGGTGTCCCAAATAGTGGGCAGGAGCGATTTCGGTCGCGCGCATGTGTGCTTGGGCGGCCATTGTGTATGAATGTTTTTCGAAGGCGACTGCGTGGCGTCTAGATAAAGCTACAAACCTACCCCGGTTTAGACCTTTGGACGCCGGGCCGGTAGGTTTCACGGGTTGGAGTTATTAGAAAAGTAATTTCCTTGTACTACCAAACATTGGTCTGACGCGGTTTCGGGCGAGTAGAGGCTCTTTTTGTGCTTCATTCGAAATTTTGAAACACAAGCATTCATGTTTAGAGTACTCTTGAACTTTGAGGATTGACCTAAATAGACAACGTTAAATTTGACCTTGTATGTTTGAAAACCTCATTAAATTATCCGCTTCTTTGTGAAATTTTGACACTTGAAAATCCTATAACTATGATTATTTTGGAATGGAGGAGCTAAATTAGAATCTATTTTGTACATGACTACATATGCTATTATGTACAAAATCAGAGCAAAGATTGGTGCCCCCATAATTTAGGTATGATTTACAAATGCCATGATATCAAATTCAAATAATTAAATGGAATTCATGTTGAATTCGATTTTTTAAAACCACCTTAAGTTGAATTCAAATGTATGCTAGTTCATAGGTAGCTATTTATAATGTTCATCGTGTAACTTTTGTATGTATAATGTGCTTTACACACACACATGAACTATACTCACGTTTATATTCGATTGCTAAAGCGATGCATTGTCTGGAGTTCAAAATACTAACTATGTGGATCAATTGTGTCGAATAATAACATAGACATGCTCAAATTCGATAGAATGTAGACGTCTGATGGATCAATGACCATTCCTTACGCGAATTGCAAATATCATGATCCCATCCTAATATTTGGATACAATTTATATCTTTAATCAATGTGTACAGCAGTCTTGTACGTGTAGTTTCACTCTCCATTGGTGGTCTCTCACACATGCTCACACACTCTCTCCCGAGGTGTCTCTCTCGCTGCAGCATGGTGGCATGGGCCTGAAGCCGGCTTCGGACCTCCTGGGCCGACGCGTTCAGTTCGCCCGTCTCCTCGTCGGGCGCCCACTCGGACGTGCCCGAACTGGCCGCCTCCAAAGCCTCCGCCGTCCGGCTGGCGCTCACGGCTCTGTCCGCCTCCGACGCGGGGCTAGCTCCCTCCGCGCGCCGGCGTGGTGCCGGCTGCACCTCCAGGCCGGCTCTCGCCACCGGCTCGCTCCCAGCCGGCTGCACCGGTGCTGTAGCCGGCTGGCCGCCCTGGCCCGTCCCAGTCGGCGCCGTCCGCGACACCTCCTCCAAGACCACCACATCATCCTCCCTCCGCTCCGCCGCCTCCTGGCCACGGTCGGCTCCCTCAGACGGGGGCACGGGGGCGTTGGGAGCCACACTCCGCTGGGGGATGACGAGCTGCGGAGGCGGATTGCGCGAGGCCTCCGCCTCCTTCTCCGTGGCAGCCGCGTCCGCCTGGGCCTTGGCCGCCACATCGGCCTGCTCCTTCGCCGCCTGGGCGGCCCTTCGCTCTGCCGCCTCCCGCTCCTCCCGCACCTCCTGCGCGTTCCGCGTCGTAGCCTCCATAAGTTCGGCGCAGGGGTCCACGCGGCGGGAGCTCGAAAACCCTCCGGCCGAGTCCATCACGGAGCCGGCAGGACCCCGTTCAAGAGAAAGCGGCGCCCTGGCCGGTCGAGCAAGAAAGGATTTATAAAAGAGCTTCAATCAAAAAGCACGACAAGAATGCAAGACAATTGACACTTACGCCAAAACCGCCTGCGGCCGCTTCACGACCTTCTGGAAGCGGGCCGCCTTCACGGCCGCCTCGTCCCGCTTGGTAGCCACGGCGGTACCCCTGGGCTTCTTCGGCCGGCTGCCGAAGTACGTCGACACGACCCGACACTTTGGCGCTGCACCAAGGGCGGCCGACGCGGCAGAAGAGCCCGCGCCTTGAGGATCCGGCGCCGGCTGGCGATGCGGGACGACTTCGACCTCGTCGTCGTCTGCCCAGTCCTGGAGGCCGGCTCCGAGCCCCGTGCCGCCTACCTCGTCGCCTTCCCCTGCGGTGGCGTCTTCCATGGCGGCCGCTCCGAGGTCCGGATCGTCGGCGTCATCTACCGTGCGGTCGGGGAGAAACGGGAGCGCCGCCCCTGCGGTCCTGGCCGCTGGCGGAAGAAGAGGATTCTGCGAAAGACAAGCCGGCTGGTCAGAGGCCGGCTACCAAGCGACCGACTACAAAAAGAAAAAGAAAGAAGAAATACTTACGGCAGGCGGAGGTTTGGCGCGAGAGTACGGCTCCTTGCCGAACTGCCAATCCTCGGCGAGATTGCAGTTGGCGATGTAGTTCACCAGGTAGGACACCTCGGCATGAGGCATCTCCCTGGTGCTCAGCCGGCACGGGTCGAAGCGGTCGCTCATTTGACAGATCATGTGCGGCCGGCCTTGGAGTGGGAGAACCCGGCGCTCCACGAAGGCGGCCACAAGGTCGGATCCGACCAGGCCCTCCGACTGCACCATAACCCAGAGTCGGGCGACGGCGGCATTCCCGGCCTGGGATAGCGTCCTGGCCCGGTAGCTCCATGAGGCCGGCGGGCCGGCTACGTAAGGCGGCAGATTGACGAAGTCGCCCTGCGGGGTGACGTTCTTCACGTAGAAGTACGACTTCTGCCAGAGCTTCACTGACTGGATCAGCGGGATGGAGGGGAACGGATTGTTCTCACCCGTCCGCCTCATGGCGATGTAGGCTCTGCATGGAGCGGGCACGCCGGCAACGACGGTGCCAAGTTTGCTCTGGAAGAACTCCCCCCAGAGCTCTATGGTGGGGAGGACGCCAAGGAAAACCTCGTAGAGGGTGACGAAGGCCGACAGCAGCATCACGGCATTTGGGGTGAGGTGATGCGGCTGGAGATGATAGAACTCGAGGAACGAGCGGAGGAATCCGCTCGCCGGGAGGCCAAAGCCGCGTATGCAATGCGAGCGGAAAATCACCCGCTCACCCTCCTCCGGCACCGGCGAGATCTCCGCCTCCGGCGCGCGTCGGACCCGCACGTAGTTCTCACCGGGCAGACGCCGCGTGCGGCGGAGGAAGTCGACGTGCTCGTCGAGAATGTTGGAGCCGTCCCACGAGCTCGACATCGCCATTGGAGTGGCGCGGCGGAGAAGCGCTGCGGCGACGGCGGAGTGGCGCGGCGAAGAAGCGTTGCGGCGACGGAGAGAGCAAGAAAATAAGACGAGGAAGAGTGGAGCGAGGGAGAGCGTGCGAGCCCCTGCCGCTCCCCCTCCCCCCTACTTATAGGCCCTCACGGCGGAGCCGAGGAGGCACGACGTGGGGGACGTGGGATTAACTGTGCCCACTTCCCCCCACGTTCCGCAATTACTGCGCCTTTACGGCGTGGTGAAACCGCCGTGGGAAGGCCAACGGACCACCCTGGGCCGCAGAAGATCCGCGCCTGGGCCGAGGCCAGGAGTGGCGGGCCTGGGCCTGCGGCGATGTCCCGTCGCGCACGCGCCTTGACAGGCCTTTCCTGCCACGTGACACGAAGGGAGGCGCGCGGTCAGCGCGCGGGTTGGCCCACATGCCCGTTGACGAGGCCACAACGCCCCTTCCAAGGCGGCGCGCACAAGCGAAGCCGGCTCCTAGCTGCCGGCTTCTCAAGATAGGAAGCTGACCGAGCTTCTCGTTCCCCAGCCGACTTCGAAGCGCGACCAGCTTCGAGGACTACTGTCGGGGTAAATGACCACGAGTAGCCTAGCCGGCTCCCCTTGGCGCTTCAGACAAAATTACAAGCCAATCCGGCCTACAAGAAACCAAGACGTGGGGCCGCCTGCCCCTGCCGGCTGCCTCTCAGGCCGACTGTCGGGAGGCGGCCCGGCCTTAACCCTCATGAAGAAAGCCGCGGGAGGGCCGGCTCCAAGAAGCCGGCCTCGAGAAGGCCGACTCCAAGAAGCCGGCTCCCACGGCGCGGTCAAGATCGTACCCTCGAGGCCCGCAACCACATAACGACGATGGGACGGGGCGTGGCTACAGTGAAGCCTGCCACCCCCGAAACCCGGAGCACGCCTGGCACAGTGCACCGTACGGGGTAGCCCTGTCCCGTCCGGCGCGACACTGTTGCCATGATGACTATGGCGCCATCCACGGCGGGCTGTCAGCGCAACCCATGGGCGGTGGGCCCCTTTGGGCAGAGAGACACCCGAAGGCGGCCAGGCCTCCCCCAGTCGGCCCAAGACGTGGCCGGCTTTCCCAAGGCCGGCTTGCTCCTTCCCTCGAAGGAGGCGCCCCATTAAGGAGACAAGACGACGTGCGGCTACAGCGATCGCCCGCCAGGCGGCGGCACTGTAGCCACGCTTACCTCGACAAAGTCCTCATCATCAGGATTGAGGCAACAGTAACCAGCCACCGGCAGAGCCCTAGGCCGTAGGGCCTGCCTGTCGACCAAGATGCCGGCAGCCGGTGGGGCCCACCAGCCGGCGGGCCCCAGCAGCCGGCGCGGAAGCCGGCGAGCGTAGACACTGACGGCTGGGACCCGCTCACAGCCGGATTACTATTGTACCCCCGGGTGGTAGGCCTATATAAACCCCCCGGGGCACCCATGCAAAGGGTTGATCTCTTCTAGGTTACAACACACATAGAGGGAAGAGGAGAGCTATCCTTGCCCTTCTTCTTCCTCTCGCCAAACAGCTCGAGGAGCACCTTGTAGCTACTTGCATTTGTTCATCGAGTGATCATGCGGAGACCCCGCAGAGCAGCAGTAGGGGTGTTATCTCCACTGAGAGCCCCAAAGCTGGGTAAGATTCGCCGGCGTGCATGTCTTCGCCTTATCCCGCTTTCACGCACCGGCGACGTCTTACTGGCTCCCACACAGATAAGCCACCCGTTGGCATATGTCGCACCAACCACCCGACAGCCGTAGTTTCGGTGCTTGATCGGTCGGGCCGTGAAGACGTACGACTACATCAACCGTGTTGTTATAATGCTTCCGCTTTCGGTCTACGAGGGTACGTGCACAACACTCTCCCCTCTCGTTGCTATACATCACCATGATCTTGCGTGTGCGTAGGAAAATTTTGAAATTACTACGTTCCCCAACAGTGGCATCCAAGCCAGGTTTTATGCGTAGATGTCATATGCACGAGTTGAACACAAGTGAGTTGTGGGCGATATAAGTCATACTGCTTACCAGCATGTCATACTTTGGTTCGGCGGTATTGTTGGATGAAGCGGCCCGGACCGACATTACGCGTACGCTTACGCGAGACTGGTTCTACCGACGTGCTTTGCACATAGGTGGCTGGCAGGTGTCAGTTTCTCCAACTTTAGTTGAACCGAGTGTGGCTACGCCAGGTCATTACGAAGGTTAAAACAACACCAACTTGACAAACTATCGTTGTGGTTTTTATGCGTAGGTAATAATGGTTCTTGCTAAAGCCCGGAGCAGCCACGTAAAACTTGCAACAACAAAGTAGAGGACGTCTAACTTGTTTTTGCAGGGCATGTTGTGATGTGATATGGTCAAGATGTGATGCTATATTTTATTGTATGAGATGATCATGTTTTGTAACCGAGTTATCGGCAACTGGCAGGAGCCATATGGTTGTCGCTTTATTGTATGCAATGCAATCGCCCTGTAATGCTTTACTTTATCACTAAGCGGTAGCGATAGTCGTAGAAACATAAGATTGGCGAGACGACAACGATGTTACGATGGAGATCAAGGTGTTGCGCCGGTGAGGATGGTGATCATGACGGTGCTTCGGAGATGGAGATCACAAGCACAAGATGATGATGGCCATATCATATCACTTATATTGATTGCATGTGATGTTTATCTTTTATGCATCTCATCTTGCTTTGATTGACGGTAGCATTATAAGATGATCCCTTACTAAATTATCAAAGTATAAGTGTTCTCCCTGAGTATGCACCGTTGCGAAAGTTCTTTGTGCTGAGACACCACGTGATGATCGGGTGTGATAGGCTCTACGTTCAAATACAACGGGTGCAAAACAGTTGCACACGCGGAATACTCAGGTTAAACTTGACGAGCCTAGCATATAACAGATATGGCCTCGGAACACGGAGACCAAAAGTTCGAGCGTGAATTATATAATAGATATGATCAACATAGTGATGTTCACCATTGAAACTACTCCATCTCACGTGATGATCGGACATGGTTTAGTTGATTTGGATCACGTGATCACTTAGAGGATTAGAGGGACTAGTCGTCAACCCGTGCATCCGCACGGGCTATAGATATTAGAATACTTGTAATATTCCACATGAAATATATTAAAATAATAATGATTGAGACTTGCAAAAAAAGGTCTTAAGCTTAAATGAATGAAAATCGCATTAGGAAAGGTATTTAAAATATTGCTCCATATACAACTTAACACAATGGAATTTTTGTGGCTTAAATCATTGACATATTTCTGACTGATGACCCATATGAATCCAAAGTTGATGTTTGTATAATATATGTCAGTACATTCTTTTCAGAAATAGTTGACAATAAGGAAAAATATTTGATATTGGTTTAAAATATTATAAACGTGTCAACCCAGAGTTACAAATAAGAACTTTAATAACCGACAGAATAGAATTTTATTAGCATGAATCATTGGCAGATTACTGATCGATGATTCACTTTAATCTAGTTATTTCTTTACATAATTTTTATCTTCATACAATTTGTTTCAGCACATTCTTTAGGAATCGATTGTAATGAGCCTAAACATTGGATTCTGTTTAGAATATTTTGCATATTTTATACAATTGTAGATGTCGGTAGGTAGACCTATTCATGTTATTAATTTGTGTTGGATAGCAATATATAAAATAGATACAAAACACTGTATGTTCCTTCTTGGATGCTACTTGCAACTACTACTGTATGAACAAATGAAGGACAATCAGCTTATGTAGTTGGATCATTTAACATGTGCAACTTATAATAACGGAAAGTTCAAAATATATTATTTAATGTAAATATTGAGCTGGTTGCTCACATGCTAGCTTACGGTGGTGGCTATACTTACCTCAATCTTCAACCAACATACATGCCTCGGTTGGGCATGGGTCATCTTACAAACATGTGCCTTGCATGCTAAAATTGGCTTTTGCAGAATTTTTACCTATCCGGGCTTTGGCATTTGACTTATTGATCTCCTTATGCTATGTACAACCCTGTGTATTGCAGCTACATATGAACACCGCCGTTGTAAAATATACAACCTTTCAGAAAGAGTGGCATTATATATACTTCTCTTTCTTCTAAAATGGATTAAGAAAATATTTGCTCAAGTAAAATATTCATAGCATGAGGTTTTTTATAGTGATGTGTTGAAAAACATTAAAATTTAAAATAGTCTATTTCAGGACATAAATATTCAGTGCAATTTGTTAATAGTATCGCTTCTCACTCTCAATTTGGTCGATTGAAAATCTTCCTGTTACGTTTATTTTATTGCGGATGGCAGAATCCTCCTAAGCATGACATGGGCAATTTGTACCTGATTCATGTACGCACACATGAATACAGGGTCAATAGTAAGAGCAGTGGGTATGTATCAATCTAAGCATACAGATTCCCCCCCAAAAAAATTCTAAGCATGCAGGTGTAGACTGCAGTTACGGTAATATGAATATGGAGATAAATTGATCAGATGCCTCAACATGCATGTACTACTCCACTGTGTATACCAATTGATTACATACCTCTCAGTTCCTCTCACATGTGCGCACCTGCAGCTGAGAAGAACCGATCAAGCCAGCTTTGTGCACTACATGTTGGACGATCAATCAAGTTTAGCTCACATACCTGAATCTCGCAAGAAAGTAATCGACAGAAGGCAGCGTGTAGCCGTGTACACGTATGTCTGTGTGTCAGTGCGAGATAGACATGTGATGTGTAGTTTGCCTGCACCAATAAGGGCGACGACGGCAGACCGCGTGGGATTGACTGCCGGATGTGGCGTGAGTATTACATGGAGGGCGAGTCATCGCTGGATCGAGCGGCGGATATCGTGGAGGAAAAAGATTTGGCAAAAGAGGGCGACGTGGGAACGATTGAGCTGAACACGTTCGCCCGGCAATGCGGATGGCCGATGCAATCTGACAGTCCCTTCATCCAGCATGCACAACTACGTGCAGCTCCGTCGGACGCCTCGGTCGATCAGGCGGCAAGTCGGGATATTGCAGGGAGGTGATTGTGCAATGTACGCGCGATAGAATTTCCTTAAAGTAACGAACTACCCGCTCAAATAGCAGATCAAATTCACCTGATTCAATTACCTTAATTTTCCTGAACGTGGAGGCAAGTACGGTTGTATCGGATGCAGCCAGCCAGGTACACGTATACTGCTAGGTTCCTGTTTGTTCAGTTCTATGCATGCCTTTGTGAGTGTTAGGATTAATCTTGACATGTGTTGTACACGTCCAAGTGTGCCATGATGTGTGTGTTGCATGTCACGTTAGTACTAGAGATGCATGGTAGTTAAGATGAGTATTAGTCAAGAGAATAGGCTGAGTTAGTTTGCATGCATGAGTTGGTAGCTGGACCCGGCCGGGTTGTATGCGGCCGTTGAGGAATAGTGGGCAGCGCTGCATGCTGTTAGTGGTACGTGTGCGTGGTGTTAGTGGCCGGGAATGGCGCCTGGTTAGTGCGTGAGTGCATGACATAGGTGGCTGGGTCCTTTGTATATAAGTGTTGTATTGGAGCAATGAAAAGAAGCGGCCGAGAGGGCTGAGGCAGAAACAATGTAGCCAGCGTATTCACCAAGGGGAAGAGCCTCTGGGCAAAGCTTTCTAGGCTCCTCCTTGGTACATGCGTGTGTGTGTGTCTCTGTGTATGGGTTTCTCCTTCTTGTGTGTTCTCGAGGGAAACAAAGAAAGGAGAGAGTTGTGTGAGGCAGCTCAAGGAAGAAGAAGCGGCGCTGCGAGAAGAGGCGGCGCCAACAATTGGTATCATGAGCCGGTTTCATCTTGGGTGTCGCCTCTTGCCGGAGGCGTGCCGGCGGTGGCCGCACTCGTTGGCGGCTGCGCGATGGAGCTCCGGGCCGTGTGTCGGCCCATGCAGGTGGACGGCCCTGTGGCTCTCATGGCGCGTTGCGGATGCGGCGGGCGGTGACATCGTGCGTGCGGCGACCGTGGAGGCCGCCGAGGCGCTGCGTGGTGGCGCGGCGGCGCAGCACGGCATGGCGGCATGGAGGCCGCGGCGGTGCAGGGCAATAAGACGCGGCGGCGAGCCGAGCGCGACCGGTGCGTGTTATGGGTGCGCACTGGACGTGTCGGGCGCGTCGGGACCGCGGGAGTGGACCGCGTCGAGGCGCTGGACCAGGTTGCGCAGATCGCGTACGTGCGCGGCGGGAGCGCGGGCCGGGAGCGCGGGACGTGGGGAGTGCGCGCGAAGGGCACGGCGATCGCGGAGACGAGGAGGTGGCGAAGGACCTGCGTGGTGGCGCAGAGGTCGCGACGGCTCGGGGCGACAACCGTGGAAGGTGCGTGGCACGGAGGCACGGCGTGGCGGCTGCCATGGCGGACACGGAGGCGGCACGCGGTGAGCGTCTGGTGCTGTCGGGCTCGTCGGGCGCGTTGGGTGCGCGCAGGACATGCGGGACGCACTGGTGCGGTCGGACTCGTCGGGCGCGTTGGGTGCGCGCGGGACATGCGTGGCGCCGAGGGACGCCAGGCATGTGTTGCTATCGGAGAATGAGCTCGGCGTGTGTCGCCAGAGACGTGACGGAGCACGGTGGGACTGGCGTCGGTGCGCCAGGTCAGGTCCACGGGCTGGGTCACGGTCGTGGCGACATCAACGACAGGAGCTACACCAACTCCGGCGACGGCAAGTCAAGATTAAGGGGGAGAATGTTAGGATTAATCTTGACATGTGTTGTACACGTCCAAGTGTGCCGTGATGTGTGTGTTGCATGTCACGTTAGTACTAGAGATGCATGGTAGTTAAGATGAGTATTAGTCAAGAGAATAGGCTGAGTTAGTTTGCATGCATGAGTTGGTAGATGGACCCGGCCGGGTTGTATGCGGCCGTTGAGGAATAGTGGGCAGCGCTGCATGCTGTTAGTGGTACGTGTGCGTGGTGTTAGTGGCCGGGAATGGCGCCTGGTTAGTGCGTGAGTGCATGACATAGGTGGCTGGGTCCTTTGTATATAAGTGTTGTATTGGAGCAATGAAAAGAAGCGGCCGAGAGGGCTGAGGCAGAAACAATGTAGCCAGCGTATTCACCAAGGGGAAGAGCCTCTGGGCAAAGCTTTCTAGGCTCCTCCTTGGTACATGCGTGTGTGTGTGTCTCTGTGTATGGGTTTCTCCTTCTTGTGTGTTCTTGAGGGAAACAAAGAAAGGAGAGAGTTGTGTGAGGCAGCTCGAGGAAGAAGAAGCGGCGCTGCGAGAAGAGGCGGCGCCAACAGTGAGATGGGATTTTCTTTTGCTGACCTAGAGGAGGGGGAGACTTGTGAGATTTTTGGAAAGGAGGAAGGAGAGTTGTGAGAGATTGCATGAGAGGCAGAGGACATGTTAAGATCTTCAGATATGCTACTTAATCAAATATCAGTGTGAGAAGATGAACCTGATCTTGAAGAGAAAAAAACCACGCCGCAAGCTCCATGTTCACATCGATCGGATCCATCCCCAACGCGCTTGCTCCAAATTGAGAGATACATGGATTTGTTTTATATGGGAGGAAGAGAGACAGTAGAGATTCCGTGGCGTAATATTGGTTCATGATTTTTATTCACGGAGAGAGAGAGGAAGAGCATGGCGTGAGTCTGCTTCATGGTTTCTATTTCACGAAGAGAGGGGATTCCTTTTCATGGAGAGATGAAGAACCGCCGTAGTAGTAAATATTTTGAGGGTATATTATATCCATCGGCTTCTATTGTACAGCCGTGAAACATGATGGAATTGGACTACAGAGATAAAAACGTGAAACATTGATCTTTTTTTTAGACACGTGAAAGCATTGATCTGCAAACAAACCCTAGATTGAACGTGTGGAGGCCTTGTGCTGTACAACCTTGAAAGCAATATATGGGTTAATTGGTCCCGCCATAATTATACGGGTTAATCTACACCGTAATAACTCGGTCCCACCGGATGAACGGCTCGTAAAATCTAATTAACGTGAGAATTTCTAGAAAGTCAAGAATTAGTATAGGTATAGATGTCTATCTAAGTGAGAGTTCTTAAGTAATATGATTAATTGAACTTTAATTTATCATGAACTTAGTCCTGGTAGTATTAGCATATCTATGTTATAGATCAATAGCTCGCGTTTAGCTCCCCTGTTTTATTTTTGATATCTTCCTAGAGAAAAACTATGTTGAAAAATGTTAGTAGCAATGATGCAGATTGGATCCGCGATCTGAGGATTATCCTTATTGCTGCACAGAAGAATTATGTCCTTGATGCACCGCTAGGTTACAGACCTATTGCAGGAGCAGATGCAGATGTTATGAACGTTTGGCTAGCTCAATATGATGACTACTTGATAGTTTAGTGCACCGTGCTTAACGGCTTAGAATCGGGACTTCAAAGATGTTTTGAACGTCATGGACCATATGAGATGTTCCAGGAGTTGAAGTTAATATTTCAAGCAAATACCCGAGTTGAGAGATATGAAGTCTCCAGCAAGTTCTATAGCTAAAAGATGGAGGAGAATAGCTCAAGTAGTGAGCATGTGCTCAGATTGTCTGGGTACTACAATCGCTTGAATCAAGTGGGAGTTAATCTTCCAGATAAAATAGTGATTGACAGAATTCTCTAGTCACCATCACCAAGTTAGTAGAACTTCGTGATGAACTATAGTATGCAAGAAATGACGAAAACAATTCCCAAGCTCTTCGCAATGCTAAAATCGGCGAAGGTAGAAATCAAGAAAAACATCAAGTGTTGATGGTTGATAAGACCACTAGTTTCAAGAAAAGGGGCAAAGGGAAGAAGGGGAACTTCAAGAAGAATGGCAAGCAAGTTGCTGCTCAAGTGAGGAAGCCCAAGTCTGAACCTAAGCCTGAGACTAAGTGCTTCTGCTGCAAAGGAACTGGTTACTGGGCGGAACTACCCCAAGTATTTGGCGGATAAGAAGGATGGCAAAGTGAACAAAGGTATATTTGATATATAGATTATTGATGTGTATTTTACTAGTGTTCGTAGCAACCCCTCGGTATTTGATACTGGTTCAGTTGCTAAGAGTAGTAACTCGAAACGGAAGTTGCAAAATAAACAGATACTAGTTAAGGGTGAAGTGATGATGTGTGTTGGAAGTGGTTCCAAGATTGATATGATCATCATCGCACACTCCCTATACTTTTGGGATTAGTGTTGAACCTAAAAATAAATGTTATTTAGTGTTTGCGTTGAGCATGAATATGATTGGATCATGTTTATTGCAATACGGTTATTCATGCAAGCTAGAGAATAATTGTTGTTCTGTTTACATGAATAAAACCTTCTATGGTCATACACCCAATGAAAATGGTTTGTTGGATCTCGATCGTAGTGATACACATATTCATAATATTGAAGGCAAAAGATGCAAAGTTATAATGATAGTGCAACTTATTTGTGGCACTGCCGTTTAGGTCATATTGGTGTAAAGCGCATGAAGAAACTCCATGCTGATGGGCTTTTGGAATCACTTGATGCTTATGAACCATGCCTCATGGGCAAGATGACTAAGACTCCATTCTCCGAAACAATGGAGCAAGCAACAGAATTGTTGGAAATAATACATACTGATGTATGCAGTCCGATGAGTGTTGATGCTCGCGGCAGGTATCATTATTTTTCTGACCTTCATAGATGATTTGAGCAGATATGGGTATATCTACTTGATGAAACACAAGTCTTAAACATTTGAAAAGTTCAAAGAATTTCAGAGTGAAGTGGAAAATCATCGTGACAAGAAAATAAAGTTTCTACGATCTGATCGCGGTGACAAATATTTGAGTTACGAGTTTGGTCTTCAATTAAAGCAATGTGGAATAGTTTCACAAATTCATGCCACATGGAACACCACAACATAATGGTGTGTCCGAACGTCATAACCATACTTTATTGGATATAGTGCAATCTATGATGTTTCTTATCGATTAAACCACTATAA
Organism: Aegilops umbellulata; assembly: GCA_032464435.1. NCBI lineage: Eukaryota > Viridiplantae > Streptophyta > Magnoliopsida > Poales > Poaceae > Aegilops > Aegilops umbellulata. The sequence continues at coordinate 526,197,833 of CP136055.1, read as the reverse complement.
GTTTTGGGGTTATGCATTAGAGACAGCTGCATTCACGTTAAATAGGGCACCATCAAAATCCGTTGAGACGACGCCTTATGAACTGTGGTTTGGCAAGAAACCAAAGTTGTCGTTTCTTAAAGTTTGGGGCTACGATGCTTATGTGAAAAAGTTTCATCCTGATAAGCTCGAACCCAAATCGGAGAAATGTGTCTTCATAGGATACCCAAAGGAGACTGTTGGGTACACCTTCCATCATAGATCCGAAGGCAAGACTTTTGTTGCTAACTTCGGAATCTTTCTGGAGAAGGAGTTTCTCTCAAAAGAAGTGAGTGGGAGGAAAGTAGAACTTGATGAGGTAACTGTACCTGCTCCCCTATTGGAAAGTAGTTCATCGCAGAAACCGGTTTCTGCGACACCTACACCAATTAGTGAGGAAGTTGATGATGATGATCATGAAACTTCAGATCAAGTTGTTACTGAACCTCGTAGGTCAGCCAGAGTAAGATCCGCACTAGAGTGGTATGGTAATCCTATTCTGGAAGTTATGTTACTAGACCATGATGAACCTACGAACTATGAAGAAGCGATGGTGAGCCCAGATTCCGCGAAATGGCTTGAGGCCATGAAATCTGAGATGGGATCCATGTATAAGAACAAAGTGTGGACTTTGGTTGACTTGCCCGATGATCGGCAAGCAATTGAGAATAAATGGATCATCAAGAGGAAGACGGACGCTGATAGTAGTGTTACTATCTACAAAGCAAAAATTGTCGCAAAAGGATTTCGACAAGTTCAAGGTGTTGACTATGATGAGAGTTACTCACTCATATCTATGCTTAAGTCTGTCTAAATCATGTTAGCAATTGCCGCATTTTATTGTTGGAAATATTCCCTAGAGGCAATAATAAATAGGTTATTATTATATTTCCTTGTTCATGATAATCGTTTATTATCCATGCTAGAATTGTATTGATAGGAAACTCAGATACATGTGTGGATACATAGGCAACACCATGTCCCTAGTAAGCCTCTAGTTGACTAGCTCGTTGATCAATAGATGGTTACGGTTTCCTGACCATGGACATTGGATGTCATTGATAACGGGATCACATCATTAGAAGAATGATGTGATGGACAAGACCCAATCCTAAGCCTAGCACAAGATCGTGTAGTTCGTATGCTAAAGCTGTTCTAATGTCAAGTATCATTTCCTTAGACCATGAGATTGTGCAACTCCCGGATACCGTAGGAATACTTTGGGTGTGCCAAACGTCACAACGTAACTGGGTGGCTATAAAGGTACACTACAGGTATCTCCGAAAGTGTCTGTTGGGTTGGCACGAATCGAGACTGGGATTTGTCACTCCGTGTGACGGAGAGGTATCTGTGGGCCCACTCGGTAGGACATCATCATAATGTGCACAATGTGATCAAGGAGTTGATCACGGGATGATGTGTTACGGAACGAGTAAAGAGACTTGCGGTAACGAGATTGAACAAGGTATCGAGATACCGATGATCGAATCTCAGGCAAGTGCAATACCGCTAGACAAAGGGAATTGAATACGGGATTGATTGAATCCTCGACATCGTGGTTCATCCGAAGAGATCATCATGGAACATGTGGGAGCCAACATGGGTATCCAGATCCCGCTGTTGGTTATTGGACGGAGAGTTGTCTCGGTCATGTCTGCATGGTTCCCGAACCCGTAGGGTCTACACACTTAAGGTTCGGTGACGCTAGAGTTGTTATGGGAAATAGTATGTGGTTACTGAAGGTTGTTCGGAGTCCCGGATGAGATCCCGGACATGACGAGGAGCTCCGGAATGGTCTGGAGGTGAAGAACGGTATATTGGACGAAGGGTATTGGAGTCCGGAATTGTTCTGGGGGTACCAGGTGATGACCAGCGTGTTCGAAAGGGGTTTCGGAGGCCCCGGCAAGTGTTGGGGGGCCTTATGGGCCAAGGGGAGAAGGCACATCAGCCCACTAAGGGGCTGAGCGCCCCTCCCAACCCCATCTCACGTAACCAGAGAGGTGGGGGCGCCACCCCTAGGGCAGCCGCCCCTCCCGGCTTGGGGGGCAAGTTTCCTAGGGGGTGGGGGCGCCCAAACCCATCTAGGTTTCCCCTGTGGCCGCCCCCTTCCCCTAGGGAACCCTAGGGCACCTCCCCCTCCTCCCTTACCCCTATATATAGTGAGGAAGAGAGAGGGCAGCCGCACCCTTCCCCTAGCGCAGCCCTCTCCCTCCTCCAACACCTCGTCTTCCTCCGTAGTGCTTGGCGAAGCCTTGCCGGAGAACCACGAACTCCATCACCACCATGCCGTCGTGCTGTCGGAGTTTTCCCTCAACTTCTCCTCTCCCCTTGCTGGATCAAGAAGGAGGAGACGTCCCCGTGCTGTACGTGTGTTGAACGCGGAGGTGCCGTCCGTTCGGCACTAGGATCATCGGTGATTTGGATCACGACGAGTACGACTCCATCAACCCCGTTCACTTGAACGCTTCCGCTTAGCGATCTACAAGGGTATGTAGTTGCACTATCCTTCCCTCGTTGCTAGGTTACTCCATAGATTGATCTTGGTGTTGCGTAGAAAATTTTGAATTTCTGCTACGTTCCCCAACAGTGGTATCAGAGCCAAGTTTATTGCGTAGATTCTTTGCATGAGTAGAACACAAAGTAGTTGTGGGCGTTGATTTTGTTCAATATGCTTACCGTTACTAGTCAATCTTGATTCGGCGGCATTGTGGGATGAAGCGGCCCGGACCGACCTTACACGTACACTTACGTGAGACAGGTTCCACCGACTGACATGCACTAGTTGCATAAGGTGGCTAGCGGGTGCCAGTCTCTCCCACTTTACTCGGATCGGATTCGATGAAAAGGGTCCTTATGAAGGGTAAATAGCAATTGACATATCATGTTGTGGTTTTGCGTAGGTAAGAAACGTTCTTGCTAGAAACCCATAGCAGCCACGTAAAACATGCAAACAACAATTAGAGGACGTCTAACTTGTTTTTGCAGGGTATGCCATGTGATGTGATATGGCCAAAGGATGTGATGTATGATATATGTGATGTATGAGATGATCATGTTCTTGTAATAGGAATCACGACTTGCATGTCGATGAGTATGACAACCGGCAGGAGCCATAGGAGTTGTCTTTAATTTATTTATGACCTGCGTGTCAACATAAACGTCATGTAATTACTTTACTTTATTGCTAACCGTTAGCCATAGTAGTAGAAGTAATAGTTGACGAGACAACTTCACGGAGATCATGATGATGAAGATCATGGTGTCATGTCGGTGACGATGATGATCATGGAGCCCCGAAGATGGATATTGAAAGGAGCAAAGTGATGATGGCCATATCATGTCACTATTTGATTACATGTGATGTTTATCATGTTTATACATCTTATTTGCTTCGAACGACGGTAGTAAATAAGATGATCCCTCATTAAAATTTCAAGAAAGTGTTCCCCCTAACTGTGCACCGTTGCGAAAGTTCGTCGTTTCGAAGCACCACGTGATGATCGGGTGTGATAGATTCTTACGTTCACATACAACGGGTGTAAGCCAGATTTACACACGCGAAACACTTAGGTTGACTTGACGAGCCTAGCATGTACAGACATGGCCTCGGAACACAAGAGACCGAAAGGTCGAGCATGAGTCGTATGGTAGATACGATCAACATGAAGATGTTCACCGATGATGACAAGTCCGTCTCACGTGATGATCGGACACGGCCTAGTTGACTCGGATCATGTAATCACTTGGATGACTAGAGGGATGTCTATCTGAGTGGGAGTTCATAAGATGAACTTAATTATCCTGAACATAGTCAAAAGATCTTTGCAAATTATGTCGTAAGCTCGCGCTTTAGTTCTACTGTTTTAGATATGTTCCTAGAGAAAATATAGTTGAAAGTTGATAGTAGCAATTATGCAGACAGTAGAAGGCTTGTGTCCTTAATGCACCGCTCGGTGTGCTGGACCTCGAACGTGGTCTGTGGATGTTGCGAACATCTGACATACACGTTTTGATGACTACATGATAGTTCGGTAATGATAAATGGTTTAGAATTGAGGCACCGAAGACATTTTTGAAATGTCGCGGAACATATGAGATGTTTCGAGGGCTGAAATTGGGATTTCAGGCTCGTGCCCACGTCAAGAGGTATAAGACCTCCGACGATTTTCTTGGCCTGCAAACTAAGGGAGAAAAGCTGAATCGTTGAGCTTGTGCTCAGATTGTCTGAGTACAACAATCACTTGAATCGAGTGGGAGTTGATCTTCCAGATAACATAGTGATGTTTCACCAAAGTCATTGCCACCAAGCTGCTAGAGCTTCGTAATGAACTATAACATATCAGGGATAGATACGATGATCCTTGAAATATTCGCGATGTTTGACACCGCGAAAGTAGAAATCAAGAAGGAGCATCAATTGTTGATGGTTAGTGAAACCACTAGTTTCATGAAGGGCAAGGGCAAGAAGGGATACTTCATGAAACGGCAAATCAGCTGCTGCTCTAGTGGAGAAACCCAAGGTTGAACCCAAACCCGAGACTGAGTGCTTCTGTAATAAGGGGAACAACCACTGGAGCAGAATTACCTTAGATACTTGGTAGATGAGAAGGCTATCGATAGAAGTATATTGGATATACATTATGTGAATGTGTACTTTACTAGTACTCCTAGTAGCATCAGGGTATTAGATACTGGTTCGGTTGCTAAGTGTTAGTAACTCGAAATAAAAGCTACGGAATAAGCGGAGACTAGCTAAAGGTGAGCTGACAAGATGTGTTGGAAGTGTTTCCAAGGTTGATATGATCAAGCATCGCACGCTCCCTCTACCATCGAGATTGGTGTTAAACCTAAATAATTGTTATTTGGTGTTTGCGTTGAGCATAGACATGATTGGATTATGTCTATCACAATACGGTTATTCATTTAAAGAGAATAATAGTTACTCTGTTTATTTGAATAATACCTTCAATGGTCTTGCACCTAAAATGGATGGTTTATGGAAATCTCGATCGTAGTGATACACATGTTCATGCCAAAAGATATAAGATAGTAATGATAGTACCACCTACTTGTGGCACTGCCGTGTAAGTCATATTGGTATAAAACGCATGAAGAAGCTCCATGTTGATGGATCTTTGGACTCACTCATTTTGAAAAGGATTGAGACATGTGAACCGTGTCTATTGGTATATACGCATGAAGAAACTCCATGCAGATGGACCGTTTGGACTCGCTTGATTTTGAGTCGCTTGAGACATGCAAATCATACCACATGGGCAAGATGACTGAAAGCTTCGGTTTCAGTAAAATGGAACAAGAAAGCAACTTGTTGGAAGTAACACATTTTGATGTGTGCAGTCCAATGAGTGCTGAGGCAAGCAGTGGATATCGTTATGCTCTTACTTCACAGATGATTTGAGTAGATACTGAGCATATTTACTTGATGAAACACAAGTCTGAATTATTGAATGGTTCAAGTAATTTCAGAATGAAGCTGAAGATCGTCGTGACAAGAGGATAAAATATCTATGATATGATCATAGAGATGAATATCTGAGTTGCGAGTTTGGTACACAATTGAGACATTGTGGAAATTATTTCACGACTAGTACCGCCTGGAACACCATAGTGTGATGGTGTGTCCGAACATCATAACTGCACCCTATTGGATATGATGCATACCATGATGTCTCTTATCGAATTACCACTATCGTTCATGGGTTAGGCATTAGAGACAGCCGCACTCACTTTAAATAGGGCACCACGTAATTCCAATGAGACGACACCGTATGAACTATGGTTTCGAGAAACCTAAGCTGTTGTTTCTTAGAAGTTTGGGGTCACGACGCTTATGTGAAAAAGTTTTAGGCTGATAAGCTCGAACCCAAAGCGGATAAATGCATCTTCATAGGACACCCAAAACAGTTGGGTATACCTCCTATCTCAGATCCGAAAGCAATAGGGATTGTTTCTAGAATCGGGTCCTTTCTCGAGGAAAAGTTTCTCTCGAAAGAATTGAGTGGGAGGATGGTGGAGACTTGATGAGGTTATTGAACCGTCACTTCAACTAGTGTGTAGCAGGGCACAGGAGTTGTTCCTATGGCACCTACACGAATTGAAGTGGAAGCTTATGATAGTGATCATGAGACTTCGGATCAAGTCACTCCCAAACCTCGTAGGACGACTAGGATGCGTACTACTTCAGAGTGGTACGTAATCCTGTCTTGGAAGTCATGTTGCTAGACAACAATGAACCTACGAGCTATGGAGAAGCGATGGTGGGCCCGGATTCCGATGAATGGCTCGAGGCCTTAAAATCCTAGAGAGGATCCATGTATGAAAACAAAGTGTAGACTTTGGCAGAACGGCTCGATGGTCGTGAGGCTGTTGAGTACAGATGGATTTTAAAAGGAATACGGACAATGATGGTAAATGTCACCATTAAGAAAGCTCGACTTGTCGTTAAGATGTTTCCCGACAAGTTCAAGGAGTTGACTACGATGAGACTTTCTCACTCGTAGCGATGCTAAGAGTCTGTTGGAATTAGCAGGTACTGCATTATTTATGAAATCTTGCAGATAGGATGTCAAAATATTGTTTGCTTGTTCTTGAGGAAAGGTTGTATGTGATACAACCAGAAGATTTTGTCGATCCTGAAAGATGCTAACAAGTATGCAAAGCCCCAGCAATCCTTCTAAGGACTGGAGTAAGCATCTCGGAGTTGGAATGTACGCTTTGATGAGATGATCAAAGATTTTGGGTTTATACAAAGTTTATGAGAAACTTGTATTTCCAAAGAAGTGAGTGGGAGCACTATAGAATTTCTGATGAGTATATGTTGTTGACATATTGTTTATCGAAAATGATGTAGAATTTCTGGAAAGCATATAGGGTTGTTTGAGAAGTGTTTTTCAATGGAAAACCTGGATTAAGCTACTTGAACATTGAGCATCAAGATCTATAAGGATAGATCAAAATCGCTTAATAGTACTTTCAAACGAACACATACCATGACAAGATTTTGAAGGAGTTCAAAATAGATCAGCAAAGAAAGAGTTCTCGGCTGTGTTACAAGGTGTGAGTATTGAGCAAGACTCAAGACATGACCACGGCAGAATAGAGAGAAAGGACAAAGGTCGTCCCCTATGCTTTATTCGTAGGCTCTAAAGTATGCTATGTTGTGTACCGCACCTGAAGTGTGCCAAACCATGAGTCAGTCAAGGGGTACAAGTGTGATCTAGAAATGGATCACAGGACAACGGTCAACGTTATCCTTAGTAACTAGTGGACTAAGGAATTTTCTCGATTATGGAGGTGGTAAAAGAGTTCGTCGTAAAGGGTTACGCCGATGCAATCCTTGACACTAATCTGGATGATTATGAGTAGTAAACCGGATTCATATAGTAGAACAATTATTTGGAATAGCTCCAAATAGAGCGTGGTAGCTGCATCTAGGATATGACATAGATATTTGTAAAGCACACACGGATCTGAAAGATTCAGACCTGTTGACTAGTAACCTCTCTCACAAGCGAGATATGATCAAACCCCATGGGTGTTGGAATCATTGCAATCACATGGCGATGTGAACTAGATTATTGACTCTAGTGCAAGTGGGAGACTGTTGGAAATATGCCCTAGAGGCAATAATAAATAGGTTATTATTATATTTCCTTATTCATGATAATCGTTTATTATCCATGCTAGAATTGTATTGATAGGAAACTCAGATACATGTGTGGATACATAGGCAACACCATGTCCCTAGTAAGCCTCTAGTTGACTAGCTCGTTGATCAATAGATGGTTACGGTTTCCTGACCATGGACATTGGATGTCATTGATAACGGGATCACATCATTAGAAGAATGATGTGATGGACAAGACCCAATCCTAAGCCTAGCACAAGATCGTGTAGTTCGTATGCTAAAGCTTTTCTAGTGTCAAGTATCATTTCCTTAGACCATGAGATTGTGCAACTCCCGGATACCGTAGGAATACTTTGGGTGTGCCAAACGTCACAACGTAACTGGGTGGCTATAAAGGTACACTACAGGTATCTCCAAAAGTGTCTGTTGGGTTGGCACGAATCGAGACTGGGATTTGTCACTCCGTGTGACGGAGAGGTATCTCTGGGCCCACTCGGTAGGACATCATCATAATGTGCACAATGTGATCAAGGAGTTGATCACGGGATGATGTGTTACAGAACGAGTAAAGAGACTTGCCCGTAACGAGATTGAACAAGGTATCGAGATACCGATGATCGAATCTCGGGCAAGTGCAATACCGCTAGACAAAGGGAATTGAATACGGGATTGATTGAATCCTCGACATCGTGGTTCATCCGATGAGATCATCGTGGAACATGTGGGAGCCAACATGGGTATCCAGATCCCGCTGTTGGTTATTGGCCGGAGAGTTGTCTCGGTCATGTCTGCATGGTTCCCGAACCCGTAGGGTCTACACACTTAAGGTTCGGTGACGCTAGAGTTGTTATGGGAAATAGTATGTGGTTACCGAAGGTTGTTCGGAGTCCCGGATGAGATCCCGAACATGACGAGGAGCTCCGGAATGGTCCGGAGGTGAAGAACGGTATATTGGACGAAGGGTATTGGAGTCCGGAATTGTTCTGGGGGTACCAGGTGATGACCAGCGTGTCCGAAAGGGGTTTCGGAGGCCCCGGCAAGCGTTGGGGGGCCTTATGGGCCAAGGGGAGAGGGCACGTCAGCCCACTAAGGGGCTGAGCGCCCCTCCCAACCCCATCTCACGTAACCAGAGAGGTGGGGGCGCCACCCCTAGGGCAGCCACCCCTCCCGGCTTGGGGGGCAAGTTTCCTAGGGGGTGGGGGCGCCCAAACCCATCTAGGGTTCCCCCTGTGGCCGCCGCCCTTCCCCTAGGGAACCCTAGGGCGCCTCCCCCTCCTCCCTTACCCCTATATATAGTGAGGAAGAGAGAGGGCAGCCGCACCCTTCCCCTAGCGCAGCCCTCTCCCTCCTCCAACACCTCGTCTTCCTCCGTAGTGCTTGGCGAAGCCCTGCCGGAGAACCACGAACTCCATCACCACCATGTCGTCGTGCTGTCGGAGTTTTCCCTCAACTTCTCCTCTCCCCTTGCTGGATCAAGAAGGAGGAGACGTCCCCCGGGCTGTACGTGTGTTGAACGCGGAGGTGCCGTCCGTTCGGCACTAGGATCATCGGTGATTTGGATCACGACGAGTACGACTCCATCAACCCCGTTCACTTGAACGCTTCCGCTTAGCGATCTACAAGGGTATGTAGTTGCACTCTCCTTCCCTTGTTGCTAGATTACTCCATAGATTGATCTTGGTGTTGCGTAGAAAATTTTGAATTTCTGCTACGTTCCCCAACATTTATGAAATCTGGCAAATGGATAAACAAAACTGCATTCCTTAATGGATTTATTAAAGAAGAGTTGTATATGATGCAACCAGAAGGTTTTGTCAATCCTAAAGGTGCTAACAAAATATGCAAGCTCCAGCGATCCATCTATGGACTGGTGCAAGTATCTCGTTGTTAGAATATACGCTTTGATGAGTTGATCAAAGCATATAGTTTTATACAGACTTGCGGTAAAGCCTGTATTTACAAGAAAGTGAGTGGGAGCACTGCAACATTTCTGATAAGTATATGTGAATGACATATTGTTGATCGTAAATAATGTAGAATTATTCTGCAAAGCATAAAGGAGTATTTGAAAGGAGTTTTTCGAAGAAGGACCTCGGTGAAGATGCTTACATATTGAGCATCAAGATCTATAGAGATAGATCAAGACGCTTGATAAGTTTTTTCAATGAGTACATACCTTGACAAGATTTTGAAGTAGTTCAAAATTGAACAGTCAAAGAAATAGTTTCTTGCCTGTGTTACAAGCTGTGAAATTGAGTAAGACTCAAAGCCCGACCATGGCAAAAGATAGAAAGAGAATGAAAGTCATTCCCTATGCCTTAGCCATAGGTTCTATAAAGTATGCCATGCTGTGTACCAGATCTATTGCATACCCTACCACTGAGTTTGGCAAGGGAGTACAATACTGATCTAGGAGTAGATCACTGGACATCAGTCAAAATTATCCTTAGTGGAATAAGGATATGTTTCTCGATTATGGAGGTGACAAAAGGTTCATCGTAAAGGGTTATGTCGATGCAAGTTTTGACACTGATCCAGATGACTCTAAGTCTCAATCTGGATACATACTGAAAGTGGGAGCAATTAGCTAGAGTAGCTCCGTGCAGAGCATTGTTGATATAGAAATTTGCAAAATACATACGGATCTGAATGTGATAGACCTGTTGACTAAAATTATCTCACAAGCAAAACATGATCACACCTTAGTAATCTTTGGGTGTTAATCACATAGCGATGTGAACTAGATTACTGACTCTAGTTAACCCTTTGGGTGTTGGTCACATGTTGATGTGAACTATGGGTGTTAATCACATGGTGATGTGAAATATTGATGTTAAATCACATGGCGATGTGATCTAGATTATTGACTCTAGTGCAAGTGGGAGACTGAAGGAAATATGCCCTAGAGGCAATAATAAAGTTATTATTTATTTGCTTATATCATGATAAATGTTTATTATTCATGCTGGAATTGTATTAACCGGAAACATAATACTTGTGTGAATACATAGACAAACAGAGTGTCACTAGTATGCCTCTACTTGACTAGCTCGTTGATCAAAGATGGTTATGTTTCCTAGCCATGGATAAAGAGTAGTCATTTGATTAACGAGATCACATCATTAGGAGAATGATGTGACTGACATGACCCATTCCGTTAGCTTAGCACACGATCATTTAGTATGTTGCTATTGCTTTCTTCATGACTTATACATGTTCCTATGACTATGAAATTATGCAACTCCCATTTGCCGGGGGAACACTTTGTGTGCTACCAAACGTCACAACGTAACTGGGTGATTATAAAGGAGCTCTACAGTTGTCTCCAAAGGTACATGTTGGGTTGGCGTATTTCGAGATTAGGATTTGTCACTCCGATTGTCGGAGAGGTATCTCTGGGCCCTCTCGGTAATGCACATCACATAAGCCTTGCAAGCATTGCAACTAATGAGTTAGTTGTGAGATGATGTATTACGGAACAAGTAAAGAGACTTGCCGGTAACGAGATTGAACTAGGTATTGATATACCGACGATCAAATCTCAGGCAAGTAATATACCGCTGACAAAGGGAACAACGTATTTTGTTATGCGGTCTGACCGATAAAGATCTTCGTAGAATATGTGGGAGCCAATATGAGCATCCAGGTTCCGCTATTGGTTATTGACCAGAGACGTGTCTCGGTCATGTCTACATTGTTCTCGAACTCGTAGGGTCCGCACGCTTAATGTTACGATGATAGTTTCATTATGAGTTTATATGTTTTGATGTACCAAAGGTTGTTCGGAGTCCCGAATGTGATCACGGACATGACGAGGAGTCTCGAAATGGTCGAGACATAAAAATTGATATATTGGAAGCCTATATTTGGATATCGGAATCGTTGCGGGTGAAATCAGGATTTTACTGGAGTACCGGGGGGTTACCGAAAACTCCCGGGGGTTAATGGGCCTACATGGGCCCTAAGGGAGAAGAAGAGTGCTGGCCAGGGCAGGCCGCTCGCCCCCTCCCCTAGTCTAATAGGACAAGGAAGGGGGGGGCGCCCCCCTTTCCTCTTTCCCCCTTCCCCTTTCCTTCTCCAACAAGGCAAGAGGGGGGAGTCCTACTCCCGGTGGGAGTAGGACTCCTCCAGGCGCACCCCTAGGGGCCGGCCACACCTGCCCCTCCCTCCTTTATATACAGGGGCAAGGGGGCAGCCCAAGACACACAAGTTGATCTTCGTGATCGTTCCTTAGCCGTGTGCGGTGCCCCCTTCCACCATATTCGACCTCGGTCATATCATAGCGGTGCTTAGACGAAGCCCTGCGACAGTAGAACATCAAGATTGTCACCACGCCGTCGGGCTGACGGAACTCTTCCCCGACACTTTGCTGGATCGGAGTCCGGGGATCGTCATCGAGCTGAACGTGTGCTAGAACTCGGAGGTGCCGTAGTTTCGGTGCTTGATTGGTCGGGCCGTGAAGACGTACGACTACATCAACCGCGTTGTTATAACGCTTCCGCTTTCGGTCTACGAGGGTACGTGGACAACACTCTCCCCTCTCGTTGCTATGCATCACCATGATCTTGCGTGTGCATAGGAAAATTTTGAAATTACTATGTTCCCCAACATCAACTACTAGCCGTGGAGGGCGTTGCGGTTGAGGTTGCGGTGGACGACGACGTCGGGGTATCGGCTCCGGCGTGATGGAGGAGGGCGGCGGTTGATGGGTGGAATGGGGTGGCGGACGGAGGACACCGGGGTTTCGCGGCTGGTGGAGAGGTAGTTTTCGCGCCCACGCAGTACGAATGGGGAATCAGACGGGTGGGCGAGGGGGGGGGAGGGGGGAGAACCATGTTTCGGTTTGGGACGCGCTTGTTTTTGGCTTTTTTGAACAGAAGATGGGACGCGCTTGTTTGAAATTTGGGGAAAGTACAAACTTTGCCCCCTCTTAAATTTCGGACCTACTACGGGTCGGGGGTAGGATGGTAATCCCAGGTGTCCCAAATAGTGGGCAGGAGCGATTTCGGTCGCGCGCATGTGTGCTTGGGCGGCCATTGTGTATGAATGTTTTTCGAAGGCGACTGCGTGGCGTCTAGATAAAGCTACAAACCTACCCCGGTTTAGACCTTTGGACGCCGGGCCGGTAGGTTTCACGGGTTGGAGTTATTAGAAAAGTAATTTCCTTGTACTACCAAACATTGGTCTGACGCGGTTTCGGGCGAGTAGAGGCTCTTTTTGTGCTTCATTCGAAATTTTGAAACACAAGCATTCATGTTTAGAGTACTCTTGAACTTTGAGGATTGACCTAAATAGACAACGTTAAATTTGACCTTGTATGTTTGAAAACCTCATTAAATTATCCGCTTCTTTGTGAAATTTTGACACTTGAAAATCCTATAACTATGATTATTTTGGAATGGAGGAGCTAAATTAGAATCTATTTTGTACATGACTACATATGCTATTATGTACAAAATCAGAGCAAAGATTGGTGCCCCCATAATTTAGGTATGATTTACAAATGCCATGATATCAAATTCAAATAATTAAATGGACTTCATGTTGAATTCGATTTTTTAAAACCACCTTAAGTTGAATTCAAATGTATGCTAGTTCATAGGTAGCTATTTATAATGTTCATCGTGTAACTTTTGTATGTATAATGTGCTTTACACACACACATGAACTATACTCACGTTTATATTCGATTGCTAAAGCGATGCATTGTCTGGAGTTCAAAATACTAACTATGTGGATCAATTGTGTCGAATAATAACATAGACATGCTCAAATTCGATAGAATGTAGACGTCTGATGGATCAATGACCATTCCTTACGCGAATTGCAAATATCATGATCCCATCCTAATATTTGGATACAATTTATATCTTTAATCAATGTGTACAGCAGTCTTGTACGTGTAGTTTCACTCTCCATTGGTGGTCTCTCACACATGCTCACACACTCTCTCCCGAGGTGTCTCTCTCGCACACATACTCTCGATATAACCCTCCCTCCCTCTCGTAACCATTTACGACTGTTTTCACTAACCTTTATCACAAGCACTCGCCCTCTCGCAAGCATACACACGCACAATCCCCATCGACCCTTTCTATATACATAGACCTGCCGACGTATCTCCTATACGCACATTATCTTTAGGCCTGTCTCTCACTCATTGTCTCACACCTCTCTTCCTAATCGACGAGTATGATTCTAGCAGAGCATTCTGTAGGATGCCCCTTAAAGTTAGGTTGGATGAATAGTAATATCAAAGATAAAGGGGTTACCTTAGTCCGAGAACCTAGGGTTACAAATCCTAGCTGGCTTTGTCAGTGGACATAGAGTCCTTCACAATTATGCTATCTTTGTCTTGTACGACTAGTCATCCATGGGTCTCCCTAAATGCGTCACGGGCCGACCAATGTGGCGCAGGACGGAACCAAATGAAGGGCCTCACCTCGACCCACCGGACCTCACGCGGTGACACACCCTCTGCCCCCACGCCTCATTATATTCTCACACCCACACATACCAACATAGACACCACACACAAAAAAATATTCTCCTGGTGCCTCTATCCACTCCCCCCTTGCATATACACACTCAAGGGAATCTCTCACCGTGATGTCATATTCGTCTCTCTCTCTAGACCACTCTCACTTCTCGTGCTATCTCTCCCACGCCCCCTGCCGGCCCCTCTATCCATGCCTCTATCGAATACGTAATACACACACACATACCTCTCTAGGCCCTACCAAATGCATCAAATACACATTCACACATGTTACATCACGTACCCCATTGATCTATAAAGCCCTCTCTTCACGTTTATTTCGCATACAACATTCCTTTTGAATAAAGTGTGGCCAAAAAAATATTTTAGAATTTCTACATATATACAACATTACAAAGTTATATGGAGGAGTATGAACGCTTGCATTGCATGGTGCCCGCAATGATATTTATTCCGCACTGTGAATTTGTATATTTTTATACTATATATAAAGTTAGTCATAATAAAGAGAAACGAAGAGCATCTCTCTCTCCATCGCATACCCCCCTCTATGCCCCTTTCACGTACGCACACAAACTATCTCCAGGTCCTCTAAAAGTAAGCCCCCAGCACATTCATGCATGTTTCATCTTTCTCTCGCGATATATACAGTGACGATCATTGTATTTGAAGCGAAAGCACGATACGTACATTGGACTTCAGAATCCACTCAGTACGGTCACCATTTACGTTTTGTGGTTAATATACAGTCATGGGCTCATCGTACAACTCTGTATTTGCTCAAGACACGACTAGTTGACCAGTTAAACGCTCCACGTGGCACCTCTAGTACTGTTGCATCACATTATCTCACTACCATCGGGCCCACCTGTCGGCTTGTATCTACTCTACATATACACTCTTATAAAATACTAGCAAGATGCCCATGCGTTGCACGGAACATCAAGATGCATTTGTATGAGTAGTTTATATTGTGGGAGAAAAGAATGAACAAGGGAAGGCCTTATTTGCAAGTGTGGAGAGGGGTGTGGGTATCTTTTTTTGCAAAATTGCCATAGTGTCCTTCCTATCTGTCAGATATAGATCGAACGGCCTATATTGCAGGATGGCAGGCACACGATCATCACCAACTATGCTTTTTATAAGAGTAGGGATAAAATACACTCTTATAAAAAACAAAGTTGGTGATGATGGTGTGCCTGCCATCTTGCAATATAGGCTGTCCGATTTATATCTGACGGATAGGAAAGAAACTATGACAATTTTGCAAAAAGGTACCCACACACCTCTCCACATTTGCAAATAAGGCCTTACCTCGTTCATCCTTTTCTCTCACAAGATAAAATAGTCATACAAATGCATCTTGATGTTACGTGCAACGCACGGGCATCTTGCTAGTAAGAATGAAAACAAACAACAAAAAAATATTAGACGATGGTTCGAAGTCATGACCATGGGCACAGCGGAAAAGGTGGCCTTATATTGGTATGCCGAGCCATATGTTTTAACACACATGAGCTGGTGTGGTCATTATACACACACGCACGCATGCACACGAACTGCATGCATGCAACACTCACACGAACACATGCACCCACCCACGCACGCAACACTCACACATACACACGCAACCACACACGCACGCAACACTCACATGCACACACGCACGCATGCATGCACACACCAGTACACCACACGACCATCACACACTCTGAAAGTGCAACTATCCCTAGGTGGTTTTGGTAATTCCTAACAACATATAGCTCATTGAGCTAATGCTATTTCAAGATTAATATTTCAGGAAAGCTCAATGATTGGCATGGCATGGGTGAGAAAAGTGTACCCCTCAAAATACTAAGGACAAAAGGATTGGCTCAAGCTCAAGTTCAAGACTCTACATTTTCTATTTTAGTGATCCAAGATCACAAGGAAAAGCGAATACTATCAAGGAGGGATGAGGTGTTGCTTAATGAGGTTCTTGCTCAAAGTGCTTAGTGATATGCTCCAAAGCCCTCAACCACATTCTCACATCCATATATGACCTAAACCAAAAGTAAAACTCGGCCCCACCAATTCTTTCTATCCGGCGCCACCGAGTTCAGATGTCATAGCCACTGCCACAAACCCTAGGCAAATCGGTCTCACCGATAGGGATCTCGGTCTCACCGAGATGGGGTTGTAATTTCTCGGTTTCCCTTCGTAACATTTCGGTCTCACCGAGATGAGCAATCGGTCCCACCGAGATTGCAATGTAAACTCTCTGTTTCCTTTTTGTAACATTTCGGTCTCACCGAAATGAGCGAATCGGTCCCACCGAGTTTACCTGACAAACTCTCTGGTTAGCTTATTACCAAAATCGGTCTCACCGAGTTTGTGTAATCGGTATCACCGAGATTACGATATGCCCTAACCCTAACCATATCGGTCCTACCGAGTTGCATGTCGGTCCCATCGAAAATCCTAACGGTCACTAGATTTGCTGAATCGGTCCGACCGAGTTTAACAATTCGGTCCCACCGAGTTTTGCAAGTTGTGTGTAACGGTTAGATTTTGTGTGGAGGCTATATATACCCCTCCACCTGCTCTTCATTCATGGAGAGATCCATCAGAACGAACCTACACTTCCAACCTACATTTTCTGAGAGAGAACGACCTACACTTGTGTTGAGGCCAAGATATTCCATTCCTACCATATGAATCTAGATCTCTAGCCTTCCCCAAGTTGCTTTCCACTCAAATCTTCTTTCCACCAAATCCATATCCTGTGAGAGAGAGTTGAGTGTTGGGGAGACTATCATTTGAAGCACAAGAGCAAGGAGTTCATCATCAACACACCATTTGTTACTTCTTGGAGAGTGGTGTCTCCTAGATTGGCTAGGTGTCACTTGGGAGCCTCCGACAAGATTGTGGAGTTGAACCAAGGAGTTTGTAAGGGCAAGGAGATCGCCTACTTCGTGAAGATCTACCGCTAGTGAGGCAAGTCCTTCGTGGGCGACGGCCATGGTGGGATAGACAAGGTTGCTTCTTCGTGGACCCTTCGTGGGTGGAGCCCTCCGTGGACTCGCGCAACCGTTACCCTTCGTGGGTTGAAGTCTCCATCAACGTGGATGTACGATAGCACCACCTATCGGAAGCACGACAAAAACATTCGTGTCTCCAATTGCGTTTGATTCCTCCAAACCCTTCCCTTTACATTCTTGCAAGTTGCATGATTTACTTTCCGCTGCTCATATACTCTTTGCATGCTTGCTTGAATTGTGTTAAGATTGCTTGACTTGTTCTAAGTTGCTAAAATCTGCCAAGAACTAAAATTGGGAAAAGGCTAGATTTTTATTTGGTCAAGTAGTCTAATCACCCCCTCTAGACATACTTTCGATCCTACAAGTGGTATCAGAGCTTTGGTCTCCATTTGCTTTGATTTCCATAGCTTTTGGTGGTCATAGCCTTGGTTTCACAACCTAGGATAGTATGGCGTCTAGCGAGGGAAGTTACCACCGTAGAGGTCCTTACTTTGATGGTACTAATTTTGCTAGTTGGAAGCATAAGATGAAAATGCATATTCTTGGACATAACCCCGCCATTTGGGCTATTGTTTGTATTGGCTTGCAAGATGAATTCTTTGATGGGAGAGAACCAAACCGTGAAGCTACCGTGGAAGAGTTGAAGATGCTGCAATATAATGCTCAAGCTTGTGATATCCTCTTCAACGGATTGTGGCCCGAAGAATTCAACAAAATCAGCCGTCTTGAGAATGCAAAAGAAATTTGGGATACTTTGATTGATATGCACGAAGGTACCGACTCCGTCAAGGAATCCAAGTTGGACGTGCTTCAAAGTCAACTTGGCAAGTTCAAAATGAAGGATGGTGAAGGTGTCGATGAAATGTACTCTAGGCTTGCTCTTATCACAAATGAGATTGCCGGCTTAGGAAGTGAAGAGATGACCGAGAAATTCATCATCAACAAGATCCTAAGAGCCTTGGATGGAAAATATGATACCGTATGCACATTGATCCAAATGATGCCCAATTACAAAGATCTCAAGCCAACGGAAGTCATTGGAAGAATTGTTGCTCATGAGATGTCACTCAAGGATAAGTAGGAGCTCCATAACAAGTCAAGTGATGCTTACAAAGCCTCATGTGAAGCTCCCACATCATCAAGTGAGAAAAAAACCTTCAATGAAGAATTGAGCCTAATGGTGAAGAACATCAACGAGTTCTACAAGAGTAGAAGCAAAGAGAGAAGTTCCAAGTCAAGGTCCTACAATGACAAAAGATCTTCTAGTTGAGAGCGTAATTGATACAATTGTGGAAGACCCGAACACTACTCCAATGAGTGTACGCCCCCCTACAAAAGAAGAGAAGATTCTCCCAAAAGGAGAAGTAGAAGAGAAGAATCACCATCAAGGGAGAGAAGGAGTAGGGATGATCGTTATGAACGAAGACCCTCTCGGAGAAGCAAGGATTCAGAAAGGAAGGATAAGTCATCAAGGAGCTACACAAAACGAAGACATCAAGCTCATATTGGTGAATGGGTATCCGGCTCCGACTCCGAAAATCACTCCGAGAGAAGCTATCACTCTGACTCGGAATATACTCAAGATGGAGGTGTTTCCGGTCTAGCACTTGTATCAACCAACTCCTATGACATATTTGATTCACCAAATGAAGGAATTGGAAGATGCTTCATGGCCAAAGGTCCAAAGGTATCACACCCCGAGTATGTTGATTTCAATAGTGATGAAGATGACTTGTTAGGTGATGATGATTTACTTGTTGACAACTCTAGTGATGAATACTATGATGAAACATCAATTAATCATGCTAATCAAGATAAAACAAATGACAATGATAAGGAGAAGATTGAGTTTCTAACTAAAGAACTAAACACTCTTAAGTTAGCTCATGAAACTATCTTAGGAGATCATCGAGAACTTTTAAGCACTCATGAGAAATTACTCTTTGAAAAGCTCAATCTTGAGCAAGAGCATGAGTTCCTAAAGGCAATCAATGATGATCCTCGCAAGAAAAGTTCTTCTTACATTGCCAAGCGTTTACTCTTATCCACTTACATGCCTCAAGTCAAGTCTAGTAGCAAGAACAAAAAAGATTCTTCCTCTAGCAGTAACAATAATCATGCTAAATCCAATGTTGTTGCTTCTAGTAGTTCTCTTGATTCCACTAATGATTCTCTTAGCCAAGTTACACTTGAGCAAGAAAATAGCTTATTGAAGGGAATTATAGAGAAATGTGTTTACAAGAGCCTTGCCGGGAGTAAGCAATTCAAGAAAATTGTACGCAAGCAAGGAAGGCACCGGAAGAATCAAGGTGTTGGTTTCAAACGAAAGTTCAATGCCAATGGAGTTGAGTGGGAAGAAGATCAATACCCCAAGATGAAGTTTGTTCCTCAACAAGAGAAGTATGATCCTACTTCCTTCAAAGGGTCACAAGCTCAAGATGCTCTTCCACCACAAGACCACAAGCAAAAAGGCAAGGATAAGCTTCAAGAGGAAATTGATGCAGTTGAAGAAGCACCTAAGGCCTTGGACAAGTGGGTTCCCAAGACTAAATCAAGTTCCACTTCATCAAGTACAACTACAACTCCGAGGATTCCCATCAAGATGGTGTGGATACCGAAGAAGAATAACTAGAGAGTTCTTAAGGGTGACTCTGCCAACATACTTCACTCTTATCATTTTGGCAAGGACAAGTGCAAACAACTTCCACATCTTGCACTAGTTCAAGGAGTCACAAACCCTCTTGTTAGCAAGACAAGGGACAAGGTAACCAAATGCTTTCATAGACATCATCTTGTGTATGCATCACTCTATGTCTATGGATATCCTTGTTTGTTCCTTGTGGGACTAACCCGTGTAGGTATTGAAAGTGCAACTCACTCCAAAGGATAGCTCCAAATGATCTACATCAACATTAAGCATCCACATCTTCAACACCTACATGAAGTCATCATCAACAAAACCCAAGGTTAGTTCATCCCTCTTAGGGGGGATCTCACATCTAGGGGGAGCTTTACTCTAAGAATTGAGCTAAATCAACTCTAATGGTGTGAACACAACAATGCTTTATGTAAAAGTGGTAACCCGACTTGTGCTTAAACGATGAGTATGACCTATGATCAAATGTTCTCATTTGACTCCTAAGTCAATATACTCATATATAGATGACCTAGTCATCGCCAATTGCTTGATAGATGCTAGAATGTTTGTGCATGCTTTGCCACATATTTCATTTGCCATTTTATTGTGTGAGCATGTTGGTTGCATAATTTACTCATTAGAAGACATCCACTTGTTGTTTTGATTGATTGGTTTCTTTTTCCTCCTGCCAAGTGGATGGACAAGAATGCCTAAGAACCTTCTCTAGCTATCTATGCTTTTCTCATCTCAAACTCTATTCATGCTGCATCCCAAAGATTGATCAAGTCAGATTCGAACCACTCTGTGTGAGGAGCACTCGGAGTCCCAGATTCGTCATAGACTTAAACTTCCAAAACTTCTTTGTGTGTTTCGGTCTGACCGATTCATCCATTTCGGTCATACCGAGATCACTAAGTCTATCTAGGTTTTCAATCTCGGTGCAACCGATTTGAACTTTTCGGTCACACCGAGTTGTTCCACTCGGTCACACCGACAAGGTCAGGCTATATGTACCCACGGGCCAAAATTTGGAAAACTTTCCGAACCTCTTCTCCCGCGCTCAGCCTGCCCTGCCTCCGTGGGTCTCCGGATCATCCTCCTCGTCGCCATCCGCCTCCAGTTGCTGGTCTCCGCCGCCGTCAATAGGATCGTCTCCGCCGTTGCTGCCGTAGCAAGTCCATCGCCACACTAGGGTATGGACTTGATCTTTGTACTGATCTAATTACGATTCCCCAGCACATTGTTTTTCCATGAATCTTGCCATGATTGAAATCACTCTATCCATTGAAAACACTCCGTAGTTTAGTCGTGGATTGAAAATTTAGGGTTAGGTTTCCGCCGAAACCATCTCGGACCGACCGAGTTGTTGAAATCTGTTCCACCGATTTGGCTCAGGCCATTGCACATGTGATTCTCGGTCTGACCGAGAATTGCAAATCGGTGTGACCGAGTTCAAGTCTTTGTGAAACCCTAGCAGTCTCGGTGCCACCGAACTGTGACTCGGTCCGACCGAGTTCACTAGTTTAGGTTCCAACAACTGCTTCGGTATCACCGAGATTTCAAATCAGTAGATCCGAAATGATTTATGTGGAAAACTAAAACTAAGTTTTTGACTCATTCTTTTGCAAAAACCTCTGCACTTTGTGATGCTCATCCACTCTACCTCATCTATAATTGAGGGAGTCCTGGATTAGGGGGTGTTCGGATAGCCGGACTATACCTTCAGCCGGACTCCAGGACTATGAAGATACAAGATTGAAGACTTCGTCCCGTGTCCGGAAGGATCTTTTCTTGGCGTGGAAGGCAAGCTAGGCGTGCGGATATTCGAGATCTCCTACCATTGTAACCGACTCTGTGTAACCCTAACCCTATCTAGTGTCTATATAAACCGGAGGGTTGTAGTCCGTAGGACAACCATCATCATACACAATCATACCATAGGCTAGCTTCTAGGGTTTAGCCTCCTTGATCTCGTGGTAGATCCACTCTTGTACTACCCATATCATCAATATTAATCTAGCAGGAGTAGGGTTTTACCTCCATCGAGAGGTCCCGAACCTGGGTAAAATAAAGTGTCCCTTGTCTCCTGTTACCATCCGACCTTGACGCACAGTTCGGGACCCCCTACCCGAGATCCGCCGGTTTTGACACCGACATTGGTGCTTTCATTAAGAGTTCCTCTGTGTCGTCGCTTTTAGGCCCGATGGCTCCTTTGATCATCAACAACGATGAGGTCCAGGGTGAGACTTTCCTCCCCGGACAAATCTTCGTCTTCGGCGGCTTCGCTCTGCGGGCCAATTCGCTTGGTCATCTGGAGTAGATCGAAAGCTACGCCCCTGGCCATCAAGTCAGGTTTGGGAGCTTAAACTACACGACCGATATCCGTGGAGATTTGATCTTCGACGGGTTCGAGCTGCAGCCAAGTGCGCCGCACTATTTCGAGGGGCATGATATAGCTCTACCTTCGAATAGTACCCTGGAGGCCGCACACGCTCTGGCCCCGATCCTTGACTCGGAGCCCGCTGCGTTCTCCGAGGATGAACGGTTGGACGTCACCTCGGGGGCTGCGATCTCAAAGGCGATCGAGCCGAACGCCAGCCCCGTACTCCGCACGGCCCAGGACTCCGAGGAGCCGGACTCTTCTCCGAACTCCGGGCCTTCCGTGCCCCCGCCGATCGAATCTGATTGGGCGCCTGTAATGGAGTTCACCGCCGCAGACATCTTTCAGTGCTCACCTTTCGGTGATATCCTGAATTCTCTCAAGTCTCTCTCTTTATCAGGAGAGCCCAGGCTGGACTATGGTCTGCGAGGTTGGGATTCGGACGACGAGGAAATTCAAAGCCCACCCACCACCCATTTAATAGCCACTGTCGATGATTTAACCGACATACTTGACTTCGGATCCGAAGACTTCGACGGTATGGACGACGAAGACGGAGACGAACGAGGACCAGCACCTATAGGGCACTGGACCTCCACCCCACCTAACGATGTATTCATGGTGGATACCCCTACAGGAAACGACAACGAGGAAAAAGGGGGCGAAAAAAGGGGTAAACCCTCCGAAAAGCAGTCAAAGCGGCGACGTAGACGCCAAGCCAAGCCCCACCTCGATCAAGACCTAGCCGTAGAGCAGGATGAGCCGGTAGACGATGAGCATGCCTCAGAGCAGCCGTCCGAATAGGGCAACACGGATGGAGAGGACAGACAGCCCTCCCCCGGCCATAACAGAACTCCGGACGATCTCACGCCGGATAAGACCACGGAGCAGAAGAATCTCCACGAAAGGCTCGTTGCCACAGCACGCAGCCTGAAAAAGCAGAAGCGGAAGCTAAAGACGGCAGAAGATGCACTCAGAACAAGATGGAGCAAGGTAATCAAGACCGCAGACAAATACAGCAGTAGCTGCCGCACTAAAAGCTATCCGAAGAAAAAACTACTGCCCGAATTCGACCAGGAGGCCCTAGAGCCCCCACACTTAAAAAATAGAAAAGCCACATGGTCGGATAGACGAGTCCACGACCACCATAAAACGGCAAGCGGCGCCGCACTCAAGGCGGCATGCGACCCAATTAAAGACTCACATCATGGCCCAGCCAGGTCCATTTACGGGCCAAGGAAGCAAGCTCTCACAAGCAATGCAAAAAATCCATCATCAGAATCCGGCACACCCAAATACAGGGGCGCCGCACCCCCCCTATGTTTTACCGATGAGGTCTTGGAATATGAATTTCCAGAGGGATTCAAACCCGTTAACATAGAGGCGTACGATGGAACAACAGACCCTGGAGTCTGGATCGAGGATTACATCCTCCACATACACATGGCTAGAGGAGATGATCTCCACGCCATAAAATATTTACCTCTCAAGCTTAAAGGGCCAGCCCGGCACTGGCTTAAAAGCCTTCCTGAAAACACAATTGGAAGTTGGGAAGAGCTCGAGGATGCTTTCCGAGCAAACTTTCAAGGGACCTATGTCCGTCCCCCGGACGCAGACGATCTCAGTCACATAACTCAGCAGCCCAGAGAATCAGCTCGACAGTTCTGGAACAGATTCCTCACTAAAAAGAATCAGATAATGGATTGTTCGGACGCCGAAGCCCTAGCAGCTTTCAGGCATAATGTCCGAGACGAATGGCTCGCCAGACACCTCGGCCAGGAAAAGCCAAGAACAATGGCCGCACTCACAAGCCTCATGACCCGCTTTTGCGCAGGAGAGGACAGCTGGTTGGCACGATGCAGCCCCAGCGACCCAAGTACATCAGAAATCAGGGATGGAAACGGAAAACCGCGGCGAAATAAGGATCATCGCAGAATCAAAGGAAAAAGTCCAAAGAGCACGACAGTCAATGCCGGATTCAAAAGCTCGCGGCAAAATCAAACAAAACCACCCCCTCAGGATAGTAGGGATGATCCGTCCAGCTTAAATAGAATCCTGGGCATAATATGTCAGATACATAGTACTCCTGGGAAGCCTGCCAATCACACCCACAAAGATTGTTGGGTTTTTAAACAATCCGGACAGCTTAACGTCGAACACAAGGGGATCGATACACCAAGTGAAGAAGAGGATGAACCCCAAAGGCAGAATACCAGGAAACAAAAGAACTTCCCGAAAGAAGTCAAAACAGTGAACTCGCTTCACGTAACAAAACGTGTGGCACCCATAAAGGTACGCACAATCAAACCTACCCTTCAGGAGTCCCGCCACTGGTCACTAAAGCCAATCATTTTTGATCAGCTAGATTATTCTAGAAATATCAAAAACGCAGGCCGGACTGCCCTGATACTGGATCCAATAATCGATGGATTCCAGTTTACCAATGTCCTTATGGACGGCGGCAGTGGACTAAACCTGATATATCAGGATACAATCCACCGCATGGGCATAAACCCAGCAAGAATCCGCCACAGCAAAACCTCCTTTCATGGGGTAGCACCAGGACCGAACACCCATTGTATGGGTTTTCTCCGGCTTGTAGTCATATTTGGCTCTCCCAGTAACTTTCGTCGTGAAAAGCTGACCTTCCATGTAGTCCCGTTTTCAAGTCGCTATCAAGCACTAATGGGACGCGGAGCTTTCGCTCGCTTTAACGCAATACCGCATTACGCATCTCTCACGCTTAAGATGCCCGGTCCTCGAGGCATCATCTCTTTAAAGGGAGCACACTAAAATACACCTCCTCTAAACGGAGGATTGCGCGGCCGCTTAAACAGCCGCACAATAAAGTGGCCTCGCCAGCCAAAAGACTTTTTTTATAAGTCATCAAAGGCCACGGACCCAGACTCAACGAGTTCGGCACAAGTCCATCATCAACGCAGGCTTAGTACGCCATATACCCCCATACCAGGGGCTGTACGCAGAGACAATAAAACTCAACCTTATATATTCTTTACTTTATATCTTGTTTATTATCCTTTTTGTTCCGCACGACCCATTTTTCAAATTAGTTCTTCTCTTTTACAGATGAACGTCGTGCGGCGCCCGTCCAGGACACGGCACAGCGGAGACACAGGCGCAGACGTGCAGTAGGGACCCGTCCTAAAGGATTCTTTTTAGATTAAGACCCTGCGTAAACCTTTTTTACTGTCTCTTGCTGCTATACATCCCCTGGTTTTTCTTTTCTGAAATAACCAAGGAGGAGGCTGGCATCTTGGCATGTGGCCACGCCAGAATTCTTGCTCGTACCTAGACACTAAGGGCTTTTTCTCTTTTGATTAAGGGTGTTGTTTCACACGCACTCACAAAGACCGAACACCTTAGGGAGTGTTCGGCGTCGCGAGTTTTGGCACTATATGCATCAGCTCCGAATCATGATTTTGGTCATATGTTGGGTTGCCCGGCTCCTGAGTTCGGCTACCTTACGTTCCGCTCTATCGGCTAAGGTAGCACAAGGAGAACTACTGGGATTGTGCCCCGGTTCGGCCGTGTGAGCACCTCAGTAGAGAAAGCCAAAAACCGACTGTCATGATGTAGCACGAGACTGGTCGCCACTCGATGACTCATAGGAATTTATCGAATTCCTCCGCTTTGACGAAGGGCCGTTTCCCGGTCAGGCACGTACGCGCTCCGAACTCGGGCAAAGCGCAGTCGCCACTAAAGGGCTACCTAAAGAGTCCCACTGTCAAGCTCCTATGGCTAAGTGAAAGTGTTAAAGCATTATAGTCCGGTTGCCTAGCCCGCTGCGCTATCACCTCCTTTATAGGACCAAGACGTTGGGTTAAGTGTGAAAATGCGTCTTCTGCGCGCACCCCCGCACTATGTGCGTGGGGGCTGAAGCCAACGACTGCAATCTTTCAGAATTTATATATTTAAACGGCCGCACAGGAGGTGTTCCTAATACTTGAAGGCACAAGTCTAAAAATATGCCCCTACAATTTATCAAAATACTGTTTCATGATTACATATGCTATCATAACATAGCATCCTTCGAGCACTGCGTCTCTATTATGCGAGCGCCTTCGAGGACTTCCTCAAAATATTGCTCGGAAGGTATTCGGCTTTTATCCGAATCCCAGGACGCAACAACAGTGGGCTCCATATCTGCCCAGTATGTCTTGACACGGGCAAGAGCCAGCCGAGCTCCCTCCGTGCACGCTGACCTCTTCATAGCACCGATACGTGGCACCACGTCGAGAAATTGCTGCACCAAGCTGAAATAACTCTTCGGCTTCGATCTCCCCGGACACACATGATCCGTGACATACTTCATGGTGAGCCCGGACAACCTATTCAGTTCGGCCCATTTGGCCAGGCGATCGTCCACTTCAAGTGGACGCTCTGGATTGATGAATTGCGACCAGAAGAGCTTCTCCACTTCATGACCCTTCTTATCTTGAAAGTGTTTGGTCGCATCAGCAGCACTAGCCGCCAAATCCAGATAGGTGTCCTCTACACTCCACGCTCGGTCCAACGGGGCGAACCTCGGGTCGCAAAATTTTCTCCGCAGCAAGAAGGGCTTTCCATCCGCAATTAGTCTGGCTTGACGTAGCTCCTCCTTTGCCGCTCTCATTACAGAGCGGGCGTCCTTGGCATTGGTAACAGCTTTCTCTAAGCTCGTTTGCCTCGCCCGATCTTCTTCTTCAAGAAGCTTGCAACGGTCAGTAGCACTTTTTAACATTACTGCCATATCATCCAACTCCTCCTTGCTTCGGCAATGGGCAGCCTGTTCGGCTTTCAGCTCTTTAAGGGCTTTCACGGCAGCCGCATCGCTTTTTCTGGCTTGTTCCTTCGCTTGGGCGAGTTCGGCCCTAAGACCTTCCACGGCGGCCGCACCATCTGCGTCAAGCACACACATGGTAAGATATTGACATAAAGCTCCTCTTACTCACAATCGCCTAATGATTTCAATACCTTGAGCACCATCAAGCCGCATGTTAACAAGCACGATGTCGGCTTCTGCCTCATCCAGTTGTCGCTTTAGTTCGGCATATTCACGAGTCCGGCTTGACTCCGGACAATCAGCCACCTACGTATAAAGGTGCCACTTAAAGGACCTGGGATTAAGATCCTCTGCGCGCCGTACATATTTACGACGCACAGAGTCTCAAGGGCTACTATCTACACATGGCGCACTTTATTTATGCGTAATTAATACAAATATACGTTATTTAAAACGTACCTCAAGGCCTGCCACTAAACTCTTGACGGCCTCGTGTAGTCCGCTTTCTGCGGATGAAATCTTTACAATCACCGTGCTCATTAACGCACGATGCTCCTCTGAGACAGAGGCTTGCCCCAGCAGAATCTTTAGCTCCTCCGACCGAACACCAGATGGTGCCGGACTCGACCCATGGCCTTCCTCCAAGGCCGGACATGGAGAACCTTGGGGGGCTGCACCATCTACCCCTAGCAGACCCGGAGAAATTGTTGGAAATATGCCCTAGAGGCAATAATAAAAGCATTATTATTATATTTCCTTGTTCATGATAATTATCTTTATTCGTGCTATAATTGTGTTATCCGGAAATCGTAAGTACATGTGTGAATAACAGACAACAATATGTCCCT
Source organism: Aegilops umbellulata (assembly GCA_032464435.1). Classification (NCBI taxonomy): domain Eukaryota; kingdom Viridiplantae; phylum Streptophyta; class Magnoliopsida; order Poales; family Poaceae; genus Aegilops; species Aegilops umbellulata. The sequence goes on along the minus strand of CP136055.1, from coordinate 526,169,999 downwards.
AGTAAGCCTCTAGTTGACTAGCTCGTTGATCGACAGATAGTCATGGTTTCCTGACTATGGACATTGGATGTCATTGATAACGAGATCACATCATTAGGAGAATGATGTGATGGACGAGACCCAATCCTAAACATAGCATAAGATCGCATAGTTCGTTTGCTAGAGTTTTCCAATGTCAAGTATCCTTTCCTTAGACCATGAGATCGTGTAACTTCCGGATACCGTAGGAGTGCTTTGGGTGTGCCAAACGTCACAACGTAACTGGGTGACTATAAAGGTATACTACGGGTATCTCCGAAAGTATCTGTTGGGTTGACACGGATCGAGACTGGGAGTTGTCACTCCGCTTGACGGAGAGGTATCACCGGGCCCTCTCGGTAATGCATCATCATAATGAGCTCAATGTGATCAAAGTGTTTGATCACGGGATCATGCATTATGGTACGAGTAAAGTGACTTGCCGGTAACGAGATTGAACGAGGTATTGGGATACCGACGATCGAATCTCGGGCAAGTAAAATACCGATTGACAAAGGGAATCGTATACGGGATTAATTGAATCCTCGACATCGTGGTTCATCCGATGAGATCATTGTGGAGCATGTGGGAGACAACATGGGTATCCAGATCCCGCTGTTGGTTATTGCCCGAGAGCCGTCTCGGTCATGTCTGCATGTCTCCCGAACCCGTTGGGTCTACACACTTAAGGTTCGGTGACGCTAGGGTTGTGAAGATATGTATATGCAGGACGTCACGAGGAGTTTCGGAATGGTCCGGAGGTAAAGAATTATATATAGGAAGTGCTGTTTTGGCCATCGGGACAAGTTTCGGGGTTATCGGTATTGTACCGGGACCACCGGAGGGTCCCGGGGGGTCCACCGGGTGGGGCCACCTGCCTCGGGGGGCCACATGTGCTCTAGGGGGTGCGCCTTGGCCTACATGGGCCAAGGGGAACCAGCCCCAAGAGGCCCATGCGCCTAGGGTGGGGAAACCCTAAAGGGGGGCGCCCCCTTGCTTGGGGGGCAAGCCCCCCCACCCCTTGGCCGCCGCCCCCCTAGGAGATTGCATCTCCTAGGGCCGGCGCCCCCCTAGGGGGCTATATAAAGGGGGGAGGGGAGGGGGGCAGCCGCACCCTGGTCCTTGGCGCCTCCCTCTCCCTCTCCAACACCTCCTCCTCCTCCGTAGAGCTCGGCGAAGCCCTGCCGGAGTACTGTAGCTCCACCATCACCACGCCGTCGTGCTGCTGCTGGAGCCATCTTCCCAAACCTCTCCTTTGCCTTGCTGGATCAAGAAGAAGGAGACGTTACGCTGACTGTACGTGTGTTGAACGCGGAGGTGCCGTCCGTTCGGTGCTAGGATCTCCGGTGATTTGGATCACGTCGTGTACGACTACCTCATCCCCGTTCATTGAACGCTTCCGCTCGCGATCTACAAACTGGTATGTAGATGGAATCTCTCTCCCATGACTCGTTTCTTAGATGAACTCATAGATGGATCTTGGTGAAACCGTAGGAAACATTTTAATTTTCTGCAATGTTCCCCAACAGTGGCATCATGAGCTAGGTCTATGCGTAGTTCTCTATTACACGAGTAGAACACAATTTGTTGTGGGCGTAGATGTTGTCAACTTTCTTGCCGCTACTAGTCTTATCTTGCTTCAGCGGTATTGTGGGATGAAGCGGCCCGGACCAACCTTACACGTACACTTACGTGAGACCGGTTCCACCGACTAACATGCACTAGTTGCATAAGGTGGCTGGCGGGTGTCTGTCTCTCCCACTTTAGTTGGAGCGGATTCGATGAAAAGGGTCCTTATGAAGGGTAAATAGAAGTTGACAAATCACGTTGTGGCTTTCACGTAGGTAAGAAAACATTCTTGCTAGAACCCTAATTCAGCCACGTAAAACTTGCAACAACAATTAGAGGACGTCTAACTTGTTTTTGCAGCAAGTGCTTTGTGATATGATATGGCCAAAGTTGTGATGAATGATGAATGATCTATATGTGATGTATGAGATGTTCATGCTATTGTAATAGGAATCACGACTTGCATGTCGATGAGTATGACAACCGGCAGGAGCCATAAGAGTTGTCTTTATTTTTTGTATGACCTGCGTGTCATTGAGAAACGCCATGTAAATTACTTTACTTTATTGCTAAACGCGTTAGCCATAGTAGTAGAAGTAATAGTTGGCGAGCAACTTCATGGAGACACGATGATGGAGATCATGATGATGGAGATCATGGTGTCAAGCCGGTGACAAGATGATCATGGAGCCCCAAGATGGAGATCAAAGGAGCTATGTGATATTGGCCATATCATGTCACGTTTATTATTTGATTGCATGTGATGTTTATCATGTTTTGCATCTTGTTTACTTAGAACGACGGTAGTAAATAAGATGATCCCTCATAATAATTTCAAGAAGTGTTCCCCCTAACCGTGCACCGTTGCCACAGTTCGTTGTTTCGAAGCACCACGTGATGATCGGGTGTGATAGATTCTAACGTTCACATACAACGGGTGTAAGACAGATTTACACATGCAAACACTTAGGTTGACTTGACGAGCCTAGCATGTACAGACATGGCCTCGGAACACAGAAGAACGAAAGGTCGAGCATGAGTCGTATAGAAGATACGATCAACATGAAGATGTTCACCGATGTTGACTAGTCCGTCTCACATGATGATCGGACATGGCCTAGTTGACTCGGATCATGTTATACTTAGATGACTAGAAGAGGGATGTCCATCTGAGTGGGAGTTCATTAAATAATTTGATTAAATGAACTTTATTATCATGAACTTAGTCTAAAATATTTACAATATGTCTTGTAGATCAAATGGCCAACGTAGTCCTCAACTTCAACGCGTTCCTAGAGAAAACCAAGCTGAAAGACGATGGCAGCAACTATACGGACTGGGTTCGGAACCTGAGGATCATCCTCATAGCTGCCAATAAAGATTATGTCCTACGAGCACCGCTGGGTGACACACCTGTTCTCCCTGTAGAACAAGACGTTATGAATGCTTGGCAGTCACGTTCTGATGATTACTCCCTCGTTCAGTGCGGCATGCTTTACAGCTTAGAGCCGGGGCTCCAAAACCGTTTTGAGAGACATGGAGCATATGAGATGTTCGAAGAGCTGAAAATGGTTTTCCAAGCTCATGCCCGGGTCGAGAGATATGAAGTCTCCGACAAATTCTTTAGCTGTAAGATGGAGGAAAATAGCTCTGTCAGTGAACACATACTCAAGATGTCTGGGTTGCACAACCGCCTGACTCAACTGGAAGTTAGTCTCCCGGATGAAGCGGTCATTGACAGAATCCTCCAGTCGCTTCCACCTAGCTACAAGAGCTTTGTGATGAACTACAACATGCAGGGGATGGTAAAGACCATTCCTGAGGTATATGCTATGCTGAAATCAACAGAGGTAGAAATCAAGAAGGAACATCAAGTGTTGATGGTGAATAAAACCACTAAGTTCAAGAAGGGCAAGGGTAAAAAGAACTTCAAGAAGGACGGCAAGGAAGTTGCCGCGCCCGGTAAGCAAGTTGCCGGGAAGAAGCCAAAGAATGGACCCAAGCCCGAGACTGAGTGTTTTTATTGCAAGGGAAGTGGTCACTGGAAGCGGAACTGCCCCAAATACTTAGCGGACAAGAAGGCCGGCAAAACAAAAGGTATATGTGATATACATGTAATTGATGTGTACCTTACCAGTACTCGTAGTAGATCTTGGGTATTTGATACCGGTGTAGTTGCTCACATTTGTAACTCAAAGCAGGAGCTGCGGAATAAATGGAGACTGGCGAAGGACGAGGTGACGATGCGCGTCGGGAATGGTTCCAAGGTCGATGTGATCGCCGTCGGCACGCTACCTCTACATTTACCTATGGGATTAGTCTTAAACCTCAATAATTGTTATTTAGTGCCAAGTTTGAGCATGAACATTGTGTCTGGATCTCGTTTAATTCGAGATGGCTACTCATTTAAATCCGAGAATAATGGTTGTTCTATTTAGATGAGAGATATGTTTTATGGTCATGCTCCGATGGTTAATGGTTTATTCTTAATGAATCTCGTACGTGATGATACACATATTCATAGTGTGAATACCAAAAGAGTTAAAGTTGATAACAATAGTCCCACATATTTGTGGCACTGCCGCCTTGGTCAAATAGGTGTCAAACGCATGAAGAAGCTCCATGCAGATGGACTTTTAGAGTCTCTTGATTATGAATCATTTGACACGTGCGAACCATGCCTCATGGGTAAAATGACCAAGACTCCGTTCTCAGGAACAATGGAGCGAGCAACCAACTTATTGGAAATCATACATACTGATGTGTGCGGTCCAATGAGTGTTGAGGCTCGCGGTGGCTATCGTTATGTTCTCACCCTCACTGATGACTTGAGTAGATATGGGTATATCTACTTAATGAAACACAAGTCTGAGACCTTTGAAAAGTTCAAAGAATTTCAGAGTGAGGTTGAAAATCAACGTGATAGAAAGATCAAGTTTCTACGATCAGATCGTGGAGGAGAATACTTGAGTCACGAATTTGGCACACACTTAAGAAAATGTGGAATAGTTTCACAACTCACGCCGCCTGGAACACCTCAGCGTAATGGTGTGTCCGAACGTCGTAATCGCACTCTATTAGATATGGTGCGATCTATGATGTCTCTTACCGATTTACCGCTATCTTTTTGGGGCTATGCTTTAGAGACTGCTGCATTCACTTTAAATAGGGCTCCGTCGAAATCCGTTGAGACGACACCGTATGAATTATGGTTTGGGAAGAAACCTAAGCTGTCGTTTCTAAAAGTTTGGGGATGCGATGCTTATGTCAAGAAACTTCAACCTGAAAAGCTCGAACCCAAGTCGGAAAAATGCGTCTTCATAGGATACCCTAAAGAAACTATTGGGTATACCTTCTACCTCAGATCCGAAGGCAAGATCTTTGTTGCCAAGAATGGATCCTTTCTAGAGAAAGAGTTTCTCTCGAAAGAAGTAAGTGGGAGGAAAGTAGAACTTGATGAAGTGTTACCTCTTGAACCGGAAAATGGCGAAACTCAAAGAAACATTCCTGAGGTTCCTGCACCGACTAGAGAGGAAATTAATGATGATGATCAAGATACTTCTAATCAAGCTCCTACTGAAATTCGAAGGTCCACAAGGACACGTTCCGCACCAGAGTGGTACGGCAACCCTGTCTTGGAAATCATGTTGTTAGACAACGGTGAACCTTCGAACTATGAGGAAGCAATGGCGGGCCCGAATTCTGACAAATGGCTAGAAGCCATGAAATCCGAGATAGGATCCATGTATGAAAACGAAGTATGGACTTTGACTGACTTGCCCGTTGAGCGGCGAGCCATAGAAAATAAATGGATCTTTAAGAAGAAGACAGACGCGGATGGTGATGTGACTATCTATAAAGCTCGGTTTGTCGCTAAGGGTTATCGACAAGTTCAAGGAATTGACTACGATGAGACTTTCTCACCGGTAGCGAAGCTGAAGTCCGTCCGAATCATGTTAGCAATTGCCGCATTCTACGATTATGAAATATGGCAAATGGACGTCAAAACGGCATTCCTTAATGGTTTCCTTAAGGAAGAATTGTATATGATGCAGCCGGAAGGTTTTGTCTATCCTAAGAATGCTGACAAGGTGTGCAAGCTCCAACGCTCGATTTATGGGCTGGTGCAAGCATCTCGGAGTTGGAACATTCGCTTTGATGAGATGATCAAAGCGTTTGGGTTTACACAGACTTATGGAGAAGCCTGCGTTTACAAGAAAGTGAGTGGGAGCTCTGTAGCATTTCTCATACTATATGTAGATGACATACTTTTGATGGGAAATGATATAGAACTCTTGGACAGCATTAAGGCCTACTTGAATAAAAGTTTTTCAATGAAGGACCTTGGAGAAGCTGCTTATATATTAGGCATCAAGATCTATAGAGATAGATCAAGACGCCTCATAGGTCTTTCACAAAGCACATACCTTGATAAGATATTGAAGAAGTTCAATATGGATCAATCTAAGAAGGGGTTCTTACCTGTGTTACAAGGTGTGAAATTGAGCTCAGCTCAATGTCCGACCACGGCCGAAGATATAGAAGAGATGAGTGTCATCCCCTATGCCTCAGCCATAGGGTCTATTATGTATGCCATGCTGTGTACCAGACCTGATGTAAACCTTGCCGTAAGTTTGGTAGGAAGGTACCAAAGTAATCCCGACAAGGTACACTGGACAGCGGTCAAGAATATCCTGAAGTACCTGAAAAGGACTAAGGAAATGTTTCTCGTTTATGGAGGTGACGAAGAGCTCGTCGTAAAGGGTTACATCGATGCTAGCTTCGACACAGATCTGGATGACTCTAAGTCACAAACCGGATACGTGTATATTTTGAATCGTGGGGCAGTAAGCTGGTGTAGTTGCAAGCAGAGCGTCGTGGCGGGATCTACATGTGAAGCGGAATACATGGCAGCCTCTGAGGCAGCACATGAAGCAATTTGGGTGAAGGTGTTCATCACCGACATCGGAGTCATACCCAATGCGCCAGGGCCAATCAAACTCTTCCGTGACAACACTGGAGCTATTGCACTTGCCAAGGAGCCCAGGTTTCACAAGAAGACCCGGCACATCAAGCGTCGCTTCAACTCCATTCGTGAAAATGTTCAAGATGGAGACATAGAAATTTGTAAAGTGCACACAGATCTGAATGTCGCAGATCCGTTGACTAAACCTCTCCCTAAGGAAAAACATGATCAGCACCAGAACTCTATGGGTGTTCGATTCATCACAATGTAACTAGATTATTGGCTCTAGTGCAAGTGGGAGACTGTTGGAAATATGCCCTAGAGGCAATAATAAAAGCATTATTATTATATTTCCTTGTTCATGATAATTGTCTTTATTCGTGCTATAATTGTGTTATCCGGAAATCGTAATACATGTGTGAATAACAGACAACAATATGTCCCTAGTAAGCCTCTAGTTGACTAGCTCGTTGATCGACAGATAGTCATGGTTTCCTGACTATGGACATTGGATGTCATTGATAACGAGATCACATCATTAGGAGAATGATGTGATGGACGAGACCCAATCCTAAACATAGCATAAGATCGCATAGTTCGTTTGCTAGAGTTTTCCAATGTCAAGTATCCTTTCCTTAGACCATGAGATCGTGTAACTTCCGAATACCGTAGGAGTGCTTTGGATGTGCCAAACGTCACAACGTAACTGGGTGACTATAAAGGTATACCACGGGTATCTCCGAAAGTATCTGTTGGGTTGACACGGATCGAGACTGGGATTTGTCACTCCGCTTGACGAAGAGGTATCACCGGGCCCTCTCGGTAATGCATCATCATAATGAGCTCAGTGTGATCAAAGTGTTTGATCATGAGATCATGCATTACGGTACGAGTAAAGTGACTTGCCGGTAACGAGATTGAACGAGGTATTGGGATACCGGCGATCGAATCTCGGGCAAGTAAAATACCGATTGACAAAGGGAATCGTATACGGGATTAATTGAATCCTCGACATCGTGGTTCATCCGATGAGATCATCATGGAGCATGTGGGAGCCAACATGGGTATCCAGATCCCGCTGTTGGTTATTTCCCGAGAGCCGTCTCGGTCATGTCTGCATGTTTCCCGAACCCGTAGGGTCTACACACTTAACGTTCGGTGACGCTAGGGTTGTGAAGATATGTATATGCAGTAACCTGAATGTTGTTCGGAGTCCCGGATGAGATCCCGGACGTCACGAGGAGTTTCGGAATGGTCCGGAGGTAAAGAATTATATATAGGAAGTGCTGTTTTGGCCATCGGGACAAGTTTCGGGGTTATCGGTATTGTACCGGGACCACCGGAGGGTCCCGGGGGGTCCACCGGGTGGGGCCACCTGCCTCGGGGGGCCACATGGGCTCTAGGGGGTGCGCCTTGGCCTACATGGGCCAAGGGGAACCAACGCCAAGAGGCCCATGCGCCTAGGGTGGGGAAACCCTAAAGGGGGGCGCCCCCTTGCTTGGGGGGCAACCCCCCACCCCTTGGCCGCTGCCCCCCCCCTAGGAGATTGCATCTCCTAGGGCCGGTGCCCCCCCTAGGGGGCTATATAAAGGGGGGAGGGGAGGGGGGCAGCCGCAGCCTGGTCCTTGGCGCCTCCCTCTCCCTCTCCAACACCTCCTCCTCCTCCGTAGAGCTCGGCGAAGCCCTGCCGGAGTACTGTAGCTCCACCATCACCACGCCGTCGTGCTGCTGCTGGAGCCATCTTCCCCAACCTCTCCTTTGCCTTGCTGGATCAAGAAGAAGGAGACATTACGCTGACTGTACGTGTGTTGAACGCGGAGGTGTCGTCCGTTCGGTGCTAGGATCTCCGGTGATTTGGATCACGTCGTGTACGACTACCTCATCCCCGTTCGTTGAACGCTTCCGCTCGCGATCTACAAACTGGTATGTAGATGCAATCTCTCTCCCATGACTCGTTGCTTAGATGAACTCATAGATGGATCTTGGTGAAACCGTAGGAAATTTTTTTAATTTTCTGCAACGTTCCCCAACAGAAATACCCCGCGACGACACTTCAGCGTCGCCCGCCTTGCTAGGCGATGCAGAAGGAGGAGGCGTTCAGCTCTCCATCATTTCCGGAAGAAGATCCCCCGAAGACGAGTTCTGCTGAGAAGGGATGAGGTCTGAACTACAAAGTAAAGTTTCGGTTAAAACTTCTCAGATATAAATCAAGGATTTCCCTTGAAAGAATAACTCTTCTTCTACTTACGGCTCGCTGGAGAGCTGTTCCCTTTGAGGGTTTAGTTCGACCGAGGGGCTCCCTGGCGTCGGGCCCTCTGACAAGGATTCTTTCCCCCGCTTCGAAGCTATGGTTTCCGGGCGGTCAGAGGCGGCCCTTTTCTTTCCCTTAGGAGGAGAATTATCGATTCCCCTCTTTGGAATGGTCTCTTTCGGAGAGGCCACGGTCTCCTTGTCTGCTCCCATATTTCCCTCCAAAGGCACTACCTCTAGCATCCTGACTAGAACAAGATCCAGCCTGGTTTCGGGAAGGGGAGCCGGACACCGGATCAGCTTCGCCTTCGCTATCCACTCCTGCTTAAAAGGAAAGGTGCTGTTAAGAAGCAAGTTAATTATGTGGATAGAAGGTCCGGTCGCAAGGTCACCTACTTGAGTATCCGGGCGATTGCGGCTTAAACCAGCATCCTCGGTCAAATCCGGACTCACTTCTTGTGATCCGAAGAACAGTTTATACATCTCCACAGGCGTCACGCCCATAAAATTCTGGAGAGCTCGTGGTCCCTCCGGATTGAATTCCCACAAGCGAAGGGGGCGACGTTGGCCGGGCAGTGTCCGGCGAATCAGCATGACTTGTGTCACCTTGGCCAGGTTGAGGTCTCCCTTCAAGAGATCCTTAATGCGGCCCTGCAGCAGAGGAACGTCTTTGGGCAAGCCCTGACCTAACCCTGTGTTAATCCACGATGCTAACCGTGGTGGGGGACCCGAGCGAAAGGCCGGAGGCGCCACCCATGCGGTGCCCCGAGGAGCGGTGATGTAGAACCACTCCTGTTGCCATAAGCCAAACTCCTCTTGAAAAGCGCCCTCGGGCCATGGAGCGTTGGCATTTCTGTTTATAGCAGCGCCTCCGCACTCTGCGTGGCGCCCTTCGATTATCTTCGGTTCTACTTTGAAGGTCTTGAGCCACAATCCGAAGTGAGGGGTAACACGGAGGAACGCTTCGCACACAACTATGAACGAGGAGATATGGAGGATGGACTCCGGAGCTAAGTCGTGGAATTCCAGCCCATAATAAAACATCAGCCCCCTTACAAAGGGATCCACGGGGAAGCCTAATCCCCGAAGGAAGTGGGATATGAATACCACACTCTTGCCGGGCTGAGGGCTAGGGATCACCTGTCCTTGAACAGGCAGCCTGTGCGGAATCTCCCTGGTCAGGAATCTAGCTTCCCTCAATCTTGATACGTCCTCTTCCGTAACAGAGGAGGGCATCCATCGGCCTTGGAGGTCGGAGCCGGACATTATCGAAGATCCGGTGCGCTCGGGATCTAGAAGCCTAGGGTGTTGGAACTCGAGGCGACGGGCGAGCTCGTTTTGAGAATAGAAGCGGGGAACATGGCCTTGTTCTCTTTATAAGAGGCAGAATATCAAGCGCCCTCCCCGTAACCGTCTTGGACTAGCCTTTAATTAAGGCAAACGTGCTAACGGGCACAATGGGGTTACCCACGTCCGTATTGATGAGAATCCCGTTAGAAGGGGCACACGATCTTTGCTTTGACAAGACGTGCCAAGGAAACCGCCTCGCTAAACGCGCGGAGGTGGAACAATGAAAGCAATTTATATAGAAGGCTTGGTCGCAGTGTTATGACGCACTGCGGAATACGTCAGCAGATTTGATTTGTGTTAATATTATTCTCTATATGGCAATATGTGGAAACTTATTTTGCAGAGCCGGACACTATTTCTGGTGTTTATAATCTTCTTGAAGGACTTGGAGGAGGAACCCGCCTTGCAATGCCGAAGACAATCTGCGCGCCGGACTCGTCGTCATTGAAGCCTGATTCAGGGGCTACTGAGGGAGTCCTGGATTAGGGGGTGTTCGGATAGCCGGACTATACCTTCAGCCGGACTCCAGGACTATGAAGATACAAGATTGAAGACTTCGTCCCGTGTCCGGAAGGATCTTTTCTTGGCGTGGAAGGCAAGCTAGGCGTGCGGATATTCGAGATCTCCTACCATTGTAACCGACTCTGTGTAACCCTAACCCTATCCGTTGTCTATCTAAACCGGAGGGTTGTAGTCCGTAGGACAACCATCATCATACACAATCATACCATAGGCTAGCTTCTAGGGTTTAGCCTCCTTGATCTCGTGGTAGATCCACTCTTGTACTACCCATATCATCAATATTAATCTAGCAGGAGTAGGGATTTACCTCCACCGAGAGGGCCCGAACCTGGGTAAAATAAAGTGTCCCTTGTCTCCTGTTACCATCTGACCTTGACGCACAGTTCGGGACCCCCTACCTGAGATCCGCCGGTTTTGACACCGACAATAATCTATTCACAGGGTCAGCTGTCAGAGTTTGCATCATGTCAGATCAGAGTGACAGTCAGAACAAGTCTGAGGAGCAGGTTCACATGAGTGAGGGCACTAGTCCCTCGAGCAGCTCAGATGATGGAAGCAGGAGCACACCCAGCAACTTGCCTAAGGCTGCCACCAGGGCCAGAAAGAAGTGGACTTCAGATTCTGAGGATGAGGACTATGTGGCTACTGAGGAAGAAGCCACATCAAAGAAGAAAGTGCTGAAGAAAGAAGTTGGCACAATAGCTCCACTAAAGCCAGGTCTGAAAACAAAGATGGCAGCAAGGAGAGTTCCTATGTCCAAAGCCAGAGCTTCAACTGTTGAAGCCTCAAAATCTGCTGTTGGAGAAACTAGAGAGGTCAAGAAGAGGAAAGAAAGGGTCAAGAAGACCACAGTGAGAGTAATTGGGAAGCCCTCAATGATGGAAGAGGAAGAGGAAGAAATTGCTGCACCAGGACCTAAGGCACATAAGCTTATGGGAGATGCCATAAGATCAGGGGCTGCTTCATCTAAGCCCAAAGAAGCTCCCAAGCCAGCTGCTCCAAAACCCAAAACTGCACCTAAGAGAAGCACCAGGAACATTCCTGCAACTGAGAAGAACAAGGCCCCAGTGCCTGAAGCTGCAATGAAAGAAGAAGATGATGAGTCACATGTCTTGAGGAAGTTGAAGCCAAAAATTCGAGATCATAATGATGCTCATCCAGTTGCTGAGAACATGAAGATAAGGAAGGATTCAGGATTGAGGCTATGGAGAGAGTCAGATCCATATGCCACCAGAAGAGGAACTGCTGTGGATTACAGGTTTCATACCAAGGAACAACATGATTTCTATGAGACAGTGTTGCTTGACAAGAAGCCAATAGTGTGTGACATGAGATGGGTCAACTAGAAGTACATTAAGGAAAATGAAGAACACTATCCTGTAGTTTATGATAGTTTCAAGGCTTGTGGAGTTGATGAGTTTGTGGCTTAGAAGCTCACAAAGTGGAATGCTGAGCTTATCATGCAATTCTACTCCACAGCTCACTTCTACCCAGATGGCAAGATAGTCTGGATGTATGAAGGTACTAGGTACCAGTCAACAGTTGTAGAATGGGCTCAATTGATCAATGCCCCGGAGGAACAAGAAGATGACTTGGATGTCTATGCCAAGAAGAAGAAGGATCACAACTCCATGGCTAACATGTACAAGGAGATTCCTGATGCAGATCTTGAAACTCACCAGTTTGGATCAGTGAAACACTTGCTGCCTACAATCAATTGGATCCTCTAGCACACACTTCTGCCCAAGTCTGGTGATCACAGAATGATCAGAGGTCACTCCATCAATTTGCTGCACATTTTTGATGTTCCACAAAAATTCAAGGTCATGAGCCTCATTGTGGAAACCATAAACAGGATAACTGCAGATCAGAAGAGGAGTTGTGGGTATGCCCCATAGATTCAGGAGCTGATTAACTCCAAGATGGGCACTGGCACATATCTGCTGGACAAGGAGCACCTTCCCATCTACCCAGACTTTTAGGATAACACTATTGTGATGAATGAAGATGAACCATCTTCTGTGCAAGCACAAGCAAAGAGGGAAAAAGCAAAGACTGAAAAGGCTGCAAAGAGGCCAACCATGGATGAGGCATCTCAGTATCTTCTGAAGAGCAAGCAAGATCAGCTTGGCTACTTGATTGCCTCCACTCTGAGGATTAAGAAGGGACTGGCCACCCTGACTCAAAACCAGGAGAGCTTGGAGAGGATCATGGAGCAGAAGTTCTATGACTTAGATGTGAAGGTCACTGAGATACAGTCTGTTGTTGAGCAACTTCAGGAGGAAGTGCAGGAGAAGAAGGGCAAGACAACCACTGATGCTTTTGCTAGAGTGCCCCGAGGACAGAGGTCTGCTGCTATGCCTGTCACAGACACCAGAGCAAATTCATCTACACCAGCTACAGCTTCAGTACCGCCAGCTCCAACACCTACTCCTCCAGCACCATCTACTTCGACTGATGCCTTCGTGCTTGGAGTCCTATCTACACCACCACCTGAAGACCAAGCCTGAGTGTCGATCTAGCACTATGCATTTTTTATGAACTTTTTGGTAACTTGTTGCAAAAGGAGGAGAAAATGTATAGATCATAGGCTTCGACAGAGAGTGTGTTTGTCGTGGTTTTGTCACGGCAGATGTCCTCATGAAAGGACTTAGTTGTGGAGCCATCGCGACGGGTTAACTTGAAGGGGTTAAAGCGGACATAGGGACGCAAGAGAGTTTATACTAGTTCGGCCCCTTCGATGAAGGTAAAAGCCTACGTCTAGTTGTGATGGAATTGATGGGGTTTCGATGACTAGGGAGCAAACAAGCTTCGCCTAAGTCTCGAGTTGTTGTCTGTTGTCCTTGAACCGCCGCCGGGTCGTCCCCTTATATACACGGGTGACGCCCGTCGGTTTACAGAGTCCCAAACCAGCTCATAGATGTGTCCGGTTTGGTCTCTACTTATTCCTAACTTACAATACAAGTTACATACTAACGCCGGTTTACGGCTATAGGCCTTGAACCGCCTATGGACTTTGAGCCTTCTTCTGCCTTCCTGGGCTTTAACACACTTAACTACTGATGAAGTTAACCCGGCCCAGATAGGCCGGTTTACGCCCAGTAGTAATATCCCCAACATTAGGCCCTAGATTGATTTGAATAAGTTCATGTCAATCCTTAGCAAAAAATCTTCATCTTCAACATCTTCTTGTAGCTTTGTTAAATCGCCATGATGTCATCTTCTCTGGTCGTCGTAAACCGGCGTGACGTCATCTAGATCCACGGTCCCTTGATTCACGCGCCTGACACATATCCTTTTGCCTTATAAATCGGACCGAGGGGTCATTTCCTTTTCCCCTTCGTGCCCTTCGTCTTCGTCTTCCTCGCGTCGCTCAGCCTCAAAGCTCCGCCGCCGCCGTCCACTTCTGCACCAACCTTGGCCGCTGCATCAACCTGAACACACCAGAGCACCGCGGAGACCTTCCACGTCTTCCTCGGCTCCAGTAAGTCCTTTGTTCTTTTCAACATAGATCTGTTCTAGGGTTTCATGTTCTTCTAGTGTTCATCGCCTGCTTCGTGTTCATATGATAGCTCTTAGATGCATCTGTAAATCCTTTGCTCTGCGTAGCAGTAGTTTTTAGCATCCGCCTTCAGTTCCATTCCTTGAGGCCATAGATCTACGTATGTCTCCGTCTATTGATTCAGTACTGTTCTATTCCGAACCTGTGAATATTTTCCTCTTTATGAACACGCTCTAGATCCAATGTTGTAGCAGAATCTTGTGAAATCTCTTTCTGCATATTTACTCATCCGCAATCTCAACTGCTTCGATGTTTAGATCGGGCGGTTTAACTTCGCAGAAAAAAATTACCAATCCAGTATATAGCATTAGTCCCCTTGTTGAACCGCCAGAACTCCTTAGTTAGCCGCTTTGTAAAATTCCGGTTTAGAAATAACTGCCTCCAGTTTAACAATACATTAATGAAGGTGTATTTTTCCAACATGGTCTTAAATCGGTTATCATTATTCTGCAGGCTGCACTATGGCCAAGCAAGTATACGAATGTAACTGGGTTCCCTCTCGCGTGACCTAGACTCAGCTAAATAACTTAGTACAGACTGGCGCTTTAAGCAAGCAAGAAGTTATTCACTGGAGGGTCCCCGGTACGGAATGTCCTCCCACGCCTCAAGAGGGAGAGGTTGTTGTTTTTGTTGATCACCTAGCCCGGGGCTTCAAGCCTCCCGGTTCAAAGTTTTACCGGGATGTCTTAGCCAATTTTCAACTTCGCCCGCAAGATACCGGTCCAAACTCCGTAACCAACATATGCCACTTCCAAGTGCTCTGTGAGGTGTTCTTTCAAGAGGAACCCACCGTTGAACTGTTCAGAGATTGCTTCCATCTAAACCGCCGCACTGAATTCACTGACGGTCCTAACATAGAGTTAGGTGGCATGGTGATTCAGAAGAGGAAAGAGGTCACTTACCCTCATGCAAAACTACACAGCCATCCTAAAGAATGGAATCACACATGGTTTTACTGCAAAGATACTTCTCCTTCTGATGAAAATCCTATGCCGGGCTACCGCCCAGAGCGGCTAAGCAACACGCATCCTTTCCCACAAAGGTTGATTGCCAAGGAGAGGAGCAAATATGCCCCTCAATTATCCAAACTCAGGGCCTTCATGGCTAATGGGTTGACAGGGGTCGACCTTGCTCGCTGCTGGATATCATGGAGCATTCTGCCATTAAGCCAGCGCTCAGGTTTGATGTGCGAATATACGGGAAGTGAAAAAGATCCTCTTCGACACATTGATATCCAGCTCACAGACGACGAAATTACAGAAGCTGTGAAGAAGATTTTGAATGAACCGGAGGCTGCATGTGCTCAAACCGGCCTGGCTCCATTTTGCGCCATTAACAGACAGCCCGCTGTAAGACTTATACCCTTATGCTTATATAGAATCTGATCATTCTCAAATATCCTTTGCTGACATTGACATTTTCAAATAGGGCGATGATCCGTTTTGGAGCAAGAAGGCCCTATAGGAGAAACCGGAGAAGCCAACCCGGCCCAAGACCAAAGCTGTCAAGAAGCCGGCTATCAGAAAGGGAACCACTGCTTCCTCCGATCCACCAGCTGACGACAATGTGGGTAACCCGGACCTTAAGGTAGAACTTTGACTCATCTGGTTTATTTTCATACATCTTACTGACGATGATTATTGCCAGGACGATGCTTCCGTCAGCCAAGCCGGTGCTGTAGAGGTAATCACTCTCTCTTCCGATTCAAGTCCTTTACCTTCACAAAAAATCCGTCGGGCAACCCAGAAAATTAAAATTTCTCATCCTCTTGCTCATTTGGAACCAAAACTTCCTGTGAAGACACAACGGCATGAAGCTCGCCGCACAACCCGGCACAACGGCCAGGTAGTTACCTCCGCCGGTTTATCAAACAGTCCGGTTCGGAAACGCCGCACTGAGGTCTCTAACTCTTTTGTCAAAACTTATCCAAAAGCAGGCTGCTTTCATCAACCTCTTAATACGTCCAACTCTGATTATCATGGTACGTCTCACTCCTAGTCCGGTGAGTCATCAGCCACCCGGCTTCCACCACTCAAAACAGTGCTTGGGTAAGTTATATTCCTTATAATATTTTTGATGCATTATTTAATATACATTGTACTGATCCTTCTACTCCCTTTCAGAGCCAAACCTAGGCCGAGCAAGAAGGCTCGCCTGGATAAAGCGGCCGAAGAAAATATCGTTCCCGAACCGAACAGAACACCAGCTCCTGAAGAAGCTGTTCGTGAAGATGTACCGAACGATCCACCACCACAATATGATGACCTTATTGCTGAGGAGGAACATATTGACGCCTCAGGTCCTGTTGACCAGCCCACAAGCCCCATCCGGATTAAGAGATCCATTAATCTATCGAAGCCTGCTGATAAACCGGCAGCCCCAGTGAAAACCAACGATACCAAGGATGATGAAGTTGTTATTACTGGCGTTGGCCGTATAGAGCTAGGTAATCCTGTTGCTTTATCTAAACACACTGCCAAAGATGAATTTGCTACTGGTAGCAAAGGCAAATGGAATGCTGATCTAGCGACTTACGCCGCTCTGAACGCCCAAGACCTCCATTCCGGCTATCTGAACCGGCTTTATACCAGCCGTGACTATGAAGCCAGTCTGGTTAACATGATGAAAGATAAATATGAGGTAATTTCCATATACTGTTGTCTTCGTGTATGTTTCCATCTGTTGACTCTCCTAGCCCCCAAGGGTCGGTTTAGGATTTCCATTCAAACCGGGAATTGTCTATGCAAACTTCAACTTTTCTTAACTTGCTGATGTAGCCCCCAAGGGCCGGTTTAACTTTAGTATAGTTAAACCGGGACTTTAGATAAAAAATATTGTATCATCCATGCTTTAATTTGAGCAAATAGCCATTAGCCCCCAAGTGCCAAGTTGAATACTTATATTGAGCTTGGGACTTTGAAAAAATTTGTAGACGAAGATCAAATATGCATTAGCCCCCAAGTATCAGGGTCATAACTTGTTATGTGACTGATACTTCCATTCTGTATCAGCATCCTCATCATATGATTATCTTGTTTTTGGAGGCGGAGCTGAGCAAAAGAGAAAGTCAAATCGTCGATCTGCAAGAAAACCTGAAGTCCTAACAAGCAGAAACTTCTAAGGCAAAGGAAGAAGTAACCAGCGCTTTAGGCGTCATGGAAATGCTGAAGGAGGACTATATCAAGGTGCGGGCGGATTGGGCCACTAAGAAGGCCGCTTTAACTCAACGAGCAGAAAAAGCTGAAGCTGCCCTTAAACCGGTAGTAGACGAATTAACCGATGTGAAGAGGCAGATTCATGCCATGACCGCCGCTGTCTTTGGTAAGTCTTCTTGATATCTGAAGTAATTAGATCTTCTTATGCCACTGCCGGTTTATGAACTCTTGCAATGATACAGGGACTCGCATTGGTCACTTAGGATCAGATGTGCGGAAGAAGTTGAAAGCTGCCTACACCCTGATAGAACAGCTATACACTGGTGCACAAAGGATTATCTGTACTGCTTCCCACAACAATCCGACGCCCGCTTTGATCCAAGACACACTCAAGAGGTTGTCTATGCTTCCTGACCGTGTTGAAGAGCTGAAGAAGTCTGCTGCGCGAACCGGTGCTATCAATGCCCTAATCCGAGCCAAAGCGTGGTTGCCAGATTTCGATCCGGTTGAAGCGGCTCAAGGCTATCCCAGCTTGAAAGAAGATGGGTCAGAATTCAATGAAGAAGATCTCCGAGCAATAAACCGGTAGGTGCACCCTCTAGCTTATCAATTGGTTGAAGAGGCAGACTTGTCTCATTATCAAGCCCAGTATGATGACCAAAACAAACGAGTGGCTGCACCAATTCCTGAACTGGAGAACCTTATCCCCCCAATCCGTAAGCATACTTATGCTCCTGATATTGAACCGTCCTCGCTGATCAATGATGAAGCTATCTTTCGAGCATTAACGGGAATCGACTGGACAACTGTTGATTTCCAGCCGCTGGGTAGCGAAGCAGAAATTGAAGCGGCGCGAGATGATCCGCAATCATCAAGCCATGCTGGTGACCAAGCTTGAACCGGACACCGGTTTTAAATTATTGATCCTTTGATGTTTTACGCCTGAAAACAATTATCTTATTTGGGCACTGTGTTGCCTTGTAATAGGCTAGCCAACACTCTTGATTTTGATATGCCTTTGCGCACTGCGACTTATGCCAACTGTGCTTCCTTTGGATGATCAAACTCCAAACTATTTCCTGCAATCAAAAAGTCTTAATGCACCGCCGCGGTTGTACCGTCAAGCGGGTTATGATTGCCGTATATATGAGATCAAAATATCTTAATTTTAAGAATATGATCAAATCTTGTGATACATAATACCTGCCATCCTGGGCATGAAATTGGCTTGGCCAATCTTGAAGCGGAGTTTTGTAAATCCAAGGAGAAAAATTGCTCCTGTATACATAACGCCCGTTTATCATGTAAACTGTTCCGGGTTATAAAGAACACCGGTGTTACTCCATAATAGGATGTTAACAAAAGAAATCAAAATCAAACCGGTCAAATAGTCTCCGGATTAAAATTTGACCGTGTTCCGTTATATGAACCGGTTTAATAATTGTTGGTTTGAAAAAAACACAACAAAAGCAATAAAAAGAAAAACAAGTCAAACAAAAGGCAAAGATAAAATCCTTTGTAAAAAAGGGTCTGTTTAAGCCGATCAAGTGGCATTACCATGGTCGGACACGACCAAGCTCCCAATAGGCGTAGCTATGGTTCAAGTCAGCCAAGTCCCCAAATGATGCATTGGCATGATGCCGATCAAGAGGTGTAGCGATGGTTCGGGTTCGACCAAAGCCCCCAAGTGATGATGTGGCCTTAGGCCGATCAAGAGGCGTGACTAGTTCAGATGTGACCAAGTCCCCAAGTGATCTTGTGACTTTCGCCTATCAAAAGGTGTTGCATTGGTTCGGACACGACCAAGCCCCCAAGTGATATAACATGAAGCTTTTGAAAAAGCTAACTCAAGGGGTAAACCGGAGGTCGCTTTAAGACAGAAAAACTCCGTGTAACCACACATGATGTAAAGGAACAGAGACCACGCTTTAGCTGAGGCTCCGGTTTATTGTATTAATCATAATATATACATTGTCATAATATGTACATAAGCAGAGCCGGTGGCTCAGGTATAATAAGGCCAAAGATGAGCTATGTTCCACGGCCTTCTGGTCTCCTCTTCTGATGTACGTGAGTCTTTATGCTCTTGAATATCCACTAGATAGTATGACCCGTTGTGCAGGTTCTTGATGACCACGAAAGGTCCTTCCCAAGGTGGGGACAACTTTTGCATATCAGTCTGGTCTTGGATGAGCCGAAGTACCAAATCTCCTTCTTGAAAAGTTCTGGTTCTGACCCGGCGACTATGATAACGACGAAGATCCTGTTGGTAAATCGCCGAACGAGCAGCTGCTATGTCACGCGCTTCGTCCAACAGGTCCAAAGCGTCTTGCCGTGCTGTCTCGTTGTCCGCTTCAACATAAGCCGCTACACGAGGCGAATCATGACGTATATCACTGGGGAGAACCACCTCCGCTCCATAGACCATGAAAAACGGTGTGTATCCTGTCGATCTGTTGGGTGTAGTATTGATGCTCCATAATACGGATGGTAAATCTTCCACCCAACAACCCGACGTTCTCTGTAAAGGAACCATAAGCCGGGGTTTGATACCTCTCAGGATCTCTTGATTAGCCCTCTCAGCTTGACCAGTGGACTGTGGGTGGGCTACTGATGAAACGTCAAGCCGGATGTGCTCACGTTCGCAGAACTCCTTCATAGCACCTTTAGACAAATTGGTACCATTATGAATGATGATGCTGTGTGGAAAGCCAAACCGGAAAATCACTTTTTTGATGAATTGAACCACCGTGGCCGCATCACACTTGCTAACGGGTTCTGCTTCTACCCATTTTGTAAACTTGTCAACCGCCACCAGAAGGTGGGTCTTCTTGTCCTTGGACCTTTTGAAAGGCCCAACCATATCCATCCCCCAAGTCGCAAATGGCCCAGTAATTGGAATCATCCTCAATTCTTGAGCCGGCACATGAGCACGTCGTGAGAACTTTTGGCAACCATCACACCGCCTAACCAGGTCTTCCGCATCAGCATGAGCAGTCAACCAATAGAAGCCGTGGCGAAACGCTTTAGCCACCAGAGATTTTGAACCGGCGTGGTGACCACAGTCTCCTTCGTGGATCTCACGTAAGATTTCATAGCCTTCCTCAGGAGACACACAACGCTGAAAAGCCCCTGATACACTGCAATGATGCAACTCGCCATTGATAATAGTCATGGACTTGGATCGCCGGATTATCTGCCTGGCCAGAGTCTCGTCCTCTGGTAACTCGCCCCGGTTCAAGTATGCAAGATAAGGGATCGTCCAATCCGGAGTAACATGAAGAGCTGCCACCAACTGAGCTTCTGGATCAGGAATGGCCAAATCCGCTTCACCAGGGAGCTTGACCGATGGATTGTGCAACACATCCAAAAAGACATTAGGTGGGACCGGTTTGCATTGAGAGCCTAACCGGCTTAAAGCGTCCGCCGCATCATTCTTCTGGTGGTCCACATGGTCCACCTGATAGCCTTTGAAGTGACCTGCAACAACATCCACCTCACGACGATATGCTGCCATGAGCGGGTCCTTTGAATCCCAAGTGCCAGACACCTGCTGAGCCACCAGGTCCGAGTCACCGAAGCACTTAACCCTGCTTAAATTCATCTCCTTAGCCATCCGGAGACCATGGAGTAAAGCTTCATATTCAGTTGCATTGTTAGTACAAGGGAGCATTAAGCGGAGAACATAACAGAACTTATCTCCTCGTGGGGAAGTTAACACGACTCCAGCCCCCGAGCCCTCCAATTGCCTGGATCCACCAAAGTGAATAGTCCAATACGTATGATCTGGCTTCTCTTCAGGCGCCTGCAGCTCTGTCCAAACGTTGATGAAATCCACAAGTGCTTGGGACTTGATAGCCGTTAGAGGCATGTATTTCAATCCATGTGGCCCAAGCTCTATAGCCCACTTGGCAATCCGGCCAGTGGTCTCTCTGTTCTGGATTATATCACCCAAAGGAGCAGAACTGACCACTGTAATGGGGTGTCCTTGAAAGTACTGCTTAACCTTCTGCCAATGCGGGTACCTTTGCTTGGACTCAGTAAGTACCTCGCTTATATAGTAAACCGAACGCTGAACCGGATGCTCCTTGCCTGTCTCCTTGCGCTCCACCACAATAGCCACGCTGACTGCCCGAGCATTAGCTGCGACATATAACAGTAATGGCTCCTTGTCAATTGGAGCGGCGAGAACGGGCGGATTGGCCAATTGCCGCTTTAAGTCTTCTAATGCTTTATCAGCAGCAGAACTCCAGACGAACTGATCCGTCTTCTTCAGCATCTGGTACAAAGGGATCGCTTTCTCACCAAGGCGGCTGATAAAGTGGCTCAACGCGGCAATCCGGCCTGCCAAGCGTTGAACGTCATTGATACACCTCGGTTTGGCCAGAGAAGTAGTAGATGTGATCTTCTCCGGATTAGCCTCAATCCCCCTGTTGGACACCAGAAAACCCAATAATTTTCCTGCCGGTACACCAAAAACACACTTGGCCGGGTTAAGCATCATTTTGTATGTCCGTAGATTATCAAAGGTTTCCTTTAAATCGCCAACGAGAGTCTCCTTCTCCCTTGATTTAACCACAATATCATCCACGTAGGCATGTACATTACGGCCAATCTGTTTATGAAGGCACTTTTGTACACACCGTTGATAAGTTGCCTGGGCACTCTTGATCCCAAAGGGCATAGATACATAGCAGAAGGCTCCAAAGGGAGTTACGAACGCCGTCTTCTCTTGGTCCTTAACTGCCATCTTGATCTGATGATAACCAGAATATGCATCCAGAAAACTCAGACGCTCGCAACCCGCCGTAGCTTCAATAATTTGATCAATACGAGGGAGGGCAAAAGGATCTGCTGGACAAGCTTTGTTAAGATCTGTGTAGTCCACACACATGCGCCAGGTGCCGTTTTTCTTAAGGACCAACACCGGATTAGCCAGCCATTCAGGATGGAAAACTTCAACGATAAAACCGGCCGCTAAGAGCCTGGCTACCTCTTCTCCAATAGCTTTGCGTCTTTCCTCGTTAAACCGGCGGAGAAACTGTTTCACCGGTTTGTATTTAGGATCCACATTAAGAGTGTGCTCAGCGAGTTGCCTCGGTACACCTGGCATGTCAGAAGGCTTCCATGCAAAAATGTCCCGATTCTCACGGATGAACTCGATGAGCGCGCTTTCCTATTTCGGATCCAAGTTAGTACTGATACTGAACTGCTTGGACGAATCACCAGGTACGAAGTCAACAAGCTTAGTCTCAGCTGCCGATTTACACTTAAGGGCCGGATCATGCTCCTAGTTGGCTTCTTCAACGGAGTCATGTCTGCCAGATCAACATTATCTTTGTAGTATTTCAGTTCCTCCGTGGCGCAAACCGACTCTGCATAAGCCGCATCACCTTCTTCACACTCCAAAGCAATTTTGCGGCTCCCGTGAACCATTATTGTTCCCTTGTGACCCGGCATCTTGAGCTGCAAATACACATAACAGGGCCATGCCATGAATTTGGCGTAAGCCGGCCGTCCAAACAAGGCGTGATATGGACTCTGGATTTTCACCACCTCAAAGGTCAGCGTCTCTGATCTGGAATCATGATCATCCCTAAAGGCCACTTCCAGAGCTATCTTGCCAACAAGATATGCTGATTTACCAGGTACCACACCATGGAACACCGTATTGGACGGTTTAAGATCTTTATCTGTTAATCCCATGCGACGGAAGGTTTCATAGTATAAGATATTAATGCTGCTCCCTCCATCCATGAGAACCTTGGTGAACTTATAACCCCCTACCTGGGGTGCCACCACCAATGCTAGCTGACCCGGATTGTCAACCCGGGGGGGTGATCCTCTCTGCTCCATACGATTGGCTGTTCAGACCAGCGTAGATAACGGGGCACCGCCGGTTCAACAAAATTTACTGCCCGCTTGTGAAGCTTCCGTTCTCGCTTGTCCAAACTGGTGGTGAAGACATGGTATTGCCCACTATTCAACTGCTTCGGGTGACTCTGATAACCCCACTGCTGCTACCGCTGCTGATTGTAACCACCCTGGCTATTCTGATTACCTTGACTGTTATGTCCGCCCTGATTACCACCAAATCCTGAACCGGAATTTCCTCCACCGTAACCTGGCCCGGATCCCGAGCCACCCCCTGACCCGTGGTCATACCGGAAAGCATTGGAGTTTTTAAATTCTTGCATGATGTAGCAGTCCTTCCAGAGGTGCTTGGCCGGCATCTCCTTCGTCCCATGCTTCGGACAGGGCTGGTTTAGCAAGTAAGTCAAGCGGTCCGGGTTAGGATTAGGCGCTCCACTGCGATTTGCCGGTTTACCTTTGCGTCGCCGGCCCTTGTCCTGCGCATTGGTATTGGCCACAAAGTCCATGCTGCTATCCGCTTTACGCTTGCCTCCGTTTCCATGACCTGCCGGATTATGCTGCTGCTGTTTGGAATTCCCGTTCTTCTTTCCCTTCCCTATCTTGTCATCATCGGACTCGGGATCCTTGGTACTATCGGAATCAACATATTTTACCAACGCAGCCATGAGGGTCCCCATATCGTTGCAATGGCGCTTCATCTGTCCTAATTTCAACTTTAGAGGCCCAACCGGCAGTTGCCTTCCAGGGTTATAACCGCGGTGTCCCCGTTGATACGGTCCGATGAATGCAAAATCTGCGAGACCCGGCGCACCCAACGAGTCGTTGATTCTCCTTCCTCCTGGACGTAGGCTGCTAAATCCACAATGGACATGCGCTGTTTACATGTATCCTTGAAGTTCTAGATAAACCAGGCTCGCAATTGGGCCCATGAACTGATAGAGTTGGCCGGTGAACTTTTCAACCAAGTACGGGCAGTTCCTTCAAGCATCATGGTGAAGTACTTTGCACACGCCGCATCATCCACATCAAGCATCTCCATGTCTCTGGAGGCTGATCGGCAGTGTAATTCGCTACCTTGCACGGACCCTTGAAATCCTTGGGCAGGCGCACGTTGCGTAAAGCGGGGACAAGGCACGGTACCCCCAAAGAGCTGGAGGTAAGTCCTGGCTCGACTGAGGTGGTTGGACGAACCGGTGTGAGCTGGCGAGCCTCATGTTGAGCTGCTAACTCGGCCTCTCTGCGTGCACGGGCCCGGTCTACCACTTCTTGAGCATCACCAACACCACCTGCCGGGTTATTACCATGGGGTGCTTCACGATTTCGTGCAGTACTTGATACAGCCGGTTCATCCATACGCCTACTATAGCTCCGGCTTGGGCGAGGGGTAGAGTGGATCCGGTCACGGCTATACGAGTATGCTTCTTGTTGGATCAGAGCTGTCCGAAGGAGCTCCTCAACCCGGTGTGTTTCCACTGCCTGTGGTGAGTCACCTTCAATTGGGATGGCCTCCAGTCGGGCAGAAGCAGCAACAAGGTTGTCCATTGGGTTGGAGTAGTGACCTAGATGCGTTGGGATGGCCTGCGGTACGATAGTGTTCTGACGAGGTGGATCTATCAACCGAGGCTGAACCGGCGCGCCCGCCCCCGGTGCTTCCGCCCGGTTTACCATCGGCGGATTACTGGTTCCCACTCCAAGGGTGTTAAAGAGATCTCTGGTTTCGAAGACCGGAGGCAAACGAGATTGGTGTTTCCTCTTCATGACTTCATGCGACACGTTCTGATCCATCATAAGCTTATAGGCCTGTGCATCCAAAGCGGCCCGTTCTGCAGCCATCCTGGCATCTTCAGCTGCTAGATCAACCTTGGTGGTTGAACTTTCTTATTTTCTTGGTTGAAATACTTTATGCTTGTGTGTGATACCTGGATGATCATGTGTTTGATCATATGCTACCTTAATGCTTGTTGGATGACATTATCCGTTTATATCTCCATATGATCATTCACTTTGCAGCTTGGTGATGAGTGCATGCATTTAATTATTATTATTTTGAGCGCTCCACCAAGATGTATGTGACATGGAAGAGTAACCCATGATCCTAACTCTTTGTGCATTTGCAGTCCAAAGCAAATCTTAAACTATGCACAAATTTAGGGGGAGCTCTTGCCTTTCACATAGTTCTCAAAGCGACTATGTTTTTCACTCTTATTATTATTTGTCAAAGCTTTGATCTATATGTTGTCATCAATTACCAAAAAGGGGGAATTGTAAGTGCAACTATCCCTAGGTGGTTTTGGTAATTCCTAACAACATATAGCTCATTGAGCTAATGCTATTTCAAGATTAATATTTCAGGAAAGCTCAATGATTGGCATGGCATGGATAAGAAAAGTGGACCCCTCAAAATAATAAGGACAAAAGGATTGGCTCTAGCTCAAGTTCAAGATTCTACATTTTCTATTTTAGTGATCCAAGATCACATTGAGTCTATAGGAAAAGCCAATACTATCAAGGAGGGATGAGGTGTTGCTTAATGAGGTTCATGTTGGGGAACGTAGTAATTTCAAAATTTTCCTACGCACACGCAAGATCATGGTGATGCATAGCAACAAGAGGGGAGAGTGTTGTCTACGTACCCTCGTAGACCAAAGCGAAAGCGTTGACACAACGTAGAGGAAGTAGTCGTACGTTCTCCTCGCGATCCAACCGATCACAGCACCGTTACTCCGGCACCTCCGAGTTCTTGGCACACGTTCAGCTCGATGACGATCCCCGGGCTCCGATCCAGCAAAGCGTCGGGGAAGAGTTCCGTCAGCACGACGGCGTGGTGACGATCTTGATGTGTTACCGGCGCAGGGCTTCGCCTAAGCACTGCAACGATATGACCGAGGTGGAATTTGGTGGAAGGGGGCACCGCACACGGCTAAGGAAAGATCTCAATGATCAATTGTGTGTCTCTGGGGTGCCCCCTGCCCTTGTATATAAAGGAGCCAAGGGGGAGGGGCTGGCCGGCCAAGCCTGGCGCGCCAGGAGAGTCCTACTCCCTCTGGGAGTAGGATTCCCCCCCCAAATCCTAGTTGGACTAGGATTCTCCAAGGGGGAGAGAGAGAGAGGGGGCGCCCACCTCTCCTAGTCCTAATAGGACTAGGGGAAGGGGGAGGCGCGCAGCCCATGAGGGCAGCCCTCTCACCTCTCCTCCAAGGCCCATGTTGGCCCATTATGCCCCCGGGGGGTTCCGGTAACCCTCCCGGTATTCCGGTAAAATCCTGATTTCACCTGGAATGCATCCGATGTCCAAACATAGGCTTCCAATATATCATTATTTACGTCTCGACCATTTCGAGACTCCTCGTCATGTCCGTGATCACATCCGGGACTCCGAACTCCTTCGGTACATCAAAATGCATAAACTCATAATAACTGTCATCGTAACGTTAAGCGTGCGGACCCTACGGTTCGAGAACAATGTAGACATGACCGAGACACGTCTCTGGTCAATAACCAATAGCGGGACCTGGATGCCCATATTGGCTCCTACATATTCTACGAAGATCTTTATCGGTCAGACCGCATAACAACATACGTTGTTCCCTTTGTCATCGGTATGTTACTTGCCCGAGATTCGATCGTCGGTATCCAATACCTAGTTCAATCTCGTTACCGGCAAGTCTCTTTACTCGTTCCGTAATACATCATCTCGCAATTAACTCATTGGTTGCAATGCTTGCAAGGCTTTATGTGATGTGCATTACCGAGAAGGCCCTGAGATACCTCTCCGACAATCGGAGTGACAAATCCTAATCTCGAAATACGCCAACCCAACATGTACCTTCGGAGACACCTGTAGAGCACCTTTATAATCACCCAGTTACGTTGTGACGTTTGGTAGCACACAAAGTGTTCCTACGGTAAACGGGAGTTGCATAATCTCATAGTTTAAAGGAACATGTATAAGTCATGGATAAAAGCAATAGCAACATACTAAACGATCGGGTGCTATGCTAATGAAATGGGTCATGTCAATCAGATCATTCAACTAATGATGTGATCTCGTTAATCAAATAACAACACTTTGTTCATGGTTAGGAAACATAACCATCTTTGATTAATGGGCTAGTCAAGTAGAGGCATACTAGTGACACTCTGTTTGTCTATGTATTCGCACATGTATTATGTTTCCAGTTAATACAATTCTAGCATGAATAATAAACATTTATCATGATATGTAAGGAAATAAATAATAACTTTATTATTGCCTCTAGGGCATATTTCCTTCAGTGTCCCACTTGCACTAGAGTCAATAATCTAGATTACAAAGTAATGATTCTAACACCCATGGAGTCTTGGTGCTGATCATGTTTTGCTCGTGGAAGAGGCTTAGTCAACGGGTCTGCAACATTCAGATCCGTATGTATCTTGCATATCTCTATGTCTCCCACCTGGACCAAATCCCGGATGGAGTTGAAGCGTCTTTTGATGTGTTTGGTTCTTTTGTGAAATCTGGATTCCTTTGCCAAGGCAATTGCACCAGTATTGTCACAAAAGATTTTCATTGGACCCGATATGCTAGGTACAAAACCTAGATCGGATATGAACTCCTTCATCCAGACTCCTTCATTAGCTGCTTCCGAAGCGGCTATGTACTCAGCTTCACATGTAGATCCCGCCACGACGCTTTGTTTAGAACTGCACCAACTGACAGCTCCACCGTTTAATGTAAATACGTATCCGGTTTGCGATTTAGAATCGTCCGAATCAGTGTCAAAGCTTGCATCGACGTAACCGTTTACGACGAGCTCTTTGTCACCTCCATAAATGATAAACATATCCTTAGTCCTTTTCAAGTACTTAAGGATGTTCTTGACCACTGTCCAGTGATCCACTCCTGGATTACTTTGGTACCTGCCTGCTAAGGTACACATCAGGTCTGGTACACAGCATTGCATACATGATAGAGCCTATGGCTGAAGCATAGGGAACATTTTTCATTTTCTCTCTATCTTCTGCGGTGGTCGGGCATTGAGTCTTACTCAACTTCACACCTTGTAACACAGGCAAGAACCCTTTCTTTGCCTGATCCATTTTGAACTTCTTCAAAACTTTGTCAAGGTATGTGCTTTGTGAAAGTCCTATTAAGCGTCTTGATCTATCTCTATAGATCTTAATGCCCAATATGTAAGCAGCTTCACCGAGGTCTTTCATTGAAAAACTCTTATTCAAGTATCCCTTTATGCTATCCAGAAATTCTATATTATTTCCGATCAGTAATATGTCATCCACATATAATATCAGAAATGCTACAGAGCTCCCACTCACTTTCTTGTAAATACAGGCTTCTCCAAAAGTCTGTATAAAACCAAATGCTTTGATCACACTATCAAAGCGTTTATTCCAACTCCGAGAGGCTTGCACCAGTCCATAAATGGATCGCTGGAGCTTGCAAACTTTGTTAGCTCCCTTTGGATCGACAAAACCTTCTGGTTGCATCATATACAACTCTTCTTCCAGAAATCCATTCAGGAATGCAGTTTTGACATCCATTTGCCAAATTTCATAATCATAAAATGCGGCAACTGCTAACATGATTCGGACAGACTTAAGCATCGCTACGGGTGAGAAAGTCTCATCGTAGTCAATCCCTTGAACTTGTCGAAAACCTTTTGCAACAAGTCGAGCTTTATAGACAGTAACATTACCATCAGCGTCAGTCTTCTTCTTAAAAATCCATTTATTCTCAATTGCTTGCCGATCATCGGGCAAGTCAACCAAAGTCCACACTTTGTTCTCATACATGGATCCCATCTCAGATTTCATGGCCTCAAGCCACTTTGCGGAATCTGGGCTCACCATCGCTTCTTCATAGTTCGTAGGTTCATCATGGTCTAGTAACATGACTTCCAAAATAGGATTACCGTACCACTCTGGTGCGGATCTTACTCTGGTTGATCTACGAAGTTCAGTAGAAACTTGATCTGAAGTTTCATGATCATTATCATTAGCTTCCTCCCTATTTGATGTAGGTGTCACAGAAACAGATTTCTGTGATGTACTACTTCTCAATAAGGGAGTAGATACTGTTATCTCATCAAGTTCTACTTTCCTCCCACTCACTTCTTTCAAGAGAAACTCCTTCTCTAGAAAGTTTCCGACTTTAGCAACAAAAATTTTGCCTTCGGATCTGTGATAGAAGGTATACCCAACAGTCTCCTTTGGGTATCCTATGAAGACACATTTTTCCGATTTGGGTTCGAGCTTATCAGGTTGAAGCTTTTTCACATAAGCATCGCAGCCCCAAACTTTAAGAAACGACAACTTTGGTTTCTTGCCAAACCACAGTTCATAAGGCGTCATCTCAACGGATTTTGATGGTGCCCTATTTAACGTGAATGCGGCCGTCTCTAAAGCATAACCCCAAAAAGATAGCGGTAAATCGGTAAGAGACATCATAGATCGCACCATATCCAGTAAAGTACGATTACGACGTTCAGACACACCATTACGTTGTGGTGTTCCGGGTGGCGTGAGTTGCGAAACTATTCCGCATTGTTTCAAATGTAGACCAAACTCGTAACTCAAATATTCTCCTCCACGATCAGATCGTAGAAACTTTATTTTCTTGTTACGATGATTTTCCACTTCACTCTGAAATTCTTTGAACTTTTCAAATGTTTCAGACTTGTGTTTCATTAAGTAGATATACCCATATCTGCTTAAATCATCAGTGAAGGTGAGAAAATAACGATATCCGCCACGAGCCTCAACATTCATTGGACCACATACATCAGTATGTATGATTTCTAATAAATTTGTTGCTCTCTCCACAGTACCGGAGAACGGTGTTTTAGTCATCTTGCCCATAAGGCACGGTTCGCAAGTGCCAAGTGATTCATAATCAAGTGACTCCAAAAGTCCATCAGTATGGAGTTTCTTCATGCGTTTTACACCGATATGACCTAAACGGCAGTGCCACAAATAAGTTGCACTATCATTATCAACTCTGCATCTTTTGGCTTCAACATTATGAATATGTGTATCACTACTATCGAGATTAAGTAAGAACAAACCATTCTTTAATGGTTTATGACCATAAAAGATATTACTCATATAAATAGAACAACCATTATTCTCTGATTTAAATGAATAACCGTCTCGCATCAAACAAGATCCAGATATAATGTTCATGCTCAACGCTGGTACTAAATAACAATTATTTAGATCTAATATTAATCCCGAAGGTAGATGTAGAGGTAGCGTGCCGACCGCGATCACATCGACTTTGGAACCATTTCCCACGCGCATCGTCACCTCGTCCTTAGCCAATCTTCGCTTAATCCGTAGCCCCTGTTTTGAGTTGCAAATATTAGCAACAGAACCAGTATCAAATACCCAGGTGCTACTGCGAGAATTAGTAAGGTACACATCAATAACATGTATATCATATATACCTTTGTTAACCTTGCCATCCTTCTTATCCGCCAAATACTTGGGGCAGTTCCGCTTCCAGTGACCAGTCTGCTTGCAATAGAAGCACTCAGTTTCAGGCTTAGGTCCAGACTTGGGTTTCTTATCTTGATTAGCAACTTGCTTGCTGTTCTTTTTGAAGTTCCCCTTTTTCTTCCCTTTGCCCTTTTTCTTGAAACTAGTGGTTTTGTTAACCATCAACACTTGATGCTCCTTTTTGATTTCTACCTCCGCGGCTTTCAGCATCGCGAAGAGCTCGGGCATAGTTTTGGTCATCCCTTGCATATTATAGTTCATCACGAAGCTCTTGTAGCTTGGTGGCAGTGATTGGAGAATTCTGTCAATGACGCAATCATCCGGAAGATTAACTCCCAGTTGAATCAAGTGATTGTTATACCCAGACATTCTGAGTATATGCTCACTGACAGAACCATTCTCCTCCATTTTACAGCTATAGAATTTATTGGAGACTTCATATCTCTCAATCCGGGCATTTGCTTGAAATATTAACTTCAACTCCTGGAACATCTCATATGCTCCATGGTGTTCAAAACGTCGTTGAAGTCCCGGTTCTAAGCCGTAAAGCATGGCACACTGAACTATAGAGTAGTCATCAGCTTTGCTTTGCCAGACGTTCACAACATCTGGCGTAGCTCTTGCACCAGGCCTGGCACCTAGCGGTGCTTCCAGGACGTAATTCTTCTGTGCAGCAATGAGGATAATCCTCAAGTTACGGACCCAGTCCGTGTAATTGCTACCATCATCTTTCAACTTTGCTTTCTCAAGGAACGCATTAAAATTCAACGGAACAACAGCACGAGCCATCTATCTACACAACATAGACAAGCAAGATACTATCAGGTACTAAGTTCATGATAAATTTAAGTTCAATTAATCATATTACTTAAGAACTCCCACTTAGATAGACATCCCTCTAATCCTCTAAGTGATCACGTGATCCAAATCAACTAAACCATGTCCGATCATCACGTGAGATGGAGTAGTTTCAATGGTGAACATCACTATGTTGATCATATCTACTATATGATTCACGCTCGACCTTTCGGTCTCCGTGTTCCGAGGCCATATCTGTTATATGCTAGGCTCGTCAAGTTAAACCTGAGTATTCCGCGTGTGCAACTGTTTTGCACCTGTTGTATTTGAACGTAGAGCCTATCACACCCGATCATGACGTGGTGTCTCAGCACGAAGAACTTTCGCAACGGTGTATACTCAGGGAGAACACTTCTTGATAATTTAGTGAGAGATCATCTTATAATGCTACCGTCAATCAAAGCAAGATAAGATGCATAAAAGGATAAACATCACATGCAATCAATATAAGTGATATGATATGGCCATCATCATCTCGTGCTTGTGATCTCCATCTTCGAAGCACCGTCATGATCACCATCGTCACCGGCGCGACACCTTGATCTTCATCGCAGCATCGTTGTCGTCTCGCCAATCTTATGCTTCCATGACTATCACTACCTCTTAGTAATAAAGTAAAGCATTACATCGCGATTGCATTGCATACAATAAAGCGACAACCATATGGCTCCTGCCAGTTGCCGATAACTCGGTTACAAAACATGATCATCTCATACAATAAAATTTAGCATCATGTCTTGACCATATCACATCACAACATGCCCTGCAAAAACAAGTTAGACGTCCTCTACTTTGTTGTTGCAAGTTTTACGTGGCTGCTACGGGCTTAAGCAAGAACTCATCTTACCTACGCATCAAAACCACAACGATAGTTTGTCAAATAGACTCCGTTTTAACCTTCTCAAGGACCGGGCGTAGCCACACTCGGTTCAACTAAAGTTGGAGAGACAGTCTTCCGCAAGCCATCTATGTGCAAAGCACATCGAGGGAACCGGTCTCGCGTAAGACTACGCGTAAGGTTGGTCCGGATCGTCTCGTCCAACAATACCGCTGAACCAAAGTATGACATGCTGGTAGGCAGTATGACTTGTATCGTCCACAACTCACTTGTGTTCTACTCGTGCAAATAAGATCAAACCATAAAAACCTAGGCTCGGATGCCACTGTTGGGGAACGTAGTAATTTCAAAATTTTCCTACGCACACGCAAGATCATGGTGATGCATAGCAACGAGAGGGGAGAGTGTTGTCTACGTACCCTCGTAGACCGAAGCGGAAGCGTTGACACAACGTAGAGGAAGTAGTCGTACGTTCTCCTCGCGATCCAACCGATCAAAGCACCGTTACTCCGGCACCTCCGAGTTCTTGGCACGTGTTCAGCTCGATGACGATCCCCGGGCTCCGATCCAGCAAAGCGTCGGGGAAGAGTTCCGTCAGCACGACGGCGTGGTGACGATCTTGATGTGTTACCGGCGCAGGGCTTCGCCTAAGCACTGCAACGATATGACCGAGGTGGAATTTGGTGGAAGGGGGCACCGCACACGGCTAAGGAAAGATCTCAATGATCAATTGTGTGTCTCTGGGCTGCCCCCTGCCCCTGTATATAAAGGAGCCAAGGGGGAGGGGCTGGCCGGCCAAGCCTGGCGCGCCAGGAGAGTCCTACTCCCTATGGGAGTAGGATTCCCCCCCCCCCCCAATCCTAGTTGGACTAGGATTCTCCAAGGGGGGGGGAGAGAGAGAGGGGGCGCCCACCTCTCCTAGTCCTAATAGGACTAGGGGAAGGGGGCAGGCGCGCAGCCCATGAGGGCGGCCCTCTCACCTCTCCTCCAAGGCCCATGTTGGCCCATTATGCCCCCGGGGGGTTCCCGTAACCCTCCTGGTATTCCGGTAAAATCCTGATTTCACCTGGAATGCATCCGATGTCCAAACATAGGCTTCCAATATATCATTCTTTACGTCTCGACCATTTCGAGACTCCTCGTCATGTCCGTGATCACATCCGGGACTCCGAACTCCTTCGGTACATCAAAATGCATAAACTCATAATAACTGTCATCGTAACGTTAAGCGTGCGGACCCTATGGTTCGAGAACAATGTAGACATGACCGAGACACGTCTCCGGTCAATAACCAATAGCGGGACCTGGATGCCCATATTGGCTCCTACATATTCTACGAAGATCTTTATCGGTCAGACCGCATAACAACATACGTTGTTCCCTTTGTCATCGGTATGTTACTTGCCCGAGATTCGATCGTCGGTATCCAATACCTAGTTCAATCTCGTTACCGGCAAGTCTCTTTACTCGTTCCGTAATACATCATCTCGCAACTAACTCATTGGTTGCAATGCTTGCAAGGCTTTATGTGATGTGCATTACCGAGAAGGCCCTGAGATACCTCTCCGACAATCGGAGTGACAAATCCTAATCTCGAAATACGCCAACCCAACATGTACCTTCGGAGACACCTGTAGAGCACCTTTATAATCACCCAGTTACGTTATGACGTTTGGTAGCACACAAAGTGTTCCTACGGTAAACGGGAGTTGCATAATCTCATAGTTTAAAGGAACATGTATAAGTCATGGATAAAAGCAATAGCAACATACTAAACGATCGGGTGCTATGCTAATGAAATGGGTCATGTCAATCAGATCATTCAACTAATGATGTGATCTCGTTAATCAAATAACAACACTTTGTTCATGGTTAGGAAACATAACCATCTTTGATTAATGAGCTAGTGACACTCTGTTTGTCTATGTATTCACACATGTATTATGTTTCCAGTTAATACAATTCTAGCATGAATAATAAACATTTATCATGATATGTAAGGAAATAAATAATAACTTTATTATTGCCTCTAGGGCATATTTCCTTCAGTTCTTGCTCAAAGTGCTTAGTGATATGCTCCAAAGTCCTCAACTACATTCTCACATCCACATATGACCTAAACCAAAAGTAAAACTCGGCCCCACCGATTCTTTCTATCCGGCGCCACCGAGTTCAGATGTCATAGCCACTGCCACAAACCCAAGGCAAATCGGCCTCACCGATAGGGATCTTGGTCTCACCGAGATGGGGTTGTAATCTCTCTGTTTCCCTTTGTAACGTTTTGGTCTCACCGATATGAGCGATCGGTCCCACCGAGATTGCAATGTAAACTCTCTGTTTCCTTTTTGTAACATTTCGGTCTCACCGGAATGAGCGAATCGGTCCCACCGAGTTTACCTGACCAACTCTCTGGTTAGCTTATTACCAAAATCTGTCTCACCGAGTTTGTGTAATCGGTCTCACCGGGATTACGTTATGCCCTAACCCTAACCATATCGCTCCTACCGAGTTGCATGTCCGTCCCACCGAAAATCCTAACGGTCACTAGATTTGCTGAATCGGTCCAATCGAGTTTAACAATTCGGTCCCACCGAGTTTGGCAAGTTGTGTGTAATGGTTAGATTTTGTGTGGAGGCTATATATACCCCTCCACCCACTCTTCATTCGTGGAGAGAGCCATCAGAACACATCTACACTTCCAATACACATGTTCTGAGGGAGAACCACCTACACTTGTGTTGAGCTCAAGATATTCCATTCCAACCATATGAATCTTGATCTCTAGCCTTCCCCAAGTTGCTTTCCACTCAAATCTTCTTTCCACCAAATCGAAATCCTGTGAGAGAGAGTTGAGTGTTGGGGAGACTATCATTTGAAGCACAAGAGCAAGGAGTTCATCATCAACACGCCATTTGTTACTTCTTGGAGAGTGGTGTCTCCTAGATTGGCTAGGTGTCACTTGGGAGCCTCCGACAAGATTGTGGAGTTGAACCAATGAGTTTGTAAGGGCAAGGAGATCGCCTACTTCATGAATATCTACCGCTAGTGAGGCAAGTCCTTCGTGGGCGACGGCCATGATGGAATAGAGAAGGTTGCTTCTTCGTGGACCCTTCGTTGGTGGAGCCCTCCGTGGACTCGTGCAACCATTACCCTCCGTGGGTTGAAGTCTCCATCAACGTGGATGTACGATAGGACCACCTATCGGAACCACGGATAAAAAATCTCCGTGTCTCCAAATTGCGTTTGCACACTCCAATCCATCTCTTTACATTCTTGCAAGTTGCATGCTTTACTTTTCGCTGCTCATATACTCTTTGCATGCTTGCTTGAAATTGTGTTAAGATTGCTTGACTTGTTCTAAGTTGCTAAAATCTACCAAGAACTAAAATTGGGAAAAGGCTAGATTTTTATTTGGCCAAGTAGTCTAATCACCCCCCTCTAGACATACTTTCGATCCTGCACACTCTCACGCTCAAGTGCTCAACCTACACGTGCATGCGCACACATCAGGCCCTAACAGACACATACACAACCAGGTGATTCCCGTGCACGGGGTGGAGTCTTGTCGCGCCTGCGTACATTTGTGTTTATCTGACCTTTTCCCTATGCGAAGTGACAGGTGGGACCCACTAGGAATGTGGTCAATTTAACTAGTCGACATGGTGCCATGCAGACTATTTGGCCGGTCAACAGAGTGCAATCCGATGCTGAACCGTGAGAAAGTGACCATATAATCACCGCAAAACATATATAGTGACCGTAATCAGCTTATTCTGAAGTTCGGTGAATGTATTACGCTTTTCTCTCTGTAGGCCCTCCAAAACTACATCTCTACATGTTCTCACATGTTACATCTAACAACTATGCAATACAGCACTACTACAACGCTCTAACACAAGAAATCATATGTGTTTTTAGTTTTACTAGATATCATATTGTTACTTAATTATTTAGTTTGCATACATTAAAATTGCCTTTGAAATGTATGGCCAGTATCATATACCGTGCGGGAAAAATGCCGCCCTTTCCTGTTTAATCGGTTTGTATCGATGGATCGTGCGAAACAGCATAACTATAGTACTATATATAGTACAAGTGACAGTTCGCGGGGCCGTCGTGTCGTGTACTCCTCCGTCGTAAGAGTGGAGCGCTCGCTTTCATAAATCTTCTAGTCCCTTTCACCGACATGTGGGGCATCAAGCTACCGGGTCCACGTGCCATACCGGAATACAGTGCAGAGCAGCCGGGGTGAAGCTCCCAGTCATGGGCCGGGATAGTAATGAGCAATGAGGCGTCAAATCACAAAGTTGCACATTTACCGCAGTTAAGTTGGAGGGACAAAGTATCAATGCTAAAAAAGAAGTTGGAGGGACGAAGCAACCATCATTTTACTCGTTGCTGAATCCGCTTCTCCCTCATCTTCTTCAAGTTAACCACGTGTTGCTTCTGCCGTTGTTCTGCCTCATGTGGGAAGCGGATCGGCTTGGTGAAGCACTGACACGTGAGACCGCATGTTAGCATACCGCCAGGACAACGTCCTCTAAAAACAAGAAACCTCCCCCGCCATCCGCGCGGCAAAATCACCTCCTTTTTATTAATCTTGATTCTATAATTTTTTAGATCAATATAATTGAGATTTGTATAGATAGCACACAGGAGAAAAACCAAGTGGTACGATTAAGGGCATCCACAATGTGTGGCCAAATGTGAAAATAGCTTTTGGCATCATGGGAACCATTGTGGATGGTGTTGCCAAAGCCAAAAGGATGGAACCGAAGCTCCCTGATTGATTGATTGAAGGAATAAAAAAATGCAACGTCTCTCCTCTTTCTCCCGTGCTTGGACGCATGTACAGTATAGAGGACAGAGTCTACTCGCCTGTCCCTTGTATCACAAATCACAAAGCAGTGAGGTGTCAAATCACAAAGCACGGATGAAGCAACCGTCATTTCACTCTTCGCTGACTCCGCTTCTCCATCGTCTTCTTCGAGAAACCATCTCACCGCACTAAGCTGGACGGACGACGCTATTGTGTACGAGTAGTACTAGTACATTTAGGCGTCCTTTGGTTCAACGGACTTCCTGGATGCAAATAAGGTGGTTGTCTCGGCTTGCAGGCGGCACTTGTGAACGACTTACCGTGGTCTCCCTCAATGGTGTTATCCGTCAAACGCTGTCGGTGTCAAAACCGGCGGATCTCGGGTAGGGGGTCCCGAACTGTGCATCTAAGGCGGATGGTAACATGAGACAGGGGACACGATGTTTACCCAGGTTCGGGACCTCTCGATGGAGGTAATACCCTACTTCTTGCTTGATTGATCTTGATGATATGAGTATTACAAGAGTTGATCTACCACGAGATCGTAGAGGCTAAACCCTAGAAGCTAGCCTATGGTATGATTGTTGTTGTCCTACGGACTAAACCCTCCGGTTTATATAGACACCGGAGGGGGCTAGGGTTACACAGAGTCGGTTACAATGGGAGGAGATCTTCATATCCATATCGCCATGCTTGCCTTCCACGCCAAGGAGAGTCCCATCCGGACACGGGACGAAGTCTTCAATCTTGTATCTTCATAGTCCAATAGTCCGGCCAAAGGATATAGTCCGGTTGTCCGGATACCCCCTAATCCAGGACTCCCTCAGTAGCCCCTGAACCAGGCTTCAATGACGATGAGTCCGGCGCGCAGATTGTCTTCGGCATTGCAAGGCGGGTTCCTCCTCCAAATACTCCATAGAAGATTTTGAACACAAGGATAGTGTCCGGCTCTGCAAAACAAATCCCACATACACCGTAGAGAGAATAATATTTCCACAAATCTAATCTGCTGACACACTCGATATCATGACATCATACCACGGCCCAGTCTTTATTCAAACCGTTTTTCACAGCCCGCCACCGCGCGTATTGTGAGGCGGCTTACTTGGCACGTATTGTCGAAGCAGAGATCGTGTCCCCTTATCACGGGATTCTCATCAATACGGGTGTGGGTAACCCAACCGCGCCATCAATTACGGCGCTTGGGGAATAAGCAGTTTTACCAGGCAAGTGGGGAGGCACACAATTCTACCGTCTTTATAAAGGGATGAAGACTCACCCTTTTTACCCATGCCTTCTTCTTCCTTGCTTATCCATTTTCGCACACTCGAGCTTCAGCGCCCAAGTTCGCGTCTTTCTCCTCAAGCCACTCCAAGCATGTCCGGAGCGGGAGGCAAGTGGATGGTCTCCTCAGTTACAGAGGAGAACATCACCAAGCTACGGGAGGCCGGATATCTGGCGGCGGACATCGCGCAACGGCTCCTAGATGCGGGGCAGATCATTCCTACACCCGAACCCTATGAGAGGATTGTGTTTCTCCCCCACTTCGTCCGCGGACTGGGATTTCCCCTCCACCCGTTCGTCTGTGGGCTCATGTTCTACTATGGGCTAGATTTTCATGATCTGGCCCCCAATTTCATCCTCAACATCTCGGCGTTTATCGTCGTGTGCGAGGCTTTCCTCCGCATCAGGCCCCACTTCGGCCTGTGGCTGAAGACCTTCAATGTTAAACCAAAGGTGGTGACCGACCAGCAAGCGGAGTGCGGAGGCGCCATGGTGGAAAAATTCCCAATGTCACATGGCTCGAAGGCTCCTTTGTGGAGACCATAAGGGGGTGGCAATCGCGGTGGTTCTACATCACCGAGCCGCGCGACTCCAACTGGGTGGCGGACCCCGAATTTTGATCCGGCATCCCCATGCGGCTTACCTCCTGGAAAGAGAAGGGCCTATCCTGGGGTTGCTCGGCAGAGATGACCGGACTCCAGACATGTATCCGGAACATGATAAGCAAGAAACTTAAGCTTGTCAACGTGGTCCAGGTCATGCTCTTCCGCCAGATCCTCCCGTGTCAACAACGTGCATTCAATTTATGGGAGTTCGACCCAGCCCAGCACCAGACTCTAAGAGAGCTCTATGGCACGACGCATAAGGACGTCTGGAGGGTGCTGTTCAAGGGCGCCGAGGTCCCCCCTTCCCTCACCGAGGACCGCGGACTTAGCGCAAAGCGCCCTGCGAATCCGGTAAGTTCTCTACGCATTATAGGGTATCTAGTTTAATTATGTGCGAGATCTGAGCTCCCATGCCTTTGACACGACTGGATGGAGACATCGGAGCAGATCGACTGCCCGCCCCCCCTGCCCGAAGATCCGGCCACCGCACTCCTGATGGAGATGC
Organism: Aegilops umbellulata; assembly: GCA_032464435.1. Taxonomy (NCBI): domain Eukaryota; kingdom Viridiplantae; phylum Streptophyta; class Magnoliopsida; order Poales; family Poaceae; genus Aegilops; species Aegilops umbellulata. Next base: position 526,130,330 of record CP136055.1, on the reverse strand, counting down.
TGACTCCGGCACCTTATGAGGTACCGGAGAAGAAGACCAAGAAGAAGGCCACGGGGACCCGAAAGAGTTCCCGGCGTCAGGTGGTACCGGACTCATCGTCCGACAACTCCAAAACGCACTCCTCTCGTGAAAACGAGGAGGAATATGAAGGTTCTCCCCCTCCAGCCGGGGGAGACAAGAAAAGGAAGGCCACCCCAACCGGGGAGGCCGCAAGGTCCAAGAAGGGAAGGACTCTCCTTCCGGACTGTTCCACCACCGCCGCGCGTAGCGAAGACGAGTGGTTGCCCAAGGACAAGCCCCTGGCGAAGTCGTAAGTATTTGGATACCAGAGCGATTCATGGTATGCTTTTATTGCACTCCTTCTCCTTACGCCGAGCACGATTGTGCAGCCCATCCCGAGCCCGCATCGACGTATCTTCATCGGACGGTTCTTTGGACCCGTCGGATATGAATAGCGATTCACTTCCGACCGCCTCCTCCCCTCGCCCTACGGACAACGCCTAGGTGTTGCCTCAAAGGACACCAAGCCGAGGGGAAGTAGTCCTGGAGGCGCCTCGAGGCGACCTTCCGGACCCTGGGCGCAAAGGGAGCAAAGCTCCCTCGGGCTCCATGTTCGGCCCTTAGCCGAACACCGCACCGAAACCACCAGTGGTCCCGGACTCCGGCAAGAGGCCCCTTGTTAAGAGGGGCAAGCTGCCCGTGCCGGTGACCTCTGCCCAACCAGAGGCACCGGACAACTTGCTGGAAGTGCTTCGCAGTACATCCATCGACGACGAGCACCGCACTATTATGAGTGCGGTGATCAAGAAGGTTCAGTCCGCCAAGAGCGGACTGACTGAAGCCTGTGCCAGCCTCCTGACAAGATTTGAGGTGAGTAATCGAAATATAGGAAAATATTACCGCATAGACAGTAGCCCCTGATGCTCTTTTTGGCGTTCGCGAAGAAAAACCGAATAGAGGATCAAACAATAACTGCAGGAGTCTAATATAAATATGTCTATATGCGTATGCAGGCATCCCTACTGTCCACTACCGCACGTACTGCGAAGGTCGACGCACTACAGCAGGACCTTAAGCGGTCCAAGGAAGAGCTCGGCCTTGCCAAGAGGCAGCTCGAGGAGAACAAAGGTAAGCAAAACCTTGTCTATATATGAAAAAAGAAATTTGGTTGCAAGATAATAGGATCATCATGAATGTGCCGGGGACCACGACCGAAGTGGCGACCCTGAAGCAGGTGCTGTCCGAGGCCGAAAACAAAGCGGCCCAGGAGCGTGCCGAGCGAGAAAAACAAGATGCCCGAGTGGGCGAGGTGCAGCAAGAGCTCGAGGCACTCGTGAAAAAACACGAGTCCCAGCGTGACTTGAAGACGCGAGAGTCCGAGCTTGCCAAGGATCTCGAAAGTGCAAAACATGCCAAGGCCGAAGCCCATAAGGCCCTCCAGGAGACTGAGGCGGCGAAGAAGATAGCGACGGGTAAGGCATTCATTATGCAAAGCAAGCATGTGAAAGAAAATTTCTATTTACTTACCCGAGTTCGGAGCTCTTCAGGAGCGTTCGCAGATCTGCCCCGCAGTGTGTCTGATGCTGCCGAATTCTACCGGGCTGAGGAAGGAAGCTCGATGGAGAAGTTGTTCTGGTCTCAGTATACTGGGACCGAACACCCCGTGCCTTTGAGCGACCAGCTGAAGCAACTGGCCGAGCTTCACAAGGCGGCCGAACAGGCCATGAAGGGCCTTGTAGTCCGGATGTGGCCTGGCCTGGTGAGGCGGCTTGTGGATGCCTGCCGACGGCTGGAAGTCATAAAGCGGTCTGTCTACATCGAAGGTGCACGCAGGGCTTTTGCCCGTGCGAAAGTGCACTGGGCCAAGATGGACGCCGAGAAGCTGGTGAAGGAATGGCCGCCACAGGGCAAGGAGCATCGCCACCCCGAGATGTATTATGAAGGTGTTCTGAAGGGTGCCCACCTTGTGGTGGAGGAGTGCACCAAAGATGTAATTTTTGAATGAATTTTCTCATGTGATCCTGTAATATGAAAACTGGTTCATTTGCGCTATGCAACGCTTGTGGAATTTAAAATTGTCGGGGAAGCTGATCCACGAGCACCTATGGGGACCGAGCCCTTTCGGTTTGGCGGGGGGCGGAGGTCGCATGACGAGCAGATCGAGGCGAAGCACACGAGCAGTTTACCCAGGTTCGGGCCGCACGGAGGCGTAAAACCCTACTCCTGCATTGTGGTTTGTTTTGAGTTCTTGCTCGGGAGCGCTGAGTGCTATAGTACACACCAGCAGCTAACGAGACCGAGCGTGAGTGTTCTTCTCTTCCTCCCCCCTCTACGTTGCGCATGGGCCTCCTTTTATATGCTTAAGGGGTCACCGACAGGTGGCAACGTAGACAAGGGTAAAAATGGAAAGGTGTTGCGGTTGGTACAGCTACTCGTACAGTGTATCATACCTAACCGTGACGGCAGGGGACAAGGGCATTAAATGCCCTTCTGCATCGCCCAAATAGTGCAAAAAGGAACCGTCAGGGACGCCACTGTTTGCCACGATGGTGATCTTGTCAGCGCCACTTGCCACCGCGTACCGCTGGCTGCACAGCCTCCCGCCACGTACGCCTGGAACGGTCCCAGAGCGACACGTTGGTGGATGTGCTGGAGCGTGGGTACGGAGTGGTAGCTTGCTGTGGCAAACGCCTTGCCGCGGTCGTTGTCTTGTCGCGTCCGGGAGCTCGCCGCTCATCGGGCCTTGCCGGGACGCGTGGCGCGTCGCGGCAAGTTCCTTGAGATGCCTTGGTTGGCCTTCCCGGCAAGCTCCTCTTGCCGGGGCCTTGTGCCTTGAGTGGCCTTCCCGGCAAGCTCCTCTTGCCGGGGCCTTGTCTCCTTGGGTGGCCTTCCCGGCAAGCTCCTCTTGCCGGGGCCTTGTCTCCTTGGCTTGAATACTTTGTTCTTGAATGGCTCCAAAGGAACCACAGAAGACCTTGGCGGTCACCCAGCAAGCCTTGCTGCGGGGTGCTGTGATTGCCTATGCACAAGTTCGGGATACTAGGGTACCCCTACTCTAGTACACCGACAGGAGCACCCGGGCCTGGGCCATACACGGTGCCGAGCGCTGTTGGGCCAGGCCCAAAACAGGGCACGGGCACGCGCGGCCTGGGTTACGCCGTATCTTTCTCCGTATCCACCGCGCCCTCCCCGAACGACACGCGTTGATTGCGGAGTCATGGGGGAGATCGTGGGTGGTTTCTTTATTCGGAAAGGCGGAACGTCCGCCCCCTCCCTCCTTATAAGCAGGGGAAACAGGGGCAGTTCGCCCATCCGCCCGTTGCTAATCCAACCTCGAAAATCTCCGCCACTCCCCTTCTTCCCAAAGCCGAAAGAGAGCGGCGCTCTGCCCCCCATCGCCACCAGCACCACCAACGCCGTCGACCTCCCTCACCACGTCCGCCATGGCTCCGAAAGCCGAGAAAGGGAAGGTCGTGAAGTCGGCCGAGGCGCAGCGGCTTGCGGCGCTGCGAAAGGAGCGGGCAATCTTCCCCCCAAGCTTGCCACGAGGGACCTGAGGGAGTACTATTACCTCTTCTGGTCGACGGAGATGTGGGCGCACCCGCGCACGAAGGTACTTCCAGCCGCCGCTTGGAAAATGGCTCCAACTGGATATCCCTTCTTTGCCTTGTTCTTCTACTATGGGCTTTGCCCGCCTTTCTCTGAATTCTTCTGTGATATTATGAACACCTACGGGCTCCGCCTCCTTGACTTCACCCCCAATGCTGTCCTGACCATGGCAGTTTTCGCACATCTCCGTGAAAACTTTGTCGGAGTCCATCCAAATGTAGCCCTTTTTCGCCACTTCTTTATGCCCCGAGTTGAGAGAGGAGAGCCTTTATCCGGAGGAATCGCCTGGATCTCAAAAATCGGCAAGAAGGAAGCTTATCTGGAGGGAGAGCTCCGCAGCAAGTGGGATGAGTGGAGAGCAGACTGGTGCTGGATTGTCGAGGAGGACCCTCAGCCGTTTACCGCCCGGCACCAAACTCCAGTAGTGCGCGGCGTCGATTGGAGCAACGTGGCCCCGGACGACGACAGGCTGAAGATTGCCGTCTCCCGGATCCAACGCCTCAGGTTTGCCGGGCTCACTGTAGGCGCCGTTGGTGCAGATTTCCTTCGCCGCCGCATCGCCCCCCTGCAGGAGAGGAGGAGACCCGCCTGGGAGTTCAAGAATGCGGCGGATATCATGAGGCTGCGTCCGGGCCTCAACTTCAACTTCACTATTCTGGAGCTTAACGCGATGCTCCAGGAGCTGTTCAAGCGCGACTCTCAGCATACCGAAATGTTCAGGTTGCCGAAGGGTGTCGTTCCACTGTGCAACAATTCTTCACTCAGCCGCATCCGTGCAATGATGCCGCTGTGCGACTCACATGGAATTGACCCAACCTCGCAAGAGCCTGCAGACGACGTCGTGTAGGCGTTCTTCGATGGCTTGGTAGAAACGCCGATCCGCTCCGACGAGCAGACAGGCCTCACCCGGGACACCACCGACGAGGAGCTGAAGCGCATCGCCACTAGGCTGGAAGAGGCGGCGGCAGCCGCAGCCGCGGGCGAGTTTGGGTTCACCGTGGAGGAGGCGGAGGCAGTGGAGGCGGCAAGCCTTGCCGAGCGAGAGGAGCTTGCCGGCGAGGAAGAGCCTGCCAGGGCATGACGTCGAGTCGGGCGAGCCCGCCGAGGATTCGAGCGGCTCGTTGGAGATCGACTCCTCTCCCCCCTCACCTTCGGGCATCTCGCCGCAAGCAGAGCCCCCGGCTCCACCAAGAAGGCGTCTCCGCAAGGCCGGGGACGTAGTGGAGCGGCAGACGAGTCAACAGCCGCCGCGCCGCGCGACACGCTCCACCGCGGCAAGTTCTGTTGCCGCGGGAGCACCTCACACTGCTGCGGCAACTGGAGCGGGGTCTTCCTGGACCGCCGCTTCTGCTCCCACCAAGCGGCCAAGGGAACCTACTCCTCCGCCCCCTCGCGCCGGAGGCGAGCCAGGCTTTGACTTCTCCGCGCTCAGCTCTGACGAGGAAGAAGAAGAGTAAGATCCTTGTTGTACTTGTATTTCTTCAATTCTTGCTGTTTTGTCTTGTAACTCATTTGCTTTACTCTGAACTTATTCCTTTTTAGGACTCTGGCCCAGAGAGCGGCAAAGAGAGCCAAGGTCTCGTTGATCATCACCGAGGACGAACCCACCGCGACAGCAGGGTGTGCGCCCGAGACAACCTTGCCGGACCTGGCAACTGTTCTTCAGAGCAGCCCCCAGCATAAGTATATGGTTTGCTTCCCGCTGTTAGGCATGCATGGATACTATTTGTTTGCTGATATCTGACTGTTGGTTTGTGTAGGAGCAGAACAGCCCCACCAGGAGCGCCCGGAGACCGCCCCTGACATGCCATCTGCTTCGACTACACCGCCAAGGGAGAGTTCTCCGGCAAGGGAGAATCCTCCGACAAGGGAAAGCTCTCCGGCAAGGAGGAGCTCTCCGGCAAGGGAGAAGTCTCCGGCAAGGGACAACACCAGCGGCCCTCCGGCGGCGGAGACCACAACTGCAGAGCCCGGTACAGGTAAACCTCTTGCTTCGAAACTTCCCTTGGGTTCTTCTTCGTTTGATCTTCTTTTTGGATATTTGCTTGACTTTTCTTCCTTTTCCGGCCGTCAGACCCATCTGCTGCGGAGCCGATGGAGACCGAGGTTGCTATCGACGACGCCGCTGCCACCGAAGAAGCGGCCGGCGCTGATGATCCCGCCGGCGAAGAGGCCGCCAAGGCTGCCGCCGCAGCAGCTGACGAGGGGTCTGGCGATCGTACTGACGGCCCTGAGGCCGCAGGAGCGCCAGGCGCTACGTCGACCGCCGACCCTTCCGCCGCTGCCGCAGCGTCAGGCTCCGAAGAGCCCCAGCCAGGCGTCTACTTGAAGGCCGGCGATGGCGTCTTCATCAACCTCCCCTGGGCGTCAATGTCCAGGGCGCCGGTCGAAGGAGAAAGCTTCGACGGAGAGGTGCTCGCCTCCGCTGGGCTGACGCTGGTTGACGCGCCAAGCAGCAGCAGCGGCGAGTCCGAGGAGGAGCGGCTGCTGCGGAAGCTGTTATCGCTCTACCGCGCTCGGCAAGCCAAGCTGGAATCCCGCGAGGCGCTTGCCGCGAAGGTGGGAGCAGACATTGAGAAGCGCGCGGAGGAGCTCCGAGGTCTCAACCAGGCAGCTCTCCGGTCTCTGGTGGAGGAGCGGGAGCAGCTCGCTGAGGAGCAGAAGGCCTTCCTCCTCGAGAAGGCTGACGTCCAAGAGCAGCAGCAGCTTGCCGAGAAGCTGTCTGCGCAGGAGGGCGAGCTGGCGCAGCGGAAGATCAACCTCGATAACCACGAGGAGGAGCTTGCCGCGCGCGAGCGAACATTCGGCGGAGCTCTCAAGCAAGCAGAGGACGCTGCCGCAGCTGCCGAGGCCGCCAAGAAGGAGCTGGAGACGAAGGTGGCGCAGCTGGAGGCCAATCTCAAGGCGAGCGGCGAGGAGCTTGCCGCGCTCAAGCGTGAGCGGGAGAAGGACGCCTACAGTCACTCCAACGCAGATCAAGGAGCTCAGCGCCGCCAAGGACTCCAACGCAGATCAAGGAGCTCAGCGCCGCCAAGGACTCCAACGCAGATCTTGAGTTGAAGCTGACCACTTTGACCAAGACGCTGGACGGCGCCAGGGAGCAGGAGGTGGCCTTGAAGAAGGAGATCAAGGCCGACAAGGCGCTGCTGGAGAGTGTTGCTGCCACCCAGAACACTTTTAGGGAGACTGTGGAGCATTGGACGAAGGGTCTTGTGAATGCTGCCGCAGAAATTGACAGGGAGCTGGCGCAGCTGGGGATGGAGGATCTCGGGTATCCCTCCGACGAGAACCTCCAATCCAGTGCCAAGCTCACCTTGTTCTTCAAGGGCGTGGCGACGGACCTCCAGTGACTCCGGGAGAGGATCCCAAAGCAGCTGGCCGACGTGTCGCCAAGATCTGCGCGGGAGCTCTTCAAAAGGTGTTGGTGAAGGTGGCCTTCCGCAATCCGGGGCTCAACCTCACCAACGTCCTCAAGACCCTGCCGCCGGATGCTGATCTGGAGGCGCTCAAGGCCCTTGTCGCACCCATTGTGGACAAGGTGAGCGGGATCAAGAGGGTTGAGGGCGATCGTGTAGACTAGGCAGCCCGTTTTCTTCTTTTCTTGTCGCTGCTGGTCACGTTATGAAAACAATCTATTAGAGCCGCGTCAAGCTATCTTGTAATATAACTCTATTTTGGATGGTGATTGCAATGTTATTTCCTTTACTTGATTCCTTCCTTTGTATGTTTTTGCCCTATGCTTTTAGGGAACTTGCCGGCGCAGGCACCTTAGCCGCGAGCGCTGAGTGCGGGACGTCAGCAGCCTGCTGGCGGTGCCGTTACCGACAAGAAACCTTGTCGCGACTAGTCGCAGCTCACTTAAGTTGTTGAGCGGACTCGAATCAAAGTAAGGGCGCAACTAGCCACGAGCTGGTTCCTCCACGCACAGGTTTTCCATACAAAGCATGGTCGTTCAAGGAAGATAACTTAAAAATTTTAAAAATCTGATTGCTCAAACTTTGGCAACTTAGCTTTTCTGTTGTTTGCTTTCCGGCAAGGCGAAACTTTCTTGAAAGACTGCTGGTCCATACCATTATCTTCTCCTTCCCCCCGACAAACTTGTGGGCGAGGGAACCTTCCTTTCCTTAAGAAAGAAGAAAGAAGAGAAAATAAAGATATGGAGCCTTATGGCTCGTTATTGCTTACCGGGGGTTGGCGCTGCACAAAGTGTCAGATAACTCATGCAAAAAATAAAAAGCATGAAATTGACAAGATGTGCGGAGCACATGAGCTTTATTTATGCACAGGGTCTGCGCCTGGCTTTGTACAAAGGATTACATGCAACAGCGGCAAGACTTGTACAAAAGGTGGTTGCCGGAACAGGGTCCGGCAACCGCGCCTTACGGGTAAACCTTATGAAGATGCTCAATGTTCCAGGAGTTGCTCACCGGAATGCCATGTTCGGTCTCAAGGCGGACAGCGCCAGGCCTAGTGACTCGTTTCACCCGGTAAGGGCCTTCCCACTTCGGCGTCAACTTGTTGGAATTCTTGGCGGACTAAACGCGCCGAAGAACAAGGTCGCCTTCCTCGAGACTTCTGGTGTTAACTTTGGGGCTATGGTAGCGGCGCAAAGCTTGCTGGTAGCGAGCAGCTCGCACAGCAGCCTGAAGACAGTCTTCCTCAAGGAGCAGCGCGTCATCTTCTCGCAGCTGCTCTTGCTCAAGCTCATCATAAGCGAGCACTCGAGGTGACCCGTATACGATTTCCATGGGGAGAACTGCCTCTGCTCCGTAGACTAGAGCGAAAGGTTTCTGGCCAGTGGCTCGATTTGGCGTCGTCCTGATCGACCAAAGAACCACCGGCAGCTCCTCAATCCAGTTTCTTCCGCACTTGTGCAGCCTGTTGAAAGTCCTGGTCTTGAGCCCACGCAACACTTCAACATTTGCCCTCTCCGCTTGACCGTTGCTTCTGGGGTGAGCAACAGAAGCGAAGCAGACCTTGGCGCCAAGATCTTGGACGTACTGCATGAAGGTGCGGCTCGTGAATTGCGTACCGTTGTCGGTGATGATCCTGTTAGGGATCCCGAAGCGGCAAACAATCGACCTGAAGAACCTGACTGCTGACTGTGCTGTCACCTTCCTCACTACTTCCACTTCCGGCCACTTTGTGAACTTGTCGATTGCAACGTACAAGTACTCAAAGCCCCCGACTGCTCGGGGGAAGGGGCCGAGGATGTCGAGCCCCCAGTCCAAAAATGGCCAGGATAAAGGGATCGTCTGGAGAGCTTGAGCTGGCTGGTGTATCTGCTTGGAATGGAACTGGCACGCTTCACACTTGGTTACTTGTGCAGTTGCATCCTGGAGGGCTGTCGGCCAAAAGAAACCTTGCCGGAATGCTTTGCCGGCAAGTGCTCTTGCGCCAATGTGGTGACCGCATATGCCTCCATGTATCTCTGCCAACAGCTTTTGTCCATCTTCCCGGTGAATACACTTCAATTTCACACCGTTGAGTCTTCTTCTGTACAGTGTGTTGTCGACAAACTGGTACATACTTGACTGTCGGGCTACTCTTTCCGCTTCTTCTTGCTCTTCGGGAAGTTCTCTTGTCTGAAGGAAACAGACAATCTGCTGTGCCCATGCTGGAGCTTGCGGCTCGACAACAAGGACTAAAGGCACATCTGCTGCTGCGGGAACATCCGCTTCTACGGCGAGAACCTGCGGCTCAGCCGGAGCTTGATGTTCCCCGGCAAGCTTGCCGGAGCAAAACTTGTCGGGAGCGTCTGCTTCAACGGAACAAACCCTGGGGCTCGCCGGAGCAGACAGCTCCCCAGCACTCTTTGTGTTGATCTTGGGGACCTTCTTGGCGGCGTCTTCGGGAAGCTCTGCCGGAAAATAGTCACCAGAATTCAACTTCCTCTTCTTGCTCTGTCCAGTTGATGGCGTTACAGACAGTTGAGTCATCTTGAGCACAAAGATCCCTGGTTCCACAGGTAACTTAAGTGCTGCGCACTTTGACAGGCCATCGGCAATGTCGTTCTGAGTTCTTGGAACATGTTCCATCTGTAGGCCGTCAAAGTGCTCTTCTAGCTTTCTCACTTCATCAACGTAGGCTTCCATCAACGGACTCTGATAACTCTTATTCACTTGGCGGACGACAAGCTGCGAGTCACCCCTGACAATGAGCTTCTTGATCCCAAGGTCTGCCGCGATCCTGAGACCGGCAAGCAAACCTTCATACTCTGCAGTATTGTTTGTTGCTTGCTCCTTGGGAAAGTGCATCTGGACTATGTACTTGAGGTGCTCTCCGGTGGGTGCGACAAGCAGCGCGCCAGCACCGGCGCCTTGCAGCGAGAAGGCACCATCAAAGTACATTAGCCACTCTTTGCCTGCTTCCTTGACGGGGATGCTCGTTTCTGGAATTTCTTCATCTGGTGTTGGCGTCCACTCTGCTATAAATTCTGCCAATGCTCTGCTTTGGATAGTTGAAGTGCTCTCAAACTTGAGGCCAAAGCTTGACAGTTCCAGTGCCCACTCAACAATCCTGCCTGTTGCTTCTGGATTATGTAGTATCCTCTTCAGCGGAAAACGAGTAACAACTGTGATCTCATGTGCTTGGAAATAATGGCGCAGCTTTCTCGAGGCCATGAGAAGGCCGAAAAGCAATTTCTGCACACCAGAGTACCTTGACCTATCCCCCTGCAGAAGGGAACTGACAAAGTAAACTGGGCGCTGCACCATTCTCTTCTGCATCTCCTCGCGCGCCTGCGCAGATCCATCTTTGTCGGGACCAGAGCTTGTCGGGGAAGCCCCATGCTTGTCGCTGGATGCGCCTGCCGTGGTTGCTAGCTCATCAGCTGCCTCCCTCTCCGCTACTAACGCAACACTAACCACTTGATTGGTGAGGAGATCAAAAGTTTGCTGAACATTTTCATTGTCGAGTCTTTTGAAGCGGATGAAGAGATTGCGAAGAACATCGACTCGAGAGTCACGCTGAGTTGAAACTCCTTCATTGACCTTGGACAACCTATCCCAGATAAGCTTAGCAGTTTCCAAAGCACTCACTCTACCGTACTGTCCTTTACTCAGATGGCCACATATGATATTCTTCGCTTGGGAATCGAGTTGCTTGAATCTCTTCACATCAGTAGCGTTCAGTGAGGGTGAGACGGAGGGAACACCATTTTCCACAACGTACCAGAGATCATTATCAATTGCCTCAAGATGCATGTGCATCTTGTTCTTCCAGTAGGGGTAGTCCGTCACATCAAAGGTAGGACACCCAGCAGAGACCTTGATCATACCTGCGGTCGACATAACTAAAATTCCAGGCGGTTAAACCAAAATCACACAGAACAAGGGAGAACCTTGCTCTGATACCAATTGAAAGTGCGTTATATCGACTAGAGGGGGGTGAATAGGCGATTTTTATGAAATTCTTCACTGAGGAATTTGCTAGTGAGGAAATTCCTTAGCGAAGAACTACTAGCAGCGGAATAAGTACTCAGAAGTAAACATAGCAGAATACAAGCATGGTCATCATGATGAAATGAAGACAAACACAGAGTACAGAAAGCGTAAACACATGATAGCACAAGATATGAACTGAGGAAATTGAACTGAGGAAATTGAGAAAGTCTTCAGTCAAAGTCTTCAAACACAGATATGATAAACAAGCAGCACAATACTGAGGAAATGAATGAGTTGAGGAAATGGAACCAGTAAGCTTGGTGAAGACAATGATTTGGTAGACCAGTTCCAACTGCTGTCTCAGTTGTACATCTGGTTGGAGCGGCTGAGTATTTAAACTCGAGGACACACAGTCCCAGACACCTAGTCCTGAGCACGCAGCTCGGGACACCAAGTCCTCACCGTATTCTCCTTGAACTAAGGACATACAGTCCTCGTCAATTCACTCGTGGTATGTCTTCAGGCGACTTCCGAACCTTCACAAACTCGGTCACTCGGCGATCCACAATTCCTCTTGGATGCCCTTGACCATGACGCCTAACCGTCTGGAAGAAGCACAGTCTTCAAAGGTAACAAGCGTCGGATCCACGCAGGATCAATCTCTTCAGTGATGCTCAATCACTTTGGGTTTGTAGGTGTTTGGGTTTGGGTTTTGGATTTTCCTCACTTGATGATTTTCGCTCAAAGTCCTCGGAGGATGGGATGCTCTCAAATGACAAGTGCCAGTTTCTCGCGGAGCAGCCAACCAGCTAGTGGTTGTAGGGGGCGGCTATTTATAGCCTAGGGAGCAGCCCGACATGATAAGACATAAATGCCCTTCAATGCTATGACCGTTGGATGGATAAGATATTTTGGGACAGGTGGCGCGTAGCACAACAACGGTCGGAAATTTGAGGTTCAAGTTCCTCAGGGCTATCATGTTCCTCACAGTGTAGGCAGTTCGCACTGGTGAATTCCTAACTCCTCAGTCAGAACAAAGTCCTCAGTGACTAGAAGAACTGCGTCTATGTCACTGAATAAATTGACTGAACTGTATGAGATTTCCAATGGCTTCACTCGAAGGGATTGGTAGGTGTAGGATTTTGAGTTGAGCATCACATGGAAATTTTCTCCTTAGTATTTCCTCGACCCCTTGAACAGTACGGTGTTTCCTATGACTCAAGAAAGAGAAAATAAAACTATGAAAACAAAAGTCTTCACGCTTCATGTTCCTCGAATGAATACCAAGTCTTCAAGGTCACACCAATTTCTTCACTTTCAAAGTCTTCAGAAAGTCTTCAGGATATCAAAGTCTTCAATCGAAGAACTTCATTTTTAGGGGTCGACTTTCTCTGTAAATATCAAACTCCTCATAGACTTATAGACCTGTGTACACTCATAAACACATTTTTTTGTACACAATGCCAGTATATCAGAATTACAATTTGCAAAAGGCCACTAACACTAATCGAGGCAAAATTGATGGGGTTTGCCTCGTACTAGCAACCAAGGACATTAATATCCCCTACATACATGTGGAAGTGAGAAGGTTGGTTTGCATGGCGCTGCATTAATCAAGCGATGAGGAGTGAGATGGTTAGCTCTTTGGGCTTTGGAGAAAAAATACGCATTAATTGACACGTGAAACGAGGATTTGTATCGATTAATCCCGCGAAGGAAAACCCCGACTTTCTTTTTTAACACTAGTACTCCTAGTACGTAGTACTACGTACTTATCCTGTTTGGGTCTAGGCCTTGCATTGCCATACTTTGCCACACATTTTTGCCAAGCTTGCCTAAACTTTTCAAAATGAAAAGGAGATACACTTGCGCACGGCTGTCGCTGTCGCACCGCACCCTCACACAGTCGCTCCTACATGCCGCGGTCGAACCGCACCCTCACATGCACAGTTGCTCCTGCACGCCGCAAACCCAACCAAGGGAACGCACCCTCACTGACACGTGCTGTCGCATGTGAACAAACCAAACTCAGCCATCCTACCGCTGACACATAATTTTCGTTCATAGAGTATGTTTATCCAACCGCATGTTGGGGAATATCCGTACGGCCCGTGCGGTGATCTATTGGGGAAGAAGAAGAGGTGAGGAAGAAGGGTTAGGAGACATAGGATATTCATCCAACCGCCTGAAATGGTAGACTGACGCAAGTCAGGCGACTTGCATAACAATATATGTTTTTACACAGCAAAAGATCCACAAAAACAACAACATAAAGAAAAACTATCACTGCTCGTGGAACAAGACGGCCTCGTCGTCTTTGGCTGCCGGCGCGAACCAGCCATAGCTGTCGACGTGTGTCTCCGCACCGTTGTTGTCCTCGGACTCCAGCTACTCGTTCACGCAGAGTGTGCATGCTCTCTGCACGGATGAGAGCACCGCCCGGTTCAAGTCGAGGACGTCCGGTTTCGCCTGCAGGAGGGCCTCGATGGCAGCGGCATCCGCGCATTCCGCGTCGAGTCAAGCCTCCGCTGCCCGGTTCAAGTCCAGGACGCCCGGTTCCACCTGCAGGAGGGCCTCGATGAGAGCGGCATCCGCGCGCTCCGCTTCGAGTTGAGTCTCTACCGCCCGGTTCAAGTCCAGGACGTCCGGTTCCGCCTGCAGGAGGGCCTCGATGGCAGCGGCATCCACGCGCTCCATCTCAAGTTGAGCCTCCACCGCCCGGTTCACATCCACGACATCCGGTTCTGCCTGCAGGAGAGCCTCGATGGCAGCGGCATGCGCGCGCTCTGCGTCGAGTTGAGCCTCTGCCTCCCGGTCCTCCTTTAGTATCGCCAGGTTAACCGATGGTCCGCCTGCACCATGGGGGACTCGGAGGCCGACATGAAGTCGACGTCCATCGTCTCATACCCATCGGGGGCCTTCTACGCCGCGACCTCCGCCATGAACATTGGATCGGCTTCCTGCTCCTCGTAGCTTGGCAACAGAGAATTCGGGGATTGGCCCGCCGCAAAGCGAGCTTGGGAACGGTGGTCTCTGGCGCCGATCGCCGCCGCAATTTCTGCGCGGCGCTCCGGCGTCAGCATCTTGTAGTAGGTGATCTTGCAGCGCACCATGGCTTTCCGGCGAACTAGGGGACACTTGATGCGGGCTAGGGGATCGAAAGGTGGGGGAAGGGGCTGGAGATTAGGTGTGGTTTTAGGGCAGTGGCTGGCTTAGGCCGAGCAGCGAAGGTTCTGGTGTGAATAGTGGTTCCGATGACGACCGGTCAATCGGTTTTGACTGTACATCGCTTTTGTCGCGTTCGCGTTGCAGCCCGGCACGCTAGACCCTCCACGTCACTCACCGAATGGAACACGCTTCGTCTTGCGTTTTCGCTCGCTTGTGGGACCGTAGTTGAGAGCAAACCAACATCCCTCCCCCTCCCCCGCCCGCGTCATTTTATGCGGAGTAAATAAAAACAGAGGGAGTATACTACGGATGAGGATCCCCTGACGTGGCCGAACCCATTGAGTAACTGACATGCGGGGCCTATTAAGCATTGGGTCCGCCAGTAAGTGACCGAAAGGGAGGGTAAGGCAGGGATACGTATGTGAAAGGAGCTTCAAATGATATAATTTTCACATTATACATCTCATGTACTATTAATGTTGTCAATAGTAAAATGCGGTTTTGAAAAACGCATTAGAGCATGGTTAATAATATAGCCAATCGATGGCTATAAGGAACTGCCATGTCATCTATAGCCATCATCTATTATATGCACTCATACAGTAGTGTGGGCTATAAGGTTGGCTATTTCCCGCAAAAAAATTATAAGGTTGGCTATTGTATTAGTACTTTTTTCCATCTCCTCTCCATCTCTTTCTTCATATTTATTGTACATATTTAACTAGGAATGCGTATATAGCTAGGCTCTTGCATGAGAGCTCACTCCCCTTACTTTTTCACATCTCTCTCCTCCACAGAGGCCCTCACTACTAGGGAAAACCCTAGCAGTAGCGCTGGTTTTGTGCTCACTAGTAGCGCGGGTAGGCGCGCTACTAATAAGGCGCTACAGCTATTGCTTAGCAGTAACGCGTGCCCGCACGCGCTACTGCTAGGACAAATAGCTGCAGCGTTTGTTCACTCCCACGCTACTGCTAATGTAACTACTGGCAGCGTGTTTTCTCTCCATCGCTACTAGTATTCTTTTTTTATTTCTTTATTTTTAGTGTATTTATGCGCCATCGTACAAATATTGGTACAATACCAGTTATGAGGTTTACATCATTATGTCCATAACAGTGTGTCAAATGAAGGTGGATTAGGTTCAAGTGGAGGCAATATGTGGTGCATGTCAAAAGTATACTACTAATCCAAACTTGATCTAGTTTGGACTAGTAGTACTTTCGATGTGCACCACATGTTGCCTCCACTTGAATCTAATCCGCCAGCAAAAGCTATTTAATCATCATTATAGTCATTACCACCAACAGTATTTATTTAATCACCACTAACACTAGCTAATAATAATCATCATAGTCATTACAACCAACACTAGCTATTTTATCATCATAGTAATAGTGTAGCACATCATCATCCTCAAACTCATTTCTAGCTAGCTAATCACTCCTGCTACTCTCTCTTAGGTAAAATAACATAAACATGTGTAGCTCTCCTCCTTGATCAAGTTGGAGCATGCAGATGAACCTATCTCCTAATCGTGTGTAGCGCATCTGTTTGCTGCCCCCTAGTACTTCTCTGCGCTGTCCCATCACATGTTTGGTCCAGTCTTGCACTATTAAGCATCCGTCGCTAATCTTGAATGCACTAAAGTAATCTGTAGGATATCTTGGCCGTAAGCTAATAATACTCATGGTACCTTTAGTCTCGATCCCATAAGGCACAACATTCATTGGGAATCCCTGTTGAAGAACATCGTATGGTAACATACTTAGCAATGAAGTTTAGCTTCAAAAATAATGTATGGAAAAGATGCACCGAGGACAAATAGTAAAAATATTACCATCCTTCCTAAATAGATGTGACCGTAGTTCATTACGAACACTATTGGTCGCACGTTTTCAGTACTAACATTTCTAAGTGCAGGAAGAAAATTTGTCTTGACAGTATCAAGATCAAGCCATGAAACATAATGACTTAGCTCCTCGCAGTTTAGTTTAGCCCCGGGACAGTAGTAGGTCCTGTCTACCAAGCGCTGGACATGTTTGCTTGCACCGAAATAAGCTGACAATACAAATTAGTTGTCAACTAGTTTTGAATAAACAATATCAAACCCATAAATATGGTTGAGAAACTTACATAATGGTATAACTGGAGGCGTTTGCACATCGACCCAGATGTCGGTATTACCTTCAATATCATCTTCCGGACGAATATCAAAGGTGATAACCATATCAGGCTCAAATGCATAAGTCTTGCATAGTGCTCGCCATGTTTTGCATCCAAAAATAGGTGTAGTCGTCTGAATTGTATAATTTTACGTTGAAAATATAACCATGCTCGGTCTTCAAGTAAAATTTCTTTTCCTCCATAGTACGACTGAAACCTATCTTATCCAATACAAAAACTCTTGCATGGCAGGGGATACGCTAGTAGAATAGTAAAAAAAAGACTTGTCATGCTTAATGTCATGCTTAAATTATAAGTTGAAGCCAATGAAGCAAATGTCATGCTTAATTATGAAAAAAGACTTGTCGTTGTGACTTACTGTATCCACTTCGAAGTTCTCGTCCAGCTTGATGCTGAAGCGCCTATCATCATCTAGGAAGATTCCGTCGCACAGGCCGCGCTCGTCTTCGCAGTATTTGCAAATACCGAAATCCTTTTCGTCGTCAGACATTTCGTATATTCATAGTTAAAACATTAATTGAAAATCGATCAAAGACAACTACCAGGATACTCAACACACAAATCCGGGGCACTTTGCTAAAATCCAGCATGACCTTTGCTAAAATAGGACATATCGAGCGCCTGAAATTTGCCGGAACGGAAATGAATCAACACTCTGGCAAAACATAGGCCAGTCGGAGGTGTAACCTGCAAACATGACCGGCCAGTTGGGCAAGCACATATCCTATTTGAGCAACACAAGATATACATTTCAAAATATCTTATAGGACTCAAATTAGCATGCATTCAATAAGCAAAAGTAAATCATCTCAGGCGTCCGTACATCGTCGAATATTATCACTAATACATCCCGAATAGTGTCATACATATAACATCACTAATACAACTTAAACCCTAGCACATGACGGGTATCGGCGCGGGCGGTGGACACCCACAGAGAAGGAACCATCACGGGATCATAGCTCCAGTGAGATCCCTGGAGAACCTGCCAGGTATTGGAGAACCTGTGCTCCAACGCAAACAAGTAGCGATGGACGTGCGCGTCCTCCTCACTGACACGGTGACGCACCACCTCCGCGGGGTCCTTGAGCCTCTGGACCGTCACTGGCTCACGCGACCGCCACCAAAGAAGATTCGGGTCAACGATAGGTTGGATCCTAACCAACCTGCGCCTCTCGATAGGTAGCGCCTCCCAGTACCACCCTGGCGGAGCCCAGTCCCGGACATGGCCCGTCTGGTCAAGCAGGTGTCGTCCTCCGCCGACTCGACGACGAGGATGCGGGATAGGCAGCGTCGATGTCGATGCGGGAAAAATTGCTTTAACTAAAAAAATAGCAACAAGTTCTTACTAACGAGTTCTATTAATTCAATTAGTTCTTACTAAAAATAAACTTACTATAAATAAAAATAAACTAATACCTAATTAGTACCTAGTTCTTACTAACTAATTAGTACCTAGGAACTACTGCCCTAATTACCATATAAGTAGTTAACTAACTAGCACTAAAAATAGCCTAGGGTTCATACTAACCAGCACTAACTAGCTAGGGTTCATACTAAGTAGAGAAGAGGGATCGGAAGGGGAGAGTGCTTACAGAGGGCGGGGAGAGAGATGGGGTCGGGGGAGACATCGGCGAGGCGGGTCAAGGGAGACGGCGATGAGGCGGGGTTGGGGGAGACGGCGGCGAGGCGGGGTCGGGGGAGACGGCGGCGAGGTGGGGTCGTGGGAGACGGTGGCGAGGCGGGGTCGGGGGAGACAGCGGCGAGGCGGAGGTGACGAGGAATAGTAGAGGAGAATTGGGGGAGGAAGCAGAGGAGAGGGAATCAGGCCGCGCGGGGGGTTAGGTGAAAATAGCTTTAACAGTAGCGTGGGGAGGCAAAACGCGCTGCTGCTAAAATCCGTAGTAGTAGCGCTGTTCGTAGAAGGGCGCTACTACTATACCTAGCACGTCGAGAACGTTGTGGGAATTATAGTAGTAGCGCGTTCTGTTCCTGCCGCGCTACTGCTAAGCGGGTAACAGTAGCGCCGTTCTACAAGACGCGCTACTGCTAAGTAGCAGTAGCGCCTCATTTTAACAAGTGCTACTGGTAACATTCTGCGTATAAGGTTTTCCCTAGTAGTGCCTATATAAATGGAAGGAGGGAGTACAACTATGAGCACTGCATACTCTAGTACAGATGTTGTCAGTACTCCACTAGTACTATTGGACAGGGAGCTTAAAAAAGTTACTATTGGACTGGCTATTCGTGGCGAAATCCTAGTAGGAAGAGCATGCGCGAGAACAAGCACATTCACGTTGTTGAAAACAAATTGGAAACCATCTCGAGTACAAATCTAGGAGTACGTACGAATCTAACAATATTGATTGGGCGTTGTTGAATGTTGATACTTTTTTTATCAAAGTAGAGATACTTTGACTACACATAAAACTTATATGTAAGCTAGAAAGGATAGGAGGGAGTATATTGTACGTTAAACAACGAAACAAACATTGAATACCCTTTATATATGATTTGCGGATGCTATGATCACCGGTTCAAAATTTTGAATCCGCCTTAGGTATCACACATGCTCCCACTCGTTCTCTCTCGATTTCATCTCGGGGTCCGGAGATCAATTGAAAGAGGACTAGGGTGGGTACAATACGTTTGTTTCGCTTATGAACATACAATATACTCCCTCTGATCCCCACAGACCCCCCGCGGGTCATTTCTATCATAGAAACAGACCAAACCTTTATCTCCTTGCACAACACGCAATTGATCTATGAACATCAATCGATCTCGTCAACATGTGTCGGGGCATGAACTGAATGGGATGTCAAAACTAAGATGCGAAGTGACACGCAGTGGAGGCAAAATGAAACTTCAAATGAACTGTTTGTTTGTATGCATGTCGGACAAATTACAAATAAACATTGGAAATACAAGCATGGTCTAGGCCCACATGCAAATGATACTCGGCAGAATGTTCAAATGAGGCATGCGGGAGGATGGACTTGACCGGAGGGCGACATGATCGATGGAGAAGAGGGTTGGAGAGGAATGAGAAATAAGCAAACGCCACATGATTATACTTGAACGGCTCAAATAAACAATAAGTTGTTTCGCTTGGCCTACATAGTGAAAGGCCAAATGCGCCACGCGGAGCACTGACGCTCGAATATGGCCGGGAAAACAAGGAAACCGACATGTGGGGCACACCTGTTAGGATGACGTAGCGCAAACTAGTCCAATGGAGGAGCTGGCCCACGACCTCATCGCCATCGGCAACCATTCATGTGGGTCGTGGGGGCCAACAATGTGGCGCAACTCTAGCACCGCCTCTGGACACGGCGACCCCGGTGAGCGACACGCTCATCGTCCCTAGACACGGTCGGTTTCAGTGTGCCCAGGATGGCGTTAGTGCTGTGGCACGACCAATAGTATGTTTGGTTTGTGCCCAAGGTTGCCCCATCAAAGCATTGGGTAGCCAAAATTTTGGTTGAGGTTATGGTTGCCCATGATTTGGCCGACATCGGCAAGAAAAATGAACTAGAGTTGGCTAGAGTTCATTGGCATGCCAAAAAATGGCAACCATCCAAACAAAGACCAATCTTTGGGTCATGACCAAATTTTGGTAAGGTGCACTTTGGCCACAATCCAAACACACCCCAACACCCGGCTCGTCGAGGATGCACGGGGTGCCGGGACACGTCCGCGGAGTGGTGTAGCGCGGCCAACTACATGTTCAGGACCTGAGACCATGCCGAGTCGTCTTGCTTTTTCAATTACATGCGTCAATCGCATGTGAGCAAAGGGCATCGCCAATGTTGCCACGACCGCAGTTCACTACCCTGGCACACCAAAAACCCTCGTCCCTAGCGCCGTCGCGCGGTGCGTTCCCAGCCGGCGCCAGCTGCCCGCATTCATGTCGTCCGTCCGTATGCCATTGTTAAGAGGCTCTGTGCTCGACGGACCAATTCCGGTGACTTAATGACGCACCAGGACGCTTGGCCTCACCGGAATGCGCTACTTAAAGTGGCAACGCCTAGCTAACCTCCACACCATAGCACATTGTCCTCCTACCTGGCACTACATCCGCCATGACCGCAAGTGCGAACGCTCTGCGGGAGAGCTTGTCTTCGGGGATGGAGCTCGAGGTCACCGCCCTCGCTCAAGTCGCCGCACAAGCGGTGGCCACGCTGGCGGCCGATGACAGGAGCACCGTCAGCCACGCGTCCTACTTGCCGCCGTCCAACGTCCGACACCGTCGAGGTCAGGGACTCCTCCGAGGATGAGCAGGGCATGGGAGGCGGCAGGGCATGGTGTGCCAACTGGCCGGTCCGTCTGCCGTGTTCTACTTTTCCTCACCGGAGACCACACCTTCACTTCGCGGGTCTTGAACCCCGCCCCCGTACATGGAGATCGCAGATGGAGGACGTCGGTCGCCGCCATAGAATAGGTTTAGGGTCCGGTTTCTTTTATTTTTCTGTCCTATAAATGTTCGAAATGTAATGAAAATCTGCCGTGTTTGCATTAATCTCGGCCGGTGTATATGAACTTTCACAATAATATAGTATATTGTCGGAGTACTAGCAAGATGCCCGTGCATTGCATGGAAGATCAAGATCTTGTGGGAGAAAAGGATGAATGAGGGAAGGCCTTATCTGCAAATGCACATTCACGCATTTCACATCTACGGGAACCTACGAAAGGGTTAACGTAAATTGCCACTCTCTCTCCTCCCCTGATTTTCATGGTGGTGGGCCCCTCCCTCCCCCCAATCTACAATCAATAGCTCACACGTTTCACATTATGTTTTAATTATGTAACTGGGACTACGTAGGTGTGGCATTACTCGTCCTAAAAAACCCAACTAAACCAACCTCCCAGCATATCGCGCGGGAAAAGACCCGGCCGCGCCGTTTTAGTCGGGATTACCGGATTACTAGTAGTAGTATCGATGGATCGCGCAAAGCAACAAGTTTTTTTTGAGGGGGCGAAGCACCTAGTGTCGAAGTAACGGGCCACGGGTAGCCTAACCCGAGTCCTAGAACCTTTCAAGAAGTTGGGGCTGCTGCGCCCCTCAAAGCATCAAGATGAAGCACCGCCTTCTGATGGCCGGCTAGTTGAACGGCCGGCTGCCAGAGAACGGCCGAGTTCTAGAAGGCGGCATCGAGACGGGCCGACTCCTAGCAGTCGGCCCACGGCGCCCTCAAAGTCTGCACCCTCATTAAGAAGACATGACCGGGTGTGGATACAATGTAGCCCATCCCCCCGTATCCAGGGGCGGGTGTGGCCACAGTGCCCCGTACAGGCGGAGATATCCACACAACGCGGCACTGTTGCCACTCCCCCCTTGACATCATTCCTGACAGGCGGAGCCCTGTTCCCACGACGCCCTGTCGGTACGGTCGGCAGGCGGCATGCCCTACCAGATAGTGAGAGCCTCGAAGACGGCGGAAGCTAGACCAGCCGGGCCGGAGGGAGGCCGGCTTCCAGCAGGCATCCTGTTCCTCCCTCGAGGCCCGTGCGCCATTAACCAGATGAGACATGGTGTGGCTACAGTGATCTCTCACGAGGCGGCGGGACTGTAGCCACCGTCCCCCGACCAAGCCTACGTCATTAGCCTCACGACTACAGTAATCAGCAATAGGCAAGACCCGCGAGCGGCGGGGGCGGCCTATCGGCTCCGTACCAGACCAGGCGGCGGGCCCCAGCAGCCGGTGGAGAAGCCGGCGACCAGAGACACTGACAGCCGGGTCCTACACCCGGCCAGATTACCAATGTACCCCTAGGGGGGTAGTCGTATATAAACCCCCCAGGGCACCCATGCAAAGGGTTCCCAACCTGTTAGAACTAGACTCATACCTAGAAGAGGAGAGAGCATGCCTGCCTTCTTCCACCTCTAGCAAACAGCTCAAGGAGCACCATTGTATCACTAGTGCCTTAGTGATCATGCGGGGACCCCGCAGAGCAGGACTAGGGGTGTTATCTCCACGGAGAGCCCCAAACCTAGGTAAAGTTCGCCGGCGTACGTGTCTACGCCTCATCCCGCTTCCAGGCACCGGCGACGTTCTACTCGCTCCCGTCATGATAAGCCATCCATTGGCATATGTCGCACCCAACCCCCGACATTTGGCACCCACCGTGGGGTGAGGTGCACTGCCGTCTGGAGACCTATTCTTGACGGGAACCCTTTTCCTCCCTGGCGAGTGCAGCCAGCCCGGCACGCCAGATGGAGTATGTGCCAACGCGCTGTATGGCGCGGAGGTCACCTGCGGGGCAAGCAGCCTCGCCGATCTCGTTGGCGAGATTTGCCTCTCCGATGAATCCGCGTCTGATGCGGGAATAGAAGGCCCAGAGAGCTGCCTCATCAGTCTCCTCGACTAGGTCCATGTCGCCAGCGAGCCTGCTGTAGACTTGGAGTCGGTTGGCTCCACCGACCCGATGCTCGTCGACTCCGACACCGCGTTGCTCGATGCATTCCCCACCAACGTGGTGGTCTACGACGAGCCGTTTCCTTGCGCGGATAGCGGCGGAAGCACCGTCACAGAGGTGCTCGTCATCGGCCATGGCGAGCACTCCGACAGGGGAGCGCGAGACCCGCTCGATGCAGTGTTGCAAGACCTGACCGCGCCCATTCCAGAAGATGCCGACGCCGAGACGCTGGAGGCACGCCATGTCCAGCTCGTCGAGAGCGCCAAGAAGCTGGCCAGCATGAGACGCTTGTCGGAGGCTTACCAGCGCGAGACGGATCGCGCCGTAGGCGGCATGCCGGCTCCTGGTGGGCCTAGACGCATCGACACGGTCCAGCAATGCGGCGTGGACATCGCCAGCCTGTTTGGGGCAGATCGCCCCATCTACGCCACGCCTGCAGAGAACATACGAGCCGCCCAGGCGGCAGCAGATGAGCTGGACAAGTTCGAGGGCGACGAGCATCGCCACATGGCGGAGCGCGTCCTGTGACTCCTCGACGCGGCTGTTGAGCAGCATGAGGCCGGCTGCCGCACTGAAGCGCCCAACCGACGAAACGACGATCCGCCTCCTCGCCGAGACCAAGGCGCGACATCCCGGATGCCGACTGGTGGCATCCGCAGAGGAGGAGACAAGGAGCCGGCTTCTCTGCGACGAGCTGGCGACCCTTGACGAGCTGCTGATCATAGCGGACAAATATGCCATGGCCGACTCCTCCATGAAGGCGGAGATCCAAGTTGATGCATCTAGCAAGGTAGCTCCTCCAGCTCCTCGGACCCTGGCTGGTGACACCAGTCGGTGTCAGCAACCAAACGACAACAAGCGCAAGGCCACGCAGCCGGCTTCCACGAGCCGACAGGTGGTGACAGTCGAAGACCAGCAGCCAGAGGGGCAGCATCCATCCAAGTGCCAGAAGGGCGGCAAGCCCAATTGGCTGCCCGCTTTCTCATACGAGCAGACTCTCGATGCACCCTGCAAGTTCCACAGCATCACGAAGCCGTCCAACCACACCACTCGGAAGTGCCATTGGCTCACCAGGATCGCCAAAGGTGACGGACTTCTGCCCCCTCCGCCTGCTGGGCAGCCGCCTCCACCTCCTCCCCAGCAGCCGGCGGTTCGACCAGTCGGTGCCGTGCAAGACGAATATCCTGAAGAGCATGGAGCTTATGTCGTGTTCACCAGCGTGGCCGACGATAAGCACAGCAGACGGCAACGACAGCAAGAAGTAAATGCGTGGCATCAGAGACCCCTGAATTCGTGCATTGGTCTGAGAAACCCATCAGTTGGAGCAGAGCTGACCACCCGGAGGTGATGCCAAATCCTGGCTCCTATGCCCTGGTTCTGGATGCCACCTTTGCAACAGAGAGGCGAGCTGCTCGTTTCTCCCGAGTTCTGATAGATGGCGGTAGCAGCATCAACATCCTGTACAAAGATACTATGGAGAAGTTAGGAATCAAACAACGAAAGCTTCAGCCCAGCCGGACTGTATTCCATGACACAAATAGATGTCCTCTTTGGGGATAAAGATCACTTCTGCCGAGAGCCAGTCTAGTTTGAAGTGGTGGACCTTGAGAGCACCTACCATGCACTGCTTGGCCGACCTGCTTTGGCCAAGTTCATGGCGGTCCCCCACTATGCTTACCACAGGATGAAGATGCCGAGCTTCAAGGGAATCCTGACCATAGCAGGGGACTACAAGAAGTCGTCCGCCTGCGCAGCAGACAACAGCCGGCTAGCGGAATCCCTCGTGATAGCGGCTAAGAAGCGGCTTCTTGACCGGGTTGTGGCGATGGCAGGCAAGCAGCCGGAAATGTCACCCAACCCCAAGGAGTCGGAAGCCAACGGCTCGTTCAAGCTGGCCAAAGAAATAAAGAAGATACCATTGGACCCGGAGCACCCAGAGAGGTATGCTGCCATAGGCGCAAACCTTGACAGCAAATAGGAATGCGAGCTCGTCGATTTCCTCCGTGAGAATCGGGACATCTTTGCATGGTCCCTCAAGGACATGCCGGGTGTTCCGACGGATTTCGCCGAGCACAAGCTACACGTCCGACCTGATGCCAAGCCAGTCCTGCAGCCCTTGCGCCGCCTATCGGAAGAGAAAAGAAGAGTTGTGGGAGAAGAGATAGCCCGGCTTCTAGCAGCCGGTTTCATCATGGAAGTGTTCTTTCCAGAGTGGCTGGCCAACCCAGTCCTTGTGCTGAAGAAGAATAAGCAGTGACGCATGTGTATTGATTATATAAGCCTGAACAAAGCTTGCCCCAAAGACCCATTTGCTTTGCCGAGAATTGACCAAGTGATAGACTCCACAGCCGGATGCGAGCTGTTGAGTTTCTTGGATGCATACTCAGGGTATCATCAGATCAAGCTAAACCCGGCCGACAGGCTGAAGACCGCCTTCACATCATTCGGAGCCTTCTGCTATTTGACTATGACATTCGGCTTGAGGAACGCCGACGCCACGTTTCAACGTTGCATGCAGAAGTGTCTCCTCAAGTAGCTCGGCAGGAACGCCCATGTCTATGTGGACGACGTTGTGGTGAACACGAAGAAGCATGGCACGCTGCTAGAAGACCTCAAGGAAACCTTTGAGAACTTGCGCCGATTTCAAATCAAGCTCAACCCGGAGAAATGCATCTTTGGAGTACTAGCCGGCCAGCTTCTTGGCTTTCTGGTCTCAGAGCGCGGTATAGAGTGCAACCCTGTGAAGATCAAGTCCATCGAGAGGATGGAGGTGCCCACCCGACTGCTGGATGTGCAGAAATTCATCGTCTGCTTGGCATCCATCAGTCGTTTCATCAGTCGGCTAGGCGAGAAGGCTCTTCCCCTGTACCAGCTCATGAAGAAGACCACTTTTTTCGAGTGGAACGACAAGGCAGATGAAGCTTTTCTCCAGCTCAAGAAGATGTTGACCACTCCGCCTGTCCTTGCGGCTCCGACTCCTAAGGAGCCCATGCTTCTCTACATAGCCGACACGAGCCGGGTAGTCAGCACAGTCATAGTTGTGGAGCGCAAGGAAGAAGGCAAAGCATTACCAGTTCAGAGGCCGGTGTATTACCTGAGCGAAGTGTTGTCCGCCTCCAAGCAGAACTACCCCCACTATCAGAAGATGTGCTACGGCGTGCACTTTGCCGCTAAGAAGCTGAAGCCGTATTTTCAAGAGCACCCAATCACTGTTGTCTGCACTGCCCCGCTTGCCGAGATCATCAGAAGCCGCGATGCTTCAGGCCGAGTGGCCAAATGGGCCATAGAGTTGGCCCCTACACCATCTATTATCAGCCTCGCACCGCCATCAAGTCCCAAGCACTGGCCGACTTCCTCGTCGACTGGGCCGAGACCCAGTACCTGCCGCCAGCGTCAGACTCCACCCACTGGCAGATGCATTTTGATGGTTCCAAGATGCGCACCGGTTTGGGAGCCGGCATCGTCCTCACCTCTCCCGAAGGCGACAAGCTTAGATATGTGCTGCAAATTTACTTTTCCGCCTCCAACAACGTAGCTGAATATGAAGCGCTCATACACGGGCTCCGGCTTGCCAAGGAACTCGGCATTTGCCGGATCCTATGCTATGGAGACTCCGACTTGGTGGTCCAGCAGTCGTCGGGCGACTGGGACACCAAGGATGCAAATATGGCCAGCTACCGCTTCCTCGTCCAGCAACTCAGTGGGTACTTTGAAGGGTGCGAGTTCCTCCATGTGCAAAGAAATGATAATGAGCAAGCAGACGCCTTGGCACGACTCGGCTCCACCCAACAAGCAATACCAGCCGGCGTCGCTCTGCAACGCCTCCTCAAGCCGTCTGTCAAGCCATCACCAGAGTCAGACTCCATCTTCGTGCCGGCTCCTCCTGAAGCAGTCGGATCCGACTTGAGAGCCCCAACAGCCGGTGCGGGAATGTCAGCAGGCGGCATAGGGACTGCAACAGTCGCACCCGGCCTGGGGACTGCAGCAGTCAGCCCGAGGGCTTCAGAACCGGACCCGGGGACTGTAGCAGTCGGCCTGGGGACTTCATCGACTCAGCAGGCGGCGGCCGACTCCAACCCACCACCTCCCATCCAAACCGCCCTCGTGCAAGTAGCATTCCTAGTAGTTGAAGAAATTACAACACCTTCCTGGGCTCAGCCCATCCTCAATTTTCTGGTGAACAAAGAGCTGCCGACTGACGAGATCTCGGCCTGACAAGTGCAGCGCCGGGCAGCAGCATAAACCATCGTCAACAGAGAACTTGTGAGGCGCAGCATCACTGGTGTTTACTAGCGCTGCGTGGAGCCGGAGCAAGGCCAAGCAATCCTCAAAGATATCCATCAAGGCGAGTGTGGTCACCACGCGGCTTCAAGAGCACTTGTTGCCAAAGCTTTTTGCCACAGTTTTTTCTGGCCGACTGCTCTGGCAGACGCCAAAGACTTGGTCCAGAAGTGCAAAGGGTGCCAGAAGTTCCACTCCAAGCCACATTAGCCAGCTTCCGCACTCAAGACTATCCCCATTGCTTGGCCCTTTGCTGTCTGGGGCCTGGACAAGGTGGGAACATTCAAAACAGCACGAGGTGGCATGACTCATCTGCTGGTCACGGTGGACAAGTTCACCAAGTGGATAGAAGCAAAACCAATCAAGAAGCTGAATGGTCCGACTGCTGTGACTTTCATCTCTGACATCACCATCCGGTATGGCATACCACATAGCATCATCACCGACAACGGCACAAATTTTGCCAAAGGCGCATTGGCCCGTTTCTGCGCAACACAGGGCATCCGACTAGACTTAGCGTCCGTTGCCCATCCACAGTCAAATGGCCAAGTGGAGCGAGCAAACGGCCTCATTTTGTCCGGCATCAAGCCCCGACTGGTCGAGCCTTTGGAGCGTTCGTCCAGCTGCTGGCTCGACGAGCTGCTTTCCGTCCTCTGGAGTCTACGTACAACCCCGAACAAGTCAACCGGCTTCACTCCTTTCTTCCTCGTCTACGGTGCCGAAGCTGTCATCCCGATGGACATAGAATTCGACTCCCCTCGAGTAACCATGTACACCGAAGAGGAGGCAAAAGAAGCACGAGAAGATGGCATCGATCTGCTGGAAGAGGGCCGGCTGTTGGCACTCGGCCGGTCCAGCATCTACCAGCAGAGCCTGCACCGATACTACAACCGGAAGGTCAAGCCGAGATCCTTCCAAGAGGGAGACCTTGTGCTCCGGCTGATCCGGCGAACAGCCGGCCAGCACAAGCTCTCAACACCTTGGGAAGGCCCCTTCATCATCAGCAAGGTATTGGGCAACGACTCCTACTACCTGATCAATGCTCATAAGCCTCGAGCACGCAAGAGAGACGACTCCGGCAAGGAGACGGAGCGACAATGGAATGCAAATCTCCTCCGAAGATTTTACATTTGATGCAGTATGTACCGCGCTACCTTTTGTATTAAGTATGAAGACTCCGGGTCCCCCGGGAAGAGCTCGGGGACTGCCCTCTTTTATCTATATGATAAGAATTATGCCTATGAATGTGTTATTTCATTTATGTCGCCTGGCACCGGGTCCGACTAGTCAGCCCGGGGATTCGCTGCCTTGTACTATGTAATGCTTCCTGCAGCCGGAGAAGTAATGTGTTGGCACTTAAGCCGTCTCTTGCCAGAAGCCGCAGCTCGCAGAGCGACTGTCTGGTGGGCAGGAATTAAGGCAGAAAGGGTGTCCACATGAAAAATGGCTAAGGACTCAAAGCATGCGCATAGTTCAAGTCGGCTTCCCGCCTCTACGACCGGCTGCCGAGCAGCCGGCCAGTCGGGTTCTACTTAACTTGCTAAAACGTTCCAATCGGCTAAGTACTTGCCTCCCCGAAAGTGGCTAAGTACATGACCCAGCCACAGTCCGCAGAGCGACTATTGGGCTGGCAAGACGACATCTGAGGGAAGGCGGCAAAGGAAAAAGGGCAAGGAGCACAAGCAAGAAAAGATAGAACCCAGCAAAAGTATTTACATATCAAAGGCCCTTGGCCAGCATTTAACAAAATTTGAAATACACCCCGCAGGTGGAATTGTGCAAATTTAACAATGTTTGTCGAGACTGGTAAATAGGAAAAGTAAAGATAAGTTGGCAGCCTAGGGAGCAGCAGATGGGGTCGGCGGAACGGTGGAGTCGGCGGTGCCGGTTGGGGGAGCGGCCGGCTGGTCAGTCTCCGCTTGATCGCTTTCAGTAGCAGCCGGCTCGCTCGGGCGTGGCTCGTTGCTGGAGGCGCGGTCGAGCTGAGGCTGGACGTCTGCTCCAACATCTGGCGCCTCCTCTTCACTTTCCTCGTCCTCCTCGTCTTCTCCCTCATCACTGGAGTTGATCACTTCGGCCAAGTCTTCGCCATCCTCCGGGTTTAGCCCGAACCACTCCGACGGTGCCGCGGCGCCGTTCTTGGCCAGCTCAGGGACGAAGATGCTGGTGTTGGTGTACTCGGCGATCGCCATGACACGCTTGACAAGGTCCTCCTCCATCGCCGCCAGCTCCTCCTGGGCCTCCTGCCGAAATGTGGCCTACTGGGCTAGGTTTAGCCCAGGGTACCATGCCTTGACAAACTCCAAGGCCCGGCGTGCTCCGGCCCAGGCCGATGAGCCCTTCCAGGCCTCAAGACGGTCGACCGCTACCTCCAGCCAGTCGGCAGTCCGACTGGGAGTGCGTGGAGCCGGCATGTCTGGCCACAAGGCAGAGATGTCCTGCGTCCCGACGCGTTGAAGATGGCGCAGCATCCGATGAGCTGGTCGAAGACGGGTCTCAATGCTGAGAAGCTGTTCGCTGAGGGTCCGGGGGGCATTGGCAGCAATCTGTGCACCTTCCGCCCTCCGCTCCTCACGGCCAGCCTCAGTGTCCCGATTGGCGGCGCCAGAGTAACCAGGGTAGAAGTCTGCTCAATTAGAAATCAAAAGTTAGAAGTCAGAAGCCGGCCTGACGGGCTGCCGGCAACCCAAAGAAAAAAGAAAAGAAGAAGCTTACCGTCGACCATGTCTTCAATCTGGCCGAAGCCGGCAGTCAGCGACGCCTCCTTTTCGGTCTAGGCGGAGCGTTCCGTCTCGAACTCGGCAAGGAGGTTGGTCTCCTTGATCTCCGCCTCCTTATGGGCCTACTTGAGAAGCTCCGCCAGCTCCTTGGCCAGCTGGTCACGCTCCTGGCCTAGATCGCTGCACTCCGCCTCCTTGGCGCACAATGCGGTGTTGGCTTCGCCCAGCTGCATCCGCAAGGTGGCGTTGGCCTCTGCAAGAACAGAAAAAGAAAAAGATGTCAGCAATCGGCAGAGAAGAAGTACAGTCGTCGGGGAGATCTGTCCTGACTGCTCAGCAGTGGGCTCGAATCTCAGGGACTACAGCCCGCGGGCGCGCTGTCGCGCCCCCACAGAGAAGAAAGTTACCAACATCAACAGAAGAAAGAGCAGTTCCCAGGGAGATCCGGCCCGACTGCTCAGTAGTCGGACCAAATCTCAG
Organism: Aegilops umbellulata; assembly: GCA_032464435.1. Lineage (NCBI taxonomy): Eukaryota > Viridiplantae > Streptophyta > Magnoliopsida > Poales > Poaceae > Aegilops > Aegilops umbellulata. The sequence continues at coordinate 526,100,080 of CP136055.1, read as the reverse complement.
GGACTACAGCGTGCGGGTGCGCAAGCGCGCCCCCGCAGAGAGAGAAGACAAAGACTTACTCCGGTTTTCCGACAAGTCGGCGGTCCGCTGGTCCAGCTCCTGGACGTTGGAGTTGAAGGCGGCCACGCGAAGGTTATGATAATCCTGCGATGAAGATATCAGATAAAGTCAGTAGTTGGAACTTGCCAATTAAAAGTTCCGAGCCGCCTGCTTAGCAGCCGACCCGAAACTCGGGGATTACACCCAGTGGGTGCGCTGGCGCGCCCCATAGAGAAACACAAGAAACAAAGACAAAGAAGAAACATACCCGTATGGCGTCTCGCGAGTCCAAGAACGCCGTGTTGCAGCGCTTGAGAGCGTCGGCCTCGGCCCGGAGTTTGGCTTGGACGTCTAGGAGCGCTCGATTCAAAGGGCCCGTTTCGCCTCCCGCACCCAATCAGCGGGCGCGGCACTGGACGCCTCGGCGTCCGGGATCAAAGAGCTCGTGGCACCGATATCCAGTGGGCGTGGCGCCGAAGCCGCCTTTTCAAACCGGCGGCGCGATGGTGTGCGAACCTCGGAGGTCGGGGCCATCACCATCTCGTCTCCGGCTGGCGGCACCAGTGGGTCCGCCGGCTGCTTGTCTCGCGCCTCTTCAGACAGTGGTGGTGGAGGCACGATCACGTCCGGCATGACGACATCACCGCCATCCCTCTCCATGACCGGGTGCTCGTCGCCAGCTCCTCCAGTCGGCGCGACGAATTCTGGTGGCGGCGGCCCGAAGTTCAAGGGAGTCACAAGGAGCGGCTCCTGGCGGCGTGCGACTTCTTCAAGCCGCTCCTTCTCCGCGGCGGCAGCCTCGGCCTCTGCTAGCTTCTTCAACGCGGCGGCTTCAGCCTTGTCCGCCTCCGCCTTCTCCAGGCGGGCGGCTTCCCAGTCCTCGCGCGCTTCCCACGCGTGTCGCTCCGTCGCCTCCCGGAGGTTGGCGGCCGGATCGATTCTCCGGGTGGTGGTAGAGGTCTCTGCCAACCCAATGAAGGAGGTAGCGGCCGACTTGTCAAGGGAGAGGGGGGCCCTGAGCCAAGGAAAGCAGAGAAAGCAAGCACAGAAAGAATCAACAAGAAAGAAAGAAAAGTACAAGGAAAAGTACTTACGCCGACACCATGGGAGGCGCCTTCGGGAGCTTCTGAAATTTGGCCGCCTTCAGGGCGGCCTCCTTCCGCCTAGTCGCGGCGGCCGGGTTCTTGGCCTTCTTCGGCGCGCTGCCGAACAAGACGGCACCCTGTTTGTGCTTTCGTGTACCGCCTCGAGCAGACGGCTCGACGGAGGGCCCCGCGCCCGCCCTGCCGACACCCCACGCAGGGTGCGACTCTTCTTCCTCCTCATCATCGTCAGGCCAGGTCTCGATGCCACCTTTATCGGGACCGCCTGCTTCGTAAGCACCACCTGTTGCGGTGTCCTCCAGGGTGGCCGCCCCCAAGTCAGGGTCGTCCACATCGCTCACAGCTCGGTCTGGTTCATAGGGGCCGCCCGCCCCCACGATGGCGGCTGTCGCTTCAGACATGAAGATCTGTTTCAAAGGGCAAGAAGCCGACTGTTCAAGACCACGAGACAGAATCAAAACGAAGTATTGAGAAAGAAGAGATTGAAAGACTTACGGTGGGTGGAGGGTCCGCGCGGGAGTACGGAGGCTTGCCGAACCGCCAGGACCCCTCCAGCTTGAAGACGGAGATCTCGTTCACCAAGCTGGCCACCTCGACAGCCGGCATCTCCTTGGTGCTCAACCGGCATGGATCACGATGCCCGCTCATCCGGCTGATCAGTTGAGGCCGACCTTGGAGCGGGAGCACCCGGCGCGCAAGGAAGGCAACCAACAAGTCGGTCGCCTTGAGGCCCTCGGAGTTGGTTAGCTCCCGGAGTCATTGGATGGCGGCGGCGCCGTTTGCTGACACCGACTTCGGCTTGTAGCCCCAGTTGGCCCGAGGTTCAGCCAGCGGGCCGGCTGCATAAGCCGGCAGGTTGAGGAAGTCGACGGCCGGGTCCACGTTCTCCACGTATAAGTAAGATTTCTGCCACATCTTAACCGACTGTGGCCGCTTGATGGTGGGGAAGGCGTTCTTCGACGACGGCCGACGAACTGCGATGAAGGCACCGCACTGGGCAGCCACCTCCCAGACGGAGGTGCCCAGCTTGGTGTAGAAAAATGCTCCCCACAGCTTGATGGTGGGGAGGATGCCGAGATAGCCTTCAGACATCGTGACGAAGGTGGCCAGGAGCATCACTGTGTTGGGCGTAAGGTGATGAGGCTGGAGGTGATAGAACTCGAGGAATGAGCGGAAGAAGCCGCTCGCCGGCAAGCCGAAGCCACGGATGAAGTGCGAGCGGAAGACGACCCACTCGCCCTCCGCCGGCGCTGGCGAGATCTCCCCCTCCGGAGGCACGCACGCCTTCACGTAGCTAGCGCCGAGGAGGCGCCGCGTATCGCGGAGGAAAGCGATGTGGTCTTCACGGACATTCGACCCGTCCCAGTCCCCTCCATGCTCGCGCGCCATGAAGGGCTCGATGAAGAGAACGGCGCGGCAGGAGAGCTGAGATTGGGGCGAGGCCAAGAGGGCTCGGAGACGAGCAAGGACGGCGCTCCGGCGGAGCTCGGTGGCGCTGCGACGAGAGGAAGAAGAAGGAGGGAAGATGGGGTGGAGGGGCGCGCGTGCTTTTCCACTCTCTCTCCTCCCCCTACTTATAGCCTGTGGGCTATGAAGCCGAGGGGGTGGGCATGGGATCGTGGGATTAACTGTGCCCACGACCCCACGTTCCCACCTTTACCGCGCGAGTTACTACGCGCAGTAACTCCGCGGAGAAACCCAACCGCCCGCCTCGGCCGTAGCAGATCCGCTTGCGTGCCGAGGCCCGGTGGTGGCGGGCCCAGCCCGCAGTCACGACCCATCATGCGTGTGGGCTGGCAGGCTAGCCCTGCTGGCTGGTGCCGCGTGGCACGCCCGTAGCGGGCGGTGGGCCGGGAAGCTTAGCTAGTACGCCACCTGTTTCCTGCCGAAGCTTTCGAAGTTTTGGACGAGTCCGACTGGGAGTGGCCGACTACCACCAGGAAGCTTTCCTAGAGTCGGACGAAGCTCCACCTCAAGCACCCGGAGAAGGGAACTGCTGAGGCTCCTAGGCTGCTAAGCCACGGCACCTCACCAGCTTCGGGGACTACTGTCGGAGTAATGGGCCACGGGTAGCCTAACCCGAGTCCCAGAACCTTTCAAGACATCGGGGCTGCGGCGCCCCTCAAAGCATCAAGATGAAGCACCGCTTCTAATGGCCGGCTGGTTGAACGGCTGGCTGCCAGAGGAGGACCGAGTTCCGGAAGACGGCATCGAGACGGGCCGACTCCTAGCAGGCGGCCTCCAGAGAGGTCGGCTCCTAGCAGTCGGCCCACGGCTCCCTGAATGTCTGCGCCCTCATTAAGAAGACAAGACCAGGTGTGGCTATAGTGTAGCCCATCCCCCCGTATCCAGGGCGGGTGTGGCCATAGTGCCCTGTACAGGCGGAGATCTCCGCACAGCGCGGCACTGTTTCCACTCCCCCCTTGACATCATTCCTGACATGCGAAGCCCTGTTCCCACGACGGCCTGTCGGTACGGCCGACAGGCGGCGGCCCCTAGCAGACAGTGAGAGCCCGGAAGACGGCGGAAGACCAGCCGGGCCGGAGGGAGGCCGGCTTCCAGCAGGCGGCCTGTTCCTCCCTCGAGGCCCGTGCGCCATTAACCAGATGAGACACGGTGTTGCTACAGTGATCTCCCGCCAGGCGGCGGGAATGTAGCCACGCTCCCCCGACCAAGCCTACGTCATTTGCATCACGGCTACAGTAATCAGCAGCCGGCAAGACCCGCGAGCGGCGGGGGCGGCCTGTCGGCTCCGTACCAGACCAGTCGGCGGGGCCCACCAGCCGGCGGGCCCCAGCAGCCGACGGAGAAGCTGGCAACCAGAGACACTGGTAGCCGGGCCCTACACCCGACCATATTAGCGATGTACCCCTGGGGGGTAGGCTTATATAAACCCCCCAGGGCACCCATGCATAGGGTTACCAACCTGTTAGAACTAGACTCATACCTAGACGAGGAGAGAGCATGCCTGCCTTCTTCCACCTATAGCAAACATCTCAAGGAGCACCATTGTATCACTGGTGCCATAGTGATCATGCGGAGACCCCGCAGAGCAAGACTAGGGGTGTTATCTCCACGGAGAGCCCCAAACCTGGGTAAAGTTCGCCGGCGTACGTGTCTACGCCTCATCCCGCTTCCAGGCACCGGCGACGTTCTACTCGCTCCCACCATGATAAGCCATCCATTGGCATATGTCACACCCAACCACCGACACCTAGTTTAAAAGGAAAAAAGGCGGTACACTCACAGCACCCCTGTCACGGTCGCATTGCACCCCACACACGTTCGGTCCTACACACGGCTCACGCAAACGGAACGCGCTTCGGCTTGCCTCTTCACTGACACGTGGGACTGCACTTGGAGAAACCGACCATGCGCCAAACTCCCCCCGCCCACCGCGTGAAAATCCTCCCCCACCCAAAAATTCCCCCCAAATCCTAGATTCAACCGCCCTTCGGCCAACTAGCCAATAATATTCCCCAAACCCCCTCCCCCCGCCCCCCTCCACTCCATTCGCTCTGCCAAAGCTGCCCACCCCACCAAGCCGATACGTCGGCGCCGCAGTTCATCGAGGGGACGCACGGCGATCCTCTCGCTCCCACAGTACGCTCTCGTAGACTACCATCCTCCAGCCGCGCCTTCATCACTGGCGAAGTTCTTGTGGAGGCGCACGGCGGTCAGCGCCGCCACCGCTGGCAACGTTCGTGTGGAGACGCACGACAGTCAGCTTCTCCCACGGTATGCGCATTCTAGACTGAGGCTCCGTGCATGTCGGTGTAGCGCTGAATGTTAGCTGATAGACACTGTTAATCTTACTGTTTGCCGAAGTAGTTTACAGTCAATATGCTCTGCTTAAGAAGCTTCCTTTCCCTGTTCTGCACGCAATCTACTTAGCTGAGATGGCATGCCAAGGCCGATTAGTTGCTAAAATATCCTGCCATATATTTATTGTGACATAGATTGCCATGGTCTAGTAGCAAGTCTGTTAGGTGAAACTAGTGGGGTGACCCGCGCATTTGCGCGGCTAGATTATGCACTTGACGTTTCTCAAAAGGTGTGTGTGTGTGTGTATCTTCAAACATATTTAAAGATTTTTTTCATTTGTATCGCCTCCCTTTGCGACTTAGGGATGATGGATTTCTCAATCGCATACTTATTTTGAGATGAGCATACTTAGTCCGCTGCAGTTTTTCTTTATAAAAGGAAAATAAGCTAGCTCTCTATGCTCTGATTGATTACTTGTATTATGCTGGATCTAAGGGAAATATAAAGTGTTTCAAAGGAGGATTACTTTGTCTTAGATCTGTCTCCTACCCATGTTAAATAACCCTAAGTGACATGGAGTATCGAGAATTGGAATATCTCTTGAACATCCAATGTTTTTTGTACGGCTAGACTCTTCATATATTTTTTGCCTTACATCTCTTTTGGTATTAGATTTTACTTTGTTTTCTTTCCATGTGACCATTTATTTTTTATTACATGGTCCATATTTATTTCATGGCCTCGTTATATAGAATAGACTACTATGCATATTAAACACTTTTTTTTTCACTTCTCAATAACTCTGTTTTGCGGGATGGAGTATCAGCAATAGGAATACCACTTTAGCATACAATATTATTTGCATGGGTAGACTCCCCATATTTTTTTGACCTTACATCTGTTTTTGTATTAGATTTCCTTTAAATGTTTTTCCATTGGAACATTTATTTTTTAATTGCATGGTCTATATATTTTTTCTTTTCATAACCTTGTTATATAGAATAGACTATTGTGCATATATCACAATTAAACCCCTAATTTTTCTCTTCTCAATAACCTTTTTTTGCGGCATCTCTTCTCCATAACTTTCACATTAACCATTTAGTCACCTCACTCAACTTGTTGTAAGCTAGAGTTATTTTCTGGCGGGGGAAGCCATGGTGATAATTTTTTATTTACAGTGTACCTACGAAGTTTGATCTATCAAACATGTTGGGGTGGAAGCATATATGAGATGCAGAGTATGTGCAGTAGGATGACGACGTTGTTGCCATGCTTTCCATCTGTCCGTCATGGCATCTCCGACATTTTCCAATGCTCTAATATGTCGAAGTCTACTATTCAATGGACAACGGGCTTGTGGGCATTATCCAGATCAATGGATATGTTCCTCTAGTGCCTTATAGACGTTTGACATCGCCATTGTCTATATTGTTCTGCTCGTGATTGACCAGGTGTCCAGTTGTGTACGCATGCAGTGTGCTCATGTCTATTTTAGTTGAGCCTTTGTATAGAGGCCATGTGGGGCAATGGATGTGTGTCCTTGTGGTTCTCAGCTTGCACACGTGAACAGTCTAGCCAGAAATCGATCAGCCATATGCCATGCGTATTCTTGCCGGAGACCAATCAGTTGTGACGTGTGTTTTCTTGCCGGAAACCGATCAGCTTCCTTGTGCGTGTTCGTACAAAAATTATATCAATCGTTTTTTGTCTTTGGTCATGCATCATGCATGTGATAGATTCACGGGCGTAGGATTTGTTCTTTTGTTTTGCATCGCTGGAACTCATCGCATACGCTAAAACGTGGGAGATGTATACTGTACGTACTTTTCTTCCAGCAAATCCCGCAAAAAAAATCGCAGCCGTACTTTTCCAAAAAGAAACAGGACATGTGACAGGTACGTAGCCGTAAGGTATGGACTCTATCCTTTTTTTCCAACAGGTGCATAGCCGTATCAGACATGGACTCCTTTTTCTTAATTTTTGCATCGATGGACTTCTAACTCATTGTTTTTTTGCTTTTCACGTACAAACAGCGCACGTGCTGGTGGGTTTTTTCTTTCTTATTTGAACAACACGTGCTGGGGGTTGGCCAAGTAAATTTTTACGTGTCCTTGTCATATTCATGATGTGATGGCACTTTTCCATCGTAGATGATATGTGTACGTGACCGAGAGTTTGTACGTGCAACACAGTATATATGCCTAAACATAATATTTGTGTGTAACGCTATATCTTTAAATCTCGTCCGTTCATACAACATTGTTAATGGTTGAGATATTTTAATCTGTGTGGATGAACGTGATGGCTTCTTTTACTTATGTTTTAATTATATAATAGATAGCTCTACACTGTTTTATACTCGATCTTTGTTGCTGCGATGGCCTTCGGTAGTTCGATGGCTGTGTGCTCGGCCTCACTGACTGCTGAAACAACCTGCCATAATTTAGCACTCAAATCTGTTTGCTGAATTAGCTTTACATATATTTCGTTACTTAGATCTGCTCGTCCAAATATCTTGCCATAGCTTTAGACATCGACTAGGTATTTTCTTCCGGACTTCATAAAAAAGCATATATGTTTTTCCTGTAATATCTAGTAGAAGAACTAATTTGTATGTCTAACAGATGGACAAGACTTGGATTACTTCTGCTCAGAGATTCTCCGCTGCATATGTCGAGGGGGTTGAAAACTTCATGAACTTTATCAGAGCTGAGTACGGTGGTCCGAAATTAGATGTGCTCTGCCCGTGTAGCAGTTGTATGAATTCAGTTACAAGACCCCAGTCAACTGTGCAAAATCATCTACACTTGTATGGGATGTCGGTCACATATACTAGGTGAGTTCATCATGGTGAAGCTGTGAACGTCAATGTTATTGACTACGTGCAAGCAGCAGATCACCATCTTGATCTTCCTGATGCTCAGGTGGAAGAGGAGGAGGAGGAGGTGGTGGCGGAGCCAGTGAGTTTGACCAACATTGAAACAATGCTACGACATGCTCGTGCATTTCATGAAGTTTCACCTGCAGAAGAAAAACGGTAGGCCCGCATGTTGGAACAATGCAACGTGGCTGTCACCCCAAGAAATAAGATGTCAGTATTGTCAGCTATGGTTACCTTTCTTCAGGTGAAGACATCTGAGCGGATGACCAACAAATCATTCGATGCGATGTTGGCTGCTTTCCGCAAAGCTTTCCCAGATGCGTCTGAGCTGCCACACACCTATAGTAAAATGAAGAATTTCCTTCGTGCCGTTGGAATTGGATATGATATGATCCATGTTTGTACGAATAATTGTGTTCTGTTCCGGAAGCATTACGCCAACTTAAGTGAATGCACGATATGCAAATCATCAAGATGGAAAGATGGGGATGCTGTGAAGAGGATTCCTCACAATGTTCTGAGACATTTTCCAATTACACCAAGATTGCAGAGGTTGTTTCATGATGCTGAAGCAAGAGAGGATGTACTGTGGCATTCTAGGAACCAGGAGTACAGAGATCAGAATGTAATGAGCCATCCATCACATGGTAGTGAGTGGAAAAGCTTCAACAGAAGCACGAAAAGTTTGCTGCTGACCCGAGAAACATTAAACTTGGCTTAGCTTCAGATGGATTTAACCCATTTGGCCACCAGAGCGCCACATATAGCATGTGTCCAGTGCTTGTTATCCCTTACAACATGCCTCCAAATGTCTGCACCAAAGAATCAAACTTCATGATGGCCTTGCTCATCCTAGGTCCAAAAAGTCCTGGAAAGGATTTTGATTTGTTCATGGAGCCTCTTGTGGAGAAACTTCAACAGCTATGGAGGGGTGTTCTCACTCTAGACCTATATAGTAGCCCACCAGCTGATTTCTTTCTGCGTGCTGTTATAATTTGGTGCATCCATGATTATCCGGCTTTGGGCACTATGTCAGGGCGAACGACACATGGTTACAATGCATGTGTTCGTTGTGACAGGAATCCACTATCATACGCAATACTTAGCAAGATCTGTTACATCGGACACCGCCGTTTCCTTGCCAAGGACAAGCCGCATCCTAAAAAATACCGAAGACATGTGTTCAATGCAAAGCATGAAAACCGTGATGCGCCAAAGAGGCTCACCGCCGATGAGTTGCAAGTGGAATTAGAGAAGGTCACACATATTACACCAGGAAACCATCCTGATAATGGTAGCGGGAAAAGGAAGCGTGGCAGGGCAGAAGGGAGATTATTGTTTACCCGCAGGTCCACTTTGTGGGTCTTGGAGTATTGGAAAGATTTGGATCTGCGGCATAATCTTGATGTGATGCACATCGATAAAAATATATGTGACAGCATTATCGGCACACATCTTAATATTGAACGCAAGACGAAAGATACCTTAAAATCTAGGGTTGATTTGACACTCCTGGATATCAGACAGGATTTGCAGGTGCAAGATGAAGGTAAACCACGGGATATGGTACCAGCTGTGTACGTCTTGGACAAGGTAAAAAGAAAAGAATTCTGCGAGGTCCTCTCATGTGTGAGATTCCCACGTGGATTTGGTTCCAACCCTGAAAGGAGAGTCAGTGCAGATGGAAACAAGGTACAAGGGTTGAAAACTCATGACTGCCACGTCCTACTTCAAAGGGTTTTACCTGTTATCCTTAGAGGATTGGGCCGCCCTGACTTATATAGAGCAGTTGCAGAGTTGGGACGATTCTTCAGGGAACTCTGCAATAGAAATATCAGGATAGATGCTTTGGAGCGTCTTAGAGACAAGATACCAACTATCCTATGCAACCTTGAGAAGATATATCCTCCAGCCTTCTTTGATGTGATGGTGCATTTGGCTGTTCATCTACCTGATGAGGCACTACTTAGAGGTCCAGTACAGTATGGCTGGATGTACCCTATTGAAAGGCGGATAGGCACTTTCAAGGGCTATGTTAGGAACAGAGCTAGACCCGAGGGTTCCATTGCAGAGGCCTACATTGCTACAGAAGCGTTGACATTCTGCTCAAAATACATTGAAACAGCTGATCAGCTTAGCAAAGAGGTGGATGAAGACAATCCTGAGCTCAATGATTTCGATTATTCTGTTCGAGTTACAGGGAAGAGTCGACAAGAGGACAAACCTAAAGATTTGGACAAAATGGTTTGGTATGTGTTGAATAACTGTCCTGAGATACTACCTTATATCAAGTAAGTGCTAAGTACTGCAGTTTATACATCGTAATCTACTAAACTTGCAACACATTCTTATATATTTAGATGTTTGACGCGATCACTATGTTGTGCAGCATCTACAAAAAGGAGTTACTGCCGCAAAATCCAAGAAACATTGACAAACTGGTTATGGCAGGATTTGCGAAATGGTTCAAGCGCCATGTAAGCTTTTGAATTGCACTGTCGATTTTTTAAATATATTGAGTACATAAGATGATCAGCTTGTCTATTTTCTAACCATAGGTTAAGAAGATGCGGGAGGATGGGCAGGCAGTTGATGATGCCCTTTACTCACTAGCAATGGGTCCTGATATTATGAATCTTGCATTGTTGGAGATGTGCGCTACAACACCCTTGCACGAGACGAAGGCAGGAAGACACAAAACAGTGCCATCATGAGCACGGATACGTATGACAAAGAGACAACTGAAATGTATGCTAACATAACAGACATTGTTCAGTTGCAGTATATCTCCAGTTTCGAGGATCATCGGTGTGTGGTTCAATTGTGCTGTCGTTGGTATAACCTGTTTTCCAGGATCGCAAAACCCAGAGCTGGTGATTATTTTAAATCCATCAATGTGAAGGCGGCGTACCAGACCAACGAGCCTTTTGTTTTGGCAAATCAAGCAACACAAATATTTTTCTTAGAATACACATTTGCACGTAGCGATGAATGGAGAGTAGTGCAAAGGTTTGAGCAGAGGAATTCGTTTAATGAAGTTGCACAACAAGATGATGCTTACACTGCTCCTGATGTACAAGATAACACGGATGTTCCTAATATCTTTGAGAACCATCCCGTCAATGACGCCGGCGAAAAGATTGCCTGTCGTGTTGTGGACATACAAGAGTTGATCAAGAAGAAGCCAATGTGCGAGGACGTTTAGGACGAAGAAGAAGATGCCACCGTGGGGAATTACGATTCAGACTGATACACATGGCGAAGATGTTGAGGCTGCTGTTGCGGATGATGATTACATTTCTTTTGTCGTATTTGCCTCTCAGAAGACATTTTTTATCTACTATGTGAAATTGTGTTTGCTATGACAACTGAAACCTGATGAACATGTTGTTTAGTATGTTCCTGTGAGAACATCACTTGTTATGGATGCTGATTTGTGTTTGGTGATTGTATCTTTACCAAATAATAAAGGACGGATATTTTCATAGTTCTCCATACGTCGTTGATTTATATCCGTTGATTTTATGTTTACCGTAAAGATTGACGGTTAAGATTTAAATCGATCTATGTATATTTTATCACCCACGTAATCAAACCTGCCTAAATAGATTGATGTATGTTTTCTCTTTTCTGGTTGATAGATCAATGTATGTACAAGACTTCCGAAGCGTAATAGAATCAAAGTTTGCTTAAAGAACTGTCTGTGCTTTTTTTGAGTGAACGACACGTACACCCCTGTCTCGGTTTTCTTTCGTCCTTGACCCCACTATCGTCCGCGTATCTGTATATCAGCGACACCGCCTAGCGCCCCAAATCCCCTACCCGACCCTGCGCCGCCGCTCACCCCATCCCCCGCCGCCGTGTGAACCCATCATCGTAGGAGGCAGAGAGTCACGCGCCCACCCCATCCTCTGTGTCTACCACGCCATCCTTCCCCCTCCCCAATTCCATCTCTTTGCTCCCCCATCCCCATCCATGGTGCGTTCTGGAGGAGACAGAGGAAGAGTAGATAGGACGCGCCACAGCGAGCCCCGTTGATGAAGCACGTTGCACGCCGTTCCTCTCTCTTCCTGCAGACCGCGCCTCTCTCTTCCTGAGGCACCGCCATCCCGAGCCGGCGTGGATATCGCCTTGTTGGAGGTGGGCACCGTTGTGGCCCTGGCGGACTTACCAGCCACAGCTGGAGCCCCACATCCCGACCTCGATGGGCTCAATCACCGTCCTGACCTCTCCGAGCCAGTTCTTATGCCATACATATTGATAGTGTTATTCTTGAGCTTTTTGGAAGCGGTTCTTGAACAAACTTAATTAAACTGACATTAGAAACTCAACTTTTTTTTAGATAAAATTAGAACCTCAACTTTTGTAGAAGAACCACTTAGACCAACAAGAATCTCAGGTAACTTACACTTGATTCCAGGTCCTCTATTTCCGATGAGACGAAGCAGACTGTGAACAATTTCTTCAGAATTTCATATACCAGTGCCTGCCTATTATGCACAAGTGGAATGGGTATGATCCTAGGTTGATTATCGTGTAGCAGAATCACCCTAGAACAAGACGTGGAGCCAGCTCGGCATAAAATTCCCAGCAGCTCCATCATTTGTGGACGGTGTCCGGTAAGCATCCAAAAGCCAAATGGAATCGTAATGATGATTAAAACATGATGGCATTGTTGTTTAGTTGTACTCATATTTGGCTATGAAACTTTAATTTGATGACATAGTTTGTTGTTGGACTGCAATTTGCTCGACGTCTTCAAATGAGAACAAAGCTGACCCGACAGGTCCTCTGCTAATTTATTTATTTATTACCAAAAGGGCCTATGCTATTTATTTATTTATTTATGAGCAAAAGGGGATACCCCCTGATTTCCGTTAATATAAATCATTAGATGTTCACAACACTACGCCCAGCCTGCTACACAGGTTTCATTCAATACTAGTTTCAGCAAAGTGCTCATGTCGTAGCCACTAAATACATCACGAGTGCTACATACACTGCAAATAAAGAGACAATCATCCTACAGAGCACATCGATTTTGCCCATTATCTTCACAAGCTCTTTCATCTCCTCATTGCTGTCAAGGCCGTTCAGCAGCTGTGGCTTGGCCATGATCAGAGGAACTGCATCTTTAACCTTCTGCGCTGCATCATCCTCTTCTGCCATTTCTTCAATTACTTGTCCAACACCCCAACCTGCTGGTATTGGGATTCCTTGGCTAACCAAATAATCAGCGTAGTTGCACTCCCCCACATCAGCAACTTCCACAAATCACACGAATCTTCCCTTTTCTGCACGAATCAAATTGGAAGATCATCAACAAAACTATTAAAAAATCAGCAACTGAAAGCAGCAGAACAACACTTAAACATATTATTACCCCATGATTCGGGCATTTGTAGAAGACTCGGCCAGGGTTGAGGATTGTGGTTGAGACGCGACGGATGACTCTGCGTGATTTGCAGCTGTGGCACCACACCAACGGCAGCTGGTTGCGATGAGCAAGCGGCTGTTGTGCGCGTGCGGCGGGGGTGTGATGAGACCCACAGGTGATGGTATGGGTGGCGACTTGGCGCAAATTTGGTTGTTGCCTGCTGAAAAGCAGGTGGACGAGCAGCCAGCGGACATGGTTGCTGCCGCCAGAGCTTCTGATGCTAGGCATAGTAAGTAGAGAAGAGGAGAAGCGAAAGTTGGATATGTCAGTTTCATTACTTGCAGAGTAGCATAGCACCATATATAGTCATAGTCTAGGTTTGGATTCGAACCAGCTACAGGAGCGCGTCTCTCTTTTTTCTAAAACTCAGCAACGTCTCTTTACTGGTACACTAGCTTGTTCTGTACGCCTTCTCAAGTCCTTGATTCCTCCACCTGACATCTAGGACCCACCGGAAGGTCCTCTGTATTTCGCGAAAAAAACATGCCCCCGCTGACAGGTCGGACCCACCAGCTATCTTCGCACGCAAGGAAGTGTCTCCTTATTACGCACAAAAAAATGAATACTCCCCCTGCCAGCTGGAACCCAGCATCGTGGGAGGCTGACTTGTGGGCCTACTAAGTTGACAGGGACAGAGTGCTTTGTCAACTTAGTCAATATGAACGATTCTAGCTCCAGTGACCGTACGATGTCCATCCAACGGCCGTAGTGCTTCTTCAACCTCTGGTCTTCTTGCTCCAGCCGCCCAAAGCAGCGCCGGTCGTGCCGCATGCTCCTGCCTCCCGTGGCCGGTTGTGCTGCCGCGGAGGCCTCACCGCCCCTACTACTCCCATCGCTGGCCAGGGCATCCCTCTACTCACCCACACCCCCTGTTATTTTGCGGCGACGGCAGCCTCACACCGTAGCCGAACCAGTGAACCCTCGTACTCCTCCCCACGTGGGCATCCACTGCCGCATCTTTCCCGGCTCTGTATCGTCCCCTTCCTAGGCCTCGCCGTCGTCCACCGCCTTGGTGCTCTCGGCGCGGCGTGGTCAATTTGGTCAATGACCGACTTCCATCGGAAGAGTACTATACGTGGAGAGGCTGCAGCTGGGTCCATGGCCGCAGCTGGGTCCACGACCACAGCCCAGTTTTTTTGTGATTTGCCAAGTAAGTCGCTTTGTCAGGCCTATTGGGCTGCAAATGTTTCAAGACGAGGAGAGCTTCATTCGTCTGGCCGAGAAAATAGCCTATCAGTATTGAGAAATGGGTTGTAACACATCAAACCAGCAATTAGTTTCAAATTTATTTTTTTCATTTCGAGATTTTAAATTGCATTGATTTTTATGCATGGACAATTTGTTGGATTTTATATTCATATACATTTATTTTTAAAATTAGTTTGAATGTGACTCGGAATTTCAGGATTAAAAATAGTTCGGACCGCACCGAAATATGCAAAATTTCGTATAATTTTTTGACTATGGCCACAATATGGGATGTAATGCTAACAAAAAGAATATGGGCTCCAAAAAAAACCTTAAGAATTAGCAAATGGGCTGTAAATTATTAGAAACAATGGTAGATGGGCTGTATGATGTTTTCCAACGATTTGAGGCTTTCCTAACAAAAAAGGTTGACACACAAGCAGTGACTGTTGGATGTCCATCCAACGGCCGTCGTGCTTCTTCAATCTCTGCTCTTCCTGCTCGAGCCGCTCAAACAAGCGTCGGCGGGACTGCCTACACTCTCCTCCCCGCGGCCGGCTATGCTGCCGCGCAGGCCTCACCGCCCCACCGTACTCCCACCGCTGGCCTAGCCATACCTCTACTCACCCACACCTACCGTTATTCTCCGGCGACGGCAGACGAACCAGTAAACCCTCGTACAGTCATACTCCCCGCCGCGTGGGAAACAACTGCCAAGTCTCCCCTGCCTCCATGTCGTTCCCTTCCTAGGCCTCGCCGTCGTCCACCGCCCTGGTGCTCTCGGCGTGGCCTGGTTAACATGGTCAACGACCGACATGCATCTGAAGTGGACTGTACGTGGAGAGGCTGACAGCTGGGCCCACGGTCGCACGCAAGAAAATGCCTCCTTATGACGTGCAAAATAATGATTCCTCCATCTGACATCTGGGACCCACCGAAAGGGCCTCAGTATTTCGCGAAAAAACGTTACCGCCGCTGACAGCTTGGACCCACCAGTTATATCTTCGCACGCAAGGAAGTGCCTCCTTATTACGCACAAAAAATGAATACCCCCTGCTAGCTGGGACCCAGTATAGTGGCACGCTGACTTGCGGGCCTACTAAGTTGACGGGGACGAAGGGCTTTGTCAACTTAGTCAATATGCACGATTGTAGCTCCAGTGACCGTACGATGTCCATCCAACGGCTGTAGTGCTTCTTCAACCTCTGGTCTTCTTGCTCCAGCCGCCCAAACCAGCATCGGTCGTTCCTCGTGCTCCTGCCTCCCATGGCTGGCTGCGATGAGGTGGAGGCCTCACCGCCCCCTACTACTCCCACCGCTGGCCAGGCCATCCCTCTACTCACCCTCACCCCCTGTTATTCTGCGGTGACGCCAGCCTCACAACGCAGCAAACCAGTGAACCCTCGTACTCCTCTACGCGTGGGCATCCACTGCCGCGTCTTCCGCGGCTCCGCGTTGTCCCCTTCCTAGGCCTTGCTGTTGTCCACCGCCCTGGTGCTCTCGGCGCAGCGTGGTCAATGTGGTCAAGGAACGACTTCCATCGGAAGAGTACTGTACATGGAGAGGCTGACAGCTGGGTCCACGGCAGCCGCAAGGAAGTGCCTCCTTATTACAAGGAAAATAATTATTCCTCCACCTGACAGCAGGGACCCACCGGACGGGCCACCATATTTGGCGAAAAAAACGTTTCCCCCCTGACTGCTGGGACCCACCAGACGGGCCACCGTATTTTGTGAAAAAAACGTTCCCCCCGCTGTCAGCTCGGACCCACCGGAAGTGCCTCCTTATTACACACAAAAAAATGAATACTCCCCCTTCTAGTTGGGACCCACCTTGGTAGGTGGCTGACTTGTGGGCCTACTAAGTTGACAGGGACAGAGTGCTTTGTCAACTTAGTCAATATGAACGATTCTAGCTCCAGTGACCGTACGATGTCCATCCAACGGCCGTAGTGCTTCTTCAACCTCTGGTCTTCTTGCTCCAGCCGCCCAAAGCAGCGCCGGTCGTGCCGCATGCTCCTGCCTCCCGTGGCCGGTTGTGCTGCCGCGGAGGCCTCACCGCCCCTACTACTCCCATCGCTGGCCAGGGCATCCCTCTACTCACCCACACCCCCTGTTATTTTGCGGCGACGGCAGCCTCACACCGTAGCCGAACCAGTGAACCCTCGTACTCCTCCCCACGTGGGCATCCACTGCCGCATCTTTCCCGGCTCTGTATCGTCCCCTTCCTAGGCCTCGCCGTCGTCCACCGCCTTGGTGCTCTCGGCGCGGCGTGGTCAATTTGGTCAATGACCGACTTCCATCGGAAGAGTACTATACGTGGAGAGGCTGCAGCTGGGTCCATGGCCGCAGCTGGGTCCACGACCACAGCCCAGTTTTTTTGTGATTTGCCAAGTAAGTCGCTTTGTCAGGCCTATTGGGCTGCAAATGTTTCAAGACGAGGAGAGCTTCATTCGTCTGGCCGAGAAAATAGCCTATCAGTATTGAGAAATGGGTTGTAACACATCAAACCAGCAATTAGTTTCAAATTTATTTTTTTCATTTCGAGATTTTAAATTGCATTGATTTTTATGCATGGACAATTTGTTGGATTTTATATTCATATACATTTATTTTTAAAATTAGTTTGAATGTGACTCGGAATTTCAGGATTAAAAATAGTTCGGACCGCACCGAAATATGCAAAATTTCGTATAATTTTTTGACTATGGCCACAATATGGGATGTAATGCTAACAAAAAGAATATGGGCTCCAAAAAAAACCTTAAGAATTAGCAAATGGGCTGTAAATTATTAGAAACAATGGTAGATGGGCTGTATGATGTTTTCCAACGATTTGAGGCTTTCCTAACAAAAAAGGTTGACACACAAGCAGTGACTGTTGGATGTCCATCCAACGGCCGTCGTGCTTCTTCAATCTCTGCTCTTCCTGCTCGAGCCGCTCAAACAAGCGTCGGCGGGACTGCCTACACTCTCCTCCCCGCGGCCGGCTATGCTGCCGCGCAGGCCTCACCGCCCCACCGTACTCCCACCGCTGGCCTAGCCATACCTCTACTCACCCACACCTACCGTTATTCTCCGGCGACGGCAGACGAACCAGTAAACCCTCGTACAGTCATACTCCCCGCCGCGTGGGAAACAACTGCCAAGTCTCCCCTGCCTCCATGTCGTTCCCTTCCTAGGCCTCGCCGTCGTCCACCGCCCTGGTGCTCTCGGCGTGGCCTGGTTAACATGGTCAACGACCGACATGCATCTGAAGTGGACTGTACGTGGAGAGGCTGACAGCTGGGCCCACGGTCGCACGCAAGAAAATGCCTCCTTATGACGTGCAAAATAATGATTCCTCCACCTGACATCTGGGACCCACCGAAAGGGCCTCAGTATTTCGCGAAAAAACGTTACCGCCGCTGACAGCTTGGACCCACCAGTTATATCTTCGCACGCAAGGAAGTGCCTCCTTATTACGCACAAAAAATGAATACCCCCTGCTAGCTGGGACCCAGTATAGTGGCACGCTGACTTGCGGGCCTACTAAGTTGACGGGGACGAAGGGCTTTGTCAACTTAGTCAATATGCACGATTGTAGCTCCAGTGACCGTACGATGTCCATCCAACGGCTGTAGTGCTTCTTCAACCTCTGGTCTTCTTGCTCCAGCCGCCCAAACCAGCATCGGTCGTTCCTCGTGCTCCTGCCTCCCATGGCTGGCTGCGATGAGGTGGAGGCCTCACCGCCCCCTACTACTCCCACCGCTGGCCAGGCCATCCCTCTACTCACCCTCACCCCCTGTTATTCTGCGGTGACGCCAGCCTCACAACGCAGCAAACCAGTGAACCCTCGTACTCCTCTACGCGTGGGCATCCACTGCCGCGTCTTCCGCGGCTCCGCGTTGTCCCCTTCCTAGGCCTTGCTGTTGTCCACCGCCCTGGTGCTCTCGGCGCAGCGTGGTCAATGTGGTCAAGGAACGACTTCCATCGGAAGAGTACTGTACATGGAGAGGCTGACAGCTGGGTCCACGGCAGCCGCAAGGAAGTGCCTCCTTATTACAAGGAAAATAATTATTCCTCCACCTGACAGCAGGGACCCACCGGACGGGCCACCATATTTGGCGAAAAAAACGTTTCCCCCCTGACTGCTGGGACCCACCAGACGGGCCACCGTATTTTGTGAAAAAAACGTTCCCCCCGCTGTCAGCTCGGACCCACCGGAAGTGCCTCCTTATTACACACAAAAAAATGAATACTCCCCCTTCTAGTTGGGACCCACCTTGGTAGGTGGCTGACTTGTGGGCCTACTAAGTTGACAGGGACAGAGTGCTTTGTCAACTTAGTCAATATGAACGATTCTAGCTCCAGTGACCGTACGATGTCCATCCAACGGCCGTAGTGCTTCTTCAACCTCTGGTCTTCTTGCTCCAGCCGCCCAAAGCAGCGCCGGTCGTGCCGCATGCTCCTGCCTCCCGTGGCCGGTTGTGCTGCCGCGGAGGCCTCACCGCCCCTACTACTCCCATCGCTGGCCAGGGCATCCCTCTACTCACCCACACCCCCTGTTATTTTGCGGCGACGGCAGCCTCACACCGTAGCCGAACCAGTGAACCCTCGTACTCCTCCCCACGTGGGCATCCACTGCCGCATCTTTCCCGGCTCTGTATCGTCCCCTTCCTAGGCCTCGCCGTCGTCCACCGCCTTGGTGCTCTCGGCGCGGCGTGGTCAATTTGGTCAATGACCGACTTCCATCGGAAGAGTACTATACGTGGAGAGGCTGCAGCTGGGTCCATGGCCGCAGCTGGGTCCACGACCACAGCCCAGTTTTTTTGTGATTTGCCAAGTAAGTCGCTTTGTCAGGCCTATTGGGCTGCAAATGTTTCAAGACGAGGAGAGCTTCATTCGTCTGGCCGAGAAAATAGCCTATCAGTATTGAGAAATGGGTTGTAACACATCAAACCAGCAATTAGTTTCAAATTTATTTTTTTCATTTCGAGATTTTAAATTGCATTGATTTTTATGCATGGACAATTTGTTGGATTTTATATTCATATACATTTATTTTTAAAATTAGTTTGAATGTGACTCGGAATTTCAGGATTAAAAATAGTTCGGACCGCACCGAAATATGCAAAATTTCGTATAATTTTTTGACTATGGCCACAATATGGGATGTAATGCTAACAAAAAGAATATGGGCTCCAAAAAAAACCTTAAGAATTAGCAAATGGGCTGTAAATTATTAGAAACAATGGTAGATGGGCTGTATGATGTTTTCCAACGATTTGAGGCTTTCCTAACAAAAAAGGTTGACACACAAGCAGTGACTGTTGGATGTCCATCCAACGGCCGTCGTGCTTCTTCAATCTCTGCTCTTCCTGCTCGAGCCGCTCAAACAAGCGTCGGCGGGACTGCCTACACTCTCCTCCCCGCGGCCGGCTATGCTGCCGCGCAGGCCTCACCGCCCCACCGTACTCCCACCGCTGGCCTAGCCATACCTCTACTCACCCACACCTACCGTTATTCTCCGGCGACGGCAGACGAACCAGTAAACCCTCGTACAGTCATACTCCCCGCCGCGTGGGAAACAACTGCCAAGTCTCCCCTGCCTCCATGTCGTTCCCTTCCTAGGCCTCGCCGTCGTCCACCGCCCTGGTGCTCTCGGCGTGGCCTGGTTAACATGGTCAACGACCGACATGCATCTGAAGTGGACTGTACGTGGAGAGGCTGACAGCTGGGCCCACGGTCGCACGCAAGAAAATGCCTCCTTATGACGTGCAAAATAATGATTCCTCCACCTGACATCTGGGACCCACCGAAAGGGCCTCAGTATTTCGCGAAAAAACGTTACCGCCGCTGACAGCTTGGACCCACCAGTTATATCTTCGCACGCAAGGAAGTGCCTCCTTATTACGCACAAAAAATGAATACCCCCTGCTAGCTGGGACCCAGTATAGTGGCACGCTGACTTGCGGGCCTACTAAGTTGACGGGGACGAAGGGCTTTGTCAACTTAGTCAATATGCACGATTGTAGCTCCAGTGACCGTACGATGTCCATCCAACGGCTGTAGTGCTTCTTCAACCTCTGGTCTTCTTGCTCCAGCCGCCCAAACCAGCATCGGTCGTTCCTCGTGCTCCTGCCTCCCATGGCTGGCTGCGATGAGGTGGAGGCCTCACCGCCCCCTACTACTCCCACCGCTGGCCAGGCCATCCCTCTACTCACCCTCACCCCCTGTTATTCTGCGGTGACGCCAGCCTCACAACGCAGCAAACCAGTGAACCCTCGTACTCCTCTACGCGTGGGCATCCACTGCCGCGTCTTCCGCGGCTCCGCGTTGTCCCCTTCCTAGGCCTTGCTGTTGTCCACCGCCCTGGTGCTCTCGGCGCAGCGTGGTCAATGTGGTCAAGGAACGACTTCCATCGGAAGAGTACTGTACATGGAGAGGCTGACAGCTGGGTCCACGGCAGCCGCAAGGAAGTGCCTCCTTATTACAAGGAAAATAATTATTCCTCCACCTGACAGCAGGGACCCACCGGACGGGCCACCATATTTGGCGAAAAAAACGTTTCCCCCCTGACTGCTGGGACCCACCAGACGGGCCACCGTATTTTGTGAAAAAAACGTTCCCCCCGCTGTCAGCTCGGACCCACCGGAAGTGCCTCCTTATTACACACAAAAAAATGAATACTCCCCCTTCTAGTTGGGACCCACCTTGGTAGGTGGCTGACTTGTGGGCCTACTAAGTTGACAGGGACAGAGTGCTTTGTCAACTTAGTCAATATGAACGATTCTAGCTCCAGTGACCGTACGATGTCCATCCAACGGCCGTAGTGCTTCTTCAACCTCTGGTCTTCTTGCTCCAGCCGCCCAAAGCAGCGCCGGTCGTGCCGCATGCTCCTGCCTCCCGTGGCCGGTTGTGCTGCCGCGGAGGCCTCACCGCCCCCTACAATTCCCACCGCTGGCCAGGCCCTGCGGCGACGGCAGCCTCACACCGCAGCCGAACCAGTGAACCCTCGTACTCCTCTCTGTGCGGGCTTCCACTGCTGCGTCTTCGCCGGCTCCGCGTCGTCCCCTTCCTAGGCCTCACCGTCGTCCACCGCCCTGGTGCTCTCGGTGCAGCATGGTCAACGTGGTCAAGGAACGACCTCCATCGGAAGAGTACTGTACGTGGAGAGGCTGACAGCTGGGTCCATGGTCGCAGCAAGGAAGTGCCTCCTTATTACGCGCAAAATAATTATTCCTCCACCTGATAGCGGGAACCCACCGGGCGGGCCATCGTATTTCGTTAAAGAAAACGTTTCCCCCTGACTGCTAGGACCCACCAGCTACATCTTCGCACGCAAGGAAGTGCGTCTGGGCAAAAAAAACGATTCGCCCCCTGACTGCTAGGACCCACCAGCTACATCTTCACAGGCAAGGAAGTGCCTAATAGTCGGGACCCACCTGGTCGAAGCGTACGTAGCGTTGTCATTCTGGTCGCAAACGTGTATGTACATACTGGTCGATGTAGAGGCGCGCACGTGTCGTAGTAGAGGCACGCACGTAGCCTATACACGTACGTACATCGGCAAGTGTGCAAGAAAGAAAATACGACCACGTACGTACATACGGGCAGGGTATCGAACACCTACTCGCACATACGTACGGCCAGGGCTCGTGTACATGGCTGGGTCGGAACGGAGAAACTGCGTCGTTGTCGTGTTCACGGGGAGCCAACCGGCTGGGTCGGAACGGAATGCGTCGTTGTGTTCATCGGGAGGGCTTTGACGGAACATCCGACGGAAATATGGCCTGGCGTACCGCAGAACGGAGGAAATGGCCTTGTGTTTGACTGGCCACGGTTGAAACGGGATCCAGTTCATCGGGAGGGGTCTGGCGTACCACAAAACGGAGGAGGCGGACCTCCTACGGTTGAAACGGGGGTCGTGTTGATTGGGAGGGGTGTGGCGTACCGCAAAACGAAGGAAACAGACTTGTGTTTGGGTGCTACGGTCGAAACGGGGGTCCTGTTCATCGGGATGGGTGTGGCGTACCGCAAAACAGGACTCCACGGGATAATGTTCATCTCCACCGTCGACCCCCTCCAGCCTCCACGGGCTACTGTTCATCCACCGTCGACCTCCTCCAGCCTCCACCTGCAACTGTTCATCCACGGGCTCCTATTCATCCAGCCTCCACCGCATGCTACTCCACCGGCTACTGTTCAACCAGCCCTCTCCACGGACTCCTGTTCAACCACCCCTCCATGGGCTACTGTTCATCCAGCCCTCCACCGTCTACTGTTCATCCTGCCCTCCATGGGGTGGTCATGTTCATCCAGCCCTCCACGGGGTCCTGTTCATCCAGCCCAAACCGGCTGGATCGATCGGGGTCCTGTTCATCCAGAGGCAACACCACAGGGTCCTGTTCATCCACCCCCACCGGGAACTGTTCATCCAAACCCCCCCAGCAACGCTAACTGTTCATCCAAAGGCAACATCGATCGGCTTCAGTTAGCAGCAGTAGCGAAGGAATCGCTCGATCGGGTTCAGTTAACAGCCATCGATCGATCGCTCGGGTTCAGTAACGTGTAGCCTATAGTGCAATCGCTCGGGTTCAGTTAGAGCCCGAGGCCTCGCTCGGGTTCAGTTAGAGCCCAACGCCTCGCACCCACGCGCGTGCGTGCACGAGAGAAACGCGCATCGCTCGGCCCCGACCACCCACCGTAACTGGGAACACCTCGATATTTTCCTCGCCCTCGCTTCTACCACGGGTTTTTCTGTCATGGATGGCCCAAAGAATGCTTAAGTCCGTCCGAATCATGTTAGCAATTGTTGCATTTTATGATTATGAAATTTGGCAAATGGATGTAAAGACTGCATTCCCGAATGGATTTATGGAAGAAAAGTTTATATGATGCAACCTGAAGGTTTTATCGATCCAAAGGATGCTAACAAAGTGTGCAAGCTCCAGCTATCCATTTATGGACTGGTGCAAGCATCTCGGAGTTGGAATAAATGTTTGATAGTGTGATCAAAGCATATGGTTTTATACAGACTTTTGGAGAAGCCTGTATTTACAAGAAAGTGAGTGGGAGCTCTGTAGCATTTCTAATATTATATGTGCATGACATATTGTTGATTGGAAATGATATAGAATTTCTGGATAGCATAAAATGATACTTGAACAAGAGTTTTTCGATGAAAGACCTCGGTGAAGCTACTTATATATTGGGCATCAAGATCTATAGAGATACATCAAGACGCTTAATTGTACTTTCACAAAGCACATACCTGATAATGTTTTGAAAAAGTTCAAAATGGATCAAGCAAAGAAAGGGTTCTTGCCTGTGTTACAAGGTGTGAAGTTGAGTCAGACTCAACGCCAAGGGACTCCAGAAGATAGAAAGAAAATGAAAGGTGTTCCCTATGCTTCAGCCATAGGCTCTATCATGTATGCAATGCTGTGTACCAGACCTGATGTGTGCCTTGCTATCAGTTTAGCAGGGAGGTACCAAAGTAATCCAGGAGTGGATCACGGGACAGCGGTCAAGAACATCCTGAAATACCTGAAAAGGACTAAGGATATGTTTCTCGTTTATGGAGGTGAAAAAGAGCTCATCGTAAATGGTTACGTCGATGCAAGCTTTGACACTTATCCGGATGACTCTAAGTCACAAACCAGATACGTATTTATATTGAACGGTGGAGCTATCAGTTGGTGCAGTTCTAAGCAAAGCGTCGGGGCGGGATCTATGTGTGAAGCAGAGTACATAGCTGCTTCGGAAGCAGCAAATGAAGGAGTCTGGATGAAGGAGTTCATATCCGATCTAGGTGTCATAACTAGTGCATCGGGTCCAATGAAAATCTTTTGTGACAATACTGGTGCAATTGCCTTGGCAAAGGAATCCAGATTTCACAAGAGAACCAAGCACATCAAGAGACGCTTCAATTCCATCTGCGATCAAGTCAAGGAGGGAGACATAGAGATTTGCAAGATAGATACAGATCTGAATGTTGCAGACCCGTTGACTAAGCCTCTCTCACGAGCAAAACATGATCAGCACCGAGACTCCATGGGTGTTAGAATCATTACCGTGTAATCTAGATTATTGACTCGAGCAAGTGGGAGACTGAAGGAAATATGCCCTAGAGGCAATAATAAAGTTGTTATTTATATTTCCTTATATCATGATAAATGTTTATTATACATGCTAGAATTGTATTAACCTGAAACTTAGTACATGTGTGATTACATAGACAAATAGATTGTCACTAGTATGCCTCTACTTGAATAGCTCGTTGAATCAAAGATGGTCAAGTTTCCTAGCCATAGACATGAGTTGTCATTAGATTAACGGGATTACATCATTAGAGAATGATGTGATTACCTTGACCCATTCCATTAGCTTAGCACCTGATCGTTTAGTATATTGCTATTGCTTTCTTCACGACTTATACATGTTCCTATGACTATGAGGTTATGCAACTCCCGAATACCGGAGGAACACTTTGTGTGCTACCATACGTCACAACGTAACTGGGTGATTATAAAGGTGCTCTATAGGTGTCTCCAATGGTACTTGTTGAGTTGGCATAGATCAAGATTAGGATTTGTCACTCCGATTGTCGGAGAGGTATCTCTGGGCCCTCTCGGTAATGCACATCACTATAAGCCTTGCAAGCAATGTGACTAATGAGTTAGTTGCAGGATGATGCATTACGGAACGAGTAAAGAGACTTGCTGGTAACGAGATTGAACTAGGTGAGATACCGACAATCGAATCTCGGGCAAGTAACATACCGATGACAAAGGGAACAATGTATGTTGTTATGCAGTTTGACCAATAAAGATGTTCATAGAATATGTGGGAGCCAATATGAGCATCCAGGTTCCGCTATTGGTTATTGACCGGAGACGTGTCTCGGTCATGTCTACATAGTTCTCGAACCCGTAGGGTCCGCACGCTTAACGTTCGGTGACGGTCGGTATTATGCGTTTATGTGTTTTGATGTACCGAAGGTAGTTCGCAGTCCCGGATATGATCACCGACATGACGAG
The DNA here is from genome assembly GCA_032464435.1 of Aegilops umbellulata. Classification (NCBI taxonomy): domain Eukaryota; kingdom Viridiplantae; phylum Streptophyta; class Magnoliopsida; order Poales; family Poaceae; genus Aegilops; species Aegilops umbellulata. The sequence continues at coordinate 526,074,641 of CP136055.1, read as the reverse complement.
GAGTCTCGAAATGGTCGATACATAAAGATCAATATATTGGATGACTATGTTTGGACATCAGAAAAGTTTCGAGAGAGTTCGGGCATATACCGGAGTACCGGGGGGTTACCGGAACCTCCCGGGGAATCAATGGGCCTTAATGGGCCATAGTGGAAAGGAGGAGGAGGCGGCCAAGGTGGGGGCGCCCCCCCTAAGCCCAATCCGAATTGGGAGGGGGGTCTGCCCCCCTTTCCTTCTCTTCTTCTCCCCCTTCCTTCCCTCTCCTACTCCAACTAGGGAAGGGGGAATCCTACTCCCACTAGGAGTAGGACTCCCCCATTGGGCGCGCCTAGGAGGCCGACCCTTTCCCCCTCCTCCACTCCTTTATATATGGGGGAGAGGGGCACCCCATAGACACACAAGTTGATCATTGATCTCTTAGGACTGTGCGGTGCCGCCCTCCACCATAATCCACCTCAGTCATATCATTGTAGTGCTTAGGCGAACCCCTGCGCCGGTAGCTTCATCATCACTGTCATCACGCCGTCGTGCTGACGAAGCTCTCCCTCGACAATCTACTGGATCGTGAGTTCGTGGGACGTCACCGAGCTGAACGTGTGCAGATCGCGGAGGTGCCGTACTTTCGGTACTAGGATCGGTCGATCGTGAAGACGTACGACTACATCAACCGCGTTGTCATAACGCTTCCTCTTACGGTCTACGAGGGTACGTAGACAACACTCTCCCCTCTCGTTGCTATGCATCACCATGATCTTGCGTGTGCGTAGGATTTTTTTGAATTTACTACGCTCCCCAACAATAGGTTGACGGATTTTAATTAGAACTGAAGATGCACTATAATAATTAAGGCATAGGCATGCAAACTAATGGAAAAAGAAAACACATGATAGGTGCAAAGAAGTGACAGTAGGGGAACCTAGCATAGGTGCAAAGGGGTTTGAGTAATTGTGATGATTTCTACTGTGTTGTAAGCAACTATTATGTTAGAAATGCTTACTAACCATGCGGCTCCACCATTTTTCATCAAGAATAACCTCAAACTGCTGGAGAACTTCAGGGTGTCGTTCACAAGGGCCACCTGGTTGGCGGCAGGTAGGGAAAACCATACCTAAATAATTTAGAACAACTATGTTAAGATAACAAGAATATCATAACAATTTAAAACAAGCTTCAACGTTGAAGGTAGACAAGAACTAGCTTCAACTATGTTAGCCCTACTATGTTAGCCATATTAAAAATATCGGTACGAAGGAAGACAACAACTACAAATTTACCAGAAATCTTCTCATCTACTGCTTCCAGAAAAGCAGTATGACAGAGTTTAGATCACTTGTTTAGATTTGCAAACAATTTTTATATTCCTTTAGAGAATGAAGTCGTTGTACCGGATCTAATACATCAATAACTATCAAATGAAAAACCTAAATGTAAAACAGTAATGATTTAAATATTGTTTTCTAAATGTAAATACGGATCGGAGCATGCTGCTTATGCATATGCTTTTTACCTGGGAAAGAAGAACAGCGGCCGTCGATGAACGGAGATTGGGGGTAGGGGAAGCTTAGGGCAAGCACCCACCACGAGCAATCTACGAGAGAAGCACAACTTAGAAATTAATCGAGACCCAAACAAAACTCTATATTAACTTGTTTGAAATCAGATTGTGTGCGGCGAAGAAGCACGAACCCTAGAAGCAGACGTCAGAGAAGGAAGATGGGTTGTGATGTGGCTGAGGGAGTCGGAGTTGATTGAAATATAAATGAGACGCGAGAGAGCAAGAGTGGTAATGAGTGCTTGTTTTTTTTATTTTTTATTCTACGAAATGGAATGAATGCTGGTTGTAGATGGTGTGTGCATTCTGAGGTGTTATGGGGACACGAGACGTTTGACTCGTCGAGCTACCTCCCACTGGACTTGTCCAGCTATGCTGCCTCTCACCAGACTCTTCTACGTGCCTATCGTGCCTCACAACTTTTTGTGAGGCACAATTCTACATGCTGAAAAGCATACTCGTGCTTCTGTGATTTAATTGTTTTTAATCACATGTTTAATCAGATAGGGTTGGGTGTGTCTTTACGAGAGGAACTGTAATGACGTTATTAGATGCACGGTCATTAAAGCAGGAGAGGCATGGTCGATACATAGGGGGAGGCAAGTTCAGGGGAGGCATGATCGTTCCCAATGAGAGGCACATTTGCAGCTGAAGTGGAGTCACGGTTAATGACTCTGCGTTTGCAAGTGTTTTTCAGCCACTCGTTGACCCAGAGCGCCACTGTTTTTCAAATGTTCGTTGGGTTTAGGCGGGAATATGTATGATAGACAACGGTTATATGTATGTCAGAAGCATGGCCGTACAAAGCAGCCTCTCTAGGCAGACCTCCAGTTCGGCGTTCAAAAAGCCAGACACTGTCAAGCGCACCCGGAGTAACCTACAACAAGACCACCTGGCACGTTTTGAGCTAGCATAGCAATGCGGCCCCAACCCTAGCCCTCGCGATATAGAGAAACCAGTGCTTCACGTACATAACTACGCTCTTGAAATACCATGGGCACAGGGGGAGGGGCACTATCACGGCACACCCAAAATACGGCTTAAACCGCACCAGGGGCTGTCGAATTCTTTTTTTCAATTTTTTCCTACTTTTAGGACTCCATACTTCAGACGACCTGTTCGGCAATTCAACTGCCGTACAAACGATGCAAGATCCAGGAAAGCAGACAAGCCATGCCGCATTATGGAACTCCCAGGTGGTCTCTATTACGAGCAGTATACCTATTTTGAATACAATTCCGCGGCCTGCCCCTGCCCAGGACATGTTAAATAGTCCAATCTCTTTTGCTTATCGCGCTATTTGTATCGTTCTGCTTTGATAGCAGCCTTTCTATAAACAATGCATAGCTTTTTGTCTATTTTTTGCATTACTTCTTTATATATATATGTTTCTTCATAACATGTTGCACCCGTACACTGTGGTACGGCAAAATACGCCAGGGGCTTTAGTACCCATCAATATGGCGTGAGAAGTCCGTACACTTTCACAAGTGCGGCACCCCGAACTTATAGCACTATATGCATCGGCTCCGAATCATGATTTGGGTCAATAGTTGGGTTTTCCCGGCTCCTATGTTTTGGTGCCTTACGTTCTGCTATATCGGCTAAGGTAGCACTAGGAGAACTACTGCGATTGTGCCCCAGTTAAGCTGGGCTGAGCACCTCAGTAGAGAAAGCTAAAACTGACTGTCATGATGAGGCGTGAGACCGGTCGCTGTTCGAGAGGTTTTTCGAGTCCTTAAAGACTTATGCCGCTTCGAGCGAGGAACCGGCTTTGTCCGGACAAGGCGTGGATAGCACCCCGAACTCGGTCTTCCGAATACTAGGGGCTTCACTGAAATTTAAAATTATAGAGTTCTATGGCTAAGTGAGAGTGTTCAAGCATTATCGTCCGATTGCCTTGTTCGTTGTGCTGAGCGCCTCCCTCGAAGGACCCAATCATGGGAAAAAGAGCGCTCAGGTTTATCCCGAACACCCCAGCACAAGTGGCATGGGGGTAGAAGCCAACGACTGGCCATCTCTCAATTTTTGATAAACGGCCGCGCAGAAAGTAATATTTTAAATTCAAAATCATTGCTTAGCGCATATGAACAAGTTTTCAGCGCACAGGACAACACGAGCGAGTTTACTCAAAAATTACATCCCTGGTACATTCATCGGGCATAAGGCGGGCACCCGCCAGAACATCCTTATAATAGTTCTTGGGCTTGCGATGCTCCTTCCCTGGCGGCGGCCCATCCCTCACGAGCTTCTCACCGTCCAGCTTCCCCCAGTGCACCTTTGCGCGGGCAAGGGCCCTACAGGCTCCTTCGATGCAGACGGAGCGCTTGATGACCTCGAGCCTTGGACAGACGTCCACCAGCCGCCGCACCAGCCCGAAGTAGCTCCCAGGTAGGGCCACTCCAGGCCACAGCCGAACTATGATGCCCTTTAGGGCCTATTCGGCCGCCTTGTGGATCTCGACCAGCTGCTTCAGCTGGTCGCTCAAGGGCACAGGGTGTCCGGCCTCAGCGTACTGAGACCAGAACACCTTCTCCGTCGAGCTGCCCTCTTCAGCTCGGTAGGATGCGGCGGCATCGGATACGCTGCGAGGAAGATCTGCGAATGCCCCTGGAGAACTCCAGATTCGGGTAAGTAATAAGTAGTTTAATTTTATATGTCTGCTTTGCATAAAGAATGCCTTACCCACCGCTAACTTTTTCACCGCCTCCAACTCCTGGAGGGCCTTCTAGGATTCGGCCTTGGCAGACTTGGCAGTTTCAAGGGCCGCCGCGAGCTTGGACGCTCGCGTCTTCGAGTCAAGCTCCAAACTCTCATGTTTTTTCATGAGAGCCTAAAGCTCTTGCTGCACCTCGCTGACCTGGGCCTCAAATTTCTCTCGCTCAGTGAGCTCCGCGGCCGCTTTCTTTTCGGCCTCGAACAGCGCCTGCTTAAGGGTCGCCACCTCAGTCATGGCCCCTACAATAAGCAGCATACTCCTGTCATTTTTTGCAGTTGCGTCTTTTTATAGGCATTTTTTTCCTGTAAGATATCTCTTACCTTCTTTCTCCTCGAGCTGCCGCTTGGCAAGGCCGAGCTCTTGCTCGGTCCGCTCGAGGCCCTGCTTCAGGGCACCCACCTCCGCAGTCAGTGTGGCGGTGGCTAGCAGCGAAGCCTGCATACGCATATTGACTCTTTTTTTATTAAACTCCTGTGAAAATTGATAGATCCTCCATTCGGCTTTTCTTCCCTAACGCCAAACAGAGCATCAAGGGCTACTTACCTAGAAGCCTGTCAGAAGGCTAGCACAAGCTTCAGTCAGTCCGCTCTTGGCAGACTGAACCTTCTGGATCACCGTACTCATGATGGTACGGTGCTCCTCGTCGATGGAGGCGCCCTTAAGCACCTCCAATAGATTGTCCGGCGCCTCCGATTGGGCGGAGGCCGCCGGCTCTGTAGGCCTACTCCTCTTAGAAGGAGATCGCCTGCCGCAGTCCGGGACCGTTGAGGATTCCGGCACGGAGTCCGGCACGAAGCCGGACTTGGAGCCCTGGGGGGTCTTGTCCCCTTTACTCCTCGAGTCCGGGAGGTCGCCTCGCGGCTCCTCCAGGACCACCTCCTCTTGCCCCGGATCTTGTCGCGACGCCACTTCGGCGTCGTCCGCAGTGCGGGGGGAGACAGTGGGCGGAACTGAATTCACGTCCGATGAATCCAGGGAGCCACTCGACGACTCATCGAGCCCTTCCTTGGGCGGGCAGCATGATTATATTCGACATTAGGGGAAGTTGTGCAACAAAGGAATATCATGAGTTACTCTGGTATCCGAACACTTACGATTTCGCCGGATGCTTGGCCCTGTCCGGCCACTCCTCTTCGTCCTCGTCGGCGTCGGGCGAGTAGTCCGGCGGAGGGGTCTTCCTCTTCTTGGACCCTTCGGCCTCCCCCGTTGGGGCGGCCTTCCTCTTCTTTCCTCCCCCCGCTGGAGGGGGAGAGGTTTCTCCTTCCTCCTCCTCGTCTTCACGGGAGGAGTGCGTCTCGGATTCGTCGGATGACGAGTCCGACACCACCATATGCCGGGCACTCTTTCGAGTCCCCGTGTCCTTCTTCTTCTTGGGCTTCTTCTCTAGCACCACATAAGGTGCCGGAGCCAGCAGCTTCGCTAAGAGAGCAGGGGATGGGTATTCGGGCAAGGGAGCTGGACAGTTAATCGGTCGGGACTTCGCCTGCCAAGCCTATCAAAGGTGAGGGAGTTTAGATCCCGCATAGAGTAAAACTATGAAAAAACTTAACATCCTGTAAAAGGTGAAAGTAGCTTACCTCGCTAGCGTGACGCTGCGAGCTGTATCCGCGGTCCTCGGAAGCGGATGCGGTAGCCTCGGCGCCTTTGGTCAGCACCCTCCAGACGTCTTCATACGTCGTGTCAAAGAGCCTGCTAAGGGTTTGGTGCTGCGCCGGGTCGAACTCCCACAGATTAAAGTCCCGTTATTGACACGGGAGGATCCGGCGGACGAGCATAACCTAGACTACATTAACAAGCTTGAGCGGCTTGTTCACTAGGGACTGGATGCATGTCTGCAGTCCAGTCACCTCTCTTTCGTCACCCCACGACAGGCCCGTCTCTTTCCAGGACATGAGCCGCGTGGGGGGTCCGGATCGGAACTCAGGGGCCGCGATCCATTTCGGATCACGTGGCTCAGTGATGTAAAACCACCCGGATTGCCACCCCTTCAGGGTCTCCACGAAGGAGCCCTCGACCCATAGGACGTTGGCCATCTTGCCCGCCATGGCGCCTCCGCACTCCGCCTGGTTGCTGCGCACCACCTTGGGCTTGACGTTGAAGGTCTTGAGCCAGAGGCCGAAATGGGGGCGGATGCGGAGGAAAGCCTCGCACACGACGATAAACGCCGAGATGTTGAGGACGAAGTTCGGGGCCAGATCGTGGAAATCCAGGCCGTAGTAGAACATGAGCCCCCGAACGAATGGGTGGAGTGGAAAACCCAGTCGGCGGAGGAAGTGGGGAAGGAATACTACCCTCTCATGGGGCCTTGGGGTGGGGAGGAGCTGCCCCTCCTCGGGAAGCCGGTGCGCGATGTCTTTGGACAGGTATCCGGCCTTCCTTAGCTTTTTGACATGGCCCTCCGTGACGGAGGAGACCATCCACTTGCCTCCCGCTCCGGACATTGCTGGATAAGGTTGAGGTAGGAAGTGCGGGCTTGGGTGCTGGAGCTCGGGTGCGCAGAAGATGGATAGGCAAAGGAGGAAGAAAGCGTAGGTAAAAAGGTGGATCCTTATCCCCTTATATGTGTGGATGCTACTATGCGTCCCCACTAGCCTAGTAAAACTCGCTTGCCTCCCAAGCGCCATGATAAATGGTGCGGTTGGGTTACCCACGTCCGTATTGATGAGAATCCCGTAAATGGGGGACACGATCTCTGCTTTGACAAGACGTGCCAAGGAAACCACCTCACAAAATACGCTGAGGTGGAGAAGTGAAAACAATTCGAGTAAAGGACTTGGCCGCAGTGTGATGTCACGCCGCGGAATACGTCAGCAGATTAGATTTGTGTTAATATTATTCTCTCTATGGCAATATGTGGAAACTTATTTTGTAGAGGCGGACATTACTCTTGGTGTTTAAAATCTTCTATGAAGAATTTGGAGGAGGAACCTGCCTTGCAATGCCGAAGACAATCTGCGCGCCGGACTCGTCGTCATTGAAGCCTTGTTGAGGGGCTATTGAGGGAGTCCTGGATTAGGGGGTGTTCTGGTAGCCGGACTATACCTTCAGCCGGACTCCAGGACTATGAAGATACAAGATTGAATACTTCGTCCCGTGTCCGGATGGGACTTTCCTTGGCGTGGAAGGCAAGCTTGGCGATGCGGATATTCAAGATCTCCTACCATTGTAACCGACTTTGTGTAACCCTAACCCTCTCCGGTGTCTATATAAATCGGAGGGTTTTAGTCCGTAGGACAACTTCACCATACAACAATCATACCATAGGCTAGCTTCTAGGGTTTAGCCTCCTTGATCTCATGGTAAATTTACTCTTGTACTACCCATATCATCAATATTAATCAAGCAGGACGTAGGGTTTTACCTCCATCAAGAGGGCCCGAACCTGGGTAAAACTTCGTGTCCCTTGTCTCCTGTTACCATCCGGCCTAGACGCACAGTTCAGGAACCCCTACCCAAGATCCGCCGGTTTTGACACCGACACTAGCCTATGGTATGATTGTTGTTGTCCTATGGACTAAACCCTCCAGTTTATATAGAAACCGGAGGGGGCTAGGGTTACACGGATTCGGTTACAAGGGAGGAGATCTACATATCCGTATTGCCAAGATTGCCTTCCACGCCAAGGAGAGTCCCATCTAGACACGGGACGAAGTCTTCAATCTTGTATCTTCATAGTCCAACAATCCGGCCAAAGGATATAGTCCAGCATTTCGGAGACCCCCTAATCCAGGACTCCCTCAGCGGTACCCACACACTATATTATCCCCACCTTATCTCTTCCTCCTCTCTCCACACCATACTGCCCCACCCAGCAATCCCCATTGTTCTCTGCTCCGACGAACTCGCGCACCAGGGGCCATGAATCCAGCGAGCCCGCACCGCTGCGCACCCAAATCTCGATGAGATCCATGGCCGCACCCCCCTTTTTTTTCATCCACACCTCCTTCTCTTCCTCAAGGGTCACGCAACCTCTGCTTTGTTTTTGTGCTGGAAGCGCCTGGAGCAGGAGCTGGAAGCAACATCCTTTTTGCTGCAACCGGCCATCGCCGGAGCTGGGAATCATCACTGTATTTGCTGGAACTGGCCGGAGCGGGAGCTGGAACTAGCATATAATTTTGCTTCAAAGCCTGCGGCCATGGCGCTAGTACAAGTGTGTCGGCGTCGTGCGATGCTGCAAGTCACTAGTTGGGGCGGCGCCACGGCTCACTAGAGGTTGCAACCGGTGACCAAGTTTGCTGGAATAGGCAGGGAGCTTTGCTGGAACCAGCACGAAAAAATGATACCACCAAGTTCATCCGGCTGAACCAGTGACACCTTTTGATACAACTGTAGCCTGTTTTCCCTACCACCGGTGACTTTTTTGCTACCAGCATGCACGGCAGTGTTGGTCGACAATGGCGATGCATTTTATTTTTGCTGCAACCGTTATGGATTTTGCTGGAAACGGCGTACAAAATAGCTGGAAAGGGCTTTTTTCTTCCTTCGACGGTGACCATGGTGACCATGACGACCAAGGGGTGAGCAGATCTGCTGTAATCGGCAAACCGAAAAGCTAGCACCGTTGAGCTGATTTGCTACGATGGCGAACGACGGCGCGCGAGGCATGCACCCATGCAGGGATTGTCGACGGTGAGGACGGCGGGACGGTGCACCCATGCTGCCACCACGGGGTGGGAAGAGCTGCAACCACTGCGGGGCGGAGGCTGCAAGCAGCCATGGCCGAACTACATGCTCGCCAATGGCGGGGTGTTGCAGAGGGGGGGGGGTGGGGTGGGGTGGGGTGGAGGGAAACGACAATGGAGATGGATGGGGGCAACAACAAGACGAATGGTGGGGCAGCGGCACTCGGGGGAGCCAGCAAGCTGGGCACCGCCCTCTCCTACACCCGCATGGATCTGGTGTGAAGGAGAAGCAGGGGGAGGAAGAAGACAGCCTGGGATGGATAAGGATCAAACGGCTTAGGACGGGCTGATCGGGCGGCTAGCGTGCGTCCGGCCGGCGCGCCGGCGCCTGTCGGTACCCTAAAAGGAAAGCCACCAATGCATCTTTCTATGTTTGGCAGGTTTGGATCGGCTTAAAAGAAAAACACGTGCATATCTGGTTTTCGGTTGGAGGTTTCCAAGTCTGGACGTTTTCTTTGAAGAGAAAAAAATTGAGGTCCGTCCCGCGTGGTGACGGTTAGCATTTGGTCCAGTGATTGCAGTGACAGTTAGCGTTTGGCGTCCTGTGAATTAGGGTTTCTGGTTCCCGTCGGGCGGAGCCTTGATCTCTCGTTCCTGTTCCATCGTTAATACTATTCCCATCCCATCCCACCATAAGCCTTCCTCACGCTCCCTAGGGCGCGGGGTTGTACATCACCACCAACCCTAGGAGGAGGCAGGGGCAGAAAGGGGAGGATACGCGGCGATGGACGGAGTTGCGGGCATGTTGAGGGGTCTGAAGCTATCAGAGGAGGAGAGGAAAGGAGTCAAAGTCAGATGCTCGATGAAGGAGAAGGGGAAGGATTGGTTGCTACAGGCGGTGGGAAAAGTGATGTCGGAGAAACTGGCTCATCCGGATGCCATCTTCCTTACCTTAGGAAAAATCTGGTGCCCGATCAAGGGTATCGACTACAAGGAGATAGGGGTGAATCAATTTCTGTTCATGTTCCATTAGGAGTCGGGGAAGCGGAAGGCACTTGAGAACGGGCCATGGATGTTTGATAAAGACTTGATGGTGGTGGAGGAGTATGTTCCAAAGAAGAGGCCTGAAGACTATGTGTTCAATGATATCCCGATCTGGGTTAGGGTTTACAACTTGCCCCTGGGTATGATGAATGTGGACTCTGCGGAGTATATTGGCAACATCATTGGGAAGTTTGTTGAGGCGGATACAAGAGCTGATGGGAGTGCTATGGGGAGGTTCCTCCGAGTTAAAATCCGTATGAGGATTGATAAACCACTAATGAGAGGCTTCACTTTGGAGGATGAGGACAAACAGAAGGATGGGGATCAGATGGAGCAAGGAGAAAGTGGGAAGGAGGAGGTAGAGGAAGGACGAGACTAGTCCAGATTCGAGTACGAGTATCTCCCAGACTTTTGCTATATTTGTGGGATCATAGGGCATGGAGAGAAAGACTGTTCGATCAAGGCGAAAAAGGGGGATAAACAGCAATATGGAAGATGTCTTAAGGCTGATTTGGGCCATAGGAGAGGTGCGTCAGACGAAGGGGTGTGGAGGGTTGGGGCTAGAAGTGGTGGAGGAGCTAGGAACTATGGATACAGTCACTCAGGTGGGCGGTCCGGAAGCGGGATTGACAGTCTGACTTGGAAAAAGAGTGATTCTAGGTCCAGCGATGGTACCCGGGGTAAAAATGAGAGAGGAGAGGAGGTCAATAGCCCTCATGAACTGAAGCTAAACCCAAAAAAGACTGGCAATCCTAGGAGGCTTGAGTTGGAGGAAGGTAAGATGCAGAAGGCGGAAGAGGAGTTGGGGAAGGGTGAGAATACTTGTGTCCGAGTTGAGGCCGGTAACAAAGATGCAGAGATGACCTGGGCAGAAGTGGGTAACTTACTCCATAGCAACGATGTTAAGAATTCAAAAAACCAGAAGTTTGAGCAAAAGGGACAAGATGGTACGAACAAGGGCCCGGAGGGGAAACACTATAAGAAAAAAGGGAGGGATAGGCCGGTGGTGGAGAGCAACAATGAGAGGGAAGCGGTGTTAGGGTTGAAGAGGGGGAGGATGGAAGAGGAGGAAGGGAATGATAGCAAGAAGGGCAAGATACAGGAAGAAGGAGGTGTCGTGGTGGCGACACTTGATGCAGAATCGGCCGGGTTGTCCATGCAGCCCCGCCGAGCACAATGAAACTAATCGGATGGAACTGCCGGAGTTTGGGAAATGGCCCGGCAGTTCGTAGCCTCCTCGAATTGGGGAGGGTGGAGGAGACCGATGTTCTTTTTCTTGCGGAGACGAAGATGTCAGAGAAGGAGTTAGAGAGGTTTATGTGGATGCTAGGGATGGCGCACGTGATAGCGTGGGGCTCGGAGGGAAGGAGTAGGGGGGTAGCTTTGTTCTGGAGAAGGGAAGTGGATGTGTCGCTGAGGTCAAACGGTAGGAGGCATGTGGACGTGGATGTGAGGGAGTAGGATGGTAGGGTGTGGAGGCTGACGGGTGTCTACGGGGAATCTGCTGCCAAAAGGAATGTGGAGACATGGCGAATGCTGCGAATCCTGGGTCAACAACATCAAAGTGGTCGACCCTGGTTATGTTTGGGGGACTTCAACGAAATCCTGTCATGGGATGAGAAGATAGGACGGGTTGATTGTCCACAACGTCTCCTAGACAACTTCCGTGAAGCACTGGAGTCCTGTGAGCTCTCTGATTTAGGATATGAAGGCGATAAGTTTACGTGGAGAAATCATAGCAAGGAGGTGGACACGTATATTTGTGAGTGGCTGGATAGAGGAGTGGCAAATGCTCGATGGGGCGAGTGGTTTCCCGAGTTCACCATCCTTATAACGATACCCCTCGTCACTTTGATCACAGACCGGTCATCGTACGTAGTCATGGAAATATTGACAGGAGGCCGGGGGGCGATCGGGGCTTTTGTTTCGAGGCATGGTGGCTGAAGGAGGATGGGTGCAGTGAGCAAGTTCAAGCGGTTTGGGAGGAGGGCAGTATGGGGGGAGGAGGTGACGTAGCGGCAGGTTTACGATGTGTAGCAGGGAGGATGATGAAATTTGGGAAAGAGGTGGCTGGGGAGTTGGAGGAGCGATTGAAGCAAGCTCGCCGTGCTCTAGAAACCTGTATGAGGGCTCTGGTGAGTGAAGAGAAAGTTAGGGAAGAAGCAAACTTGAGATGCTGATACGTCTCCAATGTATCTATATTTTTTGATTGTTCCATGCTATTATATTATCTGATTTGGATGTTTAATGGGCTTTATTATACACTTTTATATTATTTTTGGGACTAACCTATTAACTGGAGGCCCATCACAAATTGTTGTTTTTTTGCCTATTTCAGTGTTTCGCATAAAAGGAATATCAAACGGAATCCAAACGGAATGAAACCTCCGGGAGAGTTATTTTGGGAACAAACGCAATCCAGGGGACTTGGAGTGGACGTCAAGAAAGAAGCAAGGAGGCCACGAGGCAGGGAGGCGCGCCTGCCCCCTGGGCGCCCCCCCACCCTCGTGGGCCCCTTGTAGCTCCACCAACCTACTTTTTCCTCCCATATATACCCATATACCCCGAAAACATCAGAGAGCATCACGAAACCCTATTTCCACCGCCGCAACCTTCTGTACCCGTGAGATCCCATCTAGGGGCCTTTTCCGGCGCTCTGCCGGAGGGGGCATTGATCACGGAGGGCTTCTACATCAACACCATAGCATCTTCAATGATATGTGAGTAGTTTACTTCAGACCTTAGGGTCCATAGTTATTAGCTATATGGCTTCTTCTCTCTCTTTGATTCTCAATACAGAGTTCTCCTCGATCTTCTTGGAGATCTATTCGATGTAACTCTTTTTGCGGTGTGTTTGTCGAGATTCGATGAATTGTGGGTTTATGATCAATATTATCTATGAACAATATTTGAATCTCCTCTGAATTCTTTTATTATGATTTTTTATCTTTGCAAGTCTCTTTGAATTATCAGTTTGGTTTGGCCTACTAGACTGATCTTTCTTGCAATGGGAGAAGTGCTTAGCTTTGGGTTCAATCTTGCGGTGTTCGATCCTAGTGACAAAAAGGGAACCGATACGTATTGTATTGTTGCCATCGAGGATAAAAAGATGGGGTTTATATCATATTGCTTGAGTTTATCCCTCTACATAAGGTCATCTTGCCTAATGCGTTAATTACTCTGTTCTTATGAACTTAATACTCTAGATGCATGCTGGATAGCAGTCGATGTGTGGAGTAATAGTAGTAGATGCAGAATCGTTTCGGTCTACTTGTCGCGGACGTGATGCCTATATACATGATCATGCCTAGACACTCTCGTAATTATGCACTTTTCTATCAATTTCTCGACAGTAATTTGTTGACCCACCGTAATACTTATGCTATCTTGAGAGAAGCCACTAGTGAAACCTATGGCCCCCGGGTCTATTTTCCATCATATAAGTTTCTGATCTATTTTGTTTTGCAATCTTTACTTTCCAATCTATATCATAAAAATACCAAAAATATTTATCTTATTATCTCTATTAGATCTCACTTTTGCAAGTGGCCGTGAAGGGATTGACAACTAACGCTACTTTGCTGCATCATCCTTTCCTCTTGAAGGGAAAACTAACGCTGTTCTCAAGAGGTAGCAAGAAGGATTTCTGGCGCCGTTGCCGGTGAGTCTACGCACAAGTCAAGACATACCAAGTACCCATCACAAACTCTTATCCCTCGCATTACATTATTTGCCATTTGCCTCTCGTTTTTCTCACCCCCACTTCACCTTTGCCATTTTATTCGCCCTTTTTCCGTTCATCTTTTCGTTTGCCTTGATGTCTTACTTGGCTTGTTTGCTCGTTTGGTTGGAATAGTTGAGTATTTATTGCTAAACACATAACCTAATATCTATGGATCCTCATCCGCTTGCTAATCTTGTTAAGAGATCCAATTATGATGAACCAATTTCTAGTGATTTGAGTGCACTAGATTATCTTTATGAGGTTTTGCTTGAAATTCGTGAATCTGAAAACTGTGATGAAGAAATTTATGAAGAGATTCACGATAGCTCGTTGAGTAAAAAGCATGATTGCAATGATTTTACTATGATTTCTCTTGATGTAAATTGTGCTAATAATATGCAGAACCCTAATCTTGGGGATGCTAGTTTTGCTATGTCTACTACTTGTTGCAATGATCATGATTGGGGTGATTCTTCTTATGATCTTGAAAATTTAATTAAGCCCCATGATGAATATTAGATTGATAATAGTGTTTGCAATAATATTGAAAGTGGGTTTGGAAGAGTGTCAACTTTAGATCCCACATATTTGGAGAATGTTCAATCTTATGGTCTTTTTGATAAAAGTGGGTTTGGAGAGGTCATGACTTTAGTTAGTGATAATCCCACTATTTTGGAAGAGTGTCAACTTCGCATGCATGTGGATCGTGCTGATAATATGTTATGTGATAGCTATTTTGTTGAATTTTCCTATGATCCTACATGTAATTATTATGAGAGAGGAAAATATGGTTGTAGAAATTTTCATCTTACTAAATTACCTCTCGTCATGTTGAGATTGCTATCGTCTCTTTCTTCTTACTAAATTTTTTCTTGCTATGATAATTCGTTTGCTTATAAAATTCTTATGCATAGGAAGTATGTTAGACTTAGATGTGTTTACCACATGTTCTATGATGCTCTCTTTGTGCTTTAATTCCTATCTTTTATGTGAGCATCATCGAAATCTCAATGCCTAGCTAAAAAGGCTTTAAAGAAAAGCGCTTGTTGGGAGACAACCCAATATATTTCCTTTCTGTTTTTGAATAAATAATTCATCATGCTACTGGTATGATTGTGTTTTTTGTGTTTTAATTAGGGTTTGTGCCAAGTAAATCCTTTAGGATAACCTACGTTGATAGTTATTTGATCTTGCTGTAAAAAACAGAAACTTTGCACGCACGAGATTAGTTTTCGTAAATCACATAAACGTGCTTTTCAGTTGATTCTTTTTGCAGTAGATTAATAAACAAATTATCGAGGACGTCCTAATTTTGTTTCATTTTTGAGGTTCCAGAAGCTTGCGTTTGATACAGATTGCTACAGACTGTTCTGTTTTTGACAGATTCTGTTTTTCGTGTGTTGTTTGCTTATTTTGATGAATCTATGGCTAGTGTCGAGGTTATGAACCATAGAGAAGTTGGAATACAGTAGGTTTAACACCAATATAAATAAAGAATGAGTTAATTACAGTACCTTAAAGTGGTGGTTTGTTTTATTTTGCTAACGGAGCTCATGAGATTTTCTGTTGAGTTTTGTGTTGTAAGTTTTCAAGTTTTTGGGTAAAGATTTGATGGATTATGGAATAAGGAGTGGCAAGAGCCTAAGCTTGGGGATGCCCAAGGCACCCCAAGGTAAAATTCAAGTACAACCAAAAGCCTAAGCTTGGGGATGCCTGAAAGAGTTGGATATCGACTAGAGGGGGGTGAACAGGCGATTTTTTATGGAAGTCTTCCAAACATGAGAGTTTCGAAGACAAACGATAGAAATGATCCTATTGATATGCAGCGGAAGGTAGACTACACTAGACAAGCCAAAGTCAAGTATTCAATGAAGTGAAAGAAAGAAGACTAATAGCAGCTAGGCAGTATGGATCAGGATGGAAGATAGTTTGAAGCCAATCAGAACAAGTAGTCACACAGTGAAGTCAAACAGATAGTGCTAACAGGCAATGACTTCATGAAGACAAACAGTAAGTAAAGAGAAGGAAGTGATAGAACCAGTAGCTTGGAGAAGACAGTGATTTGTTCGCCCAGTTCCAGTTGCTGCGACAACTGTATGTCTGGTTAGAGAGGCTGAGTTTTAACTAAGAAGACTGCGTCTTCACCTTATTCCCCTTGAGCTAAGGACACCCAGTGCTCGCCCAATCACTCTAGTAAGTCTTCAAGGTAGACTTCCAAACCTTCACAGACTTCGTTCACCGGCAATCCACAATGCCTCTTGGATGCTTAGAACGCGACGCCTAACCGGCTGGAGGATTCACAGTCCTCAAGTGTAACAAGTCTTCAGATCACGCGGACAGAAAGACTTTAGTGATGCCTAACACTCTTTGGCTCTGGGTGTTTTGGGCTTGGTCCTCGCAAGGATCTCTCTCTCAAATGCTTCGGAGGTGGGTTGCTCTCAAACGACAAAAGCCATGCACTAACTCTGAGCACCCACCAATTTATGGTGTAGGGGGTGGGCTATTTATAGCCACTAGGCAACTCGACCTAATTTGTCTGAAATGACCCTGGGTCACTAAGGAACTGACACATGTACCAACGGTCAGATTTCAAACACACGCGGAAACTTGACTTGGGCTACAAGTAAAGCTGACTTATCCGACTCTGGATAAGATTTGCTCTCATTGTCTTCGCTCGAAGACATAGGATTTGGTTGAGCATCACTTCAGTCACTCTGACTTTGTTCACTTGGACCCCACTTAACAGTATGGTGGTTCCTATGACTCAACAAATAAGAAAAGGAAACAATGAAACAACTAAGTCTTCACGCTCCATAGTCTTCATGCGATGTCTTCTCATGTCATAGTCTTCAATGTGAGTATCTTCACATACCACCATTGTCTTCAATGTCTTCACACATTTTTAGGGGTCATCTCCGGTAGGTAAACCGAATCAATGAGCGACTACTTCCTGTGTTATCCTGCAATTCTCACAAACACATTAGTCCCTCACCAGGTTTGTCGTCAATACTCCAAAACCAACTAGGGGTGGCACTAGATGCACTTACAATCTCCCCCTTTTTGGTGATTGATGACAAACTGGTTGAAGTTTTCAACGGGGATAACAGTTTGTGAAATTATAAAGGTTTAAGGTATTGTCTTAATAAGTAGCAAAAGGCTCCCCCTGAAGATGTGCATATAAGTATTTGCTTTTGGAATGCAAATGCACATGCCAGGTTGCACTTGTGGAGATCATCTTCAACTTATGAAGGCAATTCATCATGCATAAAAAGTTGTAATGAAGATAATGATATGCATAACGAAAAATGGACGTCTGCAATATGACTTCGTGAGGGATTAATCATCACACATGCGGAATTTATCATCGCATCACAAAATAGCAGAAAAAGTAGCAGACGACCATCAAGTTTAAGTGTTACAACTCAAAGAACCAAATGTATCAAAAGAGAGAGTTGTAAACACTTGGCAAAAGTATAGCAACCATCCATATGGACCCGCTTTAAGACTATAAACTCATATGCTTCTCCCCCTTTTGTCAGTAAGGACCAAAAAGGTTTGAAGACATAGAGCCTCTACTCATTCCTATGTGAAGTAGGCAAAGCAGCAGGGTCGTCGTTGAGGTTTGGTGGTGCAGAAGAACTTGGTGCAGTGTCGATACGCGCCGAAGTTGGAGGTGGTGAAGTAGCATCACCTTGGTCATCAATGACTCTGGCATTGACAGTTGCTGCGGAAGAGGAGTACTCAGAGTCTTTGTGTGAGGGAGTTCGACACAGTACATCATTTCTGGGAGGAGTGGAATCAAACTTGAAACTTTCAGTGAAGCCATCGTCTTGAAGTTCAGCTTCAGCACTGAGCAAAGTCAAACCCTTCCATGATCTCCTACAGGTTTCATGAGTGACAAAGGCATTCTTGGTGGGAAGATTACGAATGCGATTAACATCCACCAAGAGGCTTTGCATCTGACGCTTCAACCAATCGTGATGCTTATCTTTTTTTTGATGCAGGGCGACGAGAAGCTCTCGGTCATTGAGAACACAAGATCGCTTCTGAGGCCTTTGAGCAATGGTGCTATCAGTGGCTTCAGTGTGGGCACGGTGAGGTGCACGTGTATTGCCAGCCAAAGGATAAACACGAGTGACGGCCTGAACTCATGCAATGGGCGGAGTGAAGCTTTGGCGATCAACGTTGTGAAGATAAAGAGGCTCCTTAGCAGGTTCTGGGTAGATGGCTTCGACAGACATATCAACCTCTAGCAAGAATATCAAATGGTCGTGAGCAGACGACTGATAGTTGACAGCAGAATGAAGCTAGATAAGGCGCATTACCCAAGGAGCGTAGAACTTCAGACCAAAGATGTCAGATCCAGATGCAGCCAATTGCCTGATGAAGAAGTCTTGAGAATGTAGAAGACCAATGTCTTCATTGCTCCTTCAAGCTTCGATGCAGAAGCATGTCCTTTGATAGGCCATAGAGTTCACCGGATGATATGATAAATAGTGCGAGGAAGATACTCTAGGTCTTCAACAAAGAATTCCTTTGGATATTCAGCGTCGCGAGGCAGAGGCTTCATCATGCTCAGCATTTGGCTCATGTTGGGCTCAGGCTTCTGGAAAATGCTCTCCAAGGCATTGCGGTGAAGCTGAAAACCAGGCTCGAAGAGTTTGCCTGGAGTGGGAAGGCTAGTTAGCCCAATGATATCAAGGCTTTGGCTTCGTGATGGACGTTTCCTGTCATCCACTCAAGGACCCAAGTCTTCGGATCCCTGTTGTAGCCGTCAATGTGGAGGGTAGCATAGGATTGTAGTAGAAGCTCTTCTTTCCAATGCTCTTTATGAGTCAAAAAGTTTAGCAGCCTAGCATCTCTGAAACAATCAAGGGATTCTTCTAGGCAGGGCAGGCCAACAATGGCTTCACAGTCTAGACGCATATGGGAAAAAATGTGCCCTTGATCATAAAGAACACAGGAATTGTAACTGCGCTGCTGATAGCTCCAGATCGATCAGATGAAATTCTTGGCTTGGAGTAGGGGTTCTTGGCACTATCAAAGAAAGTGTTGTGCGCAATGAAGCCATTTGCATTGAAGGATCACGAGGAAGTTGCAGTACCTGGAAACCTTGGCAACCTTGGCTTCGGCTTCTGGACCTGAGGCATGTGCTCGACATGATAGTCAAGTTGTGGACCGGCAGCAGGTGGAGGAACCGGAATGGGCCATCTAACAGTAACCAGCTGACCATGATCATATGCTTGCTCGATGGTGTGTTTCCTAGGAGGCGGTACAGGAGCAGTGGCAGTGGCAGTGGCATTGACTTCAGGCTGCAGATTTGCATCAGGTGCAGCATTTGCTTCAGGTGCATTCACTTCTGGCACTGTATTAACTTCAGGCGACACAGTAGCTTCAGCCATGACAACGTCATTGGCTTTAGTGTTGTCGTTGATGGTCGCCTCAATGTTATCAACCTCCACTCGAGTAGCTAGAGGGTCGGACACGTTCTCCTCGAGAACAACTTCTTGATTGGACGGGGGTGTAGCAACACGTTCTTCTTCTTGACGGGGTTCTTCTGGTTCATCAGTTGATGCAGCCGGAATGTCTTCAGCCGCATTGGCTTCAGACACAGAGACGTTCGCAGATGGAGAGGCTTCAGAGAACACTTGGTTTGTTACTCAGTGGTGGTGCTCTTCTTCTTCTGGAACGCTCGACTGAGCAACTTGTGGCCGGGGTCCTTTGCGAAGCCTCCAAAATGCGGGCGACGCTTGTGGAGACGGAGTTGGATGGGCCATAAAGTCATCATCATCAAGTACCGGAGAGGTGACTTGAGTTGGGGGAGTACTTGGAGATTCTTCTTCACGGGTGGAGTATTGAGGGTGATCAGCCCATGAGGCATCCTGTGCAATTGGCGTCAGAGGAAGACCAATGCTGATGAGTTTGTTGTTCGTTAGAACAGGCGATGATACCAGTTGGTGCTCGATCCGAGGAAGGACTTCATCATCATCTACATTGTGTTGGGGACTGAGGGAGTCCTGGATTAGGGGGTGTTCGGGTAGACGGACTATATCTTCAGCCGGACTACTGGACTATGAAGATACAAGATTGAAAACTTTGTCCCGTGTCCGGATGGGACTTTCCTTGGCGTGGAAGGCAAGCTTGGCGATGCGGATATTCAAGATCTCCTACCTATGTAACCGACTCTATGTAACCCTAACCCTATCCGGTGTCTATATAAACCGGAGGGTTGTAGTCCGTAGGACAACCATCATCATACACAATCATACCATAGGCTAGCTTCTAGGGTTTAGCCTCCTTGATCTCGTGGTAGATCTACTCTTGTACTACCCATATCATCAATACTAATCAAGCAGGAGTAGGGTATTACCTCCATCGAGAGGGCCCGAACCTGGTTAAAAACATCGTGCATCTTGTCTCATGTTACCATCCGGCCTTGACGCACAGTTCGGGACCCCCTACCCGAGATCCGCCGGTTTTGACACCGACATTGGTGCTTTCATTGAGAGTTCGTCTGTGTCGTCGCCTTTAGGCCCGATGGCTCCTTCGATCATCAACAACGATGAGGTCCAGGGTGAGACTTTTCTCCCCGGGCAGATCTTCGTCTTCGGCGGCTTCGCTCTGCGGGCCAATTCGCTTGGTCACCTGGAGCAGATCGAAAGCTACGCCCCTGGCCATCAAGTCAGGTTTGGAAGCTTAAACTACACGGCTGATATCCGTGGAGACTTGATCTTCGATGGGTTCGAGCCAGAGCCAAGCGCGCTGCCCTATCTCGAGGGGCACGATCTAGCTCTGCCTCCGAACAGTGTCCTGGAGGCCGCGCACGCACCGGTTCCGACCCTTAACTCGGAGCCTATTGTGTCCATCGAGGATGAGCGGTTGGACGTCACCTCGGAGGCTGCGATCTCAAAGGCGATTGACCGAACGCTAGGCCCGCACTCCGCGTGACCCGTGACTCCGAGGGTCCGGACTCCTCTCCGGACTCAGAACCCCCCGCGCCCCTACCAATCAAATTCGATTGGGTGCCGATAATGGAGTTCACCGCCGTGGACATCTTTCAGCACTCGCCTTTTGGCGATATCCTGAACTCTCTCAAGTCTCTCTCTTTATCAGGAGAGCCCTGGCCGAACTGCGGCCAACAAGGATGGGATACGGACGATGAAGAAATTCAAAGCCCACCCACCACCCACTTTGTAGCCACTGTCGACAATTTAACCGACATGCTTGACTTCGGCTCCGAAGACTTCGACGGTATGGACGACGAGGTAGGAGACGAACAGGAACCAGCACCTGTAGGGCGCTGGAAGGCCACCTCGTCATATGACATATACATGGTGGATACTCCAAAAGATGGAGATGGCGATGGAACAGCGGGGGATGACACCTCCAAGAAACAGCCAAAGCGTCGGCGTCAGCGGCGCCGCTCTAAATCCCGCCAAAGCAAAAACGGTGATTCCGGCACGGGAGATAATACTACCCCGGATAGCGCCGAAGAACACCCAACCCAGCAAGATTCGGCGCAGGAAGATGGAGAAGCCAACCCTCATGAGCGAGCGGCAGAACGAGAGGTTGAGGATGATAACTATATGCCTCCCTCCGAAGACGAGGCAAGCCTCGATGACGACGAATTCGTCGTACCATCATACCCCGCCGAACAAGGGCGTTTCAAACGCAGGATTCTAGCCATGGCAAACAGCCTCAAGAAAAAGCAGCAACAACTTAGAGCTGATCAAGATTTGCTAGCTGATAGATGGACTGAAGTCCTTGCGGCCGAAGAGTTTGAACTCGAGCACCCCTCCAAGAGTTACCCAAAGCGCAGGCCGCTACCCCGATCAGAGGAGGAAGCCCCTACATCACCAGCGCATGACATGGCAGACCGGCCACCTCGCGGCCGCGACAGAGAGGCCTCCCGGCCCTCCACCCAAGCTATGCCCCGACGCCGCTCAGCTAAGGCACGGGAACATGCGCCAGACCTGCGAGACATACTGGAGGATAAGGCAAGACAAACAAGGTCGATCTACGGATCGCGCAGGCGCCCGACAACACGCGACGATGATCTTCACTCCGGATACAACAAATCCGGCCGGGCTGAACACAACAGACATAGCTCTGCCGAGCTGTGTCGTGATATAGCCCAATACAGGGGCGCCGCACACCCACTATGCTTCACAGATGAAGTAATGGATCATAAAATCCCAGAGGGTTTCAAACCCGTGAACATCGAATCATACGATGGCACCACAGATCCAGCGGTATGGATCGAGGATTATCTCCTTCACATCCACATGGCACGTGGCGATGATCTACACGCCATCAAATACCTCCCGCTCAAACTCAAAGGACCGGCCCGGCACTGGCTTAACAGCTTGCCAACAGACTCAATCGGTTCTTGGGAGGACCTAGAAGCCGCATTCCTCGATAACTTCCAGGGCACCTACGTGCGACCACCGGATGTCGACGACTTGAGCCACATAATTCAGCAGCCAGAGGAATCGGCCAGGCAATTCTGGACACGGTTCCTAACAAAGAAAACCCAGATAGTCGACTGTCCGGACGCAGAGGCCCTAGCAGCCTTTAAGCATAACATCCGCGATGAGTGGCTTGCCCGGCACCTGGGACAGGAAAAGCCGAAATCTATGGCAGCCCTCACGACACTTATGACCCACTTTTGCGCGGGAGAAGATAGCTGGCTAGCTCGTAGCAACAACTTATCGAAGAACCCTGGTAATTCGGATACCAAGGACAAAAGTGGCAGGACACGTCGAAATAAGCAAAAGCGCCGCGTTAGCAGCGACAACAATGAAGATACGACAGTAAATGCCGGATTGAAAGGCTATAAATCCGGTCAGCGAAAAAAGCCATTCAAAAAGAATACTCAGGGCCCGTCCAGTTTGGACCGAATACTCGACCGCTCATGCCAGATCCATGGCACCCCCGAAAGGCCAGCCAATCACACGAACAGGGATTGTTGGGTGTTCAAGCAGGCAGGCAAGTTAAGAGCCGAAAACAAAGACAAGGGGCTGAATAGCGATGACGAGGAGGAGCCCAGGCCGCCGAACAACAATGGACAGAAGGGGTTTCCCCCACAAGTGCGGACGGTGATCATGATATACGCAACCCACATTCCCAAGAGGGAGCGGTAGCGTGCGCTACGGGACATATACGCGATGGAGCCAGTCGCCCCAAAGTTCAACCCATGGTCTTCCTGCCTGATGACTTTTGATCGAAGGGACCACCCCACTAGCATCCATCACGGCGGCTTTGCTGCATTGGTTCTTGACCCAATCATCGACGGATTTCATCTCACAAGAGTCCTCATGGACGGCGGCAGTAGCCTGACCTGCTTTACCAGGATACAGTGCGGAAAATGGGGATCGATCCCTCAAGGATTAAGCCCACAAAGACGACCTTTAAAGGCGTTATACCAGGTGTAGAAGCCAATTGTACAGGCTCAGTAACACTTGACGTGGTCTTCGGATCTCTAGATAATTTCCTAAGCGAAGAGTTAATCTTCGATATAGTCCCGTTCCGCAGTGGCTATCACGCCCTGCTCGGACGAACCTCATTTGCAAAGTTCAATGCGGTGCCGCACTATGCATACCTCAAGCTCAAGATGCCAGGCCCTCGAGGAGTAATCACGGTCAACGGAAACACCGAACGCTCCCTCCGTACGGAGGAGCACACAGCGGCTCTCGCAGCGGAAGTACAAAGCAGCCTTCTTAGGCAATTCCCCAGTCCGGCCGTTAAAAAGCCAGACATTGCCAAGCGTGCCCGGAGTAACCTACAACAAGACCGCCTGGCACGTTCTGAGCAGGCATAGCAATGCGGCCCCAACCCCAGTTTAACGCCCTCGATGCGGCTATAGCTCCCACGTGTCGAGGCACGACTTAGAGGCATAACCGCATTGAAAGCAATGTCGCAAGTGAGGTAATCTTCACACAACCCATGTAATACATAAGGGAAAATATACATAGTTGGCTTACAGTCGCCACTTCACACAATACATAAATAAACATTCATCATCCAGATTACACTCAAGGTCCGACTACGGAACCAAAATGAAAGAAGACTACCCCAAATGCTACACAGATCCCCGAATCACCCCAACTGGGCTCCACTACTGATCATCAGGAAAAGACACATAGTAACGGCCACGTTCCTCGTCGAACTCCCACGTGAGCTCGGTCGCGTCATCTGCACTGGCATCGTTAGCACCTGCAACTGTTTTGGTAGAATCTGTGAGTCACGGGGACTCAGCAATCTCACACCCGCGAGATCAAGACTATTTAAGCATAAAGGTAGGAAAGGGTTGTGAGGTGGAGCTGCAGCAAGCGACTAGCATATATGGTGGCTAACAACGCAAAAGAGAGCGAGAAGAGAAGCAAAGCACGGTCGTGAAGCTAGAAGTGATCAAGAAGTGATCCTAGAACAACCTACGTCAAACATAACTCCAACACCGTGTTCACTTCCCGGACCCCACCGAGAAGAGACCATCACGGTTACACACGCGGTTGATGTGTTTTAATTAAGGTCAACTTCGGGTTTTCTACAACCAGACATCAACAAATTCCCATCTGCCTCATAACCGCGGGCACGGCTTTCGAAAGATAATACCCTGCAGGGGTGTCCCAACTTAGCCCATTATAAGCTCTCACGGTCAACGAAGGGTATTCCTTCTACCGGGAAGACCCGATCAGTCTCGGAATCCCGGACTACAAGACATTTCGACAGTAATAAAACAAGTCCAGCAAAGCCGCCCGATTGGGCCAACAAATCCAGATAGGAGCTGCACATATCTCGGTCTCAGGGCACATCCGGATAAGCTAAGCGTACATGTACCAACATAACCCAAGTTGCCAAGGGACGGTCCCACGCGGTGCTCTAGTTTGGACCAACACCCAGAGGAGCACTGGCCCGGGGGTTAAAATAAAGATGACCCTCGGGCTCGCGAAAACCCGGGGGAAAAAGGCTTAGGTGGCAAATGGTAAAACCAAAGTTGGGCCTTGCTGGAGAAGTCTTATTCAAAGCGAACTGTCAAGGGGGTCCCATAAATCACCCAACCGTGTAAGGAACACAAAATCAAGGAACATAACACCGGTATGACGGAAACTAGGGTGGCAAGAGTGGAACAAAACACCAGGCATAAGGCCGAGCCTTCCACCCTTTACCAAGTATATAGATGCATTAATTAAATAAGATATATTGTGATATCCCAACAAGTAAACATGTTCCAACAAGGAACAACATCTCCATGTTCCAACAAGGAACAAACTTCATCTTCACTTGCAACTAGCAACGCTATAAGAGGGGTTGAGCCAAGCGGTAACATAGCCAATCAACGGCTTGCTAGGACATGGATGGTTAGAGGCTGACATGGCAATATGGGTGGCATGATATAGCAAGTGGTAGGTATCGCAGCATAGGCATAGCAAAAGAGCGAGCATCTAGCAAGCAAAGATAGAAGTGATTTCGAGGGTATGGTCATCTTGCCTGCAAGGTTCTCAGAGTTGTCGAAAGCTTGGTCTTCGTAAGCGTTCTCAACAGGTTCCTCGTTCACGTACTCGTCTCCCGGCTCTACCCAAAACAAGATCACAAGCAAAGGAACAACTATCAACCACGATGCAATGCGCAAGCAACATGATGCAAAACATGGCATGATATGCGAGATGTGATATGCAATGCATATGCGTGCTCCGGAAGGAAAAAGATGAACAAGGCATAATCTTGGAAAACCAAGTATGCCACTGGAAAGGTGAGATGATATGGGTTGAAATCGATATAAAGATCACCGGAATCGGATGCACGGTTTGCAAATGACAGGCAAAACAAGAATGACAAGATTCTGCCATTAACAGCATGATGCTACTTAGCAAAAGTCCCTTACTGACCATAAGCCAAAGAGGAAAATAAAATATAATAGCACCCATGTCAAATAAGCAAGTTTCGTAACAGATTTCAGACTTAGCAGAAAACTGGACATGTCAAAAACAGATAACAATTAGGCATGTTTACGAGCTCGATGCACTCACTACAAAGCTTTGCATGATAAACTAAGCATACACCCATCAAGAATACATGGCATAGAAGCTAGACATGGCAATAATAACATCATATCATGCAAGGATCAACTACAACAAGCTTGGCAAAATCGAATAACATGTAAACAATCTGCCAGCAACATTTTATAGCAAAAGTAGAGCTCGATTGAGTCAAGCTAAGGCACTCCATAAATACAAACAAAGGCATGGATGGATAGAGCAAATCCATATGCTCAAAACAACCTTACTGATCATGCTCAAAAGAGGCATAGATCTCTCTGAAACAACATGAACACATGGCATAAAAATAACAGCAGAACATGACTGTGAAAATACTAAGTCTCTGAAATCAGCAACATTATGAACCCTAGTTTGCATGCTTGTGCTAGTCACCAAAAAGATCACAAAAATACATGGCATACACCCCTGGAAAGATAGCATGGCATATTTCAAAACACATGTAGGACTCAACTTCATAGGGTGCACACATCAATCATGGCAAAAATGACAAAAGTGCATGTTCTGAAACAGATCTGAAACTAACATCACATAGACCTCTTCCAACAGCATTTCGGGCATCAAGATGAGATCAAATTAAAATGATGCAATGAGATGAAATGATGTACTCATCGATACGAGCAACTCGATATGCTATACGCCCAAAACGTTGCCACGGATGCAGAGTTATGGTACGATGAACATGCAACAATATTATGACAGAAAAATGACTGCGGATTTCGGGCCCGAGGGAAAGTCAACCTTAGGTTTGCACGCGAACCGAGGATGGCCGGGGTTCGTGCGGCGGCGGCCGGAGAGGCGAGATCCGGTGAGGCCGGGCCGGATCTCGGCGCGGGCGGCGGAGGAGGCCGGCGGGCGAGGCCGCGGGACGGCGGCGCCGGCGAGCGCGGCGGGCGGCGCCGAGCGGCGGCGGGCGCCTCGGGCGCGGGGATGGCGCGGGAGGCAGAGGAGGCGCAGTGCTGCGGGCTGCGGGGGCCCCGCACGGGCTCGGGCGGGCCGGCGGCGGTGGGCGGCGCGGACGCCACGTGGCGGCTCGCGATTCGTCCGGTGGCATGGGCGGACGCGTCCGGCGCCGTCCAGACGTGTCCGGCGGCGCGGAGAGGAGCAGGACTAGGGTTAGGGGTGGAAGGAGACCCGGGATTTTCGGGAGGAGGGTATATTTATAGGTAGAGGGGGCTAGGAAGCTCCAAATGGAGTGCGGTTTTCGCCCACACGATCGTGATCGAACGGCGATGGACATGGGAGTGACTTAGATGGGTTATTGGGCTGTTTTGGAGGGGTTTTGGGCTGCAACACACACGAGGCCTTCACGGTTACCCGGTTAACCGTTGGAGTATCAAACGACCTCCGAATGACCCGAAACTTGACAGGCGGTCTACCGGTGCTATACCAAGGCCGCTTGACAAACCTCGGTCCATTCCGAGAAAGTTTAATACCCGCTGACGGAAAAAGGTAAAAGGGGACGCCGGGGAACATAGGAGCGTCGGATTGCAAAACGGAGAACGGGGAAACCAATGTCAGCAATTTGAGTATGAAGCTGGCTTATTGACCTGGATTTTCTAGAAGGAGGAATGACAAGGACTTAAGGATGATCAGGTGCCGGTTTACAAGAATTCTTAACCCGGAGCGCAACCTGTCAAATTTGTTCTTATGTTTATTTTGCAGCATAAGTTTACCATGGATGAATCCAAGCTAAACTTGGGGGCTAATGTCGGGGATATACCCCGCGGTGTAAACCGGCCGGAAGTTAACCCGGCCGGACTTGGCGGATTATCTGAAGACCCGCCCTGACCTTGGCGGTTTACAAGCAATCCGCTTGGTCGTTATGACTCACTGGTAAACCGACGGGCGGATCAGATGGATGACAAGAGCCAAGGCCTAGAAGGCCGGTTCAACTATGGTGGGCCGGTTTAAGAGGAAAGGAATATTTATCTTACAAAGAGTTAAGACCAGGACTTGTATCCGGTTTGTATTTGAGATAGACTAGTCCTAATCCTAATAGGACTCCACATGTAAACCGCCCCTTCAACATATATAAGGAGGGGCAGGGCTCCCCAAAGAGGGACAGGTTAGAAGTTAGAAGCGACAAGCAATCAATAATCTCTAGGGCTAGACACAAAGAGCCGGTTTACGGCGTCTCCCTCGGGATGATAATGAGACCTAGCCTCAAACAGCATGTAGGGTTATTACCGGATGATGTTTCCCGGGGCCCGAAGCTGTCTAAATCCTTGTCTTGCGTGTTGATCCGCCCTGCGTCTCTCGTCCCACTCAACCCCTCTCAAGCTACCACATAGATGCGTTGGCCTCGCGACTAAGTCCTGACACTAAGGACATCTGCCGTGACAAATCCACGACAGTTGGCGCCCACCGTGGGGCCCGCGCACGGTGGTGTTGAGTTCTTGAAGGGAGCTCTTCAGGGATAAGAAAGTCGTGGTAAGATTGGATGAAGAAGCACTCGCGTGGAGTAATCGTGGGATAACCCGGCGTGGAATAATCCGGCGTGGGATAACCCGGCGTGGTCGCACTTGATCGGATCGGCATGGAGAAATCACGCAGTAAGCCGGCAAATTTACCGTTTATGATCCGGATTATGATTAGCTTTGGAACATCATAGACGAGGTTGAGATCCGGAGAAGCTAGGGTTTGCGTTGGTTTGCGACAGCAAGTCGCCAAGCTCGACCTCAGGGAAAAAGAAATCTGGGTTACCACGAGTCTTACGCACCACGATCCGTTCTGCTGTCTGTTAGGCTCCAAACCCATCGATCCAGCACTTTCCACATGCATGGCAGTTATTATACCTGTGAAGAAAATCAGGTCCAAATGCTACTATTGGACTGCCAGGAGCAAACCTATTATTTGGAATATTAGATTGCTGGTTCCCTTCAGTACGTGGGATCACAAGTATCAAGTCCCGGCGGAAATCCCAGCCCAGGTGTGCTTGTCTGCATGGCCTAC
Source organism: Aegilops umbellulata (assembly GCA_032464435.1). Lineage (NCBI taxonomy): Eukaryota > Viridiplantae > Streptophyta > Magnoliopsida > Poales > Poaceae > Aegilops > Aegilops umbellulata. The sequence goes on along the minus strand of CP136055.1, from coordinate 526,045,969 downwards.
TGCTGGAAGTAAAACAGCGCGACAGGATTATAATAAAATAAAGGAAAAGAAGATCAAGTCCCAGGGATGATTCGGATGACCAGTAGATCGTACAACAGAAAGCACTGAGCTGTCAGATGAAAACGCACGCAAGATTCGCCGGCCCAGAAGCTGGTCTGTGTCCGCGCGATGGTGGACGCTTTGCTTGCCCGATTGTCTCTGCGATCTGCCCTCGAGACACACTTCTGCTATTCACCTTCGCTGCCGCAATACAAGCCGGACTCGCCTCACTGTATTTCGCCTGGCCGGTTTGCTGCCTCATTACTGGTTCGCCCGTACCGTTGACCCGCTGGGGCGCACTGGCTGCTATACTCCAACACCGACGCTTATTGCAAGGGAAATACTCAGCACCTGCATGAGATAGATGGAGAAAATCAATTGTCTGAAGATCCATACAGCTCATTTTGGGAATCCTACAACCATGACCCGGAGAAGGACACGGATTCTGCAGTCATCCTCGCTCCAAGTCAACACCTATGACTGTACTAAACCGCCCCGGTGCAAGCGACTTGACCCGGTCCGGTTTGACCCGCAGCTGCGGGCTCGGCCGATTCGGCCGCTCCTCCGTCTGCTACCGTTGTCCGCCGTCCGAAACGCGCCCTGAGTTGCCCCGGCCAAGCGACCTCGTCGTCCACGCCCCGAGTCGCCGGAACTCATTTCGCCGGCGAGCCAAGTCTTAATCTACACTTCCGCTGCAACTTTCGAGCCGGCCGTGCCGTGAGCTACGGCCAGGCCGTTTTCTGCTACAGCTTTCGGTCTGCCACTGCATGTCAAACCGGCCATCGCGGCGCCTTGAATCCACTGTCGGTTCAGCCATGCGTCGCCGTCACATTGTCTCAATCCGCCGAGTCTGAGGCAAGACCTTCTGCACGAGGTGATTTGTCTGTAGCGTTACTGCTCCGAGGCCGACTGGAGTTCAAGCGCTCCATCCGACCACGGGTTCTGAGGCATCCATCTGGAGCCGGTCGTGCTGCCCTCCTACTGCCAGCGCCGCGTCCGCTCTCGCGTTAGCACCGGTTTACAACACCACGGACGACTCACCCGTCTGCTCTCATGGCGGTTCACGCGTCCGCACCGGCTTACAAACATCACGGCCGCCTCACCCGTCCGCACCGGTTTACCACAATGAGGCTGGTTCACCCATGGTTAATTTCAGCTTCATACAGTTATCATCAACTTCATGGCGGGTTATTTCCGGCCTAAACACATCAGGTAATATCCATCTAAGATATACTTTATTAGCACATATCAAAGAGCAGTTTATCTTTGCCTTGGTCTGCAATACTGTTTATGCAGGACAATTGTTCATTACAAAGGAGGCGCTATGTTACGGGCACGGAGCACGCGCTAGCAATATTCTGCATCGGCGTTTCATCCGTGTCATACCTCCCGATGAATGAGCATGCGCAAGTCACCGTCCCTGTGGTCCGGTTTACATCAGCTTACCGGGACCGCGCCCGCAATTAGCCCGTCCGTGCGGTTTACCGCACTTGCGATTGACTCGCCCGTCTGTGCCGGCTTACAGCGTCGTAACCGACTCTCGCGATCGCACCGGTTTACAACACCGTGGCCGTCCCCCGCGACCGCGCTGGTTTGCGGCGCGGAGGACTACTTGCTCCGCACCGGTTTACAATGCCGCGACCGGTTCATCTGTCTGTTCGCATGGCTGACTTGCCATGATGGATTTCAGTTTCACTATGGTGATCGTCAACTCCGCGGTGGATATTTTCTGGCTAACATATCAGGACAAATTGTCTGTTGCAAAAAGGGGATTATTATATCACTGAGCTATTGGATAACCCGTGCCGGTTTATATCGCGATCCAGATCGCGTCAACTCGTCAGGACCATGTGAATTACCCAATAGCGCATGCACAGGCTGCCATCCCCCGCAGTCCGGTCTACATCAACATACCGGGCCGCACCTGTCTGCGCGAGCCATTTATTGAGTATGAACAAGTCACAGCTTGGGTAGCCCGGTTTTCTTTCAAATTGGAGGCAAATTGTCATCAACCGCCGTCTGCACTGGATGGATCAATGGGCAGGCGCACAAGTCACCGCCGCTACAGTTTGGTTAACTTCAAATCACCAGTTGGAAGGAACTATTGGCCGAGGTGCTGACACGGTTCATACAGGATCATTTACAACCCGCCGCAGTCACCTCAACCTTCTGTGTATTCACATCGTGTTATCAACACCAATGATATACAAGTTATACCGGTTTATATCACGGTCAAAGATGGAGAATCTCAAGCCAACTCCTCGAGTCACCTTGAGACTTGGGGGCTACGATGATATGACGCAGCAAGTCTTGCCAGTTTCAGCCGGTTTAAGAACCCGAGGACGATGGAGGGAAAGATAACCCGATCCCGGAGGCTACTGTTATGTTGATGAAAATTTAAGGGCCGTCAGAAATTTTCCGGCTTATAAAGTATATGGCAGTTACAAAATCCCCACTCAATGAAGAAGTTTCGGATCATCAGAAAGGATTCCGGTTTGAAACCTGGCTGAAGGGAAGTCAGTATCACTGAAACTCTCAAATATCCGGTTTACAATCCAGTTCAAGAGAAATCTATTCTCCCACAAAGTTCTGAAGCGCTCAGATCCGGTTTAACAATGTCCGGTTCAAAAAGGAATTCACTTCTCGCAAGTTCGAGTTTAAAGGCCGTCAGAAAATTTCCGGCTGAAAATAAAGATTCCGGTTTAAGATCCGGTTCAAGGGGAAGATGTCTCCCACAGCTTGAAGCTTTCAATATCCGGTTCAAAGATCCCGGTTCAAGAAGAATTTACCTCTTGCAAAAAAAAAATTACCGAAGAGGACCTGCTGCCATGATGCGCGGTTCAAACATGGGTATCCGGCCTTATTGGCTTGACATATTATTTATCACATGGAGGCTCCTGCTTTGTAAAGCGGGGTATCTATTCTTTATATCATGCATGGTTACACAGAGTGGATTCGCTTTAGGGCAACCTCCGGTTTACCCCTTGAGGTCGCTTCACAGAAGATCAACAAAGTCAGTTGGGGACCTAGTCGACTTGAACCGTAGCTACACCTCCAGGGAGCTTGGTCATGTCTTGACGACGGTAATGCCTTCTGGCTGGCACATTTGCCACTAAGTCAGTTGGGGACCTAATCGACTTGAACCGTAGTTACACCTTATGGGAGCTCGGTCATGTCTTGATGATGGTAATGCCTTCTGATCGGCTTTTAAACAGCCAATAAGTCATTTGGGGGCTTGGTCGTGTCCGAACCAATGCAATGCCACTTGATCGGCCCTAGGCCACTAAGCCACTTGGGGGCTTGGTCGAATCCGAACCAATGCAATGCCACTTGGCCGGCGTAATGCTACGAGTCTTTTGGGGACCTGGCCGACTGGCACCATCGCTACGCCTTCGGGGAGCTTGGTTGCGTCTGGCCATGGTAACACCATCTGACCAGCTCAGTAGAGCCTTTCTTTTTGCAAATGGTTTTATCATTGCCTTTGCTTGAAATTTTGTTTTTATAAGTATTTCTTTTGTTGCGATTTTAAACCGACAATTCTTGAACCGGTTCGATTGTCAAATTATAAATTGACGGAACACGGTCAAATCTTAATCCGGAGGCCATCTGCCCGGTTTGATTTTCTATTACCATCCTATTATGGAGTAAACCGGTGTTTATCAACCCGGCTCGGCTTTCAACTACAAGTTGTCAGTACACAATCGAGTTATAATCCGGAGATTATCAGGCCGGTCTGGTTTGACTACAAGTCACCAGTATTATATATTGTTAAACCGGTGTTCATCACAGCCCGGTACGGTTTTATCATAAACCGGCACAATATGGAAGGAGGTATCATTACTCAAGATTGGGGTTATCACTCTTACTACAAAAAGTTGGTAAACCGACTATATCACAGGTATGATATATTTCATATTTGATTATTCTTAAGCGCAGCCTTGGTTATAAACCTGGGTTATATGTTGGGCATTATGACCCGTCCAGCGGTAAACCGCCAGGACACTTTAAACTTGTTGTATGCAGAAACAGGTTGAATAAAGCATGATTATAAATCACCGGTGTTTATTAAACCGGCCTGGCTTTGAGACGATAAGTTGCCAGTATCTGATGAGAAATTATCCGGTGTTTATTAAACCGGCCTGGCTTTAAGACGATAAGTTGCCAATATATGATGAGAAATTATCCGGTGTTTATTAAACCGGTCTGGCTTTGGACTATAAGTCGCCAGTATATATTTGGATTGCGCCATTGGAATCTTGCGCTTATAAATTATTGGATTATATTATTCAAATAAGCCAAACTTGGCTGAATTTTCATTATGATATTGGATGAATAAAGGCTTTCATACGAGATTATATTATCTTGAATGGCCAACATGGCTGGATTTTTTACGGTTATTAATATTATGATTAAGGTTTTCAAAGTCGCTTTAGCGCAATGGTTATCATTTTATACAATTGAAGGAATAGTCCCGAGTTGCTGCAGGCTTACAACCCGGCACTGGGGGGCTACATTATTCAAAATTGAGATTACATCAAATATGCAAGTCTCATGTTGCTGCAAGCATGCACCATGATACTTGGGGGCTAATGCAAGGTCATTTTTGCTCATCTTATTGAAGACCCAACTCATCACATCATAATGAGCTGGCCCTTGGGGGCTACCAATTGCTCCTGTCAACTATTCAAGGTACAAAGCTTTTTATCTATTATATTGAAGGGTCTACTGCTCAGTTGGTAAAGCACAAGGCTCTTAACCTTGTGGACATGGATTCAAGCCCCATGATGAGGGGTTACATCATATGATGTTATTTTCATTGAAGTATATATCAAAATCCCAGCTCAATATTATCTTACTGAGCCGGCCCTTGGGGGCTACACGTTGCTGTTCAAAGTTTACAAGATTATATTTACAAAGTCCCTGCTGATTATTACATAAGGACCCGGCCCTTGGGGGCTACATTGGTTGAAATTTTATGGGCATCGATCAATTACAAGTCCCAGGTTGCTGCAAGCATGACAACCCGGCACTTGGGGGCTACAGGTATTATATTATTATCGAAGAAAGATTTTCAAATTCTCTGTTGAGCAAGTTAGATTGACCCGGCGTCACCAATTATTATGACCCTGTGGCTACAACCCGGTGTCATCAATAATCATAAATCGATGTTGGCAACAATCATGAACCGGTGTCTGCAACAATCATAATCCGGGGTCATCAGTTTTTATAACCCGGCCATTTGGTAATGTTAAACCGGCAAGTTTTCAAGACCGGGATCATCTTCAAACCGGCTGAATATCAGATGAATATTTCAAGACCAATATTTCTTAAACCGGCGTTTTGGAAGCCGATTCAAGTGGATTATTTCTTCACAATATTTTTCTGTGAGAAACCAATGTCAGCAATTTGAGTATGAAGCTGGCTTATTGACCTGGATTTTCTAGAAGGAGGAATGACAAGGACTTAAGGATGATCAGGTGCCGGTTTACAAGAATTCTTAACCCGGAGCGCAACCTGTCAAATTTGTTCTTATGTTTATTTTGCAGCATAAGTTTACCATGGATGAATCCAAGCTAAACTTGGGGGCTAATGTCGGGGATATACCCCGCGGTGTAAACCGGCCGGAAGTTAACCCGGCCAGACTTGGCGGTTTATCTGAAGACCCGCCCTGACCTTGGCGGTTTACAAGCAATCCGCTTGGTCGTTATGACTCACTGGTAAACCGACGGGCGGATCAGACGGATGACAAGAGCCAAGGCCTAGAAGGCCGGTTCAACTATGGTGGGCCGGTTTAAGAGGAAAGGAATATTTATCTTACAAAGAGTTAAGACCAGGACTTGTATCCGGTTTGTATTTGAGATAGACTAGTCCTAATCCTAATAGGACTCCACATGTAAACCGCCCCTTCAACATATATAAGGAGGGGCAGGGCTCCCCAAAGAGGGACAGGTTAGAAGTTAGAAGCGACAAGCAATCAATAATCTCTAGGGCTAGACACAAAGAGCCGGTTTACGGCGTCTCCCTCGGGATGATAATGAGACCTAGCCTCAAACAGCATGTAGGGTTATTACCGGATGATGTTTCCCGGGGCCCGAAGCTGTCTAAATCCTTGTCTTGCATGTTGATCCGCCCTGCGTCTCTCGTCCCACTCAACCCCTCTCAAGCTACCACATAGATGCGTTGGCCTCGCGACTAAGTCCTGACACTAAGGACATCTGCCGTGACAAATCCACGACAAATGTCGGGGATATACCCCGTGGTGTAAACCGGCCGGAAGTTAACCCGGCCGGACTTGGCGGTTTATCTGAAGACCCGCCCTGACCTTGGCGGTTTACAAGCAATCCGCTTGGTCGTTATGACTCACTGGTAAACCGACGGGCGGATCAGACGGATGACAAGACCCAAGGCCTAGAAGGCCGGTTCAACTATGGTGGGCCAGTTTAAGAGGAAAGGAATATTTATCTTACAAAGAGTTAAGACCAGGACTTGTATCCGGTTTGTATTTGAGATAGACTAGTCCTAATCCTAATAGGACTCCACATGTAAACCGCCCCTTCAACATATATAAGGAGGGGCAGGGCTCCCCAAAGAGGGACAGGTTAGAAGTTAGAAGCGACAAGCAATCAATAACCTCTAGGGCTAGACACAAAGAGCCGGTTTACGGCGTCTCCCTCGGGATGATAATGAGACCTAGCCTCAAACAGCATGTAGGGTTATTACCGGATGATGTTTCTCGGGGCCCGAAGCTATCTAAATCCTTGTCTTGCGTGTTGATCCGCCCTGCGTCTCTCGTCCCACTCAACCCCTCTCAAGCTACCACATAGATGCGTTGGCCTCGCGACTAAGTCCTGACACTAAGGACATCTGCCGTGACAAATCCACGACAAAAACTGTTGTTGTAAGAGAACTCTGCATATGGAAGACAATCCTCCTACTTCATGCCGAAAGAGATAACACAAGCTCTAAGCATATCTTCAAGAATTTGGTTGACACGCTCGACTTGTCCATTAGTTTGAGGGTGGAAAGCTGTGCTGAAGCGAATGTTTGTGCCCATGGCCTTCTGAAAAGAATCCCAAAACTTGGAGGTAAAGATGCTGCCACGGTCTAAAGAAATCAATTGTGGAATGCCATGCAAGGAGACAATTCTGGATGTGTAGAGCTCTGCCAGCTGCGCTGCTGTGATAGACTCTTTGATAGGAAGAAAATGAGCCACTTTGGTGAGCTTGTCGATGACGACGAAGATAGCATCATTTCCACGCTTGGACTTGGGAAATCCAGTCATGAAGTCCATTTCGATATGATCAAACTTCCATTCTGGAATAGCAAGAGGTTGGAGTAGACCAGCTGGTCGTTGGTGTTCTGCTTTCACCCTTCTGCAGACATCACATTCATTCACGAATTGAGCAATTTCTTGCTTCATTCGAGTCCACCAATACGACTGCTTGAGGTCATGGTACATCTTCGTACTTCCAGGATGAATTGACAGAAGAGAATTGTGCGCCTTGTTCATAATGACTTTACGTAGATCACCCTTTGGAACCACAATCCGGTCCTCGAAGAAAAGAGTATCTCTGTCATCAACGCGGTAGCACTTGTATTTGGAAATGCCTTTGTCAATACCACGTTTCACCTTCTTCACCATGGTATCCATCAGTTGTGCCTCACGAATTTGATCTTCCAAAGTAGGAGAGACGATGAGGTTGGCAAGAAAACCTTGAGGAACAACTTGGAGATTCAACTTGCGGAAAGCTTCACAAAGATCCGGTTGAAAGGGCTTGAGGATTAAGCTGTTGCAATAAGCCTTCCTGCTCAAAGCGTCTGCAATCACATTAGCCTTGCCTGGAGTATATTCAATACTCGGATTATACTCTTGAATCATTTCGACCCATCGAGTTTGCCTGAGGTTGAGGTTGGGCTAAGTGAAGATGTACTTGAGACTCTTGTGATCGGTGAATATGTCCACTTTCCTTCCCAACAGGAGATGTCTCCATGTTATTAGTGCGTGGACAACTGCCGCCAACTCAAGATCGTGAGTGGGGTAGTTCTTTTCGTTGGGCTTCAACTGACGAGAGGTATAGGCCACAACCTTCTTCTCTTGCATTAAGACAACACCGAGACCTTGAAGAGAAGCATCACAGAAAACTTCATAAGGCTTGTCTTCGTCAGGAGGAGTCAAAACTGGAGCAGTGACGAGTTTCTCTTTGATAGCGTTGAAAGCAACGTCACACTCAGGAGACCAGACATACTTCACATGCTTCTGGAGGAGGTTGGAAAGAGGCTTTGCAATCTTTGAGAAATTCTCAACAAATCTTCGGCAATAGCTTGCAAGTCCAAGAACACTGCGAAGCTGCTTGACATTCTGAGGAGGTTCCCAATTCAAAACTGCAGACACTCTCTCAGGATTAATAGCAATGCCCTTGGCAGAGATGATATGCCCAAGGTAAAGAACTTCATCAAGCCAGAATTCACATTTGGAGAACTTCGCATAGAATTTATACTCTCTGAGCTTGTCGAGCACCAATCGCAAATGTTTCGCATGATCCTTCTTATTCTTGGAGAAGACCAATATATCATCGAGATAGACCAAGACGAATTCATTGGTGTAGGGGTTGAAGATGAAGTTCATCATTCGAGAGAACGTTGGAGGAGCATTGACAAGGCCGAAAGACATGACAGTATATTCATAAGAACCAAAGCTTGTTCTGAATGCTGTCTTGGGAATATCTTCTTCACGAATGCGAATCTGATGATAACCCATACGAAGGTCAAGCTTGGAGAACACTTTAGCACCTTTAAGTTTCTCGAATAGCTCATTGATGTTGGGGAGTGGGTACTTGTTATTGATTGTCTTCTTGTTCAACGGACGGTAATCGACGCAAAGTCGGTCCGTGCCATCCTTCTTCTGGACAAAAAGAACACCACAACCCCAAGGAGAAGAACTCGGTCTGATCAGACCGAGACGCTCTTGTTTATCGAGTTGTTTCTTCAATTCCTTCAACTCTTTAGGTCCAAGCTTGTAAGGACGCTTGCAAACGGGTTCCGTGCCAGGCTCAAGATCAGTAACGAATTCGACTGGCCGGTGAGGAAGCATACCCGGAAGCTCTTCTGGAAAGACATCTTGGTACTCACAAACGACTGGAATCTGAGAGATAGCATCCAATTCGCCCTTCTCATTGAGAGAAAACAACCGAATGGTATCATCACGAGCAGCATAAATGATCACATCGTCAGAAGAGTGAGTCAATCGAATTTCCCTGGCAGCACAATCAAGCTGAGCCTTGTGCTTAGAAAGCCAGTCCATCCCGAGAATAAGATCAATATCAGAGTCACCAAGAACAATTGGTTTAGACAAGAATCTATAGTCGCCCATCTTGATAGAAACATCCGGAATCATCGTGGTAGCCCTCAAATGCTTGCCCGGAGAAACAACCCCCATGGGTTTACTCAACATTTCCGAAGTGAAATCGTGCTTTGAAACGAATGATCTTGACATGAAACAATGCGATGCACCAGTATCAAATAAGACTTTTGCAGGAATATCATTAACAGGAAGGTTACCCATGATCACTTCTGAAGAATCCTCCGCTTGAGCTGCATTCATCATGTTCACCTTGGTATGCTTAGGATTATGTTTGACCACTGCATTGTTGGAAGATCTCACAGGAGGAGGAGGCGGAAGGCGCCTTTGGTTGAAGCACTTGTTCGCATAGTGACCCTTCTGCTGACATTTGTTGCAAGTCACCTCTGAGAGCGGACGATGGTAAGGAGCATTTGGTCTTGGAGCTTGGTTCTGAGACTTGTTCTGATAGCTAGGGTTGGGTGGGTGGGAAGATCCACGGCCACCTGAGTTCTTCTGCTGATAAGGCTGACGGAACGGAGGGGGAGGAGGCAACCAGAACTTCTGTTGCTTAGCTGCCACAAGTGAGGAAGAAGAAGACTGAATTGCGTCTCTGACTCTCTTCTTAGATGCCTCACACTTGAGCTGAGCAGCTTCTTGTTTCAGCGCCATGTTGTAGAATTCATCATACTTTAACAGCTCAAAAAGCATGAGAGCAAGCTGCAGATCTTCTCTGAGACCACGCCTGAATTGGTCGATCATACTCTTCTCATCAGGGATGTGCTGCTTAGCAAAGCGAGAGAGCTTCTGGAACTGAGTGTTGTATTGATACACAGACATGTTGCCTTGCTTGAGATTGCGGAATTCCTCACGCTTACTCTCAACAACACTTTCTGGAATGTGATGAGCTTTGAAGTCACGGCGGAAATCATCCCAGGTAATCACACGACCTCCTCTGGAATCTTTGTATTGCTGGAACCACTCAGCAGCTCGATCCTTGAGTTGAAAAGAGCCAAACTTGACAAAGTCCTCAGGTCTGACATTGCTGCACTCGAAATGCTTGCTGATATCCACTAGCCAATCATCGGCGTCTGTGGCCTCGACACAGTAGCTGAAGGTCTTTGGCTGATTAGCAAGGAACTGATTGAGGGTAGCGAAGTGCGGCTGATTGTTTCCTTGGCCTTGATTTCCTTGGTTACCTTGCCCTTGGTTGCGATCTTGCAAGAGCTGAATCAGAATCTGAGCGTTGGCATTTGTGGCAGTCATCAAGGCTTGCCATGCCTCCGGAGGCGGAGGTGGTGGCGGAGGGTTAGCCTGACTTCCTTCATTGCGTTCCGGATTCTGACGTGTTGGCGGAGCCATCCTGAAGAGGGTGACATCCATTAGCATCTTGAAAAAGATATATATTCAAGCTGAATCAAAGGATCGAAATTGCAACATATAGTCTTCACAATAAACATCCGAACAAGAATGAACGAATGAATTCCAAAGTAAAGCATCACACTTTCATAAGCTGAGAAACCATTTAGATAAAAGGTATGAAATAAAATCAACAAGGTACGTATGTGAACAAATACTTGGTAAGGATTACCCAATCACAAACCAAATATCTGCGGGAAGAAGTACTAGAGCTACATGAATTCCCACTTATAAACTCCCGAAACTTTCTGGTTATGCAATCAGGTGTTGGGGATACAGGGGACGCAAAATATATCACCCAAACTAACAATACCTAGATCCAGCTGTATCCATCCTTCAACACATAACCAAGAAATCCTCGGAAATCGTCTACCTCAACCTTCGAAAAGCATCTGTTATACGAGTCATGGCAATACTCCCGCACTTGCCTCAGTACTGGGCTATCAGGGTTATCTCACCAACAACTGTACAAAAGAGATTTTCGATGTCGGCGTACTAAACTCAGGTATTCCAGAACCGCAACGATAAAATTATGACGACAACACCTCGGAGCTCAACTCCCCGGGACACCTCCACTAAACCCCTGCTGACGGGAGGCACCAAGACAATGTTGTCATCACAAAACCATCGGAACGATTCTAAGATACCCGCGTGATCCTAAAAAAACTTTTAGTGAAATTTGAGAAGAGAAGAGTCAAAACTCTACGTCAGGATGCCTTACCAGAGCGATGAGGAGACTGGGAAGTAAAAATAATTCCTAAACTCTCCGATATATAATTCCTAGATGACTCAAAACATTTTTCTAGACACAACTCGGCCACTAAAAACGATCAATCAGTGGGGGCTCCTAAGGTCGGGGAAGGCTCTGATTACCAACTTGTAACGCCCTCGATGCGGCTATACCTCCCACGTGTCGAGGCATGACTTAGAGGCATAACCGCATTGAAAGCAATGTGGCAAGTGAGGTAATCTTCACACAACCCATGTAATACATAAGGGAAAAGATACATAGTTGGCGTACAGTCGCCACTTCACACAATACATAAATAAACATTCATCATCCAGATTACACTCAAGGTCCGACTACGGAACCAAAATGAAAGAAGACTACCCCAAATGCTACACAGATCCCCGAATCACCCCAACTGAGCTCCACTACTGATCATCAGGAAAAGACACATAGTAACGGCCACGTTCCTCGTCAAACTCCCACGTGAGCTCAGTCGCATCATCTGCACTGGCATCGTTGGCACCTGCATCGTTGGCGCCTCCCTCGAAGGACCCAACTATGGGAAAAAGAGCGCTTAGGTTTATCCCGAACACCCCAGAACTAGTGGCACGGGGGCAGAAGCCGACGACTGGCCATCTCTCAATTTTTTGATAAACGGCCGCACAAAAAATAATATTTTAAATTCAATAAGCATTGCTTAGCGCATATGAACAAGTTTTCAGCGCACAGGATAAAAACGAGCGAGTTCATTCAAAAATTACATCCTTGGTACATTCATCCGCGACAAGGCAGGCACCTGCAAGAACATCCTTGTAGTAGTTCTCGGGCTTGCGACGCTCCTCCCCCTGCGGCGGCCCGTCCTTCACCAGTTTCTCACCGTCCAGCTTACCCCAGTGCACCTTTGCACGGGCAAGGGCCCGACGGGCACCTTCGATGCAGACGGACCTTGGACAAGCCTCCACCAGCCGCCGCACCAGCCCGAAATAACTCCCAGGCAGGGCCTCTCCGGGCCACAGCCGAACTATGAAGCCCTTCTTGGCCTGTTCGGCCGCCTTGTGGAGCTCGACCAGGTGTTTCAGCTGGTCGCTCAGGGGTACAGGGTGTCCGGCCTCAGAATACTTAGACCAGAACACACTCTCCGTCGAGCTGCCCTCTTCAGCTTGGTAGAATGCGGCGGCGGCGGATACGCTGCGGGGAAGATATGCGAACGTGTAACATCCCAAATTTTCAATTTGGAATGTTATACATTAGATCATCATGCATATCATATTTTCTTGCATTTTGGTCGATCCTAGAAATTCCACGCAACTCCAGGACCCTCGGAGAGAGTTGGAGATTTCGTTATTTTCATATTTGAGTTTTCTCAAATTTTGAAAAGAGGATCATTGGATTTTTCCGGAGTTATTTGCATTTTATTTGCATAGGGAAAAATGCGTATTTTCAAATTTTCATTTTTGGCCCGGAGAAAAGTTCATTTTGTTCGACTCATTTTTAGGAGTCGGGGAAAATTTACTTTATTAGTTTTGGAGTCTGGTAGATTTTCTTTTTCTGTGTTTTTCCGCGCGCGAAACCGATTAAAAATAAATCCCGCGCGCCCCTGGGCCAAAGGCCCAGCCAGCCGGCCAGGCCATCGCCACGCGCGCGCGCCCCAGGCACAGGGGGCCGCCGCCGCCACTAGGCAGGAGTCCTAGATGGACTCTGTTTCGTTTTTCCTTTCCTCTCTCTTTTTCTTTCCTATTCCTAGTCTAATTCTTGTCCTCTACTCCAAGTAACCCCCCCTCACCAATATAAATACCCCCACACCCCCCCTCTAAATCATCAAACCAAAGCCCCAAGCCTCCACCACCACCGCGCCCCACACACGCCGCCGCACCTCACCCGCGCCGCCACCGCAGCTCACCCGCGTCGCCGCCGCCCCTTGCGCACCGCGCCGCCGCCGCCCTACATCGCCGTCGCCACCGCCCAATGCCGCCGTTCGCCGGAGGTAGCCCCGCGTCGCGTCTCTTTCGGATAGTTTTCTTCTAATCGTTCCGATTCTTCTTTTCCGATTCGTCTTTCTTTTCGGTTCTTCGCTAAACCGTTCCGGTTTTCTAGATCGGTTTTTCAATCGGTTTTCTTTTCCGAAACCCTAGATCGGATTAGTTTTCTTTCCCGGTTTAGTTGCCTCGAGACTGTTCACCGGACCGTTCGTCCTAACGAACGTGATCATCGGATTCTTCTAGGTTAACGAACGTCCGTTCGTTCAACCGTTCTTCTTTTCTTCTCATCGGATTTATTCCGCGATCGCGATCTTAGATCCGATTTTCAATCTAGTTTATCTTCTCGCTCGTTTATCGGAATCAGGTGATTCTAGCGCCTGGAGTTTCATTTCGAAACCGCCGTTCCGTCTAATCAATTTAAACAAGTTTTTGCTACGGTAAAATTTGACCTAGTTTCATCTTGATAGAACCGAGCTTTCTTCCGCCGTTCGTTTTCCGTTTCTTGATCGGTTCGTTCTCTTTTGCAACCGGAGTTCTTAAGTTGAACTTTCTGGTTAGATCTTTTATTCGAGTTTTACCTGTGCATTAGATGAGTACTTATTGTATGCTTGTTGTTTGTCTGCGATAGATCACCCGGAGTGCGCCGCTTGTTACTTCGAATCTCTAGGTTTCACGGATAATCAGCAAGGCAATTAACACTTTGATCATACCTTTTCTGCTACCCAATTTTATTGAATTAGATCAATCCTCAACCACATTGCATGATTAGGATCTAATTAAATTGTGGGATGGGAAGTAGATGAGGTAGTACCTATTACCTGTTTTCTTATGAAACCTTTGGGAGTTACTTCTACGTTTGCGTATTATGCCATGCTATGCTAGAAGATGTGGATTGGGTGAGTGATATCCATGACAGATGTGAGAGTTGTTAATTAATGGTTTATCTAAGGTGGCAACTTGAAAACACATCTGGGTGGATTGAGGTGCCTGGTTTCTATCAGGACTTGCCTGTTTTTCTTCGGACCGCCACCCAGGCTCAAAGGGATCAAAAGATCATTCATGCTAGTAACTTCCGTGTGTAGCCACAAGCCATTATGGGCTCTGGCATAGTTGACTAAGTCGTGCGAACTCTTATAGGGGTAGACTAGCAGATGTAGGGGATGTAGGTGGTATAGTCTACTCCATCGTAAGGTGCTAGCGCTTCTGAAAGACTATGTCTCGGTCATCCGTTTCTCAAACACCATGTAGTGCGAGAAACTAAACGGAGGCGATCGAGTCTTATAGGAAAAGTGCGCAAACCTCTGTAGAGTGTACAAACTAATCATGATTAGCCGTGTCCCCGGTTATGGACATCTTGAGTATCTAGTACTTGAATATCATGTGAATCTCAACATGTTACTTCTAATTAATATTGTTGGGTGATTAATGACTACTTTTTAATTGGGATCGGAATGCTGTCAACCATTCTCGATGTTTAACAACCACCATGATAGTTAAATAAATTTATTCCTTTGCAGTAGGGAAAAACTGGCTTTACGCGAAACTATAACCATAGAGCTTTTCCACCAGCCATATATGCATGTAGTATAGGCTTATCATTCATTACTCTCTATGTGTTACATTGCCAGCATATTCCATGTGCTGACCCGTTTTCGGGCTGCAACTTTCATGTTGCAGACTTTTCAGACGACGAGTAAGGTGCTATTAGGTCGTGGTTCTATACTCAGTGATGCCGTTGGAGTTGATGGACTCACTTATCATCCAAGTCTTCCGCTGTTATCATTATTAGATGGCCTTTAGCCATATTTATTGTAATAAGTTCTCTTTGAGACACCGATGTAATAAGTGTGTGATTGCTACTCTGTTATAAATCCTTCAAAGTACTGTGTGGTGTCAGCATTACTGATCCAGGGATGACACTGGAGCACAGAGACTTGACCATCTGAGGTCGGGTCGCTACATAGATGGTATCAGAGCACACGCTGACTGTAGGACACGACGACTAAGTTAAAGCCATAGATCACTATTCTTCTCTTATTTTCTAACTCCTCATCTTTTCTACGCTTTTAGGATGACGGACGCGAAGATCAAGTACGCTCAACCGGATGAAGGCACACCTTTTGGATCCCACTTGAAGGAAGTCACCAAGTACCTGAACATTGGACTACCAAGCTTCACCGGACTTTCAACGCCACTCTGCCTGAAGAGGAGCGCTGGAAGATTCAAACTCACGTTCCAGGAAGGACATTCGCGCCAATCACGAAGCCCATAGATAGTGTTTTCAGTGCACCAACCTGGAGTCTGCGAAAGAGCATGGCAACTCATATCACCATGGGACACATTGGAGAAGTTTATCAAGAAGACCTTAAGGACACTATCTACCAGATTTGCGGACGCCGAGATGAACAATGGGAGATAGTCAGCACCAAGAAGGATAGATCCATTGCGGCTTTCATCCAGGAGTTAAACCAGCACATTCGACGCCAGGAGAACCAGATGTGCAATGATATGATAGATTTGAAGAATGCCAAGGCAAGGATCATCGAGCTGGAAGGAGAACTGAAGTCTACACGCAAGGACTACATGGACGAGATCGTAGCTCTAGCAAGGCACAATGGAGATCTTAAGAGGGAGATTGAAGAACTCAAGGGGAAACTAGCATTCAAGAATGAAGACAAGTACGTCGCATGTCCGAGCAACTACATCATCATCGACGACACCGATTCGGATCCAAGTGAACCCGACTTTGAAGACGAAGCTGGAGCAGACATCATGGAGTCTTCCACCGATTCAAATTAGTAGATGACCACCTTATATTAGTACAATTTCCTCCATGTAAACATTATAGTCCACGCACTTTTTCGATAGTTTTCGACCGTTGTATGCCCTTTGTTTGAATTGAATGAAGTGATTTTGTGTGATTTTGCTCATGTGCATTGGGGTAGTGTTTTCTCTTAGACCTCACTCTATTCTTAATTCTCGTCTTTGCTAAACCCTCAGATGCCTCCAAGACGTGACAATGGATTTCCACCGGAGCTCACTCAGTTGATCCAGCAGCAGAATCAATTGATGCAGTTGTTAGTCCAGAACCAGCAGAACAACAACAACAACAACAACCCACCTCCACCACCACCTGCGGATCATTTGACTCGTTTCCTTAGGCTGAATCCGCCGGTGTATTCCAGTAGCATCGAGCCGATTGTAGCAGATGATTGGCACCGCAAGATAGGAAGGGAGTTGACCACTACATGATGCACAGATGTTGAGAAGGTGAAGTTTGCCGCACATCAGCTTGAAGGACCCGCGGCAGCATGGTGGGAGAATTTTATAGCCACTTACCCTGTAGACACTGTCACATGGGATCAGTTTCAGCAAGCTTTTCGCACTGCCCATGTTTCAGCAGGAGCTATGGCCACGAAGAAGCGTGAGTTTCGCAACTTACGCCAAGGAGGAAGGACAGTTGGCCAGTATGTGGATGACTTTAGTAAGTTAGCACGTTATGCCCCAGATGACGTTGCTACAGACGCAGCCAAGCAGGAGAAGTTTCTGGAAGGGCTGAATGATGAGTTAAGCATGCAGTTGATGGTAGCAAGTTTCAACAACTACCAGGAGTTGGTAGATCGTGCCATCATGATTGAAGGGAAGCAATAGCAGATTGAGAACCGCAAGAGGAAGTATGGACAGGGGAAGTATAACTCTGGAGCCTAGCAGAAGCCCCGTTACACCCCTAAACCGGGAATTCAGTTTCAGCATACCCATGGAGGAGGTAGCTCGCACAACCATAATGGCTCCAAGAATGGTAATGGGAATGGAGGAAGCAACGGCCAGAACCGGACCACCCCATCAACCTCAGCCAAGAAGGACCTGAGCCATGTCACCTGTTTCAAGTGTTCCAAGACTGGATATTATGCCAATGAATGTCCCGAAGGCCAAGGTGGAAACGGAAGCTCTGGAAAGAAGCCGAACCCTTTCAACAGGGGACAGGTGAACCACATTGATGTGGAGGAGGTTGAAGCTCAGCCCGATGCAGTAATCGGTAAGTTTTTGGTTAAGTCTTTTACTGCGCTCGTTCTTTTTGATACTGGTGCATCACATTCATACATATCGAGGGGGTTTGTGGAAAAGTATAACATGCCAACCCAAACCCTTAGGACACCCATGTTAGTAACCTCGCCTGGAGCAGAATATATGGCTAGTCGATGGTGTGATCGGTTACCCCTAAGGATTGGTAGCTATGTGTTTCCCTCAGACCTAATAGTGTTGGAATCTCAAGGATTGGATGTGATATTAGGCATGGATTGGTTGTCGATGTATGGAGGAAACATCAATTGCGCCAGTAAGACAATTTTTGCTCACAACGCCAGAAGGAAGAAGGATCAAGTATGTATCTCGGCATGCACCTAACAGGACACAAGTGAATTCTTTATCGGGAGTTGTGCAGGAAGAAGTACCAGTAGTGAAGGATTACCCTGATGTGTTTCCTAAGGAATTGCCAGGAATGCCACCTGATAGAGATATCGAGTTCTTAATTGAGCTATTGCCAGGCACTGGGCCAATATCGAAGAGACCATACAGGATGCCCGCACAGGATTTGGCGGAAATCAAGAAGTAGATTAAGGAGTTATTGGAAAAAGGTTACATTCGCCCAAGTTCTTCGCCTTGGGGATCACCTGTACTTCTAGTGGAGAAGAAGGATGGATCATTACGGATGGTTGTTGATTATCGAGGATTGAACGAAGTAACAATCAAGAACAAGTACCCACTTCCAATGATTAATGATCTGTTTGATCGTTTGCAAGGAGCTAAAGTGTTTTCTAAGATCGATTTGCGATCAGGGTACCATCAGTTGAAGATTCGAGAGCAGGACATACCTAAGACAGCATTCACCACAAGATATGGACTGTATGAGTATACCGTTATGTCATTTGGACTGACTAACGCACCTGCCTATTTTATGAACCTGATGAACAAAGTGTTTATGGAGTTTTTGGATAAGTTCGTCGTGGTTTTCATTTATGACATTCTGATTTTCTCAAAGGATGAAGAAGAGCATAAGGAGCATTTGCGTTTGGTTTTGGAGAAACTAAGGGAACATCAGTTATATGCCAAGTTCAACAAATGTGAGTTTTGGCTAAAGGAAGTTGGATTTCTTGGACATGTTATATCCGGAGAAGGTATAGCAGTTGACCCTAAAAAGGTTGAGACCGTAACCGAATGGGAAGCACCAACGACAGTTGGAGAGATCCGGAGTTTTCTTGGACTCGCAGGATACTACCGGAGATTTATTGAGAATTTCTCAAAGATTGCAAAACCTATGACTGAATTGTTGAAGAAGGATACCAAGTTCATATGGACTGAGGAATGTGAGGCTAGTTTTTAGGAATTGAAGAAACGATTGGTTACCTCACCAGTATTAATTCTGCCAGATCAGAACAAGGATTATGAGGTGTATTGCGACGCTTCACGTCGAGGACTTGGAGCTGTGCTCATGGAAGAAGGAAGAGTTGTTTCGTATGCCTCACGACAACTGAAGCCTCATGAATTAAACTATGCTACGCATGATTTGGAGTTAGCAGCCGTAGTGCATGCGTTGAAGACATGGAGACATTTCCTCATCGGAAATCATTGTGAAGTGTACACGGATCACAAGAGTTTGAAGTACATTTTCACACAGAAGGAGTTGAACCTTAGAGAAAGGAGATGGTTGGAGCTCATCAAGGATTATGATATGAGATTGCATTACCATCCAGGAAAGGCTAATGTACTAGCTGACGCATTGAGCCGTAAGAGCCATGTCAGTACACTGATGACGGGAGAAATACCAAAGGAGCTAGCAGAAAACCTTCGTGAGCTATGTTTGGAAATAGTTCCGAGAGGCTATGTAGCAGCACTGGAGATTCAGTCAACATTGATGGATAAAATCAGAGAGGCTCAGAAATCTGACAAGGAGATTGCAGATATAAAGAAGAAAATGAGCGAAGGAAAAGCAAAGGGATTTCGTGAGGATGAGCACGATACCCTATGGTTTGAAGAACGAGTTTATGTGCGAAATGACCCAGAGATCAGGAAGTTGATTCTGCAAGAGGCACATGATTCACCCTACTCGATTCACCCAGGTAATACCAAGATGTATTTGGATTTGAACGAAACATTCTGGTGGACCGGAATGAAGAAGGATACTGCAACATATGTAGCAGTTTGTGATGTGTGTCATAGAGTGAAGGAAGAACATCAGAAGCCAGCCAGATTGTTACAGCCATTGGCGATACCCGAATGGAAGTGGGATAAGATAGGCATGGATTTTATCAAAGGACTACCCAGGACAAAGGTAGGATATGACTCTATATGGGTAGTAGTCGATCGTTTGACGAAGGTAGCACATTTCATTCCAGTTAAGACCACTTACACTAGCGCTAAGTTGGCCAAGATATACATGACTAGGATCATTTGCTTGCATGGAGTTCCAAGGAGTATCGTATCAGATAGAGGAACCCAATTTACCTCAAAGTTTTGGAATCAGTTGCATGAAACTTTTGGAACCAGGCTAGAATTCAGTACAGCTTTTCATCCGCAGACAGATGGACAGACTGAGAGAGTCAATCAGATTTTGGAAGATATGCTGAGAGCTTGTGCGCTAGATTATGGATCTAGTTGGGACGATAACTTGCCGTATGCATAGTTTTCTTATAACAACAGTTACCAAACCTGTTTGAAGATGGCACCTTTTGAAGCTTTATACGGAAGGAGGTGCAGGACACCGTTGTCATGGGACGAAGTTGGAGACCGGTAGTTGTTTGGACTAGATTTGATCAAGGAGTCTGAACAGAAAGTTAAGTTGATTCGCGATAGGCTCAAGATAGCCCAATCCAGGTAGAAGAGTTACGCAGATTCTAAACGCAAGGAGACAGTCTACGAAACAGGAGACGGAGTTTATCTTCGAGTATCCCCACTTCAAGGAGTTAAGCTCTTTGGAGTTAAGGGAAAATTAGTGCCGCGTTTTGTTGGACCATGTTTCTCAGCTGAAGAAGTATCACGCTGAAATGGCGGAGATACCGCTAAGAGATACAGTGCCGCTTGAAGCGATGCAGTTGAAGGATGATTTAACATATGAGGAGAAGCCAGTTAAGATTCTCGAGTATGCCAGCAGAGTTACCCGCAGCAAGGTTATCAAGTTTTGCAAAGTTCAGTGGAACCACCACTCAGAGGATGAAGCCACCTAGGAAAGAGAAGATGATTTGCTCAAGGACCACCCTCACCTATTTTCTAGCCAACCCGAATCTCGAGGGCGAGATTCATCTTAAGGGGGGTAGGTTTGTAACATCCCAAATTTTCAATTTGGAATGTTATACATTAGATCATCATGCATATCATATTTTCTTGCATTTTGGTCGATCCTAGAAATTCCACGCAACTCAAGGACCCTCGGAGAGAGTTGGAGATTTCGTTATTTTCATATTTGAGTTTTCTCAAATTTTGAAAAGAGGATCATTGGATTTTTCGGAGTTATTTGCATTTTATTTGCATAGGGAAAAATGCGTATTTTCAAAATTTCATTTTTGGCCCGGAGAAAAGTTCATTTTGTTCGACTTATTTTTAGGAGTCGGGGAAATTTTACTTTATTAGTTTTGGAGTCCGGTAGTTTTGCTTTTTCTGTGTTTTTCCGCGCGCGAAACCGATTTAAGAAAAAAATTCCGCGCGCCCCTGGGCCAAAGGCCCAGCCAGCCGGCCAGGCCATTGCCGCGCGCGCGCACCCCAGGTGAAGGGGGCCGCCGCCGCCGCCACTAGGCAGGAGTCCTAGATGGACTCCGTTTCGTTTTTCCTTTCCTCTCTCTTTTTCTTTCCTATTCCTAGTCTAATTCTTGTCCTCTACTCCAAGTAAACCCCCCCCTCACCAATATAAATACCCCCACACCCCCCCTCTAAATCATCAAACCAAAGCCCCAAGCCTCCACCACCACCGCGCCCAACACCCGCCGCCGCACCTCACCCGCGCCGCAACTCAACCGCGTCGCCGCCGCACCTCACCCGCGCCGCCGCCGCCCCTTGCGCACCGCGCCGCCGCCGCCCTACACCGCCGTCGCCACCGCCCAACGCCGCCGTTCGCCGGAGGTAGCCCCGCGCCGCGTCTCTTTCTCATTTCATCGGATCGTTTTCTTCTAATCGTTCCGATTCTTCTTTTTCGATTCGTTTTTCTTTCCGGTTCTTCGCTAAACCGTTCCGGTTTTCTAGATCGGTTTTTCGATCGGTTTTCTTTTCCGAAACCCTAGATCGGATTAGTTTTCTTTTCCGGTTTAGTTGCCTTGAGACTGTTCACCGGACCGTTCGTCCTAACGAACGTGATCACCGGATTCTTCTAGGTTAACGAACGTCCGTTCGTTCAACCGTTCTTCTTTTTCTTCTTGTCGGGTTTATTCCGTGATCGCGATCTTAGATCTGATCTTCAATCTAGTTTATCTTCTCGCTCGTTTATCGGAATCAGGTGATTCAAGCGCCTGGAGTTTCGTTTCGAAGCGCTTGGTGCGGCAGCAGGTTTCTGAGGCTTTGGCAGAGCAGGAGCTTCATCAGAATCAGCTTCATCTCCAGACTGATCCACGGATGCCCCCTGAACAATAATGTGGTGGTGTCAAGCTCGTCACCTGGCGAATCTGCGACGGCCTCCTCTCGTGAAAACGAGGAGGAGGAACAAGGAAGCTCTCCCCCTCAAGCGAGGGGAGCGAAAAAGAAGAAGGCCGCCCCAACAGGGGAGGCCGAGGGGTCGAGGAAAAGGAAGACCCCTCCGCCGGACTACTCCCCCAACGCCGAAGAGGGCGGAGAGGAGTGGCCGGACAGAACCAAGCGTCCGGCGATATCGTAAGTATTCACATACCAGAATGACTCATAGTATCTTCAAGTGCGCAGCTTATCCTAATGTCGAATGTTATTTGCGCAGCCCGCCCTGAGCCGCACTCGATGATTCGTCGAGCGGCTCCCTGGATTCGTCGGACATGGACTCTATCCCGCCCGCGGTCTCCCCCAGCAGGGCGGGCGGCGCCGAAGCGGCGTCCCGCCGAACAGGGCAGGAGGAGGTGGTATTGGAGGAGTCACAAGGCAATCCTCAGGACCCCAGGAGTAAAGGGGATGAAACCCCCTAGGGCTCCAAGTCCGGCTTTGTGCCGGACACCGTGCCGGAGTCAACCGTCCTGGCTCGCGGTGGGCGAACTCCTTCCAAGAGGAGTAAGCCGTCTGAGCCGGCGACCTCTGTCCAGCCAGAGGCGCCGGACAATCTGTTGGAGGCGCTTGAAGGCGCCACCATCGACGAGGAGCACCGTACTGTTATGAGTACGGTGGTCCAAAGGGTTCAGTCCGCCAAGAGCGGACTGAATGAAGCTTGCGCTAGCCTTCTAACAGGCTTCCAGGTAAGCAAAAAATATGCTAAATTCATTACCGCATAGACAGTAGCCCCTGATGCTTTGTTCGGTGTTCGGAAAGAAAAGCCGAATAGAGGATCTAATAATTTTCGCAGGAGTCTAACAATAAAAAGTCAAATATGCGTATGCAGGCTTCCCTGCTGTCCACCGCCGCACTGACTGCGCAGGTGGAAGTCCTGAAAAAGGACCTCGAGCGGTCCGAGCAAGAGCTCGGCCTTGCCAAAAGGCAGCTCATGCAAAAGGAAGGTAAGAAATATCCTAAAAAATGTGCCTATAGAGAGGCTTGATTGCAAAAAATAACAGGATTGCACTGCCTATTGTAGGGGCCGCAACGGAGGTGGCATCCCTGAGGCAGGCGCTTTCTGAGGCCGAAAAGAAAACGGCTGAGGAGCGCGCCGAGCGAGAGAGGCTTGGGGTTCAATGCGGCGAGGTGCAGCAGGAGCTGCAAGCTCTCATGAAAAAACATGAGGGTTTGGAGCTTGAGGCGAAAGCGCAAGCGACCGAACTTGCCTCTGCCCTTGAGACCGCCAAGAGTTCCAAGGCCGAAGCCCAGAAGGCCCTCCAAGAGTTGGAGGATGTGAAAAAGATAGCAGCGGGTAAGGCATTCTTAATGCAAAGTAGGAATATAAAGGTGAAATACCTATTACTTACCCGAATCCGGAGTTCTCCAGGGGCGTTCTTCGATCTTCCCCGCAGCGCATCCGACACCGCCGCATTCTACCGAGCTGAAGAGGACAGCTCAACGGAGAGTGTGTTCTGGTCTCAGTATTCTAAGGCCGGACACCCTGTGCCCTTGAGCGATCAGCTGAAGCAGCTGGCCGAGCTCCACATGGCGGCCGAACAGGCCATGAAGGGCTTACTAGTTCGGCTGTGGCCTGGAGAGGCCCTGCCTGGGAGCTACTTCGGGCTGGTGCAGCGGCTAGTGGAGGCCTGTCCACGGCTTGAGGTCATCAAGCGCAACGTCTGCATAGAAGGTGCCCAGAGGGCCCTTGCCCGTGTAAGGGTACACTGGGGCAAGCTGGACGGAGAGAAGCTGGTGAAGGACGGGCCGCCGCAGGGGAAGGAGCATCGCAAGCCCGAGAACTACTACAAGGAAGTTCTTGCTGGAGCTCGCCTTGTCGCGGATGAGTGTGCCAAAGATGTAATATTTCAATGAACTCGCTCGTTTGTATCCTGTGCGCTGAAAACTTGTTCATATGCGCTTAAGCAATGCTTACTGAATTTAAAATATTATTTTCTGTGCGGCCGTTTATCAGTAACTGAGAGATGGCGAGTCGTCGGCTTCTGCCCCCATGCAACTAGTGCTGGGGTGTTCGGGATAAACCTGAGGGCTCTTGTTCCCATAGTTGGGTCCTTCGAGGGAGGCGCTCAGCACAGCGAACCAGGCAATCAGACTATAATGCTTGAACACTCTCACTTAGCCATAGAACGTTATAATTTTAAATTTCGGCGAAGCCCCTAGTTCGGAAGGCCGAATTCGGGGCACTATCCATGCCTTTAGCCGGATTTAACCAGCTCTCCGCTCGAGGCGGCATAAGCCTTTAGGGACTCGAAAAACCTGTCGAACAGCGACCGGTCTCGCGCCTTATCATGACAGTCTGTTTTAGCTTTCTCCACTGAGGTGCTCACCCACCTGATCTGGGGCACAATCGCAGTGGTTCTCCTAGTGCTACCTTAGCCGATAGAGCGGAACGTAAGGCACCAAAACATAGGAGCCGGGCAAACCCAACATATGACCAAAATCATGACTCGGAGCCGATGCATATAATGCTATAAGTTCGGGGTGCCGCACTTGTGAAAGTGGACGGACTTCTCACACCAGATAGAAGGGTAATAAAGCCCCTGGCGTGGTTTGCCGTACCATGGTGTACGGGTGCGATCATGTTATTTGAAAAAACATATGTATGTTAAAAGAAGATAATGCAAAAAATAGACAAAAGCTTATGCATTGTTTATAAGGAGGCTGTTTATTCAAGACGAACGATACAAGTAGTGTGATAAACAAGAAATATTTTAGATTATTTGACATGTCCTGACCAGGCGCAGGCCGTGGAATTTAGAAACAGATATATTGCTCGAAATAGAGACCACCTGAGAGTTCCATAATGCGGCGTTGTTTTGTCTGCTTTCCTGGGTCATGTATCGTCTGTACGGCAGCGAGGCCGAACACATTATCCAGAGTATGGAGTCCTGAAAGAAAAGAAGAATCCGGCAGCCCCTAGTACGTTTGACGCCGTATTATTGGCATGCCGTTTGATGTGCCCCTTCCCCTATGCCCATGGAATTTTAAGGGCGTAATTATGTACTTGAGGTACTAGCTCTGCTGTGTAGCGATGGCTGGGGTTGGGGCCGTATTGCTACGCGTGCTCTGAACGCGCCAGTCGGTCTTGCTGCGGGTTACTCCGGGCGCGTTTTGCTTTGTCCGGCTTTGTAGCGGCCCGACTCGAGAGCTGCCTTAACAGGCTGCTTTGTACCTCTGCTGCGAGGGCCGCCGTGTGCTCCTCCGTACGGATGGAGCGTTCGGTGTTTCCGCTGACCGTGATTACACCTCGAGGGCCTGGCATATTGAGCTTGAGATATGCGTAGTGCGGCACCACATTGAATTTAGCGAATGCGGTTCGTCCAAGCAGAGCATGATAGCCACTGCGGAACGGAACTATGTCGAAGATTAACTCTTCGCTTCGGAAGTTGTCCGGAGATCCGAAGACCACATCAAGTGTTATGGAGCCTATGCAATTGGCCTCTACACCTGGGATGACGCCTTTAAAGGTCGTCCTTGTGGGCTTGATCCTTGATGGATCTATGCCCATTTTCCGCACTGTATCCTGGTAAAGCAGGTTCAGGCTACTGCCGCCGTCCATGAGGACTCTTGTAAGGTGAAATCCCTCAACGATTGGGTCAAGAACCAATGCGGCGAAACCGCCGTGACGGATGCTAGTGGGGTGGTCCCTTCGATCGAAGGTGATCGGGCAAGAGGACCATGGGTTGAACTTTGGGGCGACTGGCTCCATCGCGTATACGTCCTGTAGCGCACGCTTCCTCTCCCGCTTGGGAATGTGAGTTGCGTATATCATGTTCACCATCCGCACTTGTGGGGGAAACCCCTTCTGTCCTTTGTTGTTCGGCGGCCTGGGCTCCTCCTCGTCATCGCTGTCTAGCCCCTTGTCTTTGTGTTCGGCTCTTAACTTGCCTGCCTGCTTGAACACCCAACAATCCCTGTTGGTGTGATTGGCTGGCCTTTCGGGGGTGCCGTGAATCTGGCACGAGCGGTCGAGTATTCGGTCCAAACTAGACGGGCCCTGGGTATTCTTTTTGAATGGCTTTTTCCGCTGACCGGATTTATGGCCTCTGAATCCGGCGTTTACTGCCGTATCTTCATTGTTGTCGCTGCTGACGCGACGCTTCAGTTTATTCCGTCGTGACCTGCCACCTTCGTCCTTGGTATCTGAATTACCTTGCTTCTTCGATAAGTTGTTGCTGCGAGCTAGCCAGCTATCTTCGCCCGCGCAAAAGCGGGTCATGAGTGTCGTGAGGGCTGCCATGGATTTCGGTTTTTCCTGTCCCAGGTGCCGGGCAAGCCACTCGTCACGGATGTTATGCTTGAAGGCTGCTAGGGCCTCTGCATCCGGACAATCGACTATCTGATTTTTCTTTGTTAGGAACCGTGTCCAGAATTGCCTGGCCGATTCTTCTGGCTGCTGGACTATGTGGCTTAGGTCGTCGGCATCCGGTGGCCGTACGTAGGTCCCCTGGAAATTGTCGAGGAATGCGGCCTCAAGGTCCTCCCAAGAGCCGATCGAATCTGCGGGGAGGCTGATAAGCCAGTGCCGGGCTGGTCCCTTAAGCTTAAGGGGTAAATATTTGATGGCGTGCAAATCATCGCCACGTGCCATGTGGATGTGGAGGAGATAGTCCTCAGTCCATACTGCCGGATCTGTCGTACCATCATACGACTCGATGTTGACGGGTTTGAAACCCTCTGGGATTCTATGTTCCATCACTTCATCTGTGAAGCATAGTGGGTGTGCGGCGCCCCTGTACTGGGCTATGTCACGACGCAGTTCGGAGGAGCTGTGCCTGTTGTGTTCGGCCCGGCCGGATTTATTGTGTCCGGAGTGAAAACTATCACGTGCCGTCGGGCGTCCGCGCGATCCATAGATCGATCTTATTTGCCTTGCTTTGTCCTCCAAGACGTCTCGCAGGTCTGGTTCGTGTTCCCGTGCCTTGGTGAAGCGGCTGCAGGGCATGGCTTGTTTGGTTGTTCGACAGGCTTCTCTGTCGCGGCCGCGAGGTGGCCGATCTGCCATGTCTTGAGCTTCCTCCTCTGATTGAGGTAGCGGCCTGCGCTTAGGATAGTTTTTGGAGGGGCGTCCGAGTTCGTACTCTTCGGCCGCAAGGACTTCAGTCCATCTGTCAGCTAGCAGATCTTGATCAGCTATAAGCTGCTGCTGCTTTTTCTTTAGGCTGTTTGCCATGGCTAAATGCCTGCGTTGAAAGCGCTCTTGTTCGGCGGGGTCTGATGGTACGACGAATTCATCGTCGCCGAGGCTTGCCTCGTCTTCGGAGGGAGGCATGTAGTTATCATCCTCGACCTCTCGCTCTGTCGTTCCCTTGTGAGGGCGGTCTTCTCCATCTTCCTGCGCCGAATCTGGCTGGTTTTGGTGTTCTTCGGCGCTGTTCGGGGTAGTATTGTCTCCCGTGCCGGAATCACCATTTCTGCTATGGCGGGATTTAGAGCGGTGCCGCTGACGCCGGCGTTATGGAGGCTTTTTCGAGGTGCCATCCTCCGCTGTTCCATCGCCGTCTCCATCTTTTGGAGCATCCACCATGTATATGTCATATGATGAGGCGGTCGTCCAGTGCCCTACAGGTGCTGGTTCATGTTCGTCTCCTCCTTCGTCGTCCATACCGTCGAAGTCTTCGGAGCATGTCGGGTATATCGTCGACAGTGGCTATTAAGTGGGTGGTGGGTGGGCTTTGAATTTCTTCGTCATCCGAATCCCAACCTCGCAGGCCATAGTTCGGCCTGGGCTCTCCTGACAAAGAGAGAGACTTGAGAGAATTCAGGATATCACCGAAAGTGAGAACTGAAAGATGTCCGCGGCGGTGAACTCCATTACAGGCGCCCAATCTGATTCGATTGGCAGGGGCGCGGGAGCCTCGGAGTTCGGAGAAGAATCCGGCTCCTTGGAGTCATGGGCCATGCGGAGTGCGGGACTTGCGTTCGGCTCAATGGCTTTTGAGATCACAGCCCCCGAGGTGACGTCCAACCGTTCATCTTCAAAGAACGCAGCGGGCTCCGAATCGAGGATTGGGACCGGAGCGTATGCGGCCTCCAGGACACTGTTCGGAGGCAGAGCTATATCATGCCCCTCGAGATAGTGCGGCGCACTTGGCTGTGGCTCAAATCCGTCGAAGATCAAGTCCCCGCGGATATCTGCCGTGTAGTTTAAGCTTCCAAACCTGACTTGATGGCCAGGGGCGTAGCTCTCGATCTGCTCCAGATGGCCAAGCGAGTTGGCCCGCAGAGCGAAGCCGCCGAAGACAAAGATCTGTCCGGGGAGAAAAGTCTCACCCTGGACCTCATCGTTGCTGATGATCAAAGGAGCCATCGGGCCTAAAGGCGACGACACAGAGGAACTCTTAATGAAAGCACCACCAATGTCGGTGTCAAAACCGGCGGATCTTGGGTAGGGGGTCCCGAACTGTGCGTCAAGGTCGGATGGTAACAGAAGACAAGGGACACTTTATTTTACCCAGGTTCGGGCCCTCTCGATGGAGGTAAAACCCTACTCCTGCTAGATTAATATTGATGATATGGGTAGTACAAGAGTAGATCTACCACGAGATCGAGGAGGCTAAACCCTAGAAGCTAGCCTATGAGTATGATGATGGTTATGATGTGTTCGTCCTACGGACTACAACCCTCCGGTTTATATAGACACCGGATAGGGTTAGGGTTACACAGAGTCGGTTACATTGGTAGGAGATCTTGAATATCCGCACGCCTAGCTTGCCTTCCACGCCAAGGAAAGAACCTTCCGGACACGGGACGAAGTCTTCAATCTTGTATCTTCATAGTCCTGGAGTCCGGCTGAAGGTATAGTTCGGCTATCCGAACACCCCCTAATCCAGGACTCCCTCAGCTGAGTTCTTGGCAAACTGGAAGTTGCGCTTGAACAGATTGTCTTCACGACACCATAGCAGAGAAGATGGGTTGGCATCAGCAGGCTGTGGTCCACGGACCATGCAAGGGTAGAAACCTTGAGCAATTGCTTCAGTTCTATTCCTGGGTGGAAGATTTCTGTAGAGAATATCTCCCCATGGTCGCTTGATGGCATTCTTTTCAGCATATTTCGTAGTGACGAATCTGTACTTGAACCATTGTTCAGCCCAGTATCTGTGAATCCATTGGATTCGTGTTTTGCGCTAATTGTAATCCTCTTCTGGATCTGTCTTATACAACTCATAGACATCAGGTGGCAAATCTCTTGATGTCCCCCACGGCGATGTCTACCTCCCTTCCTTGCTGACTTTTCTGTTGCCATGTAGTTCAAACTGAATGGCTTCAAAGCTGTCAAAGGCTTCCGTCTGCTAGTCAGACAAGAACTGGCTTCGGGAGAATTGATGTGACGCTGTAAGAATTCTCCAAATGAATGAAGACTATGAGAACCAAGGGATTCTCCCACGGACATGTACCTGTGACAGTATTAGAGATGCGAGGGAAGGGGAAGAGGTCATATGCATTCTCAGAAGATTTTGAAGATAAATCAGTTTGAAGACATTAACCTCATAGCGCGAAGACATTCACTTATTTGGTGAGAGTTGGTTCCAGATTTGTACGAATCCAAGAATAGGTACAAGTGAGGAACCTAACTTGTTGTGAAGCATAAGTGAATATACCCGGCGAGATATGAGATGCAGAACATGATAGATTCAGATTTGTGGAAGCAGAAACTACTTTTGGTAAGAAGAGGTGAATCCAATAGATCAAAAAAGAAAGTAAAAAGAGAGTTTTAATTACCACATGATGAACTCCTAGACGGAGTAGAAACGATGCCGAGCAGTTCGATCTTCCGTGCCCTAACTTGGCGATGGAGGACACCTACGGCGGCGGCGGCGGAGAAGACGAGGTCCACGGCCGGCGTGAGGACGGCGTCGACGAGGTCGCGGCAGCTAAGCGCTTCCTCGCCGGCGTCGTCACGAGCTAGCGGTGGAGCTAGGGTTTGTGCGAGGTGGCGAGGTGGGAGAAAGATTTTGACCGCAATGACATGTGTATTTATAAGGAAAGAGACAACACAACGCAATTACGCAGGTGCCCTTGGAGAAGGACACTGATCCTTTGATCTCTCTGGGTTGAGACGCCTTCGTTGACCTTGGAGAGCCAGGCCCAGACTAGCTTCGATATTTCCAGAGCACTCACACGGCCATACTGTCCTTTGGTCAGATGACCACAGATGATGTTCTTGGCAGTGGAATCCAGTTGAACGAACTTCTTGACATCAGCAGGGGTGACACCTTCACCGGTATTGGGAACACCGTTCTTGACAACATACCAGAGGTCGACATCAATGGCTTCAAGGTGCATGCGCATCTTGTTCTTCCAGTAGGGGTATCCAGTGCCATCGAAGACGGGGCACGCAGTGGAGACTTTTATTATCCCTACAGTCGACAAAGCTAAAACTCCAGGTGGTTAAATAGAATCATACATAACAAGGGAGTACCTTGCTCTGATACCAATTGAAAGAGCTGGATATCAACTAGAGGGGGGGATGAATAGGCAATTTTTTATGAAAGTCTTCAAAACATGAGACTTTTGCAGACAAACAATAGAAATGATCCTATTGATATGCAGCGGAAGGTAGACTACACTAGACAAGCCATTGTCAAGTATTCAATGAATTGAAAGCACGAAGACTAATAGCAGCTAGGTAGTATGGATCAGATGGAAGATAGTTTGAAGCCAATCAGAACAAGTAGTCACACAGTGAAGTCAAATAGATAGTGCAAACAGGCAATGACTTCATGAAGACAAGTAGTAAGTAAAGAGAAGGAAGTGATAGAACCAGTAGCTTGGAGAAGACAGTGATTTGCTCGACCAGTTCTAGTTGCTGTGACATTGTACGTCTGGTTAGGGAGGTTGAGATTTAACTCAGAAGACCACATCTTCACCTTACTCCCCTTGAGCTAAGGACACCCAGTCCTCTCCCAATCACTCTGGTAAGTCTTCAAGGTAGACTTCCAAACCTTCACAGACTTCGTTCACCGGCAATCCACAATGACTCTTGGATGCTCAGAACGCGATGCCTAACCGGCTGGAGGATTCACATTCCTCAAGTGTAACAAGTCTTCAGATCACGCGGACAGAAAGACTTTAGTGACGCCTAACACTCTTTTGCTCTGGGTGTTTCGGGCTTG
This sequence comes from Aegilops umbellulata, assembly GCA_032464435.1. Lineage (NCBI taxonomy): Eukaryota > Viridiplantae > Streptophyta > Magnoliopsida > Poales > Poaceae > Aegilops > Aegilops umbellulata. The sequence continues at coordinate 526,014,640 of CP136055.1, read as the reverse complement.
GTCCTCGCAAGGATCTCTCTCTCAAATGCTTCGGAGGTGGGTTGCTCTCAAACGACAAAAGCCGTGCACCAACTCTGAGCGGCCACCAATTTATGGTGTAGGGGGTGGGCTATTTATAGTCACTAGGCAACCCGACCTGATTTGTCCGAAATGACCCTGGGTTACTAAGGAACTGACACGCGTACCAACGGTCATATTTCAAACACACACGGCATCTTGACTAGGGATACAGGTAAAGCTGACTTATCCGACTCTAGATAAGATTTGCTCTCATTGTCTTCGTTCGAAGACATAAGATTTGGTTGAGCATCACTTCAGTCACTCTGACTTTGTTCACCTGGACGCCACTTAACAGTACGGTGGTTCCTATGACTCAACAAAGAAGTAAAGGAAACAATGAAACAACTAAGTCTTCACGCTCCATAGTCTTCATGCGATGTCTTCTCATGTCATAGTCTTGAATGTGAATATCTTCAAATACCACCATTCTCTTCAATGTCTTCACACATTTTTAGGGGTCATCTTGGGTAGGTAAACCGAATCAATGAGGGACTATTACCTGTGTTATCCTGCAATTCTCACAAACACATTAGTCCCTCAACCAGGTTTGTCGTCAATACTCCAAAACCAACTAGGGGTGGCACTAGATGCACTTACAATGCCCCGGAAGGCATCCCCTATTTTGTCTTCGTCCATCGGTAACTTTACTTGATGCTATATTTTTATTCACCACATGATATGTGTTTTTCTTGGAGCGTCTTGTATGATTTGAGTCTTTGCTTTTTAGTTTACCACAATCATCCTTACTGTACACACCTTTTGGGAGAGACACACATGAATCGGAATTTATTAGAATACTCTATGTGCTTCACTTATATCTTTTGAGCTACATAATTTTGCTCTAGTGCTTCGCTTATATCTTTTTAGAGCACGGTGGTGGTTTTATTTTATAGAAATTATTGATCTCTCATGCTTCACTTGCATTATTTTGAGAGTCTTTTAGAACAGCATGGTAATTTGCTTTGGTTGAAATTAGTCCTAATATAATAGTCATCCAAGATGGATATAATACAAACTTCCATATAAACTGCATTGAATACTATGAGAGGTTTGATACTTGATGATTTTTTGAGATATGGAGGTAGTGATATTAAAGTTGTGCTAGTTGAGTAATTGTGAAATTGAGAAATACTTGAGTTGAAGTTTGCAAGTCCTGTAGCATGCACGTATGGTAACCGTTGTGTAGCAAATTTGAAACATGTAAATGTTCTTTGAGTGTCATCCTTTGTGTGGAGGTCGGGATCACGCGATGGTTAACTCCTACCAACCCTTCCCTAGGAGCATGCTTGTAGTGCTTGGTTTTGATGACTTGTAGATTTTTGCAATAAGTATGTGAGTTCTTTATGACTAATGTTGAGTCCATGGATTATACGCACTCTCACCCTTCCATCATTGCTAACCTCTTCGGAACCGTGCATTGCCCTTTCTCACCTTGAGAGTTGGTGCAAACTTCGCCGGTGCATCCAAACCCCGTGATACGATACGCTCTATCACACATAAACCTCCTTATATCTTCCTCAAAACAGCCACCATACCTACCTATTATGGCATTTCCATAGCCATTCCGAGATATATTGCCATGCAACTTTCCACCGTTTCATTTATTATGACACGCTTCATCATTGTCATATTGCCATGCATGATCATGTAGTTGACATCGTATTTGTGGCAAAGCCACCATGCATAACTTATCATACATGCCACTCTTGATTCATTGCCCATCTCGGTACACCGACGGAGGCATTCATATAGAGTCATATTTTGTTCTAGTATCGAGTTGTAATCATTGAGTTGTAAATAAATAGAAGTGTGATGATCATCATTCATAGAGCATTGTCCCAATAAAAAAGAGAAAGGACAAATAAAAAAAGAAGGCCAAAAAAAGAAATAAAAAGGGACAATGCTACTATCCTTTTTCCACACTTGTTCTTCAAAGTAGCACCATGATCTTCATGATAGAGAGTCTCTTGTTTTGTCACTTTCATATACTAGTGGGAATTTTTCATTATAGAACTTGGCTTGTATATTCCAACAATGGGCTTCCTCAAATGCCCTAGGTCTTCGTGAGCAAGCAAGTTGGATGCACACCCACTTAGTTTCATTTGTTGAGCTTTCATACATTTATAGCTCTAGTGCATCCGTTGCATGGCAATCCCTACTCCTTACATTGACATCAATTGATGGGCATCTCCCTAGCCCGTTGATTAGCCGCGTCAATGTGAGACTTTTTCCTTTTTTGTCTTCCCCACACAACCCCCATCATCCTATTCTATTCCACCCATAGTGCTATGTCCATGGCTCACGTTCATGTATTGCGTGAAAGTTGAAAAAGTTTGAAAATTCTTAAGTATGAAACAATTGCTTGGCTGAAACCGGGGTTGTGCATGATTTGAATATTTTGTGTGACGAAGATGGGACATAGCCAAACTATATGATTTTGTAGGGATAAACTTACTTTGGCCATGTTATTTTGAGAAGACATAATTGCTTAGTTAGTATGCTTGAAGTATTATTATTTTTATGTCAATATTAAACTTTTATCTTGAATCTTTCGGATCTGAATATTCATGCCACAATGAAGAAAGTTACATTGAAGAATATGCTAGGTAGCATTCCACATCAAAAATTCTATTTTTTGTAATTTTTTATTGTTTGGGGATGCTTGTTACGTCTCCAACGTATCTATAATTTTTGATTGTTCCATGCTATTATATTATATGATTTGGATGTTTAATGGGATTTATTATACACTTTTATATTATTTTGGGACTAACCTATTAACCGGAGGCCCAGCCCAAATTGCTGTTTTTTTGCCTATTTTAGTGTTTCGCAGAAAAGGAATGTCAAACGAAATCCAAACGGAATGAAACCTTCGGGAGAGTTATTTTTGTAACAAACGCAATCCAGGGGACTTGGAGTGGACGTCAAGAAAGAAGCGAGGAGGCCATGAGGCAGGGAATCACGCCTGCCCCCTGGGCGCGCCCCCCACTCTCGTGGGCCCCTCACAGCTCCACCGACCTACTTCTTCCTCCTATATATACCCATATACCCCGAAAACATCAGAGAGCATCACAAAACCATATTTCCACCGCCGAAAGCTTCTGTACCCATGATATCCCATCTTGGGGCCTTCTCCGGCGCTCCGCCGGAGGGGCATTGATCACGGAGGGCTTCTACATCAACAACATAGCCTCTCCGATGATGTGTGAGTAGTTTACTTCAGACCTTCGGGTCCATAGTTATTAGCTAGATGGCTTCTTTTCTCTCTTTGATTCTCAATACAAAGTTCTCCTCGATCTTCTTGGAGATCTATTCGATGTAACTCTTTTTGCGGTGTGTTTGTCGAGATCCGATGAATTGTGGGTTTATGATCAAGATTATCTATGAACAATATTTGAATCTCCTCTGAATTATTTTATGTATGATTTGTTATCTTTGCAAGTCTTTTCGAATTATCAGTTTGGTTTGGCCTACTAGATTGATCTTTCTTGCAATGGGAGAAGTGCTTACCTTTGGGTTCAATCTTGCGGTGTTCGATCCCAGTGACAGAAAGGGAACCGATACGTATTGTATTGTTGCCATCGAGGATAAAAAGATGGGGTTTATATCATATTGCTTGAGTTTATCCCTCTACATCATGTCATCTTGCCTAATGTGTTACTCTGTTCTTATGAACTTAATACTCTAGATGCATGCTGGATAGCGGTCGATGTGTGGATTAATAGTAGTAGATGCAGAATCGTTTCGCTCTACTTGTCGCGGACGTGATGCCTATATACATGATCATGCCTAGATACTCTCATAATTATGCACTTTTCTATCAATTGCTCGACAGTAATTTGTTCACCCACCGTAATACTTATGCTATCTTGAGAGAAGCCACTAGTGAAACCTATGGCTCCCGGGTCTATTTTCCATCATATAAGTTTCTGATCTATTTTATTTTGCAATCTTTACTTTCCAATCTATATCATAAAAATACCAAAAATATTTATCTTATTATCTCTATCAGATCTCACTTTTGCAAGTGGACGTGAAGGGATTGACAACCCCTTTATCGCGTTGGTTGCAAGGTTCTTATTTGTTTGTGTAGGTACGAGGGACTTGCGTGTGGCCTCCTACTGGATTGATACCTTGGTTCTCAAAAACGGAGGGAAATACTTACGCTACTTTTCTGCATCACCCTTTCCTCTTCAAGGGAAAACCAACGCTGTGCTCAAGAAGTAGCAGATGCCAAGTAGAGAAGTTGGAGGAGAAGAAGAACTTTAAGGCCAAACAAAGATCTCATGGCTCGTGGTTAAATGACGACAATAGAAGCACCAGATACTTCATGGTTGTGGCATCTTCGAGGAGGAAAGCAAATAGGGTGAAGAAGTTGAGGAGGGAGGATGGAACGGAGGTGAAGGAAGGAGAGGAGCTTAATAACTATGTTTGTTCTTATTTTCAGGACCTTTTTTCCTCGGCCCAAGGGAACCGTACTGTGGAACTCATTGATAAAGTCCAACCCCGTGTCACAAGTTCTATGCGAGCGATCCTTGAAGCGGAAGTGACATGTGAGGAAATTAAGGCGGCTCTTGACCACATTGGCAATCTCAAGGCACCTGGTCCAGACGGCATGCCCTCCATTGTGTACAAGAAACACTGGCATTTCATGGGGGATAAGGTGGTGGAGGAAGTGTTAGCGGTACTAAACGGTGGAGCAATGCCAGAGGGTTGGAATGACACTGTGGCCGTCCTGATTCCGAAAGTGAAAAACCCTAGTATGATCAAGGATTTGCGGCCGATTAGCTAATGCAATGTTGTGTACAAGTTGGTGTCCAAGGTGATCTCAAATCGTCTCAAGTTGGTTCTTTCGGATATCATTTCGGACAACCAAAGCGCCTTCGTTCCCGGTAGGCTGATCATGGACAATGTCCTTATTGCTTACGAGTTGTCTCATTTCTTGCTGAATAAAAAAAAGGGAAATGAAGGGGTAGCAGCAGTGAAAGCGGACGTGAGCAAAGCCTATGATCGAGTCGAGTGGGACTTTTTGCGGGCCATGCTTATCAAGTTGGGTTTCGGGGCTCGATGGATTGATTTGGTAATGAATTGCGTCACTACAGTAAGATACTACATCAAGATCAACGGAGGACGTACGACACAGTTCACACCCTCAAGGGGTTCAGGCAAGGAGATCCAATCTCGCCCTACTTATTTGTCATCTGTGCTGAAGGGCTTTCGGTGATGCTACATGAAGCTGAAGCATCCGGCAGGGTGAGTGGCGTTAAGATTTTCCGGACGGCACCAGTTGTCTCGCACCTTTTGTTTGCTGACGACTCCATGCTTCTGCTTAAGGCCAAACAGGAGGAAGCTCAAGCACTGCGAGAGATTTTGGACCTCTATGAAAAAAATTCCGGGCAGTGTATCAATCTGGAGAAGTCGGCAATCATGTTTAGTCTGAACACAAGGAGTGAGGTGAAAGCTGCTATTAAGGATGCTTTGCAGATCCAAAGCGGAATATGGAATGAAAAGTATTTGGGCTTGCCAGTTCATGTCGGTAAATCAAGGAAAAAGGCCTTTGCATTTGTGAAAGGGGCTATGTCAGACAGAGTATATGGATGGGAAGAGAAACTCATTGCTAAACCTGGGAAAGAAGCGCTGGTTACCTCGGTTGCACAGGCCATACCTACGTTTGCCATGTCTTGCTTTTACTTAACCAAGTCTTTTTGCGAGGAGTTGAGTTCACTGATTGGCAATTACTGGTGGAGCCAGCAGGATAAAGAAAACACCACTCATTGGATCGGTTGGCAGAAGCTCACTTTGCCCAAGGCCCGGGGGGGCTAGTTTTCCGTGATATGCATGGATTCAACCTTGCTATGCTGTCGAGACAGATATGGAGGCTCATCCAATCACCGGAGTCCTTGTGTGCAAGAGTCCTAAAAGCCCGTTATTACCCCGATGGTTGTCTTCTGGATGCAAACCCAAGGGAGGGGATTTCATACTCATGGCGCAGTCTCTTACACGGTCTACAACTGTTCCGAGAAGGCTATATTTGGAGGTTCGGGGATGGTACGAAAGTCAAAATCTGGTCTGGCCCATGGCTACCACGACCGTGGTCTCGGGGAGTCATTACACCTCACGGTCATAGCCTTTTGGAGTGGATTAGTGACCTCATCGACCCTGCTACGGGTAACTGGGATGAACAGCTCGTTCGTGAGACTTTCTGGCTCGATGATGCGGCGCACATCCTGCGGATGCCCTTGCGAGACGGTGTCCAAGACTCAATTGCATGGCACTATGAGACGAAAGGCATCCACTCGGTTAAGAGTGCATACAAACTCCAAGTCCAACTGGAGAAGACGAGGAAGGATGGAGGAGTGGGAGGGAGTTCAAGTGTTTCAGGGAACTTGAATGAGATTAAAGACGACTCATGGAAAAGACTGTGGAAAATGCCATGTCCGAGAAACATTCAGATGTTCACGTGGAGACTAAAGCATGACTCTCTTGCGCTGCGGACAAATGTTGCAAGGAAGGGCATCCCCATTACAGATACGAAGTGCCTCTTCTGTGCAAGAGCTGATGAGGACGGGGCTCACCTCTTCATTAAGTGTAAAGATGTTAAATAAGTGTGGAGGGAGCTTGCACTTGAGAGTGACCGCATTCAGATGGAAAGGATAGGGTCTGTACATGCAATGCTAGACTATCTTTGGGGGCTAAATGAGAAAAAACGCCTACATATATTAACCTCCTGGTGGCTATGGTGGTCCAATAGAAACAAGCTCAGGGAAGGAAAGTTGCCGTTGTCGGCCTCCGTTGTAGCTCGACATACGAGATCCAATGTGCTTGAGTACCTGGAGATATTCCGTCAGCCTGCTGCTAAACCGCATGCGGACAAGTGGCAGCCACTGGGGGGGGGGGGAGAAGACTACAAGATCAATGTTGATGGATCTTTTGTGCCAGGCCAGAACCATGCAGGCTGGGCAGTCGCGGTGCAGACGGCAGATGGTGCTCTTGTGTGTGCCCGAGTTGGCAGACAGGAGCATGTTGCGGACGCGTTTGCCGCGGAAGCAGCGGCCATGAAGCATGCTATCAACACGGCAGCAGACCTAGGCATTGTCCGTGTGGTGCTTGAAACGGACTCGCAGCTATTGGCCGAAGCACTAGACAAGCAAAGAGTTGACTCCTCCACGTACGCAGTGGTCATCGAGGACATGAAGTACCGGCTCAAACTTTGGTTTTCCAAGTTTACTATCTCTGTATGTAGACGTACTGCGAATTCTGTAGCCCATGAACTTGCCAATATCGGCCGTGTGTGACCCTCACCATTTCATGGAATGGGAGTCGGATGTACCAGCCCAAGTGGGCGTCTCTCTCTTGGGCGATATGCCTAAGATTAGCGGCAATGCTACACGTACAAACGATTTACAGGCTTTTACAGGATGGTTAACCTTGATTGGTCAATAGGTGATCGGGGCGGCCCACCCTCCTGAAAATCAGGGGGGAGAGGTTTGTGATTGGTTGTTAGATGGAAGGAGCGTGTAAAAGCATGTAAGTCTTTGTATGTCTAGCATTTTTGTAAGATTAGTTAAGTAATAAAGCTTTCGCTTTGATCTAAAAAAGAGCAAAAAAAGACTTATGTAACTACCAAAAGTTTGGATTTTAGCAATAGGCAAGAACGATCCTTACTTCACTCTAATTATATACATGCATGCATTAGAATGACTAATTTTTCTTTCACGTGCACTCCACCCTCTAATTACATGCATATCTTTACCACCTAATATTAAAGGACGGAGGCTTTCATAGTTCTCTATAAGTCATCTATTTATATCCGTTAGTTTTATGTTAACTATAAGAGTTGACGGCTGAGATTTAAAAGAAGATTCATTTTTTCGTCCGATTTTTTTCTTTGTTAATTGGGCTCAGTTCATACCTCTCATGACTCCCTATCCACGCCCACCTTCCTCTCCTCACATGATTCAGATCGACGCCGCTGTTGCTCCCACCTATTTGATCGTGAAAGTGAGAGCGACTCAAAAAAAGTGAGATAGATCTGGTAAAAAACTCACCGCGATACCAAATTGTGCCAATAGAAGTGTGAGAGATCTGGTAGAAGACTCATCGTAGAAGGAATTTATCCTGGAGGAAGGAAGGAAGGAAGAAATTAACTCCACAAATTATGGCCGTGCCAATAAAAGTGAGAGAGACCTGGTAAAAGACTGGTCGTGAGCGACAACCAGAGAAACCAACCTACTACATCGAGATTGAGAGAATCTCGCTGATTGCGATAAGTATGAGGGGGTCGCTTATAGGGGCGCCTTCGCCAAGGATGCGTTGGCGGCGACGCCGTTCCTCCATGGCCGGGTGCAGTTCTTCAAACGCCCTTTCTTTCGCGCAGACAAAATGCAGAAGTCATTGCCGCTGTGCCTGACGACGAACTAGCACGCCTCCTGCACTCCATAACCGTCGCAGTGCAATGAGCGAACGCCCTAGGAAGCATCATGGCTCAACACAGGTCCGACAAGGAGTTCACACGCATGCATGCTTTTGTGGCCGGCCGGCGAACCCGACAATGAGTTGTCATCGATTCTCAACCTCCCCGACCCTTCCACGTACGTTTCCCACGTCGAACTTCTACTCAACAATATATACACGCCGGCCGCTTGGCCTGATACCCAGAGCGGACGCAACCTACTCGGCGTTGGGAACTTCCGGCGAGGGCGTCGAGCGGCACCTCGAGTTCGGAGAAGATTATGAATTTACAATGCAGCCCGTGCAGTAGGCAAACATACATGCTATCACCTCTTGCCAGGGACGACTGGACGACCACCTAAGGCTGCACATGATCCTGACCTCCCAGCCCGGCCGGCTTTTCTCCAGAGCAGCAAGCTGTTCCTCTACCATGCCGATACAGTGAGGTCCGAGCAACACCGGATCTAGCAAAAGTATGCCAGTACTTTTTCTCTTTTTCTCTGTTCTTTTCTCCTTTTTCCTTTCTATTTTTCTTCTGAACGCCGTACCATGGTTTGTGTTGCTTCTATCATTGCCGATACTGCTCTGCATGCAATCAATCTTTGACGGCAACGGTGCTCTACCGCGGTCTATGCTTCCTGCTCCAGGTCCGGCGCGGCAGCACGAGGAAACACACAGCCACATGTACGTGTGTTAATTACTTCCTCCGTTTCAAAATAGATAACTTAACTTTGTACTAATTTTATTATAAAATTAGTATAAAGTTTGAGCCATCTATTTTAGAATGGAGGGAGTATATATCATCACTCATTACCGTGTTGATCAGCAAACAACATTTTTTCTTTAGTTGGTAGCATCCAATTTTTGAGCTGGAGGCAACCAACAATTACTCAATGCCGAATTGATGTCACGTTACAAGAAACATTTGGAAGATGATTACATGAATTCTCATGAATACTAAAATAAATACAGCTTACTCATTTTAATTATTTCAAAAGTAAGATACCACTGTTCCAAGAAAAGAAATTACTTCACTTCCAAACAATATTTGTATTGAAATTAACGTAACTTACATATATTTAATGTGTTTGTTTAAAGTGGGCATTTAAAATATTTATTGTATAGTTTATATGGTTGAGAAATTATTTTTATTTTGCAAAAAAAGAGAAATTATTAGATTTGAATTTATTATTGATTTTTGAATGACTGACATCAATTTTAAATCGAAACTTAATAAAGACACACTAGATATCAAAAATAATTGTAGCATCTTTGTGCAGTAGTGCTAGCCAAGGGGACCCGGGAGTGAAGCGACTTGAACAGCAAACATCTGTGTGCAGCAGTGCTAGCATGTGAGTATGGACTTACTCTGGACTGGCGTCACCATGCTGGACGTTGCGGAGGACGTGATGTAGGAGCAAGTAGCTAGGGACTAACCCTGTTTCAACTCATGTCGGGGCTGTGCGCTCATCCGTACGTGTTGGCACCATTCATATGTATGCGAGCATCATGGACGATTGTGACCGCCAGCTGCGATGGGCTCCCTGCCCATCTACGTTGCCACTATCGAGATGGAGGCTAGCGTCATGGATAGTTATGGTCGCGGTTGCGACGTCGTCTCCACTGTCAGGAACATGTCTTGCTCCCTCTGTCAATCGCATTGCCTCGAGATGTGTTGAGATCATAGTAGTCTCGCTCAAAGCTTTTTATTTTACTAGCAAAAGAGCCTGTCCGTTGCAACGGGAGAGAAAACATAACACACGCTAACCCAACAACAATCACTCAAGACCATAATAGGTCCATCTCCTTTATTTTTGCGAGGCATCATATTTGTGTTGCCGCTTATCCTCCTTCTCACCCTCGCCGGCGATGGCCTCGGTGTTCACACAAAACAACAAAAAATGTGTTTGAATATGGTTAATCCTAAGGCGTCGCTCTCTCCCTCTCTCATCCCTCTCCCTCTCTCTCTCTCTCTCGCTTTATCTCACTCTCGCGATGAGAAATCTGTTGTTTTCTCCTGCGACATTTTTCAGAGGTATGCATGTGTAGTTATCGATATTTTCTTTTGCCTATATGGTTATAGGGGGGTGTTTATTTACAATCCGGATCGCCGCTGGTACGAAAGAAAAACGGATCTTGCGCAATAAATTATAACTTTGCTTCCAAAAAAATATTTTAAAAGAATTTAACAGGTAAAATTAACATCATATTTAGATTCCACACTTTTTCTAATAAAATTTCATATATAATATGTTAAAATTGAAGTTACGGTTTAAAAGATACGGATAATTTAGAAAATCATTTGTTTGATTTAAATATATTCAAAAATAATATTTCAAAATACTTAACAGGTAAAAGTAATGTCATATTCATATTCTACATATTTTTCTAATCAAATTTCATATATAACATGTTCAAATCGAAGTTACGGTTTAAAAGATATGGATGATTTAAAAAAGCATTTGTTTGACTTAAATATGATCCGCGGATGAATTACCTATAACATCAGGGGGTTTCGAAAAATGTAAAATAACGGCTCGGGTGTGACTTAAATCCGGACTGAGGGTTGATTTCAAGAAAAACACAGGAACTTATAAATACAAAAAAATGATTCGTTTTAACTTAAAACAGAACTGCACGTTGAATTCTCTGAAATAGAGGGACTTTTCTGAAAAATGCCATGACAGACGACTAGAAACCCAATTTGCTTTATTAGTAGGTAAAGATTTGATTCATTTAGTTGCATTGCCATCTGGTTCATTATAACTGATATTTTCTCCGTTGCGAAGCAAGGGCGATGTGTTATTAAAATGCATGTTAATTATTTCTCCCGTTGCAACGCACGAGGCTATGCGCGGAGAAGATTATGAATTTACGACACAGCCCATGCAGTAGGCAAACATACATGCTATCACCTCTTGCCAGGGACGACTGGACGACCACCTAAGGCTGCACATGATCCCGACCTCCCAGCCCGGCCGGCTTTTCTCCAGTGCAGCAAGCTGTTCCTCTACCATGCCGATCCAGTGAGGTCCGAGCAACACCGGATCTAGCAAATGTATGCCAGTACGTTTTCTCTTTTTCTCTGTTCTTTTCTCCTTTTTCCTTTCTATTTTTCTTCTGAACGCCGTACGATGGTTTGTGTTGCTTCTATCATTGCCGATACTGCTCTGCATGCAATCAATCTTTGACGGCAACTAGATGACCAGTTGCGCCAAATGGCGCAAAGACCCGTTTAAAACCATGTTCGTGTTGAAAAATATTTGCATTTTTCAATAACCGTATATTTGAGTACATTTGGTAAGAACTTATACCCCTATATATAAAGGTATCAGGAAACAATATGCATAGATTTCATCATCTCTTTGATAGGTGGAATAAATTCGTTGATGAATGAGTGAGGTTTAAGCCTTTCCAAAACAGCATCCAAGCCAGGCAAATAACATAATTCAACAGGAGCTCGTTTTGCTTGTGAACGGGACATAACAGGCAGGCACACAATTTCGATTGACAAAACGCTGGAAGTACCGGCTTATGGTGAAAAGCTCAGGGACATGGGAGCCTGGGTAGAGAAGCGATAGTAGATGATCAGAACTACTACTTGTGCTGAAAACTGAATCCTGTGGAAAAAACAGAAGACACAATGAGCACATAAAAGTACGGGCTAATAGAATTGAACCAGCATACAGCTTGCTCTATTTATTCTAATGCTCAAAGGATGTGCTGAAACAGTTTTGAAGCTATAACTTATCATTCAACTATTTCTCTGGACCTCAAAGCAAAAGAATATGATCATATGTCACTTATATATAACCATAATTATATCCATCTGATGAAGGTGTTGTAGGGACATGAAAAGAAAAAAAAGTAAATAAATATCTCTAAACAAGAATGAGATTATGGATAATTGTGGACCTTTGTTGGTATGTACTCTGCTTCAACTAATCGGACCAGACTTTCGATGAAGTACTGTGCATAGTTAGGAACTTGCAACACACTTCCACTCAAGTAAGTTTTTATAGATGCATTTCTTTAGAATAAAGTTGGTTGTTTGACAGTATACACATTTACAAAAATATGAACTTCTTTTCACCTAGATGGACGGATCTTCCAATAGCTTTCTTACACCCTGTATGACTTCGTTGTTAAGGGGTGGGTAATCAAACCTGATACTTATTTCTGATATTTTTTTTTCAATCTCCTGAAGATAGGAGAGCAATACACTGTAGATAAACAAACTTCGTAATCTCAGTAATACTTTATACTTGACAAAGTCAGGATTGTAGTAGCCTTGCCATGACATGAGCCACAATATATTTCCCAATTATCAGAAGAACATTATATAAAGTTAGTATTCTTCTCTTCTCTGAAGGAATCAAGTGTAATAACAAGCAAAGAGTATATATTCCTAAGCTATGAGAAGAACAATGATTTGTGGGAAATCAAAGGAGCGGTACATAGAAAGGACGGGTTAGAGACCAAACATTGTATACTTCATTTGGTTGAGTCATCTACAGTTGAATGCATATCCGAGAATGATGGTGGAAAAGCAGCAAAACACAATACTACAGCAGAGCTTAAAGTAGGTGCAAGGTCTGAACAAGTTCTATTATAGTCTAGTTCTGAGTGTTAACTGTAATGCTGCCTCAGCTATAACAAGTTGTTCATGTTGCAATATATTGGTGTTTATGTCCAGCCCAAATGTAACTCTACGTACTGAACAAAATAGGATGTACGAACCTGATTATCAGGTAAAATAGCATATTTTGAGTACTTAGGTTCCACTTGGGCAAGCTCTTTAGCTCCGGCATTTATTAACTCTGCAAATTAAGCTCATTACTCAGGAAAAAAACTTGCAAAAACACTCCCAAAAGAATAACACAAAGCTGCCTACATGATCCTCACTAAGCACTAAGAGGAAGAAACTATATTAAAACACACTCATTGCAGTATTGGCGTATTTTGATAGTCTGGTACACGCTGACATCGATGACTACCGTATACCCATTGCGTTCCGCCTCGTCGAAGCCGGTTCGGAAAAGAAGCTTTATCTGGAGATAGATGTTCAGAAAAAAAAGTAAGGCATACTATTTGTCACTGGGATAGTGGCTTTCTAGGGAAGAATACAAAGTAATTCTTGCCTGCATAGAAATCATGAACTTTCCTGATTCCCCAGCCCCTTAAAAAGAAAACATCACATATTAGGAACCAGCCTTTCCTGATTTGAAGCAGGTTAAAGAAGACGGCTCTCGGGAATTGGTCCAACTAATATTTTGTTGCTTCATTGATCTATTATTGACAAACATGATAAAGCTTGCCTTAAAAAAACAAAGGAGATACACAAACGAACCTGAGTAGAAAATTTTAGTTCAGTGAATCAGTAAATAGTTTAGATAGAAATGATTTAGATCGGTGAACCAGTGAATTTGCAGCTGCCTATCTGGACCTGAATAAATCAAAAGCTACGTTGTGGGTGATTCTATTTTGCACATGAAAAATCATATAGTGCAGTGCGAGTTTTTATGTTACATTCATATCTTCCAACCATGTCCATCCTCCTTCAGACCTCTGAACATGCTCCTGTTAAGAACATAAATCTTCTTCTTGTATCTGCGCACATAAACCATTAAATGTCCAGGTTTACTTGAAGTGCCGCATCTAATCAAAAGAGAAAATCTGCAACATAAATTACAAATAGCATACGTAAGGCCGTAGGATCTACCTTTGCAAGCAACGAGAAGGGGTGCACTGAGGAATTGTATCAGTGCCATGACCATGGCAACTCAATCGTTGACACAGGAAAATAACCAGCAAATAAGAGTGAGATCACCTCATTCTTAACTCTTCCTCAAGATCTTTCATCTTCTCAGTTAAAAATGGAAACCACGTGAAGCAACAAACAGATAAGCATAGAGGGTATCTTGACATACTTTCAGTTAAGCAACATATTTTCGGTAAGAAAAAGATAATCAGGAACATCATCATGCAGATAGACCGCAGGAAAAAAAATCCCCAGTCAGTAGTGAGATCATCATATACACCAAGACAGAGTACTTCTGAAAAATTCCATAAGTTGTCTATATGGCATGGCAAGCACCAAACAAAAGTACAATATTGTACTGTGGATTCAATTTGTAATTTAGCAAAAAATTGGTAAGTGGTCACTG